>OU342739.1:152351069-153648569 GCA_910589765.1 Avena atlantica
CCTGATGTTTTCCTCACATAGTACACATGTGTATTCCTCCAGATGGAAGTTCTTTCTTTGAAGTAGGTCTCTGGTGTTTAGTCTGTCCTGCAATAAAAGCCACAAGAAGAATTTGTGCTTTGGTAGGCATGGTGTTTTCCATAGCCATTTATATGGGATGGGTTCCTCAGGTGCTTTGATGATGTGTTCATAAACTTATTTGGTAGAGAAATTAATACCTCCCCAAGGAAAGCACCACATGTCAGGTGTGTCAGTGTTCCTGTAGCTACTAATCATGTCCTTAAGCTCCTCAAGTTGATCATTAGCTGTCATGGATAGGGGCAGTTGGAATAAATTGTATCCATCTTCAACAATGGTGCTGGATGCAGAGTTGAGACATATTCTTCCATTTTTGACAAATGAGAAATGTTCAGGGAATTTAAATCTGAGTGGGGTTGATCCATTCCATTTGTCATACCAGAGCAGAGTACTAATCCCATTTCCAGCAATAGTTGTGGTCATCTCCTTAAATTCTGGCAGGAAAGAAAGGCAGTTTCTCCACCAGAAGGAGCCTTTGTTGGCTTGAGCATCAGGGAGTGCACCATTGCAATAGTATTTTTGCCAGAGCAGATTGACCCATGGTATATCCTTGTCATTGTAAAATTTGAATAAGTTCTTCATCATCATAGCTTTATTGTGCTCCCTGAGATTAATAATGCCAAGAGCCCTAGCTTTCTTAGTTAAGCATACTTTATCCCATTGGACCAAACATTTTCCTCTCTTCTCAATATCCTTACCATTCCATAAGAAGGTTCTGGCAGTTTTGTCTATATGATCAGTGTGAGTGTAGTGCATTTTTATTGCACACATAATGTGATTTGGCATGGATGATAAGACAGATTTGATCACAATAACTCTAGAGCAGTACGATAGTATATTGGATATACCAGCTAGTCTTTTGTCCACTTTGTTAATCATGGGAGACAGGTCTTCAACACTGGGTTTTGTGGTGCCCATGGGTAGGCCCAGATATGTAAATGGTAAAGCTTCTATTTTGCATCCTAAAAGCTCAGCCAGACTGTCCATCTTTTCAGGTGTAGTGTTGATTGGGATCATGGATGACTTGTGATAATTGATCCTTAATCCAGTAGCTTCAGTGAATTTTTTGAGCAATTCCTTTAATTTGCACAATTGTTCAGCATCAGCAGGCAAAATTAAAAGTGTATCATCAGCATATTGGAGGATTGGGTAGTTTTGCCCATAGGAATTATCAATGGGGAGTGAAAGCTCACCAATTTGCCAGGCATGATTCACAATGATCTGTAGCAGTTCAGCTATGGCCACAAACAGAAGAGGTGAAAGGGGATCACCTTGTCTGACTCCTCTCTTGCAAGTAATGTTCTTCCCTAGTACACCATTCAGAATAACAGATGTTGTAGCACTGTGCAAAATCTTCCTTATCCAGGCAATGAACTTGTCACTGAATCCAAATTTCTTGAGCATGGTGAGGACGGCTTTGTATTCCACCATGTCAAATGCCTTTTCAAAATCAAGTTTAAAGATGATGATTTCTTACTTTGACTTGTGGCATATATGCAGATATTCAAATGCCCAAGCAAGGCAGTCTTGGATAGTTCCAGATTTGATGAACCCATATTGGTTTTTGCTCACAATGGGAATGATCACTTTCTGAACTCTATTGGCAATCAGTTTAGTGATTATTTTGAGTGACATACTGACTAGTGAGATGGGCCTGAAGTCAGAAGGTCTGCAGGGATGCTGTGTCTCGGGTATGAGAGTGATGTATGCAGAGCAGGTCCAGAGAGCCATTGTAGAACTGATCACATAGATTGTAAAACTGGTGTTTCATAATGTGCCAGTATTTTTTCATAAACATACCATTAAATCCATCTGGCCCAGGGGATTTATCAGGTGGCATATGTTTTATGATATCATCAATTTCCTCATGGGTAAAAGCAGCATCCACTTTAGATAGGTCATGTGGAGTGATCATGTCATCAAGTTCAAATTGAATATTAGTGTCAATGGATACACCAAGTCCCTCTCTTTGAATGAATTCCAAAGTAGAGCAGCTTTATGATCATGCTCTATCAAAGTGGCATCCGGTTCATTAGTCAGGGTGGAAATAAAATTCTGCCTATAGTTTCTGGTAGCTATAGAATGAAAGAACTTGGTGTTTTCATTACCCAGCTTGGCCCATATGATATTGTCCCTTTTCTTCCAGTAAATTCTTTTGGCTTCCAACATCTTGTATTGATGGTTTTTGACAATATTCCTGGAGTTTTTTTCCTGGACTGTAAGTAGTCTCTGTTCCTCCAGTCCATCCAGCAGAGAGAGGACAAAGTTGAAGTTGCCAATGATTTTTGCAAGGTTGGATAGCTTTTTGCTCCATTTTTTGATGCCCTGTCTGAGGCCTTTGAATCTGGCAGCTATGTCTTGTGCAGCATTTTTATATGGGCCTCGGTTGATCCAACAGCTATTCACAATTTCAGCAAGACCATCAAATTCCATCCAGTTTTCCTCAAATCTAAAAATGTTGGATCTTGGGATGTCAGCGCCAACATTGATGATAATGGGTATATGGTCAGATCCAAGTCTGTCCATGGGTGTAGCAATGGTATTGGGATATCCAGTGGTCCATTTGTGTGATGTAAATATCCAGTCAAGTTTCTCAAGAAGTGGTTCTGCTTGCATGTTAGACCAAGTAAATGCTCTCCCCTTTAGTGGGATTTCCTCAAGTTTCCTGAATGAGAGTATTAAAGCTATGTATGTTGGCAATGTTGCCCCCGGGTCTGTTTCTATCTTCAGTGCTTCTTATCATATAGAAATCCCCCATAACCATCCATAGATCAAATGAAGATGAGTCTAGTTGCATAAACCAATCATAGAAATGGTGTCTTCCTTCATTAGTGCATGGTGCATATATATTGGTGAGATACCAAGTTTGAGCAGTCAGATAGCTCTCAAATTTAATTGTCATCTAGAAGTGTGATTGGCTGATAATTTGTCCATTAAATTGTGCACCATTCCATATAACAATATAACCACCAGAATTACCCAGAGATGGTTGGTATGCAAACTGGTTAAGTCTTCTAGGGCAGAATTTTCTGATGTAACTGTTATCAAAGTGTTCCCACTTTGTTTCTTGCAAATAGATGATGTTACAATTACTTTGGTTTATCTTATCAGCAAGATCATCACACCTATCATGTGAGTTGATGCCTCTATCGTTCCAATCCATAGTATAAATTGATTTATTCATGTTTACTAGAGTGGTGGATGTTGTCTGGGTGCCAGTGTAGGGGTTCGTAGCATGGAAAACAAAAAAATTCTACCGCATGCACACAAACAAGCCAAGATCTATCTACTAGATTGTAGCAATGAGTCGATAGAGGAACTCACCCTCGAAGATTCCAAAGCGGTTAACGAGAGCAGATTCTCGTGGGTGATGTAGTCGTACACTTCCGATCTCAAGATCGCGTAGACGATCCTTCCGGCGCTGCGTTCCGGCAGCGCTTCCGCAGTCGGTCACACGTTCGGTACTCGATGAAGACCTTCCTCTCCCTTGTTCCAGCAGGCAGCGGAGGTTGTAGCACTCTCCTCGCGATTCCGGCAGCACAACGGTGTGGTACCGGAAGTAGAGGGGAGATCTCGCAGGGCTTCGCCTTAAGCCGGAGCGAGTATGGTGGACTATGAGAGAGCCCTCGACGATCTAGGGTTTAGACACGCCGAGGAAGAGGTGCTAGGTCCGGCGGCTAGGGCTTGGAGGTGCCCAAGTCGGCGGCTAGGGGAGAAACCCTAGGGGGCGGCGGCGGCTATGGAGGGCGGGGGCTGCTAGGGTATAGAGGTGGGGATCTTGTGAGCTAGGAGGGGAGCCCTGTCCCTCCTCTTATAGGAGGGAGGCGCCGGCCAAGGGGAGGGGAATCCCTCCCCAACTCGGATCCCAAGTGGGCCGGCGGTGGAGGAGGGACTCCTCCCCAACTCGGTTTCCACCTCCCTCTCCACTTCCCAAAAATAGCAGTTAGACTTTCAAATTGGCGTTTGACTTTTCAAACAAGGATTTGATTAAACCCTCTATTTTGTTCAGAGATGACACTTATTACATGATGCAATCATACAACCTTGATATAACACATTCATGTACCCTTCCCCTTCGGAGTGCCGGACATTCCGGAACCTTCTAGAACATTCCCGATGAAAACACCGGAACCATTCTCCAACCCCGAAACAAGACTTTCCTTATATGAATTTTATTCTCCGGACCATTCCGGATCTCCTCGTGATATCCCGGATCTCATCCGAGACTCCGAACAACATTCGGTCTCTTACTCATCATTCCATAACTACTCAACAACATCGAATCCTTAAGTGTGTCTCCCTACGGTTCGTGAATTATGCGGACATGATCGAGACACTTCTTCGATCAATAACCAATAGCGGAATCTGGAAATTCATATGGATCCCACATATTTCTACGATTACTTTGCGATCGAATGAACCACTTACATACGATACCAATTTCCCTTTGTCTCACGATAGTTTACTTATCCGAGGTTTTTATCGTCGGTATCTCTGCATACCTAGTTCAACCTCGTTACCGATAAGTACTCTTTTCTCGTTCCCGTGGTATGTGATCCCTTGTGATCCAGTCACATGCTTGCAAGCTAATTGGATGACATTCCACCTAGAGGGCCTAGAGTATATCTATCCGTCATATGGATGGACAAATCCCACTCTTGATCCATGTGTCTCAACCCATACTTTCCGACCACTCAATGCCATCTTTATAGCCACCCAGTTACGGTGTGGTGTTTAATGTCATCAAAGCATCCTTCCGGTGATGGTGATAAGCATGATCTCATGGTCGAAGGAATTAGGTTACTATGTATCAGAAAGCTTATAGCAAATGAACTATATTAAATGACTTGATCTTTTATGCTACGCTTAACTATAGGAGTATGTCCATCATATCATTCTCCCAATGATATGACCCTGTTGTTAATAACATCCCTATGTTCATGATCAGGAAACCATGATCATATATTAACCAACAAGCTAGTTTAACAAGAGGCTTTACTAGGGACTCTTTTATGTTTATAAATCACACAAGTATTAAAGTTTCCTGTTAATACAATTATAGCATGGTATGTAAACATTTATCATAAGTATGAAGATATGATAATAACCACTTTATTATTGCCTCTTGGGCATATCTCCAACAGTTTCCCACTTGCACTAGAGTCAATAATCTAGTTTCAAACCTTTGTGTATTCAACACCTATGGCTTTCCGGTGTTGTATGTACACGATTGCTAGTGGTCAACTGATCTCCGGATATGAACTTCCAGGTCCGTGTGTAATTGCATGTCTTTGCGTCTCTACGCATCACTCATTCTCTAATGAGATGGCTTTGTATAATTTTGGTCCTTTGGTGAGACCTTTAGTTCTTTGGGGTTAAAACATGTTGATAATATTGTCGTACAATATATCTTCATAGTATTATCCCGTTGTGAACTACACCTAGTTTGATAACAAACTACTTGACACAAATGCCCTCTTTAGCTGCTATTATAGCAGTCATATACTTAGCCTTTTGTTGTAGTATCTGTCACAATGTCTTAACTTTGGAACTCATCCAAATCCATTATGGAACTTACTTTCCATTATATTGTGCCACCCTTAGTTTAGATTGAGATAAACTTAATTTGTACTTTGTGACAAAACTAGTATCAATGTAGTACTTTTACAATGAACTAACCATCTATTTGTCACTTCTACAAATAATATACTCTTAGTTCTTCCAAAAGATCATAAGAATATCCTTACTATTGTCCAATGATCAACTTATGAATCATTCTGGTATATGCTCATAACATTTAGAGTATAGGACATATCTGGATTTGTACATATCACAGTATGATTGATATAAATACTTTTTGTGATTTCATACATCAAGTATCAATCTATACTTGAATCTTTGTTTCACTTACCCAGTGTCAATACACTTGAATATATCATCAATATTGAACTCATTCAATCCTTTCTGTGTGACAAGAACCTTTCTTGTAGTTTCTATATTGAACTCATTCAATACATCATCTATGTACTTTCGGCACAACCATATTAGCGTCTATTGATGCCAAATATTTGGGTTTTGCCTAAGTCTTTCATCGGGATGAAATTCTTAATATGTTTTAATAAAAGATACATCATTTCCAATCAACAATATGTCTTCCACATAATGTATTAGAAACATGTCTTTGCGCTCCCACTTAATTTCTTGCAAATGCAAGCATCTTCATCGTCTCCGACGAATTTAAACTCCTTTAACAGTTTCATCATAGTGAAGATTCCAACTCTGCAATGCTTACTTCAACCATTGAAGTTTGCATATGCATTTAGCATCCTTTGAATTAACAAAACCCTTTGGACCGTGTCATGCACACGTCCTAGGTAACCCTTCTATTAGAAGAACTTGTTTTGTTTATCCAACACATAACAAAATTATATGTCGTGGTTGCTACATTAATCCGTCTAGACAAAATATCGCTATGAAAGATCAAATCTTGTCATAGTCAACCTTTGAACATTGTTGTGAACTCTTTCCCAACATGTCGACCATTTCATAGATGCAAAACATCCATGTCTATTTCTTTATAGATCCAAACACAACTGTAAGGTCTTACACCTTTCTCGAGGGTCCTTCAAGTTCAAAACATGATTTCCCGTGTATGGAACTATCACGGATTTTATGGCTTCAAGCCATTTTACGGAGTCAGGGCCCATCATCGCTTCTTTGCATGTAGTACGTTCATTATTCTCAAATAATGATTCAACCCTCAAATCTTGGTATTTGATTGCTTACTTGACCTTCTTGGTTCAATAGAAAATCTGACCTTCGTAACCACAACATTTGAGGCATGTGAGCCATGAGCATTGTTGCTGCCTCCGAAACACTTTTCGGTGATGCGAAACTTTGCACATATAGCTAAGGTTCTTTTAACTTTATCAAAGTTCTATTGTCCTCCCACTTATCTTTTCACGAAAAAATTCCTTCTCAAAGAAACTTGACGTTCTAATTGACAAACACTTTTGTCTCCGATGTTATGGAGGATTACTTAACAGTTATTCAAAATAACATACAAAGACAGGTTCATCCGACTTTGGTTGCAAACATCTTTCTTATGCATAGCATACCAATGTTTAAGAAAGGACAACTTGGGTTTAATCCCAAACCATAACTTTATATGGTGTCATTTCAACGGATTATGATGGAGCTCTTTTCAGTGGAAAAATGGTAGTCTCTATAGCTTTTAATCTTTAAAATATAATGGCAGTTTTATGATTTACAGCTTCGATCTTACCATGTCAAACAAGGTTTAATTACATATCTCGAACGCTCCATACTCTTATGGTGTTTCGGGAAAAATGCAAATCCACGGAACGATTCCTTAAATCTTAGGTATTATGCTAAACTTGTAACTCAAATATCTTCCTTTATGATCTTATCATAAACTATTTATATTCTTGTTACAATGATTTTGCACTTCATCTTGAAAGTCTTTGAACTTTTCAAATGTTTCATACTTTATCCTTATTAAGTAAATATTCATATATTCACTCAAATTTTCGGAGAAAGCATATGAAGTTGAAATCCATCGCTCTTGACTACACATAATGGACTTCGTACAACAATATGTACAAGTTCCAATAAGTTAGTCATCCGTTCCTTTTTGGCCTATGAACGAAGTTTTAATTATCTCTAGGAAAGTTTCACAAGCGTCATGTGATAAAAAATCAAAAGACTCCAAAATTCCATCCACATGGAGTTTCTTCATGTTTTCTTTCCAATATAATTTAAACGGCGATGTCACTTCCTAAGCGATCTTTCAATCAATTTGTCTTTCGACATTTTTAGCACTAGTTTTATGGATGTGATTTCTCCAACGAGATTTGTGAATCATCCATCTTTTATGGATTACGGCAATTATTTGAACAACCCTTTTGTTCTCATAATACCTGATAAAACAAATCTTGAAGGCAAGCTTTCATGTTTAACGAGCAACACAATAACCCTTTATTTATTCTCGATGAACATCATCACATATTCTTTTGCTAGTTACTTAGGCCATTGTAGTTCATGAATTGTGTTGTTTCGTATGACGATTCACACCAACAAATTCAGTATCAAATACTTAAGAACCACATTGTTTAATAAGCAAAGAATATAGCCATAACATGTATATCATCTATATACTTAAACTGAACAATTCTAGTTTTTTTTCTGCCATATATTTATGAGATTCTCTTTCAGTATTTATTTTCTGTTTGAAAGAATCTATCAACATCAATAGTGGAGTCATACATATGACACATAGTCCAAAGTGTGTATAATTAAATACCAATGTCTTTGGACTTGCACTTTGAAGTAGATCACCATCATCAAATGTTTGGTGTGCTTTCAAATTCCATTCTTTAGTAATCTCTTGGTGTGGTAAATATTTTTACCTACATCAAATATTCACCCTTATCATGGAATTATTCATGATCAATCTACTTTTAGCTTATAAAGATGAATCGCGAGTATAATGTTGCTCTCCAAAACCTTTTGGTGGATTAGGACAACTAGTGTTTCCAACCTTTTGCAAATTCTCATCAAATATGAGAACATGACTTTTTCCATATTATACTCTATCATGTTGTAACCAAAACTTCGTTTCAGATATCACAATATCTTCCACACATCATGGTTTCTGAAACAACTCTTTCCGATCCTAGATAACCTTGATATTAAGACAATCCTTTGAATATCAAGAATCATGGAGACAAACATGATACTCATACACTAACTCTTGGAATTTTCACTCTTGTTTTAATACCAATTATTAAACTTCATGGAGTAACCGGAACTTACTGAAAGTTTGCAATAGGACTTTTAAACTTTAGATTAACACTTCAAAACAATACTAACCAGAATTCTATAGTTCTATCATCTCAATTAAAACTAAGCGCAAGGTGGTAAACGGATGCCAATGACTACAACAACTATGCAAATTCACTTTGATTTAATTTATGATAAATAGTGTTCAACTTTTAATCATATTGCCGTTGAACTCCCACTCAAAACAATATCCCTCACATTGTTTTAGTGATCACACGAACCAAATCCACCACATCAAAACCGATCATCACGAGAGTTGATGTAGCTTCAATGGCGAACAATCATCATGTTCATCATATCTACTATATGACTCATGCTTTACCTTTCGGTGATCCGTGTTCCGAGACCATGTATGTACATGCTAGGCTCGTCAAGATCAAACCTTAGCTTCCGCATGAGAAAATCTGGCTTGCTCACGTTGTATACACTCGCAGAATCTAACACACCCGATCATCACGTGGTGCTTCGAAACAACGAGCTTTAGCAACGGTACTTACTAAGGATGAACACTTTAAAAACTTGAAATTGTCTGCTTGAGGGATCATCTTATAATGCTACCGTCGTGAACTAAGCAATACAAGATGCATAAAAGGATTAACATCACATGCAATTCATAATATGTGATATGAAATGGCCTTTCTACTTGTGCTTCCGATCTCCATCTTCAAGCACGAACATGATCTCCATCATCACCGGCATTGCATCAAGGTCAATGACGCCGCTCCATGGTTGTCGTCCACCAGCTTCAACTATTACAACTAATTTGAATAGACACGCGGGTCTTAACAGAATTTAAAGACAACCATATGGCTCCTGCCGGTTGCCAGCTTACAATAAGGAACATTGCATACATCAAATATAATCACAATCATGGCCATATCACATCACAGCACACCCCTGCAAAACAAAGTTAGACGTCTCTAATTTTCTTTGCATATTTTACGTGGTTTGGGGCTTTCGATAAGTGTCGCTCTAACTTACGAACAAGAACCACAACATTGATACTAGTATTGTCAATCACCCGTTGTAAATTGAATCTTAACTATGTTGGGAGAAACAGGCACCCGCAAAGCCACTTATGCAATACAAGTTGCATGTCAAGTGTGGAGCAAGTCTCATGAACGATGTCATGTAAGGTTAGCCCGAGCCGCTTCATCCCACCATCCCGCAAGATGCAAAGTACACAAGAAGCAATCGACAACAAAAGCATCAACGCCCACAATGACCATTGTGTTCTACTCGAGCAACAGATCTACATATAGACATGGCTCTGATACCACTGTAGGGGTTCGTAGCATGGAAAACAAAAAATTTCTACCGCATGCACACAAACAAGCCAAGATCTATCTACTATATTTTAGCAATGAGTCGATAGAGGAACTCACCCTCGAAGATTCTAAAGCGGTTAACGAGAGCAGATTCTCGTGGGTGATGTAGTCGTACACTTCTGATCTCAAGATCGCGTAGACGATCCTTCCGGCGCTGCGTTCCGGCAGCGCTTCCGCAGTCGGTCACACGTTGGGTACTCGATGAAGACCTTCCTCTCCCTTGTTCCAGCAGGCATCACAACGGCGTGGTACCGGAAGTAGAGGGGAGATCTCGCAGGGCTTCGCCTTAAGCCGGAGCGAGTATGGTGGACTATGAGAGAGCCCTCGATGATCTAGGGTTTAGACACGCCGAGGAAAAGGTGCTAGGTCCGGCGGCTAGGGCTTGGAGGTGCCCAAGTCGGTGGCTAGGGGAGAAACCCGAGGGGGCGGCGGCTATGGAGTGCGGGGGCTGCTAGGGTTTAGAGGTGGGGATCTTGTGTGCTAGGAGGGGAGCCCTGCCCCTCCTCTTATAGGAGGGAGGCGCCGGCCAAGGGGAGGGGAATCCCTCCGCAACTCGGATCCCAAGTGGGCCGGCGGTGGAGGAGGGACTCCTCCCCAACTCGGTTTCCACCTCCCTCTCCACTTCCCAAAAATAGTCGTTTGACTTTCAAATTGGCGTTTGACTTTTCAAACAAGGATGCAATCATACCAACTTGATATAACACATTCATGTACCGTTCCCCTTCGCAGTGCCGGACATTCCGGAACCTTCTAGAACATTCCCGATGAAAACATCGGAACCATTCTCCAACCCCGAAACAGGACTTTCCTTATATGAATCTTATTCTCCGGACCATTCCGGATCTCCTCGTGATATCCCGGGTCTCATCCGAGACTCCGAAAAACATTCGGTCTCTTACTCATCATTCCATAACTACTCAACAACATCGAATCCTTAAGTGTGTCTCCCTACGGTTTGTGAATTATGCGGACATGATCGAGACACTTCTCCGATCAATAACCAATAGCGGAATCTGGAAATTCATATGGCTCCCACATATTTCTACGATTACTTTGCGATTGAATGAACCACTTACATACGATACCAATTTCCCTTTGTCTCACGATAGTTTACTTATCTGAGGTTTTGATCGTCGGTATCTCTGCATACCTAGTTCAACCTCGTTACCGATAAGTACTCTTTTCTCGTTCCCGTGGTATGTGATCCCTTGTGAGCCAGTCACATGCTTGCAAGCTAATTGGATGACATTCCACCGAGAGGGCCCAGAGTATATCTATCCGTCATATGTATGGACAAATCCCACTCTTGATCCATGTGTCTCAACCCATACTTTCCGAACACTCAATGCCATCTTTATAGCCACCCAGTTACGGTGTGGTGTTTGATGTCCTCAAAGCATCCTTCCGGTGATGGTGATAAGCATGATCTCATGGTCGAAGGAATTAGGTTACTATGTATCAGAAAGCTTATAGAAAATGAACTATATTAAATGACTTGATCTTTTATGCTACGCTTAATTATAGGAGTATGTCCATCATATCATTCTCCCAATGATATGACCCTGTTGTTAATAACATCCCTATGTTCATGATCAGAAAACCATGATCATATATTAACCAACAAGCTAGTTTAACAAGAGGCTTTACTAGGGACTCTTTTATGTTTACAAATCACACAAGTATTAAAGTTTCCTGTTAATACAATTATAGCATGGTATGTAAACATTTATCATAAGTATGAAGATATGATAATAACCACTTTATTATTGCCTCTTGGGCATATCTCCAACAGCCAGGTACTGACAACCAAAGTGAAATAGAATCTAGGTGTTGTAAGCCATGGGATTATGGGCCAAATTACTGGGGGTTTATATATGGAGCTGAGTGAAGTGCATAATAGGGAATCTAGTTGAAGACAGATAATTGTGTTCAAATAAAGCCACACAAGATTATTACAACCCAGAATTGATATAAGTCTGCCATGCCAAATATAGAGGACATCCATATAACAGATAAGTCTGATACAATAAAACTTGAGATAGTTTAACTGAGCAAAGTAGCTAAGATAGATAATAGTGCAGCATCTGCCCCTACACTTGGGCCACATAGAAGGGTGATTACACATCATTCTTTGACCTGTCCTTGTTAAGATTTTCCTTTAACACCTCACTAGGGGCTATCTGACAGAATCCAGTCCCAATGGCTTGAATGGTGTTCACAGGTAGCACAGGAGGTGGGGCCCTGTCATTCTCCACCATAATGGCTTCAAAGTGACCAGACAAGTTTTGTGCAGCCATCTTGGAGCTCTCAGCATGGTCATCAGCAGCCTTCTGGTTTTTGAATCCAGCATTCAGGCTGGCAATCCTGTGGCTTCTCCTCACATACTTGACAGTGTTGGGTTCAGGATTCTTGCGCTTGGAGCTAGGGAAATTATCTGGCTTGGGGATCAAAGCAATATCACTATTAGAGCTTTCAGATTTTGAAGGAAGGGGGATAAAGTTTTTGCTTGATGAAATGCTCAGAGGTGTGACAGACTGATAATTGGGGTTGACAGTAGAGATCTCAAGTGTATACTTGATAGCATTGTCCATGTCATCAGCTTCAGTTATCTTCATAGTGGATCCAGTGATGCTACCGCCAGCTAGACTCAGGATTTGCACATGCTCATCACCCATGAGACTTGTGAGAAACAAAGCAAGGTTGTTGACAGGATCAGGTACATAATTGTTGGGATGTACAGGCACCTCAGGTTGCATTGGTGGGGTTTGAGGCTCAATAATGGCAACAGCAGGAGCATCATGTGCAGGTGCAGCAGGTGAAGCATGTGCAGCATTATCCATAGCAACATCCATGCCTGCAACATTGATCTGAGCATGTGCAACATTTCCACCAAAGTCTTGATTAAACCTATTGTCATGCCAGAACCCATGGTGCACCAGAGGTGGAGGATGTGGGTTTCCACCATTTGGTG
This sequence comes from Avena atlantica, assembly GCA_910589765.1. Taxonomy (NCBI): domain Eukaryota; kingdom Viridiplantae; phylum Streptophyta; class Magnoliopsida; order Poales; family Poaceae; genus Avena; species Avena atlantica. The sequence continues at coordinate 152,364,309 of OU342739.1, forward strand.
GCAGGGGGTCTTCATCACCTGCATTACCACCCAACATAGTTGTAGAAAGAATCACCATCGGGCATGTCCAAGTGTCACCACTTCCTTCTTCGGCCACATTTCTTCCAACCACAATGTTGAGTGGTAGGGTGTCTACATTGTGTGCATGAAATTTAACCAGGATCCTAGCTCTGTTGGACATATCCTTGTTCCACACTAGGTAACGACCATATGGAGTGAATGTGCGCATAACAGTATCAGGATCCCAAAGCTGTTGGGGGTAGTTTAGTAGCATGCACCAGACATCATGTGTAAAAATTGTAGAGCGTCGATTGATGCCACTATCCTCATTCACAATCCTAAGAACACTGTCCCCAATGTGGTACGGTCTACCTCCAACTGCAGCATCCCTATCAGTAATAGTCGCAAAACGGAAGAGAGCAGATCCCATTGCGCATCTAGACGTGCTCCTAACTTGCAGACCAAGTCCATGAAGAAACTCACCAATGATAGCCACTGTGTCGATGAAGTCTGCAGCAACTGGTTCAGGTGTCAAGGTTGCAATCGCCCACTCGTCTGCGTACAGAGGGGCGCCGCCACCAAGGAACACATATCCACGTTGAGTTCGAAGTGGTCCAGGAGGAGGGGCATGCATGCCTGCCGGCACATGGGGCAAGGGATCGACTGGATAGTTCGCCATTGTGGTGATCGGGGTGCTCTGAAGGGGTGGGGGGTGGAGGTGGTAGGGTTTCTTCTGGTGGAGGCAGGGGAAATAGGGGAGGAGTAGATGGCGATGACGAAGAGGGAGGCGTTATCTGGGTGGTAGTTTGGGTTGGGATTGTTTTGCGCCGAAATCCGAGTTTTTGTTTTCAATGAGAGACAATATCGGGCAATGTGACCATAATTATATCATTTTCTGCAGCGAATTGGGTTTGTGTAGGCCTGTGTCAGGTGCGCATTATCCGCCAGGCATCTAGCACATTTAAACTGATGTGATGTTGTCCCATCGGCGCCGCCAGAAGTCGAAACGGCGGGCGTGATATTAGGCGCATGAAATTTTGAATAATGATGATTCTTTTGACCGTTTCTCGCTGACCACAGAGAAACAGGATCGGGCCGATATTGGTGATCATCAGGATTACAACTAGGTCATGATCGATTGACTTAGTGATAGATCTCTTTTGTCTAATATGGATCGAGTTTGCACCAGTGAGGACATGATTATTTCTAGAAGAAAAAGATCAGGAAGAAAATGTACCTTGAGCAGTCGACTTATTGGTTCTTCGAGGCTTAACTATGGTCCAGGCATTATCTTGTTTAGCATACCATAGTTGTTCTTCTCGCTTCCAGTTGGGTCCTCCATTGCTCTATAGATCGAAGTAGCATACGAAATTATCAGACTTGTAGGATCTCATTTTGACTATAAGGAGCCCAACTGCTTTTGAGCAAACATCAAATATGAATGTACGATCCCGTAGGGGAGATACTCTGATCTTGTCTCCATCAGCTCCCAAACATGCCCAGATGGCGTGGCATACATTGATCGTGTTGATTTCAAATTTTCCACGCCCAAATGAAATCACAAGCGAGAAACCAGATGTGGGTGAGATCGGGTGAACCGGGGTTGAGAACATGTTACTAACCTTAGTCACAAAGGCATGTCCATGTGATTGATCCAAAGGGTGGAACATGGATGGCAGATCCATGATCAAAGATGTTGAGGATTAGGGATGTGGGGAGTAGAATGATCAGGTTGGAAGAGATATTTTTTGGCCGGAGATGTGAGATCGCCAGCTTGGGAGCTACGGGGGAGGGGTGGTGGGTGAGGCCATGAAGGATGTCTAGCTACTAGGGCAAGAGAGTACTAATACTAACCCCTGACTGTGCCAAGAAATCCATAACCATGAACAGTACCACTGGAGTATCAGTAGAGCATGTATCTGAAACCTTTCCACGTCAATTCAAGTGCAACAAGAGTCTAGCCCAACCAACCATTGACCAAGTCAGAGTAGTCTGTGAATACCCTGACGTATTTCCAGATGTTTTGCCCGGTATGCCCCTAGATCGGGATATCGAGTTTATCATTGAACTAATCCCTGGAACCGGACCCATAGCCCAAAGACCTTATAGTATGGACCCGTCTGAATTAGTGGAGCTGAAGAAGCAACTAGATGCTATGCTGGATATAGGACTGATTCAACCAAGTGCATCGCCATGGAGATCACATGTCTTGTTTGTGGATAAGAAGGATGGAGGTAACCGTTTGTGTACAGATTATTCGAAGCTAAATGATGTCACCATCAAGAACAAGTACCCACTGCCGAAGATTGAAGACCTGTTTGACCAGTTGACCGGTGCCAAAGTGTTTTCTAAGATTGATCTTAGAACTGGTTATCATCAACTCAAGATTCGCGCAGAGGATATTCCAAAGACTGCCTTTACCACCAGATATGGACTGTATGAGTACATTGTCATGTCTTTTGGATTAACCAATGCCCCCGCTTATTTTATGAACCTCATGAATAAGATTTTTATGGACTTCCTGGATAAGTTTGTTGTTGTGTTTATCGATGACATTCTGATCTATTCCAAATCAAAAGAAGAAATGAGCTACACCTAAGGACCATCCTTGGAACCCTTAGGGAGCATCAGTTGTATGCCAAGTTTAGAAAATGTGAATTCTGGTTACAGGAAGTAGGATTCCTCGGACATATTGTGTCAGCCGGAGGAATTGTCGTAGACCCTGCAAAGGTTAAGGATGTTTAAGAATGGCAAGCCCCAACCACTCAAACCCAAGTTCGTGCATTTCTCGGATTAGCGGGATATTATTGCAAGTTCGTAGAAGGATTCTCGAGCATCGCAAGGCCAATGACCCAATTGTTGAAGAAAGATAAGAAGTTTGAATGGACGAAAAAATGTGAAGAAAGATTTCAAGAGCTTAAGAAGAGAATGATTTCAGCCCCAATCTTGATCATGCCGGATATCACGAAGCCTTTTGATGTGTATTGTGACGCATCCAAGGTCTGTATCGGATGTGTGCTAATGCAAGAAGGCAAAGTCATATCCTATCTATCGCGACAACTGAAGCAACATGAGCAGAATTATCCTACCCATGACCTCGAACTAGCAGCCGTAGTTTTAGCCTTGAAGACATGGAGGCATTACCTTATGGGTAACCGTTGTGAGATTTATTCGGATCACAAGAGCCTGAAGTACATTTTCACTCAGAAGGAGATGAATATGAGGCAAAGGACATGGATAGAGCTAATCAAGGACTATGATCTGGACATCCACTATCACCCTGGTAAAGCCAATGTGGTAGCATATGCCCTTAGCAGATTGCCATGTCGCTTAAATTATATGATTCTGAAGGAGCAACCAAGTCTGCACAAGGAGTTGGAAGATTTCAGAATAGAATTAGTAAGTGAAGGATTTTTGGCTAGCATAGAACTTCAACCCACTTTGATCAGTCAGATCAAGGAGGCGCGGAAAGGAAATGCTAGTATCAATGGAATCAAACATCGTATTGGTACAGGGAAAGTACCCGGATTCACTGAACATTAAGAAGGAGTACTGTGGTACAAGGGACGTATATGTGTGCTAGCAGACTCAGAATTGAAGCAAGTTATTTTGAAAGAAGCCCATGATACTCTTTATTCTATCAACCCCGGAGGAACAAAGATGTACCAAGATTTGAAGGAGCAATTTTGGTGGGATAAGATGAAGAGAGAAATCGGAAGCTATATAGCCAAGTGTGATATCTGTCAGAGAGTCAAAGCGGGACATCAGAGACCCACAGGACTGTTGCAACCATTGCATATTCCAGAAAGGAAATGGGATTCTGTAGGAATGGATTTTATCACTGGTTTGCCTACATCTAGTAGGGGAAATGACTCTATCTGGGTTATCATAGATAGACTTTCCAAAGTCGCCCATTTCTTACCTGTCAAGACCACTTACTAGAGTTCAAAGCTAGCAGAGTTGTACATTGCTAGAATAGTTAGTTTACATGGAGTACCCAAGAATATTGTGTCGGATCGAGGAACTCAGTTTACCTTGAGATTTTGGAAGAAAGTACAAGAAGGATTAGGAACAAGACTGGATTTCAGCACAGCTTATCACCCTCAGACCGACAGTTACCAATCCAGTTTGCAAATGGCCCCATTTGAATTCATGTATGGAAGGAAGTGTCATACCCCTTTGAATTGGTCGGAAGTAGGAGAGAGTCAGATTTTCGGACCCGACATCCTATGAGAAGCCGAAGAGAAAGTTCACAAGATGCGTGAGCACCTCAAGATCGCCCAATCCAGACAGAAGAGTTATGCCGACAAGAGACGTCGAGACCTAGCCTTCAATATCGGAGATTTTGTGTATCTCAAAGTGTCACCTTTGAAGGGAATGCGACGTTTCCAACTCAAAGGAAAGTTATCCCCTAGATATATCGGACCTTTCAAGATTTTGAATCGTCGAGGAGAAGTATCGTATCAACTCGAACTGCCAAAAAAGATGTCAGCCGTGCATAATGTGTTTCATATCTCGTTACTTCGCAAATGCCTAGAAGTCCCGGAGAAGACCGAAGTTTTCAAGAATATTGATCATCGAACTATTGAGATCAACGATGACATGAAATATCCCGAAGTACCCATTCATATTTCAGAGGAATCTTTCAGAACCACCAGGACCCGGAGTATCAAGTTTCTCAAGATCAAGTGGAGTAACCACACTGAATAAGAAGCTACCTGGGAGCGTGAAGACTACATCAGCACAGAGTTTCCAGATCTCTTTAAATCCTAGTTTTATCTTTTTCTCAAATCTCGGGATGAGATTTTGTTTAAGGAAGGAAGGTTTGTAACATCCCAAAAATCTTAATCAAGGTTATGAATTCCAATCACCCAAATTTACGGTTAACAAAAACTTTTTTAATTAAAATCATTATGAATGCATGTGTGTATGTGATGAATGCTTGAATGAACTTGTTTGATTATTATGAATGGCAAGGATTGTTTTAAACATGAAAACAACATCATCTAAATCATTTCCAAGCAGAAATAAATCAAGATAAATTCAAAAACAAACAAAACAAGCAAATGGTCATTTTTGCCAATCTTGCTCACTAGACCACTTTGAGTGTTTATAGTCCAATATTTCAAGCAGAAACTAATCCAATTATTTTCACCCCTTGCTAGACCAAGTAAAAGTGAACCCAATCCCACCTTGCAAACCCACAGAAACATTTGGAAACCCTATTCAAATGACATTTGAAAATTTAATCTAATTCATATGGTAAGATCACCATTTCTCAAAACCCAACCAAACCAGTGCACCTTGACAAATCCAATCAACCAGAAACTACCTAGTATGTGACCAGTACATCCACCAAGTTTCAACAAAAAATTCAAATATGAATTTCTTGCGGCGATTTCATCAAACACTTGGAGACAGAAAATCAAATTGGCCAAACTTCACTGTTTTGAGCAGTGATCTTTGCAAACATTGTTCACCATTGATCATCCCTGTCTCCCCCGGTGACAACCATCGCAATGAACCAACCTAGCCCCTACCCAATGTCCCATGTCGTGCCTTCCCAAGAGAACCCTTGCCAGCCGACCATGGCAAGCTAGCAGGATCAAGCGTCGTGCCTAGCCACCCTGTCTAGGAAGCAAGCCACCGTCCACTGACACCTCTTTCTAGCCCTCGGCCCTTGCTAAGAACTGGACCACCAAGAATGCACGCGCTCATTTCTCTGCGACCATGTCCAGAGCACGCCAGAGTGTCGCGCTCAACACGCTCGCACAGACCACACCCCGCCTTCGCCGCCCGTCTACGTGATCACCACCATCCCAGGAACCTCCCAGACAACCCCGTTCGCCGCCGCGCGACCCGTAGCCACTATGCGTCATCAAAACCGACGTCAGTGCCGCTCAGAGCATTGACGCGTATGACCGAACCGCACCGCCCCTTGTTGCGCCATTACTTCCTTGAGCACCACCAGGGAACCGCGCACCGTCCCCTACCGTGAGCCATGCATGTAGCTCAGTGTAAAACCGACCCCGACGAGCTCTGCCCGCACCCTTCGGTTCCCTCGTCGTAGTATAAATAGAGGACTTCCCCATTCTTTTTCTTCACACCATCACACTCCCCACCTCTCACTGATCCTTCCCACCCGTTCCCGGAGCAAGGCGCGAGCAGCATCGCCGAAATTTCGCCGGAGCCTGTCGCTGTTGGAGGAGAAGGGAGTCATCGATTGGAGCCACCCAAGAGGAACCACCAGTACCAGGAGAACCGCCATCGTAGACTTTGTCGTTCGCCCCCATCGCCAACCATCGTCTAAGCCCCGGTGAGCCGCCACAGACCCCGACTGTCCGCGCTAGTGTTCCAGCCTGTCGTGTTCTATTCGACAAGGACGATGGTCATGAGCCGTTGATCCTTAGTATAATCCTACGGTCATAGTTATCCCATACCCCTTCGCACCCCCCTATCTCACTGACGCGTGGAGACAACCACTTAACCAGCCCGCGCGCACTGTGTGCAGTGGACCGGCCCAGTTAGCTCTCTCGCGTGACCCAGTTAGTTTGAATTTAGGTTTATATATTTAATTTCAAACTCAGTTCTGGAAGTAGGTTTAAAATTCAATTCAGAGAGTTTTATTGAACCAAATGACATGAAACTAAATTTTCTAGAAATATATTGAAATTATTAATCCAAGCCCATTGGATTCAAACCATTTGGATTTATAGATCACCTATAGTAAAAATAACAAGGCAGAGACTTTTCTGCATTCAAACATTTTTCAAAATTCAACCATAAAGGCTTTTGAGTTGACTCCAACTCTCAAAAATCACATTTGATAAGACCTTTCTGAATATATAAAAATATTTAGGTTTACTTGCAGTAATAATGGACAAGTAATAAAAGAATGCCCCATAAGCATTTCTAGTCACTTAATTAATTAAAATAAAAAAGTTAAACCTTATTAAATTGTGACACCACTTTAAATCACATTCCTAGTATTTAAATATGTGGGGATGACATGTGTCAACATGATCCCATGTTTTAATTGGATAATATTAAATCTTAAGTAGTTTTTCAATGAGTAGAAATTACTTTTCTAAAATAAAATAAATAGGACTATTGCCTTAAACCTTGTGATGATTGTGATGATGCTATATCATCTAGTGTGAACCTTTGTTTGCTGAATAGAGATAGTTAAGTATTGTTTGGAGACTGTGTACTTCGTATTTATTTATAGACGCTAGTACCGACCAAGGATACAAAGAGGAAGGAGACTACTACGAGGAAGAAGTAGAGGAGAACTTCAACCACTACACTGCACAAGGCAAGCCATCCTAGCAAGCTAGAACCTTGCAAGTTAACACTTGCATGTTAACTATGCAAACTAGATGCCTTAGGCACATGTGATTATACCCCTTGATTATACCCAATCCTAGTTTTACTTGCAAACTTTACTCTTTTATTTTTTTATCAAAGCTTTCTATTTGTGTTTACTTAGTGACTTGTGAAGTTTTGGAAAGATATCAAAGGTAGCATAAAGAGCATAAAACTTGACCTAAGTTAGGTATAACTTGATGTCATCCTGAGGCATGAGATTGAACTTAGATAAGTCACACTTGATTATCATCCCTCATTAGTGCTTACCCCCAACTTTAGTGGCTAGTCCTAAGATTAAAACTTGATCACTTTAGATGGGAACACTTGGTGAAAAGGATTACGAAAACCTTAGAATGATGAGTCATTCTAATTAGATGTTTTGACATGTGCTATGAGCACCAGATGATTTTTTATGATAAAAATGTTAAGGCATGAACCTTAGCCCTTTTATAAAACGGATGGTTGTCTAGATGTGATAACATTCCAATTTTACTGTACAACCACAATATCCGAAATTGGGTAGGGCTTGACTGGAAGTTTATATACCTTAGTATGGGTTCCCTTGTGGCCGAGGTTTGAGCTGAGGCTACCTCGTGAGGATTGACCACCTGTGCAGTTCCCAAGATGACAGATGGTCATGGTTGGGAGGCCAAACTCATAGGAGAGGTGCCTATACTAGGGCGTGTAATTGAAAGCTTAGGATTGATTATCCGCATACTAACTATGGTGAATTCGGGATTGTTCCTGACGGATGTATCGAATATTGTGGTGAAACTGTACCACCTCTGCAGAGTGTCAAACTATTCGAATAGCCGCTTCTGTGGTTATGGACAGTTGGAGTGGCCATACTGTTCTGTCGTCAGATTTTTTCAAAATGACTTGTGAAATGAATCATGACTTTGACTTGACCACAACAGGGTTGTGAAAGTGAAACTTAAGTTCCCACTTAAGTGTTATAGAATATTAAACTAGTTTTATTTGCTTCTGAACTCAGTTAAGGTAAACCTGGCTTTTTGCAAAACAACCTAGAGCTTAGGATTCCTACTTGAAACCACTTTAATTGTTAGTGATAGTTTGCGGGTACTTAAAGAGTACTCATGGCATAACTGTTGGAGATATGCCCTAGAGGCAATAATAAAAGTAGTTATTATTATATCTTTGTGTCTATGATAAATGTTTACATTCATGCTATAATATTATTAACCGGAAACATTAATACCTGTGTGAATTGTAAACCAAATAAGAGTCCCTAGTAAAGCCTCTTTATAATACTAGCTTGTTGGTTAATCGATGATCGTGGTTTCTCGATCATGAACATTGAGATGTTGTTAACAACAAGGTCATATCATTAGGAGAATGGTATGATGGACATACTCCTAAAGATAAGCATAGCATAAAGATCAAGTCATTTCAATAGCTCGTTTGCTATAAGCTTTCTGATACATAGTAACCTAATTCCTTCGACCATGAGATCATGCTAATCACCATCACCGGAAGGATGCTTTGATGACATCAAACACCACACCGTAACTGGGTGGCTATAAAGGTGGCATTGAGTGTTCGGAAATTATGTGCTGAGGCACATGGATCAAGAGTGGGATTTGTCCATCCATATGACGGATAGATATATTCTGGTCCCTATCGGTGGAATGTCATCCAATTAGATTGCAATCATGTGACTGGCTCACAAGGGATCACATATCACGGGAACAATAAAATAGTACTTATCAGTAACGAGGTTGAACTAGGTATGCAGAGATACCGACGATCAAAACTTTGGATAAGTAAACTATCGCGAGACAAAGGGAAATTGGTATCGTATGTAAGTGGTTCATTCGATCGCAAAGTAATTGTAGAAATATGTGGGAGCTATATGAATTTCTAGATTCATCTATTGGTTATTGATCGGAGAAGTGTCTCGGTCATGTCCGCATAATTCACGAACCGTAGGGAGACACACTTAAGGATTTGATGTTGTTTAGTAGATATGGAATGTAAGTAGGGATACCAAATGTTGTTCGGAGTCTCGGATGGGATCCGGGATATCACGAGGAGATCAAGAATGGTCCGTAGAATAAGATTCATATAAGTAAAGTCCGATTCCGGAGTTCGGGAATGATTTCGATGTTTTCATCGGAGAGGTTCTAGAAGGTTCACCGGACCGGAAGGGGAATTGTCCATGAAAGTGTCATGGGTAAGTGGAATCATTGGATCATATCCTAGGTCACTTGGTTTGGGCATTTGCGAGAGAGAATTAAATCTCTAAACTGAAAGTCAAACGGGAGGTTTGAAAAGTCAAACTGGAACAATAGTTTCCTAGTGGAAGAAGGAAAGAGTCCTTCCTTCTATCAAACTTGGGTTTGGGTTTGGATTCAAACTCTCCCCTCCCAAGGCTGTCCCCCTCTCATAAATAGAGCGGGAGGGCTGCCCCAAACAACATAAGAGCCAGACCTCCCCACCCAGGCCGCGCCGCCGCCGCCGCGGCGTGCCACATCCCAGCGCCATCGTGCCTCCGCCGTCGGCTCATCGCTGTCGCCCTAGCCACCGCCGACACCACCTCCTCCTCTTCGGCCTTCTAATCCTAGATCGTTGGAAAACCCTAGATCCACCATAACTCGCACCGGCTTAGGCAAATCCCTACGGTATCTTCCCTCTACTTCCGACACCATGCCGTCGTGCTGCCAGAATCGCGAGGGAGAACTACAACCTCCGTTGCCTGCTAGAACAAGGGAGAGGAAGGTCTTCATCGAGTACCGAACGTGTGACCGACTGCGGAAGCGCTGCCGGAACGCAGCGTCGGAAGGATCGTCTACGCGATCTTGAGATCGGCAAGTGCATGACTACATCACCCACGAGAATCTGCTCTCGTGAAACGCTTTGGAATCTTCGAGGGTGACTACTCTAATCGACTCATTACTTCAATCTAGTAGATAGATCTTGGCTTATTTGTATGCATGCGGTAGAAATTTTTTGTTTTTCATGCTACGAACCCCTATAGTGGTATCAGAGCCGTGTCTATATGTAGATATGTTGCACGAGTAGAACACAATGGTCATTGTGGGCGTTGATTGTAAGACCCCACCTTTATAAAGTTAAAGTTCCATGTGATTGCAATGCTAGTCCCTGGATCAAATGCTAGCATCCACAGTTTAAGATGAAGTACACAGATACAAAGGTCATTATTACATCGTCATTCAGAGATATCATAGTCTTCTACAACTCCAGAGCCATAGGCTAGTACAAGAGTTTAACTTAACAATAAAAATAGAAGTCTTCATCTTCATGTGCCACAGGCAAGCACGTTGAGTGTAGACTCATAACCCTAATCCTCATCAGAGTAACCTGCAACATCACAAGTTATAGCCACAGTGGGTCAATACATTGTAATAGTATTGGAAAGTGATACCTTAGTAGAATAATAGTATCTAGCTTCTATATGAATTTGGCTAAGTGTAGCTTAGGCTTGCTTTGCTCAAAATAGGTTTTACCTATCAGTTGAAAACACTAAGTTTTTGTTTGGCAAAAACTCCCAAGGAACCACCAATAGACATTGGTGAACCTTCACCCTTGTTCAACCACAAGTTTTTAACTTAGAAATTGGGATGAGGAGATTCTTGATAGCTTCCATGTCTTGATGCTCAAATTTTCCATTTCCGGGGACACGGCTGTGGCATCCCGCAAAACCACTACTAGAAAATCGCGTTGTTTTTGCGCATTGCATCATCATGACCGCATGCTCATGTCATCATGCCGCATTGCATTTGAGCATCGTCATCATCTTGCATCTGTTCGCATAAAACTATTTTTGAAAAGCCTGGTTTTGTTTTCTAAACGCCCCGTCTTTTATTCAAACGCCAAACCCGGGTCTCCGGATTATTTTGTTTTGTTGCTATCGGTTTGCAACGGCCCGTTTAAAAAAAATGTTTAATTATTTTTTTTAGTGGGGCAGTCGAACGGGCCGAATCGACCCGAACGACCACCCCGGAATTAAATCGGTCTGCCCCAAACCCCTTTTGCACCCAACCTAATCTACCCACACCCCCTCCACCTCACCCCAGCCACTCGCGGCTCGCCACCTCACCCCTTCCCAAACCCCCACCACTCAAATCGCGCCACCTCACCCTCTCACTCCCTCTCCCTCTCAGGCCACACACACTCAACACACCCAGGCCCACACACACGCACACCACACCTGATCCCCACCCCTCTGCCTCCCGCTGGCCCCACCGGTCCCACCCACCTGCTCCTGCCCTGTGCTTCTTCCTCCTCCCCCTCCCTCTCTCTTCCGTTTCTCGCGCCCCACCCACGCCCTCCTTCCTCGCCCCAGTCACCGCCGCCTGCTCTTCTCCGGCCCACCTCGCCGCTCGCCGCTTCCACACCACCGCCCGCCGGCCTCCCTCTCCACCCCGCGCTCCCTTCCGCCGCTCCCTCTCCTCCGGCGCCGCGTCGCCCGTGCCTCTCTCCTCCGCCGGCCGTTTTCCCCCTCAACCGCGCGCCCCCTCGAGCTTCCTCCGACGCGCCGCTCCACCCCGCGCCCCGCCAAGCTCTGCCGTACGTCACCCTGCCCCAACCCCGCCGACGTTCGTCCTCCGGCGAGCCGCCTCGCCCGCGTCCTCCCCGGCCTCCGCCCCTTCTCCGGCCGTCCCCGCCTCCCCGTCTCCGTCCTCTGCGCGGCGCCCCGCCGCCTCGGCCACGAGCGCCGCCCCCGCCGCCAAGCTCGAGCCGCCGCCCGCCCTCACCGTCCCGTGCCCGCCTTCCCCGACGACCCGACCCCGACCGCGCAGACCGCCTCGCCGAGCCACGTCCGTCGCCAGGAGCTCGCCTCCCCAAGCTCTGCTCGCCTTCCTCCGCCATGCTCCAACCGCCGCCTGGGCGCGGCCACCCTGCCGACCTCCCCTGGCTGCGCCGCCGCCGCCCCTGCAACCTCGCCTGCCGGACGGCGTGGAGAACGACGGGCCAGGCCTCGTGCGGCGCGGCTCTCCGCCGTCTGAACCTTTCCCAGGACTCACCGCCGCTGCTCTGCCACGACATCGCCACCGCACGCGAGCTGCGGCACCTCGCTGTGCGCTGCTCCGCCGGCGTCTATTCCGGGTCGCCCGACGGCAGGGAGGCATGGACACGGCCGTGCGCGCCGGGTCTCTGAATCCTGGTGGGTCGCGTTCGTGACCTGCAAGAGCCCGCCCCCAAGGAGAACTTCATCGACATCAAGATCAGTCGGTCGCTGGTTGATGGAGAGGGTACTTCAAGATGGGGTCAATTCGTCACAGCCAACAGATCTTCACCAGGGCGATGAGATGGCTAGATTGGTGGCAAGATCTCCTATCGGGCTATATCGTCATAAATGATAAGTTGTTCTCGGACCCCAAAGCCGCAACACCGAATACCGAACCCGAACCATAGCACGCCAAGTACTACTTCCAACGAGTTGCCCGATGATCGAGATGGCACCCCAAGGTCTTCAGCCCGGTGCGACAAGCACTTCGCCGCGGAACGCCAAGACAGATCCGATGCCGACCCAAGTTCTTCCTCTCGGACCCGAAGACGTCGTGACCCGGACGCCAAGATCTCCGCGCGAGACCACAAGACCGACAATGTGGCCCGACTACCACGGATACGATAAGATCGGCACCGACCCAGAAGAATCCGATGCGCCCCGACACCGAACCAAGTTCTCCTTCCGGAAGCATCGACGCTCGTGCGACAAGATCTACACCCTCGATCCGAAAACCCTAGATCCCGGAGTCCGAGAACGCTTCCGTCGAACCCTGAACCCCGAACCCCGGAACCCCAAGTTCGCCGAGACCCCTAATGTGTGACCCTTTCCTCGAGCCCTATTTTATAAATGCTAAATATAAAACCTGTTGCATATTAATCATTCATCTTGCATGCATGCTTGTCATGTGGTTTGGGGGTCTTATGCCAATTCACCTAATAATTAAATATGGGGCCCATATGCGGGCAAATCTAGTCTCATATCGGCCTCATTTAAATTTGTACATCAAACCGATACTATCTTTTGCCATGTTAAAACAACATTTAATTTGCGGGGGTTCTAAACAACTTGAACCATTTAATTAATTGTCGGGACCCCGGTTCCGCTTAATATCGATCTAATTGCATCGAACCTTGCCATGTCATGCATCATATATGCATCATGCCCGATCTTCTGCCGTCGTATTAAATAGTGCATCCGGTGTTTATTCTAGTGTTTTGCTTCTTCGCGGATAAGGCCATTGAGTTGATGTGAGCTTCGCACCGATCTTCGGTTGAACCTTCGACAATGTTTTTCAGGCGAGCATCTCCCCCTTTCTACCTATCTTACTTTTATAGTCTTTATTTCCCTCCTGTTGATCTATTGCTATCTGTGTTGCAATGCTCTAGTTTCCGTACACGTGTTATCCCCTTGCAGCCATATATTGCCTTGGACACATCCTATTACCTGTTGTTTGGTAGATAGCTGGACTTGCGCGTCGTAGTAGCTTGCTCAAGTGCTGTTGCGTGTCGTCAAGTGCCACAGTTGTTGGTGTATTGCCGTCTGTTTGATGTTGGAGATGATCTCGGCTTTATTTATCATTCACTTTAATTCCTGTTTAACAACTAAAATTGAAGTAAGCAAGCAGAGGCATCGGTGGGTGATAGATAACATTTGGTTTCCGACCGCCCACTTGTGTCCCGTAGGACCCCGAGTACTTGATACCTGTTCCTTGATTTATCGCGCTATCCACATACGGGGAATTATGGGACCCCCCTTAGCCAGAGCTTGATTCCGTCTTATTTCTTGGGGCCACAAACTAGTTTGAGGTTTTATTTACTATCCTGTACTTATGCCATGCTTTACCGCTTTATTTACGATTGTGCGAGGAGCACACTGTACTGTTTAGGATCGGGACACGTTTTCGCGGTGTCGACAAGCCCCGTTTGGGGTTCCCAGTCGCTCACAGCCGTCCACCCAAACCTCGGGTCCGTCTCGGAGCTAGCTTACTTCGTTGCGGGTGTACTCCAAGGGGTGGCCCCCTGAAATATTTCTGAATCTTGTGATTGCTCTGTCGTGAAAGCCTCGTTGGGTTTTGATTTGGTTTTTCCGAGGTCGATCGTGTGTGTGTTGCTATTTGTGCACCCCGGCCGGGTTAAAACTTTCTGAAAGCCATGTCCGCGGTTATGGACGACTTGGAGCACAGTATCTCGATCATAGATAACTATAACTAAAGTTTACTGTTATAAATTGACTTGTATCTGATATGATTAGTAATCAGCTTCAACTACAACGGAATGGCTTAATAAAAGTACCAACAACTGCTGGGTTTTTGGGGTTATCTCATGCTAATTGTATCTGATTAGTAAGTGTTGCAACTGTAACGGAATGATTAACTAAAAGTGCCCACTGCTTACTTTGTCAGGATGATTATCTATACTTGACTAGTAATTGCTGCAACGATAACCGAATAAATAAAACTGCCAACGGTGTGAGTTCCTAGGTTGACTTCCTCGTTTGGTCTCGAGGGGGAAACACCAGGATGGGTTTGTTTGGTGGTAGTGTCAGGTTGGTTCCGAATAGGTCTTTCTCTCCCCTCTCTGATTGCCGCCAGTTGTATCGAGTCTCTATAGGGTGTTCAGTGTGTGCTGCCGCTGCCGCTTCAGTCCACCATACCTATGTAGGCGAGGACCGCCGAATTCTAGTCTCGCCGTGTACTGGCCTTAGTACTGACGCTCCTCTTTTTCCTTTGCCCTTTGTCGGCACCCCTTTTGTTTAAGCAGGTTTTGAGATCGACGTCGTTAGCAGGGTTACACTTCCGGCTTGGCCTGGGCAGGGTTATGGACGCCATTGGTTATTCTTCAGGGCTCTTACCCCCATTTGCATCTTGTCCGTAGTCGGACGCTGTATCGTTTTACAGGTGATTTGGATCTTTGTATCGTATATCTGTATTCTTGACTCTTTGAGTCGCTGCTGTATATATATCTGTTCTATGGGTCCCATCGAGGACTGTTGTGTAACGTTATTACTTCGTTTTCCACCCGCACTAAAGTGCCTGGTGGGCACCTTTGAATCGTTTCTATGCAGGTTTGGCGGGTTTCGCTAAAACTTGCATAGGGTCGATTCTGAGGGTGTTACAACGGCTAAGTACTTAGATTCTTCCTTCTGCAGAGGTGGTGCACTTTCCCCACAAGACTTGACTTTCATCAAGACAGGACCTTTCAGAAGACTTCCCTTAAACCAAAATGGACGCGCTCCAAACCTATCACCCCCTACCACCAATTGTCTATTTGGCTAAGTTATTGAAACCTATATGATCCAGGCAGAGCCCATAATGCCATGTGGCTGCACTAGAAGCTTCTTAACATATGGCATCTCAAATCCCTTTGTTCCTGGGTGGCATTCCACAAGTGTGATACACAAAGTAAACCATAGATATGGGCCTTGTGTAACCACTCAACATAACCCAAACAACCATTCCACCCAGGTGTTTCATTCACTTAGTTGTTTTATTAAGCAAAACACAAGTCAATGACATAGCAATATTTTTCCATAGCATATGTATATAATCCACCCTTGGTTACTATTACCTAGGCTAAGCATCGCAATAGTAAGTATCTTAACTTAGAGAAAATACTAACAATTCTACAACTACTAGGATTTCCCAAGCATAGCATATAGATACTTAGCAAAAATTATCATGCAATCCCTATACAAAATATCACTAATGCATAGTCAAAATATTGGGACAAAAATATGAAGCACCACTTGCCTTGATAGTTGGGAGAGTAACAACAATCCTCACAGTCACAATCACCACTAGCACCAAAACCTACACATAAAATGATAGCACCAAATTCATATTCCAAATAATCAAGCAAAAATATATGAATGCATGCAAATGTTATGTGGTGATTTTTCTAAATTAAACAAGACAAGTAAAATAATGCTGAGCAATAAACTAAACATTTATACACCAAATAAACTTAATTTTGCCTTTAAAACATTTTCCAAATAATTTTTATACACAAATTAGGCCTACAAATGTCTCTGCATAAAATTCCATTTTAATAGAGTCAAAATAAAAAACTAAGCCCATAGATGTGTAGGAATTATTTTTGTTATTCCAATGGTATATTATTTGTATTTTTTGGATAAACAGAACAAAAGTTATTAAATTTACAAGTTTAATCATCTAATTAAATCAAATCAGAATTTTAAATCGAAAATCCTGACACGCGGCGCAATCTGATTGGCCCATACCGCTTCGCTCTGGATCACGCGTCCGTACCGTTGGATTCAACTTAATCCAACGCTCCAAATCGTATCATACCCCTTCGTGGCTAAACTAACATATACCGTTAGATCTGGATCTATGGCTCAGATCTGCGCGTACCCCTTCACGGTTAAATCTAATCTAGACCGCTGGATCTAGATCCAGCGGATCTAATCGCTTCAGCCAAGAACTGGCGGCGCAAAAGGCCAGAGCGGCGGCGACGCGTATGACGACGGCGCTCCGGTGAGGCCATGGGGCAAGGGAGGTAGTGCAGATGCTTACAGCGATCGCAGTGACGTGGTGATTCTCGATGTGGTCGTGGACGGACTGGGGGCATACAGGCACGGCGTCAATTGCTCATCGGAGTTGGCGTCGGCGTCGGGCTCGCTTGGGAGTGGTTGTTGTCGATGCTACAAGGCACGAAATGTCAGGCCAGATGTGGCGTTAGACGCGTACAAGCATGGCGAGTCCACGCATGACAACCAGAAAGGTTAGGGCGGTTAGGTTTTACCGGAAAGGTTCGCCGGAGTTGCTTCCGAGGACGGTGGAATGTTGGCGTTGTCCTTGCCGAGGTTCTGAAGCACGCGTGGTCTAGGAAGTGGTACTGGGAGATGCGCGTGGAGAAGTGGAGTGTGCTCGTGGGAACCAGGAGCAGAGGGGTGGCCGGAGTTGCCCGGAATCGGCGCTGCAGCTCGTCGGAGCAGCGAGGTCGTGGCGAGAAATTCTTGCAGCCTCGTGGCGCTTAGGGCTTGGGGTTTGAGGGCAAATGGAGAGGGGCAGTGGGGGTTTAAGTAGCAGGGCCGGGGGAGGAATTCACGCCCGCAATCAATCGGATTGATTCGGTGTTTAAACGGAGGAAACGGCCGCGGCGGAGCAGTGACCACGCGTTGATTGAGGATAAAGAAGACAACGTGGCAGTGGGGCCAAGAAGTCAGCGAGTGGGTGCAGTGCGGCACGGTGAGAAACAGAGAGGGGGAGGGAGTTTCCCGGGTGGGCTAGGTGGGCTGTTTAGATGGGACGCGGGTTGGGTTGGGTTAGATAGCTAGTTAGGTTTATTTTTTTCTCTTTCTCCTTTTCTTTTTCTCTTTTGATTTTCTGATTTGAATTTGAATAAGTGTTTCAAATCTATTTCACTTTAAATTTCTTCCAGAATTTTATTCTGTATTTCTTGTGTGTAAAACATCCATTTACTCAAAATCATTTTGGGTTTGAATTTAAAGCTAAAACCATGCCTTTAGTTAAATTTTCTAATAGGCATACCATTTGTTTTAATTTGAATTGTTTTTGAAAACCTTTGGGTGGCCTTGTATTCACTTTCAAAACAATGCTAATCCAATACTAATCATAAATAGAAAATAAAATACAAACCTTGCCTCACTTGAATAAGTAATAGGCATAATGTGGTTTCTTTTGTTTGAAATCTATTTGAAAAAGATCAAATGCTTATGAATGCATGAATGCTATGCAAGCTTTTCAAATTATGATTTTTGGGATGTTACATTGATGCTTTATTGTCGATTGCTTCTTGTGTATTTTGCATCTTGCGGGATGGTGGGATGAAGCGGCCCGGGATAACCTTACATGACATCGTTCATGAGACTTGCTCCACGCTTGACATGCAACTTGTATTGCATAAATGGATTTGCGGGTGCCTTTTTCTCCCAACATAGTGAAGATTCAATTTACAACGAGTAATTGACAATACTAGTATCAATGTTGTGGTTCGCGTTCGTAAGTTAGAACGACACTTATTGAAAGCCCCAAACCACGTAAAACATGCAAAGAAAATTAGAGGCGTCTAACTTTTTTTTGCAGGGGTGTGCTGTGATGTGATATGGCCATGATTGTGATTATATATGATGTATGCAATGTTCCTTATTGTAAGTCGGCAACCGGCAGGAGCCATATGGTTGTCTTTTAAATTCCGTTAAGACCTGCGTGTCTATTCAAAGTAGTTATAATAGTTAATGCTGGTGGATGACAACCATGAAGCGGCGCCATTGACCTTGATGCCATACCGGTGATGATGGAGATAGTGTTCGTGCTTGAAGATGGAGATAAGAAGCACAAGAAGAAAGGTCATATCATATCACATATTATGAATTGCATGTGATGTTAATCCTTTTATGCATCTTGTATTGCTTAGTTCGCGATGGTAGCATTATAAGATGATCCCTCTAGCACAAAAAAATTCAAGTTATAAAGTGTTCATCCTTAGTAATCACCGTTGCTAAAGCTCGTTGTTTCGAAGCACCACGTGATGATCGGGTGTGTTAGATTCTACGAGTGTATACAATGGGAGCAAGCCAGATTTGCTCATGCGGAAGCTAAGGTTTGATCTTGACGAGCTTAGCATGTACAGACATGGTCTCGGAACATGGATCACCGAAAGGTAAAGCATGAGTCATATAGTATATATGATGAACATGTTGATTGTTCGCCATTGAAGCTACATCAACTCTCGTTATAATCGGTTTTGATGAGGTAGATTTGGTTCGTGTGATCACTAAAAAAATGTGAGGGATATTGTTTTGAGTGGGAGTTCACCTAGATTAATTTAACTATTAATTAGAAATCAATTTGTCATAAACTTAGTCTAAACTATTGCAAATATGTTGTAGATCAATGGCGGCCCCTACCATCAATTTTAAGCGTTCCTAGAGAAAGAAAAGTTGAAAAACAATGGAAGCAACTTCGCGGATTGGTTCCGCAATTTGAGGATTGTCCTCAATGCTGGTAATTTGACCTATGTGCTGGATGCACCGCTAGGTGACCCACCTGCAACTGATGCTACCAATGAGGTAAAGAATGTTTTCCTCGCTCAGAAGAATCAGTACTCCACGGTTCAGTGTGCTATCTTGTATGGTTTGGAATTGGAGCTTCAGAAAAGGTTTGAGAACCATGACCCACATGATATTGTCCGTGAACTCAAAATGATACTTGAGGCTCACGCGGCAGTTGAGACTTATGAGGCTTTTGAAAAGTTCTTTAACTGCAAGATGGAAGAGGGCAGCTCCATCAGTGAGCACGTGCTTAAGATGTCTGGGCACGCAACACTACTAGAAAAACGCCTATTCGTGGCGCACATGAAAAGGCCTTCTGTGGCGCACTAGCAGTGCGCCACGGGCCTCGCGCTACGGCTATCTCGTAGCCGTGGCGCACTGCATGGTGCGCCACAGAAGTTTAGATATAGGCGTGGCGCACATGCCAGTGCGCCACAGAAGTTTGGGCAGGTGCGCCACGCGTATGAAACGATAACCGTGGCGCACTAGGCGCTGTGCGCCACGGGTATAAATTTCAAAATTCAAAAAAAAAAGAAGCAGATCTGGATCTCGTCGTCAGTGCCGTCGCGTGTCGGTGCAGGTCGCCGTCGTCGCCTCCTCGTCTTCACCTCGTCGTCGTCGTCGTCGGAACTGCAAGGAGGAGGAGGAGAATAGGAGGAAGAGGAGGAGAAGATGAGGAGGAGGAGGAGGAGAAGAGGAGGAAGAGGAGGAGGAGAAGGAGAGGAAGAGGAGAAGAAGAAAAGGAGGAAGAGGAGGAGAAGAAGAGGAGGAGGAGGAGGAGGAGAAGAAGAAGAGGAGGCCTCGTCATCGTCGGAACTACAAGGAGGAGGAGGAAGAGGAGGAGAAGAAGGAGCCCGCCGTCTCGTCGTCGGAACTGCAAGGAGGAGGCCGCCGCCGCCATCACCATGTTCACTGCAAGGAGGAGGAAGAGGAGGAGAAAGGAGAAGGAGGAGAAGAAGAAGGAAATGAGAAGGGAGGAAAAGGAAAAGGAGAGAAGGGGAGGGAAGGTGGGCGGGGTGGGGATTCGAAATTTGAATCCCGCCCAAGCTTATCCGTGGCGCACTAGGTGGTGGTGCGCTACGGGTAAGCCGTCCTCTATTTTTTTTTCTGCAGGAAAAAACGGTCTTTTGACCGTAACTTTTTACTCTTTTCGAATTTTGAAAATCTAAAAAATCGCTAAACGACCATATGTCGTTGCGAGCGGATGCGAAATCTCGTTCTCGTCATTTTGGTATATTATACGATTTTTTTCGATATCGTATGCAAAAGTTACGGCCTTTTTATCGTGGCATGACTTTTTATTGCAAATAAAGTCAAAACTCATGTTTGTTAATTTTAGTAGAAGCTATACCACATTACCTACCTAAATATGAAAGGATTTAATTTTTTGAAGTGTTTATCATTTTCTTTTATTTTTTGCAAAACCTAAAAAGGCGATCCACGGGGGGGGGGTGGAGTTGGTGCAGGATAGTTAGGCGTAGGGCACTAGGGCAAGGTGCCCTACTACTAAGTTTATATATCTATGGCGCACATGCCATAGTGCGCCACAGAAGTTTGTGGCCGTTTCACAGCAGAGGGGGGCGTGCGCTTAGGCGTAGCGCACCCCCCCCCCCCCATGTGCGCCACAGATGAGACTAACAACCGTGGCGCACATGACCCTAGTGCGCTACAGATGTTTGGCGTGCGGCCAACTGGCCCCTGGCCCACACACATCTGTGGCGCACTATAGTCATGTGCGCCACGCTTACGGCAGTTAGCCGTAGGGCACCGGTGGGCAGTGCGCCACGCCTATTTTACCCGTGGGGCACCACTAGCACGTGCGCCACGGATGTGTGGATTACCTATAGCCGTTTTCCTAGTAGTGCAAGCAATCTTCAAAGCTTGGGTATAGTGATTCTTAATTCTTTGGGGATTCACCGTGTCCTCCAATCACTACCACCAAGTTACAAGAACTTTGTGATGAACTACAATATGCAAAACATGGACAAGTTGTTGCCTGAACTCTTCCCCATGTTAAAGTTTGCGGAAGTGGAGATCAAGAAAGAGCACCAAGTGTTGATGGTCAATAAGAACACCAAATTCAGGAAGCAAGGCAAGTCTAAGAAAAAGGGAAACTTCAAGAAGGGTGGTAAGAAAGTTACCGCGCCGGCGAAGAAGACCAAGGCTGGGCCTAAGCCTGATACTGAGTGTTTTTACTGCAAGGGAGAGGGTCAATGGAAGCGGAATTGCCCTAAGTACTTGGCGGATTTGAAGAACGGCAACATGAAGAAGAAAGGTATATCCGATATACATGTTATTGATGTGTATCTCACTAGTACTCGTAGTAGTGTCTGGGTATTTGATACTGGTTCGGTTGCTCATATTTGTAACTCGAAACAGGTACTGCAGAATAGACAGAAACTAGCGAAGAACAAGGTGACGATGCGCGTTGGAAATGGATCAAAGATTGATGTGATCGCGGTCGGCACACTACCTCTTCATCTATCATCGGGATTATTTTTATACTTAAATAATTGTTATTTGGTGCCTACGTTGAGCATGAACATTATATCTGGATCATGTTTATTGCGAGACGGTTACTTGTTTAAGTCCGAGAATAATGGATGTTCGATTTATATGAGTTATATGTTTTATGCACATGCACCTTTGATAGATGGTTTATTCTTATTGAATCTCGATTGTATAAATACACACATCAATAACATCTTAGCTAAACGTTTGAAATTGAGCGATAACTCGACCTTTCTGTGGCACTGTCATCTTGGTCATATTGGAGTGAAGCGTATGAAGAAACTCCATTCCTATGGACTTCTTGAATCACTTGATTTCGAATAACTTGAAAGATGTGAAGCATGGCTGATGGGTAAAATGATTAAGACTCCATTTTATGGTATGATGGAGCGAGCTACGGACTTATTGGAAATCATACATAGCGATGTGTGTGGCCCAATGAGTGTAGCATCGCGCGGTGGTTATCGTTATGTTCTTACCTTCACTGATGACGTGAGTAGATATGGGTATATCTATTTCATGAAACATAAGTCTGAAATTTCGAGAAGTTTAAGGAATTTCAAAGTGACGTAGAGAATCAGCGTAACAAGAAGATTAAATTTCTACGATCTGATCGTGGAGGTGAATATCTTAGTTACGAGTTTGGCGAGCATTTGAAGAAATGCGGAATACTTTCACAATTGACACCGCCGGGAACACCACAACCTAATGGTGTGTCCGAACATCGTAATCGAACTCTCTTAGATATGGTTCGTTCTATGATGTCACTTACAGATTTACCGCTATCGTTTTAGGGTTATGCATTAGAAACAACGGCATTCACTTTAAATAGGGCACCATCTAAATATGTTGAAACGACACCATATGAATTATGGTTTGGGAAGAAACCTAAATTTCCGTTCCTTAAAGTTTGGGGTTGCGAAGCTTATGTAAAGAAGTTACAGCCCGACAAGCTTGAACCCAAAGCGGAAAAATGCGTCTTCATAGGATACCCAAAGGAAACTATTGGGTATACCTTCTATCATAGATTCGAGGGCAAAATCTTCATTGCCAAGAATGGATCCTTTCTAGAGAATGGGTTTCTCTCGAAAGAAGTAACTGGAAGGAAAGTAGAACTCGACGAGGTTGTTGAACCTTATCTCGAACTTGAGAGTAGCGCAGCACCGGAAGTAGTTCCTGTGGCGCCTACACCAATAAGAGAGGAAGATAATGATGTTAATCATTAAACTTCGGTTGAATTTACTACTGAACCTCGCAGGTCAACAAGAACTCGTACCACTCCTAATTGGTATGATCCCGTTATGAGTGTCATGTTGGTGGACAACACCGATGACCCTGCAACATATGAGGAAGCGATGATGAGCCCAGATTCCAATAAATAGCAAGAAGCCATGAAATCCGAGATTGGATCCATGTAAAAAAACCTAGTATGGACTTTGGTGGACTTACCGAATGGCCGGAAGGCTGTAGAAAACAAATGGATTTTCAAGAAGAAAACAGATGTTGATGGTAATGTTATTGTCTATAAAGCTCGACTTATCGCAAAAGGGTTTCGAAAAATTCAAGGAGTTGACTACGATGAGACTTTCTCACCGGTAGCGAAGCTAAAGTCTGTGAGGATTTTGTTAGCAATCGTTGCATATTATGATTATGAGATATGGCAGATGGATGTCAAAACGGCGTTCCTCAATGGAGACATTAATGAAGAGTTGTATATGGTACAACCCAAAGGTTTTGTCAATCCTAAAGATGCTAACTAACAAGGTATGCAAACTTCAACGGTCCATTTATGGATTGAAGCAAGCATCCTGGAGTTGGAATCAACGTTTTGATAAGGTAATCAAAAGTTTTGGTTTTGTACAAACTTATGGAGAAGCTTGTATTTACAAGAAAGTGAGTGGGAGCTCTGTAGCATTCTTAATACTATTTGTAGATGACATATTGTTGATTGGAAATGATGTAGACCTTCTTAATAGTGTCAAGGATTATTTGAATAATAGTTTTTCAATGAAAGATCTTGACGAAGCAGCTTACATATTAGGCATAAAGATTTATAGAGATAGATCGAGACGCCTAATATCATTGTCACAGAGTACATATTTGGACAAAGTTCTAAAGAGGTTTGGAATGGAAGATAGCAAGAAAGGGTTCTTGCCATGTTGCCCAATATGACCTTGAGTAAAACTCAAAGTCCTACAATGGCAGAAGATAGAGAAAGGATGAGTAAGACTCCCTATGCCTCAGCCATAGGATCTCTTATGTATGCCATGCTATGTACTAGACTCGACATTGCATATGTTGTTAGTTTGACTAGCAGATATCAAAGTGATCCAGGAGTGGATCATTGGACAGCAGTCAAAAACATCCTTAAGTACTTGAGAAGAACTAAGGATAAGGTTATTTCTTATGGAGGTGATGAACAGCTCGTTGTTAATGGTTACACCGATGCTAGTTGGAACACCGATCCAGATGATTCTAAATCTCAATCTGGATACGTATTTACTTTGAATGGTGCAGCAGTTAGCTGGAGGAGTGCAAAGCAAAGCGTTGTGGCGAGATCTTCAACTGAATCAGAATACATAGCTTCTTCGGATGCTTCACAAGAGGCAATATGGATGAAGGAGTTCATTACAGAGCTAGGTGTGGTTCCAAGTGCGCTGGACCCAGTGTCTATCTATTGTGATAACATGGGCGCCATAGCCAATGCGCAAGAACCAAGGTCACACAAGAAGCTGAAGCATATCAAGCTGCGTTTTCACGCTATTCGAGAGCATTTCCAAGATGGTCACATAAAGATTTGCAAAGTACACACAGATCTGAATGTGGCGGATACGTTGACTAAACCTCTCCCGAGGGCAAAACATGACCAGCACCAAACCGCCATGGGTGTTCGGTATATTACCATGTATTCTAGATTAGTTGACTCTAGTGCAAGTGGTAGACTGTTGGAGATATGCCCTAGAGGCAATAATAAAATTAGTTATTATTATATCTTTGTGTTTATGATAAATGTTTACATTCATACTATAATAGTATTAACCGGAAACATTAATACATGTGTGAATTGTAAACCAAAATAGAGTCCCTAGTAAAGCCTCTTTATAATACTAGCTTGTTGGTTAATCGATGATCGTGGTTTCTCGATCATGAACATTGACATGTTATTAACAACAAGGTCATATCATTAGGAGAATGGTATGATGGACATACTCATATAGATAAGTTTAGCATAAAGATCAAGTCATTTCAATAGTTCATTTGCTATAAGCTTTATGATACATAGTAACCTAATTCCTTCGACCATGAGATCATGCATATCACCTTTACCGGATGGATGCTTTGATGACATCAAACACCACACCGTAACTGGGTGGCTATAAAGGTGACATTGAGTGTTCGGAAAGTATTAGTTGAGACACATGGATCAAGAGTGGGATTTGTCCATCCATATGACGGATAGATATACTCTGGGCCATCTCGGTGGAATGTCATCCAATTAGCTTGCAATCATGTGACTGGCTCGCAAGGGATCACATATCACGGGAATGAGAAAAGAGTACTTATTAGTAACAAGGTTGAACTAGGTATGCAGAGATACCTACGATCAAAACTTCGGATAAGTAAACTATCGCGAGACAAAGGGAAATTGGTATCGTATGTAAGTGGTTCATTTGATCGCAAAGTAATCATAGAAATATGTGGGAGCTATATGAATTTCCAGATTCCTCTATTGGTTATTGATCGGAGAAGTGTCTCGGTCATGTCCACATAATTCACAAACCGTAGGGAGACACACTTAAGGATTCA
This sequence comes from Avena atlantica, assembly GCA_910589765.1. NCBI lineage: Eukaryota > Viridiplantae > Streptophyta > Magnoliopsida > Poales > Poaceae > Avena > Avena atlantica. The sequence goes on from OU342739.1 coordinate 152,390,026, forward strand.
ATGTTGTTTAGTAGATATGGAATGTAAGTAGGGATACTGAATGTTTTTCGGAGTCTCGGATGGGATCCGGGATATCATGAGGAGATCCGGAATGGTCCAGAGAATAAGATTCATATAAGGAAAGTCCGATTCCGGAGTTCGGGAATGATTTCGATGTTTTCATCGGAGAGGTTCTAGAAGGTTCACTGGACCAGAAGGGGAATGGTCCATGAATGTGTCATGGGTAAGTGGAATGATTGGATCATATCCTAGGTCACTTGGTTTAGGCATTTGCGAGAGAGAATTAAAGCTCTAAATTGAAAGTCAAACAGGAGGTTTGAAAAGTCAAACTGGAATAATAGTGTAACACCCTCAGAATCGGACCTATGCAAGTTTGGACAAAATTCACCAAACCCGCATAGAAACGATTCAAAGGTGCCCACCAGGCACTTTCGTGCGGGTGGAAAACGAAGTAATAACATTACACAACAGTCCTCGATGGGACCCACAGAACAGGTATATATAACAGCTACTCGAGGAGTCAAGAATACAGATATAATATACAAAGATCCAAATCACCTTGAAACGATATAGCGTCCAGCTACGGACAAGATGCAAATGGGGCTAAGAGCCCTGAAGAATAACCAATGGCGTCCATAACCCTGCCCAGGCCAAGCCGGAAGGGTAACCCTGCTAACGACGTCGATCTCAAACCTGCTTAAACAAAGGGGGTGCCGACAAAGGGCAAAGGAAAAAGAGGAGCGTCAGTACTGAGGCCAGTACACGGCGAGACTAGAATTCGGCGGTCCTCGCCTACACAGGTATGGTGGACTGAGCGGCAGCGGCAGCATGCACTAAACAACCTATAGAGACTCGATACAACTGGCGGATATCAGAGAGGGATAAGAATGACCTAACCGGAACCAACCTGATACTAGCATCAAACAAACCCATCCTGGCGTTTCCCCCTCGAGACCAACGAGGAAGTCAACCGAGGAACTCACACAGTTGGCAGTTTTACTTATTCAGTTATAGTTGCGGCACTTTACTAGTCAGGTTTAGGTAGTCGTCCTGATAAAGTAAGCAGTAGGCACTTTTAATTAACCATTCCGTTATAGTTGTAACTCTTACTAATCAGATACAGATAGCATGAGATAAACCCAAAACCCAACAGTTGTTGGTACTTTTATTAAGCCATTCCGTTGTAGTTGCAATACTTACTAGTCAGGTACAATGGTCGCAAGCGACACTCCAACAAGCAATTGAGGGCAGTATTAATTAGCCATTCCGTTATAGTGAAGCTGATTACTAGTCATTATGAAGTCAAATTTATAGCAGTAAACTTTAGTTATGCTTGTCTATGATCGAGAAACTGTGCTCCAAGTCGTCCATATCCGCGGACACGGCTTTCAGAAAGTTTTACCCGGCCGGGGTGCACCAATAGCAACACACACTCGATCAACCTCGGAAAAACCAAATCAAAACCCAACGAGGCCTTCACGACAAAGCAATCACAGGATTCAGAAATATTTCAGGGGGCCACCCCATTAAGCTACCCGCAACGAAGTAAGCTAGCTCCGAGACGGACTCAAGGTCTGGGTAATACGGCTGTGAACGACTGGGAACCCCAAACGGGGCTTGTCGACACCGCGGAATCGTGTCCCGATCCTAAACAGTACAGTGTGCAGTACCTCGCACAATCGTAAATAAAGCAGTAAAACATGGCATAAGTACAGGATAGTAATAAAGCCCCAAACTAGTTTGTGGCCCCAAGTAATAAGTCTGAATCAAGCTCTGGCTCAGGGGGGTCCCATATACCTCCCGGATGTGGATAGCGCGATAAATCAAGGAACAGGAATCAAGTACTCGGGGTCTTACGGGACACAAGTGGGTGTTCGGAAACCAAATATTATCTATCACCCACCGATGTCTCTGCTTAATCAATTTTAGTTGTTAAACAGAAATTAAAGTGAACAATAAGTAAAACTAGGAACATCTCCAACAACAACATGCGGCAAGGCTCCAGCAACTGTGGCATATGACGACACACATCCGCACTTGAACAAGCAACTACGACGCACAAGTCCAACTATCTACCAAACAACAGGTAATAGGATGTGTCCAAGGCAATATGAGGCTGCAGGGAATTTCACGGGTACGAAAACTAGAGCAACGCAACACAGATAGCAGTAGATCAACAGGAGGGAATAAATACTATAAAAGTAAGATAGGTAGAAAGGGGGAGATGCTCGCCTGAAAACATTGTCGAAGGTTTAACCGAAGATCGGGGCGAAGCTCACATCAACTCAACGGCCTTATCCGCGAAGAAGCAAAACACTAGAAGAAACACCGGATGCAATATTTAATACACGGCAGAAGATCGGCATGATGCATGTATGATGTATGGCATGGCAAAGGTGCGATGCAATTAGGCCATATTAAGCGGAACCGGGGTCCCGACAAATAGTTAGGTGGTTCAAGTTATTTAGCTACCCCGCATATTAAATGTTGTTTAGCAAGGCAAGATAAGATACCGGTTCGCTACACAAGTTTAAATGAGGCCGATATGAGACTAGATTTGCCCGCATATGGGCCCCATATTTAATTATTAGGTGAATCGGCATAATGCCCCCAAACCAATGCTATGCATGCGGGAATGACAATTTAATGTGCAACAAATTGATATGTTATAAAATAGGGTTCGAGGAAAAGGGGTCACACATCAGAGGGGGCTCGACGAACTTGGGGTTCCGGGGGTTCAGGGTTCGACAGGGTCCAGGGTCCGGATCTAGGGTTCGGCCTCGACGGGATCGGTCTCGGATTACGACGCAGATCTTGGCGTATCCGGGAGCAGGACTTGAGTCGGTGTCGGGGCGCATCGGGTTCTTCCGGGTCGGTGTCGTTATTGTCGGCCCTCGCAGTTGATCTTGGTGTGTCCGGATGACCTTGTCGACTCCATGCGAAGACCTTGGCGCTCTAGATCGGTCTTCAGGGTCTCGGCCATCGGATTCTTGAAGGAGGTCATGGCGGCCGGGAACGAGTACTTGTCGCATCGGGGCTCGGCGTCCTCGAGGGAGTACTTGGCGTGCCGGGTCTAGTTCGGTCTCAGCCATCGGGGTCTTCGGATGTCCATGAAGGCGTTCTTGGCGTTCCGATTCCGGCGATTGGTGACTTGGAACGGCACTGATGCGGTATTCCAGTGGCTTCGATGGTCTCGTGGCTCCGACTTGTTGTAACCATGCGTCTTCCAGGGAAGAACTGGACGAGCTTGACAGACGGCGTCTGGCGGTCCTTGGCCCCTTTGCGGACACGCATGTGCACCCTGCAACAGACGTCCAACGGTTTGGCAAACAGGCATGGCACGCAGGGGATGGCGACGGCGCAAGGGCGCGGCCCAGGCCGGCCAGGCCACGCGGGGCGACGGAGGGCGCATCGGCGGTCGTAGCCGGAGGCGGGCGACGGGGCGCGGCCGGCTCGGCTCCAGCGGCCGCGGCGGCGGGGCGGGCAGAGGCGGTTGGCGGGGACCGGAGGCGTCGGTGAGGGGAGCCGGAGCTCCGCGGCGGGACGCGCGGTCGGGGTAGGAGGGGCGGACGGGCTGAGGACGCGGACGGCCGGCGTGAGGCGGACGGGCGGCGCGGAGGAAGAAGGCCGGGGCGGAGGCGCGGGGACGCGACGACGAGCAAGGCGCGGCCGGCGGCCTCGGCTCGGGCGGAGCTCGCGCGCAGAGGCGGCGGCGGAGCGAGGAGAGCGCCGGCGCGGGGCGCGGCAGCGCCGGCGAGCGCGCGCGGAGGAGGGCCTGGCGAGGAAGGGCGCCGGCAACGAGCTGAGGACGCGGCGGCTTCTGGCGAGCTCGGGCAGGCGAGGAGGGCGGCGACGAAGGGTGGGGAGCGGCGGAGGACGCAGGTCGTTGGTCTCGAGGGGACGGTCGAGGCGAGCGGAGGGCGGCGCGGAGGCTGGGCGAGGGAGGTCGCTGCGGCGGCGAAGGTGAGCGCCGGCGGGAGCTGCGGCGGCGCGGGGCAGGAGGAGAGCTGCGGGGAGGGGCGAGCGAGACAAGCGGAGGGAGGGGAGGCACGCGGTTGCGCGACGGGGAAGAAGGGGCGGGGGAGGAGGAAGAAAGGGGTCAGACGGGGTGGGACGGGCGGTGGGGCCCAGGGGCGGGGCCAGGTGGACCGGGTCGGTGTGGCCGACGCGGGGAGGTGGGATCTGGTGCGGGCGTGAGCGTGCGTGTAGCTGTGTGTGGTTGGAGGGAGGTGTGTTGGCAGGTGAGGGAGTGGGGGGAAAAGGAGAGAGGGGGTGGGGTGGACCAAGTGGCAAGCTAGGATTGGTAGGGAGCTGGGGGGTGGCTGATGTGGCGGGCTAGGATAGGAGGGGGTGAGGTGGAGGCTGGGTTGGGTAGACTAGTTGGTAGGAATAGGATTAGAGGGGCAGTTGGGGTGGACCGATTTAAAATCCTGGGGTGGTCGTTCGGGTCGATCTGGCCCGTTCGACTGCCCCTACAAAAATAATATAATTTTATTTGTTTAATTGGACCGTTTGCAAACCGCTCGCGGCCAAAACAAAATAATCCGGCGACCCGGGTTTTGATGTTTGAATAAAAGATGGGGCGTTTTAGAAAACAAAACGGGCTTTGCGAACATAGTTTTGGCAAACAATGCATGATGATGACGATGCAATGCACAAATTCAACGCGATTTTCTAGTAGTGGTTTTTGCGGGATGCCACAATTCGACACCACTAACAATGGATCTCGCCCTCGAGATCCGCCTCATGGTACCGGAAGGAAGGTCGGCGATCTGCATCTTCTCGCTTCGTATAGATCCTCGCGACACCACTAACAAGGGTTCCTTCTTCATCTTGAATCGGCGACACCACCAACAAAGGGTCGTTGTTCCTGATCGTCGAGAGAGCACTCCGGAAACAAAAGGTCGAAGGTAGAGGTATCGCAAATAAAGCCACCCCTAACTTCCGTTAGAAGAGGGAAAAGTTACATTGATCCACCAGTTCGATGTACAGAGCGAACAGTAAGAGTCGGGTAGGGTGATCAGTCCATCCCGGACCCAACTGTCAACTCTATACATGGGTAGGAGAATCAGGCAACTCAACTCTCGAGATTTAGACTGAAGATCTTCATAGGTGGTATCCGGAACAAAGGGATGCTGCCAGCAGAAATCGTATGAAAGACACAATGATTAGGTTCCGCGATGGTTCCATTGGCATGAACAACACGTGCTCAAGGTCGACTCCAACTTCACCAAAGCTCGTCCTTCTCATATGTTTTTCAACGACACTGATATCCAGCAAGGAACACATCTGGATAAAGAGCTCAAGAACAAAAGATCAGATGAAGGGTACAACAGACAAGTTGCAGATTGATGATCGTAGCGCCTCCGTTACAAAAGGGAGAATTCGAAACCCTGAAGGTACGACGGAAACCCAACCACGAGAAATCCTGGACTCGAAGAAAGAGAAGAGAGCGGATTCAAAACACGTCGAGATAAGAGGAGAATAGCAGAGGGGTAAGGAGTAAAATCAGACCTAATTAGAACGATCCAACCGATTTTCAAAAATAGTTTTGACACTCTACTTCGGCCGTTAGCTAGGTTATCCTACAGGCTGGACTTGTGGGGTATCGCAACTGCTGGGCTCTGATACCACTCTGTAACACCCTCAGAATCGGACCTATGCAAGTTTGGACAAAATTCACCAAACCCGCATAGAAACGATTCAAAGGTGCCCACCAGGCACTTTCGTGCGGGTGGAAAACGAAGTAATAACATTACACAACAGTCCTCGATGGGACCCACAGAACAGGTATATATAACAGCGACTCGAGGAGTCAAGAATACAGATATAATATACAAAGATCCAAATCACCTTGAAACGATATAGCGTCCAGCTACGGACAAGATGCAAATGGGGCTAAGAGCCCTGAAGAATAACCAATGGCGTCCATAACCCTGCCCAGGCCAAGCCGGAAGGGTAACCCTGCTAACGACGTCGATCTCAAACCTGCTTAAACAAAGGGGGTGCCGACAAAGGGCAAAGGAAAAAGAGGAGCGTCAGTACTGAGGCCAGTACACGGCGAGACTAGAATTCGGCGGTCCTCGCCTACACAGGTATGGTGGACTGAGCGGCAGCGGCAGCATGCACTAAACAACCTATAGAGACTCGATACAACTGGCGGATATCAGAGAGGGATAAGAATGACCTAACCGGAACCAACCTGATACTAGCATCAAACAAACCCATCCTGGCGTTTCCCCCTCGAGACCAACGAGGAAGTCAACCGAGGAACTCACACAGTTGGCAGTTTTACTTATTCAGTTATAGTTGCGGCACTTTACTAGTCAGGTTTAGGTAGTCGTCCTGATAAAGTAAGCAGTAGGCACTTTTAATTAACCATTCCGTTATAGTTGTAACTCTTACTAATCAGATACAGATAGCATGAGATAAACCCAAAACCCAGCAGTTGTTGGTACTTTTATTAAGCCATTCCGTTGTAGTTGTAATACTTACTAGTCAGGTACAATGGTCGCAAGCGACACTCCAACAAGCAATTGTGGGCAGTATTAATTAGCCATTCCGTTATAGTGAAGCTGATTACTAGTCATTATGAAGTCAAATTTATAGCAGTAAACTTTAGTTATGCTTGTCTATGATCGAGAAACTGTGCTCCAAGTCGTCCATATCCGCGGACACGGCTTTCAGAAAGTTTTACCCGGCCGGGGTGCACCAATAGCAACACACACTCGATCAACCTCGGAAAAACCAAATCAAAACCCAACGAGGCCTTCACGACAAAGCAATCACAGGATTCAGAAATATTTCAGGGGGCCACCCCATTAAGCTACCCGCAACGAAGTAAGCTAGCTCCGAGACGGACTCAAGGTCTGGGTAATACGGCTGTGAACGACTGGGAACCCCAAACGGGGCTTGTCGACACCGCGGAATCGTGTCCCGATCCTAAACAGTACAGTGTGCAGTACCTCGCACAATCGTAAATAAAGCAGTAAAACATGGCATAAGTACAGGATAGTAATAAAGCCCCAAACTAGTTTGTGGCCCCAAGTAATAAGTCTGAATCAAGCTCTGGCTCAGGGGGGTCCCATATACCTCCCGGATGTGGATAGCGCGATAAATCAAGGAACAGGAATCAAGTACTCGGGGTCTTACGGGACACAAGTGGGCGTTCGGAAACCAAATATTATCTATCACCCACCGATGTCTCTGCTTAATCAATTTTAGTTGTTAAACAGAAATTAAAGTGAACAATAAGTAAAACTAGGAACATCTCCAACAACAACATGCGGCAAGGCTCCAGCAACTGTGGCATATGACGACACACATCCGCACTTGAACAAGCAACTACGACGCACAAGTCCAACTATCTACCAAACAACAGGTAATAGGATGTGTCCAAGGCAATATGAGGCTGCAGGGAATTTCACGGGTACGAAAACTAGAGCAACGCAACACAGATAGCAGTAGATCAACAGGAGGGAATAAATACTATAAAAGTAAGATAGGTAGAAAGGGGGAGATGCTCGCCTGAAAACATTGTCGAAGGTTTAACCGAAGATCGGGGCGAAGCTCACATCAACTCAACGGCCTTATCCGCGAAGAAGCAAAACACTAGAAGAAACACCGGATGCAATATTTAATACACGGCAGAAGATCGGCATGATGCATGTATGATGTATGGCATGGCAAAGGTGCGATGCAATTAGGCCATATTAAGCGGAACCGGGGTCCCGACAAATAGTTAGGTGGTTCAAGTTATTTAGCTACCCCGCATATTAAATGTTGTTTAGCAAGGCAAGATAAGATACCGGCTCGCTACACAAGTTTAAATGAGGCCGATATGAGACTAGATTTGCCCGCATATGGGCCCCATATTTAATTATTAGGTGAATCGGCATAATGCCCCCAAACCAATGCTATGCATGCGGGAATGACAATTTAATGTGCAACAAATTGATATGTTATAAAATAGGGTTCGAGGAAAAGGGGTCACACATCAGAGGGGGCTCGACGAACTTGGGGTTCCGGGGGTTCAGGGTTCGACAGGGTCCAGGGTCCGGATCTAGGGTTCGGCCTCGACGGGATCGGTCTCGGATTACGACGCAGATCTTGGCGTATCCGGGAGCAGGACTTGAGTCGGTGTCGGGGCGCATCGGGTTCTTCCGGGTCGGTGTCGTTATTGTCGGCCCTCGCAGTTGATCTTGGTGTGTCCGGATGACCTTGTCGACTCCATGCGAAGACCTTGGCGCTCTAGATCGGTCTTCAGGGTCTCGGCCATCGGATTCTTGAAGGAGGTCATGGCGGCCGGGAACGAGTACTTGTCGCATCGGGGCTCGGCGTCCTCGAGGGAGTACTTGGCGTGCCGGGTCTAGTTCGGTCTCAGCCATCGGGGTCTTCGGATGTCCATGAAGGCGTTCTTGGCGTTCCGATTCCGGCGATTGGTGACTTGGAACGGCACTGATGCGGTATTCCAGTGGCTTCGATGGTCTCGTGGCTCCGACTTGTTGTAACCATGCGTCTTCCAGGGAAGAACTGGACGAGCTTGACAGACGGCGTCTGGCGGTCCTTGGCCCCTTTGCGGACACGCATGTGCACCCTGCAACAGACGTCCAACGGTTTGGCAAACAGGCATGGCACGCAGGGGATGGCGACGGCGCAAGGGCGCGGCCCAGGCCGGCCAGGCCACGCGGGGCGACGGAGGGCGCATCGGCGGTCGTAGCCGGAGGCGGACGACGGGGCGCGGCCGGCTCGGCTCCAGCGGCCGCGGCGGCGGGGCGGGCAGAGGCGGTTGGCGGGGACCGGAGGCGTCGGTGAGGGGAGCCGGAGCTCCGCGGCGGGACGCGCGGTCGGGGTAGGAGGGGCGGACGGGCTGAGGACGCGGACGGCCGGCGTGAGGCGGACGGGCGGCGCGGAGGAAGAAGGCCGGGGCGGAGGCGCGGGGACGCGACGACGAGCAAGGCGCGGCCGGCGGCCTCGGCTCGGGCGGAGCTCGCGCGCAGAGGCGGCGGCGGAGCGAGGAGAGTGCCGGCGCGGGGCGCGGCAGCGCCGGCGAGTGCGCGTGGAGGAGGGCCTGGCGAGGAAGGGCGCCGGCAACGAGCTGAGGACGCGGCGGCTTCTGGCGAGCTCGGGCAGGGGAGGAGGGCGGCGACGAAGGGTGGGGAGCGGCGGAGGACGCAGGTCGTTGGTCTCGAGGGGACGGTCGAGGCGAGCGGAGGGCGGCGCGGAGGCTGGGCGAGGGAGGTCGCTGCGGCGGCGAAGGTGAGCGCCGGCGGGAGCTGCGGCGGCGCGGGGCAGGAGGAGAGCTGCGGGGAGGGGCGAGCGAGACAAGCGGAGGGAGGGGAGGCACGCGGTTGCGCGACGGGGAAGAAGGGGCGGGGGAGGAGGAAGAAAGGGGTCAGACGGGGTGGGACGGGCGGTGGGGCCTAGGGGCGGGGCCAGGTGGACCGGGTCGGTGTGGCCGACGCGGGGAGGTGGGATCTGGTGCGGGCGTGAGCGTGCGTGTAGCTGTGTGTGGTTGGAGGGAGGTGTGTTTGCAGGTGAGGGAGTGGGGGGAAAAGGAGAGAGGGGGTGGGGTGGACCAAGTGGCAAGCTAGGATTGGTAGGGAGCTGGGGGGTGGCTGATGTGGCGGGCTAGGATAGGAGGGGGTGAGGTGGAGGCTGGGTTGGGTAGACTAGTTGGTAGGAATAGGATTCGAGGGGCAGTTGGGGTGGACCGATTTAAAATCCTGGGGTGGTCGTTCGGGTCGATCTGGCCCGTTCGACTGCCCCTACAAAAATAATATAATTTTATTTGTTTAATTGGACCGTTTGCAAACCGCTCGCGGCCAAAACAAAATAATCCGGCGACCCGGGTTTTGATGTTTGAATAAAAGACGGGGCGTTTTAGAAAACAAAACGGGCTTTGCGAACATAGTTTTGGCAAACAATGCATGATGATGACGATGCAATGCACAAATTCAACGCGATTTTCTAGTAGTGGTTTTTGCGGGATGCCACAAATAGTTTCCTAGTGGAAGAAGGAAAGAGTCCTTCCTTCTATCAAACTTGGGTTTGGGTTTGGATTCAAACTCTCCCCTCCAAAGGCTTCCCCTCCCCCCCCCCCCCTCTCATGAATAGAGGAGGAGGGATGCCCCAAACAACATAAGAGACAGCCCTCCCCACCTGTGTCGCGCCGCCGCCACACGCTGCCGCCGCCGCCAGCCGCCGCCCAGCGCCATCGCGTCGCCGCCGCCTCGTCGTCGTTGCCCTAGCCTCTAATGACACCACCTCCTCCTCTCCGGCCTTCTAATCCTAGATCACCAGAAAACCCTAGATCCACCATAACTCGCACCGGCTTAGGCAAAGCCCTGCGGGATCTTCCCTCTAGTTCCGACACCACGCTGGCGTGCTGCCAGAATCGCGAGGGGGAACTACAACCTCCGCTGCCTGCTGGAACAAGGGAGAGGAAGGTCTTCATCGAGTACCGAACGTGTGACCAACTGCGGAAGCACTACCGGAACGCAGCGCCGGAAGGATCGTCTACGCGATCTTGAGATCGGCAAGTGTACGACTACATCACCCACGAGAATCTTCTCTCGTTAACCGATTTGGAATCTTCGAGGGTGAGTACTCTAATCGATTCGTTGCTTCAATCTAGTAGATAGATCTTGGCTTATTTGTATGCATGCGGTAGAAATTTTTTGTTTTCCATGCTAAGAACCCCTACAATAACAGGCATCCGGGATTAAAAATCCGGGTGTTGACACTGCAGCTGCAATGCTATGACAGGTAAAATTTTAGTCTCCTCGTGGTTTCACATTACAAGTGAAGTTGTAGTACTCCTCTGACCCACTATTGCTGAGTTATCTATTGGTATGGTCACGAGTGCGCAACATGGTCCCAATTAATATGTTAAAAACAGTGGCATGATTTCTCTATGAAAGAGCTGAAGTATTTGAAAAACAAGGAAAGGAAAAACTTGCTTTGAGAGTCTTTAAATTTTGATATGGGAGTAGCTGAGTTGTTCTTCAATTAAATGTTGTTGGTGCCAACTTGAGTACTCTTAATTGATTAAAGGAACAAGAGCAAAAAGTTTTCATCTGTTAATAAGAGAGAAACCAAAAGGATTTGTTTCACTTTCCTAGCTAAACTTTTGACACTTCTTAAGGAATATGATTTATTTGATAGCAAGATATATGTGGATTAGGAAGTGCACTCGGTGCAATATTGTGAATACTTGTATGATCATGTTTAAGATTGCAAGAATTGTGAAGAAAAGAATTTGACACCAATTTGAGCTTGTAAGTTCTTTTATTTCAGTCTCGAATCTCCGCTATCCTTTCTTATTTCCTTGTCACTCTAGGGAGAGCAACATCTAAGCTTGGGGGAGTTGATATATGTGAGATTCGACACATTTTTATGGTTTTCGTTTGGATTTGATGGTTTTCTAGCTTTACCTAACGCTAATACTTTGTTAGCAAAGAAAACTTGGTGTGTTTCAGGTTCTGAACATCAACAGAGGGTTTTAATAGCAAAAACACAATATTTAGACGAAAACAAGAAAGTCTCTTTTTGGAAGCAATCGAGGGAGGCATACAGTAGCTTTAACGAGCAACTATACGGCGGGAATATTTTCTCCGGCCATATAGTTCCCACCGTATAGTTTCCATTGCCTTCGTATTATTAAAGGGGAGAACTTTCATGAAGAGGTTGAGGATGAAAACCGAACACACCATCCGCCATCCCATCCAGAAGAGATCCGGAGAAGAAGGAGAAGACGTTCTTCATCTTGCTCCACGATCTTCAACCTCCTAGCCACAACACCTCCATAGCCATTACTTGTACTTGAGAGAGAGAGATCTCCACCTTGCAAGACTAGGGTTTGAGATTGTTCTTCCCATCTTGAATTGTGTTGGATTTATTTCTATTCTTATTGTCGATCTCCATGGTAATATTAAGAAGAACTCCCTTTATTTAATTATATCGATGATGCTTTCTTCTCTCATGTGTGAGTAAGTTCCCTTGGGCATGGGAGATGTAAGGGATTGGTGAGATGTGATGTGCCTATAAAATTTCCATTAAGTTTGTGGTTGATTTTAATTACTATATTATGTGTCTTAACTATTCGTGGGATGCTTATTGCTTGTTGTCCAATTGAGGGCCTAGACAACATGATGCTTTGTTCTATATAGATAGGATCTTGTTCGCTAGCAGACTGGAGACCCTCGAGTGACACGGGGATATCCATGGGAAACTAGTTTTACTCGAGGATCACGAGGAACCATCGTGCTTATTGCATTAGTCAGATTCAAGGAGTTTAATTGCTAAGAAACCTGAATGATCTTAATCGTCTAGTGACTGACCATGGTTTTGGTAACAAGATAGTAGGATTATTGAAGTTGGGATGAAATCTACCAAGTGGAGTTCCGGCTAATTATGGGTTGCTCGCCTACACACATACTTATAAGATTATAATTGTTACACTTATCACTCATCCACCTGGCACATTCACTATCACCATGAACTGAACCTCTCCGCGCCTACCTTGCCATCTGCAGAAAACAACAAACAAATCGTTCTTTACTTTTATGCTTTTTATTTATAAAGTTTACATTTTAGTTTTATTTAAATACATTCCTTTAATCCAAATTCTATTCTTATTTCAACACTTGTAGTCAATTCACTCGAAGACTCGTGACAACTTTGAGTGTGATAGAGACTTCACCCATAAACACTTACCTTTGGGCTCCCTGTGGGATCGACATCTTAACTTCGAAACTAGCTACAAACGATTTGTGCATTTACAGCCATTAGAGGACTAGAAAGGGAAAAAGGAAGGTGGCAGGGAGCTGAGCGAAAAGACTGGCAACAAGGTGGTGGCTACAAGATTTGCCACAATGCAATGACATGTGGGCCAGCCCTCATATTTTAGCGGCCTACGGGTACGTGTTTGGCTATCTAGCATGGTTCAGTATAATTCTTGGAAGATTCGAGGATCTCTCAAACAGTCGTGGAAATATAGCAGAAAGATAGATGTGCTCACAACATAGATTCAAGTGATTGAGTACGTTCCTAGGAATTTGAGCTTAGGGTGAAGAAGTATAATCCTTAGAATGTAGGTCCATGCATTCCTAGCCTCTACAATCGAAGTCGTAGAGTTGTTACCATCAATTAGATTTTCAGAGAATATCCTTGTGTTCGTCCTCTAGCTCTCCCTTGCTTTACTTTATTGCATCTTGTTTGATACATCTAGTTGTTTCTTCTTGATTCAATCTTAGTTGCTCTAATTTTAAGTAATCCTGATCTCTCAACTTTGTAAAGATATTTATGGTATCAAAATAAAATTTTCATGTATTTCAGAATAAATGTTTATGTAGTATCATGGAGAAAAACTCATGTAACATAGATAATGCTCCTGTATATTGTTTCTTCATACCTATAATTTTTATGTATTATTAAAGTACATTAACGAGAGGAAGGGTTAGCCACCTATACGTATCCGCTAGGAGAGGCGACCCGAAGGAGAAAAACTCATCTAGGGTTTCGCACCCCTCGCCGGTGACGTCGCGGTCCGCTCCACCTCCGGTGGTCCTAGGGCCTTGAAGGTGTGACGGACCATGGCCTCTCACCGGTGAGAGGTTTTTGTTCTTTGTTTCATCTGATTTTTAGTGTCTTTTTCCGGATGTTGAGGTGACAACTATGTCCTGAAGTCAGAATAAGATCCTCTCCGATCTATCCTTGCTCCAGTGGTGCATATAGCGCTAACAGGGGGAGCGTGAAGTCGTTTCTCCGACGGATCTCCCAGGATTTTGTCAGTTTTCGTGTTCATCGGTTCGTTTCTAGGTCAGTCTCTTTCGTTCTACGAATTTCATCGTTGACGATGGTTGCTACATACTCTAGTGTGCTGGTCCTTTTGTGGTCTTAACACGGCGACTTCCTGTCTGTCTACTATAATAAGCTCTACTACGATAAGCTTTGCCCAACTCCGATGATGCAGGGCGAGGACGGCGGCGCCTTCGGCTCGCGCTAGTGTTTTAAGTTGTTGCTAAGTGGTCCAATGACCTATTTATAATTTTTATTACTTTTGGGTCTCTTTGTACTATTGTTGATGATTATTAATAGATCGGTGAAATTTCACAAAAAGGACACTAATGAAAAGTAACTCTATACCTAATAATAAAATGAGTGTTTCTCACTGTTTCTATACTTTTTTGGAACTCTTTGCTCCTCCCAGATTGATAAAATTACCCAGCATAAAAATTATAAGTCAAATAACAGTTCAATTTTTTTCCGGGTCGATTTCTCAGTGGACCGATGGTGTGGGACCCCAGATTTACGATCCGAAAATCCTCGTTATGCCTACAATTCATGTTTCCATGATCAGTGAACCGTGAGCATAACTGACGAGTATTATTACAACATCCAACAATTAACAAGTACAAAACTTACATCATTGCCATTATGGCGATTTACAAACATCAATAGCGGAAATCTTCATTCGTAGAGCCCATGTCAACCTTAAACTACAGGCGACTGACTGGGAAGACGGACTAGCTCGCATAGACGTCGGCATCTCCATCATTCACCTTGTTTCTGTAAATCTGGCCAAGTAGATAGCCAGGGATAATGCCGGTGAGTACTTTGAATATACTCGCAAACCACCCAATATAATAACAATGAAAGGATATGCAGTATGACTATGGTAGTCGAAGGGCTCCATGAGAGGTTCTTTTCTAAAATAGTTTCTCTTGTAAATGTAGAATCTACAAGGTTTTGTTGAAAACTTTTGTAAAACATTTTTTGAATTTTTTTGTAAAACACTAGGATTGGGTCACCCTATTTCATCTCCACGGTCCTCAAAGGACCGGGTTTTCTTCTTCCTTGATCCTCAACATCACCTCTCCCTCTCTGGTGTCCTTCAGACCACCAGGTTTAGAAAACACTTTCTTTTTGAAATCCTTTTTGAAAACAAAACCAGCACCACTCTATAGCAATCTTCCCAACCATCCATGACTGAGTACTCAACTATTCAAATAGATTTACACTCTATAGAGGATGTACACTTTACCCATAATATTTGATACATTCGCGGGATCACCCCCAGTTTGTCATACGAAAGTATGCGGTCTCGGATAATCAAACAAGACCTTTGGAATGCCCACTCTAGTATAAGTGCCTACCCTATGAGTGTTATTCCCCTCAAAAACGGGACGCCCTATACATTTCCAAAGCCAACTGGACCACCTTTTTCACTACAGTGAGTGTGCACTTTCAATGATAGGCTCATAGTAACATGTGGCGGCCCGTAGAGCGTTTGTTTCTTCTCCTGGCCGATTCTTTGCATGGACCGTTTTGATAGAGAAGACCCACCCTCCAGAGACCGATATCCTCATGTAGTAGTTGCGAGGCAGCTTATACTAGGGTAAACAGACTTCCAGTCTGGCCCCTTCCCATATCGGAGTAATGTGGTTGTACGGGTTAATTGTTCTGGCAAAAGTACAAAGAACCGGGTGCGTTTTTGTAAACATTTTTCCTCCTTCTCCACTTCAACATCATTTGTAAAACCAAAACATTTTTCTTTCTCAAACTCTCTTGGCAGGTCAAACCTCACCAAGGTTTTCTCATAAAACATTTTTATAAAACTTTTTTTGGGGTCTTCCCATCCTATACTTTTACTTTGGCTAAAACGGGGTCTCCAAAGGGAGATGGTATTATACACCACATACATTACAAAGGACAAGTAGGAGTCATCAAATGGGTTGTACATAATGGTACTAAGGGTTTAATGGTTTGGAGGAGCCAAACCTTCTCACATATAAAGATAGTAATAAAGCCATGCAATTTTCATAAGCAAGTAGATAAAACATGCATAAGCAAAAATAGTAGGACAAGGGATTATGAGAAAGAAGGTGGCTTGCCTGTGACCAACGAGTTGTACCTTGAATTCCTTATAATACCATAATACCAATAATAATAATATTACTACGAGGCTTCCTTCTTCTCGGCGTCACACAATCGCAACTATCGCCGTTATCGAGCATATATGCAAACAAACAACAACACCTTCAATACAAGGCAAATAAAAGCATCAAAACCATACCAACAAGCATTGTACAATACAAGTTTAAAATTCAGTAGGTTTTGGGAAGAATGGATTTAGAAAGATTGGAATTGTCTTGAAAACATTTGAAGGGATTTCGATATGTGTTATAGTCTAGAATTTACCTATGAGGGGGTTTGGACCAAGGACACTTTTTGTATGATATAATTGTAAAAATATGGTACCATCGGATAGGTATTGATAAAATGGAACCAACAAAATTGGTTTCACTATTTTATCAATTTCCATTGATTTATAATGAATTTTCTAGTGAATAAAACTCTAGTTTTAGGAAATAATTTACCTGAAAAGTTCTGGAGCTCCAAACATTATTTCCTAGGATGGTTCGATAGGGTTTGATGGACTGATTCAATTGGAGTTGGAATCATTTCAAAATATTTACCAGAATACCCTCAGGAAATTCCCAAAGGCAGTTCTAGAAGGTTTTTGTCTTTTTAACCAGAATTAATCTACAGGAGATTTTGTTATGATTCCAAAGACACATGATATGTGTTTGAAATACCTTTATGTAGAAATTGGAATCCTCCTTTTTGGATTTACATAACTACTTTGGTTATTTTAATAGTGATTAAACCATGCACAGAATAGTTTAACTCACAATAAATCCACGAGGGCTTAATAAAATATGGGCTCCTAAGATTTGAAGTAGATCAAGGTGCATGTGTCCTGGGAGTTGGAATTAGGACAATACCTATTATGTTTTGACCCAGAAAATTCCGAAAGGCGGATTTGGGTTATTTTTGTTATTTTTTCTATGGGCAAAATATGAAGCAGAATAATATGGAGTCAGGGTGACATGCAAGGTATACTAGATACCTTCCCATAACAATTGGATTTATTTTAAATGGATTTGTAAAACTTACAGAAAGAATGTATTGGTAGAAATGGTACCTTTAGGTAGTTGATTTATTGAAATCAATTTGGCCACTATTTAGGTCAACCAAAGGTACTGAATGTTAGATAATACATGTGTGCATCTAGGAAAAATAGATCTAGGCGGTTTGTGTTGATTTGCATTTTCAAATCTATTTAAACCAAACAGCTTTTTCTCTGGTTCTGGGATTTTAAATAAAAGAGAGGAGGTCGAGGATGTTTGGGCTAGATCTAAGCCTATTGGGCCGCGTAGCGCTGGGGAAGCTAGGCGAGCCACGCTGGGACGGACCAGTGCCGCCTCGCTAGCACACGCTCGCGGGCGACAGTTAAGCCATTGCGGCGAAGGGGTATGGCACGCCACAGATCGTCAGATCGAGATGAGATTGACGGTCACGTGTCGTCTTCCACCTCTGGCGGTGTAGAAAGAAGGGGAAACCATAGAGGGTGGTGGTGGGGCTCGGGGAGCTCACCATGGGAACAGGGAGGGGTATATTATGTCGCGGGGAGACGCGGTTCGTCGGTGCGAGCTCGGAGAGGGATAGCAAGCACCACTTCGACGCCAAGAGGTGGGTCGCGCGGAGGATCCTGCGGTGGCGCTTGGGAGCTCGTCGGGGAGGCTTCCAGGGGCAGTCCTGAGCAAAACAAAAGCAGGGGGAGGATCAGGAATTGCAGGGGAACATTTTGGGATGACATGCAAGGGAAGAAAATCAGAGAGGGAGGAGCCTTGCTCTTTTTCTTAAGGAGGCCGAAGCTCACTCTCTCTCTTTCTCTCGGGCAAGATAGAGCAGGGGTGAGAGCAGGGGCTCATGGGGGAGGTAAGTGAGAGTGGTAGAGGGGAAAGGAGAGGAAATGAGGTACAGGTGGGGGCTCTGCCCTCTTATACCAAGAGACAAGGGTCTACAATGGACTATGTCCATGGAGATACAATGGGGAAGGGTAAACCCAAGGGATTGGTTCTTGTGGACGGTGGAGAGAGGTGGGGTGTGGGTTGTGGTATGGTTTAGGACAGGGAGGGGATAGGTAGCTGTTGTAGAATTTTATTAAACCCAAACCATGACCTCTCTTTGTGTCTCTCCTCTCTTTCAAGTGGAAGAGGACAAGAGTAAGGGTTGCTACAGTGTTGCTATAGTGTATCTCAACCAGAGGGGTGAGGTAGTGTGTTGTGGAAGTTTGTTTGACCAAGTTGATGTGGGTTTTATGATCTTTGATTAGTGGGTTTGCTTATTTTGCAATTGTGATCAAATAGATGGTTATGAAGGAAGTCTAGAAACTTGCATTGGACAATATGGGTAAATGGTGCTGGGAGATAGGTGAGGTCAAAGTACCTCTCTAGGAATTGTTTTAGATTTTTTCAAGAATTAAAGATCCACTTAAAGTCATTTATTCAAAAAGTGCAGAAATGGTTTATAGAAGCTCATTTGATATTTTTACATTGTGCAGGTTGGGTTTTGGTGTGAGATGGTCATAAATACCATACCACACATTGGAGAATTTTCTTGTAATTTATTTGGAAGGAAAAGTATTTTTAATCTATTATTTCTTGTTTCTACCATTTAATAATAATGGAAAAAATAAATAATAAAGGATCTAAAAAATATTTATTTTTGAGATGGGAAGATAGGATATGATATATGGGCATCAATTGTGCCTTGAGTTGGCAAAGTGGTTTGGAGAAAAACAAACTTGTCTTTATAGGAAATGTTTTGAGAATTTTGCAAAGGAGGGAATTTAATTAGTTTGAGGCTCCAAATAATTATGGAAATTATTTTTCAAATGATTATATCCAAGGTGGAGGATATCAACTTGGGGTATCAATCATTGGCAAACTTGGGTGTTGCAAAACGAGGTGGATGTTGGAAGAGAACAAGAGGTAGGGGATCTAGGGCATTTATATTTTTATACCACCTAAACATGGTTGGATTAGTGAGATCATAGCTCACCTTGGTACAAGGGATAGATGGATAGATATAACAAGTTATATAGATGATCAGGGTAGCAAAAATTTTGCTTGGTTGTAATTGAGGTGGTTTAAGAGTGATGGCAAACTTTGTTCAAAATAAGGCTGCCATAGAAGATGTAACATGAAGCCTCATAAACCAGGGGATTTAAGAAGCACAAAGCTCCAATGGAAACAAGTGAAGGGTGGATTTATAGAACATGGTTAGTAGGCCATAACCAAGCAGAGAGTTGGTCAAGAGAAGATAGCATAAGGATGTGAGCTCCTGCCAAAGTAGGCAAGATGATAAGATTTGCAGAAAAGATTATTATCTTGTCCACAAAACCATCATGGATGAGTGGGTCCAATAGAGGTTTAGCCAAGAGCAAGAGTGGTCTTTGGTATTACTAATGATGTACTACAAGACGGTTCAAGTACATTCTCAAGAATGCACAAAGGTTAGAATAGGTGGAGTCTCAAAGATTCAATCCAGAGAAGGATTCTAGACTTAGCCAAATTGGCAGATTTGTGAAGTTGGACTATTATGAAGGAGGGAAGGAGTTGGAGAATATGCAAGGGTTTTATTATCATCTGTTGTATGAGGTTGAAGGATAGCTTGTGTACAGAGGATTCATGCTTGTATTTGGTCTTTGATGAGTTGGATGCTAATACAAAGGATTAGCTCGGGGCTGGATCTGCTTAAGTGGATGAGAGGGTCACTTTAGTTACTAAGAGAGATTTAGCTCATGGGAGACTTGATTTGGATTTCATGATCTCAACTATTGGTTTGATCCTAAAGGGTGAGCTCCTAGATTGTCTCAAGCTACTTCCTAAGCAGATCAAAGCAATTCATCACACAACAGATCAAGGCAATTCATCAAACAACAGATCAAGGCAATTCATTTTATCAAACTTATCCAACTACTACTAAGTTTACCATCAAGCCTAGCTTGAGGTGAGCATGGTGTTGTGAAGAGGTGGTCGTTTAAATTTAGATAAGGACCTCTTGGTATTTCTACCGGGATCAGGATAAAAAGGTTTTAGGAAAGGTTTTGGAAAACCTAGAGATAAGAGTAGATGAGTGCTTTGTCTTGAAAGCATAAGGAGATTATATATAGGTCTCCATAGTTTTGTTAAATAGAAACTAGTAAAATATTTTGTTGTGTCAAAGTCATCTTGGCTCATGTTTGAAATGCCGTAACATTTGAGAAAATGAAAGATGAGCCAAGGCATTTCTTTTGTAAAATAGTTTTTGTCAACTGAGGTTGAGGTGAGGAGTATATTATCTAATACACAATCAAATGTGTGAACACAAGCAAACAAGTAAGCAAATATTGCCACCCTTAATAATAAAAAGTTTTTGTTCTTCCTGATTTTTTCCTTTTTGACAACGAATCAGGGTTGCTGAATTTGGGATGTCACAGATAGGACCATGGTCTCACGTGCCTGCATGCAAACTGGTCCATATGGGTGTAGATGGCTCACGTCGCACTATGCTCAATGCAACCGGCCTGCGAGCCATGATCCCGGCTGGTGACGGGAAGATGAAAACGTCAACTCCAAACCTGGTATGACTACTAATTTAGTCTCACCTGCTCCCTTAGTTAGAGGCCCACCAATTTATATAGGCTGGCAAACTGGGTGACATAGAGTATCACCAAGCCAACTTGGAAAAAGAGACTAATTTGGTGTGAGCTAATTATTAACATACTCTCTCCGTCCGCAAATAAGTGTACTTCTAGGTTTTGGCTAAGTTAAACTTTTTCATTGATTAACTTTATAGATAAATATAACAATATATATTACATATAATTTATATACTATGAAACTAGATTTGAAAACATACCTAATGGTACCAATTTAGTGTTATAATTATTGGTACATTTTGTTATAAAATTAGTCAAACTTTACTAACTTTGACTTAGGACAAGGCTAGAAGTACATTTATTTGCGGACAGAGAGAGTAAGGGGTGAGAGATTAATGGATGCCACACATGGTTCATGATCAAAAAAGTTAAATTGCGATCAAGATGTAGCGGAAGCTCTCTAATGTGAGAACGGAAGGATTCATAGAGAGGTGCTTGTTGTTTTAGTACATCGGTGGTCGCAATGAATATCGGTTCACTTGTTGTGCTGTTGTGCTAGACTGAACATGTGTATGCGGTTTGTGCTGATGTCTTCTCTATTAGAATATTTTTTGTAGTTTTAGTGTAGAGTTGTGCATTTGTATAGTATAAATATGTGTACTTTTTATTCGCTAGGTATAGAAAAATAGAAAATTAAATTAAATTAAATTATGTATTTGAAGTTGAGCTTGATTGGGAAATTCTTAGAGTTAAAATCGCTCAGGCATAGCATTGGTCACACTTCTCCTCCTTTATCACGAAATAGATTGTAGCTCTGTAGAAAGATAAAGAGAAAAATAAGAAGGTTTGGGAGAAAGAAAGAAGGCTTTCCCGACGCAATGCACGAAGACTTTTATTAGTATATACTAGAACAATATCCGTGCATTGCAACGGCTTAACAAATGATTAAATAGTTGTTCGAAAAAAATCGATGATAATTAGAGACCCGG
Source organism: Avena atlantica (assembly GCA_910589765.1). Classification (NCBI taxonomy): domain Eukaryota; kingdom Viridiplantae; phylum Streptophyta; class Magnoliopsida; order Poales; family Poaceae; genus Avena; species Avena atlantica. The sequence continues at coordinate 152,411,509 of OU342739.1, forward strand.
TGCTTAGTACTCTAAGATAGTAAAAAAATGCAATGATGATCTTTTATATTTCTTCTAGAATTACTCTTTTTAGCTACCCGGTCCTTCACTCATCTCTGAAAATCGAACGGCGAGTTCAGAATAGGATCAAATGCTAAAAAAAGGTTTCAAACAATTTTAGTGGAAACTATTGAGATCTAGAATGTTAGAGCACCCATATCACGGCACTTATTTGCAGGCGTCTAGAATTAAATCCCGCTGTTTGATTGCTTACACAGACGTTTAACATCTTTCTTGGTTTTTCTGCAAAAAAAACATCTTTCTTGGTGAGTCGATTAGCATTAACAGTTGGTCGTATTCTCTACTGATTCTTCAAGCGCTGGACTCTAAGAGCATCTCCACTCGTTGGGCGAAAATTCGAATTAAATTTTGGCCGGACGAAGCAAGTTTTCGGCCTGGGTATGCCGAGTTTTCCACTCGCGTACCCAGCCTGAGTTTCCGGGATGCCCGTTTCCGCTCAAATTCGGTTCAAGTTTGTCCAGATTTTGGCATAGTTCGGCATACAATGAATACAGAACATTTTATGGCCAAAATACGGCAAAATCTTAAACATAGTTCGGCGTAAATGTAAAAATAGTTCGGCCTGCAGTGAAAGTACAACATATTTCGGCCAAGTTCGTCCTAGTTCGGCCAGTTCATGCTCGACATCTACGACGTGTTGCCCTGCGTATCCATAGGTGCTCAACAAGATGATCATGAAGCTGTTGATGCACCGTCGGATCTCGGATCTCCTGATGCATGGCGATAAATGTAGCCCAGGTTGGAGGCACCTGATGATCAGGCTCGGCAAGAGGACTCTGTCTGTAGTATGGCTCGTTCTTCTCGAGCAAACTCACTGAATACTTCCTCTCATCATCAATGATTATGTTGTGCAAGGCCACACAACAGTTCATCACTTTCCAGATCTGATCTTTCGACCAGGTCATAGCAGGAAACCGGACAACTGCAAACCTCTGTTGGAGCACACTGAATGCCCACTCCACGTCCTTCCTACAAGCTTCCTATTTCTTAGCAAATTGAGAATGCTTGGAGAGCATTGGGTTTGAGATAGTTTTCACAAATGTTGACCATCTTAGATAGATGTCACCTGCTAGATAGTATCCCTTGTTGTAGTGGTGTCCTCTGATCTTAAATTCCACAGGGGGAGCATGACCTCAACAAGCTTGAAAAAGACAGTTGAGGAGTTGAGTTGAGGACGTTGATGTCGTCGTTTGATCCTGCCATGCCAAAGAAGGAGTGCCAGATCCAAAGATCATGTGTAGCAACTGCCTCAAGTATCACAGTGCAATCTCCTTTGTGGCTTTTGTACATTCCTTGCCATGCAAATGGACAGTTCTTCCACTCCCAATGCATGCAATCTATGCTTCCAAGCATACCAAGAAATCCTCTATTTTCATTGTCTGCGAAGATCCGAGCAGTGTCTTCAGCAGTGGGTGATCTCAAGTACTGTTCCCCGAACACTGCAATCACTGCCCTGCAGAACCTGTACAAGCAATCAATGGCGGTGGACTCGGTGATGCGGAGATAGTCATCGGCACTGTCAGCCGGCGCTCCATATGCAAGCAACCTCATCGCCACGGTGCACTTCTGAAGTGAGGAAAACCCAACCAAGCCGGTGCAGTCCTTCTTGCAAATGAAATAGGGGTCAAACTCCCGGATGGCATGCACGATCTTGAGGAAGAGCTTCCGGCTCATCCTGAAACAGCGGCGAAACACGTCCTCTCCATGGAGTGGCTAGTCGGCGAAGTAGTCGGCGTACAATAAGCAGTAGCCCTCTATCCTTTGCCTCGCCTTACACTTCCGGCGACTTGGCACCGAACCACCGTGCTTCAGCTTCACCATATACAGGTACAGCTGGGCAAGCGAGGCGAGGATCTCCAAGTTCTTTTCACCTTCGACGACCTCGACACTCTCCTCCTTCAGCAATACGGCGAGCATCTCCTAGTCGTCGGAGTCCATGGCCGAACCGACTAAATGCCGAACACTTGGGAGGCGCGATGGTGGGAGCACGCAGCGAAGCAGAGCTACGGCGAAATTCGATCGGCGAAAGCGGTGGCGAAACGGGCGGCAACTACATCGAGCATATCTAGATGCGTGGGTATGTCTTGGCGTGGAGGAGCTTCACCGACGAAGTCATGGCGACAGAGGCGTTGAGAGCTCTTCGCCGCAGTCTGGGCGAGTGGAGTGAGTGGGAATGAGACTATCTCGCCGACAGAGCTGGCTCACGCCCATTTTCGCTGCGTCCGGCGTTCCCAGAATGTACCCGCGATCCTGGGTAGTCCAGACCAAAGTTGGCTCAAATCCGAACGAAAACAGGTTCCTAGGTACGTGACTCAGCCGATTTTCGGCGTCCGGATCGGCGTCCTGGGTAGACGAGTGGAGATGCTCTAACTCTTGCTCCGTGCTAGAAAAACGAGCATGATTTAGCCAACAATGTTGGGATAAGCGCTGCACTCTGGTTGCTCTTACAACCCTCCTCAGAGAGTGTGTTCCTTACTGAATACAATGTTATAATATGCTGGGCAATACACAATACTAGACGAATAGGCGAGCTTCGCCTCGCAGCATGTAGGGCGTTCTGGCATGGCATGGCTAGGATGGTAATATTGCACGTCTTTTTGTCAACCGAACAAAGTATTCATGTCTAACATAAAAGCACTCAAAAGTATTCATGTCAACCAAAAAATATAGATGGAACTGACCAAGTAGCATAGAAGGAATAATTGGGCACACCCTTGATACATATTACCACAGTACAAATTGTAAAATACTAATGAAATCAACTAATAAGATAATGTTAGAAAACTACTGAACTGGCAAATAAGTTATGATACATGATACATTTTACACATACATATTACCTTGCATTATTTTCGGCAACTACAAATAGGAGCAAAAGGACACTTCACAGGCTTAGAATTTCGACATAAGAAATAAACAAAGTTGCAGCACGTGGATTCTTTCATTCCCTTCTGTCACCTGTGTATTTAATCAGGCACTGCTAAGCTGAAACTGGACAAAAGCATTATGCTCTTGAGTTTAAACCCGTGTTGCAAACCAAAAATGGAATAAATTTAAGCACTCGCCATAGGGCTAAAACTCCCAGGTTCAGGAGAAGAAGATGGGAATTAAAAATAATAATTAATTATATAGCTTGTAGTGTAAGTCTAAGAAAAATAGCATGCACAAATACTTCAAATTCAGAAAGATGATAGCTACGTGCTGTAATTATGCTACACAAGTGTATTTCACTATATGTAACAAACTAAAGAGCACAAGAAAATATGAAATTATTCTCAAACAATCAAAGGACACTGCTTACATGCCATATAGATGGCACATCAAGGCATTTCACCGGTTCATCAAGGTTAACAGGCTCCATTGGCAAGAACTCTTTGTTTGATTGGCTCCTCTAGTGTAAATTTCCTAGCCTAGCCAGACTAACAGCTGGCACGTGGTACGGTGTTCCACGATGATAGTTTTCTTCTAACTAATGAATAAGACATCTACACTGCAGTACGAACACACGAACTTAAATTTGTTAGGAAAGCAAAATTATCGATTCCAGATTGCATGCATTTTTAAACTTCACCTGATATGTTTTCGTAGCTGATAACATATTCACACAAAAGTGAACTTTTTAGGAAAGCAAAATTGTCAATTCCAGATTGCATGTATTTTCAAATTTCACCTGATATGATTTCAGTTACGAAAACATATTTAGCAATTTCAGAGGCTAACTAATTAATTTGGATTACTAAATATTTTCTAAACATTGCAACATGTATCCCGGCTAGTATGGTGATATGGTGGAGTGCTTGAAAGATACAGAGGTCGTTCGGTGCCAGAATTATGACACACTGAACCTATAAAAAGTTCTAATAAGTAGTATAACACAATAATGAAAAATAAGATCATCCAGTCATTGCATGGCGATAATACAAAACCAGTAAAAGGCATGTGTTGGCGTGCAAGTAGAACAAAGTGTTTTGTTTCCAATGCAAAAACCATAAGAAAAAGATTGCAGAAGAAAACTTGTGCTCAAACTAAATCCTTCCAACTTCAGGTTCTAAATGTTATGGTAACCTTCTACTTCTCAATTAAAGTGCAGAGACATTTAAATACTGTACGCTGGTCTAGAAAATATGGCCGAAGCAGAGATGCCGAGGTTGTAGCCGAACAGGATGTCACCGTTGCCGCAACACAGGTCACCACCACAAACATGGATATAGTTTCGTACACAAGAAACTTCTATTTTGTTAATCATGATATAAATAATTACCAATTCAACAGAATAAAGAAGTGGTTACTACATAAAGTGAGAGCAATTGTGTTCACCATTAATAATACAGTTCTATAATATAAATACATAAATGCATATTATCAGCACAAAGAATATATGAAATTGGTAAGTATATGATGATAACTTCATGATATATAATAAAAGAATGTTGCCTACCAAATGATCTAAAAATCTGTTCTTGCTATATTGGAATAGAACCAGAAATCGTATAATGTTTTAGGCTACTCGTGCTAAAGAGGAACACTTATGAGTATGACAAAAAAATCAATGTTGTGTGAGAACCAATTCATGTAAAAAATGTACCGAAGTACCTAGATAATTGATAACACCATAGGACCAAGGGGTTTGTGTACCTTTCATGGACAGGAGGTCTAACCCAACGAAAGATAGAAGAACGCAAATACTTAATCACCATTAGGCATCTCCTAAATTCAAATAAAGAAAGAGATACATCACATTTTTTCTGACGGAAGACACATTACATTTACTGCACCTAGAAACATCATGTTACCATCATGCTGCATAGAAATATAAGGAATAATTAGAGGCAATTATGGCCCAATCAGGAAACTGATTTGGATGTTTCTGGTGGTCATTATCTTCTTTGCTATAGATGGTTTGAACAATTTTTGCGAGAGTTCTCTTTATTCATTTCTAGGGGGATCTAGATAAGATGAATTCATGTAATTTGCCTATCTACTATCTACACCCCAATGCTATGGAGAAAGAATATGATTATAATCAGTTAAGCATAGATATATCAGAAGAGCCGAATGAATCATTTCCTCCTTGAGGTCAGATGAAAAAATTAAAGCCCTAGTGATACACACTCGATGCCTTCAAAATCAAACTTCTACAAAACATAAACAACTACCATCCAGTACGACAAAGTCCGATTTTTTTTCACAGTCAGTCTAATAATGGTGAAACAACTGGAATTAACTTCCTGCCATTACACTTCAAACATGCATAGCCAAAAGTCTAGGATAACCATAGTGGTATTCTGAACATTTTAAAATGCCATTCTAAAATACCATAGTGCACAGCAGGCCGACATAAGAAAGCAGAGAAGACATGCATGAATAGACAATGTATTATGCTCCATGCATGAATGACCTATGTTTGGACTATAGAGAGGTGTACATGCCTGCATCTGCAAGAGTAATAGCACCAAAAGAATAGCCAATCTTCTAGATGTTAAGCTTATCATCTGTTCAAAAAATCGTCCGATATGCCGATTTATCGACCGATTTATCGCTTATCACTGGGTGACTGATAAGCCGATTAATCAATTTATCGCTCGATAAATCGGCCGATACACCCAAAAAACACTAATTTCAGGCTGACCGAGAAGTTAACGATAAACGATATCCTCAACATTATTCATCGCTACAGTTGTGAGACTGTAACCTAGAACTCATATAATGAAGCTATTCTCAAGCACATCCCACATAGTTCTTGATATGTAAAGAATGGTTGCAGCTTTAGAAGTTCTATCTAAGAACAATAAGATGGTGACAGAGTGCTTTCTCACCTCAACTGACGTGACGGTGGGCATATTTAGAGGCGGTCGACGGTCCATCCCATCGCCCTCGGGAGCACATGAGGAGAGTGTAGTGCTTGGGAACTGTCCAATCTGAAAATCAGAACCAAAAAATTCTCTTGAGAAAAGTGAGGCGTTGGGAATATAATTGTTCGAACAGGGGATCGCCTACGATTTTATTTGTACCTTGGGGTGGATAATGCGGCATCCACTACAGTAGGAGCCGACATGATGAGCTTGTCATCAGTGCTATGCAGGTAATTGGTGAAGCCATGTGCAGACTCAACCTCGCTCGTGTTTGGCCTTGTTCCCTTTTCCCACCACCTGATGGTCTTGTTAATCGTCATGCTTTCGTTCATCAATCATCAAATTTGTGTTCATCTCCATGAACCAACAAAGAGTACTGAATTTAGTTCTCCTCTATAAGCAACTCAACATTAAATCCTCTATAAGCAACTCAACAAAGAGTACTGAATTTAGTTGCCCTTTGCCCCGGGGGTATAATTTGCATGCACGTTGACCAAGTTAACTCCAAAAGGAGTGGCACGCCAGATGATTATAAAAATCGCACATAGCTCTGAATTCAAAGTTGAGCAGACATACTGATAAAGACTGAACATCATCACAGAGTTCTAAATTCCTTGGGATAACCTAGTTGGGAATTAGTTGTCATAGGCGTTCATATTGGCAAAATAGAACATATTAACTGATAAAAGTTATCGCAATACATGCCTAATTGTCCAAGATATAGGTCCTTACCTCGTTCTACTTATTGTCCATGAGCCTTATTTGCAAAATCTCACAAAATCGATTCAAAACCTCACCTGTTGCAGAACACAAATGTGTAACTGAATCAAAGAGAGACGATGAAAGCTATAACCAAAAGAAAAGTCCATATACTAATATAACTATTTGTGTGACATGATAATTGAATGAAGCCTAATAAATCTTAAATCCTAACAAAAACTTTAAAAGGCAAAGCATGAGAGAAGCCTGTTTTTCTCAAAAAACAGGACACTCATATAGCCTTACAATAAAGCAGAAAATGCCTGGTGCGATAATTGAGGATAGAAGAAAGGCCTATCAAATTTATAGCTCTAACTCTTTTCGTGCGGCCTGAATATAAAATAAAATACAGAAGTTGTAGTAATGTAAGGGAAGGCCAAATTTTGGAGTAGAACTAAACATGCAGACGTAGAACACAAATTTTGAATTTCTGTTTCCATTTAGAAACTGTATAACAACAATAATCTAAATTTTTGCTTTCATGCTAAAGACTAAACATTACATAGAAAACTGAATTTAAATTGCTATAGGCACTTGTCTAATTGGAAGCTGACAAACCTGCATCAACGGGAGGGATCAATACTTTGTAGTTTCTACATACGACCTTTGAACCTTATACCTCTCAAACCTGCAGTAGCAGCACATAAAACACCAGCCTAAAGAGCTCTAAACATGCAGCAATATGTGTATACAAATACTTACTGAAACATAACCTTGAGCGGTCTCACCGTGTATGGCAATATGAGAAATCACAACTGCATAAAAAATTGAAATGCATGAGTGGCTACAATTGCACTTAGCTTCCCAAATCCTGCACAGCTTGTATCCGCCTCCTGAAATCAAACCTATGGAGGCTATCGAGTAAGGTGTGCAGCGCCAGGTCACCTCATGTGAGTAGATGTTGCTAGAGAAAGAAAGCGAGAGAAGAAGGGGGAGGAGCAGCATTTGTACTCACCGCTGCTGATGTTGTACGGTGAGACCCGCCGCGCTAGAGAGAAGATGTACCTGCGCACTCAATAACCTAGCTTGGCCCATGAAGTAGGAGCCCTACATGGAGGCCAAGGACCGTGGCGGCCTCATCCATGGTTGTCTCCATCTGTGGGATGTGCACCGCCGTGTTCATCCGCTAGCACGAAACCATGCCGACGTCGCCCGCAGACAAAGAAGAAAAAACGAATCTAAAAGGTAAAAATAGGAGCGTGTAGTACCTAGAGGAGGCGCTTCATGAGGGGAGCCTGGCGAAGTAGGAAGCTTGTCCGCCGCCAGCATAATCCGGCGATGACTCGTGGACGCCCGGTGGTGCACGTGAGCTGCCATCCTACCACCTCTATGCGGGAGGCCAGGGCCGGAGAGGGCGTAGGTACCGCTCTCACGCACGCATCCCTTGTGGTTGAGCCGTGGCCATCAGCGACCTGTGGGAAGAGATATGGAGGAGGTGATACAGAGGTTAGCGGGGAAGAGGCAGGGTATCACCTCGGTACAACCAAGGTCTGGGGGTCATGTCGTCGATGCCATAGAGGAGGCTGTGCCACCGCTAACTACCGTCTTGGACCTGTGGAAGTGGAAAGAGAGGCTACGGCACCGCTACACGCCATGGTGCTTGCTCAATGCCGACGGAGTTCGCTAGCCCGATCCTACAACCGCATGTAGTGCGGGAGGCCAGGGCCAACCTTGGCAGCAACAGGACCATGGGAGGTCAAGGAGGGAGGCGTGGACGACAGCGGTGGCTTTAGGGTTAGGGTTCTGACTGCAAAAAGGGAAAATGTTGCTGGAGGAGAAGTGCAGGTGGGATGAGGAGGGGACTCACGCAGCTGGGGTTTCAGGCAATCGCGGGGCCACACGCAGATGCACAGAAACGACAGGACGCTCCACGGACACCCTCATATCGCTCGCAGATCACCACGCAATGATGTATGACACCATACAAATGCAGCCGAATTTTCAAGGAAAAAACTATCCCAATACTTTCCCTTGGGTGTGCAATGTGCCATGACGATGGGGTGGACGACATTGAATATTTTGGGTCAAGGAAACCATGCAGACTGTTACACATCATGTTCCTTTAGATGATCTATATAGAAGGCTATTTGTTTTCTAATTATTTGCTTAGCCTTTTTCCATAGGTTGGGATCTGTCAAGTAATCACAAGTTACCAATCACTACCATACATGACTAATGCTTAATTTGGTAGGAAATAATTGCCTATTGGAAAGGATAATGCCTATGGCTTGAGATATGGTAGATATCTAGCAACCAAAGGAGAGGATAGTTCTATTGAGCATCTAAATTTTAAGGAGCAAATAAATCACATCCTTTTATGTGACAACAATACCAATTCTTGACTAATAGTGCCTTATATAGAAGGTCGACAAAAAAAATAGAAGCAAGAAAACAGTTAAACTTGGTCAAACTTGGCTCTAGTGTAGTGTATCAACGGGCAATAGCAGCCTCACTATATTACCCGTCCACAATTTGGTTTGCCTACAGAAGAAAAGACATAGCCAAGTTGACATAATTATGTGCAGATGAATATATAAATCATATTATTCGAGGCAGAGGAAATCGAAGCACTGAAATTATCAGCATCGTATAGATGCTGAACTGGTAAAATGTTTTTGAGGCTTCCAGCATAATATACCTTTTAGGCTTATAAATTTTAAAATGATTTTAGATTCTCTAACATAAAAAACCACTATGGGTGAAAAAGATTCTAAAAATAAATGATGACCTACTTTACATTCAGGAAAAAACCAAGTTCTAATGATAACATGATATTGCAAAAACTACGGACATCTAGATATATTTATGCCAAACCCATGAAACATAATCACAACATCCCATCAACATGTTCTTGATTAAATCAACTATGGGATTCTAACCCGATAAAATATTGTAGTGGTTATCCCCGCACGTTGTTGTGGGTTTTAGAATTTTCTATGTGGAGAGTAAAATTAGAAGATATGAAAATTCCACAATGAGTGCAAAGATCATTAACATGGTAGGAGGTATGTGAAAAGAGTAGATTTTTGCAGATAATGCAAACAAAATATTAAATGGATAGTTCTAAATGCTTAGCATGCATAGCATTGGAACATTAGTCACACAAACAACTAAATGAATAGTTCTAACTTGTTGAGATGGGAAACCTAGCTCAATAAGAAAAAAAATGTAAAATTACATGATGGTAAATCATCTCGTGGTTAGTAGTCCACGGAAACAAAATATATCAGTTGTATCGAACATAGAAACTGCATACATGTTCCAAAAAATCATTGAGTTTACAGAGAAAACCTTTTGAAATGTCAGAATCGAGTAAATGAGTTTCGCCGCGCATAAGTATGATCTGCTTCAATTCACATAAAATCCCAGTTAGAGCAAACTAAAAATGCATACTAATCATGTAGAGCTGGATCGAGGAATAGTTCTTACAGAGCACAATAATGTTCTGAACATCATACCCTAGTACATCCTAGTGGTTAATGCACAATCTGAAAATCTTCTTAGATGGCACATACCCTTCAAAAGAAAATATTGAACATGTGTACCAGAACTAACTTATTAGAGCTCTTGTACAGTAATAAAGAGAATGGTACTAAACCATATACATTGGCGGCACTAAAAGTGTGAACAGCGCGAACAGAACATAGCATGCTAGGAAATGTAATAAGGAAAAGAGGAAGGAACTTTAAACAGTTGATCTGTAAAAAATCTGAACAGGAATTCGGTTCTACAAAGATGGACATGCTTACATTCCTATTATTTGATCCGCTGCTCATCGCGAGTTTAATCTGTGAGAAAAAATCAACCACACTTTAGAATAATGATACCACGGTGGTCAAGAAGTGAGACTTCAAAAAACAAATCCCATGTTGACTGGATACAATTGATGGATTCCGGAGCGACCTGTAGACAAAACAAAACGCTCAAGTTCCTGAATTCATGGCTTGGTGGTTGAATGCGCATTTGCTATAAGGCTCTAGCCTTAGATTGATGACACAAATGTTCCAAGCTACCCCTTCTGCAACATCCAATTAGATAATAAAGTAGATAGTAGAGACATGAAACACATCGCTAAAACAATGTTTCCCAGTAAGGTCTGGCAATGCACACCCTAGGACTTTCAATGTTTTATTCACTATATCCTTCCTTTGCAACAACCCACAGCCACAGCAATAAAGCAGTTCCATGTCTCCTGTAATTAGAGAGTTCATCATATTCTCTCTAGGCATAAAGTTAATTTATAATAGTAAAAATAATTTCTAAATATACCGGATAAAAAATGTGTCATTCTACAAAACCAATAAATCCAAAAGAAGCTGGGAAATAGGTTTAGTATTGCTGCATCAAGCCTTTTTCCGCCACAACACCATATCTGCTTGGTCGAGTCTCTTTTGTGCTGGGAATTCAGAAAATAGCGACAAAAAACACATCATTAGCACATAAGAGGGACCATTGTAAGTAAGCTATGGAAAAAGGCAATCTAGGAATTTAGAAAAGAGGGACAAACAATCAGATCGTTAGCACATAAGAGGGATCGTTATTATTAAGCTGTGAAAATTGTAAGGAGGAGTAAACTTGTTTTTTGCTAGGTAGCGAGAGAAAATGTTAAGGCACGAGGTAAGTAAAGAATGTAGGTATAGCGTGTGTACTCTTGAATTCTTTTTGTAGCATAAATCGTTCTGAAACATCTATCTATTATTTCTAACTCAATCAACATACTCACCAGACTGGGAAGAATTATCATCAGGCAACTGCTGGTAATTTGGGGATAAAGTAGCAATACAATACATGATTATGAGGATTGGGGGAATTCTAGAGGAACCTGATATTGCGAGCGGGTTGAAAGCCCTGGATAAGCAGTTGGATTCGTTCACCATCTTCTTCACGGAGCATGAGCTCGTGGGAGACACCGCCATGTCCCACGACGACGGGTACCCACAACAGCGGCGGGGGCAGGGCCGGGCGGCGTCGAGGCTTCGCCAACATCGTCCGTGTGAATGAGATTGGCTAGGGTTAGGGTTCAGGGTGGGAGGAGTTAGGGAATTTATGAAAGAAGTCCATATCACCCCCTAACTAACGAGTTTGGTCTACTAACCTCCTAACTAATAATTGGGGCAAATTACCCCCCTAACTATACTAAACCGGGCAAATTACCCCCACAACGGAATCTGGCGGTGGTTTTGGCCAGGGTGGACACCGGTTTGGATACTAGATGCCACGTTGGGTGCAAATAACCCCCCCAGGTTTGGGTCTGTAGACCTTAGACCTGTTTGGGCTGGACCCGTTCGGTTGCACCTGGTCGATAATCACGGCAGTTGCGGCGCTGATCCAGAATCATGGCAGTTGCGGCGCTGTGGGCTGCTATCTCGCGAGGGCGGCGATCTGGTGCTCCTTTATTCGGCGATCTGGTGCTCCTCTCTCTGGCGAGCAGGTGCTCCTCCCTCTGGTATGTCCCCTGCTCTCCCTCTGGTATGTCCCTCTGATCTCACTTTGCTCTATCCCTCCTGACATCCAGTTTTCTCAACTAGACTACATGTGTGGAGTAGCCTTGGAAACAGCTGGATCGGTGGCATCAACTGTTGAGGATCGGTGGAATTGATTTGTGGTTGTAGTGCAGCGTCGAAGTGCAGGTGAGATGACTTCATCTTTCTCTGTATCAATCCGATCCAACCCAGGTGGTTTGGGCACTGTCAAAAAAAGGTGTTAGAATTCAGAAAATGCAGCAGATGCAGTTTTGACAGTAGATTCAGTTATCTAGGCAAATATTTTCAGGGTAACATTTACCTAGTATCACAAAGTTCATATAGCTAGGCAAATATTTTGTCCATAACTATAAATCCAGTTAAAGTAGTTTAGTTCAGCTTAGACAGTGCATTGGCTGCATCTGGTAACAGCATTTGGTAGCAACATTGGCAGTAAAATTCAGTTTGAGTATAAATTTAGTTTAGTTAAGTTTAACAAAGTAGCAGCATCTGGTAGCACCATTGGCATTAAAATTTTCAGATTGTTCATATTGTTTTTGTAGGATGGAATCATTGTCTGTTCGTTTCCATTATCGCGGGACGTTGGAATACGTTGATAAGGAATGGAAGTACAACGGGGGAAGGAGTGCCGTGTCAACTGTGCCCATTACAAAGCTAACTGTGGCGGATTTGAAAAAGCACTTGTCTGATTTCATGGTGCTTTCCGATGAAGATTTGATGGAGATAAATCTGAGTTGGATACTAGTTGAGAAGGAGAAAAAATTCATGTGCAGCCTTGTTGATCATCTAACTGTGAGCAGTATGGTTAGTTACGTGACAAGAGAATGTGCTGGTTTTGTTGAGAACTTTGTAAGGCACCCACAGATAACCAGTTTAGATGATGGGGCGGAAGAATTTGCAGTTGATTATCAAGCTGAGCATGAGCAGCAGCTAGACAAGCATCAAGATCACCATCCACTTGAGCATGAGCAGCAGCACGAGCAGCAACTTGAGCATGAGAAGCATCAAGAGCATCAGCAACTTGAGCATGAGAAGCATCAAGAGCAGCAGCAACTTCAGCATGAGCAAAGCACAATTTGGCACCAAGAGCAGCACCACGAGCGGCAGGAACTTCAGCATGAGAAGCACCAAGAGGAGCAGCAACTTCAGCATGAGCAAAGCACAATTTGGCACCAAGAGCAGCACCACGAGCGGCAGGAACTTCAGCATGAGAAGCACCAAGAGGAGCAGCTAGTTCAGTCAAATGTTGCAAGTAAATTGCCAGTTGTTAGGGCAGCAATGCAGCATAAAGGTAAGGAGATAGAAGAGATACATGAAGACCAAGGTGGTGAGGACAGTTCAGATAGTGACTACGATGATGTCCATGAAGTAGATAGTGATGATAGCAGTGGTGAAGACGAAGAGGCCATTTGTTACAAAAAACAAGCACAAGAGCTGAAGAAGAGAGTAAAGAGGCAAATGCTTGGAGAGGAAGAGCAGCAAGGAACAAGAGTGCCAGAAGAATTCATTGTTCCAGAAAATGTTAAGGAAGATCAAGAAGATGGAAGTGATTGCTTTGACTCCGAAGACGAACTGTCGTATGATGAAGATAGTGATGGAAATGTTAGAACAAGGAAGACAAAACATAGAGTGTATGATGAGAGTGCTGAGGTGCAAGAGTTTGAGGTTGGGCAGGCTTTCCATGATAGCAGACAATTCAAACAAGCACTAGTCAATTATGGATTAAAAAAAATTAAGCACTTAATTTTTCCCAAGGATGAGAGGACAAGAGTGTTGGCCAAATGCAGTTGGGTTGGTTGCAACTGGAGCATATATGGCTCACTAGTACCCAACAGGTCACATTGGTTCACAGTTAGCAGGTACCACAATGTGCACCATTATGTAGCAAGGAGGACCAACAAGCTAGTCACTAGCACAGTGATAGCAGAGAAGTATTTTAGGGAGATCAGGGATAATCCTGGGTGGAGGATTGAGAAGATGCAGGAGAGAGTGCTTGAGGACTTGTGTGCTGATGTTAGTGACTCAAAATGCAAAAGAGCAAAAATGATTGTGCTGGAGAGGATTGTTGATGGAACAAATGGAGAATTTTCTAGAGTGTATGACTATCATTTGGAACTAGTCAGAAGCAAAATCAGAAGGGTGGGTTGGAACAATATGCCCCAACATTTTCAAGAAGCTAAAGTTGAATGTTAAAAGATCAAGTATCTGCCAAGTGCTCTACAATGGAACTGAAGGATTTGAGGTTATGGAAGGGACATGGAGAAGATTCACCGTCAACTTGGAAACATATACATGTAGCTGTAGATATTGGGATCTGTCTGGTTTGCCATGTTGCCATGCCATCAGTGCTATATATACAGTGAAAAGAGAGTTGGATGATTTTATTGCACCTTGCTATAGGATTGATGTGTACGACCAGGTGTACAGCCATGTCTTGCATCCAGTGGAGGGCAAAGAGAGCTGGCCAATAGCTCCAAACCCAAGGCCCTTTCCACCAATTAAGAAGAAAATGCCCGGAAGGCCAAAGACAGAGAGAAGAAGGGAAGAGCAAGAGAAACCAAAGGGTGACAAATTAACAAGAAAGGGATGCAAAATTACATGCTCTGCATGTGGAGGGAAAGGGCATAACAAAAGGAAGTGCACTAGTAATCAAGATGTTGTTAGAGAACATGCCCACAACAAGAAAGCAATCAGGAGTGCTAGGAAGAAGCAAGATAAAGCAACAGCTCAGGTTAGTAAAATTATTTTGATGTCCTTGTACTTAAGTTGATATTACTATATTGTTACTTGATTCTTACAATGTTGGCTACAGCAAGAACCACCCCAGCAACAAGAGAAACATGTGCTATATATTGAGAAGAAAGCTAGATCAAGAAAGAAAGCACCTGCCATGCATCAAGCTCCTGCCCTTCATCAAGCTCCTGCCCTGCAGCAACCTACAGACATTCACCAAGCACATGTCCTGCAGCAAGAAACACCCCATAAGAAAGCTGCCGGCTTCAGGCCATTTGTTCCTCCTCAGGTAAAAATATCCAAAAATTAAAACATACAACAAGTACTATTTTATGGAGTCACGCTAACATGCTTAATATTCAATTACTCACTCTTTGCAGCAAGCTCATGTGCATCACAATCAAGTGCCCCAACAGGACAAGCTTTCAAAGACCATACCAATGTCCCAAGTTGTTACTGAACCTGTGCCAAAACATGGGAGGATGAAATGGTTATTGGGAGAAAAGAGAAAACAATGTGGAGAAGGTGGACCACAGTAGTTAATGGACAAGATTGTTACTGCCAGTAGTATGTGTCAAAGGAGTACAAACCTGTGAAGTTTTGATGTATTAAATTAAGTGGGATTGATATGCAAACCTGTCATATGTTGGTCACATTCAAATATTTTTTTCTTGTTGCTATTATGCAATAATGGAATCAGTTCAATAATTATGTGGTGCCCCACTGTGATATGTACATTCAACTGTTTTGTCAATCTTACAAATAGTAGATACATGCTGTAAAAAATTGCATAATTAAGCATATGTTGTCCACTTTCAATGCATAAACATCATGCAAGTGCTATGTATAGAGAACACAAATTCTAGAAACATAGCATGATTCAGCTAACATAACATTTCCCATACATTCAAACCAAAAGGTTGCAAGATTACATAGCTAGGCTCATTACTACATACCAAGTTCTTCTTCATGCCCATCTTTTTGTTCTTCATTCCCATGCTATGCCAAAATATTTCTACTACTTTGCTACACTACATATCTACAGTAGACAGCTGCACTACACTACAATAAACAACTACTACACTTGCACCAAAAGATTGCTAACATAGAGCCATTTGTAGCTAACATAGAGCTACTACACTACACTTCATCTTCTCTTGATTCAGCTAAACGACCACACCAAGTACGGCGCGGGTGTTGTGCAGCTTTCAGCATCAACTGGCGCAGCTCTAACTTACTAACATACTCAACAGTGAATGGCATCCCTCCAGCATATTTGGTGATTTTGATCACCTGAGACATCTCCTGTGACGAAGATCCGGCTGCTGTCGCGCGAGCCCTGTACGAGGCCATGGTCGAAGCCGGCAACTCCAGCACCCCCTCCCACTTGAAATCGGCATCCCACAGAATCACCAGCTCGCCCCCTCTGCGCCTGCACATCACACCCATCGGGAACAAATCCCTGTAACACCGAGGAGTGTTCACCTCCTGTACCGGCGCCTGCGCCAAATTCAACAACGCAGCCACACCATCCTCAATCTCCTGCCCCTCTTTCGATGGCGGCTGCAGGTAGCACCGATGCTCAAATTTCCTCTCATGTTCCACCGCCCCCTCCACATTCAACTTTGCCCCCTCCATAGGATTCGGTGCCCGACTGATCTAGTAGGCGATGGGGAGCAAAGGCCGACGATTGGATGGTGGGCAAAGGCTACTGGGAGGCGGGATGTGGAGCAGCGGACAGCGACGCGGCGATGTGGAGCAGAGGACGGCGACGGGACGATGTGGAGCAGCGGATGTGGAGCAAAGGACGACGATGTGGAGCAGAGGACGGCAACGGGATCGATGTGGCGGAGGGGCGGCTAGCTCTCTGGAGTAGGGGATAGCGACTAGGGTCAGTGAATGGAGTAGGGGGGCGGCGATGTGAGGTCGGGGACGGGCGGCGGGACGGGGCAGACGGGCGGCGGGACGGGGCAGACGGGCGGCGGGATGGGGCGACTGGGAGTAGGGGATGGGGCAGGACGAGGCAGTGGGGGAGTGTCAGCACTCGGCACAGCTGTGTGTGTGGTTGACCCAAACCTGGGGGGGTTATTTGCACCCAACGTGGCATCTAGTATCCAAACCGGTGTCCACCCTGGCCAAAACCACCGCCAGATTCCGTTGTGGGGGTAATTTGCCCGGTTTAGTATAGTTAGGGGGGTAATTTGCTCCAATTATTAGTTAGGGGGGGTTAGTAGACCAAACTCGTTAGTTAGGGGGGTGATATGGACTTCTTTCGGGAATTTATTCTGGGCGGATTGGGAGAGAGGATGGTAGCTTCGTGCACTTGTCTTCCCCACCGCGCCCTACACGCTGATCCACACCGCCGGCGCCCGCAGCTCCTTGCCACCATTGACAAAAAGGGGGGAGGGAAACAAAGGAGAGAGGAGAGACCAGGAGGGAGAGAGAGAAAGCTCTGGCCTTCCCTCATCGTTCCCCATCACCTGCAGGTCGCTTCCCCCTCCGCCCGATGCTCTGCCGCTGCCGCTGGCACCGACAAGAACGGGAGAGATGGGAGGAGAAGAGGATAGGGTCAGGCAGCGGCACACCTCGAGACAGAGGCTCCCTTCCCTGGCCCAGAATCAGCGACGCAGAGCAGCGGAGGCCCACAGCCAGCGGCAACATAAAATGTTACCTCGGTGCAAACAAAAGACAATTATGTCTTATATTAACTTTGTATATGATAACCAAGCAACGAAGCAACTGGATCAACAAATCCTACACATTGTTTTTCTGCTGAATATTATTCGCTGATCTATTGCCTTAAAACGTTGTGAAGATCTGCAACTTCTTGATCAGATTCTTGTACCAGACAAAACGTAGTACTTTTATATGATTCTTGCTAAGATTATCTGGAGATAAAACGCAGTGCTGCACGAAGACCTCGAGTAGTCAGTCCTGACCATCCACATATTGTAACGCGCAACACTCAAATCAGCAGTACTCTAAGGGGAAAAAGAGAGGAGCAGAGGAAAAGCCTCAGGACTCCATCAAGATAATTGCGGCAGTACCCGGAGATGAACGGGTGGCTGCGTCGGATGCAGGAGGTAGGCAGAGACGCCACCAACGTCGCTGGATCGGCGCTCCGCTGGATGCGAAAGATGAAGGTGATGGGGTCGCCGGCAGGAGATGCAGGGGACATGGGAGGCGCCGGCGGCTGCACGGGATGGGGGCGGTCCCACTACTAGGAAAACGGCTATAGGTAATCAGCACATCCGTGGCTCACATGGTTGAAGTGCCCCATGGCTAAAACAGGCGTGGCTCACCTGTGGGCAGTGCCCTACTAATAACTAGAACAACCGTGGCGCACATGACTATAGTGCGCCACAGATGTGTGTGGGCCAGGGCCCTGTTGGCACACGCCAAACATCTGTAGCGCACTACAGTCATGTGCGCCACGGTTGTTAGGGTCATCTGTGGCGCACGTGTGCCTGGTGCGCTACGCCTAAGCGCATGCCCCCCTTTGCTCTGAAACGGCCACAAACTTCTGTGGCCTAGTGCGCCACAGGGAGTAGGAGCATCTGTGGCGCACGTGGCATAGTGCGCCACAGATGTTTGTACTCCCTGTGGCGCACTAGGGCCGTGTGCACCACGGATGTGTCGATTATTTTAGGATAGCACTTTATGTGCACATGTGTGCCCACACATCCACCACCCTGCACTTCACTTTCCCCTTCTTCTTCCTCCTTAGATCTAGTCGGGATCTTCTCCTTCCCACCTCAATTTCTCCACACATTCACCATTTTTAGCATGTAAAACTTGCTTTGGATGTTACATAAGTAATAGAGGAGGTCTCCGGTCTCTCATCTATCCGTCTCCGGTCGACGCGCGCACCTCTCCTTTCCATCTTTCTCGCGATCGATCGGTCTCTCATCTCGGTAAGTTGTCCATGTAAGGATGTGTTCATGTGTATATGGATGATGTGCTCATATGTATGTAGATGATCGATGCTCATGATGTGTGTATGTGTGGAGAGGATCGATGGTCATATGTGTGTGTATATGGAGAGTATCGATGATGCTCATGCATGTGTGTATGGAGAGGATAATGATATGTTCATGTGTGTATGGATCGGTCTCTCTCTCTCTCTTGTGTTTGTATGTGAACAAGTTACCATTTGTTTTGCCAAAATGTTGATTCATTTCTATTTTGGCAAGACTTTGGCATTTCGCAAAGGTCCTAATTTTAGGATAGGTCATGCCGAAATTTTCTATCGACCATTGCATGCATGCATTCATTATGTGGTTCTAATAGACTTCAAAATTGTACCGTGTATATCGTGCAGGCAAAAATGGTCCGCATAATGAGCGAAGGCATTGTGGCTAGATTTTTGAAATGTGCGACGGCCGACATGATACGAAATAACAAGACAGATATAAGATGTCTGTGCAGAAGATGCAAACTCAACTGGGTGATCGACCCAGATTCCGGGAATCTGCAGGCGCACCTGCTCCGCCATGGTTTCATGGATGGATACACTCGTTGGATAAGCGATGGCGTAGATGATGGAGACGGTGAAGAAGGTGGCCAACATGACGATGATCATCATCACGGCGAGAACGGGCGAGATGATGAAGAGTCTCCTGGAGATGGTGAAGGTGCGGAAGCAGACCGAGATGATGATGATCTAGATGCCGGAGGAGCAGACGACGATGGAACAACGTCAGGCTGGGTGCGGGCCCCTTATGTGCAAGAGCTGCTTCTCAAGCAGACGAGTAACGCCAGGGCTGCCGCTAGAGAGAAAGCCAAGCTTGCGCAACTTGAGAAAGACGCGGTTACTCCATTGTATGAAGGATGCAGGCCCGATGATACCCGGTTGAATGTAACGCTCAAGGCTATGGAGATGAAGGCAAAGCACAAATTGAGCGACGCAAGCTTCGACGATATGATGGCATTCTGGCACGATCGTCTCCCGGAGGGGAACACATGTCCAACTAGTATCGAGGATGCCAAGAAAATCGTCTGTCCTCTCGATCTACCGCACGTTAGATATCACGTATGCATCAACGATTGCATCATTTATCGGGGCGAGGACGCGGAGAAAACCACATGTCCGGTGTGCGGCATGAGTCGATACAAGAAAGGGAAGAAAGCACCTCGAAAAGTGGTATGGTACTTTCCTATCACCCCTCGTCTGCAGCGCTATTTCTCGGACCCTAAGGAAGCGAAGCTCATGCGATGGCATGCGGAAAGGAAGAAGCCAGGAGATGATGATGACCCCGAAAAGGATGAGCTGCTGACGCACCCTTCAGATGCTAGCCAGTGGAAAGCATTGGACCTCGAATTCCCAGAATTCGGTGGAGATTCGAGGAACATCAGGCTTGGTGCGAGCACCGATGGACTCAATCCGTTCGGTAGCCAGAGCAGCACGCACAGCACTTGGCCCGTGTTTGTATGGATGTACAACCTCCCTCCATGGTTGTGCATGAAGAAGTACATACAAATGAGTATGCTAATTCAAGGGCCGAAACAACCTGGTACCGACATCAATCTGTATCTCGGGCTATTGAAAGAGGAGCTAGCCACGTTATGGGAATCTGGAGCCAATACTTACGACGCCGTCGCACAAGATTATTTCACTATGAGAGCCGCGTTGGTCACTACGGTGCAAGACTATCCAGGTTGCGGGTATATCTCGGGGCAGGTTATCCAAGGATTCTGCGCATGCGTTAGGTGCATGGATAACACAAGCTATCTACAACTAGAGAAAGATCCAGGGTCATCGAAAACCGTGTTCATGGCGCACCGGAGGTGGCTCGGCAAGAATGATCCATGGAGAAAACGTGGAGACCTGTTCGATGGCAAATCAGAGACCCAAGGAATCCCAGAGCGTAGGAGCAGCGAAGAAGTGGAAGAGTTGCTGAAAAACTGGAAAGATTGTCCTAAGCCTGGAAAGAAGCGAAAGAGGCAGCAACAAGACAAGCCGCTGATGAAGGTATGGAAAACAAGGTCTGTTTTTTGGGAGTTGCCATACTGGAAGTTTCTCCGCACGCCTCATAGCCTCGACATCATGCATATCACGAAAAACGTGTGCGAGAGTCTGGTCGCCACCATAATCAACATGCCAGATAGGACGAAAGATGGTCCATGTAACACCCTCAGAATCGGCCCTATGCAAGTTTTAGCGAAACTCGCCAAACCCGCATAGAAGCGATTCGAAGGTGCCCACCAGGCACTTTCGTGCGGGTGGAAAGCAAAGTAATAACATTACACAACAGTCCTCGATGGGACCCACAGAACAGATATATATACAGCTGCGACTCAAAGAGTCAAGAATACAGATATAACATACAAAGATCCAAATCACCTTGAAAACGATAGAGCGTCCAGCTACGGACAAGATGCAAATGGGGCTAAGAGCCCTGAAGAATAACCAATGGCGTCCATAACCCGGCCCAGGCCAAGCCGGAAGGGTAACCCTGCTAACGGCGTCGATCTCAAAACCTGCTTAAACAAAAGGGGTGCCGACAAAGGGCAAAGGAAAAAGAGGAGCGTCAGTACTGAGGCCAGTACACGGCGAGACTAGAATTCGGCGGTCCTCGCCTACATAGGTATGGTGTACTGGAGCGGCAGCGGCAGCATGCACTAAACAACCTATAGAGACTCGATACAAATGGCGGCTACCAGAGAGGGGTGAGAAAGACCTATTCGGATCCAACCTGATACTATCATCAAACAAACCCATCCTGGCGTTTCCCCCTCGAAACCAACGAGGAAGTCAACCGCGGAACTCACACGGTGGGCAGTTTTACTTATTCTGTTATAGTTGCGGCACTTTACTAGTCAGGTTTAGATAATCATTCTGATAAAGTAAGAAGTGGACACTTTTAGTTAACCATTCCGTTATAGTGGCAACACTTACTAGTCAGATACAATTAGCATGAGATAACCCCAAAACCCAGCAGTTGTTGGTACTTTTATTTAGCCATTCCGTTGTAGTGAAGCTGATTACTAGTCAAATCGGATACAAATCAATTTATAACAGTAAACTTTAGTTATAGTTGTCTATGATCAAGCACTGTGCTCCAAGTCGTCCATAACCGCGGACACGGCTTCTCGAAAAGATTTGACCCTGCAGGGGTGCACCAAAGTATCCACAGGCACTTCGACCCTTTTTGCCATATCAGTTAACATACACCCATCGGTATGTCGGCGGGGCCTAAGTCACGACGTTCCCAGACCCAAAGCAAGTACATGGGGGCCACCCCACCAAGTCGACACCCGTAACGAAGTCGGCCGGTCTTCGAGACGGACTTAGGGTTTGGGTGGACGGCAGTGAGCGACAGCAAATCCCCAAACGGGGACTGTCGACACCGCGAAAACGTGTCCCGATCCTAAACAGTACAGGTGCTATATGTCGCACAATTTAAATAAAGCAGTAAAGCATGGCATAAAACCTAAACTAGTTTGTGGCCCCCAGTACAATACTTTGAAATCAGGTAATAATCAATGGGGGGCCCATATCTCCCCACCTGTGGTTAGCGCGCTCGATCTCGGAACAGGTGTCAAGAACTCGGGGTCCTACGGGACACAAGTGGGCGGTCGGAAACCAAATGTTATCTATCACCCACCGATGCCTCTGCTTAATTCAATTTTAGTTGTTAAACAGGAATTAAAGTGAAACAATAATTAAAGCCATGATCATCTCCAACGTCAACATGCGGCAATCCTCCAACAATTGTGGTACTTGACGACAAGCAAAACACTTGGGCAAGCGACTACGACACGCGGGTCCAACTATCTACCAAACAACAGGTAATAGGATGTGTCCAAGGCTATATATGGCTGCAAGGGTTATCACGGGTATGAAAACTAGAGCATCGCAACACAGATAACAAGGATCAACAGGAAGGAATTAAATACTATAAAAGTAAGATGGGTAGAAAGGGGGAGATGCTCGCCTGAAAACATTGTCGAAGGGTTCATCTGAAGATCGGGGCGAAGCTCACATCAACTCAACGGCCTTATCCGCGAAGAAGCAAAACACTAGAAGAAACACCGGATGCACTATTTAATACAACGACAGAAGATCGGCATGATGCATGCATGATGGATGACATGGCAAAGGTGCGATGCAATTAGGTCATATTAAGCGGAACCGGGGCCCCGACAATTATTAAACGGTTCAAGTTGTTTAGAACCCCCGCAATTAAATGTTGTATTAACAAGGCAAGATGAGATACCGGTTCGTTACACAAGTTTAAATGAGGCCGATATGAGACTAGATTTGCCCGCATATGGGCCCCATATTTAATTATTAGGTGAATCGGCATAAGGCCCCCAAACCACATGACAAGCATGCATGCAAGATGAATGATTAATATGCAACAGTTGTTATTATGTTATAAAATAGGGCTCGGGAGGGGAATCACACATTAGGGTTCGGCCGAACTTGGGGTTCCGGGGTCCGGTCTCGGGTTCAGGGTTCGACGGAACGGTCTCGACGGAAGCGTTCTTGGATTACTGGGGTCGATCTTGTTGTTCGGGATGAAGCACTTGTCGCACCGGGGTCTCGGTGTACGGGATGAAGTACTCGGCGTCTCCGCGTCGGTGGCCTTGGCGGTATCGGGTTCGGACTCCGGATCCGGGCACGGTCTTAGCGCTCCGTCTTCAGTGTCGTTGGCGAACTCGGGCTCGATACCGGGGGTCCTTCGGATCCTTGAGGCGATCTTGGCGTTCCGGGCATCTTCGGTCCTGGGGTCCGAGAGGGGTACTTGTTGTATTCGTGTCGTGGCTCTGGTCGGGGTTCAGGGTTCCGTGTCGAAGGCCTTGGCGCTTCGCCTCCTCGTGATGGTCTCGGGGCGTCGAATCCGGGAAGGAGAGCTTGGTGCTCCGCGGTGGAAACCTTGGCGTCGCGGTCGGTGGCGAACTTGGCGAACCCGTCTCAATCGAAGGCGAACATCTACACCATCGCCATGTCCCACTCCAATCCAACATGGGCCGATGGCTGGGCACCAACAACAGACACGAGCCAAACACGCTGGGCCGGGGACCGAGGTTCCTGCGTGCAGAAGGAGAAGGCGGCGACGGCAGACGGTGGAGACGGGAGGCGGGTCCGGGCTGGGCGGTGCTCGAGCGGAGGTGGGCGAGCTCGAAGGACACGGGGCGGCGGCACTGGCCAAGCACGGGCGGAGAGGCGACGACAGACGGTGCCAGGGCGAGCGGCGGCTGCCGGCGGCGGAGGGAGGCCGAGGCAAGACGGCGGCGAGCCGGCGGAGCGAGGAGGGAGCAGAGCTCGGGCCGGCGGCGCGGAGGCGGAGAGGCGGGCGGAGCGCGGCTGCCGCGGTGCTGCGCGCGGGGCGGAAGGAGGGAGGCGCGCGCGAGGCGGCGGGGGAGATAGAGGGAGGCGAGCAGCGCACGAGGGGCCGGGGAGGAGGTCGCGGCCGGCGGCCGGGGCCCGGGCGAGGCGCGAGCGCGGCTGGGGGACGGCGAGGGACCTGCGGGGGCGGACTCCGGGGACGGCAGGGCTCGGGGGCAGGGCAACGCGGGGTCGGCGACGAGCGGGAGCGGCTCGGGGCGAGCTCGCCGGCGGGAGCGGACGTGGCCGGCGACGGAGCTCGGGCACGGAGGAGAGGGCCGCGCGGCGGAGCGCTGCTGGCGGCGGCTGACGGAGGCGGTGGAGGCAGGCAGCGCCGCGGAAGCCGGCGAGGGAAGAGGAGGGAGCGCGCGCCGGCGGCGAGCGCGAGGCGGAGGGCGGAGAAGGGAGGGGCCGGCGAGCTCGTGGCACGGCGCGGCCGGACGCGGGGCGCGGAGGAGGGAGGTCTGGGGCCGGCGGGGAGGAGGGGTGAGGCGAGGCGGCGCGCCGGCGGGCGCGGGATCCTGCGGCGACGGGGGCTTGGTCGGGGACAGCGCGCAGCAGGAGAGGAGAGAGGAAGAGGGAGGTGCGGGGGGAACAGGGGTGCCAGGGTGGGGCCCGTGGGGATCCCGAGGGGGGGGGTCGGCGGTTGCGTTGACTGGGGCTGGTGAGAGAGTGTGGGGCCGGGCCCAGCGGTCAGGGAGGATGGCGCGGGGTGGGGGTGTTTGCTGGGTGTGGACAGAGTTGAGTGGGGTAGGGACAGGGAGAGGAGAGAGAGGGTGGGGGTGAGAGAGGATGGCCAAGTGGCAGCGTGGGATAGGGTAGAGGGAGGGGAGAGGTGAGGTGTCAAACAGGGATTGGAGGGGGTGAGGTGGAGAGGAGGGTTGGGTAGGTTTTCGGGTAGCTTTAGGATTGTCTGGTGGACCGTTTTGAAAATGGGGGTGGTCGTTCGGGTCGAATCGGCCCGTTCGACTGCCCCCACTAAAAATAATTTAATATTTTATTTACTTTGAATGGACCGTTTGCAAACCGATAACGGCCAAAACAAAATATTCCGGGGACCCGGTTTTGGTGTTTGAACGAAGGTGGGGCGTCTTAGAAAACAAAACGGGCGTTGCGAAAATAGTTTTGGGCAAACAATGCATGATGATGACGATGCAATGCACAAATTCAACGCGATTTTATAGTAGTGGTTTTGCGGGATGCCACAATTCGACACCACTAACAATGGATCTCGCCCTCGAGATCCGCCTCATGGTACCGGAAGGAAAGGTCGGCGATCTGCGTCTTCTCGCTTCGTGTAGATCCTCGCGACACCACTAACAAGAGGTCGTTGCCCTGATCATCAAGAGAACACTCCGGAAAACAACGAACGAAGTTAAAGGTAATGCCACCTCTAACTTCCATGGAAGGAGTAAAATTGCATCGACCCACCATTCAATATACAAAGCAAATGATAAGAGTAGTGGTATGGTCGCGACTCCATCCCGCACTCAAAGCATTACTCTGTACACGAATAGACAGATTATGCAACCAACCCTCGGATTCAGACTGAAGATCTCGACAAGCGAGGTTCGGAAACAAGGAGTGATGCAGACTCTGCATCAGATCTAGCGTAGATGATGTCGTCGTGTCGGAAAACACCGGAAGGCACAAACAAGGAACAAAGAATGGTACCACAACAGGCGGATTACTCAGGCAGCTTGAACACCGGATGATAGAACACCGTTGCCAAAGGAGGAAGCGAAACCCTGAAGGTACGACGGAAAAACCCACCACGAGAAATCCTGGACTCGAAGAAAAGATAAGAGAGCAGGTTCAAAACACGTCGAGATAAGAGGAGAATAGCAGAGGGGTAAGGAGTAAAATTAGACCTAGTTAGAACTATCCAACCGTTTTTCAAAAATAGTTTTGACACTCTACTTCGGCCGTTAGCTAGGTTATCCTACAGGCTGGACTTGTGGGGTATCGCAACTGCTGAGCTCTGATACCACTCTGTAACACCCTCAGAATCGGCCCTATGCAAGTTTTAGCGAAACTCGCCAAACCCGCATAGAAGCGATTCGAAGGTGCCCACCAGGCACTTTCGTGCGGGTGGAAAGCAAAGTAATAACATTACACAACAGTCCTCGATGGGACCCACAGAACAGATATATATACAGCTGCGACTCAAAGAGTCAAGAATACAGATATAACATACAAAGATCCAAATCACCTTGAAAACGATAGAGCGTCCAGCTACGGACAAGATGCAAATGGGGCTAAGAGCCCTGAAGAATAACCAATGGCGTCCATAACCCGGCCCAGGCCAAGCCGGAAGGGTAACCCTGCTAACAGCGTCGATCTCAAAACCTGCTTAAACAAAAGGGGTGCCGACAAAGGGCAAAGGAAAAAGAGGAGCGTCAGTACTGAGGCCAGTACACGGCGAGACTAGAATTCGGCGGTCCTCGCCTACATAGGTATGGTGTACTGGAGCGGCAGCGGCAGCATGCACTAAACAACCTATAGAGACTCGATACAACTGGCGGCTACCAGAGAGGGGTGAGAAAGACCTATTCGGATCCAACCTGATACTATCATCAAACAAACCCATCCTGGCGTTTCCCCCTCGAAACCAACGAGGAAGTCAACCGCGGAACTCACACGGTGGGCAGTTTTACTTATTCTGTTATAGTTGCGGCACTTTACTAGTCAGGTTTAGATAATCATTCTGATAAAGTAAGCAGTGGGCACTTTTAGTTAACCATTCCGTTATAGTGGCAACACTTACTAGTCAGATACAATTAGCATGAGATAACCCCAAAACCCAGCAGTTGTTGGTACTTTTATTTAGCCATTCCGTTGTAGTGAAGCTGATTACTAGTCAAATCGGATACAAATCAATTTATAACAGTAAACTTTAGTTATAGTTGTCTATGATCAAGCACTGTGCTCCAAGTCGTCCATAACCGCGGACACGGCTTCTCGAAAAGATTTGACCCTGCAGGGGTGCACCAAAGTATCCACAGGCACTTCGACCCTTTTTGCCAGATCAGTTAACATACACCCATCGGTATGTCGGCGGGGCCTAAGTCACGACGTTCCCAGACCCAAAGCAAGTACATGGGGGCCACCCCACCAAGTCGACACCCGTAACGAAGTCGGCCGGTCTTCGAGACGGACTTAGGGTTTGGGTGGACGGCAGTGAGCGACAGCAAATCCCCAAACGGGGACTGTCGACACCGCGAAAACGTGTCCCGATCCTAAACAGTACAGGTGCTATATGTCGCACAATTTAAATAAAGCAGTAAAGCATGGCATAAAACCTAAACTAGTTTGTGGCCCCCAGTACAATACTTTGAAATCAGGTAATAATCAATGGGGGGCCCATATCTCCCCACCTGTGGTTAGCGCGCTCGATCTCGGAACAGGTGTCAAGAACTCGGGGTCCTACGGGACACAAGTGGGCGGTCGGAAACCAAATGTTATCTATCACCCACCGATGCCTCTGCTTAATTCAATTTTAGTTGTTAAACAGGAATTAAAGTGAAACAATAATTAAAGCCATGATCATCTCCAACGTCAACATGCGGCAATCCTCCAACAATTGTGGTACTTGACGACAAGCAAAACACTTGGGCAAGCGACTACGACACGCGGGTCCAACTATCTACCAAACAACAGGTAATAGGATGTGTCCAAGGCTATATATGGCTGCAAGGGTTATCACGGGTACGAAAACTAGAGCATCGCAACACAGATAGCAAGGATCAACAGGAAGGAAGTAAATACTATAAAAGTAAGATGGGTAGAAAGGGGGAGATGCTCGCCTGAAAACATTGTCGAAGGGTTCATCTGAAGATCGGGGCGAAGCTCACATCAACTCAACGGCCTTATCCGCGAAGAAGCAAAACACTAGAAGAAACACCGGATGCACTATTTAATACAACGACAGAAGATCGGCATGATGCATGCATGATGGATGACATGGCAAAGGTGCGATGCAATTAGGTCATATTAAGCGGAACCGGGGCCCCGACAATTATTAAACGGTTCAAGTTGTTTAGAACCCCCGCAATTAAATGTTGTATTAACAAGGCAAGATGAGATACCGGTTCGTTACACAAGTTTAAATGAGGCCGATATGAGACTAGATTTGCCCGCATATGGGCCCCATATTTAATTATTAGGTGAATCGGCATAAGGCCCCCAAACCACATGACAAGCATGCATGCAAGATGAATGATTAATATGCAACAATTGTTATTATGTTATAAAATAGGGCTCGGGAGGGGAATCACACATTAGGGTTCGGCCGAACTTGGGGTTCCGGGGTCCGGTCTCGGGTTCAGGGTTCGACGGAACGGTCTCGACGGAAGCGTTCTTGGATTACTGGGGTCGATCTTGTTGTTCGGGATGAAGCACTTGTCGCACCGGGGTCTCGGTGTACGGGATGAAGTACTCGGCGTCTCCGCGTCGGTGGCCTTGGCGGTATCGGGTTCGGACTCCGGATCCGGGCACGGTCTTAGCGCTCCGTCTTCAGTGTCGTTGGCGAACTCGGGCTCGATACCGGGGGTCCTTCGGATCCTTGAGGCGATCTTGGCGTTCCGGGCATCTTCGGTCCTGGGGTCCGAGAGGGGTACTTGTTGTATTCGTGTCGTGGCTCTGGTCGGGGTTCAGGGTTCCGTGTCGAAGGCCTTGGCGCTTCGCCTCCTCGTGATGGTCTCGGGGCGTCGAATCCGGGAAGGAGAGCTTGGTGCTCCGCGGTGGAAACCTTGGCGTCGCGGTCGGTGGCGAACTTGGCGAACCCGTCTCAATCGAAGGCGAACATCTACACCATCGCCATGTCCCACTCCAATCCAACATGGGCCGATGGCTGGGCACCAACAACAGACACGAGCCAAACGCGCTGGGCCGGGGACCGAGGTTCCTGCGTGCAGAAGGAGAAGGCGGCGACGGCAGACGGTGGAGACGGGAGGCGGGTCCGGGCTGGGCGGTGCTCGAGCGGAGGTGGGCGAGCTCGAAGGACACGGGGCGGCGGCACTGGCCAAGCACGGACGGAGAGGCGACGACAGACGGTGCCGGGGCGAGCGGTGGCTGCCGGCGGCGGAGGGAGGCCGAGGCAAGACGGCGGCGAGCCGGCGGAGCGAGGAGGGAGCAGAGCTCGGGCCGGCGGCGCGGAGGCGGAGAGGCGGGCGGAGCGCGGCTGCCGCGGTGCTGCGCGCGGGGCGGAAGGAGGGAGGCGCGCGCAAGGCGGCGGGGGAGATAGAGGGAGGCGAGCAGCGCGCGAGGGGCCGGGGAGGAGGTCGCGGCCGGCGGCCGGGGCCCGGGCGAGGCGCGAGCGCGGCTGGGGGACGGCGAGGGACCTGCGGGGGCGGACTCCGGGGACGGCAGGGCTCGGGGGCAGGGCAACGCGGGGTCGGCGACGAGCGGGAGCGGCTCGGGGCGAGCTCGCCGGCGGGAGCGGACGTGGCCGGCGACGGAGCTCGGGCGCGGAGGAGAGGGCCGCGCGGCGGAGCGCTGCTGGCGGCGGCTGACGGAGGCGGTGGAGGCAGGCAGCGCCACGAAAGCCGGCGAGGGAAGAGGAGGGAGCGCACGCCGGCGGCGAGCGCGAGGCGGAGGGCGGAGAAGGGACGGGCCGGCGAGCTCGTGGCACGGCGCGGCCGGACGCGGGGCGCGGAGGAGGGAGGTCTGGGGCCGGCGGGGAGGAGGGGTGAGGCGAGGCGGCGCGCCGGCGGGCGCGGGATCCTGCGGCGACGGGGGCTTGGTCGGGGACAGCGCGCAGCGGGAGAGGAGAGAGGAAGAGGGAGGTGCGGGGGGAACAGGGGTGCCAGGGTGGGGCCCGTGGGGATCCCGAGGGGGGAGGGTCGGCGGTTGGGTTGACTGGGGCTGGTGAGAGAGTGTGGGGCCGGGCCCAGCGGTCAGGGAGGATGGCGCGGGGTGGGGGTGTTTGCTGGGTGTGGACAGAGTTGAGTGGGGTAGGGACAGGGAGAGGAGAGAGAGGGTGGGGGTGAGAGAGGATGGCCAAGTGGCAGCGTGGGATAGGGTAGAGGGAGGGGAGAGGTGAGGTGTCAAACAGGGATTGGAGGGGGTGAGGTGGAGAGGAGGGTTGGGTAGGTTTTCGGGTAGCTTTAGGATTGTCTGGTGGACCGTTTTGAAAATGGGGGTGGTCGTTCGGGTCGAATCGGCCCGTTCGACTGCCCCCACTAAAAATAATTTAATATTTTATTTACTTTGAATGGACCGTTTGCAAACCGATAACGGCCAAAACAAAATATTCCGGGGACCCGGTTTTGGTGTTTGAACGAAGGTGGGGCGTCTTAGAAAACAAAACGGGCGTTGCGAAAATAGTTTTGGGCAAACAATGCATGATGATGACGATGCAATGCACAAATTCAACGCGATTTTCTAGTAGTGGTTTTGCGGGATGCCACAGTCCAAAAGTAAGGCACGACCTGATATGCTTGGGTATCCGGAAGGAGCTTCACGGAGGACGCACTACTCCTGATGATCAGGAAGATGACGATGATCATGAGTCGGAGACGACACAAGGTCGTCGGAAGGGTAAAAAGTTCAAGAAGAACGAATATTACTGCCCTCCTTCTTGCTTCACTCTAAGCCAGGATGAGATCAAACAGTTTTTCAAGTGCCTTTTAGGAGTCAAATTTCCTTACGGCTACGCGGGCAAGATAAGCAGATACCTAGACGAGGCGAAGCAGAGGTTCGGTGGCATGAAGTCTCACGACTGTGCCGTGCTAATGACGCAGGTACTTCCGGTCGCACTAAGAGGGATAATGGACGAGCACGTCCGTGAAACGTTATTTGGCCTATGCAAGTTTTTCGACGTCATCTCTAGGAAGTCGATTGGCTTGAATCAGCTCGGAAGGCTACAGGAGGAGATCGTGGTGATACTATGTGAGCTTGAGGTCTACTTCCCACCCGCATTCTTCGACATTATGGTGCATCTGCTGGTCCATGTCGTGGAGGACATCGTACAACTCGGGCCAATGTTCCTCCGCAGCATGATGGCGTTCGAAAGGATGAACGGACACATCAAAGGATACGTTCGCAACAGGTCCCGTCCAGATGGAAGCATAGCCAAGGGCTTTCTGGCCGAAGAGTGCATCTCTTTCTGCACGAATTATCTAGACATCGAGAACCCTGTCGGTCTTCCCGTCAACAGACACCTTGGCAAGCTCGACGGATCTGGTCACCGAGAGGGTCGTCGCATACTGCATGCAGACTTCGATTTTCGACGCGCAGACTTTGATCGAGCAAACCTCATCGCGCTACAGCATTTAGAACTGGTCGATCCTTGGGTACAGAAGCACAAAAGGTTAATCGAGAAGAAGTACAGTGACCGGGGCATACAGAGGACGCAGGGAGAAATAATCAAAGAGCACAACTCAGATTTCACGCGTTGGTTTAGGCAGACGCTCCTTGATAATCCCCCGCGCTCGCATTCTTCTGACACGGAAAAGATCATATTCACCTTGTCGCAGGGACCGATGCAAAACCTGGTGACCTATCAGGCGTATGATATCAACGGCTACACATTCTACACGGAGGAAAAGGACAACAAGTGTGATTATCAGAACTCAGGCGTAACGTCGGAATTCTACACCGATGACAACGTGAAGGAAAGATTCTACGGAAGAATCGAGGAGATCTGGGAGCTCGACTACTGTGGAGAAAAGGTGCCGATGTTCCGTGTCAGATGGGCAAAGAGCGTCGAAAGAGAAGACCGGTATTTCACAACCATGGTTATCCCGAAGCAGCCAAATCCAAGGCCGTCGGTGCAAACGTGGCCGCGAAAAATGAACCATGGGTACTAGCTACCAAAGTGGACCAATGTTTTTTCATTACCGACCCGACAAATCCTAGCCGTGTTATCGTGAGGAGAGGAAAAAGAAACATCATCGGAATGGATGGAGTCGCCAACGAGCAAGACTTCGACCAGTACGGCGATCCAAAGATTGAAGATGACGATGACTACGATGCAGCAACATACATCACAAGAAGAAAAAGGACAACCCTACCCAAAAAAGGTAGCCCGTTCGAAAAAAGAAACATTAAAGTGCCGGGGCTAAATTATTCAACCGCGACAAAGAAGGGAAAAAAGATTGTAAAACGCTAGCTCAAAAAATATTGTAAAACGCGTGGTCGAAAAAGATTATAATATTCATGGACAAAGTATTATGAAATTTAGTTATACTTTGAATCATATTTTTGGGCATTTTTGGAATATTATTACTTTTGGGCATTTTTGGAATATTTAAAAGTATTTTAAAATCAAAATAAAACTTCTATGGCATATATCACCACTTTTGGGCATTTTTTTGGAATATTTAAAAGTATTTTTAAAATCAAAACAAAAAATTGGGGCACCAGGATTCGAACCTGGGTGCTCTCAGGTTTAGAATAGAGTAGTGGGCAGAACCAGTGGGATAGGCTAGTATAGTTGTTAGCTAGTGGGGCTGTAGTTCTCTTATGCAGTAGTTAAAAGCCGATAGGCGTAGCGCACTAGCCCATAGTGCGCTACAGATATCCGTAGCGCACTATGGCTCAGTGCGCTACGCCTAAGTGGCTTTATCCACACGTGGCGCCCGACCCCCTCTCTCATTCCCCATCTCTCCATCTCTCAGCCCGAGTACGATCCGCCGCCGCCGCCGCTCTCGATCCGCCGCCGCTGCGTCTGAGGAGGAGGAGGCCTGCCCGCGCCCGAGGAGGAGGAGGTCCGCCCGTGTCCGAGGAGGAGGTCCGCCCGCGTCTCAGGAGGAGGCCCGTGTCCGAGGAGGAGCAGTCGCCGCGTCTCAGGAGGTGGAGGCCGCCGTCGTCCGCCCGTCGCCGTCCGCCCGTCGTCCGCCCGTCAGAGGTGAGCGTCGCCTCTCCCCTCTCTCCCTCTCTCTCCCTCTCTCTCCCTCTCTCCCACTGAAATTCACTCACCTTGTCCTCATCTTTTTTATCAACACAATCTCAGTCTAGTAATACAATTTTCACTACTAGATAGCATCAGCAAATCAGACTTATGGATAAACAAATGGCGAAATGGAATGATAGGACGGACCAGTGGGTTGGGTGAGAGGGAAAATGGAGGATGCAATCATGGGATACAGTCAAGAGTTGGTGATTACGCATTGGCGCATTATTATGGTTTTTCAGGATATTTGCGATTGTGAGGCCATCATCGAGTTCATGAGTTCATCATCAGCTCTGTCCTGGTCGCTCTGTCCTGGTCATGAGTTCATCATCAGCTCACTGTTGTCAGGTTAAAAAAAACTCAAGAACAAACACAATGGAAAACAAATTGTTAGAGAACTTCTCAGCAGAAGCAATAAGTTTTTTTTAGAATTTAGCAATCAGCATTTTGCTAAAAGAAGAAGAAGCAACAACTGTTTCTTTCTTTCTTTCTTTCATCTGGGAAGTTTTGTTTTTATTTTGGGCCAGGACATGCTGCGAAACGAAGGCACTTGATCGACAGAGATAATAAGAAAAAGAAAAGGATAGTTCAATTCACAGGTGCATATCATCATCATCTAGTAATCTGTGTCTTGGACTTGAAGCCTAGACATGTCTCGACAATCCTTTTGGGAAAGGATTAGTTAGGGAGGGAGGCCTACATGCATGTCCCTGAAATGATCTTTTCCTTCTTCTCCTGTGATAAAATTCCAATCTTAGAAAGGCCAGGACCAATGCGGCGAGCACCAACCAGAACCCAGGCCACCCCATCTACCCTCACCTCAAGTCATCTTATTTTGTATCTGGTTGTGTATTATAACTGTTTATATTGGCACTGGGTATAGACTGATCATAATGTAAATATTGATAGTGGTTATCCTTGCCCGTTCTTAGTTGCTAGACTCTTAGCTGTAGTGATTTGAGAGATAAGTTTGTTTCTTGTTCTGCTCCGATCTAGCAAGAAGGGTTTTCTAGAGTAATATGTCAGTAACATTCTTGTGTCATTAATTGTGAAGTTGTCATCATGTGTTATCATATCTTATTTTATGGGAAAAGTTGTATTTTTCATTTGAGATCATATATCTGATGGTGGACACCTTTGCTCTCCCTACAATCAGAAGCACTTGTTGAATCGGTGTTTCTCTATCTCTTGATATATATATTCTGTGTGATTATGGAAAAGATGTATTCATCGAGGATGGTACTGTGTTGCATCATGTTGTATTGACATAGATGGGGCACTGTCCAGGATGCGTTGTGTTGAAACTTGTACATTTTCAGTCCTTATGGCCAATCCTTAGTGACCTGCTAGTTTCAGTTAGATGGAGTATAACTGATTGCTGGAAGCCTGTAATCTAGACAAGGAGGAATAGTTACCACTATGCCAATGTAGTAGTAAATTGCTGTCAATTGCTGCTGTCATTTGTATTCTCATTTGCTTAGTCTGAAGTAGTAAAAGAAAACCTGGCTGTCAATTGCTGCTGTCAGTTGACAGAAACATGTATGCTTGGGTTTTAGTTGCTGCTGTCAATTTCTTGGGTTTTATTTGCTGCTATCAATTATTTATTTGTAGTAAAATGGAACTTTGATGTCATTTTCTTGCTATCAGTTCCTTGCTGTCATTTTCTTGCTTGCTATCATTTGTGATTCTAAGTTAGATGTTGTAGGATTGCAGCAAATGACAACAAGCATTAAAGTGCAATTGGTTATGAAGCACTTGAAATTGTGCTTGTGCTTGTATATGAAGAACTTTATTATGTGTGTATGCAGGTTCTTGTATGAAATGAGTCCCGATTCTTGCCGGAATGTTGATTAACTTCCGTTTCGGCAGAAATCAGGCACTCCTAGTTTAAGAAAATTAGCAAAGGTCATGCCGGATTTTTCCGTGCATTTAACCAATTATTTGTTTTTTATTAGTGCAAAGATGTGTGACAACGACGAGGCTGGATGTTCTAAGCGCATCAGCGCTGAAGGAGAACTCAGACCTCCGAATAAACAATTGACATTCTGGGAGGCGGCCCAGCGTCTAGAAGACGATAAAGAATACTATCCTTCGGAGAGCGAGGATGATGAGATGGAAGACGCGGAGGAAGAAGCCGAAGGAACGGCGGACGATGAAACCACTGATGGCGGCGAGGGCATAGGGAGTGGTAGCAACCCTCCTAAGAAGAAGAAGAAGCCGAAGGACCGGCGCCCGAACACGGTCGGCACGGTCAGGGAGGAAATTACCGAAGTGAGCCCATCAGGGGTTCCTTTGGAGCCCGCCCTTGTCGTCAAAGGGTACGGTGGGCAAGTGGCGGCGATCACCCGGACAACCATCTCGATCAACACCAAGAATCTCCGGCATAAAGATAATGGCCACTTGCGCACACTCCTCTTTGAGAAGCTGCACGCCAGATACAAGTTCCCCGCTAAGTATCAGAACACAAATTATCATGGGAACGAAGTAAACAAATCCGCCCTCATAAAGATGAGCACCGCCCTGGCCAGCTGGAGAACCCGGATAAAGAAGAAGATCTATAAAGAAGGCAAAAGTCTCGAGGAGATCCAGAAGATTGACCCGCAGATCACCGAAGATCAGTTCCGGGAGTTCAAGGAGAGGTGTGAATCCGAAAGAGCCCTGGCCAATAGTAATCGGGGAAAGGTGCTGCAGGCGATGAATATAGGTCATCACCATCTCGGATCTGGTGGATACAGAACCGCGGAGGCCAAATGGAATAAGGAGGACGAAGAGTATAGATCCAAGGGGATAGAAAACCCCTTTGCTAAATTCGAACCCGGGCAGGTTCGAAACTTCATCAGGGCCCGTTACCATGTGGACCCAAAAACCAAACAACTCACCGCGGATCCTGCGGTGAAGGAATTCGAGGAAATTGTGGTAAGTATAATCTAATTACCGCGGATCAACACGATTGCAATCTAATCGATGATCTAAATGATTCACTGTTACTTCTTCTACAGGAGGAGGAAATTGTTGCCAGTCATGGATCCCAGGGTTCCTCATCCCAGGGGTCGACGGCGGCCACCCGGTGGGATAACCCTTTTAACAGGGCAATGAACAGGGCGATGAACTTGTGCATATCACAAGGCTAACAGTCCCGTCATAAGCATATTCCTGTGTCCAACAACCTAGTTATATATGAGGCATGCTTTTCGAGTTATTTTTGTCCTTTTCGAGAATATGCCGATGATTGAAATGTCGTGGCACAATATATATGTGAATGTGCTATGACGGGATTGTTAGCCTTGTGATATGCACAAGTCCAGGAATTGTGCATCCTACTTGGCTAACAGTCCCGTCATAAGCATATTCCTGTGTCCAACAACCTAGTTATATATGAGGCATGCTTTTTGAGTTATTTTTGTCTTTTTCGAGAATATGCCGATGATTGAAATGTCGTGGCACAATATATATGTGAATGTGCTATGACGGGATTGTTAGCCTTGTGATATGCACAAGTCCAGGAATTGTGCATCCTACTTGGCTAACAGTCCCGTCATAAGCATATTCCTGTGTCCAACAACCTAGTTATATATGAGGCATGCTTTTTGAGTTTGCTCTTTTTGATTTAAGAGTACTTTCTATAAGTGTATCTTCATATGCGACTTTAATTATACATGTTTTTTCAATCACCGGTTAGTTATTATTGTCAACTTGTAGATGACGTGGTACGTCGTGTACAAGGGACGGGTTCCCGGAGTCTACGATGATTGGGAAGACTGCCGGAGACAGGTGCACCGTTTCAGCGACAATAGCTACAAAGGGTACAACACTATGGCGGAGGCGGAAGCTAGATACACGCGCTATCTAGCGGTAGTTAGGACAAGGAACCGGATGAAGACCTACACCTTCGTCGCGGCGGTGATCATGCTTATCTTCTTTGGTTATTTATCCCGCGTTTGTGTCTAGCTAGCTAGTTTAGATGTCTAGGCGAGCTTCCGAGCTCTAACTTGTTCGATCGACACATGTATTCGCATGTCACCAACTACTACTTTGTAACATGATCAAAACAATGTAACTTAAACTATGTATTCATGTATGAGACTTATCTATATGTATTTGTTTCAATCTTGTTTTTCATATTGAGTATTTATATATATAATTGTATATCTTGTATCTGTGTGTATATCTGCTGTAATATTGTATATAATCTGTATTGCATATAATCTGGCTTGGAAATTAAAAAAAAAACAAAAAATACATCTATGGCGCACATGGTCTACCTTCTGTGGCGCACTACACCTAAAACGCACCATGGATGTTTAGTGGCGCACTAGGT
This sequence comes from Avena atlantica, assembly GCA_910589765.1. Taxonomy (NCBI): domain Eukaryota; kingdom Viridiplantae; phylum Streptophyta; class Magnoliopsida; order Poales; family Poaceae; genus Avena; species Avena atlantica. Next base: position 152,448,944 of record OU342739.1, read on the forward strand.
AGTGCGCCACAGAAGATCCAAGGGGAAGCGCACCATGCCAAACTTCTGTGGCGCACTAGGAGGTGCGCTACGCCTATCTCTACACAACCGTGGCGCACTAGGCAGTGCGCCACGGCTGAGAGATAGCCGTAGCGCAAGGCCCGTGGCGCACTGCAGGTGCGCCACAGATGATGGTTTCAGGTGCGCCACTAAAGGCCGTTTTCCTAGTAGTGTCCGGCCGGGCGGCGCCGGACCGCTCTCCAATCCCCGACGCAGCGCGCGGCAGCACCTCCGGGAATGTGGACGGCGAGGTGGGATGGCTGGTCAGGAGGGACGGGTGGTGTAACGTGTGCGGTGTAGCGCGATAGGCCACGCCCAAGCTCTAGGCAGGGCAGGGGAGACGGAAGCGGGCGATGCGAGAGAAGCGGCAGAAGCGAAGGGGCCGTGTGGCGGGCTGCGCGGCGGGATGGGGAAACACGCGCGACCAGGACGTCGAGAAGCTCCGGGAATGAGGGCCGCCTTCGTGCGTGGCATAGAGCGGCCGGCGACGGCGCGGCGGCCACTCGCTGTAGAGGGCGAGCGGGGATATGAGGGAAAATACTGAGCAGCGGCTGCTCGCGTACAACGAACCATCTGACTTTACGGTGGCAAACCATGTAAATTATCCAAACACGTAAGGGCAAAACGGAAAATTAAAAAATCGGAAAAAAAAGAGTGCGGACGAACCTACCTGTGTGTAAAATGAAGAACAATAGTAAAAAGAGAAACCAAGAAAAAAACAAGAAAACAAAATAAAAAACATTGCACAACTGTTGGGCTGTGGATCGGCCCAGCATTGAGATGCTTCGGGCGGCAACAAGCCAACAACAACCGGTTCTTTGGGTTAGTCTAGGCTTGGCTAGCTAAATCAGACCTGGGTTAGGTTATACTACTACTAGTGTAGGCTACGCTTGTGGCTAAGAGCATCTTCATTCGTCTGGTCTTTCTTTTTTGCCAAACGAAACTTGATTTCGGTTTAGGTATGCTCAGTTTCCCACTCGCGTACCCAGGCTAAGTCCCAGGTTTGGCGAAATTTAGTTAAACTTGGCAAAATATGGGCGAATATAGGCGGATTTTATTAAGTAGGGCAAAGACGCACATATTACATCGAACTAAAAACTAAGAAAAGGCCGCCGCCGCCGTGGTTGACGCCGACGCCGCAACTACAGGCCGAGGCGGGGGTGGTTGTCGGCCTGGATGTGCTCCATGACGCCGGCGAGAGTTCGCCCTGGAACGCTCCAGAAGCGGCGGCGGAAAGCCACATTGTGACGTGGCGGCGGCCGCGAGCCCGACGGTCCGTTGTGTCGGGCGAGTTTCTCGAGGCGTCTGTCGACGAAGAACTGCCTCCACAAGACCAGGTTGCCAGGATCCGGGTCTTGCATGTCGGCGATAGCCACCTGGAACTCTCCGGTGAGATCCGGGTCTTGCATGTCGGCGATAGCCACCAGGATCTCTCCGGCGAGGTCCTCGTCGGCCGGCACCGGCGGAACAGGGATCCTGCCGGTGCTGAGTTGACAGCCGAGGGGGAGACGAGTGTCCGACGGCGTCGTATAGAGCGCTTCGTGGAGCAGCCGGGCTTCCCACGACGGCATCGTGCGTCGGCCCTCGGCCATGGCTTCTCGGCGGAGTTGAGGAGGAAGAAAGGTGCGAACGTCCGAAGTTCGCCGGAGTTGTGGTGTTGTGAGAGACTGTGAAGAGAGGCGGCGAGATGTACACCTTTTATAGGCAGAGTTTCGCCGGAAGAATGGCGGGAGGGGTGTAGCGGTGAGGGCGGGAAAAGAAAAACGCCGGGAAAGATGGCGGTGACTCGGCTTTTGTCGCTGACAGGCTGGTCCACTCGGCCAATTCACTGTGTCCGGCGTCCCCAGAGCGTACCCGGGATCCTGGGTTCGGCCTGGGTAGTCCGGACCAAAGTTGGCCCAAATCCGATGAAAAGAGGTTCATGGATACACGACTGGGCCAATTTTCAGCGTCCGGATATAATTTAGGCGTTCGGATCGGCCTCCTGGGTAGGCGAGTGGAGATGCTCTAAGTTATCTACACATTAGTTAGACCCGGAGTACTTTGCATGTTAGTGTTTGGATTTGGATAAAAGAATGCCCTGCATCTAGTCCTTTGCGCTCCCTGCAACACAAAGTCATGTGGCAGTTGATCTTCACGGCCGTTAGCTAGGCGTGACGGTAGATTGGAACAAGCGAGAAATTTTTAATCTTTCAAGTTTGTCATCTGTTCATCGCATGTTCATGAACAGCGAAAGCAAGATCTAAAAAAACATCAAAGGTGGTTAAAGCACTAGTGGAAACGAGGCCTTTTGTTGATCCAGAAAAAGGGCTTTAACACCGGTTCTTCTACGAACCGGTGTTAAAGGGGGGTCGTATCAGCGTGGCCCCTGCGGCAAAAAAGGATCCCCCCTTTAACACCGGTTCGTGCCACGAACCGGTGTTAAAGGACACTGCAACAGTGGCCCGCGCAGCCCCCCCCTTTAACACCGGTTCGTGGCATGAACCGGTGTTAAAGGGGGGGCTATATATAAGACACCAGCCCACACACACACCCCACTCTTCCATTCTTTCACTATCTCATTTTGGAGCCTAGCAAGAGGGTGTGAAGAGTGCTAGTTTTTTTTTCATATGCACAAGAGGTGTTCGGTGAAATGCCCGAGAGCTCAAAATAAGTTTTCTTGTTGCTCTTTTCGTCTCGGTCGAGGTCGGCAACTATCCTTTCATGTGTCATTGATGTACTATATATATAAATGGTCATCTCCCTATTATTTTTTGATATATACTACATATTAATGCAGATGAACCGGCAATGGATGTACGGTGACCGCCGCACTTCTGAGTACATTACGGGCCTCCAAAATTTCATCGTTGTGGCTAATGCAAACCGTGGTCACAATGGTTTTATGTGTTGTCCGTGTGTTCACTGTCAGAACAAGAAAGACTACTCAAATACCAGAACCATTCACGCCCACCTGCTTCGATCCGGTTTCATGCCCAGCTATAATTGTTGGACCAAGCACGGAGAAAAAAGGGTTGTGATGGAAGACAACGAAGAAGAAGAGGATTATGACAACTATCATAATATGTATCCTGAATATGATGATACTGCAACAGGGGTAGATAATGAAGATTAAGAGGGAGCAGATGGGCCCGCTGATGACGATCTTGGTCGGGCCATTACTGATGCAAAGGAAGAATGTGAAACTGAAAAGGAGAAGGAGAAGCTGGAGCAGATGTTAAAGGATCACAAAACATTGTTGTATCCAACTTGCGAAGATGGCCACAAAAAGCTAGGTACCACAATGGATTTGCTGCAATGGAAGGCAAAGAATGGTGTGACTGACAGCGCATTTTCAAAGTTGTTGGTAAAAATGAAAAATCTTCTTCCAAGAAATAATGAGTTGCCCGACAGTACATACCAAGCAAAGAAGGTTGTCTGCCCTCTAGGATTAGACGTGCAGAAGATACATGCCTGCATTAATGACTGCATCCTCTACAGCGGTGAGAAGTATGAGAATTTGGATGCATGCCCGGTATGCACTGCACTGCGGTATAAGATCAGACGAGACGATCTTGGCGATGTTGAGGGCGAGGCCCCTAGGAAGAAGGTTCCCGCCAAGGTTATGTGGTATGCTCCTATAATACCACGGTTAAAACGTCTCTTCAGAAATAAAGAGCATGCCAAGTTGTTGCCATGGCACATGGAAGACCGTAAGAAAGACGCGATGTTGAGACACCCCGCTGATGGGTCACAGTGGAGAAAAGTCGAGCGAGAGTACCCGGACTTCGCACGTGACGCAAGGAACTTAAGGTTTGGTCTAAGTACAGACGACATGAATCCTTTTGGTGAGCAGAGCTGCAGTCACAGCACCTGGCCTGTGACCCTATGTATCTATAACCTTCCTCCTTGGTTGTGTATGAAGAGGAAGTTCATTATGATGTCAGTGCTCATCCAAGACCCGAGGCAACCCGGCAACAACATTGATGTGTACCTAAGGCCATTAGTTGAAAAACTTTTACAACTGTGGGCCAAACCAGGTGTACGTATGTGGGATGAGCACAAAGGGGAGCCATTTGACCTACGATCATTGCTTTTCGTAACCATCAATGATTGGCCTGCTCTTAGTAACATTTCAGGGCAGACAAACAAGGGATACAATGCATGCACACACTGTTTAGATGAGACTGAAAGTGTATATTTGGATAAATGTAAGAAGGTTGTGTACCTAGGGTATCGTCGATTTCTTCCGAACCTGCATCCAGTAAGAAAGAAAGGCAAGCATTTCAAACGTCTGGCAGAACCCCGGAGGAAGCCTGTCCTCCGTACCGGTGAGGAGGTATTTGGTATGGTCAAGGACCTAGAAGTAATCTTTGGAAAAGGTCCTGGCAGTATATCTGTTCCGAATGACGATGCCGGACACGCGCCCATGTGGAAGAAGCAATCTATATTTTGGGACCTACCCTATTGGAAAGTCTTAGAGGTCCGCTCTTCAATCGACGTGATGCACGTGACGAAGAATGTTTGCGTGAACCTGCTAGGCTTTCTAGGAGTGTATGGGAAGACAAAAGATACACCGGAAGCACGGCAGGACCAGCAACGTCTGAAAGCCCCTGAAGAGCCTATGCATCCTGAGAACGAGAAGGGTAAACGATGCCACTTAACTCCTGCCAGCTACGCTCTTACCAAAGCAGAGAAGGAAATCTTTTTTGAATGTCTGAGCAGTATCAAGGTCCCGTCTGGCTTCTCGTCGAATATAAAGGAAATAATAAATATGGCAGAGAAAAAATTCCAAAACCTGAAGTCTCATGACTGCCACGTGATTATGACACAATTGCTTCCGATTGCATTGAGGGGGCTTCTACCTGAAAATGTTCGAGTACCCATTGTGAAGCTATGTGCATTCCTCAATGCAATATCTCAGAAGGTAATCGATCCAGAAAGCCTACCAGGGTTACAAACAGATGTGGCCCAATGTCTTGTCAGCTTTGAGTTGGTGTTTCCACCATCCTTCTTTAATATTATGACGCATCTCCTGGTTCACCTAGTAGAAGAGATTGCCATTCTCGGTCCTGTATTTTTACACAATTTGTTCCCCTTTGAGAGGTACATGGGAGTCTTAAAGAAATATTTTCATAATCGTGCTAGGCCAGAAGGAAGCATCTCCAAGGGCTATGTAACAGAGGAGGTCATTGAGTTCTGTGTTGATTTTATTCCTGACCTTAAGGCGATTGGTGTTCCAGAATCACAACATGAGGGGAGACTGCATGGAAAAGGCACCCTAGGATGTAAAGCAATGATATGTAGGGACGGGCATTCTCTCAATCAAGCACACTACACGGTTTTACAAAGATCTATCTTGGTTGCCCCGTATATCAATGAACACAAGAATTTAATACGCCTCAAACACCCGGGGCAGTCTGATGAATGGATTATAAGTGAACACATGGCGAGTTTTGGCGGCTGGCTGCAAAGACTTCTCACGAATAACACCACTGTTGGGGATCAGCTGTACTTGTTGGCCAGGACACCATCTTCGACTGTATGTACTTTCCAAGGGTACGAGATAAATGGGAATACATTTTACACGATAGGCCAAGATAAAAAGAGCACCAACCAAAATAGTGGTGTCCGCTTCGATGCAGCAGAAGACAATGGGCAGAAGACCACGTATTATGGGTTCATAGAGGAGATATGGGAACTTGACTATGGACCTAATTTTAAGGTCCCCTTGTTTCGATGCAAATGGGTCAAGCTAACAGGAGGAGGGGTTGAGGTAGACAAGAAGTACGGAATGATAACGGTGGATCTCAACAATCTTATGAAGGTAGACAAGAACTTAGACAAACCATTCGTCCTAGCCAATGATGTGGCTCAGGTTTTCTATGTGAAGGACATGTCCTCCAGACCAAAAAAAAGAAAAAATATGCAAACGAATACATCATATGATGAGCCAAAGCGTCACATAGTTCTTTCAGGGAAAAGAAACATCGTGGGAATCGAGGACAAGATAGACATGTCAGAAGATTATAATAAGTTTGATGAAATTCCGCCCTTCACAGTGAAAACTGACCCAAGCATTCCGTTAAGTAAAGAAGATGCTCCATGGTTACGTCTGAAGCGATCATAAGGAAGGACATATGCCAAGAAGTTCATGCTCATATTATGTAACTCTAGTTCATGTTTTTAATATTAATACATGTCTTGAGTGTTAGTCTTGTTTTGTGGATGGACCGGGACTATGAGAAGAAGTTGTCCCGATTCGTACTTACCATTAAGATCTGATCTCCAAACGCGCGCGGTCACATATTAGGGAGTGCCTCTATGACCAGTTTCTTGGAGATGCCGGAGGACTAGGCTCCGTCGGCATCTCCCTGAAACTGGCCGTAGTGGTGTCCCTGCTCTCGAAAACCATCTTGCAGCTTTGTAACTTCTCTAACTAGATCAATACACATGGGAGCTAACTAATTTCACATATTAGGGAGTGCCTCTATGACCAGTTTCTCGGAGATGCCGAAGGACTGGGCTCCGTCGGCACCTCCCTGAAACTGGCCGTAGTGGTGTCCCTGCTCTCGAAAACCATCTTGGAGATGCCTCAAACTGGCTGGAGGACTGGACTCACAAGGATGCCTATTTATAGTACAAGCAGCTCGACATAGTGTCGACACTTACGAAATAATGTCGACACTTACCCCTATTATTAGTGCTAACTCGTGTTTTGTCCCGGTTGGTGTCTCCAACCGGGACTAAAGGTTCATCTTTAGTTCCGGTTGGTGTCTCCAACCGGGACTAAAGGTTCATCTTTAGTCCCGGTTGGTGACACCATCCGGGACAAGGTACACGCCGCACGACATAATGTCGACACTCACCCCTATTATTAGTGCTGACTTGTGTTTTGTCTCGGTTGGTGTCTCCAACCGGGACTAAAGGTTCATCTTTAGTACCGGTTGGTGTCTCCAACCGGGACTAAAGGTTCATCCCGCCATTTTTCTTCCCGCCATTTTTCTTCCCGCCAGTTCTTCCCTCCAGTTCTTCCCGCTAGTTCACTATATATATATATATATATGTAGGGTTGGCCTCCATTGTCATTGCACATCTCTAGACTCATATCTGCAACCTCATCACTCTTTCCCATGGCTTCCACCATAGCACTAACCCCCAGGGAGGCGGAGGCGCTTTGCGCCTCGAACTACCCCTGCCCGCCGGGATATTGTGTCCCCGTCGGCTGGATGTTGAGCGTCGGAGGCGTGCCGGTTCCTCCTGTACCTCTAGGTTGTGGCGCGCCGGATGGCCATCACGAACCACTACTACTTCGAGCTCACGCCGGAGCAGCGGAGGAATCTCAGATGGCATCCCGACTATTTCCCTACTTGGGAAGCCTTCTTCGTGGATCGGCGTGAGACGACGCTTGCCAGGCACGAGGAGGACGGCCCACCTCCTCCTAACTTCAACGAGGTCGGCCGTCGGCTATCGTGGCGCGGTCGGACTCTCCAGAGCGTCATGGCCTATGACACTGCCGCCGACTCTAACCCCCGTCTGCGCTACCCTCATGTCCAGCCCACGCGTACTCTCCAGAGGTTCAATTACGGCGACCCCGACGACGACAGCGATGACGGCGGCGGCGAGTACGGCGACTACAGTGGCGAGTATTACGGGTATAGGCAGGAGCATGACTGAATCACTCCAACATTCCGAAACAAGTCCGGCCGATTGTTACTTAATCTGGCCATGTATCTTAATTTTCAGTTCTTTTATGTATCTTAATTTTCAGTTCCAGTTCGGCTTTATGTAACTTACTATTAGTTGCATTATCATTCGAGGTTGACAATATGCTATTTTATCAAAAAAAACAATGCAAGTTGAGCGAGACTTGGCCCCGAGCTAAGAATCATCATGCCCGTTATTCGACAAAGTTTGTCGATAGTTTAAAACGGGGATAAAAAACTAAAAAAAGATCGAAACAGTGCGAAACCTTCACGTGGTGTTATATTATGTGACATATTTAGAAGGAAAAATCTCAAACTTGGTATATTGATTATGTCTCGAAAAAACCTTCACAAAATGACCTATCTCATTCAAGGTTTCTTGGCTTTCGGGTCAAATGACCAATGTTATGGCTAGAATCAAGGCATAGTTTGTGATAATATGGCCATATTGTGCATATATGTGCATCATGGCATGGCAAACAATGTTGCAAGAGGAAGTTTTCCTTTTTATCGCACCAAAAAGGCATTTTCCATTTTCCGAGCATAAAAAACGGACGGTTTTGTGAAGCAACCACCAAATGGCTAATTCAAAAAACCACCAACACATTTTATAAAAATACTAGACCACCTTATATGCACAATGTAACAACAGGGGGATCTGAAACCTTTCCGTCCACCTCTGGTGAAAAAGACAAATTCCTGCCGAATCGGTAGGAAGTGGGTCATATATGAACTACAGGTACATGATACGATGCTCATGATTTTTTACAAAAATCATTTTTAGGTTCACAATATGCTATTTTATCAAAAAAAAAACAATGCAAGTTGAGCGAGGCTTGGCCCCGAGCTAAGAATCATCATGCCCGTTGTTCGACAAAGTTTGTCGATAGTTTAAAACGGGGATAAAAAATAAAAAAAGATCGAAACAGTGTGAAACCTTCGCGTGGTGTTATATTATGTGACATAGTTAGAAGGAAAAATATCAAACTTGGTATATTGATTATGTCTCGAAAAAACCTTCACAAAATGACCTATCTCATTCGAGGTTTCTTGACTTTTGGGTCAAATGACCAATGTTATGGCTAGAATCAAGGCATAGTTTGTGATAATATGGCCATATTGTGCATACATGTGCATCATGGCATGACAAACAATGTTGCAAGAGGAAGTTTTCCTTTTTATCGCACCAAAAAGGCATTTTCCATTTTCCGAGCATAAAAACGGACGGTTTTGTGAAGCAACCACCAAATGGCTAATTCAAAAAACCACCAACACATTTTACAAAAATACTAGACCACCTTATATGCATAATGTACCAACAGGGGGATCTGAAACCTTTCCGTCCACCTCTGGTGAAAAAGACAAATTCCTGCCGAATCGGTAGGAAGTGGGTCAGATATGAACTACAGGTACATGATACGATGCTCATGATTTTTTACAAAAATCATTTTTAGATTCACAATATGCTATTTTATCAAAAAAACAATGCAAGTTGAGCGAGGCTTGGTGAGATTCAAGTGTATACAAAAGATGCGACATTTAAATATCCAATCAATTCAAAAATGTTAATACAAAAGATGCGGCATTAAAATATGATTTGCTCTAATAAAATAGGGTTAGATTCCTTTTTAGATGCTTAATATTTCTTATGTTCAAAGTTTTAGGATTTAACAATTTATTTTTGTTTGAATTGAATAATCAAAATTTATATGTAAGTGTTTTAATCATTTTGAAAATTTTCATGTAAAGTAAATATAAAATGATTTACATGAATGGATAGATATTATTTTTCTGAAAATTATGATATATTATTCATATTTTTCTGAGTTGAAATGAAAAAGATATGAATTTTCTAAATTCATATCCTATTTTTTGAATTAAAAATGCCCCTTTAATGCATGAAATAAATGCCCCCCCCTTTAAAACCGGTTCCAGACACGAACCGGTGTTAAAGGGGGAGGTGCGCGCGCGAAACTAAGAACCGGTGTTAAAGGGGGGGGGTAATAAATGCGCGCGCGAAACGGAATCCCCCCCTTTAACACCAGTTCCAGCCCCAAACCGGTGTTAAAGGGGGGTATTAAATTCGCCTTCCCCTTCCTTTCTTCCCCCCAAAGCCAGATCGAACCGCCACCGCCACCGCGCGCGTGCCATCGGAGCAGAGAGAAGCGCCGCCACCGCCACCGCCCATCGGAGCAGAGAGAAGCCACCGCCGGCCGCCACCGCCCTCGGAGAGTGAGGGAGGAATCGGCCGTGGGTGCCCTGAATCGTCGGCCCTGTCACCTCCACCTCTGTCCGCCGCTCGCCATCGACACTGCCGGCAACCCCGACCTTCCCCGGCCTCGTCGACCCCACCATCGGCTTCCTGGTGAGCCTCTGGTGCTCAGGCACATCTTCTCTTCCTCCCTCACGCTCTATATCGCCTCCGCATCGTGTAACCGCCACCGACCGGCGCAGTTCCTCCTCGTTCTCTGTTCTCCGGCGACCAAAAAGGGGAGGCGCCGCCACTACTAGGTCCGCCTCGACCTCCTCTTTCCAACCAGCCCAACCACAAGTCCCCGCGTGTAGCAGATCGACGGGATCAAGATCGACCTGAGAGGAGCTCCATTGCTGACGTCAGCGTGATGCAATAATCGTTTTTTTTCTTTTATTATTTCTGTAATTATTTTCTATAATTATTTCAGTGAAGAAAATACATGACATGTGGGCCCTATCTGTAAGCGATAAAAACATTTCCATAAATGTTTTTCTAATTAAGAAAATTGTTTAAGTAAATTCCAAAAATGCAAATGGTTTTATAATATTCCAAAAAATAATTTAAAATGAAATAATTTAAAATGCAAATTATTTTATAATGCATCCGTGCGCAGAGAGCAGAGAGCAGCCGCGCCGGCGCCGCGTCCAACCCTCGCCGTCAGAGCCGCCGCCCTCGCCCTCGCCGTCGAAGCCGCCGTCCACGCCTCTGCGTCCGACAGTCGTCGGCGGCACAATGTGAACAATGTGTCAAAGCTGGCGACACAATGTGAACAATGTGTCAATGCGGCAGCCGTCCACGCCTCTGCGTCCGGCAGTCGTCCTCTGTGAACAATATGGGGAATATGTGTGATGTATAAAAGATGTAGTCGTGTATTCATATTTGAGTAAAGTTTCTGATGTTGTAACATCGATAATATTGTTTACTTAGTGTTGGTGGTGAACTTGATGGTCAAAATCGGCAAACTCAAAACTAAGATGGCATGTAATTATGGAGGGAGTAGTAGTATAGATAGGGTGTCAAGCGGGGCGGGTTCGCGGGCAACATAGTTTCACCGACTAATATAAATTGTACTACATGCATAGATTAAAACTTGTATACAAATTGGACTGCGTGTAGGTGTAGCTGTCTGAGACTAAATAATTGTCCGCAAACCCGCCCCACTTGTATACAAACTTGAATCCTGCCAACGTTACCCTCTTGGGGGTGTCGTTGTGGAGCTCTGACTCATCCTGATTAGGGTTTGGACCCCTTGGAACTCGTTTAAAATGATCAAGCATCCTTAGGGTTTTAATTTCATTTGTGTATTTATTTGTGTATTTTTGTATGAATAATATGTATATTTGTGTATGAATACAAGTCCATTTGAATGTTTACACTCTTACTCTAGATAATATTATTGTTTTAGAAACTATGGATCCACTTAGTAGAAACCTTGAAGAAGAAAAAATAATGGAGAACATTATTGATGAGGACACCTCACAATATCTGAACTTGGAGGGACATGATGACAGCTCAAGTAGTCATGGAGAAGATGAAGACTCCGGTGAACGCAATTTAGTGATTACAAAGTCCGGCGAGGTATATGCATTGATTAAGCCTCTGCTGACTTTCACCAACAATCTTCTTCTACATGTATTAATTAACGCTTCTTTCTTCTTTTAGCCCTCTGGATCGACCAGCCAGCAACCATCTTCTTCTACGAAAAAGAGCAAGCGAGGAGCGAGCCATCGGTTGAAAGATCGTGCAAAGTTCACGATCGAAGCAGTCCGTGTTGATGGCAGGCCGATGGAGCCCAAGAAGTCCGCAGACAAATTTGTACGTCAGGCTGGAGTCCTTGTTAGGGACCAAATCCCAATCATAATTGAAAATTGGAATAAGCCAAAGAAGGGCGACGATACCTTTGTCGATGAAAGATCCAAAGAAACGCTTTGGAATTCGTTGTTGGTAAATTTCACCCTTCCGCCAGAGGAGGATGAAAACAACCCGGTTATAAAGGAAAAGGTCAAAGAGTGGACTCTAAAGAAGATGGCTGACGCTTTTCGCAACTGGAAGACAAAATTGAACAAATTTGTCAAAGCTGGCGAGACTCCAGATTTCGAAGACGCATATTATGCGAAGATAAGACCTCACTGGCCTGAATTTGTGACATATAAAAAAGGTGCTATAGCTAAAAAGAGGTCAGAAACCAATACGCTTAATGCCCAGAAGAAGGAATATCACCAGAGGACGGGGTCAGGTGGTTACATATCTCAGAGGCCTAAGTGGGAGGAAGTTGAGAAGGCCCTGCACGCTAGAGGGATCACACCCCAGACATATGGGTGGGACCTATGTGCAAAGACTTGGTTCTACGGAATCGGGGCAAGGTTGGACCCAGAAACATGATTGTGTATCTTCCCAACCCTCCTTGCCAAACCCGTCACTGAACTCATCACGGCATACGAGGAAACATCCGCCAGGACCTTCCATCCCGACAGAGAGAATGACCAGCTCACACGCGCCATCGGTAAAAAAGAACACCCTGGACATGCTCGAGGCACAGGGGGTATGACGTGGAAGGATGGGTTTGCCGAGTGGAGCGACTCTTACAGATGGCGCGGCAGAAAAGAAAAAGAGCGTACAGAGCGGATGACACAGATAGAACATGCACTTGCGGCGCTGCAGGCGCAAGTGAATGCACAACAGAGCCATCAAGCTACCGGCCCATCTCAGCGGCACGAAGAGCCAGCATTGGAAGCTGCCGGCGGCCCAGACTCTGCGCGGAAAAACAGCGTGACTTCCACAGAGAACGTGCAACCCACGCTTGAAATGGCGGGTCCTCGATACCCCGTGGATGAGATCACGGAGAGCGAACACGCTGAGCTGCATGTGAGATTAATGGGCTTATCCATTAAGGTGGATGTTGGCTATGCCTTACCTCCTGTAGCTGGTGGAACTTACCACTGCCGACCGATTCCAGATGGCTATGCTATTGTCGGGGTGGATGGGGTTGTGAAGGAATATGAGGAAGCACAACTTGACCATGCTACAGGTGAAGGGGAAACTCAACTCAAATTTGCAGCGAAAACAACCATTCTTTGGAAGAATAAACACATCGTGCTTCCAAATTGGAGGCCACTGGAACCCCCGCCGTCTCCGTAGCGTCAGCAGTCTGAGCCGCTTCAGCTATCTCCTGCGCGGCAGCCATCTCCGGCGCTTCAGCCATCTCCTGCGCGGCAGCCATCTCCTGCGCGACAGCCATCTCCGGCGCGCCAGCTATCTCCGGCCCGTCAGCCATCTCCGGTGCTTCAGCCATCTCCTCAGCGTAAGCGGAAGAGCACTGCCACAAAGAGCATCACTAGCACTGCCACGAAGAAATCCGCAGGAAACCGTTCGCCAAAGAGTTCAAAAAACTACGTCCAGCAGCCTTCCGCCAAGCCATTGCCGGTTTTACCGTGGAATCGCAGCGACGAGGAGACCAATAGGATCTCGGAAGAAGAGGTCAAGAAATTCTTTGCACCTAGACGGGCCGAGCCAAAGGAGAAAATAGATCCGGCGGTGGTGGAGAAGTTTTACAAAAATCTTTTGAAACCTGAAACCCCACTTGTGCCGGACTACGAGCGCCAGATTTTGAAGGCGGATGCAAGGCGCCGTAGGGAGACTGATAGTAGCAGTCGTGAGGCACCCCAGAAAACAGTTCCCATGCTCGGAGAGCAGGAAAACCAATCATGCGCCCCGCTCCAAGTGTTCGACATACGGGACGCTCCTCCCGTAAATGATTACTAGGCAGAGCTACAAAGAAAGGCCAATGAGATGGGGATGAGTTACATTGCATACTTGAACATCATGGGAGACAACTTGCCCAAATGCGATGCCAACCCCATACAACCATGGAAGTATGGGAAGAATCTCGTCAAGAAAGAAGAGCTCAAGAATCTACCAACAAATATGTGAAAATTGCACAAGTGGTACCTTGATTTCTGCAAGACGAGAAAGGAAGAATGGATCACAGCGCATATAAGAGATGAGATTTTCTTCTGCGGAGACAACGGGATCGACTTCAACATTCAAGACTTGCATTTTCTATTCAATCAGAAGGAACTCGACAAAGCTGCCATCAGCCTTTATTGTGTGTAAGTACTATTTCTGTAATTTATATCTCATCTCATTCACTTCATTAATTGCATGTATATATATATGCTCACCATATATGTATATACTATTATGCAGGAAAAAGGTTATGGAATGCAGGAAAGGAGGCCCTTTTGACATTGGGTTCGTTGACCCAAATAGAGTTCATGAAGAAGTGGTAAGAACCAAACCCGGACAAACAGAAGATTACTTGCTAAGGTCTTTACTGAGACAACAAACCAAAAGGGAAATACTATTGTCTTACAACTTCTCGTAAGTACTGTTACCCTCTCTCTTGTACACATTCTATTTCAGCTTACTCGATGTTAAGTGTAACTGATGATGAGTTATGCGTGCGTAGGTTCCACTTTATTCTGCTAGTCATTCAACCCGACTCAGGAAAAGTCCTTGTCATGGACTCGTTACGAAAAGAAAAAAAGATATGGGCAGACTTTAGAGAGATGCTCCAGAGTTAATTTCAATCATATTATCGCACTAGATCGGCAACTTTCGTGACAACAAGTAATTAATTACTCCTTTATCCATTTTCTTTGCCGGACAGGGTTTGAAAAAGGTTCACGGGCAGGGCCGTGGGTGAATGGTCCGAAGAACTAAAATTTGTAGACTAAAATGTAAGTAATACTAGCTAGCTTCCAATTCCATTATATCATGCTTTATTGATTATTATTTTGATTGAACTCTCTATTCTCGTAAAGTGCGCGCATCAGGGACACGTCAATAACATATGTGGGTACTATGTTTGCGAGTTCATTCGCAACACGATATGTGCGACGGGCCAAGCCGCACTAGAACAACTTAAAGTAAGTAAACAAAGTCCACAACATTATTTTATTACCATCAATTGTGTTGAGTTTTATTCTTATATATATATTGACGGCCCATTCTTTATATATATTCAGATCGAACGGATGCGGAACCAACTCCTACCATTTGAACGCATACGAGCCATTCAAGAGGAATTGGTGGGGTTCATACTTGATGAGATCGTCACGCCTGGCGGAGAACTCTTTAGATATCCACCAAAATGAACGATGACGATGTATGTGCCGATGACGATGTTTGTGTATAATAATAGTTGCTTAATTATTCATGTACTCATATGTACCGATGACGATGTATGTGTATACCGCTCCCGATCGATTCCCCCCCCCTCCCGCAGAAATACGCCCAGAACAGGGCAGAGGCAGAACTCGGCCTAAATCTCTGCCGCGGCAGAAGAACCTTTAACACCGGTTCCAGCCCCGAACCGGTGTTAAAAGGGGAGGAGGGGGGGGGGGGGGGGAGGGGCTGAGGCCTGCGGCAGCCCCACGTGCGCCACCCTTTGTTAAAGGGGCCCTCCCTCTAACACCGA
The DNA here is from genome assembly GCA_910589765.1 of Avena atlantica. Classification (NCBI taxonomy): domain Eukaryota; kingdom Viridiplantae; phylum Streptophyta; class Magnoliopsida; order Poales; family Poaceae; genus Avena; species Avena atlantica. Next base: position 152,464,401 of record OU342739.1, read on the forward strand.
ACCTTCAACAGCGGTTGAAAAACCGCTGTTAGAGGGCCCTCCCAACCGGATTTAAAAGAGGGGAAGGGAGGGGGGGGGGGGGGGGGGGGGGGGGGGGGGTGGGTCTGCACTAGTGAAGCAATGTACCTGAACCCAAGGCACGAGACAAATCATGTCCATATCAGTATTCCAACGATGTTCCCTATGTGGTCCATCGTGGACAGCTATACTGAGCTAAACGAAACGAGCTCGTACATGTACTATACAGTATACAACTATTGTACAGCCTACCCAGACAAAACTGGCGTTACATTTTATTTTCCTTTTGGTCGGAGAGGTTATTGTTTCTTCTCCTTTCCGACTCTTTCTTCCACACTCTCATACTACTACTCTGATATGCATTTCCCATGCAGCCATTGCAATTCCCAAACGTCAAACTGTGTGGCCTGCATGCAGGGGACAAGCAATTTCCAAACACGCCAACAGCTAGCAATAGCATAGTCTGAAACTCTTAAGAATTAGCACGCTTTATCCTGCACCTGAAGGCCATCTATGCACAAGTATGAGATGTCACGGAAACAACAAATAGATCATAGTATATACTACAGTACTAGAAGTGTCAGTATTGTACAAAGGGTGGTTCTTTTTCGTTTATCCCTTGCGAATTCCAATAAGTAAGCTATGTTAGCTCTATCTATATATCTATATATTCCGACGGAGACAGCAAGATTTTTTTTTCCAGAGATGCATCTCTATCGCAACAGCCTTTATCTCCACCTGGGAGAGGAAGGGATATATATCTTTTGGTCGTTTCAATCAGGCGCACGCCCATGCGTCCCTCTCTCGATCTGTAAATCAATTCCTAGCATGCCCATCGACTACTACTACTCCACCTAAAAGGCGACTGATCATCGCATCTTCTTTTCTCTCCCACCAAGTAGTAGTAGTTTTATTTTGCCTATGCCTTAGACTAGCTAATAGGCTTTGTCTTGTTTAACTCGCCATGAAGCGACAAAGGACGTTGCTAATCCTTTTCCTTCTGGCTAGCTTGGTTAATTTGCCTATGTAGGATGTGGACCACCTGAAATCCTTAGTAGTAGTATTGTTTATTTAGGACCCCGGCCCTGATTAGTTATGTCCTAGTGCTGAACATTCCTCGTGTATACTATACTAAGTTAAAAATATGACGAATAAGAAAAAGAGTTATCCTTTTTGAATCGGAGTACCATGTGCCCATGAACAAGTAGAGTTTTCGTTGGAATTGTGGCACTTATAAGTGTGAAAAGTTGAGTGTGTCTATGTCTTAGTCGACCGAGAATAACTATTTTCAGTGGCTTTAACAAAAATTTCATAGAGATATGCAACAGTGTTCATTGTATTGTAATTGATTGTCTATATGTAGTTTGAAATCATAGTATTGCCCCGGTTGATTGAGAAAAAGCTAGATCACATTTACCACTTTGTTTGTACATTTTTGTAAGCAAGTTTGCATGTTGTAACGATTTGTCTATCTAGTGCAAAACGTAGTATGGCCAAACAACTTTGAGAAAAAATAAGTTGTTTGTATATTGAATTGATGCACTGGCCAACTGAACGAAAAGTCCGAACTTATAGAAAAGAGCTATGCAAGTTGTTTGTATATTGAATTGATGCACTAGCCAACTGAACGAAAAGTCCGAACTTATAGAAAAGAGCTATGCAATATATTTATACTTCAAAAGTTTGTTCTCAAAATTCAAGCAAATATTTAACTCGCCATGAAGCGATAAAGGCCGTTGCTAATCCTTTTCCTTCTCGCTAGCTTGGTTAATTTGCCTATGTAGGATGTGGACCGCCTGAAATATTTAATGTTTAGGACTCCTGATTAGTTTGTATCTTGTAGTATTGAATGTTCCTCATATATATAAGTTAAAAGTATGACGAATAAGAAAAAAGAGTTTTCCTCTGAATCGGAGTGCCATGAGCCCATGAGCAAGGAGAGTTCTCATTCAATTGAATATGAAATTTGGGAATTTTTTCTTTCTCATCTCTGATAAATGGTGATATATATGATGTGTAAACATAGAAACAATGTTCAGGATTTTTATTTGAAATTCTTTTACATTAGAAATATCCAAAAATGTTAACGGGTTGTGCTCAGAAAAGCTACAAGAAAATGAACAATTTTGATGATTTATCTAGTGCAGTGAATTAACCAGGATCCCAACGATGTGGCATTTGTTTGATTTTTATCGTCTTCCCAATTTCGCTTCACAAGGTTATCTTTTGTTAAAAGGACTTTCTTGTGAAGAACCACATAAAATTCTAATTTTTAGATGGACTTCTAAATATACATTTGGAGAAAGGCTTTGTGTACATTTATGAAATCACTATACATAAATTTGACAGTAAATAAAATGGAAGTTGTCAAAAACAATTTGAACTTATATAGCTCATTAAAGGTGTTGAGCTAAGTAAGGCAAGATGTCGAGTTTCCTGATAACGCTCGCGGCGCTTTCCACATAACATTAGAGACGAAAACGTCTTCCTGTAATGTTAGTAAAGGAATTGCTGGTTGATGGGAGAGAGGCAAATCTCCCAACCGTGTGTCATCCAGAAGCGATCAACAGTCAACCCTTACTCTGTTTCTCAATATAAGATGATTAGTTTATTTGCAAAATAAAAGATGATTAGTTTTGGTGATTTGTCTAGTACAGTGATTTAGCGAAGAAGAAATACCCAACGATGTGGGATTTCCTTCACATCCAGTGACCGGTACAGACACTCATACTAGTGGTGGTGCATAATGATGTCCCTAGCTATACTACGTTGTCCGCTCACGCCTTTTTGGCTTTACTTTACGACGCCTGAATCTCCGATTCTACAATCACAATGGTAAACTGGTGATTAGACAAGTCCGTATCGGGCAGATGCCTGCTTCAGGTTTATCTCTCTCTCGATCGGACCATGTGACTGCACCAGCACCAGCACCACTGGTCGAGATGAGATAACGAAAGCTAACGCAATATTCCATTCAGGGTGCCGCTCTCTCTTTTGCAGAGCTAGCTAGCTAGCGCACTCTTTGTTCGTAGGAGCAGACCAGACCGTGCGCCAACCCTCAACTGGTGTAGTGTAGGGATGTAGCTTAGCTGCCTAGCAGACAACATTACCGATGGACCACACCCACACGAGTGACGAGAGATTGTATTTTATTTGTGAATTGTTTGGTGATGAGTGATCAGCAGGTAATAAGACAACCGTACAAATTTCAGTAGTAGCAAAAAGAAAAAGAAAAACTGTATACAAAATTCAGTAGCAAACCATGCATGCATTCCCCCCACCCCCAGCCCGACATTGGATGTCCTCCGCTAGTCCCATTTGCTTGTAAATGGTGCCATGGCATCAAGTCTCCTCCAATTCTGTCCCGACTCTACCATGGCAAAAGACAGTTCGGTACACGTAAGTAGGTAACCAAGGCCGGAAGAGTACTGATGTACTACAACCAAGGAGTTAACCAAGATGCAGAAACAATAGTAACACGATATGATACGGGCCTGATGGTACGCAGTACAGCTTACAGATCAAGGCTTCACTTGAACGCCACTGTAACCTTAGTTAGCAACCGGGCGTCGGGTCGCTTTAACTTTAATCATGTCACGCGTCCGTCAACTGTACCGCCGAGTTGAAAGAGTTGCCCAAAAGAGTTCGCAGCCCACACGAGAAGAAACCCTCGCATGCACGCACGCACGCACGGACATATGCATCGGGCCTTTTGTCTCGTGCATGCATGCGGTCTCGTAGGAAATTAAAGTCCACCACCTTTTTCGTTTCACAATGAATGGCTCGAAAGGTAGGCTCCAACAAAACCGGCCGCAAGTTCAGTGGCACAAGCCAAGCCAGCACTAGAGCTAGTAGAGATGAATCAATCGCTAGCTCCTAGTAGGTTGTACGTGCTGCTTCGGGAAATTTTATATACTTTAGGTTGACGCATTAACGTCACGCACGGGAGAAAAAGGATGGCTGCCGTTCATCCCGCTTTGGAGACGCATGGTTGCACCTAGCTATTTTTTTTCGTCAGCCTGCGCGGAAGAATGTTCTCGTCCTTAGCGAAACGTTTAGGGTGACTCTGTCAATTTTAAGATCCGCTGACCAGTCTCTCTGACTTACTAGTCTTTTGTCAATTTTAAGGAGCTGCTACCGTTGATTTCTCTAGAAAATAGAATTAACTGATATAGGTAAAATCGAAAACTTGTTCAGTCACAAAGAAAATGTTCGCGTTGAGACCAATCGTTGAAGCACGATGAATGGTCTCGACTAACCGGTGAATCAATTATCATTGATTTCTTGTGGAGCCTGCTGCTAGTCATTTCATTTCCAATCGGAACCTAGAACCAAATCAGGGCAACCTAGTTTTAGTATTGATCTGATGATCTGCTCCGATCCAATCCAATCATTAAGACTGGATAATCCTCCAGTTGAATATATCGTGAATCCTAATATTTTCCAGAGTGCATACGATTCAGTAGAAAATGGTACGGCTGCATATTCATGCAGTTGATTGAGATTCAGTATTACAAAGAGACCTAGAAGGGCATAGCTGTAAATGTGTAGAACAAATCAATGTATCCAGTGTCAAAGAAGGAACATCATTTCGGTAATAGAAAAGCGCTGAGATAGGGTAGGGTGCACTTTTTGGAACCAACCTATCACGTAACCCACTTTATAAGGCTTAGCAAGTCATATTTTTTAAGTTGTAGAAAAAAAACTTAAGCTTGTAAAATTTGGTAAAATAATACGACAATTTATGACCTGTATAAAAATGACAATGTCTTAGTTTAAGTTATGTAAAAGTTACTTTTAGCATTCCAATTTTTTCAAACGGAGGCACAAGTTTTGTTTCACCTCATTAATTAACAAGAACAGAGTTACCTGGTTAATTAGCACAAAACCGGGCAAAAATCAGAAAATCCCAGAAACACGGGGTAACCCTAGCCGACCTGGCTACTCATACGAAGCACACACATGTTATCGAGAAATAACTACCACGGAGGTTGCCATGGATCACCATCGCCGCCACTCCTTCTCGAGCCCACAATTCCGACCTCATAAACCCATGCCGGTTACCTTTTTTACATTAGTGAAATATGATCATTTTATTTCATGGGTAACTTTTAACTCACTATACATGTGTCTCTATCTTTTTGAATTTTAAAACATAATACAATTTTTCTATGTTCTGTAAAGTTGGTACACCAAAACATGTCCGTTTTAATATATGTATATCTTTTTTTTTGTATTTTTAATGTTAATGTTTTTCTTTAACCCGAAAACCGGTTATCTCCTGATTCTGCATTGAACGATGCACTCAACCATGTTATTTATTAGGGTTAGCCATTGTCTTGCAAATATTGCCAAACTAGAGAACCACAATGTAACGTGGTTAGGTTGTGTGTCCAAATCTATTCTTTAGATCCTAGAGCATGACCGTCATATAACCCCTCTGTTTAATAAAGTTCCTATTAAACACGGAAAAAATTACAAATGACTTAGTCATAGGGCATAAGCTGCTTTGTTCTTTGTTGATACTACCTCCGTTTTAAAGCTTAAGGCTTTTTTTAAAAGTCAAACTATATAAAGTTTAACCAAAAATTTTAGAAAACATTAATATTTACAATATGAAATCCATACTCTTTGATACATTATGAAATATATTTCCACATGGTATTTATAATACTCCACCATAGTTGTTCATAGTTTTTTAAAAGTTAGGTCAAATTTTTCGTAGCATGAATTTTTTTTAAAAGCTTAAACTTTGATACACAGGTAATACTATTTACACCCACTTAAAAGTGACATGAAAGAAAATGAATGAAAATAGAAAATAAGTACTCCTTCTGTTTTAGAAAGATGTCATGAATTTATCTAAATTTAGTGCATAAATATACGTGAATCTAGATAAATCTACTACTTCCTCCGATCCATATTAATTGACTTTGATTTGTCAAAAATTGGATAAAACTATATACTAAATAGTGTTTAGATTCATTCAAATCTAGACAACTCCAAGTCAACTAATATGGATCGGAGGGAGTACATTATCTTTAGGTGCATCTAGGCAGCAATCGCTGGCCCGTTAGTTCGAACCGGTCACCGCCGGATTAGGAAATATTTCCCCAAGACTCACTAACCCCGAAACGGAAAGCACCTATCGAACTACGTGCCACCCCCACCAGATCCCTCCCAGTCACGTGCTTTACCGGCCGTTCGTGCGCCAACCACACCTCCAACACCCCCCCCTCTCCTTCTTCTTCTACAAGAGAGATACTCTTCTTCGTCTCCCTTCAGATCACCATTAAATCCTGCAATTTTGAAATGAAAAGTAATCAATTCATACAACCCTGACTTCACCCCGAATTGCATGAAAAACTCCCAGTAAACCTGTAGGGGTTTGAGCAGCAACTACGCAGCAACCTAGTAATCCCTCAACAGCAACCTAGTAAATATTCACCCGATAGGATAACCTAGACCATACGAGAGAGAACATAAAAATACCCTAATAAAATCTATAAGGGCTTCAGCAGCAACTATTTAGCATTTAAGGAGTAACCTAGTAATCCCCAAGAATTAACTTAGATGTAAAAAAAATCCCCACCCAGATCATTAAAGAGAACAAAAAATCACCAAGTAAACCTATAGGGGTTTTGAGAAACAACTTCGTAGCAGCTAAGCAGCACCTTATTTCACATTAGTATAGCCTAGATGATGCAAAAGAGAACAAAAAATATGATAAGGAACAGGAACATGTAAAACCCTATATCATGGGACATATTCCCCTCCCAAAAGTAAAACCAGACAACAAAGGGTCATAGCAGTAACCTAGGGGGAACCGAGCAGCAACTTAAGTACATGCTTGAAATAAAAAACACCTCCGAGCAGCAACATAGATTTTACCATTGTTGTACCCAGAAAAATACCACCTATGATGTAGCATTACAACTGAAGTTGGATCTAGAAACACTAGTTTCAACTTATGTGCATTCCTAGAAACACAACACCTCAAATGTTAGGATGTATTATCATTTCGATAGCTCGAGTAAAAATCAGTTAAAATTACATGTTGAACAACCCCTATTGCGTATTTCATACATAATGCAACCTCCTAAAAAAGAAATTAGTGCTTCAAATTTTGAGAAAACACATCAGCATACTTTAGGTCAGGAAATAAATATACTACTGAGAAATATATACGTATGTCCATTCAAACGTAATAAGGTAAAGAGAAATTTCATGATAATATGTCAGCATGTTCAATAAAAAGATTTCGAGTAGCAATAAAAGTAACACTTACATGTGTCCCCATTAAGAGGAGTTCCATTTCATTCCACACAGGACAGGCAAGAGGTCATTTTCCTATTTGTACCCGGTACATCGTATCTGGATGTTTCCCTCCCTTCACTATGTACATGTGTGCATATCTTGAAAAGGTCCATCTGAAAAAATTACATCAAAGAAAAAATCGGTTATAGTATGATCCATGATACTGCTAAGTTGTATATTCAAAAGAAACTATTTGTAAAGGTTTCAAATGAAAAAGTATAAATCTGATCAGCAACTATGTAGATGACCCGATTAGCAACCTAGGAATCCCTAAGCGGCAACTAGGATGTGAAAAATCCTAAGTAAACCTACATATTTTGAGAAGCAACTATGTAGCACTTAATCCGCAACCTAGTAATCCCTAAAGAGTGAACAAAAAATCCCCTAGTAAACCCCCAAGCGTTTTGAGCAGCAACTATGTAGCACCTAAGCAGCAACCTAATAAACTGGGAGAAACAATTAATCAATTTAGATGATTTTCCTAGTGAAACAGGACAAAAATAATCCCTACACCATGGATTGGCATGAAAAACAACTTAAGAGGGACAATAACCAACTTAATGATATGGTACACACAACTTATTTAAGTACAGGGATAGGTATGAAAAAGGAAATTAAGAGGGGACAATAAGCAACTTAATAAAATTGTGTAAGCAACTAATCAATTTAGATGGTTTGCCTGGTTAAACATGACAAAGATAATCCTTACTCCATGGATAAGCATGAAAACAACTTAAGAGGGGAGAGTAAGCAACTGAATGAAAAGAGATAAGTAACTTATAAAGTCAGATGATTGCTTGGTGAACCAGGAAAAAAACCTGGTCCATGGATAGGCATGAAAACAACTAAGGATAGTAAGAAAATAACTTAATAAAAATGGGACATGCAACTTATTAAGTCAAGCAAAAAACATGAACATTGAAGCAAAACAAAGCTTGATAAAAATGAGAAGTAAATCAACTTAATTAAGGTTATAAGCAACTTATCCATAAAATGCATAGTCAAAAAGACCATCCTACATCCATGGATATTCCTATAAACAAACTCGGTATGGACATCATACAACTTTACTTATTCCAGCTACAACTTAGTTCGTAAATGGATACAACTAAGATCATTGGCTGCTGCAACTAACATAGGGTGTCTAAAATAGCTTGATTGACATGATAAGCAACTTGGGAGCGACATAAAAACTCACATATTCAGAACAGTGAAAAACAAAAAAAAATCATCCTACATACATAAATATTCCTGAAAAACAAACTTCATAGATCTAATTGAGAAATGGATGCAACTCCCTTCATTGCTCCCAAAACTTACACAATGGATCAGTACACAACTTTAGCTAAGATGTCTAATCAACTTAATTAAGTGGTAAAAACAACTTTAGAATCTTAGAAAAAGAACTTAATTGAGGAAAAAGAGAGATGAATCAGAAAAACTACACCACATTCAAAAACAAAACTTAAAATAGGATCAATACGCAACTTAGACTAATATGTATAATCAACTTAATTAAGTGGCATAAGAAATTTAATTATGTCGGTTAATCAACTTAATAAAAAATAAGCAGAATAGCAAAACTTAATCTGTGTGTATTGTATAAGAAACAAAACCAGATGTAAGAAACTTGGAAATACTTGAAAATACTTGTTCGCTTGAATTTTGTATGACTGTACATACCGGATCATATTAAAGGAGGAAGGTTGAAATTTATCAGTAAATTGTAGTACTATACTATCTGAACCTATAATCTAGGAACTTAACTTCAATCAATCCAGAAAAGTAACTTTGTTTTGTTTCCATGGTTGCTTTATTTATTTACTCAACTAAAATAATGTATTTCGGCGGGAACGAGCTTCTGTTGCTGCTTGGAGCTATGGCAAGATGACATAGGAAGTCTACTGCACAAATAAGCTAGCAATATCAGTGGGAGAGGGCTAGAAATTGGAGATAATACAACACACATTTCGTGAATTACTAAATTTTACAAACATTTGGTACCATAGATCATCCATAGGCCGTTAATTTCAGTGCCCCTGGGATAAACTCAAGCAAGAAACTTCTTATGACTGTGACGCTCACCGTTTACTCACTCACAACATAATACTATATTTCAACATCTGACAAGCAATGATCTGCTATTGCTGAGCTCAAGGCATGGTACAGGTAGAAAGCCTAATTACATGATAAACTAGCAAGATGTTCAGATAAATCAGTAAGCGAAGGATGAGTTAGTTTGTTACAGTCATCCTTGAGGTTCTCCTCCCGGAACTGCTTGGGGATGCGGTTGCATCTCCTGCCAGCACCGCGTATTGGCATCTGCGGCCCCTTGAATACTCCTTCACCTAGTTGCTCGTTGCAGGAACTCCCTCGTGCGGCCACTCCTTGTCGCTCGAGCTTACCACCCTCACGCACGGGTTGCCTCTCTACCACCCGAACTCCTCGCCCTCGCACGGAGACGCTCTCCACCGCTGACCTCCGCCGCCCTCGCACGCACATCGCTGGCCGCTGCTGAGCACCCCGCAATCTCGCGTGGATAGCCCTCCGCCGCCGAGCAGCCCCACTCCCGTGCAGGTCGCTCGCCGCTGACGAGCTCCGAGCCCTCGCGCGTGAGTCGCTCAACAACGTCGACCTCCAGTCGATACTCTTCTCGTTGTAGCTTCACAAATCTTAGCCACAAATGGGGAATGGGGAATTAGAGAGATGGAGAGCGGTGCGGGTGTGCGGCTGCCTGTGCTCACAGGGCCTCTCCTCGCCACGTGCGTCGTGTGGGGCCACCGACACGCTGTCGGAACAGATCGCGTGACGGATGAAATCAGACGGACACAAAATGATGGCTCGTTTTGACAAACCGGCCGCCGAGCACTATTTAGCAGTTGGATTATCTTTTTAGATCGGACGCTACCCTGTGGAGTGGCCTTGACAATATATTGTTCCTATTTTGGAGATATTTCGCAGGTCCATAGGTATGTCTTCAAAGCTTCATTTGCATCTTTTAACTCCCTCATGTGGGTTTTTAAGAAGCAGCCTTGGATGATGGGGTCCGACGTTCTCTTGTTCGAATTTGCTGATGAGAAAGGAGAAGGTTATGAAAAGGAGCAGAATGAGTTCATGGTTAAGCATGGGAAACCAAGATACTCGTTCAAATATGTGTATGTTACAATAAGAATTTATGGTGTTCCCTGGAAGAACAGATCCATACAGTTACTTAGCAATATCCTAAAGATTATAGGAGCACCCTCTGAGTTTCAGGAGTTAAAGGATAATATGCTTTATAGTCATCCTGACTACATTTGGGGAGTAGTCAGACATGCAGTTTGCAACCCAGTTCTAGACAGAATCAAACTCAAGATAGGAACAATGCAAGAAGCAACAGCATATTTGCACTATGAAAAAGTTGGAAGAATTTGTTTGTTCTGTGGGGTCATGTTTCATACTTCCAGCAACTGCTATCTAAGGAACAACATTATCACGGATCACATTAAGCTCCAGCAAGACCCAGATAAAGTTCCTTTTCAGAGATATGGAGCCTGGATCATAAGTGAAGAGAAGATTCCAAGTGAAGTTAAAAAGAAGATGCAACAGGAAATCCCAGCTTTCAGTATAATTCAAGACAGAGAACTGTTTGCAGGTTTAGGGAAAGAGAAAGGAATTGAGGAATTGTCTCCATTAGCAGTACTGTTATAGATGGAGAAGAATAGAGGTGTGCTTTGTAAGGCGGTTAACGATACTCAAGTTGATCACAGAGCAAAGCAGACAGATGATAGCACAATGCTTGCCAGGAATACGTGGCCATCCCTCTCGCTGCAGAACCAAGAGAGCATGCAGAAGGAGCATGTCATTCAGGGGAGTGCATGCAATCTGCCGCGTGGAGACATTGATATGAGAGAAGGCGGTGCAGAAGAAACAGAGCGGGATACAGCTAGAATTGGGAAAATTAGTCAGCAGGATGGTCAGTTGATGGAAATAGAAATGAATACGGGATAGTGTCAGATGAACAGGATGAGAAACGAAGAATTTCTTCCTTACACTATAGAAGAGGAGACTGCAATTTTAAGTCAAGCAGGCCAAAAGAATGTACAGGTTCCAAAGATGCAATTCTTGGGCCAACATTCTGGACCAGCTCAGGGCCCAGAAAAAATTTCCTCTTCTTTCCCTGGCCAGATAAACAAAAAGGAGTGTTATATACTGATGCAACTAGACAGAAGCTGTCTACAACACCCCATTCTTCTTCTCCAGAGAGAAATAGAGAGAAAGATAGCAACACTCATCAGCCACAGCTTGCCTCTTAGATAGAACATCTCCCCAGCCATGAAGGACAAGAAGTGCATATCGCTTCCAGGCCAACCCCTTCCCCTCGTCGGTCACCGCTTTCACACTCCCTCCACAAACAGGGTCTTAATAAGAGGCTGCCCCAACACAGATCAGCTCTCCCAGAGAAGCTTCAGCCACCACCTAAGAAAATGGGATCCCTCTCCCTCACAGGAAGGCCAGATCAAAGCTTTGGTGGACCAGTTGCTGCAGGATATGAGGAGGGCCTGGTCGAAGGCACGCCTCCGGCCGGCCAGCAAGGAGCAGTGGGGAGATCTGGAGGAAGGATTGAGGAGAAGGTCTGCGCCGGCGATTCGCAATCGGAGAGCAGGGCTAAGCTTCAGAAAGGACAAGGATATCTGGAGGCCCGAGATCAACATCGATCTGTCTCAGGTACACATCTTGATGGAAGAACTCAAGCAGCCTACTCCTCGCCATCTGCTGATCGCTGGGGCACCGCCAATCCAGAGGCTAGGGGTAATCCACGAAGGTCTCGCTGGGATGAGGGTCAGCCGTCTGAAGCTGGAACTCAGCTCCGACCTGCTCTGCGACTTAATCTCAATCGCCCTGGTGCTTCCGTTTGGGTCCGTGTTCAAGGCGTCGATGGCGTGGATGCTGGGAATAATCCTCGCAGGGGCAGCAGCGCTACTTTGGGAAGAGCTTTGTTCCCCAATGCTTCTCCTTCTCGCAAATCAGAAGCCTCAGGCACTAGAGATACTGCTGATTTCAACCCATGGCCTCTCACGTCCAGTTCGCCTGCGTCTGAAGGGTCGGCAGATTCTCGCTGGGGGGCGTTCTCTCCTCCTCAAGAGCTTAGCAAGCCCTACGTGGCTCGCTATTCTCCTTATCATGCTCCTAGCCCCGGTGAACAGTTCAATGCTGGATGCGAGACCCAACCTCCAACAGTTGCTGCAGTTGATGAGAACAATCTACATGTCAATATGGCTCAGGAGGAAACTTTGTCAAATCAGGCAATGGCGCCAGCCTCTAAGGCGCCACGGGCTCCATGAAGGCTCTAGCCTGGAACTGCCAAGGGGTGGGCAAGACCCTTGGCAGTCCTAAGCTAGGTCACCTTGCTCGGATTATTGCTGCGACCAAGCCTCAGGTAATTTTCATCTCTGAAACAAAAAATGCAAAGTTCACTTCCATTAATATCTGCTCTAGATTTAATTTGAATGACTGTGTTGTAGTGCCCTCTCAAAGGAAAGCTGGTGGTCTTTGGATGATATGGTCTGATGAAGTAGAAGTTGATGTGCACCTACGCTCTAGTAACTTAGTTTTAGCAATTGGTTTGGACCGTGCCAAAAATCAGAAGTTTGGCCTTGTTTGTATTTATGGCGATCCTTACCACCATACCACTAGAATTATCTGGCAGCAGGTTGCCCATTTTGTGTATTATAATAGCAACCTCCCCTTTATATGTATTGGTGACATGAATGACCTTATGTATGACTTTGATAAAAGCACCTCCTATGTAAATTATAACCGTATGCTTGCTTTTCGCTCATTTGTTAAAAGTTGTGGTCTGTTTGATATTGGTTTTACTGGGCCTGCTTATACCTGGACCAACCGGCGTTTCTCTTCAAAGCCCCTTTTTCAAAGATTGGATAGATGCTTGGTTAATCATGAATGGTGCTCTGCTTATCCAGTTTCAAATGTTTATAATATGCCTCTCATCCATGCTTTCAGTGATCATGCTCCTATTCTTCTATCCACTGAAGGTAAATACTGCAAGCCTAGGAATTCTTTTAAATTTGAGAACTGGTGGCTTAGAGAGGAGGATTTTCAGAGCTATGCTAGATCCTGCTGGGAAAATTATTCAAATCCCTCCTTCTCTAAGAAGACTAACAATCTTGCTCTGAAGTTGAAAATATGGTGCAGGAAGATAAAGCCTTTGCAGGAGGAACTTAAGGATCTGGAGAATGAGATTGAGAAGGCCCAGTCCATTCCTCAGAATCAGCAAGATCAAGGGGAAATTGCAACCATGGTGGAAAGGTATGAACAAACTGTTACAAAAATGAATGATGCTAACATGCAAAGAGCTAAAAAGCTCTGGGTTAAAGATGGGGATAGAAATACTACGTTTTTCCATAGGGCAATCGCCAAAAGAAAAAGGAGGAACATGATTCTCTCTATCAAAGATGAACACAATATAACCCACTTCATGCCCAACCAGATTGCCAATACTTTTGTTACTTATTTCAGATCTATTTTCACCTCCTCCAATAACATTGGGGCAGAGGATTTTTTCATCCAAATGGTCCCATTCCTGATGAAGGAACCTATTCCATTCCTGATAAGGATGAAATCAGGGAGGTACTTAATGATATGAAACGTAATGCTTCCCCTGGGCCTGATGGTTTTAATGTTGAATTCTATCTTGCTACCTGGGATTGGATAGGGAACGATGTCTCCAATCTGGTTAGGAATTTCTTCTCTTCAGCCACCCTCCCTCAGCATGTTAGTGATACAAACATAGCCCTTATCCCTAAGAAGCTTATTCCCTTAGTTCCCACTGATTATAGACCCATAAGTCTCTGCAATGTTATTTACAAAATCATCACCAAATGCCTTGCTAACAGACTTAAACCCCACCTGCCTGACTACATTCACCCCTCTCAGCAAGCTTTCATTGAAGGGAGGAGAATCAGTGACAATATTATTATAGCCCAGGAAATTACTCACTCTTTTAAGCTATCTTCTTGGAATTCCAGGGCTTTCATGTTGAAAATTGATCTTGCTAAAGCTTTTGATAGAATTGAATGAGATTTCATCTGTAAAGCCCTTGCTCGCAGAGGACTCCATGGTCATTTTATCAAAATGATTCATGCCTTATTTCTTCTCCTAGATTTTCAGTTATAATCAATGGCCAAACTTTTGCAAACTTTGCAAGCTCTAGGGGGATCAGGCAAGGTTGTCCCTTATCACCTTATCTGTTTATTTTGGGAATCAATGAACTCACCATCATGATGTCTGAGGCCTTGTCCAATGCTCAACTTTCTAGAATCTCTCTGGGTCCTCATTCCCCACACATACATTCTCTTCTCTTTGCTGATGACCTTCTAGTTTGTGGGAATGCAACCATCCAAGAGGCACAGACTATTAAGAATATCCTTTTAGACTTCTGTGCTGCTTCTGGGCAGATTCCCAATTGGGACAAATCTGGTATCATTTTTAGTAAAAAGGTAGATTCAGCTACTGTCAATGGCATCAAGCAAATCTTTCCTGTTCCAATTATAGATGGAAACTTCACCCACTTGGGCCACCCTCTCATCCTACCCTGCAGAAATAGAAGTGAGGCTTATAGCTTTATCATTGACAAATTTAAATCTAAGATCTCTACTTACAAAGCCAACTCTCTATCCCATGCTGCAAGACTAGAGCTTATTAAATCTGTTCTTTCGTCCATCCATGTTTACTACATGTCCAATCTCCTCCTTTCCAAAAAAATTCTCAAAAAACTTCAAGCCATCATGAGGACTTTTTGGTGGACTGGATCTTCCTCTGAACCTAGTAAAAAAGCTCTATGTCTCACTGCCTGGAAAAACATCTGTGCTCCTAAAACTGATGGGGGTCTTGGGGTTAGGAACCTTCATGCTACTAATATGGGTCTCATCCTCTCTGCTGCCTGGAGAGTTGCAGAGAAACCTGATTCTTTTATGCAAAGTGTCCTAAGAGCTAAATATTTTCCCAACTCGTCCATATGGAGAGCCAACATGAATGTACCTAAATCTGCTTTCTGGTCCTCCATCCTTAAGGTAAGACATATTCTCAAAGATAATTCTTACTATCAAATCTGCAAAGGAAATTCTTCCATTTGGAGCACCCCTTGGTTCTCAGGTTGGGAAAACATCTATGATAATATGATTATTCAACAGCAAGGTTTTCATTACCCATCCACTATAAATCAACTTTGGATCCCCAACACTCAGAGCTGGAACACAAACTTGATTGACTCCCTGTTCAATAGTCACACTAGCCAATCTATCAAAAACACCTCCTTGGTGCCCTCGGAAGAAGATGATATCCTTTGCTGGAAGTTAACTCCGAATGGTAAATGTAATACTAAGTCCACATACAAAACTTGTTTGTCCTGGCTTTTTCAGACAGGTACACCAAGACCTGATCAGGTTCAGGAATCAACCAAGGAAATTTAAAGGAGATCTGGAAGTGCAAAAAAATGATTCCCAGGGTGAAGACTTTTGCCTGGAGATTACTGAGAGGTGCCCTGACTACTGGTGACAGAGGTTCATGTTTTTCTTCCCACATTGAGAAGGATTGCTGCAGGTGCAATGTTCCTGAAACAGAGACTCATCTCTTCTTTCTTTGCCCCTTTGCTAAAGCAGCCTGGATGCTTCCTCCTTGCTTCATCAAAATTGAAAACTTAGCAAACAGTGTAGCGGACATCAGTCAAATAATTACCATCCTTCTGACCCGAAACCACCCAGTAGTTGATCTGAATTTTCTTTTCACCTTTCTTTGGTGTATCTTGAAAGCTAGGAATGATCAGCTATTTTGCAGGAAGAAATATTATCCTCAGCAGGTTCCTATTCACACAGCTGCCTTGCTTAAGGATCTGGAGACGGTGCAGCTGTTTGAAACAAGCCAGGTTCGCAGGAACAACCCTGGTGTATCGGTTTCTTCTGATTTCTATTTTGCAGGGCCAGAAGTCTATGTTGATGCTGCCTGGAAAGCAAGTGCTGGGGACTCTATTGCTACTGCTGGTCTGGGCATCTACTATGCAGAGTCCTTGCAGGATGGAAGAAGGAATGATGTCTTCATCTTGGCATCAAAAACTGGGATTTCCTGTCCGTTGCAAGCTGAAGCTAATGGGCTAGTCCTTGCTGCACATTTTGCTACTGCCATGTGTTTTTCAGGTCCAATTTTCTTCACAGATAATCTCAACCTTGCAAAGGCAGTAGTAGCTCCAGGGGCAACTGATCATAATATGATCTGGGAGATTAGAAGGCAGGCGATTGAATTCCAGAATCTGGTGCAGCCTTTGCTTGGCTCCAATTTTCACATTTCCAGGAATACAAATGGAGTCACCCACAACTGTGCGCAAAAGGCAAGAAGATCGCTTAGATCTGAGCCTACCTGTTCATGTAGGAACTCAGCTCATTACAATCAAGGATGTCCAGTGTTGGCTGCAATCGATAAGATTCGGCATCTAGGCTTTGTATTTCATGATGTACTATGTTTTTGAGCTACAATATAAATCAGAGTGCTGTCTGTTCAAAAAAAAATGTCCCCTTCAGCTTTGCATGAGATCCAACGCCGAAAGCAATCGAGATGTTGCACAGTTGTAAACGTGACACTCCTAGTCGTGCGCATCAAAAGTCAGAGGGCGACGACCGAGGCCCTTCAGAATCTCACCAACTTGAGGCGCTGGCCTTCGTGCATGCATACTAACTGTATATGCATATCATCTTGGCCCCCACCGCCATCACCGGAAGAGAGAAATGTCGTAGAGGGCGACGGATACATTGTACCAGCTTCTCCTTGTCTCATTTTTCTCGAGGGTGCTAGCAGAAGAGCCTACTGAACAAGCTTGCTGGCATTTCATGCATAGTAGATCTGTCATTTGCCCAGTTAATACTTATTAAGAGCATTTCTAACATATCTGAAATAACCGTAACCTTTAAAAGTCTAGCGAGTTTACGATTTCTGCGTCTTTTTTTTTACCACTAGTAGATCTGATAAACTCGGCCCGACATGTAACTTTTTCTGTGAACGAAAACGCGAGGCCATTTGTGCTCGTGATTCCTAGGTTGAGACTCGTGCTTTTCCCCACCACATTTTCTCTCCTTCATCGCTTAGCCGCATCATCATCGTGCAATCCGCCACCACCCGCACGATATGTCGTTCGGCCACCGGTCAATCGGACTCGGTGGTGGCCAAATCAGCAACGCCACCGCTGTCTCCGGGGAGGACGTAAGAGCCACATCCGCTCCGACGACGGGGCGAGGAAGTGCGGCACCCTGCTACCTCATCCACGTCCATACGTCGCCGGCGGCCTTCGCGCGTCGTGAAGCCCTAGAGACGGAGCCTGGGAGCTTGAGTTGTGCCGCTCGACGGCTACCCCCCCAATCCCCACCGCTCTTGGACTCTGACGACAATTACAACACCGATGACAGAGCGCCAGGTCGTGGTGGTTCTGGCGGACTTCATGGACGACTCATCCGAGAGTGTCATCGTGACCATCATGATCTGCCGCTCCGAGCTCGAACACGAGGAGGAGCATGAAGCCATCATTGCGGTGGAGAGGCACGGATCGAAGGGGAAGGAGACGGCGAAGCACTGTATCAAGCAGGAGATCACTGCGATCTCCTCCGGTGTCGCCGACAGTGTCGCCATGCTTTGGCTTCGGTAAGGTATCCCGGAGCCAAGCGGTCGTGACTAATCTAGTGAAGATTTTGCTTGAAAATACTGTGTTTCGATGTTGAACTCTGTTGAACTTCACTGAGCTGATGGACTGATCTTGCGAAAAATTTGTCAGGATTTTTTAAAAAAATCCTTAGTTCAATTCTTGGTTCCTATTATTTCCCACACACTGATAAACTGAAAACGGATTCTCAGTGCACCTTATATGTGTTTCTAAGGGTCAGAATTTACAGTGTATGCTAGAGATGTTCTAAGTCAACTAAGGCCTTGTTCGGTTTAGTCGGGATTGAAGATAATTGAAAGGGTTTGGGGTGGATTAAATTCTATACAAGTCAAAATTCCCTCAAATTCACTCCATTCAACTCGAGGAAATGACAAAAAACCACCACATTTAAGGACACAGGGACACGAAACTACCACGCTACGGTTTTTTGACACATAAATACCATTTTACAGGACGGGCTGTGACGCGGGGCACTGATTCCTCGTGGTTAACCCTCTAACCAAGTTTCTGGAAAGTGGGGCCCACTGTCAGTGCACACGCGTTAGGGCACGGTCTGAGCCGCATCTGAGCTGTCCGGATCACTTACTCTCGCCAGTTAGCTCCCGCGAGTGCCATGGCGACAGGAGGAGGCGGCGGCTCGCCGGAAGGGCACGGCGCCGGGCCGATTGGAGGCGGTGGCGGCAGATACGTGAAGCAGGTGCTGTTCGGGCCAGGCTTCAACATGGACGCCGTCGATTTGGACAGCGATGACGACCGCGAGTCGATGGAGATGTTGCTGCAGCTAGAGCAGTATGGTGCACCGGAGGAGGCGTCGTCGCAGCTGGAGCCGGCGAGCCAGTGTAGCAACGACCCGCTCAGCCACTACCGCTCCGACTACGGGTAAGGAAAAAGTCCCTTCCCCTATTCTCTGTACTAAATTTTTTGGAATGTTCAGAACATCAGGGCAATATGTTGTTTTATTTCATATTAGGGAACATTCAGAGATGTGGGAACTGTTTATTCAATTTGACGGGGCCAAATTTGTGTCAACAACCATGCGTCGGTCTGATATTAGGTTTCTAAACTTGTTGGGACTGATGGAGAAGGAAGGGTATGGGCTATGTGATTCAATTTATTATGTGAAAAATGAAGGAGAGGGGTTGAATGGCCTAGAATTAGTGGACAACAACATTAAGGTGGAAGAAATGCTGAGAAAGTATGAAAGGTCAAGAAAGCTTGTGTTGACAGTGATGAGGGACAAGGCTAAGCAAGCCATTGTGTTGTCCCCTGTGAAGAGCAAGAAGGGAAAACAAAAGTTGTATGCTAGGTCATATCCTAGCCACATTGCAGTTGATCTGGATGAGGAAGAGCATTGTGACAACAACATGTTGCAGACTCAGAATAGTGGCAATTTTGAGCCTCTGTGCACACAGATTGATGAAAATATGCAGAAATCAGCAGAGGAGGGAGAAGATACAGAGGAAGAAGCAGATGCAGAGGAATAAGAAGATGCAGAGGAAGAAGGAGATGCAGATGAAGATGACAGTTGGATGCATCCTTCCAAGTATGATTCAGTTCAGACAGAGAAGTTGAGGAGGAAGGAGGTTGATGACATGCAGAAAAGAATTGGTAAGAGGAAGAGAAGGGTAGATGAGGATTTGTATGAGGATGAGTCAGAGCCAGAAGATATTTTTGACTCTTATATTCCAGAGGAGCCAGTGAAGAAGACAGTTAAGAGGCAGGGCCCAACAACCAGATCACACTCTCATGCAGAAGTGGCAGTTATGACAGATTGGGCTCCTTCTGATGATGAAGAGGAGTTTGGTTTCCTTGGAGAAGAGGATGATGATGGGTTTGAGCCTTTACCATTTGTGTTGCCAAATGGGAGGAAGAGCAGAGCAAAGAAGCAGATAGAGAGGGTGTGGTATGATGAGACAAGGGAAAATCCAGAGCAACAATTCAGGTTAAAACTTTGTTTTAAGGATGTGTATCAGTTCAGGCAGGCACTGTGTAGACTACATATTGTGCAGGTTAGGAATTTCCATTACCACAGAAATTGCCCAGATATGATCATTGTGTGGTGCAGGCCAGAGAAAAAGGAGAAGTACAATTGCCAGTTCTTCATTTCTGCTTCAAAGATAAAGCATGAAACTACCTTCTGCATAAAGAAGATGCACTTGGAGCACTGCTGTCCTACTGAACCATCAAGCACCAGAGTTAACAGTAAGTGGCTGAGTAGTGCTTATGTTGACAAATTCAGATCAGACCCAAACACAGGTATTAGATCTTTAGTTGACAAAGCTAGAAATGACTTTGGTGTAGATGTGCCAAAAAGGATGGCATACAGGGCAAAGACAAAGGCAAGAGAGATTGTTATGGGAGATCACAAGAAGCAGTATTATAGAATAAGGGATTATCTGCAGACTGTTATTGACAAAAATCCAGGATCTAGATGCATTGTCACCACTGAGTCTGGCCCAACAGAGGAAGAGAAGGAAGCTATCAAAAGAGGGCAGTAGGTTTTCATTAGTGACAAGCCAAGATTCCATGGGCTTTTCTTTTGTGTCAATGCTGCTAGGCTTGGATTTCTTGAGGGATGTAGGCCCTTCATAGGGCTGGATGGTTGTTTCATAAAGCTGACCACTGGAGCTCAAATCCTTGCAGCTACATGCAGATATGGAAATAACAACATTTATCCAATATCTTGGGCCATTGTAGCAAAAGAAGATACTGAGAATTGGCAGTGGTTTATAGAGCAGTTGAAGGAAGCACTTGGTGGAGAGGAAGGCCAGTTTGGACAGTACACCATCATGTCTGACAGGCAGAAAGGGCTAATAAAAGCTGTGACCACTGTCTTCCCAAATTCACCCCAGAGATTCTGTCTTAGACACATTTATGCCAACTTCCAGACTGCAGGATTCAGAGGAGAAGACCTGAAGAAGTGGCATGGATAGGGCAGCATATTCTTACACCAAGCATGGATTTGACAAGGCAATGGATGAAATGAAAAAACAGTGTGAGCAAGCTTGGCAGTGGCTTTCAAAAATTCCAGTGCACACATGGGCAAGGTGGGCTTTTGACTCAAACTGCAAGACAGATTTGGTGAACAATAATCTCAGTGAAGTGTTCAATAGATATATCTTGGATGAAAGAAACAAACCAATAGTGACAATGCTGGTAGGGATCTATGACAAGAAAATGGTCAGGTTTGATGACAAGAGAGATGGTGGTAGAAAAGCTAGGTGGGAAATCACACCACATTATGCTGAGAAGCTTGAAATGATGAAAAAATATGCTAGACATTGCATCCCACAAAGAGCAGATGAAGGACTATGGCAGGTAGCAAGTGGTGATCACACATATGAGTTAAATCTAGATAGTAGAACTTGTTCTTGCAGAAAGTGGGATTTAACTGGGTTGCCATGCAATCATGCAATCTCAGCCATCTATAAAGCAGGAAAATATCCATAAGATTATGTCTCAGATTTCTACAAGAAACCCTACTACCTCAAATCCTATAGGCCTGTGTTCTATCCAATGCCACAATAGCATGGTTGGACAAGAACAGATACTGAAGACATAATACCACCTGCTTTTAAAGATCACCAAAAGGGAAGGAGGCAGGAAAAGAGGAGAAAAGGGAAATTTGAGGTCCCTAAACCCAAAGAATCATCTACGATGGCCACTATCACATGTAGCAACTGCAAATTACAAGGACACAAGTACACAAGCTGTGCACAACCACTCAGACCTGATCTTGCACTTAGGAAAAGCCAGCACAAGGTAACTAAATTATTGCACAAAGGATTTCTGCATTGTATTTATATTTTAGTTAATAACTCTGTTATTTGCAGTCAAACAGGACCATTCCTGCTGGGGCAGGCCCTAGAGTTGATGGAGAAGGCTCAACTTCCAGGGCACCATCCTCATCTTCTATGCCAGAACAAACTTCCAGGCCACCAAGATTCTCTTTTGTTCCTCCAAGATCAACTACTGATGCACAACCTCCTACTGGTTCAGCTCCAAGGCAGGGGAGAGGATTTATGTCCTACTTCACAGCTGGGGCAAATGCATCTGCTGGTAGGGACTCAAGTAGTGGTCCTTTAGATGGTTGAAGCAAAGTAGTGGTCCTTTAATTTCTGTTATTTGCTTGGAGCAAAGTTTCTGATGTAAACCTGTTATTTTGCTGTGGAAAATTGGTGAACCAGTATGTACCTACCTATGTCAGTCTTGTTGAACCAGTATGTCAGTCATGTTGAACCATTATTTAGCTACCTATGTCACTATTGTTCCACCAGTTCATTCAAATGCTTTTATTGTCATTTATTTTCTTACATGATGTGTGTAATTTCACCATAATTCTGGCAGCTGATCCAGGCCAAAACACATATATTTCAGACCAAAACACATCATTCAGATAATAGTTATTCACATATAAATTCTGGCAGCTCACAGATACTTAAGAATTTAAACCAAAGCTCATCTCATAGTTCAACAAACATATTGTCAGTCAGACAATAATTGTACTTATTACAACTCACAAACACTTAAGAATTCAGCTCTGAGAGCACCCATCACAGTTCAACAACACATCCTAATTGAACATTACTTAATGAAGATAAAATTACACATCACAAAGATCTTTTATCTTCTTGAACCTGCTCTTGTAAGCTTCTTTCTGCTTCAACAAGTCAGAAATGATGGACTCCAACTTCCTCTTATCTTCTTTGTACTTGTCCCTATCATTCTCTGCTTTTTTCAGCAAGCATTTGTGTATCTTACAGGTTGTTTCATCAGTGATCCTTTTCCCCTCTAATGCAGCCCTAGCATCCATCAATCCTTGTTCAGCTATAGCCTTGTGGGCTAAAGTCACCTGCTTTTCTTCCACTTGTTTAGCTAGCTCATCTTGTGAATTCCTCAGATCAGTATGGAGCTTGTTTATTTTATCTTGATAATCAAACTTCTGCTCCATGAAATTCAGGGCATCAGTGGTCTTGGCTTGCTTAACTTCTCCATACATATCCCATAGCTTGCCTACTGCTTTCATCATAGCATCAGTAGGAACTGGATCAACCCATTGCAGAAAGTCACACTTCAATTCCTCCTAAAATTCAGTGACATTTCAGTTAAAAGAAGAACTAACTATGAATATGAGAGAAAATGGCACAAACATTTGATCACACACCTGCCCTTCACAGCTTAGAAACCTTCTACCAGTGTTGTAGCCCTCAAATCCAACAAATTTAGCCGCCACAAATCCACATTTACAGAGAATGGGCTCAGCCCCATCATCGGCTAAACCGCACCAATCCGAATCATATATGACATTCATGCTCTAACAAGTGCAGATGGAATAGCAAATTAGACTAGGCTTGACCTAAATAACAATTTCATCACAAACCCTAGAAATCAACAATATGAGCCCGAAAATCCCCAAATCCAGTGACAAGAACTTACACTCTCGCCGTCAGATCTCACATCAAGAGGCGATTCGTCTCCATCGGACCACGACACCATGGCGGAAAGGGCGGCGCACCCTGCTTCTTCACCGGCGTCAGGGAGGCAACAACGCGACAATGGCGGGCGCGAGCAGACCAAGAACAGAGCGAGGGGAATAAGCTCAGATGCGGCGGCGCAACGGTTAAAACCGTGCCCTAACGCGGTCGTTAACGGCCGTCTGGTCGGTCCGTCCGCCACCCCGCCACGTGTGCACTGACAGTGGGCCCCACTTGCCAGAAACTTGGTTAGAGGGTTAACCACGAGGAATCAGTGCCCCGCGTCACAGCCCGTCCTGTAAAATGGTATTTATGTGTCAAAAAACCATAACGTGGTAGTTTCGTGTCTCCGCGTCCTTAAATGTGGTAGTTTTTTGTCATTTTCTCATTCCACTCCAATCCTCTTGAGAAGAGGATTAACCGAACATAGCCTAAGTACAGTAGTACTCCCTCCGTTTGGAAATATAAGATGTTTTAGGTTCGTGAAGAAGATGTATCTAGACACCTTTTAGTGTCTAAATTCATTTAACCCATACACTAAAAGGTGTCTACGTACATTTTTTTCACAAATCTATAACATCTTATATTTCTAAACGGAGAGGAGTGAGTAGTTTGGTAAGGAGAGTGTCATGTCTCGGCCAAACGTTTTCATCAGGTCTCACTTACTGGTGTTTTGACGTGCGCCTGCCGTGCAACACCGAAAGTCTATCAAGTAATTACACGTGGAGTTAAGAGGAGAAAAGCAGAAGCACCCACTCGCGCACGGCAAATTCAGCTCGGCGTTACTGCAGACAGTGAAAGATCAGGAGGTACATATCCTAGCACCCAGAGTGAGGATTATCTTTTTCTAACACTGGACGAGTTTAGTGCAGCTGGTAAGCAAGCTGTGTAAAAATGTTTTACTGGTAGTATAAAATATGCTCGTCTTGAAAGAGATCCGTTGGCTCTTTTCCCGTTGCAGGCCACTTCCGATCCAATCTGAATGTCTGAAATCTCGTTCTTTTCATCTGGATTAGATTTTTCTGAACAATGTCTTCAGTGCACATGGTCGTACAGTGACCCGGTATGAATAATGCAACTGTGCAAGCATCTTTTCTTCGTCAACTGATGACCGTGTATGTAGGAGTATATTTTTGCGGGTTTTTTTTTTTCAGTTTTTTCTCTCGGGAACACTGTTTAGTTGTCTAGGAGATGAACATGCATCCAAGGCTCTCAGCCAACTCAACACCCATTGAATCTTTCCACCGGCAAAGGCAGATCCAACTATTCAGAGGGCTATATCGGCCCCTTCTCTGGCAAGGCTTCACATGCCATCGTTCCAACCTTATGGTTTCTAAGATGTTCTGCAGGGTCCAGTAACATGTACTCTCTCCATTCGAAAAATGACATTTTATCTAGATTGGCATGTTTTATACTGTAAATCAAAACACGTCTACATGTGAATCGGGAAAGTATACGAGTACTAGAAACGAGATCGATCTATGCACGAACTCTCGGTTCACTTGCGATGATCGCGAGCTAGCTAGCAGTCCATGAGTCGTTTTTACACGCCGGATCAAACCCGGTATAACAGCACATGCCTACTCAAGATTAACCTTCTCCCCTGTCTCACTCTCACCTCCCCATGCTCGTCCCGTCCCAGGGATCTCTGCCGTGGGTCCCAGCACACGTACTACGACTACGCGGTGAGCAATGGCCGCTTCCCCTATAAAATCCCGGCCTCCTCCATCCCCACTCCGTCTCTGGCATAGTACTCGTTCACTCGCTACAACCATTAACTATCCTTCCCACCCAAGCAAAGCAGCGCGACGACGTACGGACCAGGGAAGAGCAGATACGACGGCCGTTGCAATGGTAGACGTCGACCGCCGGATGGCAGGCCTGTCCCCGGCGGCGCACGCTGCCGGGCTGCGCCGCCTCTCCACGCGCGCCGCCGCGGGCCCCTCGTCGGCGTCCGCGTCGCCGCGCCACGGGCTCCACTCGTTCAGTGCCCTCGCGTCCGCGGTGCTCTCGCACCTCCGGGCGTCCGGGGTGGCCGTGCTCCCGGGGCTCTCGGACGCGGAGCTGGCGCGTGCCGAGGCCGAGATGGGCTTTGTCTTCCCGCCCGACCTGCGCGCGGTGCTGGCCATGGGGCTCCCGTCCGGCCCGGGGTTCCCTGACTGGCGGACACGCGCGGGGCTGCGCTCGGCGTTCGACCTGCCCATCGCGGCGGCCTCTCTGCAGATAGCGCGCGGGTCCCTGTGGCCGCGGTGCTGGGGACCTAGACCAGCGGACCCCGACCGGGCGCTCCGGCTCGCCCGCTCCGCCATCCGCCGAGCCCCGCTGCTCGTGCCGCTGTTCGACCGGTGCTTCCTCCCCTGTCGACCCTGCCTCGCCGGGAACCCTGTCTTCTTCGTCACCGACGACCGCGTGCTCTGCTGCGGCCTTGACGTACTCCACTTCTTTACCCGCGACTCCTCCTTCCAGCCGGTGGATCTGCGGATCCCCTCGTCGGTCCAGCCCTCCACCGGCGAGGCAGCAACGCCGTACATGCGGCGCAGCCTCGACGCGGCCTGCGGCGGCAAGTCCC
This sequence comes from Avena atlantica, assembly GCA_910589765.1. Classification (NCBI taxonomy): domain Eukaryota; kingdom Viridiplantae; phylum Streptophyta; class Magnoliopsida; order Poales; family Poaceae; genus Avena; species Avena atlantica. The sequence continues at coordinate 152,490,481 of OU342739.1, forward strand.
CTCGCTGGATCGAGTTCTGGAGCGATGCCGCGTCCGACCGGCGACGCCGTGACTCGTCCTCATCGGAGGCATCCACAGCATCGTCGTCCTCCGGATGCTCGTCGCCGCCCGCCAGGATGTCGAGGACGCCGCACTGGGTCGACAGCTACCTCGACAAGCTTGGTTCCGTGCTCAAGAAAGGCGGGTGGAGAGACATGGAGGTGAATGAGATGGTCGAGGTGACAGCGTCGGGGCTATTCGACGGCGAGGAAACGCCGGCGGTGGACACCGACGCTGTGCTCGACGCGCTTCTGCTCAAGGCCGACCGCTGCTCCGACTCGCTCCGTCGAGCCGGGTGGAGTCCCGAAGACGTGTCGGACGCTCTCGGGCTCGATCTCAGACGATGCAAGGAGCGCTCGCGGTCCACCGTACGAATACCGCCGGAGATCGCCGTTAAAGTCGAGCGGCTCGCGCAATCAGTAGCGAGGAGGCCGTGATGACCTCACCACCGTCGCTGCAGGCACATCTTACCTTGCCGTTCTCTATGAGAAAAAGTTCGCTCTTTTTTCCCTGATGACTTTTTAAGTACACAAGGAAAGAATACCTGTAATAATTTAAGAAAGTAAATAAGCATTAACAATATGATCCGATTGCTGAAATGTAATATACTCGGAAGTCAGGTATTGCTGGGTAACGGTAATACTGAAGGCTCAATCATTCTGCCCCCTCTCTGGCTCCCCCTCTCTCTCTTTAGAATGGTTGATTTTTCTTACGCTTTGCCTGACGGTACTATTTGTCGAATCTTTGGGGTTCAGGTGGGTGCCAATGTCTGCTAATCTACTGATCTACCGATTCAGTCCCACACTGAAACGGATCCCATGTTACTTGTTGTATGAAACGGATCTACGAAACTCCAGTGCAAAATTTTAGTATGGTCGGAGAAAAGTCAGTGATCTTTCGTGGGAGTAACTTTCTTTTCCTTTCCACAATGTCATGGGAATAACTAATTACTCCCTCCATCCATTTTTGTGAGGGGCGTGTTAGTTTTCCGAAAAATCAAATATTTGTGTTATTAACTTGAAAAAATAACATCCCTTATAAAAGAACCAGAGGTGCAGTGGAGTACTCATCTTCCCATCCATTGGCACTTCAGGTCTGGAGTGAAAAATCTGAACTCACTCTTGTTTCACAAAATTTGTGGAGCACTGACTGTACTGTTCAGTACGATCTGTCGGAGTAGTACTAATTTGTGGAGTACTTTTTTTTAAGGGAGTAGCAGTACTTTCTACTCCTTTCGACCCATATTACTTGATTTAAATTTGTTAAAATTTAGGAACGTAGACATTATTTAGTATATAGGTTTATTTAAATTTTGGCAAATCCAAGACAACTAATATGGGTCGGAGAGAGTACTACAACCGAGTGGTTGTAATTAGCACTGATTACACAGTTAACCTTTGGCTATGGTAATTGGAGCCTGGCCGTGCACGCAGTTAACCTTTGGCCGTCGAGTCGACGGCGAGTCAGGACGAGTGCTGCCCCTGCCCTCGAAAAAGAACAGCCTTGTTTCGTTGCCGCAGCGACCTCGGCCCTCGGGCCTCGGGCCGGGAACCACGCGCGCTGTGCGCTCGTGCAGGCAAAAGAAGGCTGCTGCGGCGCGGCGTGGCGTGTTGCGTTCACTTCTCACGCGCGCGCGCGCGCCCTCCTTCCTGTGACAGAGATATAAAGAGAGAGAAAGAGCTAGCTTCGGGGGTTGGGGCGCGCGCGGGCCGCGGGGCGGGGCGCCTCTGAATTTCATGAATGCCGGGGCGTGCGCTCCGTGCGTAAAGCGGCGCCGCGGCCCGTGGCCGAACAGCGACGCGTGAGCGGTGCGCGCGCTCCCCCGTGTGTGTCACCGACCGACGTGCCGGTGGTCCTGCCACCTGTGTCCGCCCGGGCGCTCTCCCCCTGGACAGGATGGAAGAAGGAAAAGCCTGCGCGGTTGGCTACCTCGCCCTCCTACCCCCGACCGTTGGTTGCATTTGAATGGGATGGCAAGCCAGCCAGCCAGCCAGCAGAGGTACACCTTGCCCCTACTTCTTCCCCAGAGCTGTCAGCTTTAATTTAACCGGTGTAGGCTGGCGCTGGGTGTTTTCTCTACTTTTTGCTGTGTGCATTGGTCGGTCCGACTTGGGAGATGCCAACAGGTTTAGTAACGGACAACCAGCGTCTCCCCGACGATGTGAATTTTTAAAAGCTCGGAATTATCCGTAACATTGTTGGTTGCCAGGATCAAGGAAGAAGCAAATACTTGGCGATATGCTGGGGCACCAATTCCCCTTGGTCCCTAGAATGGTGGAATCCCGTTTGATCCGGGTTGAACCTTTTCTATCGTGTTTTGTGGCTTTGGGGGCCTCTGGGCTCTCATCCCCCTTTTTTCTTTTATATACTTGTAACCCTGGTTTTTCACTATCGCAATGAATATAGCAGTTCTCCTGCTGTTATTCGAAAAAAAAATTCCATCGTCCTTCTTCCCCCGGCGACACGTGTCCACTAAAATCGTTCCAAATCCCGCTTTTGCTGCAAAACACATATTTTTGCTGCATAGGTCCCCGCTTTTGCTTCCGAAGAAAAAAAAAGGTTCATTTTAAAATAGAATGTCTCGCCGGATACCTTGCCGGAGACCATGTAGAAACAAATTTGTGCTAATGTAGCAAAACGGACATCGCCGGAGACATCGCCAGAAAAACTCTTGCCAAAGACATTGTAGCAAAAACTTTGCGCAAATGTAGCAAAACCAAAAAACGATGGTAGCAAATAAAATGTGCTAATGTAGCAAAAACGACTTCGCCGGAGACTTTTGCCGGAAGACCTCGCCGGAAAACATTGTAGCAAACGTTTTATATAATTGTAGCAAAAGTACAAAACTTATGTAGCAAAACAATTTTGCCATTGTAGCAAAACGCCCCCTTTTTGCTGCAAAAAAGTCTCCCGCCACCATGATGGTGCCAACCCCTTTGCAACACCGCGGGGAGCAATATGGGCTGCCGTAGGGAGCAGCAACTATGTTCCATTGCAGCACCACCATCTCGCCCCGTGGGTCGTCGGGGCGGAGGTCGTCGGGTGGAGGTGGGCAGAGGTCGCCGGAGACAGAGACGAAGGTCACCCGGGCAGCGGTCGCCGGAGATGGAGGCTACGGTCACCGAGGCGAAGGTTGCGGAGACGGAGCCTGAGGTCGCCAGGGTGGAGGTGGGCAGAGGTCACCGGAGACAGAGACGAAGGTTGCCGAGGCAGAGGTCACCGGAGACGGAGGCGCGCGTACAAGGAAGAGGCGGCGGCAGCGGTGGTCGCTGGCGCCACGAACGACGGCCGTAGTCGCTGGCGATGGGCGGCAAGGCGAGGCCGAGGAGAGGGGAAGGGAGGCGAGGCCGGCGAGGCCGAGGGGAGGGGAAGGGAGGCGAGGCTGGCGAGGCCGGTGGGGGGTGGGGGTGGTTGCTGCCGGCGAGGTGTCGGGTGGGTCGCTGGCGAGACGGAGCACCCTCTCGATTTGATCCCCGTCCGTGAAAGAGATAAGGAAACTGCTATCAGGATGGGTCCCACGGAGGGCGACGCACCGGGGTAAGAGGATCATTTTCCTTTAGTAATTTGAAATGGCGCTCGAAATCGTCCTAAAATTTACTAGAACACTAGACTGACATTGCGCCAACGGCGAAATCATATGCACCCAGGCGCGATTTCACTGCGCCACACACCCCGTTTTTAGTTGTAGGTTGGGCTGGGGCCCATTTTCAACTATGTTGCTTCCGATTTCTCATGTGGGGTTCAGCGTTTTTCAGTTTTTACGATTTTTTCTTTTTAGATTTTTAAAAATGTTCAGAATTTTTTAAAGGTCAAAAGGTCAAAACAAACTGTTTTCCATCCTATCAAAGGTCAAAACAAACTGCAGAGATGTCAAAAAATATTATTTATGGTGTATTTGATGGCTGGGGTTCCATCGCTCAATATTTTGTTGTGTCGTGGCTTGACCTCCACACGATTTGTGTGCATCTCCGCCGCTATATGCTAGCGAAAATTTAAGGTAATATATCAGATCTGGACTTAAACATCCCTAAAATATCTAGTACAACTATACCCAACTGTTAGAGTATTATACGGAGACGGATATTATGGTAGATTATGATTATAGTCTAATTTGACTTGTACTTCAAGATGATTCATGTACGTTTATATATACTCGTCCGTGAGGCTCAATAGTATATCCAACATATTCTGCCAATCCCCTCTCTATCTACATGGTATCAGAGCGGCAAGATTTTTGACCTAGCCGCTGCCGCATCCACCTAGCGTCGCAACCGCCACTTCCCAAACCCTAGCGCCGCCGCCCGCCATGACGCTGAGCTAGCCGAGCAACACGCTTCCTCCGCCCCGCCCCCGAGGAGGTCGATCTCCATGATCTCCGCCAGGGGCCGCGCAACCCGGTTCGTCCGCCGATCCGTGATCGGCTGTCCCGTGAGTCTTTTTTTTCCGATCTCTTGATCGATTTTATTTTTGGTTTACCGATCTTAGATCGGATTGAGTCGCCCACCTCCGTCGTCATTGTTGCGCCTCTAATCCAACCATCGGCACCGACGATCTACACCGCGCTTGTGTGCCTGCCTCGGCAGGCTGCCGCGCACCACGGACGGCTGCTACGCCTTCCTTGGAAGGCTACCGTGGCTGCCCCCTCAGATCGTCTTCGTCGTCATCGTCCGAGACTTTACCGACAACGCCACCATCGACTCCGATCTACGCATTGTCCATGCCATGGCGCACCGTCGGTCTGATCAACCTATCTCGCGCCTGTCTACGCCAAGCACGTCCACGAGCACGCGCCTACCACCGATCGAGCTACGGGCTGCCGCTGCGTCGCCCCCTCGGGCGGCAGCACCGCCTCCTTTGGTCCATGCTACCGGCTTCCAACGCGCCTTCCTTGGCGTGTACGTCGCTGGTGGTATCCCAGCCGCTACATCGACTTGCGCCCTGCAGCTATGCCGCCCCCTCGGGTCATAGCGTCGCTGCACGCAGTCTACTTCGCCGTCCCAGTGCATCGACGTCCTCGGCTTTTAACGCGCCTACTCCTACAGGCGTGGATCGCCGCCGTCTGCACATGGTCTTCGTCACGTTGCCGGATTTCTTCCTCACCTACTTCGAGCACCGCCACCGCACTTCACAAGGTAACCTGCAGGGCGATCTCACGTCGTCGTAGGTACCGCCGACTACCACATTGCCACTCCAGGCATCCAGCATGACTACCCCAAGTCGCTGCTATTTTCGCTGCCTTCTACGTCTTCGTCCACTACAACTTCGTCATCAGCGTCATCGTCTCATCCCCGACTACACCACCTTCTACTCTACTCCGACAACCGTCGACAATGCCGGCATCTCTCTCTTTGCTGCCCTGCACGTCGCAATTGCTCTGGAGGCTTCCTCTGCTAGTCTTTCTGACATGGCGACAAGTTCATGATGGTCCCTGCCCTCGCATGCCTGGTACTGGCAACACCGGGAATGCCGTCGTCCCCAACGCGTTCCCGAGTCTGGCAATCTCGGATCGGCACCTCGTCTTTATCGGCTTCGACAACGTCTTCTTTGACATCGACCCCTCTATGACTGCCTCGACCGCGTCACCAACGAGTTCTTCTTTGCATACTTGGTTCTGGAAAAACCGGAGTGTGCGTTCGTCCCTGACGTAAGCCTAGTTCTGGCAAAACTATGGCCGTACCTCGTCCTCGACGGCTCGGACTGCATCAGCTTCGGCATCGACATCCTCGACAACTGCCTCGACGCGTCTCCGTCATCCTCCTCGTGCACTATGCGCATGCGGCTTCACGTGTGGTTATGTAACATCCCAAAAATACTAAACTTGGATCATCAAAATCTAATCATCAAAATTAGTGTTAACAAAAACTTTTCTAAAATAAAAATATGAAAGCATGCATGGTGTAGGCATTTTATTTGGAATTCTTTCGAACCACCTTGTTTGTGTGTTCCTTTGCTTGTAAATGGATGCTTAGGTGAAATAAACATCATCTAAACAATTCCCAAACTTTTCTGAAAGACAAGTAAATCAAAACAAATAAAATAAGGGAATGGTCATTTTGACAAATTTAACTCCCATGCCTACTTTGGCTGTCTCAAACTTTCAGAACTTAACAGAAACTTTTCTGGATATTTGCACCCCTTGATTGTACTCATAACAAGGTATCAAGGCCCACTTTGTGATCATCCAGAAACATTCAAATGCATAGTTTAAATGACAATTTAAAATTGAATCTTTATATTATGGGAAGATCCCACTTTTTCAAAAACCACCCAAACAAGATCAACTTTCAAAACCCAAGCATCTGCAGACTCACCAGCACCAACCTATCACACACACCAAAAATCTTTTCAAAATTCAAAACTTGAATTCTTGCGGCCATTTCATCAAACACCTTGCAGATACAAATCAAACAAAATCCAAACACTATTGTGAGCAGTGATTGAAGCCTAACTTGTTCCCTCTCTAGCTCACAACCATCTCAGTAGATCATCTAGCAAGTTAAACCAAGCACTAGCCTCACAGTAAGCTGGGCAATGACATCAGTGGTGAACAGCCGAAGCTCACCATGCCACCCCAGTGGAGACAGCAAGCTAGGAGAAGAAACAAGCCTAGCAAATATGTCTGGGAGGCAGCCCACCGTCCACCGCCACTCCCTGTCCCAGCCGCGAACGTTGCCAAACCCTGGACCACACGCACGGACCGTGCCCAGCTCGCCAGCAACCATGCCGAGCATGCGCTAGAGCGCCACGCTCGACCAGCACCCACAGACCGCGCGCCGCCCTCTCCGTGTGCATACATGATCACCACTAACCCAGGAGACCGCCAGACATCCCTGTTTGCCGCCCCATGCATAACAGCCACCGCTCGCCATCGAAGACGCCGCCTCTGCCGCGCAGAGCATCGCACGTTCCAGACCAAACCGCACCGCCCCTACACGCGCATTAAAGCCGTAGAGCATCGCCAGAAGACCATCGATCGATCGCCACCGCCGGCCATGCCTCTAGCCGCCCGTAGCCATGTCGCCACCGTCGTCTGCCCATGCCGTTCGGTCTCGTCGTCGCGACTATAAATAGAGGCCATCCCCAGCCGAATTGAGCACACCATCTCACTCCCCTCTCCTCACTGATCGTGCCACCCTGTTCCCGGAGCAAGACGAGCAGCACTTCGCCGGAATTTCACCGGAGCCTGCCGCTGCTGGAGAAGAAGGGAGCCATCGATTGGAGCCGCCCCAGGAGAAGCTGCCGGTACCAGGAGGTTCGCCGTCGTCGACTTCGTCGTTTGCCCGCCTCGGCGACCCTCGCCTGAACCCCGGTGAGCTCCCAACGACCCCCACTGGCCGCGCTAGGTTTCTGTCCCGCCGGCGTTGCCCAACGTCGACGATGACCCTCAGCCGTTGGATTAGAACCAGATCGAACGCACCACATCACCCCATACCGCTTCGCACCCCCTGTCTCACTAACGCGTGGGGACAACAACTTAACCAGCCCGCGTAAGCGCTGTGCTTAGCAGGCCGTCCCAGTATCACTTCCCGCGCAGCCTAGTTATTTGAATTTAACCTTTTCCATTTTATTTCAAACACACTTGTGTACCCAGTTTCAAAAATCAACCCAGGTCAATTCAGTGAACCAAATTGAATGAAACCAATTTTGTTAGAAAGGTCTAGGAACTCTAAATCCAAGCCCGTCGGATTCAAGTCATTTGGATCTGTAGAGCATCCTTGGTAAAAATAACAAGGCAGAAGATTTTCTGCATTCAAACATTTTTCAAATTTAAACCATAATAGCTTTTGAGTTGATTCCAACTCTCAAAAATCACATTTAACCATACTTTTCAGAATATATAAAAATATATAGGTTTACTTACAGAAATAATGTTCAAGTCATAAAAGAATGCTACATAGGCATTTCTAGTCACTTTATTTAATTAAAATAAAGGGTAAAACCTTATTAAATTGTGACACCACTTTAAATCACATTCCCATGGACTAAAATATGTGGTGATGACATGTGTCAACATGATCCCATGTTTGGTTTGGAGAATATTAAATCTTAAGTAGTTTTTCAATGAGTAGAAATTACTTTTCTAAAAATAAAAGGATTTAAACCAAGCTTTAATCTTGTAATGTTAGTGATGATGCTAGATCATCTATTGTTGGAGATATGCCCTAGAGGCAATAATAAATGTAGTTATTATTATATCTTTGTGTTTATGATAAATGTTTACATTCATGCTATAATAGTATTAACAACGAAACATTAATACTTGTGTGATTTGTAAACTTAAATTGAAGTCCCTAGTAAAGCCTCTATATAATACTAGCTTGTTGGTTAATAAATGATTATGGTTTCCCTATCATGAACATTGAGATGTTATTAACAACAAGATCATATCATTAGGAACATGATATGGTGGACATCCTCCTATAGATAAGCGTAGCATAAAGATCAAGTCATTTTAATAGTTCAATTGCTATATGCTTTCTGATACATAGTAACCTAATTCCTTCGACCATGAGATCATGCATATCACCTTCACCAGAAGGATGCTTTGATGACATCAAACACCACACCGTAACTAGGTGGCTATAAAGGTGGCATTGAGTGTTCGGAAAGTATTGGTTGAAACACATGGATCAAGAGTGGGATTTGTCCATCCATATGAAGGATAGATATACTCTGGGCCCTCTCGGTGAAATGTCATCCAATTAGCTTGCAAGCATGTGACTGGCTCACAAGGGATCACATATCACGGGAACGATAAAAGAGTACTTATCAGTAACGAGGTTGAACTAGGTATGCAGAGATACCGACAATCATAACATCGGATAAGTAAACTATCGTGAGACAAAGGGAAATTGGTATCGTATGTAAGTGGTTCATTCGATCGCAAAGTAATCGTAGAAATATGTGGGAGCCATATGAATTTCCAGATTCCTCTATTGGTTATTGTTCGGAGAAGTGTCTCGATCATGTCCGCATAATTCATGAACCGTAGGGAGACACACTTAAGGATTCGACGTTGTTTGAGTAGTTATGGAATGATGAGTAAGAGACCGAATGTTGTTTGGAGTATCGGATGGGATCCGGGATATCACGAGGAGATCCGGAATGGTCCGGAGAATAAGATTCATATAAGGAAAGTCCTGTTTCGGGGTTGGAGAATGGTTCCGGTGTTTTCATCGGGAATGTTCTAGAAGGTTCCGGAATGTCCGGCACTCCGAAGGGGAAGGGTACATGAATGTGCCATACCAAGTTGGAATGATTGCATCATGTACTAGGTGTCATCGCTGAACAAAATAAAGGGTTTAATCAAATCCTAGTTTGAAAAGTCAAACGCCAATTTGAAAAGTCAAACGGCTGTTTTGGGAAGTGGAGGGGAAGTGGGAAACCGAGTTGGGGAGGATTTCCTCCTCCACCGCCGGCCCACTTGGGATCTGAGTTGGGGAGGGACTCCCCTCCCCTTGGCCGGTGCCTCCCACCTATAAAGGGAGGGGCAGGGCTGCCCCTCCTAGTACACAAGATCTCCACCCAAAACCCTAGCCCGGCGCCGCCACCTCCTGTTGCCGCCGCCTAGGGCTCCCCTAGCCGCCGACTTGGGCAAGCCCCAAACCCTAGCCGCCGGCCCTAGCACCTCCTCCTTGGTGTGTCTAAACCCTAGATCGCCGAGGAGCTCTCTCATAGTCCACCATACTCGCTCCGGCTTAAGGCGAAGCCCTGCGAGATCTCCCCTCTACTTCCGGTACCACGCCGTTGTGCTGCCGGAATCGCGAGGAGAGTGCTACAACCTCCGCTGCCTGCTGGAACAAGGGAGAGGAAGGTATTCGTCGAGTACCGAACGTGTGACCGACTGCGGGAGCGCCGCTGGAACGCAGCGCCGGAAGGATCGTCTACGCGATCTTGAGATCGGGAAGAGTACGACTACATCACCCACGAGAATCCGCTCTCGTTAAACACTTTGGAATCTTCGAGGGTGAGTTATTCCATCGACTCGTTGCTACAATCTAGTAGATGGATCTTGGCTTGTTTGTTTGTATGCGATAGAAATTTTTTGTTTTCCATGCTATGAAACCCTACAGTGGTATCAGAGCCGTGTCTATATGTAGATCTGTTGCACGAGTAGAACACAATGGTCATTGTGGGCGTTGATGCTTTTATTGTCGATTACTTCTTGTGTACTTTGCATCTTGCGGGATGGTGGGATGAAGCGGCCCGGGCTAACCTTACATGACATCGTTCATGAGACTTGCTCCACGCTTGACATGCAACTTGTATTGCATAAGTGGCTTTGCGGGTGCCTGTTTCTCCCAGCATAGTTAAGATTCAATTTACAATGGGTAATTGTCAATACTAGTATCAATGTTGTGGTTCTTGTTCGTAAGTTATAACGACACTTATTGAAAGCCCCAAACCATGTAAAACATGCAAAGAAAGTAGAGGCGTCTAACTTTTGTTTTGCAGGAGTGTGTTGTGATGTGATATGGCCATGATTGTGATTATATTTGATGTATGCAATGTTCCTTATTGTAAGTTGGCAACCGGCAGGAGCCATATGGTTGTCTTTAATTTTGTTAAGACCCGCGTGTCTATTCAAAGTAGTTGTAATAGTTGAAGCCGGTGGACGACAACCATGGAGAAGCGTCATTGACCTTGATGCAATGCCGGTGATGATGGAGATCATGTTCGTGCTTGAAGATGGAGATCGGAAGCACAACGAAGAAATGCCATATCATATTGAAAGGGTTTCGCGGCATAGTAAATCAAAATTTTCTACGGAGCGAACAGAGGGAAATCCAAGATCTAATCTAGGAGATGCAAACAACGAGAGAGATTGGATTAGATCTTCATACCCTTGAAGATTCGCACAGCGGAACGTTCGTCGGAACGTGGGTGATGTAGTCGTACTCGCTTCTCCTCCTCGCGATCCGATCCGATCTAGCACCACAAGTGGCGGTGCCTCCGTGAGATGCACACGTGCAGCATCTCGACGTCTCCTCCTTCCTCGGACCAGCAAGTATGGTGGAGAGATAGATTGGATCTACAACACGACGGCGTGGTGTATATGGTGGAGAATTTCTGCAACAGGGCTTCGCCTACAAACAGTCGGGAGGGAGAGAGGAAAGCTAGCAAGGCGGCTAGGGTTTGGAGGAGAGGTGTAGGGCTTTGGTGCGCCCCCACCCCTCTTTATATAGAGGGGGGCGCAGCCCTAGCCCCTCCCCCAAGCCCAAAGGATAAGGAGTGGGGGGCATGGACTCTCCCTTCTTCTAGAAACCCTATATCTAGTTTAAACGATTTAAACTCTCTAGGATCGGCTGGGCCCTATGGGGCCTTGTGCCCCTGGCCCAATGCGGCCAGGACACTCCCTCATAGGCCCATGCCCCCTCCCGGAAGGTGGGGCCACGTTGGTCCCCTTCCGGAAGGTTCTAGAAGCTTCCGGTACAATACCGATTAACCCGGAACAATTCCGAACTCCAAAAACTGCACTGCCTTATATGAATCTTATTCTCCGGACCATTCCGGAACCTCTCGTGATGTCCCGGATCCCATTCAGCAGGAGCATTGCGCTTGCCGCCGCCCTTCTTGAAGGGCTTCTTTGCTCCCTTACCTTTCTTAAAGGAGGGCTTGTTGACCATCAACACATGATTATCCTTTTTGATGTCCACCTCCACACCCTTCAGCTCTGCGAAGATCTCGGTGATCGTATCAGTGGAGCCAATCTGATTATGAGTCACTACAAAACTTTTGTAGCTGGGAGGGAGTGATTGCAGAACCCTTTCAATCTTGAGCTCCTCTGGAATCGTGCATTCCAGTTGCTCAAGGCGTTGAGTGTAGCCCGACATCTTTATGGCGTGCTCACTAACGGAAATCCCTTCCTCCATCTTGCAGTTAAAGAACTTCTCAGAGATCTCATATCTCTCAGAACGGGCTTGAGTCTGAAATATGGTTTTCAGCTCCTCGAGAATCTCAAAGGGCCCGGGATAGGTTTCAAAACGATTTTGAAGTTCCGGTTCCATAGCAAACAACATGGTGCTCTTAATCACACCATAATCATCTTTGCGCGACTGATAGACAGCTTTCTCATCAGGACATAGTCCTTTTGTCCGCCAGACAGAATGATTCTTAGATTGCGGAACCAATTGGTGAAGTTAGACCCATTGTTTCTAAGCTTTTCCTTCTCAGCAAAAACGTTGAAGTTGAAGTTGGATTTGGCCATGTGATCTACAGTATTTGCAAGTACAATTTAGACTATGTTCATGATAAATAGTTCAACTTAATCAAATTACTAAATGAACTCCCACTAAATTCAACATCCCTCAAGTTGTTTAGTGAACACGATCCAAATTCACCACACCTAATCCGATCATCACGAGAAGAGATGTGGTTTCAATGGTGGACAACAAAGTGTCGATCATACCATTCATATGACTCATGCTTAACCTTTCGGTTCTTGTGTTCCGAGGCCATGTCTGTACATGCTAGGCTCGTCAAGCTAGACCCAAGTATTTCCGCGTGTGCAAAACTGTTGGGCCACGCGGAGATAAAATAAAATTTTCCTCTAACGTGGTGATCCCAAGATCTAGCTGAGGTAGAAAGCCACGAGGTTTACCACTAGACGCGCGGTTGCGGATTACTGATGAAGCGCGTCAGTTGATGCAGTGCAGTCCTTACGATCTGATCGTCCTGGTGCTGATCGCACAGCACCTCTGCTGGTATCCACACGTACAAGGAGGAGCACCGGCGGCGAACTGCTAGGTTCGTTACGGCGGCTGGACTGCTGTGGAGCTAGGGTTTCCAACACATGGAATGACCTAACCGAACAACGATTAACCTTTCTGGGTTACTGTGCTCCACTATATATAGGGAGTGAACGTGGGCTCTGCTCGCGCGACCCATTCACTAAAGCCCATATAACACTAGTCACCGTGAGTCCAACTCACTAACTCAGTCCTAATCCGGTTTAGGTCCAACCCAACCAGATTATATGTTCAGATCCAATCCGAACTTGCTCCCGCTCTTAAGTGTGTGACCCCGCAGGATCATGGTTACTTGGACACGATTAGAGTCCGACTCACAATCGATCAATCGGCATCGGCTCCTAGCAGAACGTGCCGATTCCCAAGTACCAAAGAGTCATGACGACTTGCCTTTCCAATGCGACTTACGTCCGAGTCCCTTTTGCCTCACGATATACCTTGTCAGACTATAGGCGAATATATGTCATCCCTTAAATAGTTCGACTCTCTTCTCGATCCGAGATAAGTGATTCACCCGACTAACTCTTAGCCGATCGCCTCGGTTAACACTTAACCGAGTCGTGCATGGCCATGCTTTCCGAATCATATCTCAAGAGAGGGCCCAGAGAATATCTCTCCGAGTGGAGGGGCAAAATCCCATCTTGGTTATTCACATCACGCAGCTTGATTCTCAGTCGACCCGAACCCTGCCTTTATAACTGCCCAGTTACGGATCAGCGTTTGACAGAACCTAAGTCGGTGATCCTCAACTCGGACTATGCAACAACCTCAGGTCTAAGGATTACATTGATTGAGATATACAAATGACAGCTTAGTTCGTTGTACCTCAATATGGGTCAATCCGACTCGCTAAACTCTTTAGCCTAGTCTGTGTAAGTTGGAATAGCATCTCCATGCCCATGACAAGTGGAACCGAGTCATCAAGCCAACTTTCACATTGGTCTAAGTTGTGTGTCCAGCACAACCTCAATGACCAAGGATATTTAGTACAAACAACATGAATGCATAGTTCCACAACTGAATCACATATTCAATGATACACATCAGATGTTTATACAAGGACTACTTAATAACTTTATGAATACAATGGGAAATATCATCATACATGATTGCCTCTAGGGCATATTCCCAACAGCACCTCGACGTCTCCTCCTTCCTCGGACCAGCAAGTATGGTGGAGAGATAGATTGGATCTACAACACGACGGCGTGGTGTATATGGCGGAGAATTTCTGCAGCAGGGCGTCGCCTACAAACAGTCGGGAGGGAGAGAGGAAAGCTAGCAAGGCAGCTAGGGTTTGGAGGAGAGGTGTAGGGGTTTGGTGCGCCCCCATCCCTCTTTATATAGAGGGGGGGCGCAGCCCTAGCTCCTCCCCCAAGCCCAAAGGATAAGGAGTGGGGGCATGGACTCTCCCTTCTTCTAGAAACCCTATCTCTAGTTTAAACGATTTAAACTCTCTAGGATCGGCTGGGCCCTATGGGGCCTTGTGCCCCTGGCCCAATGCGGCCAGGACACTCCCTCATAGGCCCATGCCCCCTCCCGGAAGGTGGGGCCACGTTGGTCCCCTTCCGGAAGGTTCTAGAAGCTTTCGGTACAATACCGATTAACCCGGAACAATTCCGAACTCCAAAAACTGCACTGCCTTATATGAATCTTATTCTCCGGACCATTCCGGAACCTCTCGTGATGTCCCGGATCCCATCCGAGACTCCAAACAAAAATTCATAAACCAATTATCCAATCTATCCTAGCGTCAAGACACGTTAAGTGTGTGACCCTGCGGGTTCGAGAATATGCAGACATGATCTTCTATCAATAATCAACAGCGGGGTCTGGGCACCCATATTGACTCCCACACATTCATCGATGATCATATCGGATGAACCACGATGCCAGGATTCAATCAATCCCATATATATATATTCCCTTCGTCTCGCGATATTTTACTTGCCCGAGATTCGACCGTCGGTACCGTCATACCTAGTTCAATCTCGTTCACAGCAAGTACTTTACTCGTTCCGTAATCCGATATCACTTTGTGATTAACTCCTTAACCACATGCTTGCAAGCGGTGTTGATATCGATTACCGAGTGGGCCCGAAGTATATCTCTCCGACTTGGGAGGGACAAATCCCATCTCGATACATACAACCCAACAGATACTTTCTGATCACCTGAGAGACACCTTTATGATCACCCTCTCATAGGATGACGTTTGATGACCTCAAAGCTTTCTTACGATACCAGGGAGTTGTATTATCTCATGGTCTAAGGAATACAATATTTGACATAGGAAAAGCTTCGCAAAGATGAACACGATGAAACGATCTAACTGCTGTGCTTAGTTTGGGTCTGTCCATCATATCATTCTCCAATGTTATGATCTCATTATCAATTGACAACTCATGTCTATGGTTAGGAAACCTTAACCATCATTGATCAATGAGCTAGTCCATAGAGGCGTACTAGGGACACGGTGTTGTTCACAAACCACACAAGTATTAAAGTTTCCGCTTAATACAATTCTAGCATGGAATATAAACTTTATCATGAACAAGAATTATAATAATAACATCTTTATTATTGCCTCTAGGGCATAATTCCAACAGTCTCCCACTTGCACTAGAGTCAATAATCTAGTTTACATCTGGTAACAATCTCACACCCATGGCACTGAGGTGTTGATCATGTTTTACACGTGGAAGAGGTTTAGTCAATGGATCTGCGACATTCAGATCTGTATGTACTTTGCTAATCTTCAGATCTCCATCTGCAATATAATTTCGGATTATATGAAACTTGCGGTTGATATGCTTGGTCTTTGGATGATATCTTGGTTCCTTAGCGAGTGCTATGGCGCCAGTGTTGTCACACAATATCTCCAGTGGGTCCAATGCACTTGGAACCACGCCAAGCTCAGTGATGAAGTTTCTGATCCAAACTCCTTCACTTGACGCTTCTGCAACAGCCATGTATTCCGCTTCTACTGTAGATCCCGCGATCACGCTTTGCTTGACGCTTCTCCAGCTCACAGCTCCTCCATTCAAAATATAAACGTATCCTGTCTGAGATTTGGAATCATCCTTGTCGGTGTCAAAACTAGCGTCGACGTAACCTTTTACGACAAGCTGTTCATCACCCCCATAGAATAAGAACATTTCTTTAGTCCTATTTAGGTACTTTAGGATGTTCTTCACGGCTGTCCAGTGTTCCACTCCTGGATCACTTTGATATCTGCTCGTCAAACTAATAGCATTGGACACATCCGGTCTAGTACACAACATGGCATACATGATAGAACCTATGGACGAGGCATAAGGCACTTTGCTCATAGCTTCCCTATCATTTACCGTAGCTGGACACTGAGCCTTGCTCAATATATTACCTGACAACATAGGCACTGAACCTTTCTTTGCCTTATCCATTCTGAACCTTTTCAGAACTTTGTCTAGGTATGTACTCTGGCTTAAAGCTATCAGGCGTCTTTGTCTATCTCTATAGATCTTGATGCACAATATATAAGCAGCTTCACCTAGGTATTTCATTGAAAAACAATTGTTCAAATAACTCTTCACATCGTTAAGCATGTTGATGTCATTTCCGATAATCAATATGTCATCCACATATAGTACCAGAAACGTCACCGAGCTCCCACTCACTTTCTTGTAGATACAAGCTTCGTAGCAATTTGGAACAAATCCAAAGCTCTTGATCACTTGATCAAAACGAAGGTTCCAACTCCGAGATGCTTGCTTCAGTCCATAAATGGAACGCTGAAGTTTGCATACTTTACTAGCATCCTTAGGATCGACAAAACCTTCGGGTTGCATCATATACAACTCTTCATCAATGTTGCCATTGAGGAAAGCAGTCTTGACATCCATCTGCCATATTTCATAATCATGAAACGCAACAATTGCTAATAAAATCTGAATGGACTTAAACATTGCTACGGGAGAGAAAGTCTCATCGTAGTCACCACCTTGAACTTGTCGAAAACCTTTCGCGACAAGCCGTGCTTTATAGACGGTAAAATTACCATCCGCGTCCGTTTTCTTCTTGAAGATCCATTTGCACTCAATGGCCTTTTGGTCGCTAGGAGGGTCCACCAAGGTCCATACTTGGTTTTCGCTCATGGATCCCAATTCGGATTTCATGGCTTCTAGCCATTTCTCAGAGTCTGGGCTCATCATCGCTTCCTCATAGTTCGTAGGTTCACTGTCTTCTACTAACAAGACAGTCAAGAAAGGGTTGCCGTACCACTCAGGAGGGGCACGCGACCTTGTCGACCTGCGATGTTTAGTAGCAGCATCGTCTGAAGCTTCATGATCCTTGTCATTAGCTTCCTCTATTGTTGGTGCAGGCGGCACTGGAACAATTTCAGGTGCTGCGCTACTCTCCAATTCAAGAGAAGGTTCAATAACCTCGTCAAGCTCTACTTTCCTCCCACTCACTTCTTTCGAGAGAAACTCCTTCTCAAGAAAGGAACCGTTCTTTGCGACAAACACTTTGCCTTCGGTTCTGTGATAGAAGGTATACCCAATAGTTTCCTTAGGGTATCCTATGAAGACGCATTTCTCCGCTTTGGGTTCGAGCTTGTCCGGCATCAACTTCTTGACGTAAGCTTCGCATCCCCAAACTTTAAGAAACGACAACTTAGGTTTAGCACCAAACCACAGTTCATACGGTGTCGTCTCAACGGATTTAGATGGTGCCCTATTTAAAGTGAATGCAGCGGTTTCTAATGCATAACCCCAAAATGATAACGGCAAATCAGTAAGAGACATCATTGATCGGACCATATCTAATAGGGTTCGATTCCGGCGTTCAGACACACCATTGCGCTGTGGTGTTCCGGGTGGCATGAGTTGTGAAACGATTCCACTTGCTTTAAGATGCGTGAGAAAATCATAACTCAAATATTCACCTCCACGATCGGATCGTAGAAACTTAATCTTTCTGTTACGATGGTTCTCCACTTCATTCTGAAATTCCTTGAACTTTTCAAATGTTTCAGATTTATGTTTCATTAAATAGATATACCCATATCTACTTAAGTCATCGGTAAAAGTAAGGAAATAGCGATATCCACCGCGCGTCGAAATACTCATCGGTCTGCATACATCGGTATGTATGATTTCCAACAAGTCCGTTGCACGCTCCATCATTCCGGAGAACGGGGTTTTGATCATCTTGCCCATGAGGCATGATTCGCATGTGTCAAATGATTCAAAATCAAGAGACTCCAAAAGTCCATCAGAATGGAGTTTCTTCATGCGCTTTACACCAATATGACCTAGACGACAGTGCCACAAATAAGTAGTATTATCACTATCTACTTTGCATCTCTTAGCCTCAATGTTATGGATGTGTGTTTCATCCCTTTCGAGATTTAGAAGAAATAAACCATTCATAAGAGGTGCATGACCATAAAAGATGTTACTCATATAAATAGAACAACCATTATTCTTCGATTTAAATGAATAACCATCTTGCAATAAACACGATCCAGAAATAATGTTCATGCTCAACGCAGGCACATAATAACACTTATTAAGGTTTAAAACTAATCCTGAAGGTAAAACTAAGGAGAGCGTGCCGACGGCCATCACATCAACTCTTGATCCGTTGCCAACGCGCATCGTCACCTCATCCCTCGCAAGCTGCCGTCTATTCCGTAGCTCCTGTTTCGAGTTACAAATATTAGCAACTGAACCGGTATCAAATACCCAGGCACTACAACGAGGGATAGTAAGGAAAACATCAATAACATGTATATCAAATATACCTTTGATGGTGCCAGCCTTCTTGTCCGCTAAGTACTTCGTACAGTTGCGCTTCCAGTGACCCTTGTCCTTGCAATAGAAGCACTCAGTGTCCGGCTTAGGACCAGACTTGAGCTTCTTCTCAGCAGGAGCATTGAGCTTGCCGCCGCCCTTCTTGAAGGGCTTCTTTGCTCCCTTACCTTTCTTAAAGGAGGGCTTGTTGACCATCAACACATGATTATCCTTTTTGATGTCCACCTCCACAGCCTTCAGCTTTGCGAAGAGCTCGGTGATCGTATCAGTGGAGCCAATCTGATTATGAGTCACTACAAAACTTTTGTAGCTGGGAGGGAGTGATTGCAGAACCCTGTCAATCTTGAGCTCCTGTGGAATCGTGCATTCCAGTTGCTCAAGGCGTTGAGTGTAGCCCGACATCTTTATGGCGTGCTCACTAACGGAACTCCCTTCCTCCATCTTGCAGTTAAAGAACTTCTCAGAGATCTCATATCTCTCAGAACGGGCTTGAGTCTGAAACATGGTTTTCAGCTCCTCGAGAATCTCAAAGGGCCCGGGATAGGTTTCAAAACGATTTTAAAGTTCCGGTTCCATAGCAAACAACATGGTGCTCTTAATCACACCATAATCATCTTTGCACGACTGATAGACAGCTTTCTCATCAGGACATAGTCCTTTTGTCCACCAGACAGAATGATTCTTAGATTGCGGAACCAATTGGTGAAGTTAGACCCATTGTTTCTAAGCTTTTCCTTCTCAGCAAAAACGTTGAAGTTGAAGTTGGATTTGGCCATGTGATCTACAGTATTTGCAAGTACAATTTAGACTATGTTCATGATAAATAGTTCAACTTAATCAAATTACTAAATGAACTCCCACTAAATTCAACATCCCTCAAGTTGTTTAGTGAACACGATCCAAATTCACCACACCTAATCCGATCATCACGAGAAGAGATGTGGTTTCAATGGTGGACAACAAAGTGTCGATCATATCATTCATATGACTCATGCTTAACCTTTCGGTTCTTGTGTTCCGAGGCCATGTCTGTACATGCTAGGCTCGTCAAGCTAGACCCAAGTATTTCCGCGTGTGCAAAACTGGCTTGCACCCGTTGTATGTGAGCGTAGAGTCTATAGCACCCGATCATCACGTGATGCTTGGACACGACGAACTTTCGCAACGGTGCATACTTGGGGAGAACACAGTTTTTATCTTGATCTTTAAGTGAGGAATCATCTTATAATGCTACCGTCGCGATCTAACCATAATAAGATACATAAAGGATAAACATTACATGCATATAACTTTATGTGACATGGTATAGCCAATCTTCGCGCAATGATCTCCATCTTGTGCGTTCCGGCATGATCTCCATCACTCCACCATGATTTCCTTCACCACGAATAGCAACTACAACTATTGCTAACTACTTAGCGATAAAGTAAAGCTATTACATGGCGTATAAGAAGTTGACTCGCAGGTCATACACAATTATAAAGACAACCATATGGCTCCTGCCGGTTGTGTACTCATCGACATGCAAGTCGTGAAACATTACAAAACATGATCATCGCATACATTATACACATCACATCTTGGGCCATACCATATCACAGAAAACACTCCCTGCAAAAACAAGTTAGACGCCTCTACTTTGTTGTTGCATGTTTTACGTGGCTTATGGGAGTAGATGCTAAGAACGATTCTTACCTACGGAAAGCCACAATGGTGATATTATGGTTGCCAAACTCCGGTGTTAATCCCATGACAACTATAGTGAGAGAAACTGACATCCACCAGCCGCATGTGTGGAACAAGCCACACGTCAAGTGCGGAGCCGGTCTCGCGAACGACGTCGCGTAAGGTTGGCCTGGACCGCTTCAATCTCACTATCCCGCGTCATAAGAAGAACACAAACAAGAGGCTTGCAACAGAAAACATCAACGCCCGCAACAACCATGTTGCGTTCTACTCGTGAAACACATCTACGCATAGATCTAGCTTTGATACCACTGAAAGGGTTTCGCGGCATAGTAAATCAAAATTTTCTACGGAGCGAACAGAGGGAAAGCCAAGATCTAATCTAGGAGATGCAAACAACGAGAGATATTGGATTAGATCTTCATACCCTTGAAGATTCGCACAGCGGAACGTTCGTCGGAACGTGGGTGATGTAGTCGTACTCGCTTCTCCTCCTCGCGATCCGATCCGATCTAGCACCACAAGTGGCGGTGCTTCCGTGAGATGCACACGTGCAGCACCTCGACGTCTCCTTCTTCCTCGGACCAGCAAGTATGGTGGAGAGATAGATTGGATCTACAACACGACGGCGTGGTGTATATGGCGGAGAATTTCTGCAGCAGGGCGTCGCCTACAAACAGTCGGGAGGGAGAGAGGAAAGCTAGCAAGGCAGCTAGGGTTTGGAGGAGAGGTGTAGGGGTTTGGTGCGCCCCCATCCCTCTTTATATAGAGGGGGTGCGCAGCCCTAGCTCCTCCCCCAAGCCCAAAGGATAAGGAGTGGGGGGCATGGACTCTCCCTTCTTCTAGAAACCCTATCTCTAGTTTAAACGATTTAAACTCTCTAGGATCGGCTGGGCCCTATGGGGCCTTGTGCCCCTGGCCCAATGTGGCCAGGACACTCCCTCATAGGCCCATGCCCCCTCCCGGAAGGTGGGGCCACGTTGGTCCCCTTCCGGAAGGTTCTAGAAGCTTTCGGTACAATACCGATTAACCCGGAACAATTCCGAACTCCAAAAACTGCACTGCCTTATATGAATCTTATTCTCCGGACCATTCCGGAACCTCTCGTGATGTCCCGGATCCCATCCGAGACTCCAAACAAAAATTCATAAACCAATTATCCAATCTATCCTAGCGTCAAGACACGTTAAGTGTGTGACCCTGCGGGTTCGAGAATATGCAGACATGATCTTCTATCAATAATCAACAGCGGGGTCTGGGCACCCATATTGACTCCCACACATTCATCGATGATCATATCGGATGAACCACGATGCCAGGATTCAATCAATCCCATATATATATATTCCCTTCGTCTCGCGATATTTTACTTGCCCGAGATTCGACCGTCGGTACCGTCATACCTAGTTCAATCTCGTTCACAGCAAGTACTTTACTCGTTCCGTAATCCGATATCACTTTGTGATTAACTCCTTAACCACATGCTTGCAAGCGGTGTTGATATCGATTACCGAGTGGGCCCGAAGTATATCTCTCCGACTTGGGAGGGAAAAATCCCATCTCGATACATACAACCCAACAGATACTTTCTGATCACCTGAGAGACACCTTTATGATCACCCTCTCATAGGATGACGTTTGATGACCTCAAAGCTTTCTTACGATACCAGGGAGTTGTATTATCTCATGGTCTAAGGAATACAATATTTGACATAGGAAAAGCTTCGCAAAGATGAACACGATGAAACGATCTAACTGCTGTGCTTAGTTTGGGTCTGTCCATCATATCATTCTCCAATGTTATGATCTCATTATCAATTGACAACTCATGTCTATGGTTAGGAAACCTTAACCATCATTGATCAATGAGCTAGTCCATAGAGGCGTACTAGGGACACGGTGTTGTTCACAAACCACAAAAGTATTAAAGTTTCCGCTTAATACAATTCTAGCATGGAATATAAACTTTATCATGAACAAGAATTATAATAATAACATCTTTATTATTGCCTCTAGGGCATAATTCCAACACATATCACATATTATGAATTGCATGTGATGTTAATCCTTTATGCATCTTGTATTGCTTAGTTAACGACGGTAGCATTATAAGACGATCCCTCATGCACATGAATTTCAAGTCATAAAGTGTTCACCCTTAGTTAGCACCGTTGCTAAAGCTTGTTGTTTCGAAGCACGACGTGATGATCGGGTGTGTTAGTTTCCGCAAGTGTATACAACGTGAGCAAGCTAGATTTGCTCATGCGGAAGCCAATGTTTGATCTTGACGAGCCTAGCATGTACATACATGGTCTCGGAACACGGATCACCGAAAGGTAAAGCATGAATCATATGGAAGATATGATGAACATGTCGATTGTTCGCCATTGAAACTACATCAACTCTCGTGATGATCGGTTTTAATGTGGTGGATTTGGTTCGTGTGATCACTAAAACAATGTGAGGGATGTTGTTTTGAGTGGGAGTTCACCTAGATTAATTTAACTATTAATTAGAACTCAATTTGTGATAGACTTAGTCTATACTATTGCAAATATGTTGTAGATCAATGGCGGCCCCTACCATCAATTTTAATGCGTTCCTAGAGAAAGAAAAGTTGAAAAACAATGGAAGCAACTTCGCGGATTGGTTCCGCAATTTGAGGATTGTCCTCACAGCTGGTAATTTGACCTATGTGCTGGATGCACCGCTGGGTGACCCACCTGCAGCTATTGCTACCGATGAAGTAAAGAATGTTTACCTCGCTCGGAAGACTCAGTACTCCACAGTTCAGTGTGCTATCTTGTATGGTTTAGAATCGGAGCTTCAGAAAAGGTTTGAGAATTCAGACCCACATGATATTGTCTGTGACCTCAAATTTATCTTTGAGACTCACGCGGCAATTGAGAGCTATGAGGCTTCTGAAAATTTCTTTAACTGCAAGATGGAAGAGGGCAGCTCCGTCAGTGAGCATGTGCTTAAGATGTCTGGGCACGCAAACAAACTTCAAATCTTGGGTATAGTGATTCATAATGCTTTGGGGATTTATCGTGTCCTCCAATCACTACCACCAAGTTACAAGAACTTTGTGATGAACTACAATATGCAAAACATGAACAAGCAGTTGCCAGAACTGTTTGCTATGTTAAAATCTGCAGAAGTGGAGATCAAGAAAGAGCACCAAGTGTGAAGTGGAGATCAAGAAAGAGCACCAAGTGTTGATGGTCAATAAGACCACCAAATTCAAGAAAGGCAAGTCTAAGCAAAAGGGACACTTCAAGAAGGGTGGTAAGAAAGTTACCGCGCCGACGAAGAAGACCAAGGCTGGACCTAAGCCTGATACTGAGTGCTTTTACTACAAGGGAGAAGGTCACTGGAAGCGGAATTGCCCAAAGTACTTGGCGGATTTGAAGAACGACAACATCAAGAAGAAAGGTATATCCGATATACATGTTATTGATGTGTATCTCACTAGTACTCGTAGTAGTTCCTGGGTATTTGATACTGGTTCGGTTGCTCATATTTGTAACTCGAAACAAGTGCTGCAGAATAAACGGAAGCTAGCGAAGAACGAGGTGACGATGCGCGTGGGAAACGGATCAAAGGTTGATGTGATCGCGGTCGGCACGCTACCCCTTCATCTACCATCGGGATTAGTTTTATACTTAAATAATTGTTATTTGGTGCCTACGTTAAGCATGAACATTATATCGGGATCTTGTTTATTGCGAGACGGTTACTTGTTTAAGTCCGAGAATAATGGTTGTTCGATTTATATGAGTAATATGTTTTATGCACATGCACCTTTGATAGATGGTCTATTCTTATTGAATCTCGATAGTGGAAATACACATATTAATAACATTGAGGCTAAACGTTTGAAATCGAGCGATAACTCGACCTATATGTGGCACTGTCGTCTTGGTCACATTGGAGTGAAGCGTATGAAGAAACTCCATTCCGATGGACTTCTTGAATCACTTGATTTTGAATCACTTGAAAGATGCGAAGCATGTCTGATGGGTAAAATGACTAAGACTCCATTTTCTGGTATGATGGAGCGAGCTACGGACTTATTGGAAATCATACATACCGATGTGTGTGGTCCAATGAGTGTAGCATCGCGCGGTGGTTATTTTTATGTTCTTACCTTCACGGATGACTTGAGTAGATATGGGTATATCTATTTCATGAAACATAAGTCCAAAACTTTCGAGAAGTTTAAGGAATTTCAAAGTGAGGTTGAGAATCAACTTAACAAGAAGATTAAATTTCTACGTTCTGATCGTGGAGGTGAATATCTAAGTTACGAGTTTGGCGAGCATTTGAAGAAATGCGGAATACTTTCACAATTGACACCGCCGGGAACACCACAACGTAATGGTGTGTCCGAACGTCGTAATCGAACTCTCTTAGATATGGTTCGTTCTATGATGTCACTTACAGATTTACCGCTATCATTTTGGGGTTATGCATTAGAAACAGCCGCATTCACTTTAAATAGGGCATCATCTAAATCCGTTGAAACGACACCGTATGAATTATGGTTTGGGAAGAAACCTAAATTGTCGTTCCTTAAAGTTTGGGGTTGCGAAGCCTATGTAAAGAAGTTACAGCCGGACAAGCTTGAACCTAAAGCAGAAAAATGCGTCTTCATAGGATACCCGAAGGAAACTATTGGGTATACCTTCTATCATAGATCCGAGGGCAAAATCTTCGTTGCCAAGAATGGATCCTTTCTAGAGAAGGAATTTCTCTCGAAAGAAGTGACTGGAAGGAAAGTAGAACTCGACGAGGTTGTCGAACCTTCTCTCGAACTTGCGAGTAGCGCAGCACCGGAAGAAGTTCTTGTGGTGCCTGCACCAATAAGAGAGGAAGCTAATGATGATGATCATGAAACTTCAGTTGTAGTTGCTACAGAGCCTCGTAGGTCAACGAGAACTCGTACCACTCCAGATTGGTATGATCCCGTTATGAGTGTCATGTTGGTGGACAACACCGATGACCCTGCGACATATGATGAAGCGATGATGAGCCCAGATTCCAATAAATGGCAAGAAGCCATGAAATCCGAGATTGGATCCATGTACGAAAACCAAGTATGGACTTTGGTGGACTTACCGGATGGCCGGAAGGCTGTCGAGAACAAATGGATTTTCAAGAAGAAAACAGATGTTGATGGCAATGTTACTGTCTATAAAGCTCGACTTGTCGCAAAAGGGTTTCGACAAATTCAAGGAGTTGACTACGATGATACTTTCTCACCAGTAGCGAAGATAAAGTCTGTGAGGATTATGTTAGCAATCGCTGCATATTATGATTATGAGATATGGCAGATTGATGTCAAAATAGCATTCCTCAATGGAGACATTGATGAAGAGTTGTATATGATGCAACCCAAAGGTTTTTTCGATCCTAAAGATGCTAACAAGGTATGCAAACTTCAACGGTCCATCTATGGATTGAAGCAAGCATCCTGAAGTTGGAATCGATGTTTTGATAAGGTGATCAAAAGTTTTGGTTTTATACAAACTTATGGAGAAGCTTGTATTTACAAGAAAGTGAGTGGGAGCTCTGTAGCGTTCTTAATACTATATGTAGATGACATATTGTTGATTGGGAATGATGTAGACCTTCTTAATAGTGTCAAGGAATATTTGAATAATAGTTTTTCAATGAAGGATCTTGGCGAAGCAGCTTACATATTAGGCATAAAGATTTATAGAGATAGATCGAGACGCCTAATATCATTGTCACAAAGTACATATTTGGACAAAGTTCTAAAGAGGTTTGGAATGGAAGATAGCAAGAAAGGGTTCTTGCCCATGTTTCCCAATACGACCTTGAGTAAAACTCAAAGTCCGACAACGGCAGAAGATAGAGAAAGGATGAGTAAGACTCCCTATGCCTCAGCCATAGGATCTCTAATGTATGCCATGCTATGTACTAGACCCGACATTGCATATACTGTTAGTTTAACTAGCAGATATCAAAGTGATCCAGGAGTGGATCATTGGACAGCGGTCAAAAACATCCTTAAGTACTTGAGAAGAACTAAGGATATGGTTCTTTCTTATGGAGGTGATGAATAGCTCGTTGTTAATGGTTACACCGATGCTAGTTGGAACACCGATCCGGATGATTCTAAATCACAATCTGGATACGTATTTACTTTGAATGGTGCAGCAGTTAGCTGGAGGAGTGCAAAGCAAAGTGTTGTGGCGAGATCTTCAACTGAATCGGAATACATGGCTGCTTCGGAGGCTTCACAAGAAGCGATATTGATGAAAGAGTTCATTACAGAGCTGGGTGTGGTTCCTAGTGCGCTGGACCCAATGTCTATCTATTGTGATAACATGGGCTCCATAGCCAATGCACAAGAACCAAGGTCACACAAGAAGCTGAAGCACATCAAGCTACGTTTTCACGCTATTCGAGAACATGTCCAAGATGGGGACATAAAGATTTGCAAAGTACACACATATCTGAATGTGGCGGATCCGTTGACTAAACCTCTCCTGAGGGAAAAACATGACCAGCACCAAACTGCCATGGGTGTTCGGTATATTACCATGTAATCTAGATTAGATGACTCTAGTGCAAGTGGGAGACTGTTGGAGATATGCCCTAGAGGCAATAATAAATGTAGTTATTATTATATCTTTGTGTTTATGATAAATGTTTACATTCATGCTATAATAGTATTAACAAGGAAACATTAATACTTGTGTGATTTGTAAACTTAAATTGAAGTCCCTAGTAAAGCCTCTATATAATACTAGCTTGTTGGTTAATAAATGATTGTGGTTTCCCTATCATGAACATTGAGATGTTATTAACAACAAGATCATATCATTAGGAAAATGATATGGTGGACATCCTCCTATAGATAAGCGTAGCATAAAGATCAAGTCATTTTAATAGTTCAATTGCTATATGCTTTCTGATACATAGTAACCTAATTCCTTCGACCATGAGATCATGCATATCACCTTCACCGGTAGGATTCTTTGATGACATCAAACACCACACCGTAACTGGGTGGCTATAAAGGTGGAATTGAGTGTTCGGAAAGTATTGGTTGAAACACATGGATCAAGAGTGGGATTTGTCCATCCATATGACGGATAGATATACTCTGGGCCCTCTCGGTGAAATGTCATCCAATTAGCTTGCAAGCATGTGACTGGCTCACAAGGGATCACATATCACGGGAACGAGAAAAGAGTACTTGTCAGTAACGAGGTTGAACTAGGTATGCAGAGATACCGACGATCATAACCTCGGATAAGTAAACTATCGTGAGACAAAGGGAAATTGGTATCGTATGTAAATGGTTAATTCGATCGCAAAGTAATTGTAGAAATATGTGGGAGCCATATGAATTTCCAGATTCCTCTATTGGTTATTGTTCGGAGAAGTGTCTCGATCATGTCCGCATAATTCATGAACCGTAGGGAGACACACTTAAGGATTCGACGTTGTTTGAGTTGTTATGGAATGATGAGTAAGAGACGAATGTTGTTCGGAGTCTCGGATGGGATCCGGGATATCACGAGGAGATCCGGAATGGTTCGGAGAATAAGATTCATATAAGGAAAGTCTTGTTTCGGGGTTGGAGAATGGTTCCGGTGTTTTCATCGGGAATGTTCTAGAAGGTTCCGGAATGTCCGGCACTCCGAAGGGGAAGGGTACATGAATGTGTCATACCAAGTTGGAATGATTGCATCATGTACTAGGTGTCATCGCTGAACAAAATAAAGGATTTAATCAAATCCTAGTTTGAAAAGTCAAACGCCAATTTGAAAAGTCAAACGGCTGTTTTGGGAAGTGGAGGGGAAGTGGGAAACCAAGTTGGGGAGGAGTTCCTCCTCCACCGCCGGCCCACTTGGGATCTGAGTTGGGGAGGGACTCCCCTCCCCTTGGCCGGCGCCTCCCACCTATAAAGGGAGGGGCAGGGCTGCCCCTCCTAGTACACAAGATCTCCACCTCCTGTTGCTGCCGCCTAGGGCTCCCCTAGCCGCCGACTTGGGCAAGCCCCAAACCCTAGCCACCGGCCCTAGCACCTCCTCCTTGGTGTGTCTAAACCCTAGATCACCGAGGAGCTCTCTCATAGTCCACCATACTCGCTCCGGCTTAAGGCGAAGCCCTGCGATATCTCCCCTCTACTTCCGGTACCACGCCGTTGTGCTGCCGGAATCGCGAGGAGAGTGCTACAACCTCCGCTGTCTGCTGGAACAAGGGAGAAGAAGGTCTTCGTCGAGTACCGAACATGTGACCGACTACGGGAGCGCCGCCGGAACGCAGCGCCGGAAGGATCGTCTACGCGATCTTGAGATCGGGAAGAGTACGACTACATCACCCACGAGAATCCGCTCTTGTTAAACACTTTGGAATCTTCGAGGGTGAGTTATTCCATCGACTCGTTGCTACAATCTAGTAGATAGATCTTGGCTTGTTTGTTTGTATGCGATAGAATTTTTTTGTTTTACATGCTACGAAACCCTACATCTATAGGACCCTTTTGTGTGATGATTGCAAGTAGTTAAGTATTGTTTGGTGATTGTGTACCTCGTATTTATTCATAGACACTAGTACCGACCAAGGATACGAGGAGGAAGGAGGATTCTACGAATAACAAGCCGAGGAGAATTTCAACCACTGCTCTGCTCAAGGCAAGCTATTAACCTTGCAAGCTAACCCTTGCAAGATACTCTACTTTAGCAAGCCTAATGCTACTAGTTGAATGTGCAAGCTAACACTTGCAATTTAGCAAGCTTATACTGATACTGTGCAAGCCAATACTTGCTTGTCACCATGCCAACTATATGCCTTAAGCATAGATGATCCTACCCCTTGATAAACCAATCCTAGTTTTACTTACAAGCATTATACTTTATTTCTTTATCAAAGCTAGTATTTAGAGATCACTTAAGTGAATTGTAGATACTAAAAAGATAATTGAAGGTTGCATAAAGAGCATAAAACTTGGCCTAAGCTAGATAATAATTATGTCATCCTAAGGCATGAGATTGAACTTATTTGAAACTTCACTTGTTTACCACCCCTCATTAGTGTTTACCCCCACTTGTAGATGCTAGTGCTAAGCATAAAACTTGATCAACATTAGATGAGAATACTTGGTGAAAATGGTTATGAAAACCTTGGAATGATGGATCATTCTATTGAAATGTTTTGGACATGTGTTTCCGAACACCTGATGATTTTTTGGTGATGAAAATATTGAGGCATGAGCCTTAGCCCTTTATAAAACTGATGGTTGTCTGGATGCGATACCATTCCAATTTTATCGTACAACCACAATACCCAAAGATTGGGTAGGGCTTGACTGGAAACTTATATACCTTAGTATTAGTTCCCTCATGGCCAAGGTCTGAGCTGAGGCTACGTTGTGAAGATTGTCCACCTGTGCAGTACCCAAGATGACAGTTGGTCATGGTTGGGAGGCCAAACTCACAGGAGAGGTGCTTATACTAGGGCGTGTAATTGAAAGGTTAGGATTGATTATCCGCATACTGAGTATGGTGAATTCAGGATTTGTTCCTGACGGATGTATCGAATGTTGTGGTGAAAGTGTACAATCTCTGCAGAGTGTCAAACTATTCGAATAGCCGCGTCCACGGTTATGGATAGTTGGAGTGGCCATACTGTTCCCCCGTCAGATGTTTTCAAAAGACTTGTGAAATGAATTGAGACTTTGACTTGACCACAACAGGGTTGTGATATAAAATACAAGTTCCCACTTAGGTGTTATAAAA
Organism: Avena atlantica; assembly: GCA_910589765.1. NCBI lineage: Eukaryota > Viridiplantae > Streptophyta > Magnoliopsida > Poales > Poaceae > Avena > Avena atlantica. Next base: position 152,520,532 of record OU342739.1, read on the forward strand.
CTTCAACTAGCATTCGTTGCTTCTAAACATAGTAGAGATAAATCTGGCTTTTGCAAAACAACCCTAAAACCTAGTGTCCTATTATCAAAAACCCCTTTCACTTGTTAGTATTAGTTTGCGAGTACTTAAAGAGTACTCATGGCTTTGTCCCTGGCTATTCCCATGGCCAGACTATGAAGAGGAGTACCTGGAAGATGGACCCCAGGAAGGTTACGACAACTAGGATCATCTCTCATTGTCAGCATTGCCTGTGACCCCGAAGATGGAGCTTCGCCTACGCTACCGTTATTATTACGTATTCCGCTGCTTGAAGTTGTATTAAGAACTGGATCATGAGATCCCTATTTGTGTAAGACCTTATATATGGTTTGTAATGGATGATGTACTGTGGTATCCAATTCTGTTATGTCTCGCAAAAATGGTAATCCTGGGATTACGATGTATGGCATAACAGACATCTGGGATTAAAAATCCGGGTGTTGACAGGTTACCTCGACACCGGCATCCCCGACCACGACATGGACCACGACACAACGGCTACCTCGACCTCGGCACCGCCTCACGCTCTCGGCTCCCTCGACATCGGCACAAGGGCTACCACCTCGCTTGAGCATCATCAGCTTCCTCTACAGTCCAAGCTACCGCGACGCGACACCGTCCACGACGTTCCCGCTCGGACTGTGGGGGTGGGGGAGGGGAGGGGGGGGGTCAGCCTACTGGATTATATTTTGGTTTATCTCCAGTCTGACCGTCCGCGATGTTCCGGTTGTTCACGACGCTACCGCTACGACTGCGGGGGATGTTAGAGTATTATACGGAGACGGTTATTATGGTAGTTTAGGATAGTTAGGATTCTAAACTAACTTGATTTGTACTCCAAAATGATCCCTGTACGTATATATACTTACTCATGAGGCTCAATAATACATCCAACATATTCCGCCAATTCCCTCTCTATCGTTCTACACCAACAATCCAAGCCCAAGCCCAAGGTTCATCCATTTAACTTTCTGCACGGTTGCATCCATTTGAGTTCTATCTACATATCCTGCCGAGAATCCAAAATAAAATCTTTGCCGAGGAGGGCGTGTAAACGGTGTGTACCTGCATGTTGCTTACTCGATGGACAAGTCCTCTTGTTATTAAAACCTTGACATACCTCCCCGCAGACAAATCGAGCTCACGATCACGAAGCTAGCAAGGATACAAATCCGGTCTGATCCAAGCAACGGCGATGTTGGCACTGCATCAAGAACAGACGCCGCAAACGATAAAACCCATGCATGGTTGTAGCCATCGCGGATCGAGCATTATGAGACACAACAGCTTCGCAGTTTTAGACATGTCAGCTGAACTCCGCATTGTTTACGTACGTCAGGGCAGGGCTAGGCTCTCCAGGAATTATTTGGTGGTCCTCGCGTGCACGTTCTCACAGCCATGCCCATGCATGTGTTGGCTCGTTGGCACCGATGGAGTTTCTCGGGAGGCTTCGAATTCGCGCGTGGATTTTCCGTCGTGGAACTTTTTCTTTCTTTTGTTGCGAAGTGTGTCGGAGTTTGGCTTACTTGCTTGGCAGGGGAGCAGATGCTGAATATAGTAGTGTCCGACCATATTCTTGGACCACAATCATATCACATATGATGGAATTATGATGTCTATATCGAATATTTTTTTAGAATAACGTCTGTATCGAATATATATAGCATAGCTGATGTACAAACCGTGTATTTCGTTCTTTAACCGACTACTGACACGAAAAAAATAGTGCATGGCTTTTTCTGTTTCGGTACAAATTCTTCCACCTCGTCTCCTGCGTGGTCACGTTTGGTTGGTGTCCTTCCATTCCCAAGAGAGACACGCAGCTTCTGAGCTCGTGTACGTTCGTAAAAGCATACTCCCTCGTCCGCAAATAAGTGTACTTCTAGTTTTGTCTAAATCAAACATAATTAAATTTGACCAATTTTATAGAGAAATATAGAAACATATATTACATCAAATTGACATATTATGAAACTAGATTTAAAAATAAATCTAATGGTATCAATTTAGTGTCATAAATATTGGTACGTTGTCTTAAAAAGTTAGTCAAACATAGTAAAATTTGACTTATGATAAGGCTAGAAGTACACTTATTTACGGACGGAGGGAGTAAATAGCAGTACTAGCAACCAATGATGTTTAACCTTTAAGCAATTATTAGGCCTCTTTCGGTATACTGTAGGCGTAAGAGCAACATCACAAGAGTACCGGGGTAGGAGCGTTCGTTTCAACCCTGCATGCTCCGTGCAGGTTATGAAGCTCGAATCACTTGCCTGCTTGCACGTCCGGTGATAAAAGTGATCAATTAATCCCCATTACCCCCTGACGCAGAATTGCCGATACGATCCCCGGGCTCATGTTAAAATCACTGGAAAGTGGAAAGTACTATGTGGTGTGGTCGAGGTTGACAAAAGTTTAGGGTTTGGTTGTGGTCGGAGTTTCGATGTTGTTTGTGGTGTTGTTGTATCGATTTTCGTCTAGTTTTTTGTCAATTAACTAGATAATTTCTTTCTTCTTAATTAATAGATACGGTTGGAGAAAATTTGGTCTACACCCCCACTAGGCTGGGTAAAGCTCTCAGTTGATGGATTTGTGGTTGGTTCTCAGAGACAAACATGAGCAAATCATTTTCTCCACGTGTTGTTTTCTGCATAGATGTTCTGAGGCAGTGGAAGCTGAACTTTTCGCTTGCCGTGAAGGCTTGGAGCTTGCCCTTGCACGTAATCTTCTACCGGTCATTATTGAATCAGATTGTGTCCAAGTTACTGCTGCCGCTTCGAAGAGCTTGATGGATCGTTCACCATACCTGAATATTATTTCAGATATTAAGCTACTAGCTAGTCATGATAGAGAGTGTCAGTTTGGAAAAGTGAATCATTCAGAAGTTAGGGTTAGTCATTGCCTCGCAAACTTTGCAAGAGCAAAGCAAAGAACCGTTGTTTGGCTCGGATCTGGACCTGATGTTGTTCTTCGAGAGTTGGATCATGATCTGCATGTAGCCTTTCTTTTTAATAAAGATTCGTTTTACCTGGAAAGAAAAAAGATTGGAACAATGCTTTTGCCTTTGTTTAAGAAAAAGAAACGGATTTGCTAGTTCTCAAGCGTCCGAGAACTTCTTAAGTCTTAGTCGCCTCTTTCACCGTTTGATTATCTCGTAATTCATGTAAAATGGAAGTTACACATGAGTCGCAACTCGGGTGTAACTGAGAATTTAATGAGTTACAACTAGGTCGCAATTGAGAATAGTACAAATCTTACAAGTTACAATTAGGTTGCAACTGAGAATTAGCACAAATACTATGATGACATCAGACATAAAGGGTGTGTTTGTTACCCTGGGCCAACCCAGAAAATCTAACTTCATCCCACTTTTATCAGCAGAGACAGTGTTTGTTTGGGTGGACTCACAGGGCTAAGCTTACCTCATATGAAAAACGGCTCTCGGCCTGGCCCGATTGAGAAGAAAAACACGAGGTTCGCATGTGAGCCTGGCCGAGTTGACCCGAAAAATCGTGCCCCGCGCGTCCGCGAAAAAACTCTTGCTCGGCCCCGCGCTAGGGCATCTATCGAGCGGTCGACCCCGTTCCCAAATCCTTCCCTGTGCCTCCCCAGCCGCCACACTCCTCCGTTCGTGAAATCCCGCCGCCGCCAGCTCCGATTGATCCCTCCCTTTCTCTCCCTGCTCCTCCCCAGCCGCCACTCCTCCGTTCCCCACAGCCGCGAAGCATGGGGGTCATGGCGTCGTCGTGAGCACTGCCCTGCCGACCCGCCATCGACAACCAGCCGCCCCGCTGGACCAGGTCGACCTCCCCCGCCCCATCGGACCAGGCCATAGTCTGCACGGGACCAGGCCAACGCGAGGCAGCACGCCGGGAACGCTTTGCACGTCCACCACTTCTCCAACATGACACACCAGGCCATAATCTGAGGTAGTCACTCCCTCTGTTTCTTTGCAAAAAACATGGGTTACATATGATACTTTCAGATATTAATGTTGTGGACAGTAGGGATTTTATTCTATGCAATTGTATGCATGATGGATACTTGGTGTGTCCTATTTTTTTCATTCCAGTGTGTGAAAATGATTTTTTGTTTCTTTAGATGAATGATTTGGCCAAAAAACGACGTCATTGAATTCTTGAACACACCACTTGTGAACTACGAATACATGGAAGCTTGCTTTGCCAATAAGCTAGCCACAGAAAAGTTTGCAATAGGATCTAATGAGCCTTTGGGGAAACCCATTAAAGTTGAAAGTCTAGAAAAACCTATTGATTTGGAGGGTGGAGAAACCAATGGTGAAGGTTTTGTGCAAGGTGAAATCCCCATCAACTTTGGAGTTTAAGGCCTCGGAGCAACTACTCCTTCACCTTCTGTCTCGACAAATAATAAAAAGAGGAAGCGGGTTTTGAGTGACGAAGATGCAGTTCAGGTAAACAACATATTTGATGCATTGCGTGATGTGGCTGGTGCTATCAATAACACTTGTCATACCGAAACACACCCTGATTTGTGCAAAACGGTTATGGACCTTACCAATTTCGACATGGATGAACGGTTGGCTGTTTTGGATTATTTGACGGAGCATAAGGGTAAAGGCCTTAATTTCATGAAATGGAAGCGGATGTTCGTGAAGCCTCATTTAAGCGTATCATAGCCAAAAATCCGGATCTAGTTTGAGTTGTTGTGAGTTGATGCAACTTGAAAATCTATATATTTTGTAATGCCTACTATATATTATATGATGCGGACTTGGTAATTTGGACGTATTTTCTATGTTAGCTTTGGTGCTGTAGACATGCTGAATTATGTGCTCAAGTGAGCCTTAGTAATATATCATTTTAGGGTAATTTTGTGCTATATACTTACTTGTGTTTTGAATTTATGATGCATATACTTGCTTGTGTTTTGAATTTATGACGTAATGGATGAAATTTAAAAATGATTGTGTGGTCATCGCACCAAGTCATGGCAATCACATCTTACTCACGTGCACTCTACCAAACAAAGTCTGAGTTTAGCATGGCTAAACAGACTCAGCCCACCAAACAACATCGTTATTCATCATATCTCAACAGACACAGCCTACCAAACAACATCTCTATGCATCATATCTTAACAGACACAGGCTGCCAAACATATATGAAAATCTCAGCTCAACTTAACTAAGGTCAGCTTGTATGGGATGAGATGTGAATTCTGGACTCACCGAGACTAACAAACACATCTAAAAAGTTCTCAGAGTCTAAGATCTAGACGCTCCAACAAAGAAAATCGTTCGCAAGCCAAGCCAAGGGAACACCGAACGGGCAGCCAAGTAAAATAATCTCAGCAGACCCATCTGCAGAGGCAGAGAGCCCCGCTGCCGAGTGGCCAGCCCGCTGGATCGGATCGCGGATCGATCCGGTGCGTCTCGCCGGAATGCGACACGGAGCCAGCCGCTCGCTTGCTCTGCGCGCCGACGTGCGGCGCAGCAGTTGTTACCGCGACGTCCCATCGCATAATTTTCCGAGGTTACGTGCATGGCCTTTGCTTGCACATGCCAATGATTAGAAACAAGCCAGCGCTTCTGCTACGCTCGTGGGCTGGTGGACGGAGCGGCAGGCCACCCGGCCGGGGGCGCCGCAGCCCGGAGGAGGGCTGGTGTGGTGTGGTGTGGTTTGGTTCGCCTCCCAGCTCACTAGCTCGGGGGGTGCACCAGCTTTTTGGGACCGCTCCAACTGGTTTTTGTTGGGACTGTGCGATTATGCAGAAATCAGCAGAGCTGATCCATGTGAAATGTCGTTATGGTGTTGTGTTAGGTAGAGTACCCAAGTCCCTCGCAAAACAAAAAAAAGGTAGAGTACCCAAGTGAGCCAACATTTTCTACCTCTAAATAAGTGCGAGAACATTTTTTCTGTTTGGTAGAGTACCAGCGTGTATATTCTGTAATGATCTGCTTGGATATGCCATGTGCGCATGTACAACGAAAAAACTATTTATATATAATGACAATTGACTTGAACAGGTAAAACACCTGAGTTGACCATAGATAGATCTGCCCAGCCTTACGAAAAAGGATAGGTAGTCGTTCTTAGCATCGAGTAGCTCGTATTTTCTCACCGGTGTGCGAAATAACAAAATCGGTTCCCACCACTAATAGTCGAGAGATAGGCGGTAGTAAAAATACAGTTGAAAGGTGTTGTACGAATGCGTCAAAAGAATTGTGTCCCAAGACTAGTATATCTCGCGTGTGGCAGGACGACCCACACCTCCGCTCTCTCACTCTATAGTAGCTGAGCCACAGCCTTCTCCCCCTTTTTGGCCAAGCTGAAGGCGGTGGAGGCGAGACCCCCCTTGTAGGCTAGGTCTTTGGTTTCTCGTCGTAGGTGTCATAGGTCTAGGTTTTTTTGTGCCTGCCCTAGTGGTGTATGGTGAGATGCCGTATGGCCTGTCCCTTCTGGCGTTCTAGCATGACGCCGGCTAGCCATCCGCGGGGTGGTTCGACAAGGTCCAGTGGTTGGAGCTTCTGTGGATGGAGGCTTTCCCAATAAGTGATGCCGTCCCTGGATCTGGCAGCCTGCTTCCGCCCCGTCCGGCCGTGGTGGCGAGGGGTGGGAGAAGAAGGTGCTGTGGTCTGCTGGGTTCGCGAGACTGGCGGGGTGCTTGGCGCACGCTCGCTCTGGCCCGAGCCGTCGTACTTGAAAGGAGTTTTACCCTGCTACTGCGCTCCCTTGGTCGGAGCCTAGTCCAGCAGTGGTGCTCGACTCGAGCCCCCCCCCTTCATAAGGCCGGTGCGCTTGGATTGCGAAGCCTGGCTTCGGGTTCCTGCTGCTCTTCTCTGGCCGACCGTGGTGGCGAGAAGAGAAGGGGCAGCGTTCCTCAGGCTCGGCCTTCTGCGATGCCAAGCCTGCTTCATAAGTGTGCTATGGTTTGTGAAGTTGTGATAAGTGAGCTTTCCTCGCAGTGGTCATCTGGAGGCGGAGCTGCGGGGATGCTGCCCGTTCTGGCCGAAGGGCGGCCAAGGGTATCAACCTCCATCGGAGGCCCTTCTTCGAAGCACATCGTTGGTGCTCGATGCCTCGCTGTCAGCAAGTGGCTCGTCCCCGCGGATTGCAAGGTGGCCGACGGTGTTGTTTCCTCTCCAGATTGTGGAGCGTATCGAGCAAGAGACTCACATGATCTCGTCGTTGGCTGGAGGTCGCTGGAGACTGGTGGCGGAGGCCCCCGGGGACTTGATTGATTTTTATGTTTTAGTCCTAGGGTGCTTTTTGCAAGAGTTAGGCCCTTTTCTATTTTGTCTAGTTTTGCTAGAGTTCTTACTGCTGAGGGCCTTGCTGTAATTTGTACCTGCCACGTGAATTAAATGGAAGCTTTCTGGGTCCTCTGGACCCTTTTACCATTCAAAAAAAAGAATTGTGTCCCAAGAAATAATAGAAATGTGCAACATAAAAGGTGATAGAAGCTAAGGTAAAAATGCATGAAAATGATACGTTACAATGCAAAACAAAGTAGGGAGATGCGGTAATGAATGTAGTACTCTACAAAAGATATGGTTTAGAAAAAAATAATACATAACTTTTCTAGTACCAAAGATTTAAGGATCTTGTTGAGCCAAATGCCCCTTGGAGGAGTGGGAGATCGCTCTGCCTCAGAAATTTCTTCATCCTCACTAGCATATTGCTGCCTAGGAGCAGGGCCCATCCTCCCTTTCTTTTGAAGGGCCACAGAAACATATTCTACAAGATTAGGAGGAAGGGCAAGAGGTGAACTATGAGGCTGAGTGTTGATGAGCCTTATCACAAGAGCTCCATACAAAGGAGATTTCTTGAAAAGTATGGCATGATGCATCTCCTCAAAAATAAAGTCCATGGCATCAATTGTGAATCCTTCAACAGTAGGTCCAGCACAAGCCACCTTGTGAGCATGATGGAGCAAGTTGACAAGTCCACACCGAATAGCATCATCATTTCTAGCACTAGGAGAAATGGTGTGGCAAAAGATCCTTAACAACAAATTGTAGAGAGGCTTGAGTCCCTTGAACTCCCCAACAGTGGCATTACTCCCATAAAAAGGTGCGAGCTTGCCTTTATTATCGCCAAGACCAGCATCATGCATGCGGTGACCAACAGGAACGGACACGCCACTGAAAGGCTGGGGGATGGCTTCAGCAAAATTATAGAAGTTTGTGGTGCAGCGGACGTTACCAGTCATCCATGTCATGGTCCTTGCCTCATCATGATCAAATACAATGGTGGCATAGAATTGTTCGACAAGGGTAATGTTGTAGTCCTCATGCAGCGCCATAAGACCATGCAAACCAAGCTTCTCTGTGATCCAAAGAGCATCCAAGAAATAGTTATTTGCATGCATGTAGTCAAAGTCCATATACCTTTGTGGATAAACTGGGGACTTGGTCAATTTGCGATAGATATCCTTCATGAATACCTTTTGCTCCCTCCTCCAATAGCATGGGTCATCACTAGTTCTTGGCAAATCAAAGAACCTCATCTTGTGCAGCTCATGGTAATCTTTCTTGGACATGTTGGCTAAAGACTGCAAGTTATCACACTTGGCTCTCCTAGCATGGTTTTCTTCCTCAGTGTGCTCAGTTTACCTTCTCATATAGGAAGCATCTCTGGCATGCTGCCTCCGGTTAGAAGGCGCAACACCAGAGCCACCTGTGAATATAGAGTAAGGGGGAAGCATGAATATAATCATATATGTCCCGGAGTCAAAACAAAATCCTCTAACCCTTGCTGGATGTGCTAGAAATAAATCACATCAGAGTCTCCGGTCGTGCAACACTGGAATCTCCAGTCTGTGCAAGCGCACACCAGAGTGTCTGGTCCGGAGGTCGGGGGCACAAAGGAGGCTGCGGGAGACATTATTTCAAGCATATCAGGCAAGGAATCCGAGCTAATGTGAGAGGAGTGCATGCAACAATGAGTTTCTAGTGTAATAAATCGGTACATTGCTCAAAAAGAAGCAAAAGGTAGAAACCTTAGGTTCATGGTGAGAGAGGATGTACTAGATATGTCCATTGGAGCAAATCCACAGGTGGGGAATGGCCCAAGGGTGGATAGGATGGAGGAGGCTGGCGGCACAGTGGATCCTAGCGGCAGCAGGGCTACGGGTCGGTGATTTTGGAGGAGGAGGTGACGAGTGAGTGGGGGTAGGTCGGGGTGGAAGAAATAAAATTGTATGTTTCTCTCACCCTGGCCTCCTTTTACTCAGCCCGAAACTGTCTCAGACCAGATACTTAGGTCCATGGGACCGGAAATTTCTAATCGACCGGAGACTCCGGTGTTTACACACCGGAAACTCCAGCCCTCTTCGAACAAAACTGCAAGTTTTAAGTATATGGGGACATATATGATGGAGAGCATGTTTTTAGGGAAGGGAATAAGGCTTGGGATAACTTACCACACTATGAAGAACCAAGCATAAAAAAATTCCAAATAAATGTCAAATAAATCTCCAATTTAATCATACCAAGAACCAACTCTTCACATAGAAGAGGGCCCAAAATCTGTCACAACCCGGGATCAGGGCTAGGAAAATACCAGATCTTTGTCTGACATAAGCCTAACCTAAATTTTGAAGCGCGGGGGATAATCGGTAACATTATAGAACATACAAACCATACATTATTAAGGTAAACTCTTATCAGAGTTACAAACCAGACATACAAGCCAGGGGTCACAGACCCAACATTACAACAAGCAATAGAAGCAAACAAGTTGTTCTAAACAACAAACTTAGCAAAGGTCCTAAGAGGCCTTAAACATAACTAACGACACTTCCATAGATCCTAGGCTGTTGCCCGGGAACCCCAACTACTCTTCAACCTCAACATAGAAACCTCCTTCAGTTGGAGTAGCTTCATCTATAGAAAAACAACAACGAGACAAGGCTGGGTATAGGATGTACTCCGCAAGACTCAAATAACCTAAGTACATGCTTGGTTTAGAAAGGCTCTTTGTGGTTACTTTGCAAAATCCATCTTTGTTTGAAAACAAGGAAGAGAATAGGCTCGTCTAATCTTATCATTTCAAAAAGGTCAAGAAAACTACACTTCGAACTCTTGTGGAATATCTTTGATATCCACCAAATACCATCATCAACTGAACCTCTCATATCAGAGTAATCCCTCAAATAACCCGAAGGAAGTAATCCAAAACACTCATTAGTTGCCAAGTTTTATCATTAGGTTATAGTTATCTATGATCACATAATCCGTTCCCAAGTCGTCCATAACCGTGGACACGGATTTTCGAAAAGATTATAACACTGCAGGGGTGCACAACTTTACCCACAAGTACCAAACGACTCTGAATGCCAAATTATTAGCCCTCTTCCTTGGAAGGCCAGTAGAGGGTGGTTGTCCACGACCTTTACCTTGCTTTCGCCGAGACCATGAGTCACACACTAAGGAGATGCTGCCATAACGAGTCGAGTCCCGAAGCCGGTCCCTAGAGATGTGAACAGGGTTCGAGATTACAGAGGTCGTGCCTCTCCTGTTCCTTGCCACGCTTACCTACCTGTTATGAATGCATCTTCTTCACCTCCTTCAAGAACAACCAAGATGCGTATATCGAATGGAATGCCCGAACTACGTGACTCATGGAATCTACTAGGCAAGTTAGTGGGTCTAGGGGGTTTCCAGGCCCCCGTGTGATTGCACTCTCGTCTTGGTTCAAGAGGCGAGAACTCGGTTCCTAGGGGTGGATAGCATGGGACTACAAAAACCACCCCCAACTTGTCCTCCCATACCTTCCTTAGCAGGTTTATTATCCATCTCTGATCATACCTCAACATCCTATCATACAAGGTTCATTCGCATCCCCGATGCATCATCTGGATGGATCGGTCTTGGACCACTAAGCAAGGCTAAGCTTGACTGATATATTGCACTAGAAATGCTCATAAGCCAAACCCTAGTTATTCTAGGAGTAGTGGATCAGGTATCTTAGTATACAAAGGGAAACATGCAACAAATAGGATACTCTATATTTACAAAGGACCATATTGGAATCGCATGCATGTAGCCGGAATGAAATACTTTGAAAACATAGGTTCAAAATGATGGGGATACGCTTGACTTGTCTGTCGTTGAACTGGTACTGCTCTTCGGTGGCATTGACTTTAGCCTCGGGCTCAGTTCCTATTCGCAATGAACCAATCACCTGAAAAGAAAAGCAACATTCAACACATGGCATGTGCAATGCTCATACTGTATGAATGATATGAAGGTTTACATGGAACAAGGTAGCCCTAGGTGCATCATCAATTTAAATGGATCCGGAATGCCCTAGCTAGGCAAACCATCGAACCCATGGTACTTACGGGGTGCCGGTGTTCCTTTAAATAAAATAGGGTTCAAAGTTATATTAATATGGATGCTTACATTTTTAAATGATAGAGCTCATTTTTCTGAACATTTTGATATATTATTTGTATTTTTCTGATTTAAAATGAATTAGTTATGAATTTCTCCATTTTTAATTCATTTTAAATCATTTTTTGAATATTATAAAATAATTTACATTTTGGAATTACTTTTAAAATTTTATTAATTATAAAATATTTTTGAAAATGTTTATATAACTTATAGGGTTGACCCACCTGTATATAATTAACAAATTCAGAAAACATTTACAAAACAAATAAAAGAAAAGGTATTTACTGCCTCATGCTGATGTCATCATGACATCAGCACGTGATGGCATCACACTGGCGTCACCATGATGTTAGCACTACCACCATCTATAGATCGAGGCCGGGGACGATTCTAGGGGTCTTGTGGGAAGACGTCGAGGGCCGCGTTGGACTCGCGCGAGTGCGCTGAGCCAAATGGTGGCGGCGCCGCTCTCAGATGGTCACCGGAGCGTCACCTCTTGCGGTGGCGGGGTCGAACTCACATGTGGAGGACGATATATGTGGCGAGAGAGGAAGCGGAGGGCATCACAAGAACAAGAATATCACCATGATCACGGTGGGCTTGACGACAAGGCGAGGCGAGCACCGAAACGGCGGCGATTGACGACGACGAGCAGCGGCCGAAGGTATCGATTCAAGTGGTGGAGAGAGCGCATGGTCGAGGTGGGGCTAGGAAGAGAAACTCGAGCACGAGACACCCAACGATGGTCTTGGCTTGGGCTGTGGTGGCCGGAAACGGTGGGGACGATGACGATTGGAGCTAGGGTTCGTCGGCCATGGCAGATAGGATAAGGGAGAGGGGGAGAGTGGCGTGTAGGGTTTCTCCGTGGCGTCGGCGAGGCTCTTGTAGTCTCCGGGGGCAGCTACATGCATGTTAGCACTTGGCACGCATCACTGCACCGACGCACGATGGATCTGCTGCCAGGCAGCTACTTCTCGTCGTCGTCGATGAGGACGAAGAGGAAAGAAAGGGCCGAAGTGGTACCAGGCCATGGTGGGCTGGCTTGGGCCCCGGGTGGCTGCACGCGGAGCGTGCATGAGTGGCAGAGAGAGGGGAGGAAATAGTGGGCCGGCCTGCTGCGCTGCTGATCCATTTTTTCCTAAAAAAACTATTTCTGTTTTTCTATTTTCTATGTTTCCTCTTTTGTATTTCATTTCAAAACTGTTTTGGTATATTGCAAAATATCAAGTAGCTTTGAGAAAGTTATAGGAATATTGTGGGGCCCTTTTTAGTCAATTTGGGATCCACTCATGTTGGGTGGTTTTTAAAAATACAAAACCATTTGAATGGGTTTTGAGAGGAAGGGATTTAGGTTTTATTTTTTTCTTTGATTGAAACAATGTGTAAGCGTGATGCATGTATGCAAAGCTCAACCATGTATTTATTAATATTACACAAAAGGGGTGGTATGTTACAAAACCTCTGACACCCCAGGATTAAGGCTAGACAAATCCCAGACCTTCGTCTAATCATAAGCCTAACCTAATCTCAGAATTGTACAGAGAAAGATCCAGTGACCCTCGATACAAGAGTTATTACAGCAAGCTCATAACTGAGTGAAGGACCAAATATTACAAGCATATGTCACTGACCACAAACATCAAACAACGGAAGGCAAGTTATGCTATTAAGTATAGCAAACTTAACAAATGGCCTAATAGGCCTGAAGCATAACGATGACGTCCCAATCCATAGATCCCAGACTTCTGACTTGGAACCCCAAGATAGTCGTCGATGTCGATGCCATACATAACTCTTCTTGTTTGGTATACTTACTCTGCAGCAAAAGTATCAACAAAGCAAGGCTGACTACATGGTGTACTCTGCAAGACTTATGGATGGTGGAGTTAATTTGCATGAATCCATCTTTCTTTGTAAAAGAGGTAGGAGAAGAAGCTCGATGATATGTCCAATTTGCATCACCTTTCTATATCATAATTTGCCTCTATTCATTGATATATTTCATATTAAGAGGTGTTACTTATGTCTTTTCATCTGTTTTTGCATGTTGGATGATTCTTGGAGGATGAACTGCCGGAGTTAGGATTCTGATGGGAAAAGAGGTGTTTTGATGCAATTTAGCGAAGATCAGAAAAATACCAGAAAAACTATGGGAAATTATATTTTCCCAGAAGAAGAAGGAAGCCAGAAGGGGAGGCGGAGTTGGGCCACAAGGGTCCAAACCCCCAGGCGCGGGCCACCCTAGGCCGCGCCTGCAGGGGGTGTGGCCACCCTGGCCCACCTCTGGCTCCTCCCTCTCGCCTATATCTTTCCTTGAAACCCTAATACAAGGGGAGAGACCATAGACAGATTCCACCGCCTCTGCGGGGCGAAAAACACCAAGAGAGAAAGATCTCTCCGGCAGACAGATTTCTGCCAGGGAAATTCCTTCACGGAGAGGGGAGATCGTCGCCATCAACACCATCATCAAGCTATACTTCATGGGGGATCATCATCATCATCCACACTATCATCTCCACTAGCACCATCATCACCACTCCATCCCGTTGTAACAATTGTGTTGAATCTTGCATAGTTCTTAGGGGAAACTTTCCTGGTGTTGATTACTATTGTAGTTGATGCTTGTGAGTGGACCCATTGAATTATTGTTTATGTTCAGATTGTTATCCATCATTATATCATCTCTATTCTCGATCCATATGATGTCTCGTGAGTAGTTCGTTTAGTTCCTGAGGACATGGAAGAAGTCATGTTGTTAGTAGTGGAATTGTGTTGAGGTATTATTCAATGGTTTAATATTTAAGTTGTGGTGCTATTCTTCTAGTGGTGTCATGTGAACGTCGACTACATGATACTTCACCATTTATGAGCCTAGGGGAATGCATCGTGTATTTGGCTACTAATTGTGGGGTTGCCGGAGTGACAGAAACCTGAACCCCCGTTAGGAAACCATTGCACAAGGGAGTGTAGGATCTTAGATTTTAAGGCCGTGGTTAGGTTTATATATTAATTTCTTTCTTGTAGTTGCAGATGCTTGCAAGGTGTTTAATCACAAGTATGTATTAGTCCAAGTAAGGTCGGTACATTAGCACAGGTTCACCCACACAACACTTCAAAAACCAAAGAAGATTAATCATCTATATGAAACAAAAGCACTTGACAGTATTCCCATGTGTCCTCGAGAACGTTTGGTCCTCATAAGTATTCCCTCCGGCTTGTCCTTTGCTAAGAAAGGATTGGGCCACTGCTGCAATTGTTTGCTGTCTTTATTTACTTGCACTTTATTTCCTTGCTTTATCAGAAAACCCCTAAAAATCCGTTTGCTAAGTATTTACAGAGATTTCCTGCTCCATACCACTAGTCAACACCTTCTGCTCCTCGTTGGGATCGACACTCCTATTTATCGAAAGTACTACGATACACCCCCTATACTTCTGGGTCATCAAGATTATTTTCTAGCGTCGTTGCCGAGGAGTGAAGCGCTATTGAAGAGTGGAACTGGTAAAGGAAACTTCTACTGTGAGTACTGTTTTTATTTCTGTTTGTTACTTTGTTTCCAATATGGATAAACCACTTGGTTTTCTGTTTGGGAAAAATACTAGCACTATTAGGGTAGTAGATGAACCATCACCTGTTGAGATAGATACTTTAATGATACCTACAAGTATTGTTGATCGTGTTATGGATAATTATTATTTAGGTGATGGAACTATCCATCCTGGTGATCACTTGCTTTTTATCCATGAATTATGTGGGTTGTTTAAGTGTGCAAGGATCACAACTGAACAGGTGAAGAAGTTACTCTCTATATCATTGAAAGGACGATCTGAAGAATGGTATAAGCTGCTGAAGAATGGATAATCCATGGAATGGGAGGAAATAGTACCTATCTTTTATTTTAAATTCTATCCTCCTAGTGAGATTCATAAGGATAGGAATCAAATATATAACTTTTGGCCCCGTGATGGAGAGAGTATGGCTTAAGCTTGGGGGATATTGAAGTTACTGATGCTTAAATGTCCTATTCATGAACTCCCTAACAATATTATTATCAATAACTTTTATGCTAGGCTTTCTCTTCATGATAAATATTTACTAGATGCTTCTTTTGCTGGATCATTCACACATATGAAGGAAGAAGCTAAATGGGATCTCCTAGACCGTATTCAAGAGAACACTGAAGCATGGGAGAATGACAAAGGAAGAAAGTCAGGTATAAATTATGATTATGAGTGCATTAAATCCTTTATGCAAACTGATGACTTCCGTGATATTAGTACTGAGTATGGTCTTGATTCTCAAAGTATTGCAAATTGTTTTAAGGCTTTTGCCTCTTACATAGAAATTCCTAAAAATAAGTGGAATAAGTACCATGCACCTTATAAAGATGTTGTTAATCATGTTCCTGCTAGAAGCACTGAAGTTTGTACTATTGATCATATTTTGCCTGAACCTTATGTTGAGAAAACACCTTTCCCAGCCAAGGTAAAGGAGTACTCTATGATTATTAGTGCGGTTAGCAAAGGTACAAAGAAAACCATGGAACCCGATGAGCAAATAAACATTGAACCTGTAGTGGCCATTGAGAAAGATCTTGTCACTAAAAACGTAGAAGTTGGGCACATTGTCTTCTGCGAAGACGCTTCTAATGTTGTCTCTTATCTTAGTAAAGCTAGGAAAACTAGTGTCTCTGTGCTTTCTGTTAGAATTGGTGATCATTGCTATTATGGTTTATGTGATATTGGTGCTAGTTCTAATGTTATTCCTTATGAGCTTTATAGGGAAATTATGCATGAAATTGGTCCTTGTGATCTTGAGGACATTTATGTGGTTATTCACCTTGCTAATAAGGAAACCATTTGCCCTATTGGTATTGTAAGAGATGTGGAAGTCCTTTGCAGTAAGATTAAGTATCCTGCTGATTTTCTAGTGCTTAGTTCAGCATCTAGTAAAACTTGTCTTATTATATTTGGTAGACCTTTCTTGAACACTTGTGGAGCTATTATAGATTGTAAGAAGGAGAAAGTTTTAACTAAGTTTGATGGAGATTCTTATGAGTTTAATTTTTCCAAATTTGCTAAAGCTCCTTATGAAAATGAATTGCCTAATAAAGATTTCAGGGTTGAACAACTTGATCCAGTTTATGACCTTGGACCTCCTTTTGATGATTGTAAGTATGCTTATTCTATTAATAAAGTTGTTTCTTGTAACATCCCAAAAATATTAATCAAGATTATCAAGTTCTAATCACCCAAGTTTAGGGTTAACAAAAACTTTTATTATTAAAATCAATATGAATGCATGTGTGTATGTGATGAATGCATGAATGCTTGCCATGACTTGTTTGATTGTTATGAATGGCAAGGATTGGTTTAAAGATGAAAACAACATCATCTAAATCATTTCCAAGCAGAATCAAATGAAGAGAAAATCAAAATTAAGATATATATAAGCAAATGGTCATTTTGACCAAACTTAACCACTAGACCAATTTGAGTGTTGCTAGTCCAAGTTTTCTAATAGAAACAGATCCAATTCTCTTCACCCCATGCTAGACCAAGTAAAAGTGAACCCAAACCCACTTTGCAAACCAACAGAAACAGATTTCAAATATATTCAAATGACAATTCAAAACTGAATCAAGAGTAGGTACTAAGATCACCATTTCTCAAAAACCACTCAAACTAGTTCACCTTGACAAACCCAAGCAACCAGAGACTACCAAGTATGTGACCAGTAGACTCACCAAATTTCATTCAAAATCTTCAAACTAAGTTTCTTTCGGCCATTTCATCAAACACCTTCTGAGAACAAATAAAATAAAGCAACAAACACTATGTTGAGCAGTGTTATTGCCAAACTTGTTCCCTCTATTGCATCCACAACACCTCTAGTATATCACCCACCTTGTCTATGCAGCCCTAGACCACTATATACACGACCATTTCATCAATGGCCACCATGGCCGAGCACATTTTCTACCCCACCGGCGACAGCATGATGCAAGCCACGCCGGCCTTGCCTACCATGTCTAGAACGTTGCCCGTGCCTCATTGCCCCCTTCAGACCAACCCTAGCTCAAGGCCAGACAGAGGAGAAACCGGGAACGCCGTGCCCGCGCCACTGTCGACCATGCCGACATGCACCGCAGTTCACGCCCCGTTCCCGCTCAACCCGACCACCTCGAGCTCTCGTTGCCCGCCTCAATAATCGCCACCGTCCTAGGAGCACTACGGACATCCCCGTTGGAGCTCCCATGCCCTGTAGCTGCTGGAAGCCGCGAAGTTCGCCGCCAGCACCGTTGGCGTGCACCAAAGCTGCCGACCGCTGAAGGCCTCCATTTATTGAGCCATGATGTTCGTGATGACCGCCAGGTGACCGCCCATCGTCCTAGCCTCCAAACCATGCCAGTAGCTTGCTGTGACACCAACCCCGACGACCTCTGACCATGCCGCTCTGCCCCTCTCTCCCTGCTATAAAAAGGGAGCTCTCCCTCACCAACTCTTCACACCATCTCACTCCACCCATCCTTAGCAACGCCTCCGAGCAATCCGCTGACCGCAGCTCCCCAATTCCACCGGAGACCGCCGCGGCAGGAGGAGAAGGGCTCCGTCGATTTAGGCCACCACAGGATAAGCCGCTAGTACCAGGAGAACCGCCGGAGTCGCCTCGTTCTTTTGCTCCCATCACTGACCCTCGCCAAAGCACCGGTAAGCCTCCCCCGACCCTCACTGAACTTTCTAGGGTTTCTCCCTGTCGTGTCCTGTTCTGATGAGGTAGATGGTCGTGAGCCGTTGATCTGAGATCTAATCCTACGGTCAGAATCCTCCCATACCCCTTTGGCACCTCCTGTCTCACTAACGAGTGGGGCCATCACTTAAACCAGCGCGCGCTCTGTGCGCAGTGGGCCGACCCATCTAGTTCTCCCGCGCGACCCAGTAGTTCAAATTTAGTTTAAACTCTAGTTCTGTCAGTAGATTTAAAAATCAATTCAAAGAGATTCACTGAACCAAATTGCATGAAACTAATTTTTAGAAAGGTATTGTAATTGTTAATCCAAGCCCGTTGGATTCAAACCATTTGGAATTATAGATCACCTATAGTAAAAATAACAAGGCAGATACTTTTCTGCATTCAAACATTTTTAAAAAATCAACCATAAATGCTTTTGAGCTGATTCCAACTCTCAAAAATCACATTTGATAAGACCTTTCTGAATATATAAAAATATCTAGGTTTACTTGCAGTAATAATGGACAAGTATTAAAAGAATGCCCCATAGGCATTTCTAGTCACTTTAATTAATTAAAATAATAAGGTTAAACCTTATTAAATTGTGACACCAATTTAAATCACATTACCAAGTATTAAAATATGTGGTGATGACATGTGTCAACATGATCCCCTATTATAATTGGAGAATATTAAATCTTAAGTAGTTTTTCAATGAGTAGAAATTACTTTTCCAAAATAAAATAAATAAGACTACTGCTTTAATCCTTGTGATGATGCTAGATCATCTAGTGTGAACCTTTGTGTGCCAAATAGAAGTAGTTAACTATTGTTTGGTGATTGTGTACCTTGTATTTATTTATACAAGCTAGTACCGACCAAGGGTACAAACAGGAAGGAGACTACTACGAAGAAGAACCAGAGGAGAACTTCAACCACTACACTACTCAAGGCAAGATAAGCTAAACCATGCAAGCCATCTTAGCAAGCTAGAACTTTGCAAGCTAACACTTGCATAATAACTATGCAAACTAGAGGCCTTAGGCATATTTGGTTATCCCACTTGATTATACCAAATCCCAATTTTACTTGCAAGCTTGATTCTTTTATTTCTTTATAAAAGTTCTTTACTTACTTCTAGTTAGTATTTAGTGAGTTTTGGAAAGATATTAGAGGTAGCATAAAGAGCATAAAACTTGGCCTAAGTTATATAGAACTAGATGTCATATTGAGGCATGAGATTAGATTTGGATAAGTCACACTTGATTATCACCCCTCATTAGTGATTACCCCAATGTTAGTGGCTAGTGCTAAGCATAAAACTTGATCACTTTAGATGGGAACACTTGGTGGAAATGATTATGAAAACCTTAGAATGATGAGTCATTCTAATGAAATGTTTTGACATGTATTATGAACATTAGATGTATTGATGATGAAAATGGTGAGGCATGAGCCTTAGCCCTTTATAAAACTGATGGCTGGGTTTGGATGCGATACCATTCCAATGTTACTGTACAACCACAATACCCTAATTTGGGTAGGGCTTGACTGAAAGTTTATATATCTTAGTATGGGTTCCCTTGTAGAAGAGGTTTGAGCTGAGGCTACCTTGTTATGATTGTCCACCTATGCAGTTCCCAAGATGACAGATGGTCATGGTTGGGAGGCCAAACTCATAGGGGAGGTGCCTATACTAGGGTGTGTAATTGAAAGGTTAGGATTGATTATCCACATACTGAGTATGGTGATTCAGGATTGTTCCTGACGGATGTATCGAATTTTGTGCTGAAAGTGTACTACCTCTATAGAGTGTCAAACTATTCGAATAGCCGCGTCCGCGGTTATGGATAGTTAGAGTGGCCATACTGTTCCGTCGTTAGATGTTTTCAAATGACTTGTGAAATGAATCATGACTTTGACTTGACCACAACAGGGTTGTGAAAGTGAAAGCTAAGTTCCCACTTAGGTGTTGAAAGACATTAAACTAGTTTTCTTTACTTCTAAACTCAGTTAGAGATAAACCTGGCTTTTGCAAAACAACCTAGAGGTTGGGAATCTTACCTGAACCACGTTACTTGTTAGTGATAGTTTGCGAGTATTTGAAGAGTACTCATGGCTTTGTCCCTGGCTATTCCTATGGCCAGACTATGAGGAGGACTACCAGGATGATGGACAACAGGAAGTTCTACGACAACTAGGATCATCTCCCATCGTCAGCATTGCCTGTGACCCTGAAGATGGAGCTTTGTCCACGCTACCGTTATTATATTATTTAGCTACGTTGATTGTATTAAGACTGGATCATGAGATTCTTTATTTGTAAGACCTTTATTATGGTTTTTAATGGATGATGAACTATGGTACCAATCCGTTATGTCTCGCAAAAATGGTAATCCTGGGATTGCGATGTATGTCATAACAGGCATCTGGGATTAAAAATCCGGGTGTTGTCAAGTTGGTATCAGATCCATCCTGACCATAGGAGACCCTAGTTAGAATGGACGCTTGAATCAAAAACTTAGTTTTAAAACAAAAGAAGTGAGTATTTATGAAAACCTATTCTCATTCTTATCACTGAGGTTCTTTCAAAAAAATTCATGTTCTTCAAAAAGTCTTGCAATCCTACACAAAATTTGACACACTTGATCACCTCACTAACTTACTCATCCTACATTCTTATAGATGGAAGTCAAGTATAGCAAGTTATACCAGTTGGGCAACGGAGGAGAGATCATCTTTGAGCGTGATTTGGACACGCCCGCACCTCGAGTTCTTCGGAGCCCAGCTCAACAATCAGCAAGTAGGATAATACAGTGGCTGATTGTTGCAAGTATCAGAGGCAATATTGAGGCACCTACCTCAGAGGGAATCCAGTTCACCTTAAGAGAGAACAACTGGCTAGACGGACTCGCTAGAGCTATGCAGGAAGTTCTTGACCGTTTGTGTGGGCAAAGCATCAATTAGATCAAGGGTACTCGCTTTGAGTACTACGCAAGGTGTGATGCTATGGGACATCCATTGGAGGTGCCAGGTCACCCGGAGCTGAAGCATCAAGTAGATCATCTTGACTTCATGCTGTATGACAGGCAGAAGGAATTGGACAACGCCCGCGCATACGCCAACCACAACTATGCCATCGCAGTCAAGAAGGACCAGACCATCGCCATCCTTGCAAGGGAGCGCAAGTAATTTCGCCGTACGCGTGACAAGAAGGATCACATTATTGCTCGCCTTCGTCACAGAGTGTCAGACTTGGAGGAGACCATCCATGATCGGGACATGCAGCTTGAGGAGAAGGAGAATGCACGGGAAGATATCCGTGGAGACCCTTACTCTTACCTAAGTGATGATGATGACTTCCTGGAGGACCAAGCTATGGACTTCCACACTGATGATGACGATTCTGCCTTCATTGATGATGATGATGAAGCCACCGATTCTGATGAGTAGTAGCACTTGAGCACTAGCGTAGGTGTGAGTTGTAACCAGTTCAATTGTATCGTAGTTTCACAGAATGGTTCTTAAAACCATCTGTTTCCTTATTGTGGTGTGTGTTTGTATTGTGTGTTATGAATGAATGAATGAAAAGCAAGTTGCTAGTTGGAAAAAAAACAGATTCAAAACTCAAAGTTTAAAAACTTTTCAAAAACAAATCCCTGAACCTTATAAATTTCCCTCTTGTATCATGATCTATCTCAATCTTCAGATGCCTCACGGAGGAAGCAGTTTATCCCTAGAACCAATGCTGCAAATTTTGCAAATGTTGGTTTCCGACTGTGAAGCCGAAAGAGCCGAACGTCAAGCCAACTTAGCCACCCTTCAACACATAGCTCAGATGGACAACAACAATCAAGGCCATGGAAACCAGGACAACCATGGATCCAAGCTCAAGAACTTTCAGAACACCAATCCACCCATTTTTAAAAAGTCTGAAGAGCCATTAGATGCGGATGACTGGCTGCAGACCAAGGAGAACAACTTAGAAGTCGCAGGAGTGGAAGCCAACGAGAAAGTACTGTTTTCCACCCATTATCTGGCAGGAGACGCAAGAGCTTGGTGGAATAGCATTCACACCATGAATGGAGGATAGATGATGACTTGGGATGAATTCAAACTCAAGTTCAGCCGAACCCATGTGCCACCAGGTTTGATTCTACGGATGAGGGATGAATTCAAGGAGCTGAAGCAGGGAAGGATGACTCTGGTAGAATACCTTGACAGATTTCTATCTCTATCTAGGTATGCCCCTGATGAGAATAGTACTGAAGCCAAGAAGAAGGAGAGATTCTTGAATGGTCTGCATGATGAGATGCATACAGTGTTATTCAATATCCCTTTTGCTGACCTTGAAGCCCTAGTGGATTCTGCAATCCAGATGGAAGGCAAGATCAACCAAGCCAATGAGAATCACAAGCGTAGAATGGTGCATCAACCAGGAACCCACCATACCCCAAAGTATCGCCCCAACCCGTCTGCAGGATATGCCCCAAGAAACAATAGACCCCCGATGACCCGTCCTAACTATCCCAACCGTGGAGGAGGAAACCCAAGGCCCGAAGGAAACCACCACAACAACCCCGGCAACTCCAACAACTTCAACCGTGCACCGCCCAAAGTCAACAACCCCACCAACACCAATACTGCCCCAAGGACTGGAAGCAATGTTGTGCCTGTTGCAGGAAAAGAAAAGTCTTAGGTTACCTTCTATGAATGTGGAACCAAGGGTCACTACTCCAACGAGTGCCCCAAGAAGCTTGCAGCAGCACCCAATGTGTGTCGTGGTGTTGCCGACGAGTACACCATGGAGGGGTCCTCACAGTGCGTGTTTAGAGATGTGGGGGAAGGCAGACAGTTGACGGGTACGAGGTAACACAGCTTACCCAGGTTCAGATCCCACGACGGTGGCGGAATCCTACTCCTGCTATAAATCACTATAAGGGCAATACGCCGAGTTATAGGGATTGGTTCACTGTGCGAGGTTGTCTGAAGTTGTCTATGATCGTGTGAGATTGTGCCCTAAAGGCTCCCATAGGCCCGACTTATATAGTCGCCAGGTCCTAGGGTTACAAGGAAAAGTCCTAGCCGGACAGGTTACAGAGTCCTACACCGTCTATTACTAGTCTTGTGTATCTTGCACTCCAAGGCTCCGGATACGTCGGTGTCTCCAATCGTAGCCTTCCTTTATCCGGCATGGGCCTCCCTTCTGGATCCATCTAACTGGGCCGCCCAGCAGGCCATGGGCCATGCTACCAACTGTGGGCCACTCGGGTTATCCGGATAGGATACATGCTATGAGGATACCCATATAGCATATCCCCAACAGTAGCCCCCGGAGAACTCTGAGATCTTGCGCCGTCTTGCCTCTTCACATGGAATGCTCCGTCTAGATGGATGCCGGCAAATCGTCAAGCAACATATTGTAGTCCTCCCAAAGAACCCTGCAAGGTTTCCTCCGTCTTCAATATGTAAGTCGGAGAAATGCTAAATCTTCCATCGTACTCTTTCCGTAGCCGGACTGGATCCGTCCATGCCGGAATCTTCCGATGTGATGGCTCATCTGCCTATGTCAGCTAGGGAGACGTAGGCGTAGGTCAGTGATGCCTCGTAACTCACACATGCAGAGAACGCAATCATGTCCGATTTTCCCTCGCGAGCGATACGAACCGTTGGCGGCGACGGTTGGGACGTGGCGAAATTTCCGCGCACGTTCGCACACACGTCGTCTACGTGGCCACCGTCCGATCAAGCTACACGAATCTTGATGCTGGAGATCATAAATAGTAACTGCGGTGGAATTTTTTACTTTTCACCTTATTCTCTCCTCGCATCGTCTTTTTCCTCCAGCGAGCGCCCCCTCGAGCTCTCCGTGCAATTTTCGCAAAAAACCCTAGCTCCAATCCTCGCCAGTCACCTCCAATCCCGCACAATGGCCAGTAGCAGTTCTACCCCTTCCATGGCAGCGTCAGGCGAAGCTGGCGAGCTCCGTCGTCGTGCCTCTAGAGGGTCTGGTCATCCCCATCTCGGCGGTGGTTGAGTCCACCGGCGACGACCATAATCCAGCGGCGCTTGAGCCGCTGGAGGAGGAACTCGACTCCCACAAAGGCGATTGGCGCGGTTCGGATATCACAGACCGCGATATCAAGGAGCTGATCGCCGGGGGCTACCTCCCTGGAGGGGCTCGCCTGGCGGGCGGCGCCGGCCGGCGAGGTGACACCTTCACCCCAATCCAGATAAAAGGTGTACCTCAAAGCCCAATTGGTACGCAGCGTCTCCCTGCCCATCTCTAACTTCTTCCTTTCCGTCTTGAATCACTTAGAGTCCAGCCCTAAAACCTCTCTCCCAATAGCATCTTAGCGCTTAGCAATTACGCGGCGCTCTACGAGGGTTACCTAGGGATTAAACCTAGGCTAGATCTCTTCGTGTATTTCTTCACCGTCAAGCGTGAAGCCAGAGCCAGTAAGGAGGAATTTAGAAATTGCGGCACCATAAGCTTCAAGATCCGTCCTAGCCGGTGGTTCCCCGACATTGTCGGCCACGAGTCCTGCAAAAACTGGCAGCGCACTTACTTCTACGGCCCCGACATCCCTCTGGCCGGCCGAGAAGTAACATACCCAGACTTTGTCGACGGAGCCGCCGCTGAAGCCTCGTCATGGAGATCCCAGGCCTCCCTTCCCTCCGACCTCAATGCTTCCCGCTCCATAAGGCGGATAGAATGGTTCGTAGAAACGGGTTTGACCGGCTTGGACCTAGCCATGTGCTGGTTCATCAGGCGAATCCAACCTCTGCAGCACCGCGCGAAGCTAATGCACGAGTATACCAGTGATAGAAGGGATAGCCTCCATATCTCCATGGACAATTTCTCGAGCGACTCCGTCATGCTCCGCCTCAAGGACATCGTCAAGGTGAAGGACAAGAAGCGTGGCTTCACCATCACCTACGACATGTTCGTAGACGGCAAGTGCCCAAAGGTAGTTGTTTATTTTCCGTGTATGACATATACTCCACTTCTTCCGTCTAGAAAATGTCATCCCATCTAACACAGTGGTTCTTCACCTTACAGCTTAGCGACATAGATGAGGAAAACATGGCTCCTCAAATCTATGATCCAAAGATGAAGGAAGTCACCGTCGTGTCCGACGACGATGCTCCATTGGCGCGAAAGCGGAAGAGATCCACCTCTGACGCTGCCGACAGAGGCAAGAAGAAGAAGATGGAGGGTGGAGCCTCCAAGAAGACTACCGCCGCCCTGGAGGCGGAGAAGAGAAAAGTTACCGGGATCCCCTTTGCCAAAGAACCCCAACTTGTGTAAACTTCTTTCTCTCCGACATTGTCTATTTATCTATCTTGCTCCTGTACTTATGCATTTTGCACGTTTCAGGAAGAAAGCCACGACCAGCTTGAAGAAGACATCCAAAACATTGGGGGCTTCTAGAACCATTAAGGACATGTTGCACCGCGACGCATCTCCCGTCATCGCCCCTATCACTCCCTCCGTCAAGCCCTCGTCTGCCCCGACAAGATCGCAAGCTAAGGGGGGCATCTGGCCCTTCTGCCATGGAAGTGGACTCAGGTGCCTCTACCGAGGTCGCTTTTGTCGGCGAGCAGGCGACGCAGGAGAGTGCTGCCCACCATATGGCTGAAGCTCCAGCTAAGGATGCCATCGGTGGCGGTAAGGCGGTGGTGGAAGCAGGTACTTCTGCCGTAGGCGGCGCCCCCGCCCCCAAGAAAGCCATAGCTTATTCAAAGATCGTCTATCCGGTACTTACACCGGGTAGCACTGCTCTAGTCCCTGGTGCGGCGCCGACATCTCCGACGTGTGGTCTAGAGGAGCTCCTCCGACAGGCAGAAATCTTGCAAGGAAACAATGTATCATTTGGCAAGCTGCTGGCCAAGAGTACTACAAACCTCAAGATCATTGTACTTGTAAGTTTTATTTGCCTTTTGCATTTCATATGAGTATCCCACTGTAGCCCCCGAGGATGTAGACGGAAAACCATAGGTCTTTGCGTCTAGATGCTCTAAGAGTGACTAAGCTAGAAAACCTCTCACTGTAGCCCCCAAGCATATAGGTGGAATGAATTATTCCAACTAGATGCTTTAAAAGTAGCATACGTAGTGTTTATAAATTTCAATACTGTAGCCCCCAAGCCTCTAGTTGTAACTGAATTAGTTCCGACTAGATGCTTAAAGAAAAGCTAAGCATATATCCGAGTTAAAAACTTTATACTGAAGCCCCCAAGCTTCTAATCGAGAACTGAATTAGTTCCGAATAGATGCTTAAAGAAAAGCTAAGCATATTGCCAAGTTAAAAATTCTCGCTGTAGCCCACGAGCGTCTAGGTGGAAAATTTATGACTAGATGCTCCAAGTAGACCAAACAACATTTTAATTTTTTCCTTTTTTCCACAGAACGAGAAAGCTCGGAGGGGCATGGCCAACGACAAGTATCAGAAGATGCGTGCAGACTTGGAAGTTGAAAAGGGTAAAACTGCCTTCTTGAAGGAACATATCACCAGGAGCAAGCGTCTGTTTTCTTTTTCGCATTCCGACTTGGTTTTGTGCCCATATTCTCCGAGTACTCACTGTGTACTTTGTGTTCTCCGACTTGCAGAAACCATTGCCAAGGCTAAGGACATTGTCGAGCAATCCAAGCACATTCAGGAGCTGGATAGCGAGAACAAGATCCTTAAGCAGGAGAGGAAGGACATGCTGAAGATGCATGAAGAATCCATGAAAGTCCTGCAGGACTCTGCACCGAGGAGATCAACCGCTTGAAGGAGGAGATCTCGATCTTGAGAGATCAGAAGAGAGCTGCCGACGAGCAGAATCAACGCCATCATGAGGCGTATAAACTCCTCCAACAAGAACGGGACTCCTTGGCAGACACCCTCTGGCAGGCTGAGGCCAGCATCTTCAGTAAGTGATTCTCCGTCTTGGAATTCTATAGTCTAGATACTCTGAATTTTTGAACTCATGTGTTCCTTGTCAGAATTTGCAGCTCCTATGGGTTTAACCCGGTTGTAACACCCTCAAAATCGGACCTATGCAAGTTTTAGCGAAACTCGCCAAACCCGCATAGAAACGATTCAAAGGTGCCCACCAGGCACTTTCGTGCGGGTGGAAAACGAAGTAATAACATTACACAACAGTCCTCGATGGGACCCACAGAACAGATATATACAGCACGACTCCAAGAGTCAAGAATACAGATATAATATACAAAGATCCAAATCACCTTGAAAATGATCGAGCGTCCGACTACGGACAAGATGCAAATGGGGCTAAGAGCCCTGAAGAATAACCAATGGCGTCCATAACCCTGCCCAGGCCAAGCCGGAAGGGTAACCCTGCTAACGACGTCGATCTCAAAACCTGCTGAAACAAAAGGGGTGCCGACAAAGGGCAACGGAAAAAGAGGAGCGTCAGTACTGAGGCCAGTACACGGCGAGACTAGAATTCGGCGGTCCTCGCCTACATAGGTATGGTGGACTGAGCGACAGCGGCAGCATGCACTGAACAACCTATAGAGACTCGATACAACTGGCGGTTATCAGAGAGGGGTAAGAATGACCTATCCGGACCCAACCTGATGCTACCATCAAACAAACCCATCCTGGTGTTTCCCCCTCGAGACCAACGAGGAAGTCAACCGAGGAACTCACACAGTTGGCAGTTTTACTTATTCAGTTATAGTTGCGGCACTTTAGTAGTCAGGTTTAGATAATCGTCCTGATAAAGTAATCAGTGGGCACTTTTAGTTAACCATTCCATTGTAGTTGCGGCACTTACTAGTCAGATACAATTTGCATAAGGTAACCCATAAACCCAACAGTTGTTGGTACTTTTATTTAGCCATTCCGTTTTAGTTGCAATACTTACTAGTCAGGTACAATGGTCGCAAGCGACAATCCAAACAAGCAATTGTGGCAGTATTATTTAGCCATTCCATTGTAGTGAAGCTGATTACTAGTCATTATAAAGTCAAATTTATAGCAATAAACTTTAGTTATGCTTGTCTATGGTCGAGATACTGTGCTCCAAGTCGTCCATAACCGCGGACACGGTTTTCAGAAAGTTTTAACCCGGCCGGGGTGCACAAATAGCAACACACACACGATCAACCTCGGAAAAACCAAATCAAAACCCAACGAGGTCTTCACGAGAGAGAAATCACAAGATTCAGAAATATTTCAGGGGGCCACCCCTTGGAGTACACCCGCAACGAAGTAAGCTAGCTCCGAGACGGACCCGAGGTTTGGGTGGACGGCTGTGAGCGACTGGGAACCCCAAACGGGGCTTGTCGACACCGCGAAAACGTGTCCCGATCCTAAACAGTACAGTGTGCTATATGTCGCACAATCGTAAATAAAGAAGTAAAGCATGGCATAGGTACAGGATAGTAAATAAAACCCCAAACTAGTTTGTGGCCCCAAGAAATAAGACGGAATCAAGCTCTGGCTAAGGGGGGCCCATACTCCCCATATGTGGATAGCGCGATAAATCAAGGAACATGTATCAAGTACTCGGGGTCCTACGGGACACAAGTGGGCGTTCGAAAACCAAATGTTATCTATCACCCACCGATGCCTATGCTTACTTCAATTTTAGTTGTTAAACAGGAATTAAAGTGAACAATAAGTAAAACTATGATCATCTCCAACATCAACATGCGGCAATACATCAACAACTGTGGCACTTGACGACACGCAACAGCACTTGAGCAAGCGACTACGACGCGCAAGTCCAACTATCTACCAAACAATAGGTAATAGGATGTGTCCGAGGCAATATAGGGCTGCAAGGGATATCACGGGTACGGAAAACTAGAGCATCGCAACACAGATAGCAATAGATCAATAGGAGGGAAGTAAATACTATAAAAGTAAGATAGGTAGAAAGGGGGAGATGCTCGCCTGAAACATTGGTCGAAGATTCAACCGAAGATCGGGGCGAAGCTCACATCAACTCAACGGCCTTATCCGCGAAGAACCAAAACACTAGAAGAAACACCGGATGCAATATTTAAGACAATGGCAGAAGATCGGGCATGATGCATGTATGATGTATGGCATGGCAAAGGTGCAATGCGATTAGGTCATATTAAGTGGAACCGGGGTCCCGACAATTAATTAAATGGTGCAAGTTATTTAGATACCCTGCAATTAAATGTTGTTTAACATGGCAAGATATGGTACCGGTTCGCTACACAAGTTTAAATGAGGCCAATATAAGGCTAGATTTGCTCGCATATGGCCCCATATTTAATTGTTAGGTGAATCGGCATAAGGCCCCCCAACCCAATGATATGCATGCGAGGATGACCATTTAATATGCGACAAGTTGTTATTATATATATTATAAAATAGGGTTCTCGGATAAGAGGTCACACATTAGGGGGGTCTCGACGAACTTGGGGTTCCGGGGTTCGGGGTTCGGCCTCAGGGTTCGGATCTGGGGTTCGGGGTTCGACGGAACGTTCTCAGATGACGGGGTAGATCTTCGGATCGGGGTAATAGATCTTGTCGCTTGGTATCCGTGAAGTAGAACTTGTAGTCCGTCTTTTGTCGGTGGTGAACTTGACCGATGGTCTTCGGGTTCGGGAAGGAGCACTTGGCGTTGCCGAGCGGAAGTTCATGTCGTGACCGTGTCGACGATCTTGGCGTTCAGGGGGGGAAGTGCTTGGTGGTCCCGAGGCGGAGGTCTTGTCGCATTCGACGGATGGGTCTCCGGTCGAAGAACTTGGCGCGCCGGGGTTCGGTCGACGGGTTCCCGGACGGAGTTCATGAGGATCCATGAAGGAGAACATGGCGTATGGAATCTTGTCGGTGACTCTTCGAGTGTCGCCGGTTGCTGCAGAAATCTTCGGCTACCGCGGGTCCTCGACATGGAGCCTGGATGTCTATCTTGCCGTTGTCGATCTCGTCAACACGAAGATCCTGGGATTCGGGGCGGTTTGGTTTGGCTCGCCGGGATCGATCTTCGGAAGATCTGGCACTATGTTCAAATGTCCTGCCGACGCCCTTTTGTCACCACACCTCGCTCCTGAAAACATAGCATCAACACGCTGGGGACGCATCGGAGAAAGGCTGCAGGAGACGGTGACGGAAGGGCCGGCGACGCGGGGCAGAGGACGCGGCCGCGGCGCTGGTCGGAGGTCGCGTCGGCGGCGGAACACGCGGAGAGGGGAAGCAGGCGGTTGGCGGTCGCGGGGACGAGGACGGCGCGATGCAGAGGGGCGGCCGGCGCACGCGGCGCGCGGAGGAGGGGGGGACCGGCGGCGCGGTCGGGGAACAGCGGCGGGCTCGGCTTGCGGCGGAGGGGCGGCCCGGACGCGGAGGGGCTCGGGCCTGGAGGCGGTTGACGCGGCTCGAGGCACAGGGCGGCGCCGGAGAGGAGCCGGCGAGCGGCGGAGGGCGAGGCGGCGGGGCGAGGCCGGCGTCTGCAGGTGGCCGCGCGGGGTCGCTCCGGCGAGCGGGGCGAGGAGGGCTCGGCGACGAGCGGACGCAGGCGAGGAAGGACGAGCGCGCGCGTCGGGGGCGGAGCTTGCAGGGGTGCGGCGGGGAGGAAGCCTGGGCGGAGAGGCGGCGTGCCGCGGCGCGGCGAGCGCTCGGGGTGCTGCGCGCGGCCAGAGGCGAGGCGGCGGGGAGGAGCGCCGGGGCGCCTGGGAGGCGGAGCGGCGAGCGGAGGGCGGTGAGGGGCCGGCGCGCGTGGGCGAGCCAGAGGGGGAAGAGGAGGACGGAGCGGCGGTAGAGGTGGAGGGGAAGGGGAGACACGCCGGCGAGGAAGAAGGGAGAGGCGCGGGCGCAGGAGGTTGCGAGCGAGTGGAGCGTGCGTGGGGGAGGCGCGTCGGCCCCGCGGGACAGGGCGACGTGGGGCAGGCAGGTGGGCCTGGGCGGTTGGTGGGCAGGAGGGACAGGGAGAGAGGGGGTGGTGTGCGTGTAGCGTGTGGTGTGTGTGGGGGCAGGGCTGTGGGGTTGGCTGGTGGAGAGAGGAAGTGGGGGTTGGGTCTAGTCTAGGCGGCAAAAGGGGATTGGGTGAGGGAGAGGAGTGGGTGAGGTGGCGGCCTGCTACTGGTTAGGGTGAGGTGGAGGGTTGGGCTGGGTAGATAGGTGGGTGTAAAAAGGATTAAGGGTGGACCGTTTTAGTTTTTCTGGGGTGGTCGTTCGGGTCAAAACGGCCCGTTCGACTGCCCCGCTAAAATAATTAAATGTTTTATTTAATTCCAACAAGACTTTTGCAAACTATTAGCAGACAAAGTAAAATATTCCGGCGACCCGGTTTTGATATTTGAATAGAGGTGGGCGTTTTAGAAAACAAACGGCTTTGCGAAAATAGTTTAAGACAAACAACATATGATGATGACGATGCAATGCACAAATTCAACGCGATTTTCCAGTAGTGGTTTTTGCGGGATGCCACAATTCGACACCACTAACAATGGATCTTGCCCTCGAGATCCGCCTCATGGTACCGGAAGGAAGGTCGGCGGTCCGCGTCTTCTCGCTTCGTGTAGATCCTCGCGACACCACTAACAAGAGGTCATTGTCCGTGATCGTCGAGGGAACACTCCGGGGACAAAAGGTCGAAGGTAGAGGTATCAACAAATAAAGCGACCTCTAACTTCGGTAGGAAGAGGGAATCGATGCATTCTCGTCCACTTCAATGTACAAAAGCGAATAGAAGGGGTAGTCGGCATGGGGGCCAATCCATCACGTACCCAAACTATTACTCCGCACAATCAGTAGAAGAGCGTGCAACCATTCTCGGAATCAGACTGAAGATCTCGACAAGCGAGGTTCGGATCAAAGGAGTGATGCAGACTCTGCATCGGATCTGGCGTAGATGATGTCATCACATCGGGAAACACCGGAAGATACAACAGAGAACGTATGAAAGACACACTGATTAGGTTTCGCGATGGTTCCATTGGCATGAACAACACATGCTCAAGGTTAACTCCAACTTCACCAAAGCTCGTCCTTCTCATATGTTTTTCAACGACACTGATATCCAGCAAGGAACACATATGGATAAGGAGCTCAAGAACAAAAGATTGGAGGAAGGGTACAACAGACAAGTTGCAGATTGATGATCGTAGCACCTCCGTTACAAAAGGGAGAAAGAGAAACCTTGAAGGTACGACGGAAACCCAACCACGAGAAATCCTGGACTCGAAGAAAAAGAAGAGAGCGGATTCAAAACACGTAGAGGTAAGAGGAGAGCAGCAGAGGGGTAAGGAGTAAAATCAGACCTAATCAGAACTATCCAACCGATTTACAAAAATAGTTTTGACACTTCTACTTCGGCCGTTAGCTAGGTTATCCTACAGGCTGGACTTGTGGGGTATCGCAACTGCTGAGCTCTGATACCACTCTGTAACACCCTCAGAATCGGACCTATGCAAGTTTTAGCGAAACTCGCCAAACCCGCATAGAAACGATTCAAAGGTGCCCACCAGGCACTTTCGTGCGGGTGGAAAACGAAGTAATAACATTACACAACAGTCCTCGATGGGACCCACAGAACAGATATATACAACACGACTCCAAGAGTCAAGAATACAGATATAATATACAAAGATCCAAATCACCTTGAAAATGATCGAGCGTCCGACTACGGACAAGATGCAAATGGGGCTAAGAGCCCTGAAGAATAACCAATGGCGTCCATAACCCTGCCCAGGCCAAGCCGGAAGGGTAACCCTGCTAACGACGTCGATCTCAAAACCTGCTGAAACAAAAGGGGTGCCGACAAAGGGCAACGGAAAAAGAGGAGCGTCAGTACTGAGGCCAGTACACGGCGAGACTAGAATTCGGCGGTCCTCGCCTACATAGGTATGGTGGACTGAGCGGCAGCGGCAGCATGCACTGAACAACCTATAGAGACTCGATACAACTGGCGGTTATCAGAGAGGGGTAAGAATGACCTATCCGGACCCAACCTGATGCTAACATCAAACAAACCCATCCTGGTGTTTCCCCCTCGAGACCAACGAGGAAGTCAACCGAGGAACTCACACAGTTGGCAGTTTTACTTATTCAGTTATAGTTGCGGCACTTTACTAGTCAGGTTTAGATAATCGTCCTGATAAAGTAATCAGTGGGCACTTTTAGTTAACCATTCCATTGTAGTTGCGGCACTTACTAGTCACATACAATTTGCATGAGGTAACCCATAAACCCAACAGTTGTTGGTACTTTTATTTAGCCATTCCGTTTTAGTTGCAATACTTACTAGTCAGGTACAATGGTCGCAAGCGACAATCCAAACAAGCAATTGTGGCAGTATTATTTAGCCATTCCATTGTAGTGAAGCTGATTACTAGTCATTATAAAGTCAAATTTATAGCAATAAACTTTAGTTATGCTTGTCTATGGTCAAGATACTGTGCTCCAAGTCGTCCATAACCGCGGACACGATTTTCAGAAAGTTTTAACCCGGCCGGGGTGCACAAATAGCAACACACACACGATCAACCTCGGAAAAACCAAATCTAAACCCAACGAGGTCTTCAGACAGAGCAATCACAAGATTCAGAAATATTTCAGGGGGCCACCCCTTGGAGTACACCCGCAACGAAGTAAGCTAGCTCCGAGACGGACCCGAGGTTTGGGTGGACGGCTGTGAGCGACTGGGAACCCCAAACGGGGCTTGTCGACACCGCAAAAACGTGTCCCGATCCTAAACAGTACAGTGTGCTATATGTCGCACAATCGTAAATAAAGCAGTAAAGCATGGCATAGGTACAGGATAGTAAATAAAACCCCAAACTAGTTTGTGGCCCCAAGAAATAAGACGGAATCAAGCTCTGGCTAAGGGGGGCCCATACTCCCCATATGTGGATAGCGCGATAAATCAAGGAACAGGTATCAAGTACTCGGGGTCCTACGGGACACAAGTGGGCGTTCGGAAACCAAATGTTATCTATCACCCACCGATGCCTCTGCTTACTTCAATTTTAGTTGTTAAACAGGAATTTAAGTGAACAATAAGTAAAACTATGATCATCTCCAACATCAACATGCGGCAATACATCAACAACTGTGGCACTTGACGACACGCAACAGCACTTGAGCAAGCGACTACGACGCGCAAGTCCAACTATCTACCAAACAATAGGTAATAGGATGTGTCCGAGGCAATATAGGGCTGCAAGGGATATCACGGGTACGGAAAACTAGAGCATCGCAACACAGATAGCAATAGATCAACAGGAGGGAAGTAAATACTATAAAAGTAAGATAGGTAGAAAGGGGGAGATGCTCGCCTGAAACATTGGTCGAAGATTCAACCGAAGATCGGGGCGAAGCTCACATCAACTCAACGGCCTTATCCGCGAAGAACCAAAACACTAGAAGAAACACCGGATGCAATATTTAAGACAATGGCAGAAGATCGGGCATGATGCATGTATGATGTATGGCATGGCAAAGGTGCAATGCGATTAGGTCATATTAAGTGGAACCGGGGTCCCGACAATTAATTAAATGGTGCAAGTTATTTAGATACCCCGCAATTAAATGTTGTTTAACATGGCAAGATATGGTACCGGTTCGCTACACAAGTTTAAATGAGGCCAATATAAGGCTAGATTTGCTCGCATATGGCCCCATATTTAATTGTTAGGTGAATCGGCATAAGGCCCCCCAACCCAATGATATGCATGCGAGGATGACCATTTAATATGCGACAAGTTGTTATTATATATATTATAAAATAGGGTTCTCGGATAAGAGGTCACACATTAGGGGGGTCTCGACGAACTTGGGGTTCCGGGGTTCGGGGTTCGGCCTCAGGGTTCGGATCTGGGGTTCGGGGTTCGACGGAACGTTCTCAGATGACGGGGTAGATCTTCGGATCGGGGTAATAGATCTTGTCGCTTGGTATCCGTGAAGTAGAACTTGTAGTCCGTCTTTTGTCGGTGGTGAACTTGACCGATGGTCTTCGGGTTCGGGAAGGAGCACTTGGCGTTGCCGAGCGGAAGTTCATGTCGTGACCGTGTCGACGATCTTGGCGTTCAGGGGGGGAAGTGCTTGGTGGTCCCGAGGCGGAGGTCTTGTCGCATTCGACGGATGGGTCTCCGGTCGAAGAACTTGGCGCGCCGGGGTTCGGTCGACGGGTTCCCGGACGGAGTTCATGAGGATCCATGAAGGAGAACATGGCGTATGGAATCTTGTCGGTGACTCTTCGAGTGTCGCCGGTTGCTGCAGAAATCTTCGGCTACCGCGGGTCCTCGACATGGAGCCTGGATGTCTATCTTGCCGTTGTCGATCTCGTCAACACGAAGATCCTGGGATTCGGGGCGGTTTGGTTTGGCTCGCCGGGATCGATCTTCGGAAGATCTGGCACTATGTTCAAATGTCCTGCCGACGCCCTTTTGTCACCACACCTCGCTCCTGAAAACATAGCATCAACACGCTGGGGACGCATCGGAGAAAGGCTGCAGGAGACGGTGACGGAAGGGCCGGCGACGCGGGGCAGAGGACGCGGCCGCGGCGCTGGTCGGAGGTCGCGTCGGCGGCGGAACACGCGGAGAGGGGAAGCAGGCGGTTGGCGGTCGCGGGGACGAGGACGGCGCGATGCAGAGGGGCGGCCGGCGCACGCGGCGCGCGGAGGAGGGGGGGACCGGCGGCGCGGTCGGGGAACAGCGGCGGGCTCGGCTTGCGGCGGAGGGGCGGCCCGGACGCGGAGGGGCTCGGGCCTGGAGGCGGTTGACGCGGCTCGAGGCACAGGGCGGCGCCGGAGAGGAGCCGGCGAGCGGCGGAGGGCGAGGCGGCGGGGCGAGGCCGGCGTCTGCAGGTGGCCGCGCGGGGTCGCTCCGGCGAGCGGGGCGAGGAGGGCTCGGCGACGAGCGGACGCAGGCGAGGAAGGACGAGCGCGCGCGTCGGGGGCGGAGCTTGCAGGGGTGCGGCGGGGAGGAAGCCTGGGCGGAGAGGCGGCGTGCCGCGGCGCGGCGAGCGCTCGGGGTGCTGCGCGCGGCCAGAGGCGAGGCGGCGGGGAGGAGCGCCGGGGCGCCTGGGAGGCGGAGCGGCGAGCGGAGGGCGGTGAGGGGCCGGCGCGCGTGGGCGAGCCAGAGGGGGAAGAGGAGGACGGAGCGGCGGCAGAGGTGGAGGGGAAGGGGAGACACGCCGGCGAGGAAGAAGGGAGAGGCGCGGGCGCAGGAGGTTGCGAGCGAGTGGAGCGTGCGTGGGGGAGGCGCGTCGGCCCTGCGGGACAGGGCGACGTGGGGCAGGCAGGTGGGCCTGGGCGGTTGGTGGGCAGGAGGGACAGGGAGAGAGGGGGTGGTGTGCGTGTAGCGTGTGGTGTGTGTGGGGGCA
Source organism: Avena atlantica (assembly GCA_910589765.1). Lineage (NCBI taxonomy): Eukaryota > Viridiplantae > Streptophyta > Magnoliopsida > Poales > Poaceae > Avena > Avena atlantica. Next base: position 152,557,005 of record OU342739.1, read on the forward strand.
GGGCTGTGGGGTTGGCTGGTGGAGAGAGGAAGTGGGGGTTGGGTCTAGTCTAGGTGGCAAAAGGGGATTGGGTGAGGGAGAGGAGTGGGTGAGGTGGCGGCCTGCTACTGGTTAGGGTGAGGTGGAGGGTTGGGCTGGGTAGATAGGTGGGTGTAAAAAGGATTAAGGGTGGACCGTTTTAGTTTTTCTGGGGTGGTCGTTCGGGTCAAAACGGCCCGTTCGACTGCCCCGCTAAAATAATTAAATGTTTTATTTAATTCCAACAAGCCTTTTGCAAACTATTAGCAGACAAAGTAAAATATTCCGGCGACCCGGTTTTGATATTTGAATAGAGGTGGGCGTTTTAGAAAACAAACGGCTTTGCGGAAATAGTTTAAGACAAACAACATATGATGATGACGATGCAATGCACAAATTCAACGCGATTTTCCAGTAGTGGTTTTTGCGGGATGCCACACCGGTCGCCTCCTCTAGCAAAGGAATGCATGGTTCTTGCCGGCAACTTCATCAACAACGCCATCACACAAGCCAAAGAGATTGCCAAGCCCGTCCAAATCAACATCAAGTCATCAGACTCTGTGGCGAAGTACTCGGAGATCCTGCGCCGAGCCCCTGAGCGTATCACAAGATGGAAAGCTTCATGTGCACGGGCCGGCGCAAGGATGGCGCTATCCATGGTGAAGGCATATTACGAAGATGCTGACATCGACACGGTGACCTCTGGTATTCCCGACGTAGATGACGATGGCAAAGATATTAATCACGAATCCATCTTGTCATCACTCGCGGGCTATGACACCAGAGTAGCCGAGTTAGTCGACGTCAACGTTTTCGTGCCAATGAATACCATCAATAGCGGCAACCAAAGCTCCTCTGAGTCCCTTCACACCGCCGACTTTGAGGGTGGTTCTCCTGCTGCTGATGACGCTGCTTCCAATTCACCTGCGCCAAAGGAATGAAAAACAACTTGTAATATTTGTTTCACCTTTGATGCGTATGTGGAAAAAACTATGTTGTATGTCCTGCTACTTAAGAACCAGTTTCCAGCATGTATATATTGTTTAAGCAAGTGCTGGCTTATCCATTACTTTGGTTCTTATGCTTGACCTTTCGTGAGTCGGAAGACTCTTTGTCGGAACTATGCGCTCAGGTGATGATGCCCAATGGCACCGTCAATAACCTAAGCACAAAATCGCCGACAATAAGTGCTGAAAGTCACTACTCCAGAATCCACATAAAAACGACAAAGAACGTGTAGACCAGAAAACTTAAGCTAACGCCCGTAAGCGGAATTTTCAAAAGTGCAATCGCAAAGCTTGTGCATAAAGGTTTTACATGATCCAAAAATGAACACTAAAGGAGGTAAAAGACTCAGAAATATGAGTGAACCAGAGAGCTTTATTTCATTGATCATATAAGAGGTACACAATTAGATAAAAAATATTAAGTGTAAAAAGGACGTAGCTGTGCTATGTTCCATGGCTGATCAAGCTCCGGGTAGTCATCATCCGGGTCATGTCGCTTACGCTTGTGATCTTCATTGGGTCTATCCTTCAGTTCACGATTGTCAACGAGGTAGTAAGACCCATTGAGCAGCGCCTTTCTTATGATGAATGGTCCTTCCCATGGCGGGGATAATTTGTGTGACTTCTTCTTCTTAAGTTGGAGCACCAAATCCCCCTATTTAAACGAGCGATGCCGAACGCGGCGACTATGGTAGCTGCGTAGCTTCTGCTGGTAGATGGGCGGATCTTTGGCATGCCAAAACGCGCTCCTCCTCGAGAAGGTCCATATCTAGGCGTCTAGATTCTTCAGCGTCATCTTCGTCGTAGGCGGCAACTCTTGGTGCATCGTGAAGTATGTCGGAAGGCAGGATGTCTTCTGCTCCATATACCATGAAGTAAGGGGTGTAGCCGGTGGATATGTTGGCTGTAGTTCGTAAACTCCACATCACACATTGCAATTCTTCCGCCCAGGCTCCAGCTGCTCTATGTAGCGGTGCCTCAAGACGTGGCTTGATTCCCTGCAGAATTAATCCATTGGCTCGCTCAACTTGACCGTTGGATTGTGGATGTGCCATAGATGCAAGGTAAAGTCGGATTCCCTTCTCCCAACAATAAGCTTCCACTTCTCCGAGTGACAAGTTGCTGCCGTTGTCGGTGATAATGCTATGTGGGAGACCAAATCTCACCACTAGATCCCGGACAAACCTGAGGGAAGTTGCCCCATCAAGCTTTCTAATGGGTTTAGCTTCTTTCCATTTAGTGAATTTATCAACTGCTACTAGCAGATGGGTAAATCCACATGGTGCCGTCTGTAACGGTCCCACCATGTCTAGCCCCCAGACTATAAGCGGCCAAGTTATTGGTATTGTTCGCAATTCTTCAGCAGGAACATGTGGTTGTCGGGCATGATACTAGCATCCCATGCATGTCTCAACCAGCTTGTCGGCGTACGCCTTCGCGTTCAGCCAGTAGAATCCTTGCCGGAAGGCTTTTGCGACCAACGATCGAGGAGTGGCGTGATGCCCACAATCGCTGAGATGGATTTCGCGTAGGATTTCCTTTCCTTATAACTGGGAAACACACTTTAGGTATACACCAGTAGTGCTCCTTTTGTAGAGTTGTCCATTTATTATGGTATAACCCTTTGCTTGTCGTACTATTTTCCGTCTTTCGACTTCGTCATCGGGCAAAGTTCCGTGTTCCAGATATTCCATGAATAGTCTTGTCCAAGCCGGAGGGACCTTTGCCACCATGTTGACAAAGGAGTCAGCTCTATCCGGGTTGTCGATGTCGGCCCCCTTCACGGATGGTGTACGTAGATGCTCTAGGAAAACTCCTGGCAGAATTCTTTTGCGCCCTGATCCAAGCTTAGATAGCAGATCAGCCGCCTCGTTTTGGTCCCTAGGTACATACTTGACTTCGTAGCCCAAGAAGCTCTTGGCTATCTCTTCCACTTCGTCTCGATATGCCGCCATCATAGGGTTCCGCGCATTCTAGGTGCCAGCCACCTGCTGGGCAACCAAGTCGGAATCTCCACAGCAAACTATGCGCTTGATGCCAATATCCTTGGCTACACGTAGTCCGTGAATGAGTGCTTCATACTTCGCCATGTTGTTTGTAGCCTCGAAGTGGATCTGCAGAACGTAGTGTAGCTTGTCTCCTGTTGGTGACTATAGAAATACACCAGCCCCCGAGCCATTGAGCAGATTTGATCCGTCAAAGTGCATCACCCAGTACTCTGGTTCTGGCAACGGAGTAGCATCTGGCATCTCCGTCCAATCTACAACAAAATCCGCCAAGGCTTGTGACTTGATAGCGTCGCGTCTCTTGTAGGTGATCTCGAAGGTGGCGAGTTCAATGCCCCACTTCACGACCCTTCTCGTAGCGTCGCTGTTGTTGATAATGTCGGACAGTGGAGTCTTGCTCACCACTGTGATTGGGTGCTCCTGAAAGTAATGCCTCAGCTTCCGAGAAGCAAGGAATACTCCATACGCTATCTTTTGGTAGTGCGGGTAACGCTGCTTGGACTCCGTCAAGACCTCGCTTACATAGTAAACTGGTCGTTGAACTCCGTGTTCATAGCCTGGTTCTTTCCGCTCTACCATGACGACGATGCTGATTACCTGGTTGGTTGCCGCCATGTAGATTAACAGGGGCTCGCCAGGCTCGGGTGCTGCAAGGATGGGCGCTGAGGAAAGAATCTCCTTGAGATACTTCAATGCTGCGTCCGTCTCGTCCGTCCATGTGAATTTGTCCGCCTTCTTCAGCAACTTGTACAGCGACAGAGCCTTCTCTCCAAGTCGGCTGACGAACCGACTAACTGCTGCAACACAACTTGTTAGTCGTGTAATGTCCTTTAGGCATGTCGGACGGTTTATGTTTAAGATGGATTTGATTTTCTCCGGGTTGACCTCGATTCCGCGCTGGGAAATGATGAAACCCAACAATTTGCCGGCTGGAATCCCTAAGACACACTTCTTAGGGTTAAGCATCATGTTGTATTTCGGAGATTATCAAAGGTTTCTTTTAAGTCGGATATTAAATCATTTGACTTTTTAGACATCACCGCGATATCGTCCATATAGGCGTGAACATTCCGACCAATTTGATCGTGAAGGCAAAGTTGCATTGTCCACTGGTACGTAGCACCTGCGTTTTTCATCCCAAAGGGCATCGTAACATAGCAAAACGTGCCATACGGGGTAGTGAACAAACTGGCCAATTGGTCCGACTTCCTCATCTTGATCTGGTGGTATCCTGAGTATGCATCGAGAAAACACAAAAGTTCTGAGCCAGCCGTCGAGTCAATGACTTGGTCAATGCAAGGCAAATAGAACAGATCTTTGGGACATGCTTTGTTCAAGCCGGTGTAATCAACGCACATTCTTAATTCTTTGGTTCCCTTTTTGGGGATAAGTACATGATTGGCCACCCATCGGGTGTGAAGGACTTCTCGGATAAATCTAGCCTTGAGTAACCTAGCTATCTCTTTGCCAATGGCGCATCTCTTCTTGTCTCCGAAGCGTCATAGAGGTTGTTTCACTGGTTTGCATTTTGGATCAATGTTTAAGCTGTGCTCGGCAAGTTCCCTAGGTACACCTTTCATGTCGGCAGGTTGCCAGGCAAAGATGTCCCTGTTCTCACGGAGGAACTCGACGAGCGCGCTTTCCTATTTGGGATCCAGGTTTGTCCCAATGGCGATGACCTTGGAGGCATCGCTTACCACAAGTTCCACCGGCTTGGTCTCGATGGCGGCCTTGAACGCAGGAGCGGAGTCGGAGATCTACTTCTTTGACGCGGGAATCTCTGAGTCATCGACCTTGCTCTGGATCTCTTTGGATTCTTACCTATAGAGGACAGCTTCTGCGAAGGCTTCTTCATTAATCTCGCAGTCCCTTGCCTTGGTAAAGCTTCCGGATATGGTGATAACACCGGTTGGTCCGGTTATCTTGAGTTTGTTGTAGACGAAGAATGCTTGGCCATGAACGTGTGGAATATGTCGCGGCCGAATATGACGTGGTACACGCTCTTGAAGGGGACCACCTCAAAGGTCATGCACTCTTGGCGGTAATTATTAACATCGCCAAAGGCAACCTGAAGTGGAATGCATCCAAGGGACCGAGCCTCCCGACCAGGAACTATGCCGTGGAAGATGGTGTTGGTCCGCCTTAGGTTTTCCTCCATCAAGTTCATCTTCTGAAGTGTATCCAGGTACATGATGTTGATGCTGCTCCCACTATCCACCATACACTTGGTGAACTCCACGCCGTCAATCAAGGGGTTGATGACCATGGCGTATTGGTTCTCCGTAGTAACAAGGTCTGGGTGGTCTGTCCGGTCCCAAGTAATTGGATCCTCCGACCAGCGCATGTACTGGGGAAATGGAGGTAGAGTATCCATCAGGATCCTCATAGAGGTCTTCTATTGTCGGACGGTGGGGGTGCCAAGGAAAGTGTGGTAGACTGGCGCCTTCTTCACGAAGGGATTCTTGCCCTTGTCGTCTCTCTTGGCGGCGTGCTTGGGGTCAACGTCCTCGTCCATGTCACTTGAATCCTTTGACTCCTACTCATTCTTCTTCCCCTTGCCCTTGCCTCGCGGTCTGTTCTTTCGAATTCGCTTGTAGCCGGACTCCGGGTCTTCCTTGAGGTCGTTGACGAACTTCAGTGTCGATTGGTATGGGTGGCCTTGCCTTTGACATCGAGGTGTACGAGGCACGGCATATCGCGGTACTCCTCGTAGGTTTGGGGAATGCAGAGCGGCGCCGAGGTAGTTTCGCTTCCTCGTTGCTGCCCATGACCAGCTCCCCTTCCTCGGCCATGTTGTTAGCCATCACCTCGTCCTGCAAAAGTCATAGCGACCATGTCAGTAGATTGCTTTTCTTCTGGAGCGGTTTTCCGCTTTGTACTGATGTTCCTCCGAGTTTGAGTTGGAACGGCCGTTGCCGGCAAGGAGCCGCGAGCATCGTCGTCGGCAGCTGCGAACTCACTAGCCAACTGAATCATCTGGTTCAAGTCAAGCTGGTGATTGTCCTGCAAGCGCTTCAACTTATGTCGGAGCAACATGCCCCTTTCCAACCCATCGATGAAGGCGGCCATGGAGGTCTGAGCGTGCACTCCTGCGCAGGAATTCTTCATGTCCAGCCAACGGGAAAGGTAGGCGTGAGATGTCTCGTATTTCTCTTGCACGCACCGCTGTAGATCGCCAATAGTGCAGGGACGCTTATACGTATCCTCAAAGTTCTTGGTGAACGCTTCTTGCATGTCCAACCAATTGAAGATGGATTTCTCTGGCAAGTCGTCGATCCATTGACGGGCCATGCCCACCAACATTAAGGGGAGGTACTTGACGGCGACGTTGGGGTTGCCTCCAACAATCTCCACCACGTTGTCGTAGTCATGCAACCATGTGGCTTGGCGGTGTTGTCATAGGGCTTGATGGTCTTGTCAATCCGGAAACCTTTGGGGTAAGTTGCGGACCGTATTGCAGGTCCAATGCAACGAGGTCCCAGGTATGGTCCTTCCCGGGCCTCGTGGATCTTATCGATCCGCGAACGTGCATCGTATGGTCCGGGTTCTTCTTCTTCTTCTTCTTCTTCTTCTTCTTCTTCTTCTTCTTCTTCTTCTTCTTCTTCTTGTCAACAGGGGATGGGCTGCGTGAACGACGCGGGCCTCCTCCGCCATGGTGACTGCTAGGTGGTTATGGAGGGGGAGGTGGCGGTGGGTTAGCCTTCTTGCTGTTACCCTCCTGCGACGCCTCACGTCTGTCACGGTTGCTTGTCGGACACAGGGGGGGGGGGTCATGGCGTGACCTGCTCTTGTGTCCTTGGTTGCGCTCTCCGTCATGAGGGGTCTGCTCCGCGTTGTCGCGGATGACAATGCCACACTGCCTTGGCGGGGGCATATCCGTACGATGGTGAGCCTTGGGGTCTTCGCGATGTCGGGGGGATCGGGGCGGTGGCGATATGCGACGAGGTCGGTCCTTTTCTCCGTGGTCGGAGGATATGGGAATAGCATCCTTCCTGTGGCGCACATCCCTCCGTCTTCGTTCTGATGAACCCGTCTGGGACCCGACATCTTGAGGAGATCTGTCCCTTGGCGGCTTATGATGGCTAGACTGGCAAAGCGCTGGGTCGGACTCAAGCCTCTGAGAGGTGGCCTTTTCCTGCTGCTTCACCGCCTTGGCCACTAGGCCGTAGACCTGTTCCACTGCTTCGGGCGATCTATCCTGCTCCAGAAGGGTCTTTGGCGACGGCGAGGTTAAGGAGTAGGGTGGGCATCACCTGTTTGCCTTCACTGTCAATATACGGCTTGGCCTGTGCCGGATGCGAGGGAGCCCATCCTAGGTTTCGCCGTACACTAGGATCGTTGATGACGCGAGCCAGAGCTTTCTTGGCCTTCTGCTGCTGCAGCAGAGTCTTGTACTTGGCCTCCATTGCTCTAGATTTCTCTATGGACTTCTACGCGTTGACCAGATCTCGATATAGCTTAGCGCCTTGCTCCGTGATGGCCTGCGCTTCCTCCAGCAGCTGCTGGCGCTTCTCGTCAAGCTGATTCACGTTCCGGATATGAGCTACGGTCAGTGGCTCAATGAGGAGATTGCCGTACATTACTCTATCAACTGGAGTGACTTGGGCAGCAGCAGACGTAGATGCTGGAGGCGGCAAGTTTGTGGTGTTGTTGTTGCTCGGGCCGGTGCCGAGTTCCCGCGGCTGCTGCACTGGGTTAGGTGGAGGAGGCATGCCATTTGCATGATCATCGTCAGCAGCAATAAGTGGCCCCTTCCCCTTTTCCAGCGTTGTAGGCGGAGCTCGTCCGGGTTGATCTTCATCCATCGCCATCCCAATGGCGACGAACACCTCTCAAGACGTGACTGCATTGTTGGCTTGCTCGTCGCGCGTGTACTCCTCCTCCATCTCTTGCATGGCGGAGTCTAGTTCCTCTGGACTGAAATCTATCTCCTCTGAATCTGCACTGAAGTCAGCATAAAGCGCGTCAATAACAGAGTCGGAGGGTGCCAGGACTTCCTCGATGACGGGCGTTGGAGGTGCAACAACAGCGACGATGACTGGAGGTGACGGCGCAGCTGCGACGATGGCGGCCGGAGGCGATGGTGGTGGCTGAATCGGAGGGGCTCCGTTAATGAGAGCAAGCGCTGTCTGAGCTGCCGCTTCGGACTCCGCATAGTTGTTGATGGTGTTCACCATGCCTTCAAAGGTAAGGCGTCCTGACGCCTGCTGCCATCTTAGATAATTTCAGAGAAGCGTGCCATGGTCCAATCCTTCCACAAAGTGATACATAACATCATCATTGGGGTAGTGGGCCAGATCGCCTCGTATGCGGAGCCACCTGGCCAGGTAATCGCGGAGGTTTTCGCCCTCTCTCTAAACGCAACGCGCCAGATCGAAGATGGTAACCACGCCGACGAACTTGGATCTCTGTTATCTAGACGCACGAGCGAAGCCGGCGGACTTGCAGCGATCTTCCACCTTTATATCCTGCACAGGGGCGGTTTGGGTGGGCCTTGAATTTTTCCGATCTTTGTCGGCAAACTCCAAAGAGAGATCCAACATTGATCCTTCCGCAAACGTATCCTGCCCGTAGGCGGTCCGTGCGGGCCTTTGTAACACCCTCAGAATCGGCCCTATGCAAGTTTTAGCGAAACCCGCCAAACCCGCATAGAAACGATTCAAAGGTGCCCACCAGGCACTTTCGTGCGGGTGGAAAACGAAGTAATAACATTACACAACAGTCCTTGATGGGACCCACAGAACAGATATATATACAACACGACTCCATGAGTCAAGAATACAGATATACAGTACAAAGATCCAAATCACCTTGAAAATGATAGAGCATCCAACTAAGGACAAGATGCAAATGGGGCTAAGAGCCCTGAAGAATAACCAATGGCGTCCATAACCCTGCCCAGGCCAAGCCGGAAGGGTAACCCTGCTAACGACGTCGATCTCAAAACCTGCTTAAACAAAAGGGGTGCCGACAAAGGGCAAAGGAAAAAGAAGGAGCGTCAGTACTGAGGCCAGTACACAGCGAGGCTAGAATTCGGCGGTCCTCGCCTACATAGGTATGGTGGACTGAAGCGGCAGCGGCAGCATGCACAAGACAACCTATAGAGACTCGATACAACTAGCGGCTATCAGAGAGGGGTAAGGAAGACCTATCCGGTACCTACCTGATACTAACACCAAACAAGCCCATCCTGGTATTCCCCCTCGAAGCCAAACGAGGAAGTCAACCGAGGAACTCACACAGTTGGTAGTTTTATTTATTCGGTTATCGTTGCAGCAATTACTAGTCAAGTATAGATAATCATCCTGAGATAATAAGCAGTGGGCAATTTTAGTTAACCATTCTGTTGTAGTTGCAACACTTACTAGTCAGATACAATTAGCATGAGATAAACCCAAAAACCCAGCAGTTGTTGGTACTTTTATTTAGCCATTCCGTTGCAGTGAAGCTGATTACTAGTCATATCGGATACAAGTCAATTTATAACAGTAAACTTTAGTTATAGTTGTCTATTGTCAAGCACTGTGCTCCAAGTCGTCCATAACCGCGGACACGGCTTCTCGAAAAGATTTAACCCTGCAGGGGTGCACCAAAGTATCCACAAGCACTTCGACCCTTTTTGCCAGATCAGTTAACATACACCCATCGGTATGTCGGCGGGGCCTAAGTCACGACGTTTCCAGACCCAAAGCAAGCACGAGGGGCCACCCCACTAAGTACACCCGCAACAAAGTCGGCCGGTCTCCGAGACGGACTCAGGGTTTGCGACAGTGGCTGTAAACGACAGCAAATCCCAAAACTGGGACTATCGATACCGCGAAAACACTCCGCTTCCTAAACGGTACAGCGTGCTCCTCACACAATCGTAAATAAAGCAGTAAAGCATGGCATAGGTACAGGATAGTAAATAAAACCTCAAACTAGTTGTGGCCCCCAGTACAATACTTTGAAATCAGGTACTAATCAATGGGGGGCCCATATCTCCCCACCTGTGGTTAGCGCGCTCGATCTCGGAACATGTGTCAAGAACTCGGGGTCCTACGGGACACAAGTGGGCGGTCAGAAACCAAATATTATCTATCACCCACCGGTGCCTCTGCTTACCTACTTCAATTTTAGTTGTTAAACAATAATTAAAGTGAACAATAATTAAAGTCATGACCATCTCCAACATTCAACGTGCGGCAATTCTCCAACAACTGTGGTACTTGACGACACGCAACAGCACTTGAGCAAGCGACTACGACGCGCAAGTCCAACTATCTACCAAACAACAGGTAATAGGATGTGGCCAAGGCATTATAAGGCGGCAAGGGATATCTCGGGTACGAAACTAGAGCAACGCAACACAGATAGCAATAGATCAACAGGAGGGAATAAATACTATAAAAGTAAGATAGGTAGAAAGGGGGAGATGCTCGCCTGAAAAACATTGCCGAAGGTTCAACCGAAGATCGGGGCGACACTCGCATCAACTCAACGACCTTATCCGTGAAGAACCAAAACACTAGAATAAACACCGGATGTAGTATTTAATACAACGACAGAAGATCGGCATGATGCATGGTTGATGCATGGCATGGTAAAGGTGAGATGCAATTAGGTCATATTAAGTGGAACCGGGGTTCCGACAATTAATTAAACGGTTCAAGTTATTTATCTACCCTGCAATTTAAATGTTGTTTGAACATGGCAAAATAAGTTACCGGTTCGCTACGCATATTTAAATGGGGACATTATTAGACTAGATTTGCCCGCATATGGGCCCCATATTTAATTATAAGGTGAATCGGCATAAGGCCCCCAAACCACAGACAAGTATGCACGCATGAACAATTTATATGCAACAAATATATAGGTGACATTTATAAAAATAGGGTTCTCGGATAAGGGGTTCACACTTTAGGGGGGGTCTCGACGAACTTGGGGTTCCGGGGTTCGGGGTTCGGTCTCAGGGCTCGACGGTTCGGTCCCGGCGGGATCATTCTCGAATCGCGGAGTAGATCTTGTCGCATCCGGGTTCTCGGCGAGCTCGGCGTCCGGGAAGGAGTACTTGTCGCACCGGGGTCTCGGTGTCTGGGGTGAGTACTTGGCGTCCTCAAGGGAGTACTGGTCGTATCCGCATCGGCGACCTTGGCGTCCGGGTTCTCGACAAACTTGGCGTCCGAAATGAAGGCTCGTCGTCCGGGGATCCTCCGAGTCCGTGTTGACGACCTTGGGGTTCCGACTTTCTCATCGTAGACGGACTTGGTTCGTCGTCGGGTCTCGTCGGGGTCAGTCTTCGGGGTCCGGCCATCGGATCCAGGAACGGGCTTCGGAATCCGTGAGGCGATCTTGGCGCTCAATGTCCGTGAGGGAGTCCTTGTCGTATCCGTGAAGGGGATCGTGTCGGTCCACGGGGTTCGGGCTTCGGGATCGGTCTTCAGTTCCAGATCTTGGCGCGCCAGGGGTTCTGCATCACCGGATCTGTGAACCAGGGTCTTCGGATCCGTGCTCTCGGTTTCATGATGAAGATCTGGTCGATCCGTGACGAGGGTGTTCGGGTACTGGCATGGGTAGACGATGACGGACTTGGATGTGGTACCGACAACCTCCTAGAGTCCCCGTCTCGGTATAATCTTCACGCATCGGTCCTTGACACGGAGTGCTTGGTAAAGAGCGTGGCGTTCTAGGGTCTTCGGAAGATCTTGTGGGCAAGGTGGCAGGGCGAGTTCGGAGGCGGCCCGTGACGCGTGGAGGCGCGGGGTCGCTCCTGCAGGGAGGTGGTCGGCGCTCGACGGAGAGGGCAGAGGACGGAGGAGCCGCGGTGATGGAGTCCGGCGGCGGTGGCGCTCTGGGTGAGCGGCGGCGCCCAGGCCCAGCCAGGCGGCGACGGTTGGGGAAGGCGACGAGGGCGTGGGCGACCTGGGAGGGGGCCTCTGGCCGGGGCAGAGCGGGGGGAAGCTCGGTGTGGCGGAGGTGGAGGTCGGCTCCGGCGGGCTCTGCATCGAGGGGGCGAGGACGCGCCGATAACGGGGAGAGGAGGGCTCGGCCGGAGCTGCTCGGGGGGGGGGGGACGGGCCGATGGACGAAGAGGAGAGGGCGGCGGGGACGACGGTGCCGGAGCGGCGGGGCGGGGAGACCGGCGCGACGGCGCCCAGAGGAGGCCGAAGCGGGGCAAGGCTCTGGCTGGAAAGGGAAGGCCGGCGGGGCGACGCCTTCGGGGCTTGATGGGGTGGCGGCGGTGCTAGGCGAGGCCGGCGGCAGGGCTGGAGGAGCGGAGGAGGGGCCGCGGGTCGACGGGGCGGAGGCCGGCGCGGTTGGCGTGGCCGGGGCCGGGGAAGAGCTGCGAGGGGGGGTCGCGGGGAGAGGAAGGCGAGGCGGGGAGGCCAACGGAGGCGCTGCTCCGGTGAGAGGGAGGTGCACGCGGCGGGCGGTGGGTCACGGGGATGGGGCGAGCGGGGTGGGCTGGGAGAGAGAGGAGGGAGTGGGTCCCGCGGGGAGCGTGCGACAGGGGTGGGTGGGGCGCGCCAGGGGAGAGAGAAGCGGGCCAGGTGGGAGGTTTTCGGTGGGGTGGGAACAGAGAAGTGGAAGTGGGGCCAGGGTGGCAGCGGGACAGGGCAGGTGCGACTGGGTGAGTGCGTGGTGTGTGTTGTGCGTGTGTGCACAAGGAGGGGCTGTGTTGGGTGGGTTTTGGGGAGGTGGCGACAGATGATTGGTGGGGTTTGGGCCAGGGGTGAGGTGGCGGGAGCGGATTGGGTGGGGTGAGGTGGAGGTGGCCTGGTTAGATTAGGACAGGGTAAGAAAAGATTTAGGGGGGAACCGAGTAGATATTTATCTGGGGAAGTAGACTGCTGCCAGCTGGGCCGTTTAGACCTGGCCGGTGGCGGCCTTTCCCGGAACAAAACAGATTTATAATATTTTATTATTTTCTTTGTTTTTAAATCAAAACATTTGTAAAAGGGTTTTAGACAAACAAAAGGTCCGGGCAGATCTAGGGTTTGAATCTGAACAAAGCGGAGACTATCTAGAGAACAAAATAGGCTTTTAGAAAATAGTTTCAGACAAACAAATGCATGATTAAGACGACGATGCTCAAATGCAATGTGGCATGATGACATGAGCATGCGGTCATGACGATGCAATGCACAAAAACAACGCGATTTTCTAGTAGTGGTTTTACGGGATGCCACAATTCGACACCACTAACAATGGATCTCGCCCTCGAGATCCGCCTCATGGTACCGGAAAGAAGGTCGGCGGTCTGAATCTTCTTGCTTCATGTAGATCCTCATGACGCCACTAACAAGAGGTCGTTGATCCTGTTCGTCAAGAGAGCACTCCGGATAAACAACGGACGAAGTTAAAGGTAAGGCCACCTCTAACTTTCATGGAAGGAGTAAGAGTTGCATCGATCCACCATTCAGTATACAACAGCAAATGACAAGAGTAGTGGTATGGTCGCGACTCCATCCCGCACTCAAAGCATTACTTTGTACACGAATAGACAGATTATGCAACCAACCCTCAGGATTAGACTAAAGATCTCGACAATGAGGTTCGGAAACACAGGAGTGATGCAGACTCTGCATCGGATTTGGCGTAGAAGATGTCGTCGCGTCGGAAAACACCGGAAGGCACAAACAAAGAACAAAGAATGGTACCACAGATAAAGGATCACTCAGATAGCATGAACTCCGGATGGTAGAACACCGTTATCAAAGGAGGAAGCGAAACCCTGAAGGTACGACGGAACCCAACCACGAGAAATCCTGGACTCGAAGAGAGAGAAGAGAGCGGATTCAAAACACGCAGAGGTGAGAGGAGAGCAGCAGAGGGGTAAGGAGTAAAAGCAGACCTAACCAGATCTATCCAACCGATTTTTGCAAAATAGTTTTTGACACTCTACTTCGGCCGTTAGCTAGGTTATCCTACAGGCTGGACTTGTGGGGTATCGCAACTGTTGAGCTCTGATACCACTCTGTAACACCCTCAGAATCGGCCCTATGCAAGTTTTAGCGAAACCCGCCAAACCCGCATAGAAACGATTCAAAGGTGCCCACCAGGCACTTTCGTGCGGGTGGAAAACGAAGTAATAACATTACACAACAGTCCTCGATGGGACCCACAGAACAGATATATATACAACACGACTCCATGAGTCAAGAATACAGATATACAGTACAAAGATCCAAATCACCTTGAAAATGATAGAGCATCCAACTAAGGACAAGATGCAAATGGGGCTAAGAGCCCTGAAGAATAACCAATGGCGTCCATAACCTTGCCCAGGCCAAGCCGGAAGGGTAACCCTGCTAACGACGTCTATCTCAAAACCTGCTTAAACAAAAGGGGTGCCGACAAAGGGCAAAGGAAAAAGAAGGAGCGTCAGTACTGAGGCCAGTACACAGCGAGGCTAGAATTCGGCGGTCCTCGCCTACATAGGTATGGTGGACTGAAGCGGCAGCGACAGCATGCACAAGACAACCTATAGAGACTCGATACAACTAGCGGCTATCAGAGAGGGGTAAGGAAGACCTATCCGGTACCTACCTGATACTAACACCAAACAAGCCCATCCTGGTATTCCCCCTCGAAGCCAAACGAGGAAGTCAACCGAGGAACTCACACAGTTGGCAGTTTTATTTATTCGGTTATCGTTGCAGCAATTACTAGTCAAGTATAGATAATCATCCTGAGATAATAAGCAGTGGGCAATTTTAGTTAACCATTCTGTTGTAGTTGCAACACTTACTAGTCAGATACAATTAGCATGAGATAAACCCAAAAACCCAGCAGTTGTTGGTACTTTTATTTAGCCATTCCGTTGTAGTGAAGCTGATTACTAGTCATATCGGATACAAGTCAATTTATAACAGTAAACTTTAGTTATAGTTGTCTATGATCAAGCACTGTGCTCCAAGTCGTCCATAACCGCGGACACGGCTTCTCGAAAAGATTTAACCCTGCAGGGGTGCACCAAAGTATCCACAAGCACTTCGACCCTTTTTGCCAGATCAGTTAACATACACCCATCGGTATGTCGGCGGGGCCTAAGTCACGACGTTTCCAGACCCAAAGCAAGCACGAGGGGCCACCCCACTAAGTACACCCGCAACAAAGTCGGCCGGTCTCCGAGACGGACTCAGGGTTTGCGACAGTGGCTATAAACGACAGCAAATCCCAAAACTGGGACTATCGATACCGCGAAAACACTCCGCTTCCTAAACGGTACAGCGTGCTCCTCACACAATCGTAAATAAAGCAGTAAAGCATGGCATAGGTACAGGATAGTAAATAAAACCTCAAACTAGTTGTGGCCCCCAGTACAATACTTTGAAATCAGGTACTAATCAATGGGGGCCCCATATCTCCCCACCTGTGGTTAGCGCGCTCGATCTCAGAACATGTGTCAAGAACTCGGGGTCCTACGGGACACAAGTGGGCGGTCGGAAACCAAATATTATCTATCACCCACAGGTGCCTCTGCTTACCTACTTCAATTTTAGTTGTTAAACAATAATTAAAGTCATGACCATCTCCAACATTCAACGTGCGGCAATTCTCCAACAACTGTGGTACTTGACGACACGCAACAGCACTTGAGCAAGCGACTACGACGCGCAAGTCCAACTATCTACCAAACAACAGGTAATAGGATGTGGCCAAGGCATTATAAGGCGGCAAGGGATATCTCGGGTACGAAACTAGAGCAACGCAACACAGATAGCAATAGATCAACAGGAGGGAATAAATACTATAAAAGTAAGATAGGTAGAAAGGGGGAGATGATCGTCTGAAAAACATTGCCGAAGGTTCAACCGAAGATCGGGGCGACACTCGCATCAACTCAACGACCTTATCCGCGAAGAACCAAAACACTAGAATAAACACCGAATGCAGTATTTAATACAACGACAGAAGATCGGCATGATGCATGGTTGATGCATGGCATGGTAAAGGTGCAATGCAATTAGGTCATATTAAGTGGAACCAGGGTTCCGACAATTAATTAAACGGTTCAAGTTATTTATCTACCCTGCAATTTAAATGTTGTTTGAACATGGCAAAATAAGTTACTGGTTCGCTATGCAAATTTAAATGGGGCCAATATTAGACTAGATTTGCCCGCATATGGGCCCCATATTTAATTATAAGGTGAATCGGCATAAGGCCCCCAAACCACAGACAAGTATGCATGCATGAACAATTTATATGCAACAAATATATAGGTGACATTTATAAAAATAGGGTTCTCGGATAAGGGGTTCACACTTTAGGGGGGGTCTCGACGAACTTGGGGTTCCGGGGTTCGGGGTTCGGTCTCAGGGCTCGACGGTTCGGTCCCGGCGGGATCATTCTCGAATCGCGGAGTAGATCTTGTCGCATCCGGGTTCTCGGCGAGCTCGGCGTCCGGGAAGGAGTACTTGTCGCACCGGGGTCTCGGTGTCTGGGGTGAGTACTTGGCGTCCTCAAGGGAGTACTGGTCGTATCCGCATCGGCGACCTTGGCGTCCGGGTTCTCGACAAACTTGGCGTCCGAAATGAAGGCTCGTCGTCCGGGGATCCTCCGAATCCGTGTTGACGACCTTGGGGTTCCGACTTGCTCATCGTAGACGGACTTGGTTCGTCGTCGGGTCTCGTCGGGGTCAGTCTTCGGGGTCCGGCCATCGGATCCAGGAACGGGCTTCGGAATCCGTGAGGCGATCTTGGCGCTCAATGTCCGTGAGGGAGTCCTTGTCGTATCCGTGAAGGGGATCGTGTCGGTCCACGGGGTTCGGGCTTCGGGATCGGTCTTCAGTTCCAGATCTTGGCGCGCCAGGGGTTCTGCATCACCGGATCTGTGAACCAGGGTCTTCGGATCCGTGCTCTCGGTTTCATGACGAAGATCTTGTCGATCCGTGACGAGGGTGTTCAGGTACTGGCATGGGTAGACGATGACGGACTTGGATGTGGTACCGGCAACCTCCTAGAGTCCCCGTCTCGGTATAATCTTCACGCATCGGTCCTTGACACTGAGTGCTTGGTAAAGAGCGTGGCGTTCTAGGGTCTTCGAAAGATCTTGTGGGCAAGGTGGCAGGGCGAGTTCGGAGGCGGCCCGTGACGCGTGGAGGCGCGGGGTCGCTCCTGCAGGGAGGTGGTCGGCGCTCGACGGAGAGGGCAGAGGACGGAGGAGCCGCGGTGATGGAGTCCGGCAGCGGTGGCGCTCTGGGCGAGCGGCGGCGCCCAGGCCCAGCGAGGCGGTGACGGTTGGGGAAGGCGACGAGGGCATGGGCGACCTGGGAGGGGGCCTCTGGCCGGGGCAGAGCGGGGGGAAGCTCGGTGTGGCGGAGGTGGAGGTCGGCTCCGGCGGGCTCTGCATCGAGGGGGCGAGGACGCGCCAGCGACGGGGAGAGGAGGGCTCGTCCGGCGCTTCTCGGGGGGGGGGGGGACGGGCCGGTGGACGAAGAGGAGAGGGCAGCGGGGACGACGGTGCCGGAGCAGCGGGGCGGGGAGACCGGCGCGACGACGCCCAGAGGAGGCCGAACCGGGACGAGGCTCTGGCTGGAAAAGGAAGGCCGGCGGGGCGACGCCTTCGGGGCTTGATGGGGTGGCGGCGGTGCTAGGCGAGGCCGGCGGCAGGGCTGGAGGAGCGGAGGAGGGGCCGTGGGTCGACGGGGCGGAGGCCGGCGCGGTTGGCGTGGCCGGGGCCGGGGAAGAGCTGCGAGGGGGGGTCGCGGGGAGAGGAAGGCGAGGCGGGGAGGCCAACGGAGGCGCTGCTCCGGTGAGAGGGAGGCGCACGCGGCGGGCGGTGGGTCACGGGGATGGGGCGAGCGGGGTGGGCTGGGAGAGAGAGGAGGGAGTGGGTCCCGCTAGGAGCGTGCGACAGGGGTGGGTGGGGCGCGCCAGGGGAGAGAGAAGCGGGCCAGGTGGGTGGTTTTCGGTGGGGTGGGAACAGAGAAGTGGAAGTGGGGCCGGGGTGGCAGCGGGACAGGGCAGGTGCGGCTGGGTGAGTGCGTGGTGTGTGTTGTGCGTGTGTGCACAGGGAGGGGCTGTGTTGGGTGGGTTTTGGGGAGGTGGCGACAGATGATTGGTGGGGTTTGGGCCAGGGGTGAGGTGGCGGGAGCGGATTGGGTGGGGTGAGGTGGAGGTGGCCTGGTTAGATTAGGACAGGGTAAGAAAAGATTTAGGGGGGAACCGAGTAGATATTTATCTGGGGAAGTAGACTGCTGCCAGCTGGGCCATTTTGACCTGGCCGGTGGCGGCCTTTCCCGGAACAAAACAGATTTATAATATTTTATTATTTTCTTTGTTTTTAAATCAAAACATTTGTAAAAGGGTTTTAGACAAACAAAAGGTCCGGGCAGATCTAGGGTTTGAATCTGAACAAAGCGGAGACTATCTAGAGAACAAAATAGGCTTTTAGAAAATAGTTTCAGACAAACAAATGCATGATTAAGACGACGATGCTCAAATGCAATGTGGCATGATGACATGAGCATGCAGTCATGACGATGCAATGCACAAAAACAACGCGATTTTCTAGTAGTGGTTTTACGGGATGCCACAGCCTTGATGCTCCTCCGACTCCCAGGTAACTAGTGCTCGAGTCGGTTTTGCCAATGAAGAGGTGGATGTCTCCGATAGGAACAATCGAACACCGCGTAGGGTTCGTCTTCACCGGGATCCAGAACTCATCGGGAGGGACGATTGGAACGTTGGCGGAGAAGAGAACGTGACCGATGGCTACGGTTTTGCCGATTCCCGCGAAGATCTTGGTGCTGGCCCGCTGGAGAGCCTTAAGCGCCTCTTGCCCCACGGTGGGAACCAACTGTTGTGGTATTGCCGACGAGTACGCCATGGAGGGGTCTTCACAGTGCGTGTTTAGAGACGTGGGGGAAGGCGTGCGGTTAACGGGTACGAGCTAACACATCTTACCTAGGTCCAGATCCCACGATGGTGGCAGAATCCTACTCCTGCTATAAATCACTATAAGGGCAATATGCCGAGTTACACGGATTGGTTCGGTGTGGGAGGTTGTCTGAAGTTGTCTATGATCGTGTGAGATTGTGCCCTAAAGGCTCCCATAGGCCCGACTTATATAGTCGCCAGGTCCTAGGGTTACAGGAAAAAGTCCTAGCTGGACAGGTTACAGAGTCCTTCACCGTCTATTACTAGTCTTATGTATCTTGCACTCCAAGGCTCCGGATACGTCGGTGACTCCAACCGTAGCCTTCCTTTATCCGGCATGGGCCTCCCTTCTGGATCCATCTAACTGGGCCGCCCAGCAGGCCATGGGCCATGCTACCAACTGTGGGCCACCCGGGTTATCCGGATAGGAGACATGCTATGAGGATACCCATATAGCATATCCCCAACAATGTGAATGCCCCAGCTCAGCAACATCGCCGTGTTCAGCCTGGAAGGAGATTTCCCCAGGGAATTCTCTCATCCGCAAGGGCCTTCTGTTTCACATGAATGCTGAAGAAGCCCAAGAAGCGCCAGATGTCGTGATGGGTATGTTTTGTGTTGACTCAGTACTTGCAAGAGTGTTGTTTGATTCTGGAGCATCGCACTCGTTTGTTATAGAAGAATTTGCATGCACTAGTAAGATTAAACCAACCAAACTGAAGCATGTTATGATAGTTCAAATACCTGGTTCAACCACCAAAGCTAGACAAATTTGCAAGGTCGTACCTATCAGAATCCAAGGAATAGATTTTTATGCTAATCTAATAGTAATTGGAACCAAAGGTTTGGAAGTAGTACTAGGAATGGATTGGGTGTCGAAACATAAAGGATTAATCGACTGTGCCAAGAAATCCATAACCATGACTAGTACCACTGGAGTATCAGTAGAGCATGTATCTGAAACCTTGCCCCGTCAATTCAAGTGCAACAAGAGTCTAGCCTAACCAACCATTGACCAAGTCAAAGTAGTCTGTGAATACCCCGACGTATTCCCAGATGTATTGCCCGGTATGCCCCCAGATCGGGATATCAAGTTTATCACTGAAATAATCCCTGGAACTGGACCCATAGCTCAGAGACCTTATAGTATGAACTCGTCTGAATTAGTGGAGCTAAAGAAGCAACTGGATGCTATGCTGGAGATTGGATTGATTCAACCAAGTGCGTCGCCATGGAGATCACCTGTCTTGTTCGTGGATAAGAAGGATGGAGGTAACCGTTTGTTCATGGATTATCGGAAACTAAATGATGTCACCATTAAGAACAAGTATCCCCTGCCGAAGATAAAAGATCTGTTTGATCAGTTGACTGGTGCCAAAGTGTTTTCTAAGATTGGTCTTAGAACTGGTTATCATCAACTCAAGATTCGCGCAAAGGATATTCCAAATACTGCCTTTACCACTAGATATGGACTGTATGAGTACACCATCATGTCTCTTGGATTAACCAATGCCCCTGCTTATTTCATGAACCTCACGAATAAGATTTTTATGAACTTCCTAGATAAGTTTATCGTTGTTTTTATCGATGATATCCTGATCTATTCCAAATAAGAATAAGACCATGAGCTACACCTAAGGACCATCCTTGAAACCCTTAGAGAGCATCAGTTGTATGCCAAGTTTAGCAAATGTGAATTCTGGTTAAAGGAAGTAGGATTCCTAGGACATATCGTGTAAGCAGGAGGAATTGTTGTCGATCCCTCCAAGATTAAGGATGTTGAAGAATGGCAAGCCCCAACCACTCAAACTGAAGTTCGCGCATTTCTCGGATTAGCGGGATATTACCGCAAGTTTGTAGAAGGATTCTCGAGCATCGCAAGACCCATGACCCAATTGTTGAAGAAAGATAAGAAGTTTGAATGGACGGACAAATGTGAAGCAAGTTTTCAAGAGCTTAAGAAGAGATTGATCTCAGCCCCAATCTTGATTATGCCGGATATTATGAAGCCTTTTGATGTGTTTTGTGACGCATCCAAGATTGGTATTGGATGTGTGCTAATTCAAGAAGGCAAATTCATATCCTATCTATCCCGACAACTGAAGCAACATGAGCAGAATTACCCTACCCATTATCTTGAACTAGCAGCCATAGTTTTAGCCTTGAAGACATGGCGGCATTACCTCATGGGTAACCGCTATGAGATTTATTCGGATCATAAGAGCCTGAAGTATATTTTCACCCAGAAGGATCTAAATATGAAGCAAAGGAGATGGATAGAGATAATCAAGGACTATGACCTTGACATTCACTATCCGGATTCACCGAAGATGAAGAAGGAGTTTTGTGGTACAAAGGACATATCTGTGTGCCAGTAGATTCAGAGTTGAAACAAGCTATTTTGAAAGAAGCCCATGATACTCTTTATTCTATCCACCCCGGAGGAACCAACATGTATCAGGATTTGAAGGATCAATTTTGGTGGCATAAGATGAAGAGAGAAATCGGAAGCTATATAGCCAAGTGTGATATCTGTTAGAGAGTCAAAGCGGGACATCAGAAACCCGCAGGACTGTTGCAACCATTGCAGATTCCGGAATGGAAATGGGATTCTGTTGGAATGGATTTTATCACCGGTTTGCCTATATCTAGTAGGGGAAATGACTCTATTTGGGTCATAGTGGATAGACTGTCCAAAGTAGCCCATTTCTTACCAGTCAAGACCACTTATCAGAGTTCAAAGCTAGAAGAGTTGTACATTGCTAGAATAGTTAGTTTGCATGGAGTCCCCAAGAACATTGTGTCGGATCGAGGAACCCAGTTTACCTCGAGATTTTGGAAGAAAGTCCAAGAAGGATTAGGAACCAGACTGGATTTCAGCACATCTTATCACCCTCAGACTGATGGACAAACAAAGCGAGTAAACCAAATACTCGAAGATATGTTGAGAGCTTGTGTGTTAGAATATGGATCAAAATGGGAAGACTATTTGCCTTTCGCAGAATTCTCATACAACAACAGTTACCAAGCCAGTTTGCAAATGGCCCCGTTTGAGTTCATGTATGGAAAGAAGTGCCTTACCCCTTTGAATTGGTCGGAAATAGGAGAGAGTCAGATTTTCGGACCCGACATCCTACGAGAAGCCGAAGAAACAGTTCACAAGATCTGTGAGCACCTTAAGACCTCCCAATCCAAACAAAAGAGTTATGCTGACAAGAGACGCCGAGACCTAGCCTTCAACATTGGAGAATTTGTGTATCTCAAGGTATCACCATTGAAAGGAATGCAACGTTTCCAACTGAAAGGAAAGCTTGCCCCAGATATATTGGACCCTTCGAGATTTTGAATCGTCGAGGAGAAGTATCATATCAACTGGAATTGCCGGAGGAGATGTCAACCATGCATAATGTGTTCCATATCTCGTTACTTCACAAATGCCTAGAAGTCCGGGAGAAGACCACAGAGATCAACAATGACCTAACATATCCTGAAGTACCCATTCGTATTTTGGAGGAAGCCTCCAGAACAACTAGAACCCGGAGTATCAAGTTTCTCAAGGTCCAGTGGAGTAACCACACTGAAGAAGAAGCTACCTGGGAGAGAGAAGATTACATTAGGACTGAGTTTCCAGATCTCTTTAATCCTAGTTTTATTTTTCTCAAATCTTGGGACGAGATTTTGTTTAAGGAGGGAACGTTTTTAACATCCCAAAAATATTAATCAAGATTATCAAGTTCTAATCACCCAAGTTTAGGGTTAACAAAAACTTTTATTATTAAAATCAATATGAATGCATGTGTGTATGTGATGAATGCATGAATGCTTGTCATGAATTGTTTGATTGTTATGAATGGCAAGGATTGGTTTAAAGATGAAAACAACACCATCTAAATAATTTCCAAGCAGAATCAAATGAAGAGAAAATAAAAAATAAGATATATAAGCAAATGGTCATTTTGACCAAAGTTAACCACTAGACCACTTTGAGTGTTGCTAGTACAAGTTTTCTAACAAAAATGAATCCAATTCTCTTCACCCCTTGCTAGACCAAGTAAAAGTGAAGCCAAGCCCACTTTGCAAACCAACATAAATAGATTTCAAATCTATTCAAATGACAATTCAAAACTTAATCAAGAGTAGGTACTAAGGTCACCATTTCTCAAAAACCACTCAAACCACTTAACCTTGACAAACCCAAGCAACCAGAGACTACCAAGTATGTGACCAGTACACTCACCAAATTTCATTTAAAATCTTCAAACTAAGTTTCTTTCGGCAATTTCATCAAACATCTTCTGAGCACAAATCAAATAAAGCAACAAACACTATGTTGAGCAGTGTTCTTGCCAAACTTGTTCCCTCTATAGCCTCCACAACACCTCTAGTATGTCACCCACCTTGTCTATGCAGCCCTAGCCCACTACATACACAACCATTTCATCAATGGCCACCATGGCCAAGCACATTTTCCACCCCCACCGGTGACAGCACAGTGCAAGCCACGTCGGCCTCGCCTACCATGTCTAGAACGTTGCCCGTGCCTCACTGCCCCCTTCAGACCAGCCCTAGCTCAAGGCCAGAGAGAGCAGGAGCCGGGAATGTCGTGTCCGCGCTGCTGTCGACCATGCCGACATGCACCGCAGTTCACGCCCCGTTCCCGCTCGAACTGACCACCTCGACCTCTCGCCGCCCGCCTCAACGATCGCCACCGTCCTAGGAGCACTAAGGACATCCCCGTTGGAGATCACATGCCCCGTAGCCGCCGGATGCCGCGAAGTTCGCCGCCAGCACCGCCGGCATGCACCAAAGCCGCTGACCGCTGCAGGCCTCCATTTACTGAGCCATGATGCCCGTGATGACCGCCAGGCGACCGCCCACCGTCCTAGCCGACGAACCATGCCATTACCTCGCTGTGACACCATCCCTGACGAACTCTGACCATGCCGCTCTTCCCCTCTTGCCCAACTATAAAAGGGAGATCCCCCGCACCAACTCTTCACACCATCTCACTCCACACATCCTCAGCAACGCCTCCGAGCAACCCCAGAGCAAGCCGCTCCCCGTAGCTCCCCAATTCCACCGGAGACCGCCGCAACAGGAGGAGAAGGGCGCTGTCGATTTAGGCCACCGCAGGAGAATCCGCCAGTACCAGGAGAACCGTCGGAGCTACTGATGACCCACAAGTGCAGGAGATCGCAATAGTCTTCGCGGGTAGTATAACCCAATTTATTGATTCGACATAAGGGGAGCCAGATAATACTTGTAAGCCTTAACAACTGAGTTGTCAATTCAGTTGGACCTCGAAATAGTTTTTCCTCACAGAAGTTTATCAGTAGCAACAGTTTGTAGTAGCAATAGCAAAGCAACAGTAGCAGTAAAACATGAGCAATAGTAATAGTAACAGTAAACAGTGGGATTCGAGTGCGGTAGGCATAGGGATGGATGGACGGGCGTTGCATGGACGAGTCTAAACATGTAACTTCAAGATCTAGGGCATTGCAGATAAATAATAATAAGAATCCAAGTACTAAACAATCCTAGGCATGTGCTCCAAATATAGTCATACGTGCTCGCAACGAGAACTTGCACAACATCTTCTGTCCAGCCAGCCCGTGGCAGCGGGGCCTCTAGGGAACTACTGGCAATTAAGGTGCTCCTTTTAATAGAGCACCGGAGCAAAGCATTAACACTCCTTGAACACATGTGATTCTCACACCACAAGCATCCCCTCCAGTTGTCCCAATTATTGTCACTTCGGGGCCTTTGGATCCGGACAATGATATGTGTACACAACTTGCAGATAAGACCACAAACAATACTATCATAATGATTCAATAATAAGTTTAGATCTGAGATAATGGCACTCGGGCCCTAGTGACAAGCATTAAGCACACCAAGTTGCAACGAAGTCAAATAGCACTAATAGAGATACTAGGCACTATGCCCTAACAATCTTATTCGATTACATGATAGAAATCATCCAATACCTACCACCCCCAAGCCTACATCGGGGGATTACTCACTCATGGATGAGGGAAACATCGATGGTTGATGGAGAGGCGTTGGTGATAACGATGGCGATGATCCTCTCCAAATTCCTCGTCCCGGCAGGGTTCTAGAACGGAGTTTCTGGATTCGAATCTTGGTTTCTAGTGGCGGCGGTAGAGCAAAACTCTTTCTGGAAAACTATCCAGTGATCAAAATGACAAGGCAAGAAGACAATGAGCATCTCAGCGATATTTTTATTTACTATATGCATAGATTTTTATTGAGGATGCTTCATAGAATGCTCATTATGGTAATGCTGCAAGTTTCCACCATGATTAGGCATGGCTTAGGCTAGCGGCCCATGCGCTTCTCTAACACATATATATACTCCATAAACTCACAAGCTCCCCTTTTATTTCACACCGTCGACATACGCAAACAAAAGAGCAAGGTATCAACTGGATATGTATCCATAAGTGTTGAAAACGTTCCCCGTGACAGCACGGTCTGCTAACTCCCAGCCTATAATTTGCAAGCATATAACTTTCATGGACATGTCACAATGGTTCAGGATTATTAAGTGCAAGGAATAAAGTGTGCCATCAAGTTCATCAGAGCTTTACTAACTAACTTTCTCAAAGCAGTCAAACATTTTATTTGGAAGAAAACAAGGCATACAGAATATGCACTAAAATAGAAAATGATGCTAATAGGTAGGTATGGTGGACACTATTGGCAATATTGGTTTTGGGGAGTTGGATGCACAAGTAGAGATCATACTCAGTGCAAGTGAAGGCTAGCAATAGAGAGGGAGCGACAACCGAGAGAGCAATAATTGTCATAATCATGCTTGCAACAAAACATGACTAATTATGGCATGAAAGTGATACAAGAACTTTGAGGAAAAATAAATCATCGAGGCTTACTGAGTATTGTTTAGTCATATGCATGTGTGAGAATGTGCCAAGTCGATTCATATGAAACTTCAGAGGAGTATACCACAACATCATACAAAAATATGAATAAAACAATGCAAGCAAACATTCATATGACATGCTACAAACTATTAGCTAGCTGGAGCTAATCACAGACAAGCAAGAACTACTAAGAATCCATCAGTAACATACACCTTACATGAACAGACTAAGCATGCTCACAATGATGAGTATATGTACAAAAATGAAAACAAATAGAGTTCATTACCGGCCTCTTACCACTCCTCAAGTTGTCTTAATATTCATTATTGCCCTTCACTTGTATGACTTGAATAATAACATGAAACCATAATCCACTAAGGACAGCTGGACCCTGCAAAGAACTCACAAAACCAAAGAAGAACGACAAATATTTTTGGTGTTTTCGATTTTCTAAAACAAGCAAACAAAGCAAAAACTTTTTAGATTTTTCTTTAAGGCAAACCAAAGCTAAAAATAAAAGAAACAAACCAAGAGAAACAACAAAAATATTTTTGGTATTTTTGTGTTTTGAGAAAGCAGAAACAAAAAAAACAGAAAGAAAGCAAAACAATGGATATACAAAGAACCGACGAAACATGATATATAGATGAGTGTGATGTCGGTATACCTCCCCCAAGCTTAGGCTTTTGGCCTAAGTGGGGCTCAATCCCATGGTTCCCAAGAAGGTGCACCTCCGTAGTACAACAAGGAGGCTCCCTCGTCCTGGTATGAGCTCGAGGACTCCCCTATGTAGTATACAGAGGGGTCATATGAGGGCGCGTCCCCCTGATAGTGTCCATGTAAGCCAAGAATGTGCAGCTTGTCATCCATCTCCTCCTTGGAGCGCGACAAAGGTCCCTTTGAAATACTGAACAAAGTGTTTTGAGGGAGAGGGATCTCTCTCTCTCTCTTCCCCGTCAATAAACAACATTCTATAAATCAAACTCTTAAGGGTAGAGCCAGTAGTGACAAAATGGTGCGCCTTCATGGCAGCAAGATCAAGCATCTGAGGGGCCAAAACTGTATCATTTGGATCAACTGCAAGGTCCAAGGCAGCAACAAGACGTGCAACAATAATTCCCCCCATAAATGGGTCCCTTAGTAGTTAAGAGACGAGCAATGAGAGAACCAAGATTGTACTTAGTTTCATTGTTGAGCGCAGCAGCTATGAAGGCAAAATGATAGTTGGAAATATTACTAGTGTTCTCCGTACCAAGAACACTAGTGGCAAGATAGTAAGCAAAGTACCTGATGGCTGGGAGTTGAATGTTTCTTATATTTCCCCTTTGGGCTCTACGGTCATCATCATTAGTTATCCCGCAGTAGAGCTCCAACAAATCAGCGGGTTGAGCTGGAATTTTCTTTGCCGACCCAGCTGTAGCAAGTCCCAGAGCCTCACAAAATTTCTTCAATGTCATGTTGTAAGACCTGCCATAAATTTTGAAAGACACATCTGGCTTGAACAAGCTGTTAGTAAAAGAAAAGCTCTCCACAAATGTTTTAGTGAGCGTTGCATATTGCACGTTCTCATCCTTCATAAAGCTTGTTAGTCCAGCCCTACGAACCAAGGTCATAAAATCATCAAGAATCCCAGCATCCCGCAAAAAGGTTAGGCAAGGAAAGGTGGAATGGTGAGCATCCCCCTCATCTCCCTCGTCGCCAAATCACGGTGTAATGAGATCCTCATTGTATGAGGGCCTAGCTTGGGATGATGATCTTGAAGGCCTTGCCCTCCTAGGTGCATCACCCTCAAATATTTCTCCAAATGTGTGGTTGTCCATGACCACTCTTTTCTGAAATTTTTAGACAAACATCAAACCAAGTGATTTCCAAGTTGATAAATGATGAGAAAATACTATATGAACTTGCTAGAGGGCTACACATGCATCAATATGAAATCTATAAGCATAGAACAAGCATGAAAGCTCACACAACCTGTCACCTATAGCAGCAAAATACTCAAGATACAATCTATCAATCACAAATCTAATTGGACAA
This sequence comes from Avena atlantica, assembly GCA_910589765.1. Lineage (NCBI taxonomy): Eukaryota > Viridiplantae > Streptophyta > Magnoliopsida > Poales > Poaceae > Avena > Avena atlantica. The sequence goes on from OU342739.1 coordinate 152,584,847, forward strand.
GTGGAGGAGGCACATACCAAGGAGCAATCCCTCCAAAAATTAGCAACAAAGATGGGATTAGCAAGGAGACTCTTAATAACACTAGCACCATGTGTGTTTCAGCACTCTTCAAAAAATTCATTAGTAAACTCAATGTAACCATCATTAATATCATAACTCTCTCTAGACTCAGGTGAGCTAACAGGTGTAACAGTGTCTTCACTAGGAGTTTCAGTATTTCCTAGACTAGGCATAGTAGCATCTAGGAAAGGACCTAATGAACCACTTGCATCAAGCACAGTAGAAGTAACATCATGAGTATCAAAATCAGTTTCAGACTTAGTAGTAGTAGCAGTGTGTGTAGCATGAGTATGTGGTGGTGGTGTAACAAGCTTACTTATAACAGACAGTGAATCAAGAGCAGCAGAGGTGTTTAGGACTGTACCTCTTCTTGTAGTGGATGATAAAATAGGAAAATTTCCATCACGAGACTTCCCCATGATGAAAGAAGTAGCAGTGAAAAATAATAGATCCAAGTGAGCTTACAAATAAAGCTATGCTCCCCGGCAACGGCGCCAGAAAATAGTCTTGATGACCCACAAGTATAGGGGATCGCAACGGTCTTCGTGTGTAGTATTACCCAATTTATTGATTCGACACAAGGGGAGCCAAAGAATAATTGCAAGCCTTAACAATTGAGTTGTCAATTCAGCTACACCTGGAAATAGTTCTTGCTCACAGAAGATTATCAGTAGCAACAATCTGGTAGTAGCAAAGGCAAAGCAACAACATCGGCGAAATAGGATCAATAATAACAGTAGCAGCAAACATTAGTATATGAGTGCGGTAGGCATAGGGATGGATGGACGAGCATTGCATGGACGAGTCTAAACATGTAACTTAAAGACCTAGGGCATTGCAGATAAATAAGGATAAGCATTCAAATACTAAAGAATCATAGGCATGTGCCCCATATATAGTCATACGTGCTCGCAATAAGAACTTGCACAACATCTTTTGTCCTGCCAGCCCGTGGCAGTGGGGCCTCTAGGGAACTACTAGAAATTAAGGTGCTCCTTTTAATAGAGCACCGGAGCAAAGAATTAACACTCCATGAACACATGTGATTCTTACACCACAGCCATCCCCTCCAATTGTCCCAATTTCTGTCACTTCGGGGCCTTTGGATCCGGACAATGATATGTGTACACAACTTGCAGATAAGATCACAAACAATACTATCATAATGATTCAATAATAAGTTCAGATATGAGATCATGGCACTCGGGCCCTAGTGACAAGCATTAAGAACAACAAGTTGCAACAAAGTCAAATAACACTAATAGAGATACTAGGCACCATGCCCTAACAATCTTATTCAATTACATGATAGAACTCATCCAATCCCTACCATCCACATAGCCTACAGAGGGGGATTACTCACTCATGGATGAGGGAAACATTTATGGTTAATGGAGAGGCGTTGGTGATGACGATGGCGATGATCCTCCCCAAATTCCCCGTCCTGGCAGGGTGCCAGAACGGAGTTTCTGTTTCCGAATCGCGGCTTCTGGTGGTGGCGGCGCAGCGGAACTCTTTTTGGAAAAACGTCAAACCCCCCTTGGTTTTTAGGTCAAGGGGTAACTTATAGGCGGATAGGGAGCCCAAGGGGGTGCCTGGGGTGTCCGCACTCGCCTAGGCGCGGGCTGGGGCCACCCGCGCCTGACAGGGGTGTGGGCCCCCCAGGCTTCCACTCCGTCTCGTCTTCTAGCTCCATGGATCTTCTGGTGAAATAGGATTTTTGGCATATTTTCCGGGATTTTTCCTGATAGTTGATTTTCTGCACAAAAACTAGACACCAAGGTAATTCTGCTGAAAATAGCGTCATTTCCGTGTTAGTTGTATCCAAATCACATAAGTTTAGAGGAGAAACAGTATAAAAAGTGTTCGGGAAAGTAGAGACGTTTTGGACGTATCATGGGCCGGCCCATCTACCTCTCCCACGCGACCCAGTAGTTCAAATTTAATTGTTTCCATTTAGTTTAAACTCTAGTTCTGTCAGTAGATTTAAAAATCAATTCAGAGAGATTGACTAAACCAAATTGGATGAAACTAATTTTGTTAGAAAGGTATTGGAATTTTTAATCCAAGACCTTTGGATTCAAACCATTTGGAATTATAGATCACCTATAGTGAAAATAAAAAGGCAGAGACTTTTCTGCATTCAAACATTTTTAAAAAATCAACCATAAATGCTTTTGGGCTGATTCAAACTCTCAAAAATCACATTTTATAAGACCTTTCTGCATATATAAAAATATCTAGGTTTAGTTGCAGTAATAATGGACAAGTATTAAAAGAATGCCCCATAGGCATTTCTAGTCACTTTAATTAATTAAAATAATAAGGTTAAAACTTATTAAATTCTGACACCACTTTAAATCACATTCCCAAGTATTAAAATATGTGGTGATGACATGTGTCAACATGATCCCCTATTTTAATTGGAGAATATTAAATCTTAAGTAGTTTTTCAATGAGTAGAAATTACTTCTCCAAAATAAAATAAATAAGACAAATGCTTTAATCCTTGTGATGATTGTGATGATGCTAGATCATCTAGTATGAACCTTTGTGTGCCAAATAGAAGTAATTAAGTATTGTTTGGTGATTGTGTACCTCATATTTATTTATAGACGCTAGTACCGACCAAGGATACGAAGAGGAAGGAGACTACTACGAAGAAGAAGCAGAGGAGAAGTTCAACCACTGCACTACTCAAGGCAAGCTAAGCTAAACCATGCAAGTCATCTTAGCAACTAGAACTTTGCAAGGTAACACTTGCATAATAACTATGCAAACTAGAGGCCTTAGGCATATTTGGTTATCCCACTTGATTATACCAAATCACAGTTTTACTTGCAATCATGATTATTTTATTTCTTTATCAAAGTTCTTTACTTACTTCTAGTTAGTATTTAGTGATTTTTGGAAAGATATTAGAGGTAGCATAAAGAGCATAAAACTTGGCCTAAGTTAGACAGAACTAGATGTCATACTGAGGCATGAGATTAGATTTGGATAAGTCACACTTGATTATCACCCCTCATTAGTGAATACCCCAACGTTAGTGGCTAGTGCTAAGCATAAAACTTGATCACTTTAGATGGGAACACTTGGTGAAAATGATTATGAAAACCTTAGAATGACGAGTCATTCTAATGAAATTTTTTGACATGTATTATGAGCATCAGATGTATTGATGATGAAAATGTTGAGGCATGAGCCTTATCCCTTTATAAAACTGATGGTTGGGTTCGGATGCGATACCATTCCAATATTACCGTACAACCACAATACCCGAATGTGGGTAGGTCTTGACTGGAAGTTTATATATCTTAGTATGGGTTACCTTACGGAAGAGGTTTGAGCTGAGGGTCGTTATGATTGTCCACCTGTGCAGTTCTCAAGATGACAGATGGTCATGGTTGGGAGGCCAAACTCATAGGGGAGGTGCCTATACTAGCATGTGTAATTGAAAGGTTAGGATTATTATCCGCATACTGTGTATGGTGATTTAGGATTGTTCCTAACGGATGTATCGAATGTTGTGGTGAAAGTGTACCACCTCTGCAGAGTGTCAAACTATTCGAATAGCTGCGTCCGCGGTTATGGACAGTTGGAGTGGCCATACTGTTCCGTCGTCAGATGTTTTCAAAATGACTTGTGAAATGAATCATGACTTTGACTTGACCACAACAGGGTTGTGAAAGTGAAAGCTAAGTTCCCACTTAGGTGGTGAAAGATATTAAACTAGTTTTCTTTACTTCTAAACTCAGTTAGAGATAAACTTGGCTTTTGCAAAACAACCTAGAGGTTAGGAATCTTACCTGAACCACGTTACTTGTTAGTGATAGTTTGCGAGTACTTAAAGAGTACCCATGGCTGTGTCCCTGGCTATTCCTATTGTCAGACTATGACGAGCACTACCAGGATGATGGATATAAGGAAGTCTATGACAACTAGGATCATCTCCCATCGTCAGCATTGCCTGTGACCCTGAAGATGGAGCTTCGTCCATGCTACCATTATTATATTATTCCGCTGCGTTGATTGTATTAAGACTGGATCATGAGATCCTTTATTTGTAAGACCTTTATTATGGCTTGTAATGGATGATGAACTATGGTACCAATCTGTTATGTCTCGCAAAAATAGTATTCCTGGGATTGTGATTTATGGCATAACAGGCATCTAGGATTAAAAATCCGGGTGTTGACATTTCTTGTGACAATTATATTGTCAAATTTATTCAGAGTGCTACTGAAAGTTATTATGAGAGAGGGAAACATGGTTTTATGCATCTCAATAATATTAAGTTTCCCCGTTTTATGTTGAAAGCTTTGAAGTTGCATTTTTTTGTCTTCCTATGCTAGTGGCCTTTTGTTTCTATAATTTGTTTTACCATGAGACTCCCTTGCATAGGAAGTGGGTTAGACTCAAATGTGTTGGATATTTACTTCTTGATGCTCTCTTTCACTTCAAATCCATATCTCCTATGTTCGCATCTTTGAAATTTTCAAGCCTAACTTAAAGGCATTAAAGAAAAGTACTTCTTGGGAGATAACCCAATAGTTTGGTTGAGTCTTGGAAGTTATTACTTCAGTAATAACCGCTCCTCATCTTTTTTGTTTTGGTTATTGTGTCAAGATCAACTACTTTTGAGAAGTAGAGGAGTTGTGAAAAGTGGCTGTCCTGGGACAAATTTTTGTGCTACATTGTAAAAATTCGTGAAGGAGCTCAGTATTTCGGATGGAGCTGTAATTTTCCCTTTTTTCCCCAAGTTGTTATCCAACTTTCATTAGTTTTGAAATTTTTGATTTGAGCAAGAGAAGTTTTTCGAAAAAATCAATCTTTACTTGCTGCTCTGTTTTGACGGATTTCTGCCATCATTTGCATTTGCCTCTTATATTGATTCCCTTGCAGATTCTTTTTGGGATTTTGGAAAGGATTTTCTACAATAGCTTTTGGTTTTGGTGGATTTCAGTTGAAATGTGTACCTAGAGGTTTACTGTTTTTGCATACACTAATGTTGCCAATGAGGTTTGTGTAAGGCCTTGTATCAAAGGATTTTTCAGGAGATGGAGAGAAGGAATCTGCAGAGTACGTTTTTGAATAGGTAAAAGTGCTACAAACTGAAGGTTCGTGAAAACCTTATATTTTTTATGTTTTTATTACATACGGAAGGTTACGAGACGAAACAAAGGAGGAAACGGAGGCCAGGCGGGCCACACCCACCCTAGGCACGGGCCCCAGCTGGCCACGCCTATAGGGGTGTGAGCCCCCTGGAGTCCGTCTCCGCCTCGTATTCGCACAATACCTTCCTTATGCATTGAAACATCGTAATATATAACCCCTGGATCCCCCGAGGTTCGTATATCGTGTTCTCGTCGTGTTTTTGTTTCGATCTTTTTCTGTTAGGCAGATCCTCAGTTTTGGATCCACAATGTCTTCCTCTAGATCACCTATGGAGGATTCCTCCATGGATGCCATCAACCCGTATATGTATGAGTTGAAGATTCATCCCAAGGAGTTGATTCTCAAGGATGGGAGAGTGCAGATGAAATAAGTTCAAGGCCCTAAAGGAGAAGGCAGTCTGGAAGTCAAGATGTAAGCACTAGAGCAGGAAGTTTTTAGGTATAAGAAGATGTCGGAACGCGAAGTGGACGTCATCCATAAGATAAGTTCAGAACTCATCGCCAAGCAAAAGGAGGAGGTTGCTGAGCTTCAAGATGAAATCCTCTCACTCCATTAGACCACCAATCAATTGCAAGCACAACTCTATGACATACAAAATCAAAACTGTGAGTATGAGGCTAGGTTTAAATACATAAGCTCTACTGCGAGTTTCACGATAATTGAGACCAAGACATCCTTTGTGGATGGGGAGCCTTTACCTTGGAAGTATGATGATAACAGGGAACACCACCACCACCGAAGGAGTAATTCGTCATCAGGTTTGGCATCCCCTTGGCTTGTTCCAAGCTTGGGGGAGTGTCGCGGTATCACATCATCATCTTTTATCTTTTTACCTTTCTAGTAAAGTTATATCTTGGGTAGAGAAGTTATCTTATAGGATTGGTTTGCATTATGGAAGTATCTCTCCTTTAGTTGGTTATCTATGTATCCCCTGGTGTGATTGCATTTATGGAGTATTAATGAGAACTTTCATCTTTTACTTTTTGCACTTCTTATTTTAGTTTGCAATCTTTATTATTTGATTTATCTTGTTGATCAGTATTGGTATCACTTTAGGAGCATCAAGTAGATCTAAATTGGTTTTGGCAAACCGAGCTCTGGTCAGTAGCAACACTGTCAACACCCGGATTTTTAATCCCAGATGCCTGTTATGCCATACATCGCAATCCCAAGATTACAATTTTTGAGAGACATAACAGAATTGGATACCACAGTACATCATCCATTGCAAACCATATAAGGTCTTACACAAATAGGGATCTCATGATCCAATTCTTAATACAACTTCAAGCAGCGGAATACGTAATAATAACGGTAGCGTAGGCGAAGCTCCATCTTCGGGGTCACAGGCAATGTTGACGATGGGAGATGATCCTAGTTGTCGTAACCTTCCTGGGGTCCATCCTCCAGGTACTCCTCTTCATAGTCTGGCCATGGGAATAGCCAGGGACAAAGCCATGAGTACTCTTTAAGTACTCGCAAACTAATACTAATAAGTGAAAGGGGTTTTTGATAATAGGACACTAGGCTCTAGGGTTGTTTTGCAAAATCCAGATTTATCTCTACTAAGTTTATAAGCAACGAATGCTAGTTGAAGTTTTATAACACCTAAGTGGGAACTTGTATCTCATATCACAACCCTGTTGTGGTCAAGTCAAAGTCTCAATTCATTTCACAAGTCTTTTGAAAACATCTGATGGGGGAACAGTATGGCCACTCCAACTGTCCATAACTGCGGACACGACTATTCGAATAGTTTGACACTCTGTAGATATTGTACACTTTCACCACAACATTCGATACATCCGTCAGGAACAAATACTGAATTCACCATACTCAGTATGCGGATAATCAATCTTAACCTTTCAATTACACGCCCTAGTATAAGCACCTCTCCTGTGAGTTTGGCCTCCCAACCATGACCAACTGTCATCCCGGGTACTGCACAGGTGGACAATCTTCACAAGGTAGCCTCAGATCAGACCTTGGCCGTGAGGGAACCAATACTAAGGTATATAAGTTTCTAGTCAAGCCCTACCCAATCTTTGGGTATTGTGGTTGTACGATAAAATTGTAATGGTATCGCATCCAGACAACCATCAGTTTTATAAAGGGCTAAGTCTCATGCCTCATCATTTTCATCACCAAAATCATCAAGTGTTCGGAAACACATGTCCAAAACATTTCAATAGAATGATCCGTCATTCCAAGGTTTTCATAACCATTTTTCCACCAAGTATTCCCATCTAAAGTTGATCAAGTTTTATGCTTAGCACTAGCATCTACAAGTGGAGGTAAGCACTAATGAGGGGTGGTACACTAGTGGGGTGTGACTAAGTTAATCTCATGCCTTAGGAGGACATCAAGATTATCTAGCTTAGGCCAAATTTTATGCTCTTTATGCAACCTTCAATTATCTTTCTAATATCTACAATTTACTTAAGTAAGCTCTAAGTACTAGCTTTCATAAAGAAATAAAGTATAAAGCTTGTAAGTAAAACTAGGATTGGTTTATCAAGTGGATATGATCACATATGCTTAAGGCATATAGTGGTCAAGGTATCAAGCAAGTATTAGCTTGCATAAGTATCAGTATAAGCTTGCACATTAAACTAGTAGCATTAGGCTTGCCTTGTGCATAGCCGTGGTTGAAGTTCTCCTCGGGGCCGAGTAGGGGAGGGACTCCCCTCCTCTTGGCCGGCCCCCTCCATCTATAAAAGGAGGGGCAGGGGTCCCCTCCCAGACACACAAGTTCCTACCTCTAAACCCTACTACCAAGCCGCCGCCGCCTCCATAGCCGCCGCCGGCCCTAGGGCACTCGCCGCCGCCGCCTAGGTGAAACCCTAGCCGCCGGCCTAGCCCCCTCCTCGTCGTGTCTAAACCCTAGATCGTAGAGGGACTCTCTTATACTCCACCATACTCGCTCCGGCTTAAGGCGAAGCCCTGCGAGATCTCCCCTCTACTTCCGGTACCACGCCGTTGTGCTGCCGGAATCACGAGGAGAGTGCTACAACCTCCGCTGCCTGCTGGAACAAGGGAGAGGAAGGTCTTCGTCGAGTACCGAACGTGTGACCGACTGCGGGAGCGCTGCCGGAACGCAGCGCCGGAAGGATCGTCTACGCGATCTTGAGATCGGAAAGAGTACGACTACATCACTCACGAGAATCCGCTCTCGTTAAACACTTTGGAATCTTAGAGGGTGAGTTATTCCATCGACTCGTTTCTACAATCTAGTAGATAGATCTTGGCTTGTTTGTTTGTATGCGATAGAAATTTTTAGTTTTCCATGCTACGAATCCCTATACACTAGTGGGGTGTGACTAAGTTTAATCTCATGCCTTAGGAGGACATCAAGATTATCTAGCTTAGGCCAAATTTTATGCTCTTTATGCAACCTTCAATTATCTTTCTAATATCTACAATTTACTTAAGTAAGATCTAAGTACTATCTTTGATAAAGAAATAAACTATAAAGCTTGTAAGTAATACTAGGATTGGTTTATCAAGTGGATATGATCACATATGCTTAAGGCATATAGTGGTCATGGTATCAAGCAAGTATTAGCTTGCATAATTATCAGTATAAGCTTGCACATTCAACTAGTAGCATTAGGCTTGCCTTGTGCTGAGCAGTGGTTGAAGTTCTCCTCGGCTTCTTCTTCGTAGAATCCTTCTTCCTCCTCGTATCCTTGGTCGGTACTAGCGTCTATAAATAAATGCGATGTACACAATCACCAAACAATACTTAACTACTTGCAATCAGCACACAAAAGGGTCCTATAGATGATCTAGCATCATCCCTAACATTACAAGATTAAAGTTTGGTTTAATTCCTTTTATTTTTAGAAAAGTAATTTCTACTCATTGAAAAACTACTTAAGATTTTAATATTCTCCAAACCAAACATGGGATCATGTTGACACATGTCATCACCACATATTTTAGTTCATGGGAATGTGCTTTAAAGTGGTGTCACAATTTAATAAGGTTTTACCCTTTTATTTTAATTAATTAAAGTGGCTAGAAATGCCTATGGGGCATTCTTTTATTACTTGAACATTATTTCTGTAAGTAAACCTATATATTTTTATATATTCTGAAAGGTATGGTTAAATGTGATTTTTGAGAGTTGGAATCAACTCAAAAGCTATTATGGTTTTAATTTGAAAAATGTTTGAATTTAGAAAAGCTTCTGCCTTGTTATTTTTACCATGGATGATCTACAGATCCAAATGACTTGAATCCAACGGGCTTGGATTAAGCATTCCCAGACCTTTCTAGAAAAATTAGTTTCATTCAATTTGGTGCACTAAATCGATCTGGGTTGATTTTTGAAACTGGGTATAGAAGTGTGTTTGAAATAAAATGGAAAAGGTTATATTCAAATAACTGGGCTGCGCGGGAAGCGATACTGGGCCGGCCTGCTAAGCATAGCGCTTCCGCAGGCTGTTTAAGTGGCTGTCCCCACGCGTCAGTGAGACAGGGGGTGCGAAGAGGTATGGGGCGATGTGGTGCGTTCGATCTGGTTCTAATCCAACAGCTGAGAGTCATCGTCGACGTAGGGCAACGCCGGCGAGACAGAAACCTAGCGCGGCCAGTGGGGGTCGTTGGGGGCTCACCGGGGTTCAGGCGAGGTTCGGCGAGGCGGGCGAACGACGAAGTCGACGACGGCGCTTCTCCTGGTACCGGCAGCTTCTCCTGGGGCGGCTCCAATCGCTGGCTCCCTTCTTCTCCAGTAGCGGTGGGATCCGGTGAAATTCCAGCGATGCGCTGCTCGCCTTGCTCCGGGACTGAGGTGGGGTGGTTCTGGGTGAGAGGGGAGTGGAATGGTGTGAAGAATTCGAGCGGGGGAGGCCTCTATTTATAGTCTCGACGACGAGACCGAACGACATGGGCAGGCGACGGTGGCGACATGGCTACGGGCTGCTAGAGGCATGGCCGGTGGTGGCGATCGCTTGATGGTCTCCTGGCGATGCTCTACGGCTTTAATGCGCTTGTAAGGGCGGTGCGGTTTGGTCTGGAACACGCGACACTCTGCGTGGCAGAGGCGGCCTCTTCGACGGCGAGCGGTGGCTGTGAGGTATGGGGTGGCGAACGGGGATGTCTGGCGGTCTCCTGGGTCGGTGGCGATCATGTATGCACACGGCAAGGGCGGCGCGCGGTCTGTGGGCTTCGGTCGAGGGTGGAGCTCTGGCGCATGCTCGGCATGGTTGCTGGCGAGCTGGGCGTGGTCCGTGCGTGTGGTCCAGTGGCTGGCAACGTTTGAGCGCTGGACAGGGAGTGGCGGTGTACGGTGGGCTGCCTCCTCTACAAGGTTGGGATGGCTAAATATCCTCCTAGCTTGCTGTCTTCACTGGGGTGGCATGGGTGGCTTCGACTATTCACGATTGATGGCATTGGCAAGCTCACAGTGGTGCTAGTGATTAGTTAAGATTGTTAGATGTTCTACTAAGGCTAGTGGTGCCCAGAGAGGGAACAAGTTAGGCTCAATTCACTACTCAAAATAGTGTTTGGATTTTGTTTGATTTGTGTCTGCAATGTGTTTGATGAAATGGCCGCAAGAATTCAAGTTTTGAATTTTGAAAAGATTTTTGGTGGGTGTGCTAGGTTGGTGCTGGTGAGTCTGCAGATGCTTGGGTTTTGAAAGTTGAGCTTGTTTGAGTGTTTTTTGAAAAAGTGGGATCTTCTCAAATGATAAAGATTCAATTTTGAATTGCCATTTAAACTATGCATTTGAAAGTTTCTGGATGATCACAAAGTGGGCCTTGATACTTTGTTATGAGTACAATCAAGGGGTGCAAAGATCCAGAAAAGTTTCTGTTAGGTTCTGAAAGTTTGAGACAGCCAAAGTAGGCATGGGAGTTAAATTGGTCAAAATGACCATTCCCTTATTTTATTTGTTTTGATTTACTTGTCTTTGAGAAAAGGTTTGGGAATTGTTTAGATGATGTTTATTTCACCTAATGATCCATTTACAAGCAAAGGAACACACAAACAAGTTGGTCCAATAGGATTCAAAATGAAATGCATACTCACATGCATACATTTATATTTTTATTTAGCAAAGTTTTTTGTTAACCCTAAATTTTGATGATTAGAGTTTGATGATCTTAGTTTAATATTTTTGTGATGTTACAAACCTTCCCCCCTTAAACAAAATCTCGTCCCGAGATTTGAAAAAGGACGAAAAAGATTACCTAAGATTTGAAGAGATCGGGAAACTCCGTCCTGATGTGATCTTCGCGCTCCCAGGTAGCTTCCTCTTCTGTGTGGTTGCTCCACTGAATCTTGAGAAACTTGATGCTTCGGGTTCGGGTAGTTCTGAAAGCTTCGTCCAAAATACGGATGGGTACTTCGGGATAGGTCAGTTCATCGTTGATCTCTATGGTCCGGTGATCTATATTCTTGAACACTTCGGTCTTCTCTGGAACTTCAAGGCACTTGCGAAGTAATGAGATATGGAACACATTGTGCACGGCTGACATCTCTTCGGGTAGTTCCAATTGATACGACACTTCTCCTCGACGGTTCAAATCTTGAAAGGTCCGATATATCTGGGGGCTAACTTTCCTTTGAATTGGAAATGCTGCATTCCCTTCAATGGCGACACTTTCAGATAAACAAAATCTCCTATGTTGAAGGCGAGGTCTCGACGTCTCTTGTCGGCGTAACTCTTCTGTCTGGACTAGCGGTCTTGAGGTGCTCACGAATCTTGTGAACCTTCTCTTCTGCTTCTCGTAGGATGTCGGGTCCGAAAATCTGACTCTCTCCTACTTCTGACTAGTTCAAAGGGTGCGACACTTCCTTCCGTACATGAATTCAAATGGGGCCATTTGCAAACTGGCTTCATAACTGTTGTTGTATGAAAATTCTGCAAACGGCAGACAGTCTTCCCACTTGGATCCATATTCTAACACACATGCTCTCAGCATATCTTCGAGTATTTGGTTTACTCGCTCTGTTTGTCCATCGGTCTAAGGGTGATAAGCGGTGCTAAAATCTAGGCGGGTTCCTAAACCTTCTTGGACTTTCTTCCAGAATCTCGAGGTAAACTGAGTTCCTCGATCCGATACGATGTTCTTGGGGACTCGATGAAAACTAACTATTCTAGCGATGTACAACTCTGCTAGCTTCGAACTCTGATAGGTAGTTTTAACGGGCAAGAAATGGGCGACTTTGGACAATCTGTCCACTATGACCCACATAGAGTCATTTCCCCTACTAGAAGTAGGTAGTCCAGTGATAAATTCTATTCCTACAGAATCCCAGTTCCATTCCGGAATTTTCAAAGGTTGCAACAATCCAGCGGGTCTTTGATGTCCTGCCTTGACTCGCTGACATATATCACACTTGGCGATATAGCTTCCGATTTCTCTCTTCATCTTATGCCACCAAAATTGCTCTTTCAAATCTTGATACATCTTAGTTCCTCCGGGACGGATAGAATAAAGAGTATCATGAGCCTCCTTCAGAATCACTTCTTTCAACTCAGAATCTGCTGGTACACAAAGGCGTCCTTTGTACCACAGAACTCCTTCTTCGTCTTCGGTGAATCCGGGTACTTTGCCTGTACCGATACGACGCTTGATTCCGTCGATACTAGCATTTCCTTTCTGCGCCTCTTTAATCTGACTGATCAAAGTGGGTTAAAGTTCTATGCTAGCCAAAAATCCTTCACTTACTAATTCCATTCAAAAATCTTCCATCTCTTTTTGCAAGCTTGGTTGCTCCTTTAAAATCATAGAGTTCAAGCGGCACGGCAATCTGCTAAGGGCATCGGCTACCACATTGGCTTTACCAGGGTGATAGTGAATGTCCATATCGTAATCCTTGATTAGCTCAATCCATCTTCTCTGTCTCATATTCAGCTCCTTCTGAGTGAATATATACTTCAGGCTCTTGTGATCCGAATAAATCTCACAACGGTTTCCCATCAGGTAATGCCTCCATGTCTTCAGGGCTAGAACTACGGCTGCGAGTTCGAGGTCATGGGTTGGGTAATTTTGCTCATGTTGCTTCAGTTGTCGAGATAGATAAGATATAACTCTGCCTTCTTGCATTAGCACACATCCGAGACCGATCTTGGATGCATCACAATACACATCGAAGGGCTTCGTGATATCTGGCATGATCAAGATTGGGGCTGAAATCAATCTCCTTTTGAGTTCTTGAAAACTCGCTTCACATTTGTCGGTCCATTCAAACTTCTTGTCCTTCTTCAGCAATTGGGTCATGGGTCTGGCGATACTCGAGAATCCTTCTACGAACTTGCGGTAATATCCCGCCAATCCGAGAAATGCACGAACTTGGGTTTGAGTGGTTGGGGCTTGCCAATCTTCTACATCTTTCACTTTTGCAGGGTCGACGGCAATTCCTCCGGCTGATACAATGTGACCGAGGAATCCTACCTCCTGTAACCAGAATTCACATTTGATAAACTTTGCATACAGTTGATGCTCTCTAAGGGTTCCAAGAATGGTCCTTAGGTGTAGCTCATGTTCTTCTTCTGATTTGGAATAAATCAGAATGTCATCGATGAAAACAACGACAAACTTATCCAGGAAGTCCATAAAAATCTTATTCATGAGATTCATGAAATAAGCGGGGGCATTGGTTAGTCCAAAAGACATGACTGTATACTCATACAATCCATATCTGGTGGTAAAGGCAGTCTTTGGAATATCCTCTGCACGAATCTTGAGTTGATGATAGCCTTTTTTAAAATCAATCTTAGAAAACACTTTGGCTCCGGTCAACTGATGAAACAAATCTTCTATCTTGGGCAAGGAGTACTTGTTCTTGATGGTGACATCATTCAACTTCCGGTAATCGGTACACAAACGGTTACCTCCATCTTTCTTGTCCACAAACAAGACAGGTGATCTCCAAGGTGACGCACTTGGTTGAATCAATCCAATTTCCAGCATGGCATCCAGTTGCTTCTTTCGTTCTGCTAGCTCTGACGGGTTCATACTATAGGGTCTCTGGGCTATGGGTCCTGTTTCGGGAATTAGTTCAATGATAAACTCGATATCCTGATCTGGGGGCATACTGGGCAAAACATCTGGAAATACATCGGGGTATTCACAGACTATCCAGACTTGGTCAATGGTAGGTTGGGCTATACTCTTGTTGCATTTGAATTGACGAGGTAAGGTTTCAGATATATGCTCGACTGGTATTCCGGCTGTACTGGTCCTGGTTATGGCTTTCTTGGCACAGTCAATCAATCCTTTATGTTTGGACATCCAATCCATTCCTAGTACTACTTCCAAACCTTTAGTTCCGAGTACTATCAGATTAGCATAAAAATCTATGCCATGGATTCGGATAGGGACGACTTTGCAAATTTGCCTAGCCTTGGTGGTTGATCCGGGAATTTGAACAATCATGACATGCTTCAGTTTGGTTGGTTGAATTTTACTAGTGCATGCAAATTCTTCAGTGACAAATGAGTGCGATGCACCAGAATCAAACAACACTCGTGCAAGTACTGAATTAACAGAAAACATACCCAGCACGACGTCTGGCGCTTCCTGAGCTTCTTCAACATGCATGAGAAAAAGACGGCCATTGCTGTTGAGAGAATTCCCTGGGGAAAATCTCCTTCGTAGCTGAACATGACGCTTTGCTGAGCTGGGACATTGGCATTGGGTGCTGCAGCATTCTTCTTGTTGGGGCACTCGATGGAACAGTGGCCTTTATTTCCACAGTCATAACAAGTCACTTGCTACTTGTCCTTTGCTTCTATAGGCACAGCATTACTTCCAGTCCTCGGGGCAGTGTTGGTGTTGGTGGTAGCATTGTTGTTGTTGAACTTGGGTGGGGCACGGTTGAAATTGCTAGAGTTGCCGGGGTTGTTGTGACTTCCTCCGGGCCTAGGGTTTCCACGGTTGGGATAGGTCGGACGGTTCATCGGGGGTATGTTGGTTCTTGGGGCAAATCCTGGAGATGGGTTAGGGCGATACTTTGGGGTCTGATGGGTTCCTGGCTGATGCATCATACGATGCTTGCGGTTATCGTTGGCTTGGTTGATCTTTCCTTCCATCTGGATAGCAGAGTCGACAAGGTCTTCAATATCAGCAAAGGGGATATTGACTAACACTGTCTGCATCTCATCGTGCAGACCATTCAGGAATCTTTCTTTCTTCTTGGCTTTGGTGTCGATCTTATCCGGGGCATACCTAGATAATGACAAGAATTTGTCACAGTATTCCACTACAGTCATCCTTCCTTGATTCAGTTCCCTGAACTCGTCTCTCATTCTCTTGATCAAACCTGGTGGCACATGGGTTCTGCTAAACTTGACCTTGAATTCCTCCCAGGTCATCATCTGGCCTGCGGTCATTGCACGAACACTGTTCCACCATGCCCTGGAATCTCCGGCTAGATAGTGGGTGGCGAACAAAACTTTCTCGTTGGCTTCCACTCCGGCGACTTCTAGGTTATTTTCCATGGTTTGCAACCAATCATCGGCATCTAGGGGTTCTTCTGACTTAGTGAAAACAGGTGGGTTGGTGTTCTGGAAATTCTTGAGCTTAGATCCATGGTTGTCCTGATTTCCGTGGCCTTGGTTGTTGTGGGCTAGCTGGGCTATCTGCTGCAGGGTGGCTAGGTTGGATTAACGTTCGGCTCTTTCATCTTCGCGGTCAGAAACCAACATTTGCAGGATCTGCAACATCAGGTTCGGGGATGAACCACTTCCTCCACGTGGCATGTGAAGATTGAGATAGATCGTGAGAAAAGAGGGAAATTTCTAAGGTTTTGGGTCTTTGAAAAGTTTTTAAAGTTTGACTCAGATTTTTCTAGCAACTTGCTTTTTCATTCATTCATTCATAGCACACGATACAACACACACCACAACAAAGAAGAACAGATGGTTTTAAGAACCATTCTGAAAACTACGATACAGTGGGACCGAATACTACTCACTACGCTAGTGCTCAAGTGGTACTAATTCTCAGAATCGGTGGCTTCATCATCCTCATCATCATCAATGAAGGCAAAATCATCCTCATCGGTGAAGAAATCCATAGCCTGATCCTCCAGAAAATCATCATCATCGCTGAGGTAGGAGTAAGGGTCTCCACGAAGATCCTCTCCGGCATTCCCCCTTTCCTCCAACTCCATGTCTCTCTCGTGGATGGTCTCCTCCAGAGATGAGATACGGTGGTAAAGACGGGCAATAATGTTCTCCTTCTTGTCGTGCTAACATGGCGATGGTCTGATCCTTCGTCTTGATGATGGTAGACTTGTGGTTGGAGTATTCACGGCAGTTATCCAACTCCTGCTGACGATCGTACATCATGAAGCTTAGGTGGTCCACTTGGGTCTTCAGCTCAGGGTGATATGGGGCTTCCAGTGTTTGTCCATTTGCACAACGCCTTGGGCAAAACTCAAAGCGGGTTCCCTTGATCTGATTGATGCTCTGCCCACACAGACGGGCAAGAGCTTCCTGCATGGCCCTGGCAAGTCCATCGAGCCAGTTGTTCTCTCTTAAGGTAAACTGAATTCCTTCCGCAGTGGGAGGTTCAATCTTTCCTCGGAGACTTGCAACAATTAGCCACTGCAGATCTTCTCCTCCTTGATCATTGAGCTGAGCTCCGAAGAACTCGGGGTGCGGACGCTCCAGAAGTTCCGAAAGCTGATCCAAATCCCTCTCAAAGATAAGGTCACCACCATTCCCCAACTGATAAAACTTGCTGTACTTCACGTCCATCTATAAGAATATAGGAGGAGTAAGTTAGTAGAGTGATTAAGTGTGTCCATATTTTATGTATATTGCAAGAGTTTTTGAGGAACATGAATTTTCATGAAAGAATCAAAGGGATAAGAATGAGAATAAGTTTTTGTAAATATTTGTTTTCTTTGGTTTTGAAACTAAGTTTTTGATTCAACGTCCAGTCTAACTAGGGTCTCCTATGGTCAGTATGGCTCTGATACCAACTTGTCAACACCCGGATTTTTAATCTCAGATGCCTGTTATGCCATACATCGCAATCCCAGGATTACGATTTTTGCGAGACATAACAGAATTGGATACCACAGTACATCATCCATTACAAACCATACATAAGGTCTTACAAAAATAGGGATCTCACGATCCAGTTCTTAATACAACTTCAAGCAGCGGAATACGTAATAATAACGGTAGCGTAGGCGAAGCTCCATCTTCGGGGTCACATGCCATGCTGACGATGGGAGATGATCCTAGTTGTCGTAACCTTCCCGGGGTCCATCCTCCAGGTACTCCTCTTCAAAGTCTAGCCATGGGAATAGCCAGGGACAAAGCCATGAGTACTCTTTAAGTACTCGGAAACTAATACTAATAAGTGAAAGGGGTTTTTGATAATAGGACACTAGGCTCTAGGGTTGTTTTGCAAAAGCCAGATTTATCTCTACTAAGTTTATAAGCAACGAATGCTAGTTGAAGTTTTATACCACCTAAGTGGAAACTTATATCTCATATTACAACCCTGTTGTGGTCCAGTCAAAGTCTCAATTCATTTCACAAGTCTTTTGAAAAAATCTGACGGGGGAACAGTATCGCCACTCCAACTGTCCATAACCGCGGACGCGGCTATTCGAATAGTTTGACACTCTGCAGAGATTGTACACTTTCACCACAACATTCGATACATCCCTCAGGAACAAATCCTGAATTCACCATACTCAGTATGTGGATAATCAATCCTAACCTTTCAATTACACGCCCTAGTATAAGCACCTCTCCTGTGAGTTTGGCCTCCCAACCATGACCAACTGTCATCCTGGGTACTGCACAGGTGGACAATCTTCACAAGGTAGCCTCAGCTCAGACCTTGGCCGTGAGGGAACCATTTTTCCACCAAGTATTCCCATCTAAAGTTGATCAAGTTTTATGCTTAGCACTAGCATCTACAAGTGGAGGTAAGCACTAATGAGGGGTGGTACACTATGTTGGAGATATGCCCTAGAGGCAATAATAAATATAGTTATTATTATATCTTTGTGTTTATGATAAAGATTACATTCATGCTATAATAGTATTAACAAGGAAACATTCATACTTGTGTGATTTGTAGACTAAAATAAGAGTCCCTAGTAAAGCCTCTATATAATACTAGCTTGTTGGTTAATAGATGATTGTGGTTTCCCTATCATGAACATTGAGATGTTATTAACAACAAGATCATATCGTTAGGAGAATGATATGGTGGACATACTCCTATAGATAAGCGTAGCATAAAGATCAAGTCATTTTAATAGTTCAATTGCTATATGCTTTCTGATACATAGTAATCTAATTCCTTCGACCATGAGATCATGCATATCCCCTTTACCGGATGGATGCTTTGATGACATCAAACACCACACCGTAACTGGGTGGCTATAAAGGTGGCAATGAGTGTTCGGAAAGTATTGGTTGATACACATGGATCAAGAGTGGGATTTGTCCATCCATATGACGGATAGATATACTCTGGGCCCTCTCGGTGAAATGTCATCCAATTAGCTTGCAAGCATGTGACTGGCTCACAAGGGATCACATATCACGGGAACGAGAAAAGAGTACTTATCAGTAACGAGGTTGAACTAGGTATGCAGAGATACCGACGATCATAACCTCGGATAAGTAAACTATCGTGAGACAAAGGGAAATTGATATCGTATGTGAGTGGTTCATTCGATCGCAAAGTAATCGTAGAAATATGTGGGAGCCATATGAATTTCCAGATTCCTCTATTGGTTATTGATCAGAGAAGTGTCTCGATCATGTCCGCATAGTTCATGAACCATAGGGAGACACACTTAAGGATTCGACGTTGTTTGAGTAGTTATGGAATGATGAGAAAGAGTCCGAATGTTGTTCGGAGTGTCGAATGGGATTCGGGATATCACGAGGAGATCCGGAATGGTCCGGAGAATAAGATTCATATAAGGAAAGTCCCGTTTCGGAGTTGGAGAATGATTCTGGTGTTTTCATCGGGAATGTTCTAGAAGGTTCCGGAATGTCCGGCACTCCGGAGGGGAAGGGTACATGAATGTGTTATATCAAGTTGGTATGATTGCATCATGTACTAAGTTTTATCGCTGAACAAAATAGAGGATTAAATCAAATCCTTGTTTGAAAAGTCAAACGCCAAGTTTGAAAGTCAAACGGCTATTTTTGGGAAGTGGAAAAGGAGGAGGAAACCGAGTTGGGGAGGAGTCCCTCCTCCCCACCGCCGGCGCACCACCAAGCCGAGTAGGGGAGGGACTCCCCTCCTCTTGGCCGGCCCCCTCCATCTATAAAAGGAGGGGCAGGGGTCCCCTCCCAGACACACAAGTTCCTACCTCTAAACCCTACTACCAAGCCGCCGCCGCCTCCATAGCCGCCGCCGGCCCTAGGGCACTCGCCGCCGCCGCCTAGGTGAAACCCTAGCCGCCGGCCTAGCCCCCTCCTCGTCGTGTCTAAACCCTAGATCGTAGAGGGACTCTCTTATACTCCACCATACTCGCTCCGGCTTAAGGCGAAGCCCTGCGAGATCTCCCCTCTACTTCCGGTACCACGCCGTTGTGCTGCCGGAATCACGAGGAGAGTGCTACAACCTCCGCTGCCTGCTGGAACAAGGGAGAGGAAGGTCTTCGTCGAGTACCGAACGTGTGACCGACTGCGGGAGCGCTGCCGGAACGCAGCGCCGGAAGGATCGTCTACGCGATCTTGAGATCGGAAAGAGTACGACTACATCACTCACGAGAATCCGCTCTCGTTAAACACTTCGGAATCTTAGAGGGTGAGTTATTCCATCGACTCGTTTCTACAATCTAGTAGATAGATCTTGGCTTGTTTGTTTGTATGCGATAGAAATTTTTAGTTTTCCATGCTACGAATCCCTATACACTAGTGGGGTGTGACTAAGTTTAATCTCATGCCTTAGGAGGACATCAAGATTATCTAGCTTAGGCCAAATTTTATGCTCTTTATGCAACCTTCAATTATCTTTCTAATATCTACAATTTACTTAAGTAAGATCTAAGTACTATCTTTGATAAAGAAATAAAGTATAAAGCTTGTAAGTAATACTAGGATTGGTTTATCAAGTGGATATGATCACATATGCTTAAGGCATATAGTGGTCATGGTATCAAGCAAGTATTAGCTTGCATAATTATCAGTATAAGCTTGCACATTCAACTAGTAGCATTAGGCTTGCCTTGTGCTGAGCAGTGGTTGAAGTTCTCCTCGGCTTCTTCTTCGTAGAATCCTTCTTCCTCCTCGTATCCTTGGTCGGTACTAGCGTCTATAAATAAATGCGATGTACACAATCACCAAACAATACTTAACTACTTGCAATCATCACACAAAAGGGTCCTATAGATGATCTAGCATCATCACTAACATTACGAGATTAAAGTTTGGTTTAATTCATTTTATTTTTAGAAAAGTAATTTCTACTCATTGAAAAACTACTTAAGATTTAATATTCTCCAAACCAAACATGGGATCATGTTGACACATGTCATCACCACATATTTTAGTTCATGGGAATGTGATTTAAAGTGGTGTCACAATTTAATAAGGTTTTACCCTTTTATTTTAATTAATTAAAGTGGCCAGAAATGCCTATGGGGCATTATTTTATTACTTGAACATTATTTCTGTAAGTAAACCTATATATTTTTATATATTCTGAAAGGTATGGTTAAATGTGATTTTTGAGAGTTGGAATCAACTCAAAAGCTATTATGGTTTTAATTTGAAAAATGTTTGAATGCAGAAAAGCTTCTGCCTTGTTATTTTTACCATGGATGATCTACAGATCCAAATGACTTGAATCCAATGGGCTTGGATTAATCATTCCCAGACCTTTCTAAAAAAATTAGTTTCATTCAATTTGGTGCACTGAATCGATCTGGGTTGATTTTTGAAACTGGGTACAGAAGTGTGTTTGAAATAAAATGGAAAAAGTTAGATTCAAATAACTAGGTTGCGCGGGAAGCGATACTGGGCCGGCCTGCTAAGCATAGCGCTTCCGCGGGCTGTTTAAGTGGATGTCCCCACGCGTCAGTGAGACAGGGGGTGCGAAGCGGTATGGGGCGATGTGCTGCGTTCGATCTGGTTCTAATCCAACGACCGAGAGTCATTGTCGATGTTGGGCAATGCCGGCGAGACAGAAACTTAGCGTGGCCAGTGGGGGTCGTTGGGGGCTCACCGGGGTTCAGGCGAGGGTCGGCGAGGCGGGCGAATGACGAAGTCGATGACGGCGGTTCTCCTGGTACCGGCAGCTTCTCCTGGGGTCGCTCCAATCGCTGGCTCCCTTCTTCTCCAATAGCGGCGGGCTCCGGTAAAATTCCGGCAATGCGCTGCTCGCCTTGCTCTGGGACTGATGTGATGTGGTTCTGGGTGAGAGGGGAGTGGAATGGTGTGAAGAATTCGAGCGGGGGAGGCCTCTATTTATACTATCGATGACGAGACCGAACGGCATGGGAAGGCGACGGTGGCGACATGGCTACGGGCTGCTAGAGGCATGGCCGGTGGTGGCGATCGCTTGGTGGTCTCCTGGCCATGCTCTACGGCTTTAATGCGCTTGTAGGGGCGGTGCGGTTTGGTCTAGAACACGCGACGCTCTGCGCGGCAGAGGCGGCGTCTTCGACGGCGAGCGGTGGCTGTGAGGCATGGGGCAGCGAACGGGGATGTCTGGCGGTCTCCTGGGTCGATGGCGATCATGTATGCACGCGGCGAGGGCGGCGCGTGGTCTGTGGGCTTCGGTCGAGGGTGGCGCTCTGGCGGATGCTCGGCATGGTTGCTGGCGAGCTGGGCGCGGTCCGTGCGTGTGGTCCAGTGGCTGGAAACGTTCGAGCGCTGGACAGGGAGTGGCGGTGGACGGTGGGCTGCCTCCTAGACAAGGTTGGCACGGCTAAATCTCCTCCTAGCTTGCTGTCTTCACTGGGGTGGCATGGGTGGCTTCGGCTGTTCACCATTGATGGCATTGGCAAGCTCACAGTGGTGCTAGTGATTAGTTAAGATTGTTAGATGATCTACTAAGGCTAGTGGTGCCCAGAGAGGGAACAAGTTAGGCTCAATTCACTGCTCAAAACAGTGTTTGGATTTTGTTTGATTTGTGTCTGCAATGTGTTTGATGAAATGGCCGCAAGAATTCAAGTTTTGAATTTTGAAAAGATTTTTGGTGGGTGTGCTAGGTTGGTGCTGGTGAGTCTGCAGATGCTTGGGTTTTGAAAGTTGAGCTTGTTTGAGTGTTTTTTGAAAAAGTGGGATATTCTCATATGATAAAGATTCAATTTTGAATTGCCATTTAAACTATGCATTTGAAAGTTTCTGGATGATTACAAAGTGGGCCTTGATACTTTGTTATGAGTACAATCAAGGGGTGCAAAGATCCAGAAAAGTTTCTGTTAGGTTCTGAAAGTTTGAGACAGCCAAAGTACGCATGGGAGTTAAATTGGTCAAAATGACCATTCCCTTATTTTATTTGTTTTGATTTACTTGTCTTTGAGAAAAGGTTTGGGAATTTTTTAGATGATGTTTATTTCACCTAAGAATCCATTTACAAGCAAAGGAACACACAAACAAGTTGGTCCAATAGGATTCAAAATGAAATGCATACTCACATGCATACATTTATATTTTTATTTAGCAAAGTTTTTTGTTAACCCTAAATTTTGATGATTAGAGTTTGATGATCTTAGTTTAATATTTTTGGGATGTTACAAACACTTTTTGAGATTTGAAAGGAAAAGAGAAAAGCGCTTACAGGTATTTTATATCATTTATTTTCTTTCTTGATTGGGTCATAAGCTTAGTATTCTTTATTTAAGATCTTTTGTGTATTTAAGGAAGATTGCATGTTTGGCTTTATTACTTGTATGTCCGCTTGTTTCCTTCAACTCTTTTGCTTGCCACCCAGCCTTGCTAGCTAAAAACCTGTTTTGAGAAGGCATACTTCTCATGCCTCCAACCCTTCAAACCAAAACATGTGCCATTTGTGTCCACCATATCTACCTATTAGCATTATTTCTATTCCAAGTAAATTCTCAAGCTTCATCTATCTTTCGAATTAAAAATTATTTTGTTATGTGAAAACTAGTTAGTAAAGCTCTCACGAACTTGATGGAACACCTTATTTGCTTGCCCCTAATAAACTTGAACCATTGTGTCATCGAAGTTGTATATGCTTGCACCTATACGTTGGAATTAGCAGAACCATGTTGTCATGGGGAACGCTTTCAACATTGCACCTGTACATCGTACACAGTTGTTATCATGCTCTTTTGTTTGCGGATGTCGTCGGTGTGAAATAAAACGGGAGCTTGTAAGTCCATGGAGTTATGTATGTGTGTTAGAGAAACGCCTGGTCCGCTAGCCTAATCCATGCCTAATCATGGTGGAAACTTGGAGCATAACCATAGTGAGCAATATGTGAAGCATCCTCAATAAAAAACTATGCAAATAGCAAATACAAAGATCGCTGAGATGCTCACTATCTGCTTGCCTTGTCATTTTGATTATGGGATATATCCATGTGCAAGGGGTACCCCATTGGCTGTTCTTTATGATACCCATGTACTTACAATGACAAGAACTTACTGGTAACTAAAGTTGAGTAGCATGAGGAGCGGCCCTCGTACTCAAGGGACATGAGATTGCCAAATTATATTTTGTCAAGCATATACTACATCTTTGTTCACTTTAACCTTAATCACTTCAAGATGTTTATCATAGGGGAAATGAGAGCTCAAAGCTAGTAAGTACCATAATCTTTTGAAAGCTCTTTATAAACTTGAAATCTCTGCTTCCCTCTATAAAGGGCCCTTTCTTCTACTTCTAAGTTGAGTCAGTAAACCTATTCCTCTCTATCTCCAGCAAGCATTTGAGTTGTTGTGTTTCAAGCATTCATATGATGATTTATTCAATCATGTTATATATCTTCCTTGTTTGCACAAGACTCTTATTTAAATGAGTATTACTTTGAAAGCCATCATTGTGAAAAACCTTTTATGTTTGAGCAAAGAGTACTCCGGTTGTAAAATTCTTTACAAAAGATTTACTTGAAAACTGTTTGCCAACTGTTCTCTGACCAAGAACAAAGTTTGCCAATCCCAATTATGATTTATATTTATGCATCTTTATTGTGACTCCCATACTTGTTGCAAGCTAAGTTATATAGTGGTGAATTGTTTTCTGCTATGAGTTGTGTATTGGTAAGTGTGATGCTTCTTGTCCGTATTCTTTTTATCGACACTTCACTCCATAAACCCGTGGACATGTTTACTGAGCTCAGTTTTCGCTTGGGGACAACCGATGTCTAAGCTTGGGGGGAGTTGATACGTCCAATTTTCATCACCTTTCTATATCATAATTTGCCTCTATTCATTGATATATTTCATATTAAGAGGTGTTACTTATGTCTTTTCATCTGTTTTTGCATGTTGGATGATTCTTGGAGGATGAATTGATGGAGTCAGGATTCTGATGGAAAAAGTAGCGTTTTGATGCAATTTCGTGAAGATCAGAAAAATACCAGAAAAACTATGGAAAATTACATTTTCCCAGAAGAAGAAGGAAGCTAGAAGGGGAGGCGGAGTTGGGCCAGAGGGGGCCCACACCCCCAGGCGCGGGCCACCCTAAGCCGCGCTTGCAGGGGTGATATGTTGGAAACGTATCTATAATTTTTGATGCTCCATGCTTGTTTTGTATCTACTTTGCTTTACTTGTCCACACTTTGAGGTGCTTTTTACATGTTTTCTGGTACTAACCTATTAACAAGTTGCAACAGTGCCAGATGACTGTTTTCTGCTGTTTTTGGTTTCAGAAAAATTAGTAAAGAAATATTCTCAGAATTGTATAGGACGAAGGACAAAGTCAATTACTTTCCATGGGGAACAAGAAGTCCAGAGGAGAGCCTGAGGGGCTGGCCAGAGGGGCCAACCCCTCCCCCCTAGGCGCGGCCACAGGTGGGCCCGTTCCTGGCTAGGGTTTGGTGGCCCTGGCCGCCTCCTCGGTCTCCCCCTTCGCCTATAAGAAGCCCCTGATGCAAAAACCATGAGTACCCGATCAGAAATCCATGAAACCGTCTATAGCCGCCGCCACCATCTTCCTAGATCGGGGGGGATCTGAAGTTCTTCCCGGCACCCTGTCGAAGGGGAGATCATCCCGGAGGCCTTCTCTCCGGTATGATGTGTGAGTAGTTCCACCTTGGACTATGGGTCCATGTAGTAGCTATATGGTTGTATCTCCTCCTTTGTGCTTTCATGTATAGATCTTGTGACCTCCGTTCATGATCAAGATCTAATCTATTTGTATCATGCATGTTATGTTTGCGGGGATCCGATGGATATTGAGATTACTATGTCAGATTAATTAATGGTTTTATCTTTATTATTCTATCATGTTTGTGTTTTTTGTGATCTTGCATGCTCTTCGTTGTTAGTAGCTATCTTGGCCAAGTAGTTGCTAGTGACTCCAAGAGGGGGTATTTATGCTCGATAGTGGGTTCATGCCTCTAGTTTCCAAGGGAAGTGACAATAATCTCTTCGGCTGTAGATGTGCTATTGCTACTAGGGAGAAAACAATGGTCTCTTGTTCATGGAACATGTGGAATGTTTACCTTACACACTTTGCTTAAAGCAGATGTCTGTTGCTTGCAACTTAATACTAGAGGGGGTTTAGATGATAACCTGAAGGTGGACTTCTAGTCATAGATGCAGTTGGATGGCGGTCTATGTATATTGTTGTCTTGTCTAATTAACCTCATAGGATCTTTCTGACTAGTAGTTGCATTGTTATGCCTTGCTCAGTTCCTGTCAATTGCCCCACTGTAATTTGTTTACCCTTCATGCCATGTTGTTTATTTAAGGAGAGCACCTCTAGTGAACTCTGGACCCTGGTCCAATCTTTACCATTGATACATCTTCCACTGTTACTGTTTACTTGCTGCAAACTACCATTACCTTCCACACCATACGTTTAATCCTTTGTTACAGCAAACCGGCAAGCTTGACAACCTCACTGATTCATTGGAGCAAAGTCTTGAGTTTGTGTTGTGCAGGTCTCCGCATTGCTTGCAACTCCTGTGTGACGTTTCCTTCCTCCTACTGGTTCAATAACCTCGGTTTGTTACTGAGGGAAACTTGCTGCTGTGCTGCTTCATACCTTGCTCTTGGGATTTCCAACGAAGCGTCCCACGACAAGTACTGGACGCCATCAAGCTTTTTCTGGCGCCGTTGCCGGGGAGGCTAAGGACGTCTTCACTAGGGGAGTCCTTCACTTCCTTTCTCTTTACTTTGTTTTTAGTTTGATTTGTTTCCTTTTCTTGGTTTTTTTGCCTCTTTTCAAAAAAACCAAAAAAATTAGTCTAGTTTGGTTTGCTTGCTTTATTCAAAAACCCAAAAAAATTAGTTCCTGCTCTAGCTGCTGCTGCTGTTTTTTTGGCTTGCCCACCTTTGTCAAGATGAACTCTGCTGAGAACACAAAGTTGTGTGACTTCACTAGCACCAACAATAATGATTTCCTTAGCACTCCTATTGCTCCACCTGCTACTGATTCTACCTTTTATGAAATTAAGCCTGCTTTGTTGAATTTTGTGATGAGAGAGCAATTTTCTAGTGCTGGTTCTGATGATCCTGCTGCCCATCTTAATAGCTTTGTTGAACTTTGTGAGATGCAAAAGTATAAGGATGTGGATGGAGATATTATTAAGCTCAAGCCTTTTCCTTTCTCCTTGAGGGGAAAAGCTAAAGAATGGTTGCTTTCTTTGCCTAAAAATAGTATTGATTCTTGGACTATGCAAAGATGCTTTTATTGGAAAATACTATCCTCCTGCTAAGATTATATCTATGAGAAGTGACATTATGAAATTTAAAGAGCTTGATAGTGAACATGTTGCTCCTGTTTGGGAAAGAATGAAATCTTTGGTTAAGAATTGCCCTACTCATGGACTCACTACTTGGATGATTATCCAGACTTTTTATGCAGGTTTGAACTTTTCTTCTAGGAACCTGCTGGATTCAGCTGCTGGAGGTACTTTTATGGGCCTCACTTTGGGTGCTGCAACAAGGCTCCTTGATAATATGATGGTTAACTATTCTGAATGGCATGTTGAGAGAGCTCCACATGGTAAGAAGGTAAATTCTGTTGAGGAAAATTCCTCTTTGAGTGAAAAGATTGATGTTATTATGGCTATGCTTGTTAATGGGAAAGCTCCTCTAGATACTAATAGTGTTCCCTTAGCCTCTTTGGTTGCTCAAGAAGAATAATTTGATGTGAACTTCATTAGAAACAACAATTTCAACAACAATGCCTATAGGAACAATTTTGGTGGCAACAATAATTATAGGCCTTATCCTCCTAATAATGGAAATTCCTATGGAAGCTCTTACAATAATGCTAGAAGTGCCCCCTCTGAACTTGAAGTCATGCTCAAGGACTTTATTAGTAAACAAACCACTTTCAATAAGACTTTAGAGGAAAAGCTTTTAACTGTTGAGAAAAATATATCCTATTTGTCTGAAGCTCAAACTTCCTTGGTTAATAAAATGGCTGCTAAACCTGAAGCTATGGAAAACACCTTTGCTACTGCTCATGCCATACAAGTTACTATTGATGAAAATGTTAGGTTGTTAGCTCAACTTCATGCTAAGTGGGAAAGGGAAGCTGAAATTGATATAAACAATAGTGTTTGCACCATCACCACTAAACCACAAGTAGTCCCTATTCCTACTCCTACTATGCCTAAGCCTATTGAGCCTACTACTAGTGATGCCAAGTTTGACTTTGATATTGATGGTTGCAATATTTCTGAAGGGATTATGTTCTTGCAATATCTTGCTAGAAGTCCTGATGCTAGTGATATGCATGTTGCCTTTACCAAACACATTACATATGCTCTTATTAAGATTAAGGAAGAGAAGCTAAAACACAAAGCTTCTATTCCTAGGAAAGTAGAATATAGTTGGGAACCCATTATTAATATTCAAGTGAATGACTTTGATCTCAAAGCTTCATGTGATCTTGGTTCTAGTGTCTCTATTATGCCTAGGAAGATCTATGAAATACTTGATTTGCCACCATTGGAAGATTGTTATTTAGATGTTCCACTCAATGATAATGCTAAAAAGAAACTCATGGGGAGTGTTAATGATGTTCTTATTATGGTTAATAATGCTTATGTCCCTGTGGATTTCTATGTTTTGGATGTTGAATACAATGCTTCTTGTCCTATTACTTTGGGAAGACCTTTTCGTAGAACAGTTGGTGCCATCATTGATATGAAAGAAGGCACAATCAAATATCATTTTCCATTCAAGAAAGGTATTGAACACTTCCCTATGAGGAGAGAGAAGTTTCTTTTTGCTCCTCCTTTGAAAGCAAAGTTTGATGTTAATGCTTCTTCATTTGAAAATACTTGATCCTTCTTGCTTCTTGTGCCTAACTTAAAGGCGTTAAAGAAAAGTACTTGTTGGGAGATAACCCAAGAGTTTCATTGAGTCTTGGAAGTTACTACTGTAATGACCTCTCCTTATCCTTTTTGTTTGCTTTTTGTGCCAAGAATGACCTCTAATGAGAAGGAAGTAAGATTTGGGAAGTTGCTGTCCCGAAACAGATTTCTGTCCTCCACCAAAAAAATTCATGAGGAGGATCTATAACTCGGATTGAGCTCAAAATTTACGAATAAATCCCCCAGTATGTTAGATAATGTTCGTTAGATCAACACTTTTTGATTTGAGCAACAAAAGATGTTCGAAAAAATTGTTTTCTACCTACTTGTCTGTTTTGACAAATTTCTGCCATTATTTACATTTGCTTCTTATTGATTCCTTTTTAGCTCTCTTCAAGTAAATTGAGTTTTTTTGAAGGAGTTACTACAGTAGCTTGTGTTTTTACTGAAAATCCTTGCTGTTACAAAGCTTTGCCAGAGGTCTAATATCTTTTGAATAAACTAATGTTGCTAATGAAGATTGTGTGAAGTTTTGTATGAAGGAAAAATTTCAGGTGTAGAGAGAGAATGCTGCAATGAGATGAAGAATGGACAAAAGCTCAAGCTTGGGGATGCCACCATGGTGTCACCCCAAGAAATATCCAAGAGGTACAAGCGTCAAAGCTTGGGGATGCCCAAGGCATCCCCTTCTTCATCAATAAAAAGCTCAGGTCTGTCTAGACACTTCGTTTTTATTGTTTCATGCACAACCGTGTTGTTCTTGGAGCATCTTAGTTTTCGTTTGCTTTGCTTAGTTTTTTTAGTTTTCTTTAGTAGTTTGGACCCACGTTCTCGCTGTGTTTCTTTTGCAAATAAGTTTGCTTGGTGTTTGTAAAGGAGTAGTAAGTTCTTGCTTGAAGTGCAAGAGGAGCTTGCATTGACTGTGACTTAGACTTTAGAATGACATGCTAGGTTTTGTTTTTGCATTATGCTTAGTGATTATTGCTGTAGCATGTCTTGTTGAAATTAATTTGGATTGCTTAGTGTGCCTGGAAGAAATTATGCGTTGTTTTAGCATGCAAAAGCATAGTATTGTGGTTTTCTCCTTTGATGCTTTGCTTGGGTTGACTTGGCACATGCTTACACCATGTTATGACTATGACAAGTCACCATTAGCCTCTATGATTATTTAGTCCTTGACTTGTAGTACCACTCTTTGCTTTGATTAGTTTGCTTTGTTGCATTGCATAATTATGGCCATTATTGCTCTCTTAGTTGGTTGCTCCCAGTCTTTTTCTAGCCTCCACTTGTATGAGTAAGTTCTACTCATGCCTCCAACTCCCAAGAAACCAATTTATTCCAAAGTGTCCACTATAAACTCCTATGCATGGTGTGTTACACCATTCCAAGTATATTCTTGTTTTCAACTATCTTCCAATTAAAAACTATTTTGTTATATGAAAACTTAGTGATTAAATCCCTCACGAACTTGATGGCACACTTTATTCTTTGCCCCTAATAAACTTGAACCATTGTGACAACTTTGTTGTATATGCTTGCACTTATAAGTTGGAATTAGCAGAACCATGCTGTCATGGGGAACGTTTTCAACATTGCACTTGTACCTTGTTGTACTCAGTTGATATCATGTTCTTTTGTCTATGGATGTCACCGGTGTGAAATAAATAGGGAACTTGTAAGTCCATGTAGTTTGTATCCCGTGTTAGAGAAACGCCTGGGCCGCTAGCCTAATCCATGCCTAATCATGGTGGAAACTTGTAGCATCACCATAGTGACATCTATGAAGCATTCTTCTTATTAAAAAAAGAGACACATTAAGAAAAGAGGAAAGAGAGAAAATACACCATATTCCCATGGTACATAAGAAGAATTGCCGAGATTCACATTGTCTGCTTGCCTAGTCATTTTGGTTACGGGAAAGCTCCTGTACCATGTGCAAGGGGTACCCCGTTGGCGGCTCTCAATGATATGCAAATACTTACAGTGACAAGAACTTACCTGGACCCAAATTTGAGTATGCATGAGGTGTGCCCCTCGTATTCAAGGGGCATGATATTGCCAACTTATACTTCGTCAAGCATATATTCCATCTTTGCCACTTTAAATTTAACCACTTCAAGATGCTTATGATAGGGGCAATGAGGGATGAAATCTAACAAGTACCATAATTTTTGGAAGCTCGTTTTGAAACTTGTAATCCCTGCTTCCTTTACAAAAAGGCTTTTCTTCCACCACTATTGAGTCTCCACCTTCTAACTTTAGGCACCATTAAGAGAGCATAGTTGTCATTCTGTGTGCAGTGTTCCAAAGCTTATTAATTAATGCATATTGTGTTATTACTTGTTCTTGTGATATTTGTTTCTAGTCACCCTTGAAAACTTTGCAGGTGTCCTATGCATCTATTTGCTACTCTATGAGGAACAAGCTGATTGCCACTATGCTATGTTTTCTGCATGTGAAACAAACAAATGTTTTTCAATGCATGTCATTCATGATCTTTGTTTGTAGCTTGTCATGCTGCATGTGTAGTTACTTTGTCCTATTGTCAGAACTCCATCTTTCATGCACATGTTTAGAGTTATTTGATCTCAGCTTTCAATGATTTCAAATGGTTGGATCTTTATTGTGAAGGTGCATGTCACCTCAAAAACTATTCTGTTTATCACTTACCTACTCGAGGACGAGCAGGAGTTAAGCTTGGGGATGCTGATACGTTGGAAATGTATCTATAATTTTTGATGCTCCATGCTTGTTTTGTATCTACTTTGTTTTACTTGTCCACACTTTGAGGTGCTTTTTACATGTTTTCTGGTACTAACCTATTAACAAGTTGCAACAGTGCCATATGCCTGTTTTCTGCTGTTTTTGGTTTCAGAAAAGTTAGTAAATAAATATTCTCGGAATTGGACGGGATGAAGGACAAAGTCAGTTACTTTCCGTGGGGAACAAGAAGTCCAGAGGACAGCCAGAGGAGGCACCCCCCAGGCGTGGCCACAGGTGGGCACGCGCCTGGCTAGGGTTTGGTGGCCCTGGCCGCCTCCTCGGTCTCCCCCTTCGCCTATAAGAATCCCCCGATGCAGAAACCCTAAGGACCCAATCAGAAATCCACGAAACCGTCTGTAGCCGCCGCCACCGTTGTCCCTAGATCAGGGGGATCTGAATTTCTTCCCAGCACCCTGCCGGAGGGGAGATCATCCCGGAGGCCTTGTCTCCGGTATGATGTGTGAGTAGTTCCACCTTGGACTATGGGTCCATGTAGTAGCTAGATGATTGTATCTCCTCCTTTGTGCTTTCATGTATAGATCTTGTGAGCTCCGTTCATGATCAAGATCTAATCTATTTGTAATCATGCATGTTATGTTTGCGGGGATCCAATGGATATTGAGATTATTTTGTTGGTTTGATTAATGGTTTTATCTTTATGATTCTATCATGGCTGTGTTGTTTGTGATCTTGCATGCTCTCTGTTGCTAGTGGTTATCTTGGCCAAGTAGTTGCTAGTGACTCCAAGAGGGGGTATTAATGCTCGTTAGTGGGTTCATGCCTCTAGTTTCAAAGGGAAGTGACAATAATCTCTTCGGTTGTAGATGTGCTGTTGCTACTAGGGAGAAAAAAACGGTCTCTTTATCATGGAACATGTGGACTGTTTACCTTACACACTTTGCTTAAAGCAGATGTCTGTTGCTTACAACTTAATACTGGAGGGGGTTCGGATGATAACCTGAAGGTGGAATTCTAGTCATAGATGCAGTTGGATGGCGGTCTATGTATATTGTTGTATTGCCTAATCAACCTCATAGGATCTTTTTGACTAGTAATTGCATTGTTATGCCTTGCTCAGTTCTTGTCAATTGTCCCGTTGTAATTTGTTTACCCTTCATGCCATGTTGTTTATTTAAGGAGAGCACCTCTAGTGAACTCTGGACCCCGGTCCAATCTTTACCATTGATACATCTTCCACTGTTACTGTTTACTTGCTACAAACTACCATTACCTTCCACACCATGCATTTAATCCTTTGTTGAAGCAAATCGGTGAGCTTGACAACCTCACTGATTCGTTGGGGCAAAGTCTTGAGTTTGTGTTGTGCAGGTCTCCGCGTTGCTTGCAACTCCTATGTGACATTTCCTTCCTCCTACTGGTTCGATAACCTTAGTTTCTTACTAAGGGAAACTTGTTGCTGTGTTGCTTCATACCTTGCTCTTGGGGTTTCCAACGAAACGTCCCACGATAAGTACTGGGCGCCATCAAGGGGTGTGGCCACCCTGGCCCACCTCTGGCTCTGCCCTCTCACCTATATCTTCTCCTCGAAACCCTAATACACGGGGAGCGAGCACAGAAAGATTCCGCCGCCTCTGCGGGGCAGAAAACACCGAGAGAGAAAGAGCTCTACGGTAGACAGATTTCTGCCTGGGAAATTCCTTCACGTAGAGGGGAGATCATCGCCATCAACACCATCATCAAGCTATACTTCATCGGGATCATCATCATCCACACCATCATATCCACCAGCACCATCCTCACCACTCCATCCCATTGTAACAATTGTGTTGAATCTTGCCTAGTTCTTAGGGGAAACTTTCTCGGTGTTGATTACTATTGTAGTTGATGCTTGTGAGTTGAACCATTGAATTATTGTTTATGTTTAGATTGTTATCCATCATTATATAATCTCTGATCTTGATCCATATGATGTCTCGTGAGTAGTTCATTTAGTTCTTGAGGACATGGGAGAAGTCATGTTGTTAGTACTGGAATTGTGTTGCAGTATTATTCAATGGTTTAATATTTAAGTTGTGGTGCTATTCTTCTAGTGGTGTCATGTGTACGTCGACTACATGATACATCACCATTTATGGGCCTAGGGGAATGCATTGTGTATTTGGATACTAATTGTGGGGTTGCCAGAGTGATAGAAACCTGAACCCCCGTTAGGAAACCATTGCACAAGGGAGTCTAGGATCTCAGAGTTTAAGGCTATGGTTAGGTTTATATCTTAATTGCTTTCTTGTAGTTGTGGTTGCTTGCAAGGGGTTTAATCACAAGTATGTATTAGTCCAAGTAAGGTCGGTACATTAGCACAGGTTAACCCACACAACACTTATAAAACCAAAGAAGATTAATAAGCTATATGAAACGAAAGCACTTGATAGTATTCCCATGTGTCCTCGAGAATGTTTGGTCCTCATAAGTATTCCCTCTGGCTTGTCCTTTGCTAAGAAAGGATTGGGCCACTGCTGTAATTGTTTGCTATCTTTATTTACTTGCACCTTATTTCCTAACTTTATTATAAAACCCCTAAAAATCTGTTTGCTAAGTATTTACAGAGATTTCCTGCTCCATACCACTAGTCAACACCTTCTGCTCCTTGTTGGGATAGACACTCCAATTTATCGAAAGTACTATGATACACCCCCTATACTTGTGGGTCACCACTAGACTAAATAGAATATTTAAAAAAAGGGATAAGAGAGCGGTGTCTCTAGTTTTGATCATCTTTTGATAACCACTGAATCATCATCAGCTGAACCTACCAACTAGGATCACCCCCTCGATCCCCGAGGAAGCATCCTTAAGCACACTTTTCTTACCAAGTTTTATGATTAGGTTCAAGTTCTCTATGATCTTAGAATCCGTTCCCAAGTCGTCCATAACCATGGACACGGATTTTTGAAAATATTAATACCCTGCAGAGGTGTACAACTTTACCCACATGTACTAACTGCCTCTTAATGCCAGTACATTAGCCCTATTTCTTGGAAGGCCGACAGAGGGTGGTTAGACACGACCTTTACCTTGATTTCACCGAGACCATGAGTCACACACTAAGGAGATGCCACCGTAACGGGTCGAGTCCTGAAGATGGTCCCTAGAGATGTGAACAGGGTTTGAAATTACGGAGCCATTCCCTGCCACGCTTACCTACCTGTATGAATGCACCTCCTTTGAGAAGAACCAGAATGCATATGTCGAATGGAACACCCAAACTATGTGACTCATGGAATCTACTAGGAAAGTTAGTTGGTCGAGGGGGTTTCTAGGCCCCCGTGTGGCTATACGCTCGTCTTGGTTCAAGAGGCAAGAACTCAGGTCCTAGTAGTGTCCAGTATAAGACTGCAAAAACCACAACCCACCATGGCTTCCCATACAAGCCTTAGCATGTTTAACTTTCATCTCTGATCATACCACGTAATCCTGTCATACTAGGTTTATTCTTTGCTCTGATTCATCAACCGGATGGACCGGTGGTAACCGCTAAGCATGGCTAAGCACAACAGATGTAACAGATCTAGCAATGCTTCACAAGACAAACCCTAGTTATGCTAGGAGCAGTGGATCAGGAAATATAGGCTACAAAGGGAACATGCATCAGATAGGATTACTTTATCTATCGATAAAAGACTTTGAAATCGTATGTACATGGAAAGAATTGAAATACTTTAAAAGCATAGGATTCATATGTATGTGTGGGGGCTTTGCTTGCCTTTGCCTGTTGATACCCAACTATAGATCTTGAAGTAGATCATTTGGACTTGTTCATTGATGATTCATTACTTCATTGATGATTCATTACTTCTATCCATGACTTTGACCTTGATCTCGAATTGTTGCTCACATTCAACTCCGGGTACTACCGGGAAGAAGCAGAAACACCAAAAATAAAGAGAAAAAATCAACACATGGCATCGATGCAATGCTCAAGCAAGGATGATGATATGACAAGTTAAAGTGTATTGTAATGGACCCTAGTACATGCTTGGTCATTTTAAACAGGGTCCGAAGGGTGCAAACCCTAGAACATGGGGATCCTTGGAATCACCTGTGGGGTTCAATTGGTTCTTCTAAGTAAACTTGCAATTGTAGTTGTTGAACAATGTATGATTATGATGATATGATATAGATCTTATTTTTATAATCATTTTAATATATTATTTGCATTTTTCTGATTTAAAATGAATTAGTTATAAATTTCTCCATTTAAATTCATTTTAAATCATTTTTGGAATATTATAAAATAATTACACATTTTAGAAATACTTATACATTTTTATTAAACAGAAAACATTTCTAAAAGTGTTTATTTGATTTACAAAGGGGGCCACATGTCAGCATTATCCTTTACTGAAATAATTACAAAAATAAATTACTGAAAGAATAAAAGAAAATGAAAATGAATAATGACATCATCCATGGAGGAGCTCCTAGGTCGAGCTTGAATCCAGTGATTCCAAGCGTGCCTGCACGCATGGTTGTGCGCGTTGGACAAATGATACGACAGGGAGGCGAATGGTGGTGGCGCCGCCCTCAAATGGTCGTCGGAGCTTGCCGGCGACGACAAATGATGGCGGTGCTCGCAGGTGCTC
The DNA here is from genome assembly GCA_910589765.1 of Avena atlantica. Lineage (NCBI taxonomy): Eukaryota > Viridiplantae > Streptophyta > Magnoliopsida > Poales > Poaceae > Avena > Avena atlantica. Next base: position 152,620,866 of record OU342739.1, read on the forward strand.
ATGAAGGGGAAGAACCAGAGCGAGAGGGGGCAAGGGTGAGGGTCCACGAGGAATAGAGGCTCACCCTGAGCGCGATGGAGGGTGTCGCGAGGCCAGGGGAGGTCAGGTGGTGACGTATCAACGACGACCGAGCTTCGGGCTCAATTCCTTTGGCAGGGATGATCAGCACAGCGAGGCGGAGCTTCCAGAAGGCCTAGCTGAGCTTGGGGAGGTCTAGAACACCGGTGACGAGCGGCTCATATCCCACAAGTATAGGGGATCGTGTGTAGCCTTTTCGATAAGTAAGAGTGTCGAACCCAATGAGGAGATAAAGGTAGGATAAATGTTCTCTCAAGTTCTATCAACCACTGATACAACTCTACCCACATTATACGTTTACATTATCTAAAAATAAAACTAGAGCAGCAATATGAGTATTAGAGAAAGATTTGCAAGATAATAAATAGCAAGAAAGTAAAGCTAGTTGCTTTAGCAATAAAATACACTAAACTAACAGAACCATGAGTGTGGAATAGTGGTGGTAAACGTGGTGGCTTTGGCCAAGTTTAATTAGCGAATAAATCGGGTTCATTGTCTTCGATGCAGTTTTCTGTGTGGGAGAGGCTAAATATACATGTGCTTCACTACTTGGAATTACATGTACTATATGATTGGAATGTTGGCAAACATCTGTAACTACTAACAAAGGATTAAGGTTTCCCAACCATAGCCTTAAGTTTAATGGTCCTCTTACTCCCATACGTGCAACGTTTCATTTCGCGTCCTTAGGTTTCTGTCACCCCGACAGAACTTCCCCTTCCTCTTACACATACTAAAAACCCTATGATGTTTAATCCATGCGCACACAAATATAATAGACACCAAAGGACTGTACCATATCAACATGCAACTCTAATGAACCAAAGATGTTCAACCATTCAATCTAAGAACAGAGAAACCACACAAACATGACATAGATCATAAGATTATAACTTATACCATCAAACACCATGTTTACATAGGACGGTACAAAGGTGTGTGGGAGGATAAACCACTGCATACTAGGAGGATTAGGTGATGGAGATGGCGGTGGAGATGGTAAAGAGGGCGGCGGCGGCACGAGGGACTCCTTCCCCGCCGCCGGTATCGTGGGGGAGCACCGCCCCTTAGCCCCCTTCCTTCATGGCTTCTTGGGAGCCCTCCCCCATGGAGATCGGATCCATGGGGGACGCAAAAACGTGGATTTGGTGGCTGCAAATTCGTGGGTGGAGCTGTTTCCCACGAATTAGGTTTCCTCACTTTATATAGCTTCTCGGATTCCCGTCACCCCATCTTAGGCTGCAGTAAATCATCCTAGCAGGCCCGCCCGGACTCGGAATCAGCTAAATTTCCAGAATGATTGTCGCGAAATTTCCTACAACCTTGTAGTTGAAGAGTTTCCGTTTGACGCCGTCTTCGACCCGAAACGTGATCAGCTTCAAAAGGAGTTCTGAGACAGATTTCTGGAAAATCCCAATTTGACTGCAACAAGGGTTCCACTTGTATTTTTGATAATTCCTACACATCAAAGTGAAAAACAAGAACATTATGCACTTTTGCAACTATTAGTAGGTTATTACAAATAACACGTGAACTTTATATAAAAAGAAGTGACAAAAGCATAATATTAGCATAAAACCATCAAAAATTATAGATACGTTAGGATGTATCAACATCCCCAAACTTAGTTCCTGCTCGTCCTCGAGTAGGTAAACAATAAAAATAATATAATTTTTGAGGTGACATGCACCATCATAATCTTGATGAAACCATTTGCAAAGCATGGATAGATGGGATCAAATTACTCAAAACATGAGCATGAAAGATTGTAACATCCCATATTTTATATTAGGGTGTTATTAGAAGCATGCATCATCCTTGCATCATTGCATCCTACAAATGAAGTTGCAACAAAACCCTAACAACAAAACCTACCAAAACCCTAATAAAGATTTTCCCTATGTGAGCAATAATGATGTAATCATGCTTGACCCTTCTAAAAACTTTGTAAAAATATTAATCTGTGGTTCTATGATGACCACCTCATTTTTACAAGAATTTAGAAACAAGTTTCACTAATTTTGGATTTGTTATGCCAAAGTTATTAAGTTTTTAGTGAAATAGAAAATTAACAAAAGAATAGAATAAAAAAATAACCTACTGGGCCGGCTGCGCCAGCCGACTAACGCGCACGCGTCACCTAAGCAGCCACCAGCTTGCCAGCGCAGCCCGCGAGCCCAAGCCACCAGCCGCAGCCGCCTACTCCCACTGACAAATCAGGGCCACGCGTCATCCCCTTCCTCCCCGCCAAAACCGCATCGCCGTCGTGTGCCGATCGGACTCCGGCCGAATCGGAGAAGAAATCATGACCCCCTTGCCAAGTTTTCGACGGCCATATAAACCCCGCAACCCGCTGCCTTGAAACCATAAAAATATTTCTCGAACTCTCGCCGAAGCCGCCGTTTGCAAGCGCACCTTCGATCTCGCCGGAGTAGGCCTCAGTTGAACTCGGGGCAGAGGTATCCGAGCCTCACCTCCACTTCTTTTTCCCTCCACGCGTCCCTCTCGTTCGACTCCCTCTTCTCACGCTAATTTCTCCTTGTCTCTCGCAGTACCACGCCCGCAATTGCTCGCCGGAGCAACGCCCGGGACGGAGAGCGTCGGCTAAGCACTGCCGACGGTCGAGGAAGCGAGGAGCGTCGTCGAGGACGTGAGCATGATCGTGAGAACCTGCTGGACATCGTCGACTGCCTCGCCGCCTCGGGAACCCTCTAGACTGTCGCCGAGGACCGCCACCGACCGCATCGACGCCGTCTGCCTCCCCTCGCCACCGTCGCCACCATAGTAAGTCGCCGCCCTCTTCCCGCCCGTTAGATCAGCGAGCTACGGCTCAGATTAGAAGCTGAGCGAAGGGGTATCGGCGAACCGCATTGTGCCGCGTGGCAAACCGTGTCTGCTCCGCGTCAGCACCGCGTTCGCGCCGCGTCTTCCAGCTGAACCAATCAGAAACTGCCACGCGTCGTGTTCTCGATTAGGGTTAATTTTAATTGGTAGATTGATGTTAATTCTTGCGAAATTCATAGAAAATTAAATACTTGGCCAAATTTATCATATAATATACCGTTAGATTCGCAAAATTATGTAGAACACAGATCTGCAATAAAATTTCAAGTTTACTGTAGGATTTTCGGTGTAGAATTTAATCTCTAGATTAGAGTGTTTAATCTATAGGAAAATAATTAAAACTCTATTTTAGTTGATTCTTGTTGTGATGACTTTGTTTTCACAACACCTACTGAACAAAATTATAGCACCTTGCTTAAGAGTGTTAGATCTAATTTGGGGCTAAGTAGATGGTTGGATCTTCTAGTCAGCCCAAGAATTAGAATAAGGACCAAATTTGTATAAACCCGTAAGAAATCAATACTAATAACATCCCTAACACAATTACAATCCAATTAGACTACCTTCGTCAATTTAGAAAAACAAATCTTGCATAAGTACCATGTTGCATGCATGCATATTATCTCTGTGGCATATTTTGTGCAAGTTGTGATCAGATCTATGTTTGTGTTTCGTTAGATTGTTCGGAGTGCGCTGAGGAGTGCTATTGTGTAGAGTGCTGCTCGGATCAAGGAAAGTTACACCACTTGTTCATAATTTTTGTCCCAGTTTTGATTCTGTGCATGTGATCTTCAAAATTCTGTAGTATGCATGTGTAGGATGTTCTAGTAGAATTTTTTTTCCTTAGAATTATTTTGCAAGTTCGATGATTTCGTAGTATGCCATGAGTAGCTCTATACTTAGGATTTCCCCTCCTAATAGGTTCCCCTATTTTACTAAGTATTGCTTGCTATGCTAAATATATGTAAAGTACCGTTGGGGGGTTAGAAAGCCAATGAATTTCTTCTAAGTATACAGGCTCTTTCGAGCAAACTTTTTCTTCTCAAATACACTTCAAAATAAAACTAAGTTTTCTTTTGGGCGGAATGGTTGTCGGGTCAACGAGTGAGATTTTGGTGGAGGACGGCCACCCAGGAATGAAAGAAGTCTGCCATGTTTCAGAATTCAGAAGCTTCCAGTGTAACCACAATACATATGGGCTCTGTCTTGGCCTAGTACTTAGTGGGAAACCTCACCTGGGTACCAACGTATGGAGTTTCGTGGCACGGTTGGATCCATAAGGTAGAGGGGCTACTAAGGGAAAGCCTCGCCATGGTCTTGTCTGTAAAAGGACTTGATCGTGGATTGTGGGTAAAGTGCACAAACTCTCGAGAGTATTGCAATCTGATCGACCAGCCGTGTTCACAGAAATAGAACAATTTTGAGCATCTAAAGGATGGAGCCTCTGAAGGATGTTCCTCTCTCTCTCCTTTAAAACTTAAAGTTTTCTAAAAAAAACCCAAGGCGTGAGTCATATCGCTATTGGGAGGGTGTTGGGAACTTGGTGAGTAATATCCAAGTGTTAGGTTGGTTGGACACTTGGTGAGTAATATCCTCGTGTGCCATTCGACCATATATTACTTGAACAAAAGTTTACAAAGTAGGGAAAAATCTTCTCTTCTTATCTATACTTAAGAAAACTAGATTTGAGAAAATAAACTCTACAGCCTAGACTAGCCTTGCATGTAGAGATAGTCTTTTATTTCCTTGGTGTTATTTGCCAATACATTCAAAGTATTGACCCAACTTGTTGGCTGCACGTCTTATGTGCAGAATTCGAAGATTGAAATGTGCATAGGGATCGCGAGTCTACACTCGACAAGCCTGGGGCGTTGATGGACTCAAGCTGCTTTTATGTTTCCATTGTTATATGAGATAGCTCAAAGCTAAGCAAATTTATAATAAATTCATACTCTGGATTCTCCGTGGAATAATGAATTTGTGTTTTACATGATATTCATCGACTATGAGTGCTAGCTATTGATCCAGGGACTAGCATGTAAATCACAAGGACTTAGGATCTTTATTGATCCAAGATCACTACAGATGGTATCAGAGCACATCTTTGCCTGTAGGACGTGACCCTATGATTGGAACCACCTTTAACATATGTGCCTTACTTGCTTTTCTACTAAGTTACTTTTCGCACTTCTAGTATCTGCTTTCCTCTACTTGATTACGTATCTAATTTTCATTCTTCTAACTTAAAGATGACAAGCTTCCTCTACGACACCGTCGCGGACATCGAGCCCCTTCGCTTTGGTGGATGCCTCATGGATCTCCTCACGCGTTTGGACCTTCCCCTGCCAACAATCCAGGGAAGCACAATGAAGAAACTCCACAAGGACGGCTGATGGGGAGTCAAATTCATCCAGCCAGGACAAGAGCGAGGCAAGAATCCGGAGGAAGAGATAGCAATCCACATTATTAGCGATTCCAAGGAGAAGGCCCTTAGCATCAGCTTGCAGCAGCTCATTGGACGCCTATGTGGACGCCATCATGAGGCTCTCCAAGGACACTGCGGTGGCCTCTTTGGAAGACGAGATGAGGAAGGAATTTCCATGGAGTTAACTTTTGAGGAAAGGATTTCTACCAAGCGCCGAAGGACCCAATATCAAGACTTGGAGTGCCACATCCATGACCTTGAAAAAGGTAGCTTCCTCGAGATGTTAAGGAACGATGAGCTATGCACCCTCATCAAGGAGAAGGAGGAAATGATCAAGCAGCAGGAGGAGGCAATGAAGCTCCAAGAGATAAAGTTCTAGGACCAAGAGAAGAAGTTCGCCAACCAAGAGAAGAGGGTGATAAATGAAAACAAGAGGATTAGGGAACTCAAGCAGGAGATCGATGAAACTGAAGTGCAAACCGAAGGCCTTTGCAAGATAATCAATGATGTACGTGCTTCCAAGAGGGACTTGGCAAAGCAACTTGAAGCCGCAAAGAAGTCAAGTCTAGTGGAGGAACTACAAAGCGAGAAGGAGGGATTTCAGGAGCAGCTAGAAGCCACTACCAAGAAGCTGCAGGATGAGATAAAGAACCTCCAAGAGAAGCTTGAAGCCACCACAAAGGAGATGGAGCTGTACAAGACAACCCTAGAGCAGGAAGGCTACTCGTTCGAGGACGAGGAAGAGGAAGTCGTGGAAGATGTGTAATATTTGGACCACCCTAAATTCTATAGTAGAACGTTATTCGTGATTGTAATAAATACCAAGACATATTTGGTTTAGTTAAACTTGGATGAATTCTGTGTTAAGTTTGTGCTTTTGTGCTTTTGTGCCTTGTGTGCCATGTGTGTTTCCATAAGGGTAGGAGTTTTAATACTTAGTCTTTCTGTCTATTTCTTAACTTGTCTCTCAAACCCCACAGATGCCGCCAAGACGTGCGAACACCGAAATTCCTCCAGAAATTGCACAACTTCTGGCCACTCAGAACCAGCTGATCCAACCGCTCACTCAAAACATGCAAAACAACAACAACAACAACAACAACAACAACAACAACGACAACAACGCGCCACCACCGCCACCTCCACCACCACCTCAACAGGATCGCTTGACTCAGTTTTTGAGGTTGAACCCACCTACCTTCACTAGCAGCGCTGAACCAATCATCGCAGATGACTAGCTCCGTACAATTAACAAGAAGTTAGACACTATGCAAGCTGTCGGAGCCGACAGGGTACGTTATGCCGCGCACCAGCTTGAAGGACCTACTGCAGAATGGTGGGATAACTACCAAGTCACCCACCCGGATATTGATGCTATCCCTTGGGATCAATTTGATTTAGATTTTCGCAGTCATCATGTGGCTGCTGGTGTCATGACTCTGAAAAGGCACGAATTTCGCGACCTACACCAGCTGCACCGTTCTGTCACCGAGTATGGTGAGATTTTCAACAAGCTAGACCATTATGCACCCGATGATGTTTCCACTGATGCCAAGAGGCAGGAGGAATTCTTAAGAGGACTCAATGATGAGATATCCATTTAGCTTGTGGCTCAGAAATTTGACAACTTTCAGGAACTCTTGGACAGAGCCATTGTGGTTGAATCCAAAAGAAAGAGCATAGAAAATCGCAAGAGTAAGTCTAACCCTCACAAGCACTCCGTTCTGTACCAGAAGCAGCGCACTTCCTCACCACCACCTTATAACAATAATGGACACAACCATAACGGTCATCACCATGGCGGCCACAAACATAATGGGCATAAAAACTGCAATGGGAATAGCAGCAATGGAAATGATCTCAGTGAGGTGACATGCTTTAAGTGCAACAAGACAGGGCACTATGCAACCACTTGCCCCGAGAAGAAGAATGGCAATGGCAATGGGAATGGAAATGGACACAACCATGGCAATGGAAACGGGAAGAAGCCAAATCCATTTGTCAAAGCCACAGTGAATCATGTCTCTATGGAGGATGCTTGTGATGCACCAGACTCCGTGATTGGTAAGTTCAAGCTCAATTCTATTTCCGCAGTTGTTCTTTTTGATACTGGTGCATCGCATTCATTCTTATCAAGGGTATTTGTGGATAAAGGAAATATACCTACGGAGTCTATAAACTCTCCTCTAAGGGTAAGTTCTCCTGGAGGAGAAATAGTGGCAAACTCTGGTTGCCGGGGATTAGAACTAAGGATTGGGACACACATCTTTCCCAAAAGTCTAGTAGTACTAGAATCACAAGGATTAGATATAATCTTGGGCATGAATTGGATGACCGAATATGAAGGAGTCATAGATTGAGCCAAAAGGACTGTCACGCTCACAATGCCGGAAGGGAAGAGGATTCGTATCAAGTCAAATTTCGCACTTAAGGAAGTCATGGTGAACTCTCTTAAGGGGGTTAGCTTGGAAGATGTACTTATTGTGAAGGAATACCCATATGTCTTTCCGGAAGAGTTACCTGGGATGCCTCCCGATCGTGATATTGAGTTCCTCATTGACTTGATGCCAGGCACAGGGCCGATAGCTAAGAGACCGTACAAGATGGATGTGGACGAGTTGAAGGAACTCAAGAAACAGCTTAGGGAACAATTGGACAAGGGATTCATTCAATCCAGCGCGTCATCTTGGGGAGCGCCCGTCCTGTTCGTGGAAAAGAAGGATAAAACCAAGAGGCTGGTTGTGGACTACCGCTCGTTGAACAAAGTGACAATCAAGAACAAGTACCCTCTGCCCAACATCAATGACTTGTTTGACCAGTTAAAGGGAGCCAGTGTGTTCTCAAAGATCGATCTGCGATCAGGCTATTTTCAGCTAAAAATTCGAGAACAGGATGTGCCCAAAACAGCCTTCACCACAAGATACGGATTGTATGAATACACCGTGATGTCGTTTGGTCTAACCAATGCCCCGGCATACTTCATGACCATGATGAACAAGGTGTTCATGGAATATTTGGACAAGTTTATCGTGGTATTCATAGATGATATACTCATATACTCCAAGGATGAGAAGGAACATGAGAGAGATCTGCGCCTAATTATGAAAAAACTAAGAGAACACAAGTTGTATCCCAAATTCAGCAAATGCGAATTCTGGTTAAAGGAAGTGGGATTCCTTGGTTATGTTTTGTCGGCAAAAGGAGTTGTCGTAGATCCCAGTAAAGTAGCTTCCGTAACTGAATGGGAGTCACCCAAGAATGTGGGAGATATTCGGAGTTTCTTGGGCCTCGCAGGATATTACCGGAGGTTCATTGAAAACTTTTCCAAAATAGCAAAACCCATGATGGAAGTATTGAAGAAGGAAAAGAAATTCCGATGGACCGAGGCATGTGAAGCAAGCTTTCAAGAATTGAAGAAACGTCTCGTAACAGCACCAGTTCTGTGTCTGCCTGATATCCAAAAGGATTTTCAAGTCTATTGTGACGCTTCTCGACAAGGACTTGGAAGTGTATTGATGCAAGATGGGAAAGTGGTATCCTATGCCTCTCGACAACTTAAGAACCACGAACACAACTACCCCACACATGATTTGGAACTTGCCTCTGTGGTACATGCACTCAAGGTATGGAGACACTACCTCATGGGCAAACATTGTGATGTGTTCACAGATCATAAGAGTTTGAAGTACATCTTCACCCAAAAGGAGTTGAATATGAGGAAAAGAAGATGGCTTGAACTGATTAAGGATTATGACTTAGATTTATAGTACCACCCCGGAAAGGCAAACGTGGTGGCCGATGCCTTAAGTCGTAAGGTTTATGTGAATGGACTTACCGCAGGGGAACTTCCAGAGGATTTATGCAATCAATTTAAGGATCTCAGGCTAGAAATAGTTCCGAAGGGATGCGTAGCGACTATGGAAATAGTGTCTACTTTCCAAGAGAGAATCAAGGAAGCACAAAAGGGAGATAAAGAGTTGGAAGAAATAAGAGTCAAAATAAGTGAAGGAAAGACAAAAGAATTTCGTCTGGATGAATAAGGAACCCTTTGGTATGGGAAGCGTTTATGCGTTCCCAATGACCCCGACATCAGGAAGTTGATTTTACAAGAAGCTCACGATTCACCTTACTCAATTCATCCAGGTAACACGAAGATGTACATGGATGTGAAGGATAAATTTTGGTGTAATAACCTAAAAAGAGAAATTGTCGAGTATATTTCTCTATGTGACGTATGCAATAGAGTTAAGGACGAGCATCAGAAACCGGCCGAATTACTTCAACCACTACCTACACCCGACTGGAAGTGGGATAAGGTAGGCATGGATTTTATCACGGGGTTGCCCCGGACTCGTTCTGGATTTGATTCTATCTGGGTAGTGGTGGACCACTTTACCAAGGTGTCTCACTTCATTCCCGTAAAGACCACATATACAAGTGCTAAGCTTGCTAAGATATACATGTCAATGCTTGTAAGTCTGCATGGTGTTCCCAAGGGAATTGTGTCAGATAGGGCACCCAGTTTACTTCGAAGTTTTGGCGACAGCTACATGAGTCTCTTGGAACCCGACTAGAATTCAGTACTGCCTTCCACCCTGAGACAGATGGCCAAACGGAAAGGGTGAACCAAATTCTGGAAGATATGTTGAGAGCTTGCGCACTAGACTATGGGTCTAGTTGGGACAATAACCTACTGTATGCGCAGTTCTCCTACAACAACAGCTATCATACAAGTAAGTTCTGTATGGCAGGAAGTGTAGGACTCCGCTGTTATGGAATGGTGTTGGTGAACGTAGTCTTTTTGGACCTGAATTGAAAAAGGATGCCGAAGAGAAGGTACGACAGATTCAGGATAAGCTAAAGATAGCCCACTCCCGACAAAAGAGTTATGCTGATTCCAAACGCAGATATGTGGCTTATAAAATAGGGGACCGTGCGTATCTCCGAGTTTCATCACTGCGAGGAGTTAAGAGGTTCGAAATCAAGGGTCAATTAGCCCCACGATTCATAGGTCCATATAAGGTTCTGGCCCGTAGGGTAGAAATTGCTTATCAGTTGGAGTTACCAGAAGGACTGACTGTTCATGATGTGTTTCATGTGTCACAACTAAAGAAGTGTCACCCGGAGATGGCTGAAACACCACTAAGAGATACAGTTCCCCTGTAGGAGGTTCAATTGGATAATGACCTTACCTATGAGGAAAAACCCATCAAAATACTGGAAACAACCGAAAGGATTACCCGTACCAAGACTATAAGATTCTGCAAATTACAATGGAACCACCACTCCGAGGAAGAAGCCACGTGGGAGCGTGAAGAAGATTTGAAGGCAGAACACCCACACCTTTGTTAGCCAACCCGAATCTCGAGGACGAGATTCTTCTTAAGGGGGTACGTTTGTAACATCCCAGATTTTATATTAGGGTGTTATTAGAAGCATTCATTATCCTTGCATCATTGCATCCTACAAATGAAGTTGCAACAAAACCCTAACAACAAAACCTACCAAAACCCTAATAAAGATTTTCCCTATGTGAGCAATAATGATGTAATCATGCTTGACCCTTCTAAAAACTTTGTAAAAATATTAATCTATGGTTCTATGATGACCACCTCATTTTTACAAGAATTTAGAAACAAGTTTCACTAAGTTTGGATTTGTTATGCCAAAGTTATTAAGTTTTTAGTGAAACAGAAAATTAACAAAAGAATAGAATAAAAAAATAACCTACTGGGCCGGCTGCGCCCCACTAACGCGAGCGCGTCACCTAAGCAGCCGCCAGCCTGCCAGGGCAGCTCGCGAGCCCAAGCCACCAGCCGTAGCCGCCTACTCCCACTGACAAACCAGGCCCACGCGTCATCCCCTTCCTCCCTGAAAAAACCGCATTGCCGCCGTGTGCCGATCGGACTCCGGCCGAATCGGAGAAGAAATCGTGACCCCCTCGCCAAGTTTTCGACAGCCATATAAACCCCGCAACCCGCTGCCTCGAAACCCTAAAAAAAAATCTCGAACTCTCGCTGAAGCCGCCGTTTGCAAGCGCACCTTCGATCTTGCCAGAGTAGGGCTCAGTTGAACTCGGGGCAGAGGTATCCGAGCCTCACCTCTACTTCTTTTTCCCTCCACGCGACCCTCTCATTCGACTCCCTCTTCTCACGCTAATTTTGCCTTGTCTCTCGCAGTACCGCGCCCGCAATTGCTCGCCGGAGGAATGCCGAGGACGGAGAGCGTCGGTGAAGCACTACCGATGGTCGAGGAAGCGAGGAGCGTCGTCGACGACGCGAGCGTGATCGTGAGAACCTGCTGGATGTCGTCGACTGCCTCGCTGCCTCAGGAACCCGCTAGACTGTCGCCGAGGACCGCCACCGACCGCACCGCCGCCGTCTGCCTCCCCTTGCCACCGTCGCCACCACAGTAAGTCGCCGCCCTCTTCCCGTCCGTTAGATCAGCGAGCTACGGCTCATATTAGAAGCTGAGCGAAGGGGTATCGGCGAACCGTGTTGCACCGCGTGGCAAACCGCGTCTGCGCCGCGTCAGCACCGCGCCCGCGCCGCGTCTTCTAGCTGGCCCAATCAGAAACTGCCACTCGTCGTGTTCTCGATTAGGGGTAATTTTAATTGGCAGATTGATGTTAATTCTTGCGAAATTCATAGAAAATTAAATGCTTGGCCAAATTTAGCATATAATATACCGTTGGATTCGCAAAATTATGTAGAACACAGATCGGGAATAAAATTTCAAGTTTACTGTAGGATTTTTGGTGTAGAATTTAATCTCTAGATTAAAGTGTTTAATCTATAGAAAAATAATTAAAACTCTGTTTTAGTTGATTCTTGTTGTGGTGACTTTGTTTTCACAACACCTACTGAACAAAATTATAGCACCTTGCTTAAGAGAGTTAGATCTAATTTGGGGATAAGTAGATGGTTGGATCTTCTAGTGAGCCCAAGAATTAGAATAAGGACCAAATTTGTATAAACCTGTAAGAAATCAATACTAATAACATCCCTAACACAATTACAATCCAATTAGACTACCTTGCTCAATTTAGAAAAACAAATCTTGCATAAGTACCATGTTGCATGCATGCATATTATCTCTGTGGCATATTTTGTGCAAGCTGTGATTAGATCTATGTTTGTGTTTCGTTAGATTGTTCGGAGTGCGCTGAGGAGTGCTATTGTGTATAGTGCTACTCGGATCAAGGCAAGTTACACCACTTGTTCATAATTTTTTTCCCAGTTTTGATTCTGTGTATGTGATCTTCAAAATTCTGTAGTATGCATGTATAGGATGTTCCAGTAGAATTTTTTTCCTTAGAATTATTTTGCAAGTGCGATGATTTTGTAGTATGCCATGAGTAGCTCTATACTTAGGATTTCTCCTCCTAATAGGTTCTCCTGTTTTTCTAAGTATTGCTTGTCATGCTAAATATATGTAAAATACCGTTGGGGGGGTTCGAAAGCCAATGAATTTCTTGTAAGTATACAGGCTCTTTTGAGCAAAATTTTTCTTCTCATATCCACTTCAAAATAAAACTAAGTTTTTTTCTGGGCGGAATGGTTGTCGGGTCAACGAGGGAGATTTTGGTGCAGGACGTCCGCCCAGGAATCAAAGAAGTCTGCCATGTTTCAGAATTCAGAAGCTTCCAGTGCAACCACAATACATATGGGCTCTGTCTTGGCCTAGTACTTAGTGGGAAACCTCACCTGGGTACCAACATATGGAGGTTCTTGGCACTGTTGGATCCAGAAGGTAGAGGGGCTACTAAGGGAAAGCCTCGCCATGGTCTTGTCTGTAAAAGGACTTTATCGTGGATTGTGGGTAAAGTGCACAAACTCTCGAGAGTATTGCAATCTGATCGATCAGCCGTGTTCACGGAAATAGAACAATTTTGAGCATCTGAAGGATGGAGCCTCTAAAGGATGTTCCTCTCTCTCCTTTAAAACTTAAAGTTTTCTATGAAAAAAACCCAAGGCATGAGTCATATCGCTATTGGGAGGGTGTTGGGAACTTGGTGAGTAATATCCAAGTGTTAGGTTGGTTGGACACTTGGTGAGTAATATCCTCGTGTGCCATTCGACCATATATTACTTGAACAAAAGTTTACAAAATAGGGAAAAATCTTCTCTTCTTATCTATACTTAAGAAAACTAGCTTTGAGCAAATAAAATCTACAGCCTAGACTAGCCTTGCATGTAGAGATAGTCTTTTCTTTCCTTGGTGTAATTTGCCAATACATTCAAAGTATTGACCCAACTTGTTGGCTGAACGTCTTATGTACAGAACTCGAAGATTTAAAGGTGCGTAGGGATCGAGAGTCTACACTCGACAAGCCTGGGGCGTTGATGGACTCAAGCTGCTTTTATGTTTCCGCTGTTATTTGAGCTAGCTTAAAGCTAAGCAAATTTGTAATAAATTCATACTCTGGATTCTCCGTGTAATAATGACTTTGTGTTTTACATGATATTCATCGACTGTGAGTGCTAGCTATTGATCCAGGGTCTAGCATGTAAATCACAGGGACTTAGGATCTTTATTGATCCAAGGTCACTACAAAGATGTACTTCTAACAAGAAGACATAGCAACCAAGTTGCAACATGAAAAGTTTACAAACAAAGATCATGAATAACAATGCACTGAAAAATGTTTGTTTGTTTCACATAAAAAACATAATAAGAGTGGTATTCAGCTTTGTCCCTCATGGTATAGCAAATCATAAATGCATAGGATACCTTCAAAGTTCATAAGGGTGACTAGATACAAATAGTTCAAGAACAAGCAATATCAACCTCATGAATCAATCAACAAGTTTTGGGACAATGCACATAGAACTAAGAATGGAAACTATGCTCTCTTAATTGGTGCCTAAGGATAGAAGGTGGAGACTCAATATAATAGTGGAAGAAGGCCCTTCAAAGGGAAGCAGGAATTTCAAGTTTCATAAAGAGCTTCCAAAAATTATGATACTTGTTAGCTTTCAGCTCTCATTGCCCCTACTATAAGCATATTAAAGTGATTAAGGTTAAAGTGAACAAAGATTGAGTATATGCTTGACAAAGTATAAGTTGGCAATCTCATGTCCCTTGAGTACGAGGGCCGCTCCTCATGCTACTCAACTTTAGTCACTAGTATGTTCTTATCATAGTAAGTACATGTGTATCATATAGAACCGCCAACGGGGTACCCCTTGCCCAATGATACAGGAGCTATCCCATAACAAAATGACAAGGTAAGTAGACAATAAGCATCTCAGCAATCTTCTTATTTAACATGGGAAAATGGTGCTTTTTTCTCTTTCCTCTTTTCTCATCTCTTTTATTTTCTTTTTCTCAATCTCTATCTATTTTTTATAAGAAGAATGCTTCATAGATTGCTCACTATGGCGATGCTGCAAGTTTTCGCCATGATTAGGCATGGCTAAGGCTAGCGGCCCAGGCGTTTCTCTAACACACATACATAACTCCATGGACTTACAAGCTCCCCTTTCATTTCACATCGACGACATACATAAACAAAATAACATGATATCAACTGGGTAGATATTTACAAGTGTTGAAAGCGTTCCCCGTGACAACACAGTTCTGCTAATCCCAACTTATAAGTGCAAGAATATACAACATAGTTGACACAACGGTTCAAGTTTATTAGGGGCAAGAAAAATAAAGTGTGCCATCAAATTTGTGAGAGCTTTAATCACTAATTTTCACATAACAAGTTTAATTTGAAAGATAGTTAAAACAAGAATATAGTTGGAATGGTGTAACACACCATGGATAGGAATTTATAGTGGACACTTTGGAATAACTTGGTTTCTTGGGAGTTGGATGCATGAGTAGAGCTTACTCAATACAAGTGGAGGCTAGCAAAAGATTGGGAGCGACCAACTAAGAGAGCAATAATGACCCTAATCATGCAGAGCGACAAAACATTACTAATCAAAGCATAAAGTGGTACCACAAGTCAAAACCTAAATGACCAGAGAGGCTAAGGTGACTGGTTCATAGTCATAACATGGTGTGAGCATGTGCCAAGTCAACCCAAACAAAACATCAAAGAAGAATGCTACAATATTATGCTTTTGTATGCTAAAACAACGCATGATTCTTTCAAGACACATTAAGCAATCCCAATTGTTTGGAACAATTCATGCTACAGCAATAACCACTAAGCATAGGGTCGAAACAACATCGAACATGACATGATAAGGTCTAGCCCACAGTCAAAACAAACTCCTTTTGTACCACTTATAAACATGAAGCTTCCTACTCCTTCTCCAACACCAACAGTGGCGGAGCTAATATATAACGATTGGGTTCAGATGAACCCAATGAAATTTCGAGATCCTTCATTAATCTAGTCTCTATCACTTTCTATTAGTGAATTATTACATGGTAAACAAAAGAACTGAATCCAATGATCAAACACTCTAGCTTCACCACTGAACACCAATCAACTTATTTGAAACAACAGAGCGAAAACGGGGGTCCAACCAATTTATTCAAGCAAAATAAGCAAACAAAAACCAAAAAAAACTAACACGCTCCAAGAACAACACAACAGTGCATGAAACAATAAAAATGAAGTGTCTAGAAAGACCTGAGATTTTTATTGATGAAGAAGGGGATGCCTTGGGCATCCCCAAGCTTTGACGCTTGAACCTCTTGAATATTTATTGGGGTGACACGGGGTGGCATCACCAAGCTTGAGCTTTTGTCCATTCTTCATCTCATTACGTCATTCTTTCCTTACACCTGAAAATTTTCCTTCATACAAAACTTCACACAATTTTCATTAGCAACATTAGTGCATTCAAAAGATAATAGACATTTGGGTTTAGTTTCAAAACAGCAAAACTTTCACTAAAGACATAAGCTACTATAGCAATTCCCTCAAAAATCTCAATTTCCCAAAAAGAACCCAAAAAGGAAAAATCAATAAGAAGCAAATGCAAATAATGGCAGAAATCTGTCAAAACAGACCAACAGGTAGAAACTGATTTTTTCGAAGACCTTATATTTCTCAAATAAAAAAGTGTTGAACTAACAAAAGTTATCTAATAACCAGGAGTATTTATTCAGAAAATGACAGCTCAATCCTACTTACAAATATTTTTCAAGAATTTTTATAGTGGAGCACAAAAATCCGTTTTGGGACAGCAACTCCCCAAATCTGTAGAGGCCTGAATCCAATAAGGTACAAGTCCTTGTGTTTATAGTGCTAGTTCCTGGATCGATTAGCTAGCACCCACAGTTTAAGATATAATATCAAGAAATAAAGGTCATATTACAACTCCTAACCAGGAATAAAATAGTTCATTACAACTTACATAGCTCATATCGCTATCTTATTACAAAGCAGCATATATATATCTATAAAGCATGGAGTCCTTCATCTTCATATACCACAGGCAATCATGTTGGTTGTAGACTTGTAATCCCTACTCAACACACTTCACTAACATCAAACAAACCTGCAACATAATAAGTTACAGCCACAAGGGTCAATACATTTGAATTTCATTGGCAAGTGATATCATATTGATATGGAGAATTTAACATCTACATGAATATATGGCTAAGTGGAGTTTTGGCTGGCCTTTTGAAATGGATTGTATGGGCACCTAGAGGGGAGGGTGAATAGGTGCTAGCCAATTTTTAATACTTTTTCAATTTTAGGCTTGACACAAAGTAAATTCTCTAGATATGCAACTACGAGAATTTCTCTATATGTAACCCTAACTACTAAGAACGTAAAAGAGGAGCGAGGAAACCGTAGTGGAGCACGCGGAGACACAGGGATTTGTTTTACCGCAGTTCCTTCCTTGTTAAGGGAAGTACATCTGCGTTGGAGGGGTGGGCGGTTCTAAGACCACCACGCCACAGTAGGCCTCACCCTATTCTCCGATGGATCTCGCCACGAGAGGCCTGATCCACCTTCTCCACTATTGGATCCCTTCGAGGCGGGAACCGGTGCCTTTTACAACACTATCGGGGCACACACCCACAACCTAATTGGGGGCTCCCGAGATGACAACAAGCTGCCACAGGAACAAGGTTTATCAATATAAACAAAAACAAGGATCTAGGTATTTGCAAGAAATACTAGATCGGGGGTTCTCCAAATGAATGGAGAGGAGATGAAGCGCTTGATTGCTGATGATGAAGATCGAGTTCTCCTCCTTTGATTCCCCAAGGGACGGGGCCTTTGGGTGGATCTAGGTGGAGCTCTCTTGGATGAAGCTTTCAGATCTGATCTGGTCTTTTTCGAATGAATAAAGAGTTCTGGGAGGAGGAGGAAGGCTGGCTTAAATACCCCCTCCCCAGATCTGGCCGTTGAACAACTTTGGGGGCGGATTATCCGCCCCTGGGAAAACTCCGCCACAAGGGCGAATTCTCCGGGGGAAACTCCGCCCCCTCTCTGGGGCTGGCGCCTGCGAAACTTGGTGAAGATCTTGGGGGGCGGATAATCCGCCCCCCCTGTGGGGCGGATTATCCGGCCAGAACGGAAAGTCCGGCCAACACTCCGCCCCCTCTCTGGTCTTGCGCCTTGGTGATGAGAAGGGGGCGGACTATCCGGCCCCCCTGAGGGGCGGATTATCCGGCGGGGCCGGAAAATCCGTCCAAAACTCTGCCCCCCTTCTGGGGCTTGCGCCTACTTGGGAAGAGGGAGGGGCGGATTATCCGCCCCTGGTGGGGGCGGATTATCCGCCCCCCAAAAGCAGAATCATTTTCCCTTTTTCTCATAGAAGCTGCAACACTTCAACACACATTAAATAATCCTTGATATTGTTATCTAACACACAAAACACTAGGGATTATAAAATGTTCTTTCAATCTCCCCCTTTTTGGTGTTAGATGACAATATTAGGATTTGCAATGAAACTGACTAATGCCACCTTAAATAATGGAAGACGCTCCCCCTAGATGTGCGCATATTTAAAATTTGTATTTGAATAAAAATACACACACTAGAGAGAACACAAATTCCATAACAAAAATAATTGAAACAAGGTGGTTTGGGAAACAAGGTCATACCACCGGGATGAGAATATAGCCAAAGAATATAGTTTGTTTGATAGCTTCTAAACACATCCCAATAATACCAGCAATATTGAGGCATACATTATATAGGCCCATGATTCCATATGCCATCAAATATGCCTCCATAGATAAATCCAGAATTCCATGAGATCCACAATAGATAAATCCAGAAATCCATGAATACCACACAACGTACCAAACTTAGTGAAACACGACAAAGTCTTACATAATCAAACGCAAATAGCAAATGAGTTCACGCTAAAAAGGCAAAAGCAAGCAAATAAAATGACTGAAAGAAGGATGCTTGCGCCCGACCCTTGCAAATCCACGAGACCTAATAGAACTACTTCTCCCCCTTTGGCATCAAAACGCCAAAAAGGAAGAAGAGCGATGCTAACGCCCCTGGAGATCACTCCAACTCATCCTCGTCGTAGTCATTCTCGTCCCCTTCCTCTTCATCATACCCATCATCATCGTCATCAGCTGGAGGAGTGGGTGCCCTCGGAGGGGGAGGAAAGAGGCAACTCTCGAGCTCGCCATAGTTGATCCCTGAGGTGTTCCACTGAGCATACGGATCCGGAGCAGTGGGAGGAGGTGGATGGCCAGTGGCACCTGAGACATGGTGGAGAATAAGCTACTGCGTGTGATCCCTCTCATGATCCCTGCGGTACGCCTCATATTGGCCCTTGTGAGTGTCAATTCCCATGCAAAGGATGTGCCGCTGGAACCAAGTGAGCTGCTTAACCTCGTGTGCCATTGGGGACACCGTGGAATGACGACCACTAGCCCGAGCATCACGCATGAAGGACTCCGGGGCAGTGGAAGGGTGATGGGTCTTCTGAGCCTTGTTGTAGATTTTCTTTGGCTTGTGAATTCCATCCAGAGCAGAGCCAAAATCCTCATGTGGCAACATATGCTTGACGAGCATCATTATGAAAGGAGCATAAGGAATAGAGAGCCTGTTGATCATAGCATCCGTCATCTCATGATAAATATAGTCCATGACATCCAGTTTGTAACCTGTGGCTGATCCCGAGTTAGTGGCACACTCGTGAGCAAAAGCAAGAAGTGGAACCAGGTGGCCACGGATCCTGTCATTGTTGCAACCACTAGGAGCGATGCAGTCCCTAAATATGCCAACAAGGGTTGCATACAAGGGAGAGAGACCAGCGAAAGTACCAGCAACACCATCAGAGGAAAGGTAAGGAGCAAGTGCAGTATCCTTGGATGGCTTAAGAGGAGAAATGATACGGTGGCCCGAAGGAGTGTCACGGCCATGTAATGCATAACCAAGAACCTGCCCAAAGGTGCGAAAGTCCGACTGAATCATGGGGGTCCCTGTCATCCACTTCATAGTACGACGCTCATCACCGCAAATCACCAGAGTTGAGAAGAACTGCCGCACCACAGATGAATCATTGTTGCACTGGATAGTCATGAGGTGGTGCAGCCCCATCTTGTTGGTCACATCTAGTGCCTCAATGAGCCTTGTATTGGATTGAGCCTCGGTCAAATTGATGGGACACATGGGGTGAAGCTTGAGAGTAGCATAGACATCATCATGAATATCCCGAAAGTGGGCATTCCAAAACATAGAGTCCTCGGGGGGACCATCACTGTCAGCCTCATCATAATAATCAGTCTGGCGAATGGTGGCATACTGAAGACTGTCCATAGCCTTGTAATTGGGCCGAGACTGTTTGCCGTTGCGAGATACGGTCCTCTTAGTTTTCTTACTTGCCTCTGCCATCCGTTTAGCCTCTCTTGCTGCTCTGCTGACCTCGGTCTCGTCAATGAACTTCCCGTCTGCAGTAGGCTTGAGATAACGGGCACGGGAACGACGGACGAAGGTCTTGGTCGGCTTGGAACCACCTATGAAAAGCATTAGAGGGATAGCATGGAGATAAGCATACACACAAGTCCAGGAGAAAAACACGGAGAAAGAGTAGCAATGCAACCCATAACCAATGATGTGTATTTGCAGAAGCAGGACCAAAACATACCAGATTTTACTCTGCAGGCCGGATTATCCGGCCCTGGCAGGGGCGGATAATCCGCCCCCCGCAGAAATTTTCTAGATTGGCTCAGAACTACCATGGCAAAACAGATCGGGTACTAGGGTTGCAATTCTACTCATTCTGGCATGTAAGGAACAACACCAAGGACCTTCTACAACGAGATTTCCACCAAATAAAATACATCCCATACAAAAGGAGAGAGATGAGGGATTTACCCTCACTCATTGGAGGAAAATCGCGGAGGAGAAGATACCCGGAGGTGAGGTGAAGAAGATCCGGGGAGAGCCCGGAGAATCCGGTGGTCGAATCGACTCCGGGAGAGGCGGATGCTCCGGCGGCGGCTAGGGGGCAGAGGTAGGGTTGGGGGAGGACTGGCTGCTCTGTTTGAGCCTGCCCTCCCCGACCCAGCCTATAAGGGGCCGATTTCGCCCGGGGCGGATAATCCTCCCCCCACTTAAGGCGGATAATCCGCACCCCCCCTGAAATTCTGTGAATTACAGATTCAGGCCAGAGCAACCTAGCAAACCTCTCGATGGTGTTTTAGAGGACTTGTGTGCAAGAATAGATGGTTCAAGGAGGGAGAGAAAGGCTTGGGTTGAGAGCATCAAACTGAGATGGTACTACACACCCAAATTTGCAAGAATCAAATCAATCAAAAGCCAAATTTGAGTGTGTTTTCCATAAGAACATGAGATATGCAAGAAAATCCAACGAGACCCATGAGAAACCAACTCTTCTCGAGGAAGAGGGCGGTGGCCGAAGCCACCATGTTGGAGCGCATGGCATGACACAGCGAAGATGTATCTTGAGTTCAAAACCAATGCTCATCGATGACCCACATATCACAAAATGATATTAAGGGAAATGATTTTACTTGCTTTCGGCATTATGGGGGGAGGGTTGGCCCAATCAATTAGGACCACACTCCCCCTATGTCTATGCCCGCATCTAAACCAAATACATGAAAAAGAGCAAGTGAGTGTGCAAGGGTAGTCAAGCCAAGCTCCTTGAATCTATGATATTTAGCTCATTCCTCAAATAACAAAATCTTGCTTCATCAAGAGGCTTCGTGAAAATATCAGCAAGTTGGTTCTTCGTGCTCACAAAGGATAGGGCAATATCACCACGAGCAACATGATCCCGAATAAAGTGGTTGCGAATCTCTATATGTTTTGTTCTTGTATGCTGCACGAGATTGTAAGCAATTTTAATAGCACTTTCATTGTCGCATAATAGAGGCACTTTGTCACAACTGACACCATATTCCTTTAAAGTTTGCCTCATCCATAACAATTATGTACAAGCACTTGCAGCAGCAACATATTCAGCTTCGGCGGTTGAGAGTGAAATATAGTTCTGTTTCTTTGATGACCAACACACTAGAGACCTGCCCACGAATTGACATGCACCAGAGGTTGATTTCCTATCATCTTTGTCACCAGCCCAATCTGAATTAGTGTAACCACATAGAGAGAAACTTGAACCCTTGGGATACCATAACCCAAAATTTGGGGAATGAACCAAATATCGGAAGATTCGCTTGACCGCCACTAAGTGGCTTTCTTTAGGAGCGGCTTGGTACCTTGCACACACTCCTACACTTAACACGATATCGGGCCTAAATGCGCAGAGGTAAAGGAGAGAGCCGATCATGGATCGATATACCTTTTGATCCACGTCTTTACCCTTGGGATTGAGCTCAAGATGACACTTTGTTTGCATTTGGGTAGCAACGCCATTGAGATCCGTCATCTTGAACCTTTTGAGCATCTCTTGGATGTACTTAGCTTGATTAATAAAGGTTCCCTCTCTAAGTTGTTTGATCTCAAATCCAAGAAAGAACCTCAGCTCACCCATCATGGACATCTCAAACCTGTCAGTCATAAGCTTTGAAAATTCATCGTTAAAAGCTTGGTTAGTAGAGCCAAAAATAATGTCATCTACATAAAGTTGGCATACAAAAAGCTCCCCATTAACCTTCTTAGTAAAAAGAGTGGGATCGATTTGCCCAACTTCGAATCCACGGTCTAGCAAAATCTCTTTAAGGTGCTCATACCACGCACGTGGGGCTTGTTTAAGGCCATAGAGTGCCTTATCGAGTTTGTAGACATGGTTCGGAAATTTGGGGTCCTCAAACCGCGGGGGCTGCTTGACGTATACTAACTAATGTAGAGGACCATTAAGGAAAGCGCTCTTAACATCCATTTGTTGTAATTTAAAATTATGATGAGCTGCATATGCAAGAAGGATACAAATGGACTCAAGACGAGCCACAGGAGCATAAGTCTCGCCAAAATCAATTCATTCCACTTGAGAGAATACTTGAGCCACGAGTCGTGCTTTATTCCTCACAACAATGACATTTCCATCTTGTTTGTTCTTGAAGATCCACTTGGTGCCGATAACATTGCGGAAATCCTTTGGTTTCTCTACGAGCTTCCAAACTTTGTTGCGTTCGAAGTTATTTAATTCTTCATGCATTGCAACAACCCAATCGGGGTCTTCAAGAGCATCAAAAACCTTCTTCGGTTCAACCATGGAAACGTGAGCTTGATGATCACAGAAGCTTGCAAGTTCTCTTCTAGTGGATACCCTTTGTCGTAGATCACCAACAACCTTGTCAAGAGTGTGACCTCTTAGTTCAAGGTTCCGATCAGCACGAGCCTTGCGACGAGCCTCAATGTACTTATTGTTTCTAGAAGGAGTTGATTCAGTATTTGTATCCTTGTCTTGATTACAGCCTTGTCCTTGATCTTGGTCAGAGTCATCTTTCTGAGAGTGCCTGACAGGAGTTGGAGACCCAGGGCCGGATATCCTCCATCGGGGGCCGGAGAATCCGGCCTGGGAGCTTCAGAGCTGTTGACTTCTCCTCCAGATCCTCTGGAACGAGTTGGACTACCAGGGGCGGATTGTTCGCCCCTTGGAGGGGCGGATAGTCCGGCCTGGGACTACCAAATTGTCCAGGGGACAGATGATCTTCAGCAGATTGCGGTGTTGGTGCAGGATTTTCTCCAACAGTAGGAGCTTGTTGATCTTGTGTAGATGAGGGCTCCACATGTGTGGAGCATTGTCCTTCCTGATCCGCCACAAGGGGTTCCTCAATGGGGTGGAAAAATCCCACGCCCATTCTTCTTATGGCATCTTGGGGTATTTCAACATCTGCATCACAAACATCAACTTGCCCTACAAAGGAGCTGTTATTTTCATCGAACTCCACACTACAAGATTCTACAACAATCCCAGTGAGCTTGTTGTAGACTCTATAAGTGTGGGATTCGGCACCGCAACCAACAAAAATACCTTCTAAAGCCTTGGACTCAAATTTTGACAAACGGACACCTTTAATAAGAAATAAACACTTACACCTGAATACCCTGAAGTATGAGATGTTGGGCTTGTTACCGGTAAGAATTTCATATGGAGTCTTGTCCAAAATCTTTCGGAGGTATAGCCGGTTTGATGAGTGACAAGCAGTGCATATGGCTTCAGCCCAAAAATTATAAGGAGACTTGACTTCAGCCAACATTGATCTTGCCATGTCCATCAAAGTCCGGTTCTTCCTCACGGCTACACCATTTTGTTGAGGGGTGTACGCAGCGGAATATTGATGTCTAATCCCCTCTTCGCTTAGAAACTCATTCAAAGTGTAGTTCTTGAATTCGGAGCCGTTGTCACTTCTAATTGCCAAGATAGGAACATTGTGTTGACGTTGAACTTCATTGGCAAAGTCAATGACGGTTTGTTGAGTCTCACTTTTCATCTTGAAGAAATAGACCCATGTATATCTTGAGTAATCATCGACAATGACCAAGCAATATTTCTTCCCACCAAGACTTGCATGAGAAGGAGGACCAAATAAATCCACATGAAGTAATTCCAAGATCCTCTTTAATGACACAATAGTCTTCCTCTTGTGGGGAGAGTCATGCATTTTTCCTTCTACACAAGCCCTGCAAACACGATCTTTGGCAAAAGAGACATTATCTTTTAGTCCAAGGATGTGGCCACCCTTTTGGAGACTTTGCAAAGTTCTCATGTTGACATGGGCTAAACGACGATGCCATAGCTAGCCCACGTCGGCCTTTCCGAATAGACACATCGGACCCGAAGTGGTTTTCCCCGAGAAGTCCACCACATACAGGTCATTTTCGACGTATCCAACAAAAGCGACCTTTAGAGACTTGCTCCACAAGAGTACCACCAAATAATCATCGATAAAAACAGCAAAACCCATCTTGCCAAGGGCACGAACAGAAAGAAGGTTGTAACCGAGGGTCTCAACAAGCATGACGTCCACGAGAGAGATATCGTGGGCAACCACAACCTTGCCAAGACCCAATACCTGAGATTTAGACTTATCACCATAGGAGACTATGATATTATAATGATTTGGACGCATCTCCGTGATGATCTCCTTGCTTCCGGTCATATGACTAGTGCAGCCACTATCCAGCACCCATTTCGACCCACCGGAAGCATAGCCCTGCAAGAAAATTACTTCTTGGTTTTAGGTACCCATTTTTCAATGTGTCCTTTCATGTTAGTAACAAGGGTCTTTGGGACCCAAATAGACCAAGCAATATATTCATCAAAGGGACCGACATAATAAGCATAAACATCGCCATAGTCATCACAAAAGAGTTCATAATTCGGATTGTGAGACCCTGCAAAACCAATATTATTAGTCTTGTCTTTTGTGACATTCTTCTCAGCGGTGCTTGTCTTTAAATGAACATTCTTGGACTTGTTATTCTTCGTTTTCTTTTTCTTGGACTTGGTGACATACCCAAGTCCTTATTTACCATGATTTGACCTTTGCTTCCCAAGGACTTCATCAAGCACACCTTTGTCCTTGGGAGTGATGTCCTTGATCACTTCTTTTTCCACACTAGCATTTTCCTTGTGACTATATGTTAAGTTGGATGAGCTAGGGGCATCATATTTGGCCAATCGACTTTGAAGCTGATCATGTGACTCGTTGAGAATGGAGAAATCGTTTTTCAACGCCTTGTGAGCATTGTCAAGTTTCTCCAATTCCTCGGAGAGTCTATCATGAGCAGCCCCAAAGTCAATCTTTTCCTTCTTTTACTTTTTTGCTTTGGTGACTGCATTGTCAAGTTCCTTAACAAGTTTAGTCACAATTTCTTCATGTGACTCTTCCATAGACTCAAGCCTCTCTTCAAGAGAGACCCGAGCTTCTTCTTCTTCTTCAAGAGCATTTTTTAGGGATGCAATTTCCATTGCATCCTCCCTTTCAATTCTGCCATTTTCTTCGAGGAGTGCTTCATTTTGGGCCAGCTGATCCATAAGAGCTTCAAAACAAACTTTGTGCTCACCTTGCAAGTTAGTGTAGAAGTAATCCAAAGCAATAATATCTTCTTTAACCTTAATACTAGTAGGATCATCCATGTCAATCATAGCCTTAGGAAAACAAGAGTTAGAAGAAGTTACCTCGGAGCTTCTTGCCATGAGGCAAGTAGCATTCTTGTTGATGATGTTTTCGTTCGGAGAGTCAAAGAGAGATGTTGATGTAGATGTGGTGGCTATAGCAGCCTCCTCTTGAGAGTTATTGTCCTCATCCTCATCTTCACTTCCTGATAAATATTCTTCTTGAGCCACTAGAATAATCTTCGGTTGCTTCTTGAAGGGAGCATTCTTCTTTACAAACTGTTTCTTGCGTGGAGCCTTTGACTTGTCCTTGAAAATAAGTCTTCCTCCATTATCTTCCCTACTTTGATATGGACATTCAGCTACAAAGTGCAGCCGGTCACCACAATTGAAGCATGTTCACAGCTTGGGACCATTTTCTTTTCTTCCATAGGCTACACTCTTGCAATCTAGTTCAGCTTTAGCCTTGGCTGGATCTTTCCAAAATTTTCTTGCATAAAGAGCCAAGTATTGTCCGTGGATCCTTTTTATATCCTCGGGACAGTCCAGACCTTCTACCGCATATTCATCATGATCAATCACACTAGTCTTCAAGGCCAAGTTGACCCCCTTTTGCATCCCCATAGCTCGAGCACGAGCATCTTCGGCATTCTTGGCAGCCACTTTGAAAGCGGCCATTTCTTGCATTACCTCATTGGATGACATGAGGTGATAGTTATGCCTACCTTGGAGACTTTTCAAATCTGTGGGCTCAATGGCATAAGAGCACTGCCATACTTGCGCTTGATCCAAGCATCATCAACATGAGCTGCATCGTGGTTTCTGAAGGTTGTGGCTATTGCCTTGAGCCTCCTATACATGTCCTCGTGGTCTTCTCCATCCAGCATATAGAAACCTTCATCTTCATTGCTCAAAGCATCATATCTATTCCTTCTCATACTTTCATTTCCGATGAAGAGCTCGGTGAGGGCATCCCAAGCTTCTTTAGCTGTGCTAAGATGCTGAATGTGTGGCATGTCTTTGTCACCCACACCAAGCTGTATCATGTGTAGAGCTGTAGCATTGAGTTGGCTATCGACCACTTCTCTTCTTGTGAGATTGTTGGGGTTTCCAACATGAAGACCATTTTCGATGATCTTCCACAACTCTATGGAGGAACTGGACACATGAGATTTCATCAAAAATTGCCATTGAGAGAAAGTAGATGCAGAAAGTTTGGGTGGATCACCCCTATTATGTATATGTGGGTGAGGGATAGGTGGATTAGGGGAATACACATGAGAAACCTCATTGTATCCATCCTTACCGCTATCCTTTTTCGAGGAGGATCTCTTGCTAGTATCATCACCAACCACTTATTTATCTTTGGAAACAGTTTTACCCGTTTCCTTGGATTGCGGAGTGGTATCCTCAGAGTTAGATGGAGGTGATGTTGCAGATGTGGAGAGACGCATTATCAATTGACGCATCTCTTCCATCTTAGCCTCCATTGAACTCACCAAGGTTGTTTCCAACGTCTTGAGATCGTTCATGGTGACTACCTCCGGAGCATCACTCCCATCTACCTTGGAACCCATACTTCTCTTAGGCGGTTAAGCCCGAAATAAGAGCCGAGGCTCTGATACCAATTGAAATGGATCATATGGGCACCTAGAGGGGGGGTGAATAGGTGCTAACCAATTTTTAATACTTTTTCAATTTTAGGCTTGACACAAAGTAAATTATCTAGATATGCAACTACGAGAATTTCCCTATATGTAACCCTAACTACTAAGCACGTAAAAGAGGAGCGAGGAAACCGTAGTGGAGCACGCGGAGACACAGGGATTTGTTTTACCGCAGTTCCTTCCTTGTTAAGGGAAGTACATCTGCGTTGGAGGGGTGGGCGGTTCTAAGACCACCACGCCACAGTAGGCCTCACCCTATTCTTCGATGGATCTCGCCACGAGAGGCCTGATCCACCTTCTCCACTATTGGATCCCTTCGAGGCGGGAACCGGTGCCTTTTACAACACTATCGGGGGACACACACACAACCGAATTGGGGGCTCCCGAGATGACAACAAGCTGCCACAAGAACAAGGTTTATCAATATAAACAAAAACAAGGATCTAGGTATTTGCAAGAAATACTAGATCGGGGGTTCTCCAAATGAATGGAGAGGAGATGAAGCGCTTGATTGCTGATGATGAAGATCGAGTTCTCCTCCTTCGATTACCCAAGGGACGGGGCCTTTGGGTGGATCTAGGTGGAGCTCTCTTGGATGAAGCTTTCAGATCTGATCTGGTCTTTTTCGAATGAATTAAGAGTTCTGGGAGGAGGAGGAAGGCTGGCTTAAATACCCCCTCCCCAGATCTGGCCGTTGAACAACTTTGGGGGCGGATTATCCGCCCCCCACTTGGGCGGATTATCCGCCCCTGGGAAAACTCCGCCACAAGGGCGAATTCTCCGGGGGAAACTCCGCCCCCTCTCTGGGGCTGGCGCCTGCGAAACTTGGTGAATATCTTGGGGGGCGGATAATACGCCCCCCCTATGGGGCGGATTATCCGGCCAGAACGGAAAGTCCGGCCAACACTCTGCCCCCTCTCTGGGCTTGCGCCTTGGTGATGAGAAGGGGGCGGACTATCCGGCCCCCCTGAGGGGCGGATTATCCGGCGGGGCCGGAAAATCCGGCCAAAACTCCGTCCCCCTTCTGGGGCTTGCGCCTACTTGGGAAGAGGGAGGGGCGGATTATCCGCCCCTGGTGGGGGCGGATTATCCGCCCCCCAAAAGCAGGATCCTTTTCCCTTTTTCTCATAGAATCTTCAACACTTCAACACACATTAATAATCCTTGATATTGTTATCTAACACACAAAACACTAGGGATTATAAAATGTTCTTTCACCTTTGCATAAAAATAAGTTTTTCCTATCCTTTGCAAAACAGTTTTTCTCCTTTTCAAAACACTTTATCAAACAATGGCACACTGGATATGCACCAGGTGCTTCCTTTGTTCACCCAACAAGTTTTAACTTAGAGAAATTAGGATGAGGATATTCTTGATCATTTCAATGTCTTTCATGCTCAAAATTTCCATTACCAGGGACATGGCTAAGTACTTAGGTTTTACCCTCTCGAGAGGTGGTGCAGTTTCCCCACAAGACTAGACATGCATCGAGACGAGACCTTTTATAAGCAATCCCTTAGACCACCATGGACGCGTTCCATCCTATCATCACTACCACCAACTGTCCATCTGGCCGAGTTCTTGCAACCTAGTTGGTCAAGGCAGAGCCCATATGCCATGTGGTTGCACTTGAAGCTTCTCAACACCAAACATCTCAAATATCTTTGTTCGTGGGTGGCCATCCACAAGTGAGATACACCAGGGTAAACCATAGAAATGGGCCCTGGGTAACCACTCAACACAAACCATACTTCCCATTCCACCCAGGTGTTTCATTAACAAGTTATTTTCTTAGTCAAAAACATATAGGCATAACTTTTCCCTAATATCATAACATGAATTCCCACCCTTGAATTCTAATAGCTAGGCTAAGCATACTAGCATACCATGTCTCTTAACTTAGGAAGATTTCTACCAAGATATATTCTATAGGATCTACCATAGCATATCATTATACAAAATAGTCCTATCATGCATACTACAAAAATATTACTAATGCATATTGAAAAGATAGGACTTTTGATGACCAAAGTATCACTTGATTTTTTAGTATAAAATCTAGGTACTCTCCTTGATCTTGCAATTGTCACACTCCTCAAAGTTCACTACAATACAATCAAGCAAAAGCACACACTCAAAACTACAACACAAAATAATAAAACAAAACAAGAAAACAAAGAAATGCATGCAAGCATGCAAAAGGTTATTTTATTGAAAAAGTTGTTTCTAACAAGGTTCTAAACATTTCAAAACACCTACTGGTCTTTTATAAAAGTGTGATTTCTTTTGAAACCAAGTTAGTGAAAATAAGTCATTTAAATCATTTTTCTTTTGTTAGAAAAGCTTTTATTCAAAGGAATAATTCCTAGTGTCAACAAAATATACTCTTAATTTCAAATGTTAGTGTTTATGGTCAGAGGGTTCAAAACAAAACCATTTGCAAAAGGTTTCACTCAAAAAATAATTTTTAGAACAATTTTTATACTCAAAATACCCCTAAACAAGTCTTTGCATAAATCTCTAATTTTTTAGAATAAAATGACCAAAGCAAGGCCATATATGAAAGGTACACATTTTTATGAATCCATAGACACCTAATTTGTAATTTTTGGATTTACAGATCAAAAGTTATTTATTTTACAAGTTCAAACATCTAATAGATCTATTCTGGATTTAATTCAAAAGCCTGGCCACGTGACGCTGTCTGACTGGCTAGTACTGCTTCGCGCGGATCATGCATCGCAGCCGTTAGATCTTAGTGGAAATGCGCGGTTCATATCAACAGATACCCCTTCGCCTAATCTTCTAATCGCAGCCACTGGATGCACATCTAACGGACCACAGTGCTTAGTCAAGATTTGGCGGCGCTGGATACTGCGCGCGGCGACGGCGCATCGGGCGATGGTGGTCTGGCGGCTCTAGAGGGTGAGGGGGAGATGCGAGGGTGTTACCTAGCTCGTGTGGTCGAGGTAGTCGCGCTGGTGGTCGCCGTTGACGAAGGGGCGCACGGGTCAACGGGAATCTCTCGCCGAAGCTGCACTGGCGTCAGGTGTTTGCGGGTTTTGACGTTGCCGAGCGCCTGGGCTGCGAGCAGACAAACATAGAGGGTCAGTGCGTGCACACGAAGATGGCGTACATGGCAGTGCACTTGGAGGTCAAGGGGCACATGGTGCCTGCCTAATTTCATCGCCGGAGTTGCGCGCATTGTCGGGCATTGCAGACGATGACGGAGGAGAGTACCTGGGGCACGATCAAGCACAAGAAGAGGATGAGAAGATGCGTTTGACAATGGAGGATGCAGCGGAGCAAAGAAGAGGTGAGGGGATGGTCGGAGCTTGCCGGAATCAGCGTCGGAGTTCGTCGGGGACAGCGGTGGCTCGAGCAAAAAATCAGAGAAAACCTAGGGGCTCTCTGTGGTTGCTAGGTGAGGGGAAATGGAGAGGAGAAAGAGGTGGTTAAGAGGGCGTGGTCGAGGGGAAAGATTATTGTGGCAGTTAAGCAAATTAACACGAATGAATTTGACCAGAAACTGCGAGGAGGGGATCGCGGCGTGGTCGCGGGGTTGATGATGATGGTGACATGGAGGTGGGGTCGCCCTGGCAGTGGGTGGGTGCGGGGAGTAGCCGGTAAGAAAAGAAAATTTGCGGGGAAGAGAGAGGTGGCCCTGGTGGGCTGCTGTTGGGCTGGGCTGGGCAGGTTTGTTCCCTTTTTTTCCTTCAATTGTTTTTCCTTTTTCTATTTCTGTTTTTTTTATTCCAATCATTTGATTCAAACCTCAATTTGAATTCAAATCTTTTCCAAACCTTTTCAGTAGGTTTATACCATTTATTAGTGAGTTATTTAGTCAAACTTGGAGTAATCCAAATATTTTTCTTATGATTAAATATTCATTTAGGTGAGGTATTTTGTCTTTATTTAAATAAAATTGAATATGGTTCATAAACCCATATAATTTTATTTACATAATCCTCTATCCTTTTATATTATTTAAATTGCTTCTAATCCATTTACTCATGGATTTAGCCAAGGTTTAAGTTCTCTTTGCAACAACTCTTATTTAATTATTTCTTTCTTTGACTTATAAAATTCATATCTTTTTATTTATAGCTCCAGAAATAGTGATTCCAATTTGTATAATTTTATTTAATATTTATTTATCCTTTCAAATCCTTTTAGGATTACTTTTCTCACAATTTAGTGTTGATTTTAGCTATGAGCTTTAATATCTTTGAAATACTTTCTTTTATCTTATAAAAATCATAAGTTTTTATCCATGGCTCCAAATGGAGTGAAATCAATTCTCATGGTTTTATAATATTTTTGTTTACCATTATTGGTCATTTTGAAATGTTGTTGCTAAATTTTTATATGGGACAAAGCCATAGTCTTGGAGTGACCTTGATGATGATTTCCTTTATTAGGGTTTAGGTTTTTGGTTTAACTTTTCCAAGTGCTTTAAATTCAAGATACATTCCTTGCATGAATGCATTTGATCTTTTGAATATTTGTTTGTTGCTTTCTGATTCAAATTTTGTTCAAGTAGGGTTTTGATGTTTCCAATTAGAGGCAAAAGTTTCTTTTCACCCCAAATTTCAACATTTGTTTCTTTTGTTTGTTTATTTTTCACATTTCAAAATTTGGAAAATTTTGGGATGTGACAAAATCTTACTTCCCTCTCATTAGAGGTTATTCTTGGCACAAAAATCAAATAAAAAGGATAAGGAGAGGTTATTACAGAAGTAATAACTTCCAAGATTCAAAAAAACTATTGGGTTATCTCTCAAGAAGTACTTTTCTTTAACGCCTTTAAGTTAGGCACAAGAAGCAAGATTCAAGTATTTTTAAATAAATAAGCATTAAGAGCAACTTTTATTTTAATAGGAGAGGCAAAAGATATTCTATAGTTTTCTTGAATGGAAATTGATATTTAATGGTGCCTTCCATTAGTTGAAAAGCTTCCATGGGAATATTTGTTTTGGTTTCATAGGCATAAACACAAGTGTTCAATGTCGACCCCCACTTAACCATTACTCAACTTTTCAATCACTCTCCTTTTTGAAAACGGTTTTAGGTAACAAGTACAACTATTTTTTTGTAATTCGCAATCCCTATCCATACTAAGATAGATACCAACTTAAAAATGAAAGTAAAAACTACTTAGATATAAAGAAAACAAATGCACACAAGAATATTCACCCACACGCTATTGCTCCCCGGCAACGACGCCAGAACAGGTCTTGATATCCCACAAGTATAGGGGATCGTGTGTAGCCTTTTCGATAAGTAAGAGTGTTGAACCTAATGTGGAGCTAAAGGTAGGATAAATGTTCTCTCAAGTTCTATAAACCACTGATACAACTCTATGCACACTATACGTTTGCATTATCTAGGGAATAAAACTAGAGCAATAATACGAGTACTAGAGAAAGCTTTGCAAGATAATAAATAACAAGAAAGTAAAGCTAGTTGCTGCAGCAATAAAATAGACTAAAGTAACAGAACCACGAGTGTGGAATAGTGGTGGTAAATATGGTGGCTTTTTTCAAGTTTCATTAGCGAATAAATCGGGTTCATTATCTTCGATGTAGTTTTCTATGTGGGAGAGGCTAAATATACATGCGCTTCACTACTTGGAATTACATGTACAATATAATTGGAATGTTAGCAAACATACGTAACTACTAACAAAGCATTAAGGTTTCCCTAACCATATCCTTAAGTTTAATGGTCCTCTTACTTCCATACGTGCAACGTTCTGGTTCGCGTCCTTAGGTTTCTGTCACTCCGGCAGAACTTCCCCCTTCCTCTTACACATACTACAAACCCTATGATGTTTAATCTATGCGCGCACAAATATAATGGAAACCAAAGGACTATACCATATCAACATACAACTCTAATGAACCAAAGACGTTCAACCATTCAATCTAAGAACAAAGAAACTACACAAACATGACATAGATCATAGGATTATAACATATAGCATCAAAACCATGTTTACATAGGACGGTACAGAGGTGTGTGGGAGGATGAACCACTACATACAAGGAGGATTAGGTGATGGAGATGGCAGTGAATATGGTGAAGAGGGCAGAGGCGGCGCCAGCGGCGGCGCGGGGACTCCTTCCCCGCCGTCGGTATCGTGGGAAAGCACCGCCCCTTATCCCCCTTCCTTCATGGCTTCTTGGGAGCCCTCCCTCATGGAGATGGGATCCATGGGGAGGCAAAAACGTGGATTTAGGGGGTGCAAATTCGTGGGTGGAGGTGTCTCCCACGAATTAGGTTTCCTCCCTTTATATAGCTTCTCGGATTCCCGTCACCCCATCTTGGGTTGCAGTAAATCAGGCCTAGCGGGCCTGTTCGGATTCGGAATCAACTAAATTTTATGTCCAAAATGATTGTCGCGAAATTTCCTACAACTTTGTAGTAGAAGATTTTTTTGGTTGACGCTGTCTTCGAACCGAAATGTGATCATCTTAAAAAAGATTTCTAACACGGATTTTTGGAAAATCCCAATTTGACTCCAACAAGGGTTCTACTTGTATTCTTGATAATTCCTACACATCAAAGTGTAAAACAAGAATATTGTGCACTTTGCAACTATTAGTAGGTTAGTCCAAATAACTCATGAACTTTATATAAAAAGAATTGCCAAAAGCATAATATTAGCATAAAACCATCAGAAATTATAGATACGTTATGGACGTATCAGCAGCGTTGTGGCGGCTAGGGTTTGGGCCGAAAGAAAAAACGATAGAGGGGGCGAGGGGAAGTGGAACTGGTATGGGGGAAGAGAGGAGAGAGCGGTGGTTCTTATTCTCTTGTCCAACGGTCGCGGCGGGCATCACAGCGCGACGGAGATCGACGGTGGGGGCTCACACAAGCAGATGCTTCGACCGACGAGGAAGAAGAAAAGGGGAACACACCGAATGGGTACGGGATGCATCGGTCGAGGTGGGCCTCTGCGGGGCGCATGTGAGTGGTAGAGAGGCGCGGGAGAGAAGGGGAAAAGTTGGGTTGCGGACCAGTTAGGGTTTGGGAGTTGTTTTTATTTCCTGAAATCCTTTTTATTTTCTGTTTTCTCTTTTTCTCTTTATATTTTCATTTCTAAACTATTTTGAATTATTTCAAAAATACCAGAAGGACTTTATGAATATTTGAAATACTATAGCGCCCTTAATACCAACTTGGGCTCCACACCTTTTGTACTTTTCAAAATTCAAAATCATTTTGAATTCTTTTAGAGGGGGTAGGAAAATAGGGTTTTGGGGTTTTTGGTTTCTTATTCATTCTCTTAATGCAAGATTTATCAAACATAATATGCTCATGATGCACAAACAAACCATGATTACCATTTAATAAAACTAGGGGTGTTCTATCCCCCTTAAAAGAATCTCGTCCCGAGATTCCTAGGTAGGAAGATAGAAAGAAACAGGCTTACACTAGGCTTCGGCGATCTTCTCGAAGAAGTTGGATCTTGCCAGCATGATGAAGCGCTTCATAAACTTCGAGGTTGTTGCTCATACTAAGGAGGAGAGGGAATGACACAGAACCACAAACTGAGTATCTCATGGTTAACTCATGGATAGATGTTTCATAAACATATCTAGAGCCAATGGCATGAAAGATTCCAAGGTAAAGGAGGATCCAAAAAGGAGATGGTTTTCAAGGTGACAGATAATTGGTCTTCACAAGGATTGAGACCATGGATCTTGCATAAGAGTTTTGACTGCTTAGGGAAGGAGATCTTACAACAGAAAGAATATGACCACAGACTTTGAGCAGCGAATCTCTACTAAACAACTTAGGTAGAGATTTGACGGTTACGGATATATGGATCAACAAAACCAAGATGTTGAACTACTTTTGAAATAGAAGGATCACTATTTCGTTCAACAGAAGGCCAAGACAGAAAGTTATTTTGGTGGAGAGGATTCATAAGAGTCACAGGGAACATGTAACAAGAGGAACTAATGATTAGCAAAATCATAGTCGCTCTTTGAGCATGGTTGAAAACCAAGGAAACTCTTTATTGATCCAGAACTATCAAAATCCTTGCCACAGATCAAGACAGCACTTCACACCACCAAGATTAATAGTTGAGAAGATTCCCGATGACACGAGAAAAATAAACTTCGTTCGTATACTTCAATTACTTGGCATAACAAAACGATTGCCAACATAAATGGGTCTGGAGAATTAACCAAGAGACATTTAGCAATACTACTTTAAATGTTCTCATTGATGTTTGAGATACTAATATCAAACTTTGAACAAGCCTTCAATTAGCCATCAAGTAAAGGTCAGACTTCGGGTAATAGGAAACCATAAGCACAACTCCTATAATAAGTCATAGAAGATGCCTCATGAAGAGTGATTGTTATTGTTGATTCAAGATAATATGGAAATAGGTCTTTCGGCTAATTATGTTAACCACCACATCAACCTTGCATATTTTCGAAGAGACCAACGTCAAAACCTTGAGGAACACCAACCAACATGTCTGCTTGAGATTCAGATTTGGTTAGGTGGAGAGATTACTTTAGACTCAGCATGTCCAAATAGAAAGTATGCAATATTTACCATAAAGGTTAAGTCTCTAGATTCTCAAGATATGGACTACAGTGTCAAGCTCCAAAAAATGAGATAGGGTGTGAAACCCATGTATTAGCAAATTATTAGGGGACAATTGCACCTACATATATTGCTTGCAACGAAACACAATTGAATCCTTGTTGGGAAACATTTAAGAAGATACCAAAGTTTGTTAATGATGGCTCAGTTGATTACAGAGATTCGTTGGGTGACCCCAAGAGGAAGGTGTGATGAGCACAGCAGCAAGTTTTCCCTCAGTAAGAAACCAAGGTTATCGAAACAGTAGGAGGAAGGAAACCACTCAAAGGTGTTGCTAGCAACTTGGAAACCTACACAACTCAAACTCAAGACTTTGCCCCAACGAATAGTGAGGTTGTCAATCTCGCCGGTTTGCTAAAAACAAAGGGTTA
The DNA here is from genome assembly GCA_910589765.1 of Avena atlantica. NCBI lineage: Eukaryota > Viridiplantae > Streptophyta > Magnoliopsida > Poales > Poaceae > Avena > Avena atlantica. The sequence continues at coordinate 152,657,332 of OU342739.1, forward strand.
ACTATATGGTGTGGAAGGTAATAGTGGTTTGCAGAAAGTAAACAGTAACAGTGGAAGACGTATCAATGGTAGAGATTGGACCAGGGTCCATAGTTTACTAGAGGTGTTCTCCTTAAGATAAACAAACATGGCATGCTGGGTAAACAAATTACAGCAGGACAATTAACATGACTGAGCAAGGCATAACAATGCAATACTAGACATTCATGATCCTATGAGATTCGATTGGGCAATACAATAAGATACATAGACCTCCATCCAACTGCATCTATGACTACTAATCCACCTTCAGGTTATCATCTGAACCCCCTCCAGTATTAAGTTGCAAGCAACGGATAACTACTTTAAGCAAAGTGTGTAAGGTAAAAATCCACTTGTTCCATGAACAAGAGACTGTTGTTTTCTCCCTAGTAGAAACAACACATCTACAACCTTAGAGATTTTTGTCACTTCACTTAGATTAAATAGAGGCATGAACCCACTATTGAGCATAAATACCCCCTCTTGGAGTCACTAGCATCTACTTGGCCAAGATAGCTACTAAAAACGGAGAGCATGCAAGATCTCAAACAACACAGACATGATAGAATCAATAATACAATACCATTAATCAATTTGACATAGTAATCTCAATATCCATCGGATCCCCGCAAACACGACATGCATGATTACAAATAGATGATCTTCATCATGAACGGAGCTCACAAGATCTAAACATGGTAGCACAAAGGAGGAGAAACAACCATCTAGCTACTACATGGACCCGTAGTCCAAGGTGAAACTACTCACACTTCATATCGGAGGCTGGCATGATGAAGAAGAAGGCCTCTGGGATGATCTCCCCTCCGGCAGGGTGCTGGGAAGAGCTTCAGATCCCCCCGATCTAGGGACGATGGTGGCTGCGGGTACAGACGGTTTCGTGGAATATTGATCGGTTCCTTAGGACTTTGGTATCGGGGGGTCTTTATAGGCGAAGAGGCGAGGCAGTAGGGCAGCTAGGGCGGCCGCACCCCCCAAGGCGCGGTCCAGGCTTGGCCGCATGGCCCCCTGGTGAGCCTCCTCCGTCTCGTATTCTGGCTTCGTGTTGCCCACGGTAAAATATTGACTTTGGCTTTTGTCCCGTCCAATTCCGAGAATATTGATTTTCTACCTTTTATGGAAGAAAAACAGAAGAAAACAGGAAACTGGGACTATGCCATCTTGTTAATAGGCTAGTCCAAAAAACATATAAAAAACCTCAAATTGTAGACAAAGCAAAGAAAAATAGATAGTAAACAAGCATGGAGCATCAAAAATTATAGATACATTTCCGTCGTATCATTCGTGGACTTCTTCTCTTCCATAAACAAATCAGTCAGTGGCTTAGGGTGCATCAAGGAACTTCTAGAAACATGAAGGTATCAACAGACCATATCAAGAATTATTCGCACATGCTTGACTAACTTGAAATGATTCCCGAGAAAACAAAAACAACTCTACCCGAATCCACGACGACAACTTTCAACTATTGCACGTGAACCAAAGAAGGTCACTTCTAACATCCAGAACACATACTTTGAGATGACGCGAAGATGGTTCTCAAAAGTTTCCAACATTAATGCTGAATGTTCCGTGTGAATATGTTATAACATGGAGAGGATAAGGATGTCATCGGTGGGATCAATAACAAACTTATCAATACACCCCAAGAAGGTGGACTCATATGTTGTATGAACAAAGCAGAAACATTGGTCAGACCAAAGGACATGAAGATGTACTTAAGTGAAACATCACAAGTAAATAAACCATCAGGATATCCTTGGAACTGAGTTTGATTTGACGATATCCCAAATCAAATCAAAGGTGAGGAAGATAACATATCCACAAACAATGCACTATCTTACTTCAGCACGAATAGAACTAGACATCCCTTTAAGAAGGAAAAAATTCGAGTAGAACTTTTGTCTTACAACTCTCCAAGTTATTGTTTAAGATCAACCAACTAGTTCAGGGGTATCCAATATGAATCCTTGGAGAACGGAGCAGTTCAGAGAACTAGCTTCCTCAAGAACTTGACATCACGGTCATGTGGCGACATGGCGATACTTCTAGTAGACATATAGAATATCACGAACCACCAATATGTCACTTAGTTCGAGAGGAAACTTGCTTTACAAAGCAAGAAGATATAGTCTCAGAGCTTTGGCAGAAGCCTAACTCTTTGACCGAAGAGACTGTGCTACAATAACATACTTGGTAGCACGATCATTCTTTTCTTAGTGATAGGGTTGACCATCATGCTAAGATTGACTCAAATTTCCTTTGAGTTTGAAGCAATAATAATTGCTAAGAATCTCGGATGGCCACATCAATACACACACGTATCCCTCACGAGCACCAAAGCTCGAGGAAGGGTGGATAAATATGTGTAAGAGCATCACTTCATTAAGAGAGTCATGAAACTCAGCATGACCTCTTAGTATAAAGGAGTGTGATACTTCAAGGTAGAACATATAGAATCTAATCAATTCCTCTTGATCTGTGGAGTACAATACTTTGACATGGTCCTAGATGTGACGAGGTACTAGAGTTTGTTTCTCCTGACATCCCGAACTGGAATATCTTGATGGACCACAAGAGTATCTTGCATCGGAAGACACAAATGCACATTTACTACTTGGCTTCTAACTGGTAGACAAAGGTCAGAAACAACAAGAGAAATAAGGAACATGCTCAGGTTAGAATCCTGAGATGTGGATGCATAAGTCAATAATCTTCCGAAGACCAATGGATAAAAGAGGTAAGGTGTGGCAGAGTCACGAGTATAGATGCGAGACTCTTGAGTAGATCTCTTGTCGTGATCTATTCGGTTCCATTAAAGAACATCTGCCATAGCATGTGGTAGGGGAAGTCCTTTGTTTGTTGTAATTTAATCACGACAATAACCACAAGCGTGAAGGCTAGAGTAGAATGTCCGAGCCATCCTGAGGTAATGTTTAAACATTAACAATAGGGATCAACAAATGGATCTTGGGTTAAAGGTAAGCTTCATATGCAAGATTCACAACACCAGAATCCAGCACACTCAGGGATCTTCGGTTCAAGTCCAAGGGTTAAAACCCAGAGAAAGGAGTAACTACTACTTGAGTGACATAGCGTACACTACAAGATATCAATTACAAGGTAGCTTCCAAAATAAGATACACCTTCTGAAGTATCCAAACAAATGAAAAGGAGGCACACGAGCCGAAAGAAAACCTTGAAACCTAGAACAAAACACTGCGAAACCTACAACTTAATGTTGCGGGCTCATAAAATAGAGAGATCATGATAGAAAGAAATATCAGGTGAAATGGAACAAGGGAAGCAAGGAACGCACACACCACACTCTAGAAAACTCAAACACTAGGTCAACTGGTTGAGAAACGGCATGACCAAAAGGCACCTAAGATTTGAAAGACAAGACAAGATAGCAAACCTTTTCAAAGTCAACACAAGATGAGATGACCCAGGGTTAGAGCAAAGCTGGATCAGGAGTAAAAGAAGCATACTAGAGTTTCCGTATAGACTTTTCATTTTTGAAAATAGTTTTCACAAGCACTAGACTCAACATCGACCAGTATAGTTCTTTCGTAATTTATCTAGAGCATGTCGAGTATTGGGTGATACAAAGTATAAGAACCAAATATACATTCCATAATAACTTATGGACGTGGCTCGCAATTATAATTATTTTTTGAGTTTCACTTATTATAATTTTATTAAAAAAATATCATAGTTCTATTGTTTAATTCTCACTTATACATTAATTCTCACTTATACAAGACATGTGTAACTTACTAGTGCATGATACACCACATCCATCTCACGCACGTGTAGTTCAACCCAATACGGTGACATGCTGGCGCGTCGGCAACTAGTGTCCACATGTTAGCTATGTAGCCATGTCGATCGTGACATGGTTGTCAGGTGTTACCATCGCCGTGTGTGTTACCAGCGCCACGTGTACACGACCGTTGCGGCGGCGGCCACCGATAACTTTGGCATAACGTGCGACACGGTGTGGCTCGAGGAGAAATCCTTAGTGATGACTAGGGATGAAAAACGGAACGAAAATAAACAGAACTAAGTGGTGCTATATTTTTTTGGGAAGTGGAGACAAATACGAAAACATCGAAAACAAAAATGAAAGTAGATATGGCTAAAAACAAATATAGACAAATATGGTACGATGAGTGACGCATATTTTACTCGGAACCAAAAAAAACCCTGAAATCATGAAAAAAATTCTCAAGCATTCCAGCAAACAAACAAAATTATTCATAGATATTAGCACATTTCTAGCTTTACAAGGAAATAAGAGAAAGATCAAATTGTAAAAGGCTTCTCGAATTCATATAAGGATTACATTGTCACCGATTAGGAATGAGATGCTTTGCAAGTTTGGCTTGACGAGGTCAACGTAATACGTCGGTTGGATTTGGCCATGCACAACAACCCTAAAATGAGAATTCAAATTCTATTTCCATGTATGTTCCACGCGGTTCTGTTTTTGTTTTCGTTTTCGTAAAAAAAAATCATCCCTATTTCTGTTTTGTAAAATTCTATTTTTGTTTTCGTATTTTTATTCCACTTCTATTTTTTTCGTGAAAAAGACGGAAACTTTTCGCTCCAATTTCATCCCTAGAGCTGACGGCAAGAACAGGACCCTCCAAGAGTAAACATGAGCTTAATCTGTTAGATGTTTAGTCCCATTTTAATGGATATAAATCTGATACCCGAGATGCACCGCGACAACAGGATTACAGTATATATATACTCCATTGCAAACATGGCCGTTTAAAAGCTCCGAGCAGGTGATCTTCTGTCACCCAGACGAGGGTGAGCTGCGCACGATCCGGAGCATCCTCGACACTTTTGGTCAGGCCTCCGGCCTGCGCACTAACTTTGCAAAATGTTCGGTTTCTCCGATCGTCTGCTCGGAGGAGGTAGCCAATGAGGCGACAACGGTGATGGGATGCCAGTTGGCCCCCTTCCCCGTCAGATACCTTGGCATACCGTTGGCGATTCGTAGGCTGCCGTCTGAAGCCTACCAACCGGTCATCAACCGTATTGCGGATAAGCTGCCCACGTGGAAGGCTTCTATAATGCCCAAAGCAGGGTGTCTTACCTTGATCTGGTCGGTGCTCGCGGCGATTCCTCTTCACCAGCTGATAGTGCTTTTCCTGAACAAGAAAGCACTCAAGCAGGTGAATAAGATTCTGCGCAGGTTTCTCTGGGTGGGCACCAATAGCCTGCTCGGAGGAGGTAGCCAATGAGGCGGCAACGGTGATGGGATGCCAGTTGGCCCCCTTCCCCGTCAGATACCTTGGCATACCATTGGCGATTCGTAGGCTGCCGTCTGAAGCCTACCAACCGGTCATCGACCGTATTGCGGATAAGATGCCCACGTGGAAGGCCTCTATGATGCCCAGAGCAGGGCGTCTGTTATCACCATATTTTGGCCAAAGAAGGAGGTGGGCCGTGATCAAGATGGGCTTGGAAGATGCATATATTCAACGTGTTGTTGGATCGGCCTAGTGCGTAGATTTGGGCTAAATTGCCCGTGTATCTTGTATCATAGTAGGTTTCGTTTCAGTTTAGGTTCCGTTTCAGTTTAGGTAAAGATAGAGTTATAGAGTTATTCCAAAAGTAGAGAGTCTCCGGACTATAAATATGTACCTAAGGTTATCGAGAAAAGGAGGACAATCACGTTCACAACAAACACAATCTCGGCGCATCGCCACCCCTTGTTTCTAGGGTTTTTCTCGGGTAAGTGCCATGCTGCCTAGATCGCATCTTGCGATCTAGGCAGTATCTACTTATGCGTTATCTGGTGTTACTCGTACTGAAGCCTTGTTGATGGCGAGTAACACTACTATCATAGATTTGTGTAGGCTAGCAACAGTACTTTTCGCTATGATTGTTTAGTTTTGCTGCCTCTAGCTATCTCGCCGCCTTTGCACCTTTTCCCGGGTGTGAGGGTGGCATCTTGCTTGATCTTTATTTAAGTCGACTTGATCTGTTATAGTTGTGCCTTGTTTTCCAAGGTTTAGTTTGATATCTACATGATCAGGCCTTGCAAACGGGTTGAACGATCCAGTAATATGTAAGATATGGTTTGCCAATCCAAGAGGAGTTGTTCCGGGAATTGACTTCATGTTGGTTTTTAGGCCTTCTCTAGGGTTAGTTTTCCATCATCTTTTATATCTACCAGGCTCAATTACGTGTAGGACGTTCCAATTATGTAGTGAAAACGTTAAACTATCGTAGATCGATTTAACTTGTAATGATCAAGCAAAACCCCATGTCATCGTAGATCTAATGCAGAACCATGGGACAATCGGCTCTAGGAGCCGATTTACAGGGAAACTTGGGAGCCGGTCACGGCTTGAATTTTACGTATACTTGTTTACCATGCAGGAAACCAATCGGAGCAATCCATCACCTCCCTGATCAGGTATAGGTCAGGTGGCACGCCCTCGAACCAAGCCAGGACGCGCGTGCCGGAGTTTTGCGGGCCGTTGCCCGAGGGACCAGGGCCCACCAGCAGTTCTGGGAGCCTCCCGGCTCTTCGTGTTGCTCGTCGCTGCTCGCCGGCGAGTTTTGACAGGCAACACATTCTGGCACGCCCGGTGGGACCTTCAACAACATCTACATCAACATCCGACGCTGCGATGGAGAACAGACCAGTCACGTACGACGAGCTTCCTGATGAGCACAAGGCGAAGTATGACGAGATCAGAGAACTCTTCGAAGCCGACCTCATTGGCTCTTTCGAGAGGACCCGTAAGCATGGCATCAAGTGGAGGGGGTTCTCCCCCGAGGGTGCTCTCGATGAGGTAGATCTGTCTGTTCCTTCGGAGGAGCGCACCAGAGCTCTACGACAGGAGGTCAACTACATGGTGGCTCATTCTCTGCACCGCCATTCTGAGAGCCTGGTGAACGCTTTCGAGCGGGTCGCGGTTCGCGTAGTTCAGGAGATCATGAAACATCAGTACTCTCTGTCGGGGCCCACTTTAGGGACCCACCAAGGAGAAAGACCGCTCCAGACCAGGCCGCAGCTTCCATTCACACTCGCAGCTCCAGAACCGCCGGGATCAGCGGCGTACGTCGTCTACAAGGCTGGAGGCGATCCAGGCGATTGCCAATTCCTGTTTGAGCCACCTAAGGAAATCCCACACGGATATATATGCGCCTACGTGCCGGACTGCAATAACCTGGCACGCACCAGCCAGATTGCAACCGCAGGAGTTTCTGCGGCAGGGGTTCCTGGGGCAGGATCTTCAGGAGCAGGCGGTCCTGGAGCAGCGATGTCTGGGATGGACGCTGACAAACAGGCGTGGCTAGCCAAGTATGCCACTGGAACAAGTCATGAGAATCTTGCCCCTGCAGCTCATACAGTGGAGCAAATCAGTACCATCCTGAGGGATCAGTTCGGCTTCGTGCCAAAGAGACGGACAATCGGCTATTCAAAGCCGTACCCCAACGAGTTTGATCTGATTCCGCTGCCACCCAAGTATCGGCTCCCTGAGTTCTCAAGGTTCAGCGGGTCAGAAGGGTCAAGCTCGATCGAGCACATAAGCCGATACCTGGCACAGCTAGGCATGATTTCGGCATCGGATCAGATGCGCGTAAGATACTTTGCGCAATCTCTCACGGGGCCAGCCTTTGGATGGTACACCTCGCTGCCACCTGATTCAATCCGCACCTGGAAACAACTGGAAGAGCAGTTCCACATCCAGTACCATTCAGAGGCTACTGAAGCTGGCATTGCAGACCTGGCGCAGGTGCGACAGAAGCGGGGAGAAACTATAGCCGAATACATCCAGCGCTTCAGGACCGTCAAGAACCGATGTTACTCAGCTCGTTTAACTGAGAAGGAAGCGGTCGAGCTGGCGGCGTTGGGCCTCTTAGCACCCATCAAGGATCTGGCTTTCCAAGTGGAGTACAACTCATTGGCGCACATGGCCCAGAAACTGACGATGTATGAACAGCGCCACCCTGAGTTATACCAAGACAAGTTCAAGCGTCCCATAGGCCTGGTTGATACAGAGGAAGATGATCCTACACAAGACCAGGAGGTGGCCGTGGCTGAATGGGCTCGGGGGGCAGACCCTGTGTCCTGCAAGTGGGTGAAACAGCAAGGGCCTGCAAAAGGGTTCGACTTCGATGTGAGCAAAGCCGAGCAGATATTCGATTTACTGCTGAAGGAGAAACAGCTGAGGTTACCCTAAGGCCACAAAATCCCTACGGCTCAGGAAATGAACGGGAGACCATACTGCAAGTGGCATCACTCGTTCACCCACACCACCAACGATTGCAAGGAGCTACGTCGCCAAATCCAAATGGCGATAGAACAAGGCCGTCTGATCCTTGGGCAGTTCTCCATGAAAGTGGACACGAACCCGTTTCCCGGCGTCAACATGGTAGAACTCAGCCGCTCCGCGAGGCGTCAGCTGGACTTTTCGTTCGGTGTTAATATGGCTGGGTCTGGGTACCACCATGACACGTACAAGGAGGAAGGTGGTCACTCTCGGGGCAAAGAAAGAAAGAAGGCTGGTCCATGCGACCGGCCCAGCCGCAATGACGGGCGATACTTAACAAAGGAACAGGTGAGGAGGGTGCGGTATCAGAAGCCACATTCCACGCATCTCCTTAACAAGTATGAGCGTCAGTATGATCAACGGCGCCAGCGCGATGGAAACGACGAAGGATATGAGCACCTCGCTAGGGGACCGTCCAAAGAAAAGGAAGGCGCAGACAAACATTGGGATTGTCCCTTCTTCAAGTATTGCTGGGACGTGGGAATGAGCCGATTGCCTACAGTCGACAACTGCCCAGAATGTGGACAGCAGAAGGAAGGCACGAGGCCAGTGTCGGTGTTCAAACGTCTAGGGCCTCTCCAACCTCAGAGCCGTCACAGGGAGTCCGCTCGAGCAAAGGGCCTCGAGAAGCCCAGGGATGACAAAGAAGAAGACAGGTATCACCGTCCAAGGTGGTGCCCTGATGGACTCAGACACACCCAAAAGCGTAGAGTGCAACGGCTGCGTAACTTGGAGGAAGCCGAAGCGCAGTATCTCCACGCTTTAAAGAAAGCACGACCTGATCTGGCCGTCAAAGTGAGGCAGACTTTGGAGACGGAAGGCCGCCCGACAAGAAAAGAGTGGCGCCCCAAACCAATAAAAGCCGATGCACAGACATCGGCTGGCACAAACATGGTGTTCGTACTTCCGGCAGAATTCTGCGCGCCACGAACCAATGTGCTACCAGTGGCACAGTTTGACTGCGGTCCACGGCCGGTTATCTTTGAGAAGCCACGTGAGAAGGGTTACAAACATCTGAAAGCTCTCTACCTGCGGGGCTACATCAATGGGCAACCTGTCAGCAAGATGTTGGTGGACACCGGAGCGGCAGTCAATATCATGCCATACTCCATACTACGACGTTTGGGACGCTCCACTGCAGACCTGATCAAAACCAACGTCACGTTAAGCGACTTCAACGGTCAGTCTTCGGAAACGCAAGGCGTACTGAACGTGGATCTGACGGTGGGCAGGAAAACCATACCCATGTCGTTTTTCGTCGTAAACAGCAAAAGTACCTACGCTGTCTTGCTAGGAAGGGATTGGATCCACGCTAACTGCTGCATTCCATCCACGATGCACCAGTGCCTAATACAGTGGGACGGAGATGAAGTGGAGGTCATCCATGCAGACGATTCTATCAATATTTCCATTGCTGGCATGAACGTCTGGGAAGCAGAAGACCAAGAGCCGATCTCTGGAATCAGTTTAGACGGCTGTGAGCGCATTGAAGCTACAAAAAACGGGGTGAGGCTGGTCTTATCCACTGGCCTGGCAGAGTAGAAAGGTCCACGATTATACGTGGTACGGCCGATCCTAGCGATCGGCCACAAAAAATAAAAAGCAGCAATCATACGACAAGCAGATCACGTAGTCGTAGCAGGGAGATGCCCTGCCATCGTGAAACAATAAGGTGTAAGCCATCCTTGACTAATGCAATAAAAAAGGGGGCCGATTCAGGCAATCGGCCCAAATTATTTTTGTTGTCCTCACCTACTGCTTGCCCTGTGTTTAGCATCGATTTGACAGGTGACGGAAAGCTAGGGTATGGGTTTACATCCGCTGATGAACTAGAAGAGATCGACATTGGTCCTGGGGATAAGCCACGACCAACATTTATCAGCAAGAAGTTAGATCCGGGTCTGCGAGGCCCGATGATAGCCCTGTTGAAACAATATCTAGACTGCTTCGCCTGGGACTACACAGAGATGCCTGGGTTAGACAGGAGCATCATTGAGCATCGACTCCCGTTTAAAAAAGGATTTCGGCCATTTCAGCAGCGAGCACGACAAATGAAGGCCGAAATTCTGGAAGAAGTCAAGAAAGAGGTCGAGAAAATGTTGACAGCCAAGTTAATCAGGCCATGCAGGTATGCTGAGTGGATTTCTAGTATAGTACCTGTAGAGAAAAAGGATGGCCGGTGGCGTGTTGCCATAGATTTTCGGGATCTCAACAGAGCTACCCCAAAGGATGAGTATCCGATGCCGGTTGCAGAGACGTTAATCAACGCAGTGGCTGGTCACAAGATCTTGAGTTTCATGGATGGCAATGCTGGTTACAACCAAATTTTTATGGCTCCAGAAGACATACACAAGACTGCATTCAGAGTCCCAGGTTCGGTGGGGTTATTTGAGTATGTAGTCATGACGTTTGGACTAAAAAATGCTGGCGCCACATACCAAAGGGCCATGAATTACATTTTCCATGATCTGATCGGCAAGCTGGTAGAAGTCTACATCGATGATGTGGTGGTCAAGTCTGCTTCAGCGCAAGGACACTTGGACGATCTACAGCGCGTCCTGGACCGAACAAGAAAATTCGGCCTACGGATGAATCCAAAGAAGTGTGCCTTCGGAGTGACGGCCGGTCAGTTCTTGGGTTTCTTGGTCCATGAACGCGGGATTGAGATCGGCCTGAAAAGTCAGGAGGCAGTGCGAACAATGAAGCCACCCACTACGAAGAAAGAACTGCAGTCTCTCATCGGCAAGATCAACTTCGTCAGAAGATTCATCTCTAATCTATCAGGAAAGATAGAGCCGTTCATGGGACTCGTGAAAATTAAATCTGACGAGGAATTCCGCTGGGGGGCAGAACAACAACGAGCCTTCGACGAGATCAAAGAATATCTGACAAAGCCGCCAGTGTTGGTTCCACCCCAGCCGGACAGACCGTTCTACATTTACTTGTCAGTAGCTGACACGTCCATCGCTTCGGTGGTGGTGCAAGTGTATGATGGGCTAGAGCGAGTCGTATTTTACATAAGCAGAAGGATGCTGGACGCGGAGACAAGATATCCCGATATCGATAAGTTGTGCCTCTGCCTGTTTTTCACCTGCACCAAGCTGCGCCATATCTTGCTGTCAGCAGAGATCATAATCATATGCAAATCAGACGTCATAAAGCACATGCTGTCGGCTCCTATGTTAAAAGGCCGACTGGGCAAATGGATGTTTGCGTTATCAGAGTTTGACATCCGGTATCAACCCGCAAAAGCAGTTAAGGGACAGGCGCTGGCTGATCTTATTGCTGAAAGGATCAACACTAACATAGCAGCACTGTCCATAAGAGCATGGGCTATGTTTTTCGACGGATCAGTTTGTGACAATGGCTGTGGCATCGGCATTTTGCTCGTGTCGCCCCGGGGGGCAACATTTTCCTTCTCCATCAGATTGTCTACCCTTCGCACCAACAATGTAGCCGAGTACGAGGCGATACGCAAGGGAATGGAGTTACTCCTCGAAGCCGGAGCGGAAGCAGTGGAAATTTTTGGAGACTCCAAGTTGGTGATTTCCCAACTCACGGAGGAGTACAAGTGTGAGAGCGAGTCCCTCTTCCCATTATGGTTGCACTGCCGTGAGCTGATGGCGCAGTTCCGGTACGTAAACTTCACCTGGATCCCGCGGTCGCAGAACGTAGAGGCAAATGATCTTGCACAGATGGCTTCAGGTTACAAGGATGCAGCAGAGGAAGCCGATATTCCGGTACAGCTCCTGGAAGCTGACGACTGGAGAGCCGATATCTTCAATTACTTGAAGGATTCGCCTCGGGGGGCACCTAAACGGATAAGGTACAAAGCCATGAAGTATGTGCTTATTGGGGACGACATGTTTTACAGGACTCTGGAAGGATTATTGCTCAAATGTCTGGGGACAGCCGAGGCTAATCGGCTCCTACACGAGGTACACGAAGGCGCCTGTGGGACTCACCAATCGGCTCATAAGATGAAGTGGTTGATCAGGCGATCAGGGTTTTATTGGCCTACCATGCTCGAGGACTGTTTTAAGTACTACAAAGGGTGTCAAGCATGTCAGATATTTGGAAAAATCCAGATGGTACCCGCATCAGCAATGAATCCCATCATCAAGCCTTGGCCATTCCGAGGTTGGGGCATGGATATGATCGGCAAGATCAATCCTCCGTCAAGCAAGGGACACATGTGGATCTTGGCCATCACGGATTATTTCACCAAGTGGGTGGAAGCCGTCCCTATGAAGTCAGTAAGTTCAAAGGATGTTGTCGATTTTGTGAAAGAGCACGTCATTCATAGGTTTGGGATTCCCCAGACTATCACGACCGATGGAGGTTCGGTTTTCACTTCTCACGAGTTCAGGAAGTTCTGTGAGGACACAGGGATTAAGCTGATTCGGTCATCTCCGTACTATGCTCAAGCAAATGGGCAAGCTGAGGCGTCCAACCAGAGCCTTATCAAGCTGATCAAGAGGAAAATCGATGAGCACCCTAGGCGTTGGCATGAGGTTTTATCAGAGGCTTTATGGGCTTACCGCATGTCATGTCATGGAGCGATAAAAACCTCGCCGTACCATCTGGTCTATGGACAAGAAGCCGTATTGCCTTGGGAAATTATGGCTGGATCGAGACGCGTCACCTTTCAGAACGATCTAACGGCTGAAGAATATGCAGCTTTGATGAGTGACAGTGTTGAAGATGTGACTGAGCTTAGGCTGTGGTCGCTTGAGAAAATCAAAGAGAACAAGGCCAAAGTAGCTCGTGCATACAACAAGAAAGTGAAGCCAAAGGAGTTCCACGTTGGAGATCTGGTATGGGAAGCTGTGTTGCCTTTGGGGACTAAGGATGCAACATATGGTAAATGGTCTCCAAATTGGCACGGGACGTATAGGGTTGACCAAGTTTTAAGAGGGAACGCGTACATGTTTGAGGAGCTGGACGGCGTGAAATTCCCAGTGGCGGTCAACGGTCAACATCTCAAGAAATATTTCCCAAGCATGTGGGATGTTGGACAGTAAAACTTGAGGGGCCGATACATGAAATCGGCTAAGTAAAAATACGTAAGACGATGGACAGTAAAAATGTGGGGGCCGATGTTGAAAATCGGCCGAATAAAAACAAAAATATATAGCCGATGCACGGTCATCGACTCTAGAGGTTCACACAAGATACAAACAGATGCCAGCCTGCACATACGAGATACTGAAGAAATGCCTCGAGGGCGTGGAGGGCGTCAGCACGGATACGGTCCAACTCGGCGATTTCAGCTTTGTCATCATCATCCTTGCTTGTCACTAGTTGTTCGTTCAGGGCACGTTCTTCAATGGGCGATTGGAGATTTGGATCGCCCGTTTTGAAGAAGGACACAGGTCGCCCGTTTTGAAAAGGGTCGCAGGTTACCGTTTGAAACCAAGAAGTGGCCGTTTTAATGTGCCTAAAGATGCGACCAAGTTTTGACCCTGTCAACGTTTTTTCGGAGAAGCCGATGGGTAGTCATCGGCTCTTTGCGATTTGACTTGTTTGGCTGTATGCGTGCAGTATGTTGAGAGCCGATACAGTGTCATCGACTCTTGGAGCATCGTCCTATTTTGGCTATCGGCAAAATTAGGGGCGAACAAGAAGATCTTTGGGGAACAGATTCTCATTCATTTGAAAGATGATTGATTACAAAAGGATGGTCGATTACAAAAGGGATCCTGCTACTACTACTACTACTGTTGCTGCTGCTGATTCCTAATCTAAAGGGCGAGATCGTCGCCGCTGTCGTCGCCGCCGTCTTCTTCGCTGTCTTCAGCGCTGCTGCCGGCGTCGTCTCCACTGCTGCTGCTGAAGAAGCCAGCGGGGGCTTCATCGTCTTCATCGTCATCTTCGGTATCCTCGCTTGACCCGGCACGGAAGCGCTTCGTCGGCGGATACTCGTCGGAGGATGAATCCTCCTCCGATTCCTCCTCCTCGTCGGAGGACTCGACACCGTCCCAAGACCAAGCGTCGTCACTGCTTTTCGCCTCTAGTTCCCCGTCGACAAGGAACTGTAGGATCTCCTCGCCATCAGTCAGGGACGCATCGTCCTCCGACCAGACGGTGAAGTCCCAGTCCCTTTCGTCCCACCATCGTGGGGCGAAAGTACTGTATGCCGCCGTGGGTGGGTGCTCTGGCGTCGGCTCTCGGTCACTGATGCTGTTGGAGGCATGGGAGGACAGACCAGAGGAAGCAGAGGAGGCCATGGCGGAGAAAAAGGGTTTTTTCGGCGAAGGAAAAGGGTTTTCTGGCTACTGGAGGAAGATGGGGACTGCGAACTGCTCAGGCGAATTTAAATAAAGGGGAATAGTGGAGAGACGGTTCAATGCCATAGCGGTTTCCCAGATTGCGCTGCCAAAATCGTCAAATCATGCACTGCGGAGGAGTTGAGAAGACAGGGCATCATGATGAAGGGGTAGCGTGACGATCCTGTTCTGCCACGCATTCTGTCGAACGCGCAACCCGATAAAAAAAAACCCAGGAGAAGAAAAAAACACAGAGTGGTTTTGGAATTATCATTGCCAAAACCAGGGGGGCATGTTTTATCACCATATTTTGGCCAAAGAAGGAGGTGGGCCGTGATCAAGATGGGCTTGGAAGATGCATATATTCAACGTGTTGTTGGATCGGCCTAGTGCGTAGATTTGGGCTAAATTGCCCGTGTATCTTGTATCATAGTAGGTTTCGTTTCAGTTTAGGTTCCGTTTCAGTTTAGGTAAAGATAGAGTTGTAGAGTTATTCCAAAAGTAGAGAGTCTCCGGACTATAAATATGTACCTAAGGTTATCGAGAAAAGGAGGACAATCACGTTCACAACAAACACAATCTCGGCGCATCGCCACCCCTTGTTTCTAGGGTTTTTCTCGGGTAAGTGCCATGCTGCCTAGATCGCATCTTGCGATCTAGGCAGTATCTACTTATGCGTTATCTGGTGTTACTCGTACTGAAGCCTTGTTGATGGCGAGTAACACTACTATCATAGATTTGTGTAGGCTAGCAACAGTACTTTTCGCTATGATTGTTTAGTTTTGCTGCCTCTAGCTATCTCGCCGCCTTTGCACCTTTTCCCGGGTGTGAGGGTGGCATCTTGCTTGATCTTTATTTAAGTCGACTTGATCTGTTATAGTTGTGCCTTGTTTTCCAAGGTTTAGTTTGATATCTACATGATCAGGCCTTGCAAACGGGTTGAACGATCCAGTAATATGTAAGATATGGTTTGCCAATCCAAGAGGAGTTGTTCCGGGAATTGACTTCATGTTGGTTTTTAGGCCTTCTCTAGGGTTAGTTTTCCATCATCTTTTATATCTACCAGGCTCAATTACGTGTAGGACGTTCCAATTATGTAGTGAAAACGTTAAACTATCGTAGATCGATTTAACTTGTAATGATCAAGCAAAACCCCATGTCATCGTAGATCTAATGCAGAACCATGGGACAATCGATTTACAGGGAAACCTGGGAGCCGGTCACGGCTTGAATTTTACGTATACTTGTTTACCATGCAGGAAACCAATCGGAGCAATCCATCACCTCCCTGATCAGGTATAGGTCAGGTGGCACGCCCTCGAACCAAGCCAGGACGCGCGTGCCGGAGTTTTGCGGGCCGTTGCCCGAGGGACCAGGGCCCACCAGCAGTTCTGGGAGCCTCCCGGCTCTTCGTGTTGCTCGTCGCTGCTCGCCGGCGAGTTTTGACAGGCAACAGCGTCTTACCTTGATCCGGTCGGTGCTCGCGGCGATTCCTCTTCACCAGCTGATAGTGCTTTCCCTGAATAAGAAAGCACTCAAGCAGGTGAATAAGATTCTACGCGGGTTTCTCTGGGTGGGCAGGAAGGAGGCCGAGGGTGGACACTGCCACGTCAACTGGGCCAAGGTGTGCAGGCCCCTCTGTTTTGGAGGGCTGGGGATTCCGGACTTGGCCCGCACGGCCACTTGTCTCTGGACCCGATGGTTATGGTGAATGCATACAGACCCCTCACGGCCTTGGAGCGGGCTGGATATGCAGTTCACCAAGGATGAGCGTGAAATCTTCTTCGCCTCCACCTCTATGGTGATGGGCGAGGGGACCACCGCGCTGTTCTGGATAGATAGATGGGTGGATGTGAAGTCGGTTGGGGAGATAGCGCCAGACCTCCTAGCGCTGGTCCCACGACGACTCCAAAGAACATGGACGATTCGGCAGGAGGTTGTTGACCATTCATGGATCTCTGACATCTCGGCTGTTGTTGGCCCCCTTGCGCTCTAGTAGTATGTCCAATTATGGATCAAGCTGCAGCGCATGTAGTTGGGAGGTGAGCCAGATAGGATAGTTTGGCGATGGACGAAGGATGGCCAATACTCCTCCAAATCCTGTTACTATGCCCTGTTTCAAGGATCCATAGTCTCAGGACCTTGGAGGTTGATTTGGAGATCTTGGGCGCCACCTAGGGTGAAGTTCTTCCTCTGGCTTGCATGCCAAGACAGACGTTGGACGGGTGAGAGGTTGGCGTGCCGGGGCCTGCCCCATAGGCTGTCCTGCGCGCTCTGCGACCAGGCCGCGGAGACCATGTCACACATCCTCACCGGATGTCCGTTTTCTCGGACTATCTGGCACGAGGTGCTGTCATGGATCAGATCTACTGCGGGGACCCCGGTTGTTGAAGGCCCCTTCGCGGAGTGGTGGAAGCTGGTGGTGAAGTCCATCCCACGTCAGATGCGCAAAGAAACCTCGTCGGTGCTCATGCTCACCGCGTGGTGGATTTGGAAGCATAGGAACGCGATCGTCTTCAACAACGAGATCCCCTCGTTGCCCTTCCTAGTCGACACGATCAAAGTGGAGGCCAGGTCGTGGGTGGAGGCTGGGGCCCGGTGTTGCGCCAGATACTCTCTTAGTCTAGCCTGGGTTGAGTTGTATGGTGCGGGTGTCGGTTCTCTCTTGGACTTGTAAACTATACTTCTTTTTCTATCAATAAATCGAAACGCGAAGCTTTTTGTGTTTTCGCGAAACAAAGTTATATTGGTGTGTGTCACCGTGTGGGTATGCAAATGCAATGCATAAGAACAAGGGCAATAACTCGTAGCCGGCTGCTGGTACAAGCCATGCCAACTCAATTAGAGTCATCACAAAAGATCATCCATACAATAGGTTGGTTCTTAGATTGACTCTAGTTAATTATTCAAGTATTTAATGTTTTTATGTTTCGAAATTGGTCAGGGATACAAAATGCATGCATGCGCCTATCTAGCGCTAGTAGCAGGGCGTATGCAGGCGATAGTCTGGTATATCGCCGGCTCTCTTCTCTTTTGCTTAATCTATTAGATGTTTAGCCCCATTTTAATGGATATAAACCTGATACCCGAGATGCACGGCGGCAACGGGATTACTGTATATATATACTCCATTGCAAGCATGGCCGTTTAAAAGTTATACAGGTGTATGACACCGTGTGGATATGTAAATGCAACACATGAGAGCAAGAGCAATAATGTAGCCGGGTGCTGGTACAAGCCCATGCCAACTCAATTAGAGTCATCACAAAAGATCATCCATACAATAGGTTGGTTCTTAGATTGACTCTAGTTAATTGTTCAAGTATTTAATGTTTGTATGATTCGAAATTGGCCAGCGATACAAAGTGCATGCATGCGCCTGTCTAGCGCTAGTAGCAGGGTGTAACCAGCACTACTGGAAAAAGGTTCTTCGGTTTGATATGAACAACGCCAGCAGTCCCAGCCTGTCACATCCCGCGACTAGTGCTATCACTAATCACGGGCCGTGAGGCCTCTAATGGCTAGAAACGGCCATAGTCAATAGTCCCGGGCCGGATCAGATCTCTAGTCCCGGTCCATAATACGGCCCAGGACTAATAACCTGGAGCAGGCCAGCTGGTCTTTTCATGGACTATTAGTCCTGGGTCGTATCATGGCCCGGGACTAGTTGTCCACCACTATATATTCTGCTTCCTGTCTTGCTGCCCTAAAGCATATGGTGGCCATTTTTCTCAAAGAAGCAAGCGATTTCATGCCATTTTTTTCAAGATTTGTCAAGATTTAGTTTGCAACCCCTAAATCCAAAGCTTTAAAAGGTTAGAACTTCATTCTTTCATCTCTTATTGCTACTTTAGCTCTATAATGCTCTAGGAGTATATATAGAGATATGGATCAATGCATGCATGCTCTAGAAGTAGAAGGATTTTGATATATATGTGTAACAAATTTTGATTAGGCACATAGTTACTGAAAATAGAAATGTGTAATTTTAGAGTTTCAGAGCTTAGAATGGAATGAGGTTTTCATTGATATAACAATAATAAAAAACTCCACATTTATCATGTTGATTGTTTTCTCCAATTCACAAATTGGTGCATGTAAATTTTTCAAAATTCAAAATTAATGCTCTAGAAGCTCTTAATTTAACTTGTAATAATTTTATCATGTTGTGTAATGGTTTTTGATATACTTTTACTATAATGCAGATGGTCCGGGAATGGATGTACGATACTGACCGATGCTCTGGCGAGTTCATTAATGGCGTGCATGAATTCATCCGTGTTGCTGATGCAAACAAGCGCAATGGTTTTGTATTATGTCTGCATAGTGGATGTAGGAATCAGAAGGATTACTCTGACTAAAAACCCTTCACAGCCACCTGTTGAAGTCCGGCTTCATGCCAGTTATAATTGTTGGACCAAGCATGGAGAGAGAGGGGTTATAATGGAAGACAATGAAGAAGAGGAGGAGGATGACAACTATCATGGTTTCCCTGAGTACGGAGATACTTCCATGGGGGATGCTGAAGGGGAGGATGAAGAAGAGACACATGATGAACCCGCTGGTGATCTTAGTCGGACCATTGCCGATGCACAAAGAGACTGTGAAACTGAAAAGGAGAGGGAGAAGTTCAATCACATGTTAGAGGATCACAAAAAGTTGTTGTACCCAAATTGCGAAAATGGTCTGAAAAAGCTAGGCAGCACACTGGAATTGCTGCAATGGAAGGCTGAGTGTGCTATACATGACTCCTCATTTGAAAAGTTGTTGAAAATGATGAAGAATATGCTTCCAAAAGATAACGTATTTCCCGCCGGTACGTACGAAGCAAAGAAGGTTGTCTGGCCTCTAGGTTTAGAGGTTCAGAAGATACATGCATGCCCTAATGACTGCATCCTCTACCGCGGTGAGGAGTACGAGAATTTGGATGCATGCCCGGTATGCACTTCACTTTGGTATTAGATTAGACGAGATGACCCTGGTGACGTTGAGGGCGAGCCCCCCCCCCCCCCCGGAAGAGGGTTCCTTCCAAGGTGATGTGGTATGCTCCTATAATACCACGGTTGAAACGCTTATTCAGAAACAAAGAGCACGCCGAGTTGTTGCGATGGCATAAAGAGGAACGTAAGTCAGACGGGATGATGAGACACCTCGCTGATGGGTCGCAATGGAGAAAAATCGATAGAAAGTATCCGGACTTTGAAGATGACGCCGGGAGTTTAAAGTGTGGTTTAAGTACAGATGGCATGAATCCCTTTGGGGAGCAGAGCTCCAGTCACAGCACCTGGCCCATGACTCTATGCATCTATAACCTTCCTCCTTGGTTGTGCATGAAGCGGAAGTTCATTATGATGCTAGTGTTGATCCAAGGTCTGAAGCAACCCGGAAACAACATTGATGTGTACCTAAGGCCATTAGTTGAAGAACTTTTATAGTTGTGGCACGAACCCGGCATACACGTGTGGGATGAGCACAAGGAGGAAGATTTAACCTCCGAGCATTGCTTTTCGTAACAATCAATGATTGGCCTGCTCTTAGTAACCTTTCAGGACAGTCCAACAAAGGATACAATGCATGCACACACTGTTTAGATGAGACTGAAAGTATATATTTGGAACATTGTAAGAAGAATGTGTACAATGAACATCGTCGATTTCTTTTGGCCAAGCATCCCTTAAGAAAGAAAGGCAAGCATTTCAACGGTCTGGCATGTCACCAGACGAAGCCTAAGGAGCGTACTGGTGCTGATATATTTGATATGGTCAAAGATTTGGATCAAATAGTACCTTTGGAAAGGGTCCTGGCAGAAAATCTGTTCCGAAGGACGCTGAAGGACACGCACCCATGTGGAAGAAGAAATCTATATTTTGGGAGCTACCATATTGGAAATTCTTAGAGGTCCGCTCTGCAATCGATGTGATGCATGTGACGAAGAATCTTTGTGTGAACCTGCTAGGCTTCTTGGGCGTGTATGAGAAGACAAAAGATACACCGGGAGAACGAAAGAACTATCAACATATGAAAGACCCAGATGGCCTGCATCCAGAATGGTTTCAAGGTCATGCTAGCTACGCTCTTACCAAACAAGAGAAGGAAATATTTTTTGAATGCCTAAGCAGTATTAATGTCCCGTCTAGCTTCGCGTCGAATATAAAGGGAATAATAAATATGGCAGAAAAAAGTTCAAAAACCTAAAGTCTCATGACTGCAACGTGATTATGCCGCAAATGCTTCCGATTGCATTGAGGGGGCTTCTACCAGATAATGTTCGAGTACCATTGTGAAGCTATGTGCATTTCTCAATGCAATCTCTCAGAAGATAATCAATCCTGAAGATCTACCATGGTTACAGAATGGTGTGGTCCAATGTCTTGTCAGATTTGAGTTGGTGTTCCCACCATCCTTCTTCAATATTATGACGCACCTACCGATTCACCTAGTCGAAGAGATTTCCATTCTCGGTCCTGTATTTCTACACAATATGTTTCCCTTTGAGATGTTCATGGGAATCATAAAGAAATATGTTCGTAACTGTGCTAAGCCAGAAGGAAGCATCTCCAATGGCTATGGAACAAAGGAGGTCATTGAATTTTGTGTTGACTTTTTTCCTGACCTTAGGCCGATTGGTCTTCCTCAATCGCGGTATGAGGGGAGACTGAGTGTAAAGGGTACTCTAGGAAGCAAATCAATAATATGTAGGGACGAACATTCTTACACCGAAGCACATTACACCGTTCTACAGAATTCTATCTTGGCATCCCCATATATCGAGGAACATAATAAAATCTTATGCTCCAACAACCCTGGAAAGCATGACTCTTGGATTAGAGATGAACACATGAAGAGTTTTGGCGGTTGGTTGCAACATCTCATAAAAAACAACACTCTTGGAGATCAGCTATACTTGTTTTCCAGGTCACCATCTTCGACTATATCAACTTTCCAAGTGTACGAGATAAATGAGTATACATTTTACACGACCGCCCAAGATAAAAAGAGCACCAACCAAAATAGTGGTGTCCGCTTTGATGCAACATACAACAATGGGTCAAAGACCATATATTATGGTTACATAGAGGAGATATGGGAACTTGACTATGGACCTACTTTTAAGGTCCCCTTGTTTCGGTGCAAATGGGTCAAGCTGATAGGAGGAGGGGTTGAGGTAGACAAGAAATACATAATGACATCATTGGATCTCAACAATCTTGGGTACTTAGACGAATCATTAGTCCTAGCCAATGATGTGGCTCATGTTTTCTATGTGAAGGACATGTCTACCAAACCTAGAAAAGGAAAAAAATAAGAAAAAAATACATCAGACGAGTAGCCAAAGCGCCACATAGTTCTTTCAGGAAAAAGAAACATCGTGGGAGTGGAGGAAAAGACAGACATGTCAGAAGATTGTGATAAGTTTCATAAAATTCCTCCGTTCGCAGTGAAGTATGACCGAAGCATCATTTAATGAATGAAGATGCTCCATGGATACGGCGGGATCAGAAAGGAGCACACACGAAGAAATGATGTGTAATAATTGTAACATTTTATGAGTGAAAATGCTCCATGTGTCCATTTTTATAGTGTTGTTTGCAAACCATCTTGAGTGTGTTAGTCCCGTTTTGTGACTGGACCGGGACTAAAGGGCGGCCTTTAGTCCCGATTCGTACTTATCATTAAGATCTGATCTCCAAACGCGTGAGGTCACATATTAGGGAGCCTCTATGGCCAGTTTCTTGGAGATGCCGGAGGACTGGGCTCCGACGGCATCTCCCTGAAACTGGCCGTAGTGGTGTCCCTCCTCTCGAAAACCATCTTGCAGATTGTAACTTCTCTAACTAGATCAATACGCATGGGAGCTAACTAATTTCACATATTAGGGAGTGCCTCTATGACCAGTTTCTTGGAGATGCCGGAGGACGGGCTCCGACGGCATCTCCCTGAAACTGGCCGTAGTGGTGTCCCTGCTCTCAAAAACCATCTTGGAGATGCCTCAAACTGGCTGGAGGACTGGACTCACAAGGATGCCTATTTATAGTACAAGCATCTCGGCATAGTATCGACACTCACGACATAATGTCGACACTCTCCCCCTATTATTAGTGTTGACTCATGTTTTGTCCCGGTTGGTGTTAGTCCCGGCTAGTGACTACAACCGGGACTAAATGTATATTGTATTAAGATTCTTTATATTTTTCTGATAATAATAGACATATTATTTGTTTTACTTGGATTTTTACAATAAATGATATTATTTTCCAAAGTTTTATATTTGATTTGAACTAAAAAGAAAATTTACAAATGAAATAATTTATAAATGACGCAAATAGATGTATGGATATTATATTAAGATTCTTTATATTTTTCTGATAATAATTGACGTATTATTTGTTTTATTTGGATTTCTACAATAAAAGATATGATTTTCCAAAGTTTTATATTTGATTTGAATTAAAAAAGAAAATTTACAAATTAAATAATTTATAAATGATGCAAACAGATGTATAGATATTATATTAAGATTCTTTATATTTTTCTGATAATAATAGACATATTATTTGTTTTATTTGGACTTTTACAATAAAATATATGATTTTCCAAAGTTTTACATTTGATTTCAATTAAAAAAGAAAATTTTATATTAAGAAAATTTATATTTTTCTGATAATAATAGACATATTATTTGTTTTATTTGGATTTTTACAATAAAAGATATGATTTTCCAAAGTTTTATATTTGATTTGAATTAAAAAAATAAAATTTACAAATGAAATAATTTATAAATGATGCAGACAGATGTATGGATATTATATTAAGATTATTTATATTTTTCTGATAATAATAGACATATTATTTGTTTTATTTGGATTTTTACAATAAAAAATATGATTTTCCAAAGTTTTCTATTTGATTTGAATTAAAAAAATAAAATTTACAAATCAAGTAATTTATAACTTATGCAAACAGATGTATGGATATTATATTAAGATTCTTTATATTTTTCTGATAATAATAGACATATTATTTGTTTTATTTGGATTTTTACAATAAAAGATATGATTTTCCAAAGTTTTATATTTGATTTGAATTAAAAAAAGAAAATTTACAAATGAAATAATTTATAAATGATACAAACAGATGTATGGATATTATAGTAAGATTTTTTATATTTTTCTGATAATAATAGATATTTTATTTGTTTTATTTGGATTTTTACAATAAAAGATATGATTTTCCAAAGTTTTATATTTGATTTGAATTAAAAAAGAAAATTTACAAATGAAATAATTTATAAATGATGCAAATAGATGTATGGATATTATATTAAGATTCTTTATATTTTTCTGACAATAATAGACATATTATTCTTTTTATTTGGATTTTTACAATAAAAGATATGATTTTCCAAAGTTTTATATTTGATTTGAATTAAAAAAAAGAAAATTTACTAATGAACTAATTTATAAATGATGCAAATAGATGTATGGATATTATATTAAGATTCTTTATATTTTTGTGATAATAATAGACATATTAGTTGTTTTATTTGGATTTTTACAATAAAAGATATGATTTTCAAAAGTTTTATATTTGATTTGAATTAAAAAAAAAGAAAATTTACAAATAACAAACTTGTCGTGGGTCGTGGCTCGATCCGGGACTAGAGGGTGCCTGCGCTAGCGAAAACGAAGCGGCCGAAAAATACACTCTAGTCCCGGGTCGTGGCTTAACCCGCGACTAGAGGGTGGGTCTTTAGTTGCGGGTTAAGCCACGGTCCGAGACTAGAGACCCTCTAGTCCCGGCCGGTGGCTGGACCCGGGACTAAAGGGGTGTCTCTATATATTCCGCGCCAAGGGAAGTGCTGCCCACCAGCACTTGGCATTCCTCGACGAAGAAAAAGACGAATCTCCACAGGCGCAAACGAAGCATAGACGTAGGGGAGGTGCTGTCCGCCGGCCGGCCGCTCCGCTCCGCCACCGCCGCTCCGTCGTGCCGTGACGTGCCGCGGCTCCGTCGACGCATTTTTACGCCACGTCGCGCGTGTGCCTCGCCGTGCCGAGCCGTGCCGCCTCGCCGCCTCGTCGGCGAGCTCGATCGAGAGGCCGCGGGTGGTTTTTTATAGTTTTTTTATAGTTAGGATTATTATAATTAGGATTATATTACCACAAATAATATTAGTATTATTCTTTTATCACAATTAATATTAGGGTTTTTTCTATAGTTTTTTATAGTTAGGATTATTATAATTAGGATTATATTACACAAATAATATTAGGATTATTATAATTAGTATTATTGTTTTACCGCAAATAATATTAGGTTTTTTTTGTTTTAGTTATTAGGATTATTGTTTACCACAAATAATATTAGGGTTTTTTGTTTTAGTTATTAGGATTATTGTTTTAGTTATTAGGATTATTGTTTTATCGCAAATAATATTAGGGTTATTAATTTGTGTTATTAGGGTTATTTTTTTGTTTTAGTTATTAGGGTTATTGTTTTTTCTAACCTGTTTAACTCTCTTTCTATTATAGATAATTAAGTCATGGATCCATCCGAAGATCCTGGTCGCATTGGTGAAGGTTTTCTTCAGGGCATGATAAGAGGTGAAATTCCTCTTAATATTACTACCGGTGAAGATATTTTGCTCGAGGAAGAGATATCCTCATATCTGAATCCATCCGGTGATGGACTAGAGGAAAACCTAATGTACCAAGGGGAAGACCGGATGGACGAAGGGCAAACAAATAACAACAATAATGATGGCCCCTCGACAGGATCCGGCGAGGTACATATATATATATATAAAGCCTCGTGTTACCTCTATTCATTAACTAATCTAGATATATATTAATCACTCTCTCTCTTCTTCTTTTAGCCCACCGAATCTAAGCAATCGACAGCTTGAACGAAACGAGGGCCGAACAAAAAAGTTGGATGGTAATCAGAGGTTCACCGTCGAAGAAATAGATGATGATGGTAAAACGATTGCTCCTGAGAAGCACCGGAGGATGTTTATAAATCAATGCGGGGTGCTTGTTAGGGACAACCTGCCGATCACCATCCAAGAATGGAATCAGTCAAAGAAACCCGGTGAAGAATCCAACAGCTATGTCACCGATGATGCCAAAGATGACCTTTGGCAGAAGCTCATACCGCATTTCATACTACCTCCAGAGTATGAATAATTTGAGGTAGATGGTATTACCCCAAGTCCGGGTGGGCTTGAAAATAGAGCGAAAGTCAAGGAGTGGGCTCTGAGCAAGATGGTTGAACTGTACCGAAACCACAAGATAAGTTTATACGCAAAATATGTCGCGAAAAATAAAACTCCACACTTCAAAGGAGTAAACGAGAAGTTGAGAGAACAGTGGCCCGATTTTGTACAGTACAAGCAATCTGATAAAGCAAAGGCAAAGTCGGCAAAGAACGCGTTAAATGCTGCCCAAAAGAAATACCATCATAAAATGGGGACAGGTGGCTACAAGAGTGCGTCCCTAGGTGGGAAACTATGGAGAAGGAAATGAAGGCTAGAGGCGTCACTCCTGGTACAGATGGATGGCCCGAGAGGTCAAAGAATTGGTGGTACGGGCACGGGGGATCGTTGGACCCAGAAACAGGGAAGACATTATTTCATGAAAAAATTCTAAAACCCTCCCAAGACCTTGTTCAAGCAATGAACGATGCTCAATTGGGATTGTTCCATCCCGAGAGAGAGAACGACAAGCTGACACGCGCCCTAGGGAATCCTGAAAAGGGAGGACGAACATGAGGCAAAGGCGTCGGTGTCTCGTGGAAGAAAGGGTTTCCTCAGTACGATGCCAGTTACAGAAGCCGTCAGAGAAAGAAGGACCGGGAGGCAGACCGGATCTCCAGGGTAGAGCTGGACCTATCTGATCTGAAGAACCTCATGCAAGAATTAGACAAAGGCCGCCGTCGTCAACTCATCTGCAGGCTGATGATCCTGCATTGGATCTTAGCTAGCGGAGAAGCAGTGTGGCTTCCACGGAGGTCCGGGCTGATGATCAAGCACTGCTGGATGATGCACCGGCTCCTCGCTACCCTGTGGATGATGTCAGATAGATGGCACAATGTGAGCTACATCAGCCAATGAACAACCTGTCCTTCAAGGTGGCGATCGGCACTGCTTTACCTTGTCTACCTGGAGCACTCCATCATTCACTTTCGATTCCACCTGGCTATGCTTGTGTCACGGTGGATGACATAGTGTAGGATTTTGTGGACTTAGAGATTGACATCGCTACGCCTGAAGGCCTTACGAAACTAGGAGATGTCAAGCGCAACATCATTCTATGGAAGAAGAAGTACATAAGTTTCCAGGCTCGGCGCCAAGGCCACCGACTCCGAGGAATCCAAGTCCACCTCGCATCGAATATCGTCAACCTCCAAGTCCACCCCAACCCGATTATCGTCAACCTCCAAGTCCACCCCGCCCGCTGACGATCGCCGCAGCAGGAGTACATCAACTCGATCTCTGCCTCCGTGCAATACTCAATCTCCGCCTCCGCCTCCGCCTCCATGCATTACTACTACCTCGTCAAAGAAACGAAAGGTCGACGCTCCCCCGTGCCCTACATCGAAGAAAGGTCAAACGGCGAAGATAATCGACATGCCACCAGCTCTTCCAAAGAGAACTTATGACAATACCGATGAGGAAACTAACGCAGATGTGTCTCCCAAGTTAAGGTGCATTTTGCACCTAAAAATCCTGAGCCAAAGACAGTATATGATGAAAAACCTAAAAAGTGGGCTAAGTCCTTTCTTGAGCAACCATCCCAGATATCGATGAATCTGGAATCAGACTATGACCGGAATATTATTAAGCAACCACAGAAGAAAAAAAATTACAAGTGCAAAAAGCGGGAAGCAAGTTGCCCAGCTCGGAGCACGGAAGAATTAATCGGTCGCCCCGCTCAAAGTCATTTCAGACCTCGACAAGGCCTTCAGAGCTAAAATGGATATGTACATGCAAATAATGGACCCTAGAGCCCGTAATAATGTTGCACTAATGGGCATCACTGTATCGCAGGCCAAAACACTTGCTACCGAAGCAAAAATATCTCTTGGTCAATATTTAGGCTATGAAGATACGCCAGTGGGTCAGATTGTACGGAAGTATGTCCAAGGGGAGCCTCTAGCCAGTAGTGAGGAGCTCGCGCGTCTATCCACACATATGCGAAATCTGCACGAATGGTACATGTCCCAAGCAGAAAAAAGCATCAGAAAGATTGGTTTCCGGTGGACGTTAGAAAGGAGCATCACTTCAAACCATACTCGATACAGGTTCAAATGACCGAACTGTTTCAATTATACAACCAGCGCGCCCTCGACAAATCTATCATTGATTGCTACTGTATGTAAGTGATTTATTTCTATAATTAAGTTTGTAGCTCAGCTCATTCATTGCATTTAATATATTATCCTAACTATATATCCTTTTGTATAATATTATATTCTGCATAATGAAGATGCTTGAATGCAAAAGATCTAGAAGATACGACGTTGGGTTCACTGACCCATATATCGTTAATGAATATACGTTAAAGAATCACCCCAAGGACGTGGAGGAAGACCTGTGCAGGTTCTTAACCGAGAATAGTTTTATTAAGGAAATACTATTTCCTTACAACTTCAAGTGAGTGTTTATATATTGTACATATTTTATTTTTGCTTACTCGATGAGCTATGCATGTATGCTTATGTAAACGTCCGCAGATTCCACTGGATCTTGCTAAACATTCAAGTTGACAAGTCCCTAGTTGAAGTCCACGACTCATTAAGTTGGGACCAAGAGCAGTGGAGCGACATAAAAGCAATGCTCCATAAGTAATTTCAATCATTATCGCATTATATCGGCCTCTTTCGTTCATTTCCTGATATCAAGTAACTAATAACTCCTTTATTCATTTTCTTTGCCGAGCATGTGTTGGACACGGTTCAGACAGAAAATACCAGGTCCATTCAAAGAGGAACTAACTTATAAAATGGTTAAGAGTTTATAGCAGCCACCAGGAACTCATTTATGTGAATACTACGTCTGCGAGTATATCCGTGAGTTGACCAGTGAGCGGAAATTTGACTCATATTATATTTATGGTTTGCGGGAGAAACTAGAGCCAGACCAGCGCATAAGAGCAATTCAAGAGGAGCTGTCGGGATTTATGATGAAGGAGGTCCTTGATGTACATGGAGAGCATTATGCGGCTGACGTGGAACTCGATTTGCCTTAGTGATCTTCATGTAGTTGATATGATATAAATATTCATCAATAACCATGTAATTTCAAAACATTTCTTCCTTTTAATATATATATATAATGAATGTATGCTTGCAAGGGATCGATTAATTATATAGATGCATCAACGTGTACTGTGTATATACTAGCATAGAATATGTGTACTGAAATATATGTTTGAATTTATAGTGAAACACAAAACGAAAAATGAACGAAATGGCAAAAAAAAGGAAATACACAATCTCTGCCGCGGCAGAAAAACACACGAATTATCTGCCGCGGCAGAAAACCGTATAGTCCCGGGTGGTGTTACGGCCCGGGACTAGAGGGTTTCAGCCCCGCGATGCTGAAACAGCCACGTGGCTGTTCTCAGTCGCGGGCCGTAGCGAACCGGACTAGAGGAGGGGCCTCTAGTCCCGTTTTGGCAGTCCCAGCCCGAAACCGGAACTAGAGCCAGTTACGACTCGGGACTGAAAACCCTTTTCCACCACCACCAGTGCAGGTGATAGTCTGGTATATCGCCGGCTCTGCTTTCCCTCATTTCCACCTAGGACGTGTTTGTTTCATCTCTGGTAACGTAACCGTGACTGGTATGAGGTTACAGGCGGTAATACAGGCGGTAATACCTCCGGAATGGGAAAATCACAGATTTGTTTGGTTCGTGTGTGTAACGTAAATAGATTCCTTTTCAATGTTTGGTTGAGAGTCGTTCAGTTAGTATCACATTGAACAAAACAGGTAGGTTTAAAAATACCACCTCTAATCAGAACAGACAACAAATTTAAACTCTGAACTACAAACTGAACCATGCTGCAGATATCTCTGAGCATTCAACCATCTAATGCCACAAATTAACAAATTTTGACACTGGATAATAACATGATCCTAGTAATTTAAAATCACTTTTTGACACTGGATAATAACATGATCATAATAATTTAAAAGCACTTCATAGGTAGAAGAGCAGAGCCATAAACACAAGTTTAGAATTTCATTGCACTACTAATTATTTTAATGGCATGCTCCATAGTCTTCCAAATAAGCTTTCCTTGTAAACATCTCCTTCCCATATCATGTTATTATCCAGCGTCAAAATTTGTTAATTTGTGACATTAGATGGTTGAATGCTCAGAGATATCTGCAGCATGGTTCAGTTTGTAGTTCAGAGTTTAAATTTGTTGTCTGTTCTGATTAAAGGTGGCATTTTTAAACCTACCTGTTTTGTTCAATGCGATACTAACTGAACGACTCTCAACCAAACATTGGAAAGGAATCTATTTACGTTACACACACGAACCAAACAAATCTGTGATTTTCCCATTCGGGAGGTATTACCGCCTGTAACCTCATACCAGTCGTTACGTTACCAGAGATGAAACAAACACGTCATTAATTGTACCCGCTCTGAATAGCTACTATAGCATGAAGTTGTGTGGTACCGTCTTTCACAGATAAATGTCCGTCTCGATTGATCTAATCCTCCTATCACATATGATTGGAGTACCGGCATTGTGCTCCGATCCGTACAGCTGGAGCCGTATTGCAACGCGCGCATGGCGTAGACCCGGAGGTGCCGGGCACCGTCAGGCGATGCCAGCGCCAGCGGGGTCTATCTCATGCCGCGCACGCACGCACGTACGCACCTTCGTCTCAAGGATAACCGTTATCCCGTACAGTACGTGTTCATTGTGAGCGACGCGCGGAGACCGGGGAGGATGGCGCCATGCCGCCGTGTACCGATTCGGTGTGAATGATGATGCACGGACCCTACGTACGTGTGCGTACACGGACGATTGCTGCATAGATAAACAGTGTCTGTCGCGCTGATGACAGGGAGAGCAAGCACTTACGGACACGTACATTACGTACGTACGAAGTGTATGCTCGATGATATATCACCGTGTTGATATTCGTTTTTTTTAGATGTGTGTTGATATTCGTTTTTGGTTTCGATTATTATTAATTTATTATCTATTGAGCAAGCTAGCTTATATGTTACAACCCTTTGCGCACACCGGCCGTGTTCAGGGAGCTCTTCTACTCTCCGTTCTTTTTTTTAAAATTCCATCGATCTAATCATCAACAACGGTATAATTAAAGAGTTTTAAAGTAATAAAATTATAAGAAATTCTACAGATACTAGCACGGAACAAAAACGAATCGTTGTCCTCGTTCCTCCATTATTGAAGCCGGATAAATCTTATACTAGTAAAGTTTATTATAGTAAACAAACAAAAAATCATTGTGCTAAGGCCCTAAATCATCCGCGCATCAGAGAAACAATCATCGCCAAGATGATAGTCGTAGATCGAAAGCACATGTGTTAGACATGTTTTAGTTTGTAAGTTCACTCATTTTATGGTGTATATGGTCCACTTTGAAATATCTAAAATTTCTAACATTAGTGAACGGAGTGAGTAACTGTCTCCAGGGACTGACTGTCTCCCTACTTCTTCCTTCGCGTTTCTACTGCCTAGTGAGAAAATCTTCCAAATTCTCAAGTTTTCTGTAAAATTTCAGCAATTTATTAATCATAATCAGCAGCTATACAAAGAGTCAAACAAAATATAAGTAGGACCTATTCTAGATTTTGCCATGTTCTGCCAGGTAGAATCGGTGCAGGTTGACGGGACAAGACGACTCAGATCATGAAATCAAAGTTATATAGGTCTTCTTCACCTAATGAAACATGAAATTGCTACAAGAGGTAAAATCGGCAACAATTGAGGTAATTTGGAGAGTTTCTCACTAAGTAGGATGAAATGTGTCACAAATGCACAAGCGTAAAGGAAAAGCTCAAATCTACCCTTTTAAAAAATTCAAATTTTTATATTCTAAAAAAAAGTTTAATTCTTTATGAAACAAATGTAAACTGCTTAGCCAAACATTTACTCCCTCCTAAAATGTCTAGATATATACGAATATTGACATCCAGCGAGTTCTAGCAATGAATTGTTGTAATCGGAGTAATCGAGGGCGTGTTTGGTTACTCGGGCCGGAATTCAGGTTTTTCCCACTTGGCCAGTGGATGCTGCATGGGGGAGATTGCCCTTGAGCCAGGATGGGCAGTTTATTTGGTTGCCTGTTTTTTTGTTTCCCCACCTGAAGAACCCATATGGCCACTTTGTTCGGTTTCCCAGATTGGGCTCGGCTGGTGCAAAGTTGCACGTTTCGAAGACCACATCCGACTCGATATGGTTATCTCGCATGGCAAAATGGTGAGTTTACCAACTAGTCATGAGGGTTTAAGATATTACATGATCGTTCATATGAATCAGAGCAATTGGTAGTACACAATCCACATGATCAGGTCGACGATGATGATATCTTTGATCATACTTGCACCCCTATAGGTGGAAACTGCTCATGTGGACGAACTTGTTGATGAACTAATGGCGGTGGAGTGAAATTGATGTTCATATCTTGTGACGGCTCTGCATTCTATGGACGCTCAACTAAGAACTCAAATGAGGCTTTTTGTGCTTGCTATAGAGTCTTAAACCCCTTATGAAGGTTGTCCTGGTAACCTGTCACTTATTGGCTGCACTCCTCCCATGTCTTGTAGATTCCCGGCTGCTTGTCGTAGTAGACCACATACCAGTTGTATTTTTATAAGACATAACACATATAAGGATCACAACTAAAGCAGATAGATCAAGTTCACAAACAACACAGGGCAATAAACATAAACTAGTTGAGCATGCATGATCATATGGGCACAAGCAGCAGCAGTTCCAACCTACCAAGTTAGTTTGATCCAACCGAACACCACCAGCATCTATGGTGTCCCACCACATCAAAAGGGGTGTAATCCTACCACCGCATAAGTTCTCCATCATGTGAGGGGTTAGTATATACCACCTCACAGTAAACAGGCATAAGTTTTCATCAAGTCCCTAGCTACTTCAAAATATGCAACTTCTTCTTCATCATGCATGCACTACCGCCACCATCTCCATGATCAGGGGGCAAGCACTACACGTAGTAGTGCTTGGCCAGGAAGGTCCTAAGCCAGTGATCCATGTGGTCCTCCGCCATCTGAACAAAGTCGTTGCCCATAGCCCTGTTGTCGAAGAGGTGGTTGAGCGCCACCATCAGAGCCTTAGGGCGGTACCCTTTGATGGCCATGACGGCGTCATACATAGCTAGGTGCACATCAGGAGGGGAAGTAGTGGTCATGGTAGTCTCCACCGCCTTCACGCCCTCGGTCATGCGGGTGATCGTGACGATGTCCTCCTCTCCCAGCAGCGACCTCTTCCTCTTCTTCCAAGGATCGAAGCCACAAGCAACATAGGCATTTGTGCTACCACCTTGACCAATGCCGGTAGCTGGAGAACCTGCGGCGAGATCGGTCTCGGCTTCGTCATCAATCACCACTGTCTCCGACTCATATGTTTGCATGTATTCAGGGCTTGGCTCGCTAAGAGGCTCACTAGATCCCATTGCAAACCTGTGAGTGGCAAGGCCGAAGGAGAAGATGGCCTCCATCTTCCTATAGTTGGCGATAGGCTTGTTCAGATGCTCGACATCCTTGGGGTGATCCTAAGACATGGAATTGCAGGGATATTAGCGAGGTTACACAAGGGAATCGTAGGGATGTAACTGAAATTAGTTCATATCGAGATGTGTCCCCTATAGTGGGTGTCCTCCAAGATGATGGTGCAGGTCTCCTCGTCCCAGCTAGCTCTGGTAAGGTCTCTGAGCTTGGAGATATGGATCAACCTAGTCCTCCACTTACACAAGTGGTTGTACACCTGCTGTGAGGACACCTCGATACCACAAAACTCAAACACCTTGCAGGCAACAGTATTGAGATGCACCTCTTTGAACCCCTTCTCATTCCTCACGCCACTCTTGATGATCTCGCACATCTGGTTGAGTACGAACGCCGAGAGGAACGATTCCCACTTCATGGTGCCCTTCACCCCCTTGCACTAGCCTGTGATGTGGGATTTGCCAGCCTTGATGGATTTCTTCTTGACCAAGATCTTGGCAGCGTAATCTGCAGTCTGCTCCACCGTGTACCCAGTCATCGAAGGAGCAAACAAGATCTCCATGCGCTGAGGATAGGTGAGCCTCAGAGGCAGGAGCTGGGATTGGGTCTCAGCGACAAAGGTCTCTTGAGAATCCATGAGGGCCTGGCTGAACTCATCAACGGTCATGTCCTACAGATCTCACGGTCACAAATATCAGGACCTAGACTAGGCATGAACACAAGCTTAAACATGCAACAAGTCCACAAAGACACCGACCTATGACTATACCTAGCAGTTCATTGGGCATACTAACATAGATCTACGAGGTGCTAACAGATCGAAGCTACTACACCAGGGGTTTGATGGAACTCACCGTCATCGTAGGAGCGGGGCACCTCACTGCTGAAGATCTTGGAGAAGAACGGCTGCAACGGCCGACCTACAACCACCGCCTCCGCTACCGCCGCTTACCTGCTGACCGGTGAAGAACCCCGCTGGCTTGAGAGCTCGAAGAATGGGTAAAATGGTGGCGAGGGACGTACGTGTGGTGGGTGGTGACGAGGTTTAATCTCGTCAATGCCCATTGTTATGGACTTGGGTTTTGGAGAAGATAGGGATGCTGGAGATCGTGGCACGGTTAATAGACAAGCAACCAGGGGACACGATATTTACCCAGGTTCAGGCCCCCGGAGGGAAAATCCTACTCCTGCTTGTCTGCTCTTTGATTACGGCGGGACCGAAGGTTACAGGGTGCGCAGATTCGATCTGGCGTGGATGTGTATGCGAAAGTATGAGTTGAGGTGCCCTAGGACGTGCCCTCCTGGCCTTTATATAGACTTAGGCAGGTCCCTGGCGTAGTCCTAGTCGGTTACAAGTTCTAGGGTTTTACCCCTTTGAATTTCCTATCTCCTCTAGTCTTGCTCTCCAAGGATCCGAAGACGTCATGGGCCTTGGCCACCCGAAAATCTTCATGGGCCAGCGTATGTCTGTCGTGGGCCTTCCTTGTGCTGGACTAGGTATGCTGAAGTTATGTACCCGTAGGGTATAACCATGTCAGTAGCCCCCGAGTGTTCAGTCGAATCGTAGATTCGGCTGAGGACTCTTCCATTCTTCGGGAGTAGTTATATGCTATTAGTATATGTGTGTAGGGAATGTTGATGCGTGTGCCTGACTCACCCGACGGATCAGGGTCAGTTAACTGTCTTAGGACGAAACAACACGATCTTCTTCAGGTTCGGGTCCCTTAACCCGGACCTGGAACATATGCTGGCGTAATTCGACTCAGGCCGCGGAGGTCTTACAGGAGTGGAATTCCAGTGATTTTAATTGGTGTACCCAACGCGTCCGTCGGGATTTTTCATCGTACCTGCTGGTACGGATTCATACTAGCAGAGCGCAGTCAGGTGCGTTGCCAGGCCATCAGATGATATATGTAGGTCTTATCTTTGCGTCGCAGATGCAGCACCCGAACATTTATCACCTCGGAGGTGCTTCGGGTGGCCAAGGAGATTGTCGCTCACTCAGCGTTTTGTTGGGGCAAAGTTGCCAAAAAGTTTTTGCGTGCCGATCCGAAAGATCGCAGTCGAAGATTTCATAGGGTGCGCGACCAGCGCTCCCTATGGGAATAGCCCCCAAGTGTCTGTTCGAGTCGTAGACTCGAGCGGAGACTTTAGTTCAAGCATTGTTTCAATCATTAGGTCCATAGGACTTGAAAATTTTCGGATGCTTAAATTCATCCTCCCTATGGGAGTAGCCCCCGAGTCCGTAGTGGAGTCGTAGACTCGATGTAGGACTCAGAGAAGTAATGTTGTCATCATTTGTCTGTCGGGTGCGTGGCCAGCGCTCCTGATAGGAGTAGCCCCCAAGTATTTAGTCGAATCGTAGATTCGAGTGAGAACTTTTAGCTGTGGAGCCGAAGTGGTGCTAGAATAGCTTTTGATGATGTCAGTGCTTACGATCGATGACCTCAAGCGTCTGCTACGCCAGAGATGACTTGACTGGATGAAGTGGGGGTCCCACTTGCTGACTTTGAATTGACCGGTCACACGGGGCGTTGTGGCATCCCGCAAAACCACTACTAGAAAATCGCGGTGTTTTTGTGCATTGCATCATCATGACCTCAGCATGCATCTGTTTGCCTAAAAGATTTTCCTAAAAGCCTAGTTTTGCTTTGTACAAACACCCCTCTTTATTTCAAATGCAAAGCCCCGATCGTATCGGATATTTTATTTACCTATAAACTAATTGCAAAGTAGTCTTGTTTTGAAATAAACAAAACAAAACAAACAAATATTTACAAACTATTAAAACCTAAACTCTAAATCCTACCCCCACCCAATACTATTCTACCCACCAACCGTAGCTCGCCACCTCACCCCTGGACCCAATCCCTACCCACCTTGCCACCTCACCAATCCTCTTCTTTTCCCTCCACTCCCTCTCTCACACAGCCCCCATCTACCCCTCCCTTACCCTCTCCCTTCCACCCGGACCCCACCGCCCCTGGGTCCCACCTGTAGGCCCGCAGCCCCACTCCCCTCTCTCCCCTCACCAACCACTCAGCCACCTCTCTCTCCCTCTCCCTGTCCCTGGGCCCCACCTTCCCTGGCCCCACCCGCAGACCACTCTCTCACCCCGCCCCCTCTCTTCCATCTGGCCCCACCGACCTGGTCAACCGCCCCTGCCCCGCGGGACCCACCTGCAACCCCCACCAATCCCGCGCCGTCTCTCCCTTCTTCCCCATCACCCCGACCCCGCGTCTCGCTCCTCCCTCACGCGCCCCACCTCCTCTGCACCGGCCGCCGTTCCCCTCCTCGCCGGCGACCACCGCCCAGCCGCGGCCGAGCCCGCCTCGCTCGCCTCCATACCCTCGCCCGCCTCGTCGCCCCGCAGCGCAGCGCCTTGCCGCCGTTCCCCTCCTCGCCGGCCCGCCCAGAGCGCCGCGCCCGCCACCGAGCTCGTCGCCTCTCCCGCGGCGGCCGCTCGAGCCCCCCCTCCTCGTCGCCGCCGGCAACCACGACGGCCGCCGCGTCCGGTGCTCGCCGGCTCCCTCTGCGACTCTCCGCCGGCGTCGCCCTGCAACCCCCTCGCCGGCCCGGCGCTTCGCCGCCACCGGCGCGTCCTCCACCCCGTCCGGCGCCACCGCCACGCTCCTCTCCCTCTGCGTCTCTCCGGCGGCCGCCCGACCCTCTCCTCCGTCCCGCGTGCATCCCCGAGCTTGCCGTCCACCCCTCTCCCGCTCCACCGCCTTCTCCGGCGCCCAGCACCGCCCTGCGGGCCCCCTGCCTCGCCGTCCCCGACGGACGCCGCCGCCAGGAGGTCCTCCCCGCGCGTCACCGTCGCCGGTCCGCGCCCCTCCCTGGTCCTCTCCCACCTCGCCGCCGACCCCCGCTCGAGCGCCGCCACGCGGCCTCGCGAGCCCGACCCCCGTTCGTCCTCCTCGCCACCTCGACCTGCTGCTGCCCTCCTCCACGCTAGGCCGCCTCCCCTCGCCGTGGCCTGCCCTGCCTCGTTTTGTTCATCACCGAGCCGCTGCAAGCCCCGCCTCTGATGTGACTACAGTCGAGGAAACCAAGCCTTGATAACTGCCGCCAAGATTGTGCTATCGTGTTATCTTTGACATCGCCAACATCTTCCGAGGGAAGTCGAAGACTCAATATCGTTGTGAAGTCGCCATCCTTTTTGCCGAGGTGTTGTCTGAGAGCAAGGTCGTGTCAAGTCCGTCATCGACATCAAATCCAGAACGTCAAGATCGCCATGATGGAACACCGAAGACCCTAGACGCCTCGATCCGAAGACCGATCTGTACCGAAGACCGAACCCTCGACACGCCAAGATCTTCGCCTCGGAACGCCAAGACCGTCTACACGGACCCGAAGACGCCAAGGTCGCCGACGCAGCATGCCAAATACTTCACCCTAGATGAGACAAGTACTACTTCCCGGTACGCGAACCGACAAGATCTTCGCAACGATAAGATCGTCTCCCGGACGCCATGACCGTCGACATGACCCGAAGACCACGGATGCGCCAAGATCTACCTTAGTTGTCCGAAAACGATCTCGTCGACCCTGAACCCTGAGACCGACCCCGAACCCCCGGAACCCCAAGTTCGTCGAGACCCCCTAATGTGTGAACCTTTTCCCGAGCCCCTATTTTATAAATGCTAAATATAAAACCTGTTGCATATTAATCTTTCATCTCGCATGCATATTTTTGTGGTTTGGGGGCCTTATGCCGATTCACCTCTAATTAAATATGGGGCCCATATGCGGGCAAATCTAGTCTTATATTGGCCTCATTTAAATTTGTGTAACGAACCGATGCCATGCGTTGCCTTATTAATTTAACATTTAATTTGCGAGGTAGATAAATAACATGAATCATCTAATTAATTGTCGGGACCCTGGTTCCGCTTAATATGGCCTAATTGCATCGCACCTTGCCATGTCATACATCATACATGCATCATGCCCGATTTTCCACCGTAGTATTAAATAGTGCATCCGGTGTTTATTCTAGTGTTTTGCTTCTTCGCGGATAAGGCCGTCGAGTTGATGTGAGCTTCGCCCCGATCTTCGGATGAACCTCCGGCAATGTTTTCAGGCGAGCATCTCCCCCTTTCTACCTATCTTACTTTTATAGTATTTATTCCCTCCTGTTGATCTATTGCTATCTGTGTTGCGATGCTCTAGCTTTCGTACCCGTGATATCCCTTGCAGCCTTATATTGCCTTGGACACCTCCTATTACCTGTTGGTTGGTAGATAGTTGGACCTGCGCGTCGTAGTCGCTTGCTCAAGTGCTGTTGCGTGTCGTCAAGTACCACAGTTGTTGGAGTGTTGCCGTGTGTTTATTGTTGGAGTTGATCAAGACTTTAATTACTGTTTAACAACTAAAATTGAAGTAAGTAAGCAGAGGCACAGGTGGGCAATAGATGTTATTTGGTTGTTAACCGTCCACTTGTGTCTCGTAGGACCCCGAGTACTTGATACCTGTTCCTTGAATATTCGCGCTATCCACATCCGGGAGGATTATGGGACCCCCCCTGAGCCAGAGCTTGATTCAGTCTTATTTCTTGGGGCCACAAACTAGTTTGAGGTTTTATTTACGATCATGTACTTATGCCATGCTTTACTGATTTAATTACGATTGTGCGAGGAGCACACTGTACTGTTTAGGATTGTGACCTGTTTACGCGGTATCGACAAGCCCATTTTTGGGTTCCCAGTCGCTTACAGCCGGCCCCACAAACCTTGAGTCCGTCTCGGAGTCAGCTAGCTTCGTTGCGGGTGTACTCAACGGGGTGGCCCCCGGAAATATTTCTGAATCTTGTGATTGCTTTGTCGTGAAGGCCTCGTTGGGTTTTGATTTGGTTTTTCCGAGGTTGATCGAGTGTGTGTTGCTATTTGTGCACCCCTGCAGGGTAAAACTTTCTGAAAGCCGTGTCCGCGGTTATGGACGACTTGGAGCACAGTATCTCGATCATAGACAACTATAACTAAAGTAGTGCTATAAATTTGACCTTATAATGACTAGTAATCAGCTTCACTATAATGGAATGGCTAAATAAAACTGCCAACAATTGCTTGTTTGGTTTGTCGCTTGCGACCATTGTATCTGACTAGTAAGTATTGCAACTATAACGGAATGGCTAAATAAAAGTACCAACAACTGCTGGGTTTTGGGTTATCTCATGTTAATTGTATCTGACTAGTAAGTGTTGCAACTACAACGGAATGGTTAACTAAAATTTCCCACTGCTTATTATATCAGGATGATTATCTATACCTGACTAGTAATTGCTGCAATGATAACGGAATGAATAAAACTGCCAACGGTGTGAGTTCCTCGGTTGACTTTCTCGGTTGGTATCGAGGGGGAATACCAGGATGGGTTTTTTTGGTGTTAGATTCAGGTTGGATCCGAATAGATCTTTCTTACCCCTCTCTGATAGCCGCCAGTTGTATCGAGTCTCTGTAGGTTGTTTAGTGCATGCTGCCGCTGCCGCTTCAGTCCACCATACCTATGTAGGCGAGGACCGCCGAATTAAGCCTCGCCGTGTACTGGCCTCAGTACTGACGCTCCTCTTTTTCCTCCGCCCGTTGTCGGCACCCCTTTTGTTTAAGCAGGTTTTGAGATCGACGTCGTTAGCACGGTTACCCTTCCGGCTTGGCCTGGGCAGGGTTATGGACGCCATTGGTTATTCTTCAGGGCTCTTAGCCCCATTTGCATCTTGTCCGTAGTCGGACGCTCTATCATTTTCAAGGTGATTTGGATCTTTGTATATTATATCTGTATTCTTGACTCTTTGAGTCGCTGTTGTATATATCTGTTCTGTTGGTCCCATCGAGGACTGTTGTGTAATGTTATTACTTCGTTTTCCACCCGCATGAAAGTGCCTGGTGGGCACCTTTGAATCGTTTCTATGCGGGTTTGGCGGGAATCGCTGAAACTTGCATAGGTCCGATTCTGAGGGTGTTACAGAGTGGTATCAGAGCTCAGCAGTTGCGATACCCCACAAGTCCAGCCTGTAGGATAACTTAGCTAACGGCCGAAGTAGAGTGTCAAAACTATTTTTGCAAATCGGTTGGATAGATCTGATTAGGTCTACTTTTACTCCTTACCCCTCTGCTGTTCGCCTCTTACCTCTACGCGTTTTGAATCCGCTCTCTTCTCTCTCTTCGAGTCCAGGATTTCTCGCGGTTGGGTTTCCGTCGTACCTTCAGGGGTTCGTTTCCTCCTTTGGTAACGGTGTTGCTACATCTGGTCTTCATGTTATCCGAGGAATCCTCCGTTTGGTGGACTTCTCCTTGTTCCTTCTCGTGCCTTCCGGTGTTTTCTGACGCGACGACATCATCTACGCCAGATCCGATGCAGAGTCTGCATCACTCGTTTGTTCCTGGACCTCGATTGTCGAGATCTTCAGTCTGATTCCGAGAATGGTTGCACGCTTTTCCACTGATGGTGCAGAGTAATAGTTTGGGTGCGTGATGGATTGGCCCCCATGCCGACTACCCCTTCTATTCGCTTTTGTACATTGAAGTGGATGAGAATGCATCGGTTCCCTTTCTCCATCGGAGTTAGAGGTGGTTTTATTTGTGGATACCTCTACCTTCGCCCTTTTGTTTTCGGAGTGTTCCCTCGACGGTCACGGACAACGACCACTTGTTAGTGGTGTCGCGAGGACCTACACGATGCGAGAAGATTCAGACCGCCGCCCTTCTTCCCGGTACCATGAGGCGGATCTCGAGGGCGAGATCCATTGTTAGTGGTGTCGAATTGTGGCATCCCGCAAAACCACTACTAGAAAATCGCGGTGTTTTTGTGCATTGCATCATCATGACCTCAGCATGCATCTATTTGCCTAAAAGATTTTGCTAAAAGCCTAGTTTTGCTTTGTACAAACACCCCTCTTTATTTCAAATGCAAAGCCCCGATCGTATCGGATATTTTATTTACCTATAAACTAATTGCAAAGTAGTCTTGTTTTGAAATAAACAAAACAAAACAAACAAATATTTACAAACTATTAAAACCTAAACTCTAAATCCTACCCCCACCCAATACTATTCTACCCACCAACCGTAGCTCGCCACCTCACCCCTGGACCCAATCCCTACCCACCTTGCCACCTCACCAATCCTCTTCTTTTCCCTCCACTCCCTCTCTCACACAGCCCCCATCTACCCCTCCCTTACCCTCTCCCTTCCACCCGGACCCCACCGCCCCTGGGTCCCACCTGTAGGCCCGCAGCCCCACTCCCCTCTCTCCCCTCACCAACCACTCAGCCACCTCTCTCTCCCTCTCCCTGTCCCTGGGCCCCACCTTCCCTGGCCCCACCCGCAGACCACTCTCTCACCCCGCCCCCTCTCTTCCCTCTGGCCCCACCGACCTGGTCAACCGCCCCTGCCCCGCAGGACCCACCTGCAACCCCCACCAATCCCGCGCCGTCTCTCCCTTCTTCCCCATCGCCCCGACCCCGCGTCTCGCTCCTCCCTCACGCGCCCCACCTCCTATGCACCGGCCGCCGTTCCCCTCCTCGCCATCGACCACCGCCCAGCCGCGGCCTAGCCCGCCTCGCTCGCCTCCATCCCCTCGCCCGCCTCGTCGCCCCGCAGCGCAGCGCCTCGCCGCCGTTCCCCTCCTCGCCGGCCCGCCCAGAGCGCCGCGCCCGCCACCGAGCTCGTCGCCTCTCCCGCGGAGGCCGCTCGAGCCCCCCTCCTCGTCGCCGCCGGCAACCACGACGGCCGCCTCGTCCGGTGCTCGCCGGCTCCCTCTGCGCCTCTCCACCGGCGTCGCCCTGCGACCCCCTCGCCGGCCCGGCTCTTCGCCGCTACCGGCGCGTCCTCCACCCCGTCCAGCGCCACCGCCACGCTCCTCTCCCTCTGCGTCTCTCCGCCGGCCGCCCCGACCCTCTCCTCCGTCCCGCGTGCATCCCCGAGCTCGCCGTCCACCCCTCTCCCGCTCCACCGCCTTCTCCGGCGCCCAGCACCGCCCTGCGGGCCCCCCGCCTCGCCGGCCCCGACGGCCGCCACCGCTAGGAGGTCCTCCCCGCGCGTCACCGTTGCCGGTCCGCGCCCCTCCCTGGTCCTCTCCCACCTCGCCGCCGGCCCCCGCTCGAGCAACGCCGCGCGGCCTCGCGAGCCCGACCCCCGTTCGTCCTCCTCGCCACGTCGACCTGTTGTTGCCCTCCTCCGCGCTAGGCCGCCTCCCCTCGCCATGGTCTGCCCTGCCTCGTTTTGTTCATCACCGAGCCGCTGCAAGCCCCGCCTCTGATGTGACTACAGTCGAGGAAACCAAGCCTTGATAACTGCCGCCAAGTTTGTGCTATCGTGTTATCTTTGACATCGCCAACATCTTCCGAGGGAAGTCAAAGACTCAATATCGTTGTGAAGTCGCCATCCTTTTTGCCGAGGTGTTGTCTGAGAGAAAGGTCGTGTCAAGTCCGTCATCGACATCAAAGCCAGAACGTCAAGATCGCCATCATGGAACACCGAAGACCCTAGACGCCTCGATCCGAAGACCGATCCCGATGTACCGAAGACCGAACCCTCGACACGCCAAGATCTTCGCCTCGGAACGCGAAGGCCGTCTACACGGACCCGAAGACGCCAAGGTCGCCGACGCAGCATGCCAAATACTTCACCCCAGATGAGACAAGTACTACTTCCCGGTACGCGAACCGACAAGATCTTCGCAACGACAAGATCGTCTCCCGGACACCATGACCGTTGACATGACCCGAAGACCACGGATGCGCCAAGATCTACCTCAGTTGTCCGAAAACGATCCCATCGAACCCTGAACCCTGAGACCGACCCCGAACCCCCGGAACCCCAAGTTCGTCGAGACCCCCTAATGTGTGAACCTTTTCCCGAGCCCCTATTTTATAAATGCTAAATATAAAACCTGTTGCATATTAATCTTTCATCTCGCATGCATATTTTTGTGGTTTGGGGGCCTTATGTCGATTCACCTCTAATTAAATATGGGGCCCATATGCGGGCAAATCTAGTCTTATATTGGCCTCATTTAAATTTGTGTAACGAACCGATGCCATGCGTTGCCTTATTAATTCAACATTTAA
This sequence comes from Avena atlantica, assembly GCA_910589765.1. Lineage (NCBI taxonomy): Eukaryota > Viridiplantae > Streptophyta > Magnoliopsida > Poales > Poaceae > Avena > Avena atlantica. The sequence continues at coordinate 152,700,764 of OU342739.1, forward strand.
TTTGCGGGGTAGATAAATAACATGAATCATCTAATTAATTGTCGGGACCCTGGTTCCGCTTAATATGGCCTAATTGCATCGCACCTTTCCATGTCATACATCATACATGCATCATGCCCGATTTTCCACCGTAGTATTAAATAGTGCATCCGGTGTTTATTCTAGTGTTTTGCTTCTTCGCGGATAAAGCCGTCGAGTTGATGTGAGCTTCGCCCCGATCTTCGGATGAACCTCCGGCAATGTTTTCAGGCGAGCATCTCCCCCGTTCTACCTATCTTACTTTTATAGTATTTATTCCCTCCTGTTGATCTATTGCTATCTGTGTTGCGATGCTCTAGCTTTTGTACCCGTGATATCCCTTGCAGCCTTATATTGCCTTGGACACCTCCTATTACCTGTTGGTTGGTAGATAGTTGGACCTGCGCGTCGTAGTCGCTTGCTCAAGTGCTGTTGCGTGTCGTCAAGTACCACAGTTGTTGGAGTGTTGCCGTGTGTTTATTGTTGGAGTTGATCAAGACTTTAATTACTGTTTAACAACTAAAATTGAAGTAAGTAAGCAGAGGCACAGGTGGGAAATAGATGTTATTTGGTTGTTAACCGTCCACTTGTGTCCCGTAGGACCCCGAGTACTTGATACCTGTTCCTTGAATATTCGCGTTATCCACATCCGGGAGGATTATGGGACCCCCCTGATCCAGAGCTTGATTCAGTCTTATTTCTTGGGGCCACAAACTAGTTTGAGGTTTTATTTACGATCCTGTACTTATGCCATGCTTTACTGCTTTAATTACGATTGTGCGAGGAGCACACTGTACTGTTTAGGATTGTGCCCGTTTACGCGGTATCGACAAGCCCAGTTTTGGGTTCCTAGTCGCTTACAGCCGGCCCCACAAACCTTGAGTCCGTCTTGGAGTCAGCTAGCTTCGTTGCGGGTGTACTCAATGGGGTGGCCCCCGGAAATTTTCTGAATCTTGTGATTGCTTTGTCGTGAAGGCCTCGTTGGGTTTTTATTTGGTTTTTCCGAGGTTGATCGAGTGTGTGTTGCTATTTGTGCACCCCTGCAGGGTAAAACTTTCTGAAAGCCGTGTCCGCGGTTATGGACGACTTGGAACACAGTATCTCGATCATAGACAACTATAACTAAAGTAGTGCTATAAATTTGACCTTATAATGACTAGTAATCAGCTTCACTATAATGGAATGGCTAAATAAAACTGCCAACAATTGCTTGTTTGGTTTGTCGCTTGCGACCATTGTATCTGACTAGTAAGTATTGCAACTATAACGGAATGGCTAAATAAAAGTACCAACAACTGCTGGGTTTTGGGTTATCTCATGCTAATTGTATCTGACTAGTAAGTGTTGAAACTACAACGGAATGGTTAACTAAAATTGCCCACTGCTTATTATATCAGGATGATTATCTATACCTGACTAGTAATTGCTGCAACGATAACTGAATAAATAAAACTGCCAACGGTGTGAGTTCCTCGGTTGACTTTCTCGGTTGGTATCGAGGGGGAATACCAGGATGGGTTTGTTTGGTGTTAGATTCAGGTTGGATCCGAATAGATCTTTCTTACCCCTCTCTGATAGCCGCCAATTGTATCGAGTCTCTGTAGGTTATTTAGTGCATGCTGCCGCTGCCGCTTCAGTCCACCATACCTATGTAGGCGAGGACCGCCGAATTCTAGCCTCGCCGTGTACTGGCCTCAGTACTAACGCTCCTCTTTTTCCTCCGCCCTTTGTCGGCACCCCTTTTGTTTAAGCAGGTTTTGAGATCGACGTCGTTAGCAGGGTTACCCTTCCGGCTTGGCCTGGGCAGGGTTATGGACGCCATTGGTTATTCTTCAGGGCTCTTAGCCCCATTTGCATCTTGTCCGTAGTCGGACGCTCTATCATTTTCAAGGTGATTTGGATCTTTGTATATTATATCTGTATTCTTGACTCTTTGAGTCGCTGTTGTATATATTTGTTCTGTGGGTCCCATCGAGGACTGTTGTGTAATGTTATTACTTCGTTTTCCACCCGCACGAAAGTGCCTGGTGGGCAACTTTGAATCGTTTCTATGCGGGTTTGGTGGAAATCGCTGAAACTTGCATAGGTCCGATTCTGAGGGTGTTACAGGCGTGGAGATGATTACGGCGCCTCCTCGATTTCCGCGCATAGTGGACAGCGTCGTAACGACGGTTTGTTGTGGTGTTGACACGTGTACGGCCAGATCTACCGTTGGCGTTAGGTCTTCTCGATGGACGGCTAGCGTGCGTCGTCTTCGCTGTTATAATCCTGGGTGGAATCTTGGTTTGTTTTTCACCGCACCTGTTCATCTATTCACTGCCTCCTTGTTCTTGAGCGATTCGTGCTGCGCGCTGAGCTTTCCTTCCACATTTTCCTTCCTTCTTTCTGCGTTTGTCATCGCCACCACCGCTGCAGCGCCATGGGGAAAACAAAGAAGTCCTCATCTGCGGTTGGGACCAGCGCCGCCGGAGGCAAGAAGAGCACCACCGCTACTCGCGTCACCGATGGTGGTTGGCGGCGATCGGAGACGCGAGAGAGCGATCTCCGCAAACTGCGCGAGCGGAGCCTGATCCCACAGGATACGACGGCCGTGAGACTCCCCGGCAATGAGGTAATCCCCCGTCCCCCATCTGGGTACCGGGTTATGTTTGTTGCCTTTGTCTTGCGTGGTTTTTCATATCCAGTCCATGACTTCCTTCGTGGACTACTCTTCTTCTATGGGGTTCAGTTGCATCATCTGTCTCCCAATTCTCTTCTCCACATTGCGTGTTTTATCACGCTTTGCGAGTGTTGGCTTGGCATTGAGCCTCACTTTGGCCTCTTCCGGAAGCTTTATTCCGTGAAGAGGCAGTCTGGTTCGGATGGTGTGTATCCCATTGGGGGTTTCATCATCTCTCTCAGTCCCAATGTGCAATTCTTTTCCTTTTCTATGTCCGAATCTGTCCAGTACTGGCGGAGGAAATGGTTTTACATCCGTGACTCCGTACTGCCTGGGCAAGATTTTGGTCTCGTTCCTTTTGACCCCTCCCAGTTGATTGAGAAGAAAAGATCTTGGAAAAACCAAATCTTAGACGGTGAGGTGGCGGATATAGAGGCCCTGTACCGTCGGGTGGAGGATCTCCAACTGATTCTTGAGAAGGAGGTGAACGGTGTCGACGTCATCCGGACGTTTCTTGAGCATCGGGTGCAGCCTCTCCAAGAGAGGGCGCATCCGATGTTTCTTTACTCTGGGCGCCGTGATCCGACGAGGGTTTCGAGTGAGAAAATCTCCGAGGTGGAACTTGACAAGGCTCTTCGGGCGCTGTTGAAGTTCAAGGCCGACGAAGAAATCCCGGGGAAGTCGCAGACTCCTCCCTTTTCTTCGACGTTGGTCGTACCGAAGGTGTAGATTTGCGCACGTAGTGCTCCCCTTTTGTTTTTGTCAGATGTGTACTTTTCCTTTGTTTTCTAACAAAGTTCCTTTTCCTTTTGTAGAGCTTCAAAGTGCCGGGCATGGTACCACCGTTGCCCGAAAGGTATCCGAACGCCCCGGATAATGAAGTGGTGGACTCCGTGTCCGAGCTACCATCAGCGCGATCTCCAGCGGAGGATGCCGACGAGTCGAGTGAGGACCATTCGCGCAAGCGATCACGGAGCTCCAGCGAGTCTTCTGATGCCTCGACTCCTCCGACTCCCAGGAATCCTCTGGGCCTTGAGCGTCATGATGAGGTTCATGGAGGTTCTTCCTCTCCCCTTCCTGCCATTCCTGTGCGAGCTGTTGCTCCGCACCCGCCAGCAAAGCGGAAGAAGGAAGAAAATAAGGAGGAGAAGAAGGAAGAAAAGAAGGAAGAGAAGAGGGCCCGAAGGGCTTCTCCCATCTTCGACCTGAGCGCGTTGGGCTCGTAAGTTTCCTTGTTGAACTGTTACCCTTTATTCCTTGATGTTGTCTGCACCTGTGTTGATTGGCTTCGTATGCAGGCAATCCTCCGACGGCTCTAGTGATGGTGGGCAGGAGATGATGGGGGAGTCGAACATTGTGTCGCCTCCTCCTCAGACTGTGGCGACTTCTGGCGACGTTGCGCCAGTTCCTCGTGTGCAGGAGAGGCTGGAGGTTGCGCCCCAGAATTTCGCAGGCGGGCCTGCGGGTTCGCCTTCGGAGCACGTAAGTTTTTTCTGCTTGATGTTACGGGGGAGCCCCCGAGTGTCTTCGAGTGCTGTTGTTGTTTTTTGCTTCTTTGTGTTGGGAGTAGCCCCCAAGTCCTGTTCTGACTGCTATTGCCTGTTGCTGCAGCCTTTTGTCCAAGAGGCCAAGCGGCTGGTGGAGGAACGCCTGACGCTGGAGGCGAAACTACGGCAGCTTCAAGGTATTCATCTGCCTTGTAGTACTTCTCTTGCTTATCCTTGTCCTGTTTGTTGACACTTGCTTGTTGTAAATGCAGAGGAGCATAACGACTCTCTCCGTGAGGTCGACGCTCTGAAGAAGAGCCTTGGCCAATCGGAGCAGAAGGCCGAAGATGCGGCTGGTGCAAAAGAGCGCCTTGAGCTGGAGCTGTCGAAGGCAGCCGAAGTGAAGGTGCGTCTGCAGTAGGAGGCTACAGATCGTGAAGATCAGCTGGCCACCGTTGCGGCTGCTCGTGAAAGGGGGGTGGCAGATAAGCTCATGGCTGCTGCCAAGGCCGTTTCGGGTGAGTACAAGCTTTTGGACTTGCTTCTTTTTCCATTGATCTTCTTCTATGTTGCCTTTCTTCATGTTTTCTTCTCTTTTGTCTCAGATGCCGCAGGCATCGAGTTCGACCGCGATGCTCTGGAGCACTGGAGTGCTCTAGTTGATGCCACTGTGGCGGTCGAAGACCGATGCAGTACCGTCGTCAACTCTCTTGCCAAGGCGAAAGAGGTTCTTGGTCACTTCTACCAGGAGCTCTTCCCGAAGGGCGCACCCCTTGAAGATGTGGATGCCCTGTCAGAGGCTCTGTCAGCCGAAGCGCCTGCAGCGTACAAGCGCAACCAGAAGGGCATCGGTGCGGCCGTCGGGCTGGCGATGGCCATGGCGTCTGGGGCGGAGCTGGACCTGCCCCAGATTACTTCTTGGATGCCTACGGCTGCGGATGGATCCGAGGTAGCTTTCGCCGCCTACTCCGCTCGCTGTAGACGATATGGGCCCAAGCTCATTGACTTGCTATCTGAGTACGCACTGCGGCAGCAGGGCGAGGCCAAGGCTAGGCAGTCTGGTTCTAAGGCGACTTAGTGTCCTGCACCTGAGGCATAGTAGACATAGGGAAGTTTGTAGTCTCCTTCTGTTGTGAATATCTTTTGTAGTACCATCCTTGTGCCACGTAGTGGCCTTATATATTTTAATGAATTCCTCCGAGTTGTGCTCTATCCTTGCCTGAATGTTTGTGTGCCTTCTTTTTTCTGCTGCTATAGGTTCCTTCGGGTGCTGACCCAGTTGGTACTTCATCCGAAAGGCCCTTGAGAGCATCATTGGATGATTCCTCGCAGCTCGCTTTTCTTCGGGATCGCGTGCGCAGCTTGGAGAGAGATTTGCTTGGGTTACGCGGTCGCGCTGATGTTTGGAAATCCAAAGCGGACCGTGGTGCAGCCAGAGAGGAGTATTTGATGGCGGAGCTGGGTCGACTGTCCGAGCAGCTTCAATGTAAGTTGATCTTTCTTTCGAGCTGTAGCTCAGTTTTTCGGGTGAGCCTGTTGGCCTTACTCTTGTTTTGTGCGGTTGTCGCAGGTGCCAATCTTGCTCCGAGGGAGGAAAAGGAGCGTATCGCTGTTCGAGTCAATTGCTTGACTCAACAGGACATGGAGGCCGGCGGCTTCTTCTGGATGGACCGCGATCGTGCCGTGGTTCTGGCGACGGTGCAGGATCGTGTCTATCAGGTATCGCGGGTGCTCCGCCAGGTGCAGACATCTCTTTCGTCGGTGCTGCACGTCATGTTTCCGTTGGAAGCCGTGCCGACGACCCTTGCAGGTCTTCTGACGAAATTTCGGAGTGCCAGCAATGTCAAGGAGCTGGTGCGACAGCAGCTCGTCGCAGGGGTGAAGGCTGCCTTGTCTCTTGTGAGGGTGCACCGCCCTGACGTAGACTTGGCTGTTGTGGCGACTGCGCCACCTCCTCGACCAGATGGTGGCGAGTGGGATATGCGTCCGTATTACGCGGCTGTGAGGCAGTATGCTGAATCGATTGTAGATTTGTTTGAGCAGCGTGCTCAGGATATTCTTCAGAATAGGTAGGACCTGAAAATAAACAGATGAATGTAAAATTTGTATATTGCGGCTGGGCGTTTATGTGCCCTTTGTTGTAAAGGTTTGCTTGGTTGTCAGCACGCAGTGCTTTGATTGAGTACGTGCCCTTTTCGTTTGCCTGACGTGGTCAGCTACTCAGGTGTACACGTTTGGTCCTCAGTCGATGAAATCGTGAGGTGGGGGGAGCCCCCGAGTGCGTTTGTAGTACGTAACAAAGTTGTAGAAAAGTAATATAATCAACCGAAGGTTGGGGGCGAGACACTTAGCTTTATTTATATCATAATGGAGGAGATACATGGTTCGGCTGAGTAGCCTTGGCTGAAAGCCTTATTGAAAGTAAAAAGGGGGGGTAGGCTGCTACGGGTAGAATCGTCGCAGGTGCGAGACGTTCCACGGGTTGGAGTATGCCACTCCAGACTCCACGTGCTTGAGGCGATAGGCGCCACCTGGGATGACCTCGGTGATGGCGTAGGGTCCTTCCCATGGTGAATCGAGTTTGTTCGGTCGCTTTTGCTTGAGTCGCAAGACGAGGTCTCCTTCGACGAAGGACCTTGGGCGCAGCCGGCGGCTGTGATAGTTGCGGAGACTCTGCTGGTACACCGCTGATCTAGCTGCTGCTATATCTCGTGCCTCATCGAGTGTGTCGACGGCATCTTCGAGTGCAGCCGTGGACTCGGCTTCGCTGTGAGCGACGACTCGTGGAGCCTGATGGCGTACTTTGGCTGGTAGCACGGCCTCAGCTCCGTGCACCATGAAGAACGGTGTGTAGCCGGTGGAGCTGTTTGGCGTAGTACGTAAGCTCCACAGGACAGATGGTAGCTCTGTCATCCAGTTTCCATCTTTGTGCTCGAGTGAGCTCATGAGGCGCTTCTTGATGCCAGCGCCGATTAGGCCGTTGGCCTTTTCTACTTGCCCGTTTGTTTGCGGGTGTGCCACTGAGGCATATGTGATATTGATCCCGAGGCCTTCGCAGAAGTCCTGGAATTCTTCAGAGATGAAGTTTGATCCGTTGTCGGTGATGATGTTCTGCGGTACGCCAAATCTGTAGACAATGGATTCGAAGAACTTGACGGCGGTTGTGCCCTTCTGGTTGGTGATTGGCATGGCCTCGATCCACTTGGTGAATTTGTCGACTGCGACTAGGAGGAAGACGTGTCCTCCCTTCGAGGATTTTGGCAGTTTGCCAATCATGTCAAGGCCCCATTGGGCAAAAGGCCAGGCTATGGGTATGGGTCAAAGTTCGGACCCAGGTGCGTGCGGTTTGTCGACGAACCGTTGTCACCCGTTGCATCTTCTGACGATGTCCTTCGCGTCACTCATGGCCGTTGGCTAGTAGAATCCTGCTCGCAGAGCTTTGGCGACGAGGGAGCGGCTACCTGCGTGGTGGCCGCAGATGCCCTCGTGAATATCTTGGAGTATGGCCTTGCCGTCGTTGATGGTGACGCACCGTTGTAGTACACCCGTAATGCTGCGTTTGTACAGCTCGCCGTTGATGATGGTGAAGGCTTTTGACCGACGAGATATGCGCCGGGCATCTATCGGGCTGTCAGGCAATTCTCTGTTTATCAGGAACTGGAGGTATGGACGTGTCCAAGTTTCTTCGACTGCCATGACCTGCATCAGGTTGACCGTGGAAACTTCGGTATCCAACTTTTCGGGTCCTTCATGACCTTCGGGTAGCGTAGCCCCCGAGTGTTCTGCTTCTTCGGGTGATCCTTTGGGGAATTTCCGCTTGATGGATGGCACGCAGATCTGTTCGAGGAACACACCTGGTGGTACCTTTGCACAAGTGGAGCCGATGTTGGCGAGTCTATCGGCCTCCTCGTTGCTCTCTCTTCCGACGTGCCGAAGTTCGCATCCGTCGAATTCTCCTTCGAGTGCGTTGTAGAGCGCGCGGTACGCGATCATATTTTCGGCGTGTGCATCACACTCATTCATCGTCTGCTGTACGACAAGGTTGGAGTCACCGTAGATGACCAGGCGCGTTGCGCCACATATTTTTTCCATCTTCATGCCATGGATGAGGGCTTCGTATTCGGCCTCGTTATTGGAGGCTCTGAATTTCATCCGAAGGACGTACTTCATCTTGTCACCTTGCGGGGAGGTCAGTATGACCCCTGCCCCTGCTCCGGCTTCGCGTTTGGAGTCGTCAAAATGCATTGTCCAGGACTGCGACATGTCTGGGGTGTCAGGCAGCTGTAGCTCCATCCAGTGCACCAGGAAGTCCGGAAGGACTTGTGATTTGATTGCGTGTCGCTTCTCGTAGATGATGTCCAGGGGTGATAGTTCAATGCCCCACAGGGCCACGCGTCCTGTGGCCTCTGGGTTATTCAGGATGCTGTTCAGGGGTGCCTCGTTGACGACCATCACCTGATGCTCCTGGAAGTAGTGGCTCAGTCGTCGAGCCGTCATGAACATGCCGTAGGCCAGCTTCTGGTAGTGCGGGTACCGCTGTTTTTTTGGAGTGAGTACCTCGCTGAGGTAGTAAATTGGGCGTTGTACCCCGTGGGTCTTGCCTTCTTCGGGTCGTTCGACCACGAGTACTGTGCTGACCACCTGGTGTGTGGTTGCTATGTACAGCAACAGAGGCTCGCGCTCTTTTGGCGTGACCAAAACGGGCGAGGTGGAGAGGAGCCGCTTGAGGCTTTCGAATGCGTCGTTGGCTTCTGGTGTTCATTCGAACTTATCTGCCTTGCACAGTAGCTGGTAGAATGGTAGGGCCTTCTCGCCCATGCGGCTGATGAACCTGCTTAGTGCCGCTACTCGCCTTGCGAGCTGCTGAACGCCCTTGAGGTTTTTCGGCTTCTCCATTGTCATGATAGCTTTGATTTTCTTCGGGTTCGCTTCGATCCCTCGTTGAGAGATGAAGTACCCGAGCAGCTGACCCGAGGGGACGCCGAAGGCGCACTTTTCTGGATTGAGCCTGATCCTGTAGCGATCAAGGTTGTCGAACGTCTCGCGGAGATCGTCGATAAGTGTTCCTGCTTCCTTGGTTTTTATGACTATGTCGTCGACATAGACTTGGACATTGCGACCGATCTGGTCCTTGAGGCAGGCCTGCATGCATCGCTGGTACGTGGCACCCGCGTTCTTTAGCCCGAAGGGCATTGTGTTGTAGCAGAATACTCCGAACGGTGTGATGAACACCGTCTTCTCTTGATCTTCGACCTTAAGTCGAATCTGGTTATAACCTGAGTAGGCGTCGAGGAAGGAGAGCTTCTCACAACCTGCAGTCGAATCGATGATCTGGTCGATCCGAGGAAGAGGGAAGTGGTCCTTTGGGAAGTGTTTATTTAGTGACGTGAAGTCCACGCACATCCGCAGGATGTCCGTGTCCTTCTTCGGGACCATCACTGTATTTGCCAGCCACTCGCTTTCCTTGATTTCCCGGATGAAGTCTGCTGCGAGTAATCTGTTGATCTCCTTGCCGATAGCTTCGGCTCGTGGCTCTGACAGTCTTCGGATAGACTGCTTGACTGGCTTGGTGTCTAGGAAGACATTGAGTGCGTGCTCGGCGAATTCCCTGGGAACTCCTGGCATGTCCGCAGGACACCAGGCGAAGATTTCCCAGCGCTCACGGAGGAATTCGACGAGCGCGCCTTCCTATGTGGTGCTGAGGTCGTTGGCGATCAGCACCGTCTTGGAGGCGTCTGTCGGATGGACCTACACTTTCTTGGTGTTGACGGTGGAGTCAAAGGACATGTCGGGTGCGTTCTGCCTGGTGACTGGGGGTAGTCCATTGTCCGTCACCTCGCAGAGCCTTACGAGCTCTTCTTGCATGCCGAAGGACTGGGAGATTTTGTTGAAATCCCTGTCGCATTGGTCCGATCGGGTGAAGCTCCCGTGGACTGTGATGACGCCCCTTGGTCCTGGCATCTTGAGTAGTAGGTATGCGTAGTGTGGGACGGCCAGGAACCTTGCGAATGCTACACGTCCCAGGATGGCATGGTATTGCGACGGCCAGTCTACCACTTCAAATTCTAGGCGCTCCTGCCGAAAGTTGTCCGGCTTCCCGAAGATGACGTCGAGTCCTATTTTGCCCAGGGGGAAGATGCCCTTCCCTGGGACAATGCCGTGGAACGTTGTGTCTGATTGTTCTAGGATGCATTGCGGGATCCGCATAGCCGCTAGAGTGCTTGCGAACATTAGGTTGATGCCGCTGCCGCCGTCCATGAAGACGCGACTCATCTCGAAGCCTCCGATCTGCGCCTCCAGCACCAGGGCAGCATGACCTGGGCGAGGGATCTGGCAAGGGTGATCCGCGCGAGTGAATGTGATGCAGGACTTCGATCCGCTGAGGTACTCAGGGATTGCAGGCGGAGTTGCAACGGCCAAGTTGATTTGTCGGGTGATTTTCTTCTACACCCTGTTTGTTGGGCGTCCCTTCTGGATCATGTTTAGTGCTCCCTTTGGTTGGGGATATGGGACCCCAGTGTTGTTTTGCGCTGGTATGACTGGTTGGTTTTGGCCTCCAATAGGCGGCGGTGGAGGAGCTCCGTGTGCTATTTCACCTGGCGCAGGTGCATTTCCGAACGCAGGGATTGGATCTTGTTGTCTCATCTGCATCATGCCTTCGCTGAGTTTCTGGAACTCGTGGCAGTCCTTGAGCATGTGGCTGGCTTTCTTTTTGCCATCCTGTTTGTCAATGTAGAAGTGGATGGTGCACGGACCTGAAAGTTTGTCGAATGCTGAGGGTCCGTTGTCGCGGTCGCGGCGTTGCCACGACTGCGTTGGTCGTCCATTGTCGCGGAAGTTTCCGCTGCGGTATCCTCCGTTGTTGCGGCTGTTGTCGTTGCGGCGGTCGGCGTAGCCGGCCGCAACCATGTCGGGTCCGTCGCAGTCCTCGTAGACGCGCGAGCTCCTCTTGCTGCGGCGTTCGTGTCTTCGGCCGTAGTGGTCCTCTTCATCTGATTGCGGTCGCTGGATGCAATCTTCGCCGTCCGCCCAACTGTTGGTGATTTCCATGAGGTGGTTGAGTGTCTTAGGCTTTACACGCCCAAGTTCCTCCTTGAAGTCTGGGCGCTTGACGCCGTCCCTGAAGGCGTCGATGGCCCTCTCTTCGGAGATGTGTGCTGCGGAGTTTTTGGTCGTAGACCAGCGTAGTATGTACGAGCGAATAGATTCACCCGTTTTGTGAGTGCAGGCTCGCAACTCTTCGATTGAGGCGGGCCGCTTGCTGGTGCCTTTGAAATTTCGGATGAAGCTGTAAGCGAGCTCCTCCCAGCTTCGGATGGATCCTGATGATAGGCTGCTAAGCCATACCCGCGTCGCGCCTGTCAGCTGCAGCTGAAGGCATTGCATGGCGGTTTCTTTGTTGCCTTCGTGAAGCTTGACGGATGACAGATGGTCACTGAGCCAGGACTTTGGATATTGCATGCCGTTGAACTTCGGAGTATCCGAAGGAAGCTTGAAGTTGCGTGGCATCTGTGTTCGCCGAACAGATCTGTTGAAGCATCGGGCTCCGCAGAGTTCTCCTTCATCTTCATCCATCTCAGATTTAGATGAGCATGCGTGTTTGGCGCGTGCTTTGTCGATCTTGCGTTGTGTAAGTTTGTCTCTGGCGTCGTAGTCGCGTTTGTGGCGGTTGGAGCTCTTCTTCCTTCGAGGAAGATCGTGCTCCTCTTCCTCTTCGGATGAGGGTGTGGGGCTCCGGTCGCGCCTGGCCAGAGCTTTCTTCTTCGGCTCCACAGGAGCGTCTTCATGGAGCGCAGCTCCGATTAGTCCTAGTCCGGTGAGTGCAGACTTGTGCATGGCCCTTTTCGGGTCCCCCTCCGGAGGTGGGTGAGCCCCGAGATACGTAGTGGCTGCCATGATCGCAGCTTGTGGCGTCTTCGGGATGATGTTGCCGTCAGCGTCCATGTCCATGAATGATGTATGGAGAGTTCGGGTCACGTCACGCCGTTCCTTCGGGTCCATGTTTTCCACCCTAGAGCGGTGCTTGTTTCCCTAGTTTCTGTTTGTGCTAGAGCCGGGTTCCATGGCGGAGAGCGCAGCTCGTCGCGCACTGGACTCAGAGGCTGCTTGCTTGCGTTTGTCGAGCGTCTTTTGCATCTCGACTTGCTTCTTGTGCTCCTCGATGAGGAGGTAGTGGTATGCCCTCAGCAGATCACGTGGGGAGTCCAGAGGTAGGACTATTTCGCCCGCGACGGCGTGGCGTGCTTCGACCCATCCTTCTTTGCTAAGTTGGATGAGGTGGCCACCGTTTTCCCCGTTATCGCCGTTTCCACCGTTTTCGCCGTTTCTGTCCTGCGGGTTGGGGTTGGGCGGCGGGTTAGGTGTTTCCTCGTCGGTTTGGATGACCACGACGCACAGATAGCGCCTGCAGATTGGTTGGCTGCTGCCGCATCTTTCGGATCCGGAACCGTAGGTCCCTTCATCCGAAGGTGGATCGCACAGATCGGAGTTGCAGCAGCTGCTGCTATAGAACTCATCTGTTGATGGTGATGTGCGTAGCACAGGGTGTGGAGCCCACGAAGTGGGCCTGATCTACGGCACGGGCACCCGCTCAGGGAGACGGAGGGTGCCAGTTTGTCCCACCTGGAAGCAGAAACTCCCGAACAAAATTTCGAGTCCGTCGCCTACGGGCTCGAAATCCTTCATGGTGGCCGGCGAGTGGGCGGTGAAGTCGAAAGCGCCAAAGAGGAGGTGATTCTCCATCGCCGCGGAGTTGTAGATCGATCGGGTCGGAACCGTCACGACCGCACAATCAGCAGCCCCCCTCCCCACGGTCGGCGCCAATTGACGAGGTTTAATCTCGTCAATGCCCATTGTTATGGACTTGGGTTTTGGAGAAGATGGAGATGCTGGAGATCGTGGCACGGTTAACAAACAAGCAACCAGGGGACACGAGATTTACCCAGGTTCAGGTCCCCAGAGGGAAAACCCTACTCCTGCTTGTCTGCTCTTTGATTACGGCGGAGCCGAAGGTTACATGGTGCGCAGATTCGATCTGGCGTGGATGCGTATGCGAAAGTATGAGTTGAGGTGCCCTAGGACGTGCCCTCCTGGCCTTTATATAGACTTAGGCAGGTCCCGGACGTAGTCCTAGTCGGTTACAAGTTCTAGGGTTTTACCCCTTTGAATTTCCTATCTCCTCTAGTCTTGCTCTCCAAGGATCCGAAGACGTCATGGGCCTTGGCCACCCGAAAATCTTCATGGGCCAGCGTATGTCTGTCGTGGGCCTTCCTTGTGCTGGACTAGGTATGCTGAAGTTATGTACCCGTAGGGTATAACCATGTCAGGTGGTGATATATACCACCGCGCTACAGCGGGCGGTGTGATACGTCGAAAACATATCTATAATTTTTGATGCTCCATGTTTGTTTAGTATCTAGTTTGTTTTGCTTTGGCTATACTTTGAGGTGATTTTTACATGTTTTCTGGTACTAACCTATTAACAAGTTGCCACAGTGCCAGTTGCCTATTTTCTGCTGTTTTTGGTTCCAGAAAAGTTAGTAAAGAAATATTATTGGAATTTGACGGGACAAACGTCAAAGTCATTTACTTTCCGTGGGGAACAAGATGTCTAGAGGGGATCCGGAGAGGCGGGCCAGGGCGCCCAGACCCCCTAGGTGCGGGTGGGCCCTGCCCCACGCCTAGGCAAGGTGTGGGGCCCCTGGCCACCGCCTCGGCCTCCCCCTTCGCCTATAAGAAGCCCCAGATGCAGAAACCCTAAGTACCCAATCAAATCTCCATGAAACCTTCTGTAACCGTCGCCACCGTCGTCCCTAGATTGGGGGATCTGAAGTTCTTGTCGGCACCCTGCCGGAGGGGAGATCATCCCGGAGGCCTTCTCTCTGGTATGATGCATGATTAGTTCCACCTTGGCCTATGGGTCCATGTAGTATCTAGATGGTTGTATCTCCTCCGTGTGCTTTCATGTATAGATCTTGTGAGCTCCGTTCATGATCAAGATCTAATCTATTTGTAATCATGCATGTTGTGTTTGAGGGGATCCGATGGATTTTGATATTATTATGTTGGTTTGATTAATGGTTTTGTATTTATGATTCTATCATGTCTATGTTGTTTGTGATCTTGCACGCTCTCTGTTGTTAGTAGCTATCTTGGCCAAGTAGTTGCTAGTGACTCCAAGAGGGAGTATTTATGCTCGATAGTGGGTTCATGCCTCTAGTTTCCAAGGGAAGTGACAGAAATCTCTTCGGTTGTAGATGTGTTGTTTCTACTAGGGAGAAAACAACGGTCTCTTGTTCATGGAACATGTGGACTGTTTACCTTACACACTTTGCTTAAAGCAGTTGTCTGTTGCTTGCAACTTAATACTGGAGGGGGTTCGGATGATAACCTGAAGGTGGATTTCTAGTCATAGATACAGTTGGATGGCGGTCTATCTATATTGTTGTATTGCCCAATCGAATCTCATAGGATCTTTCTAACTAGTAATTGCATTGTTATGCCTTGCTCAATTCCTGTCAATTGCCCTGCTGTAATTTGTTTACCCTTCATGCCATGTTGTTTATCTAAGGAGAGCACCTCTAGTGAACTATGGACCCCGGTCCAATCTTTACCATTGATACATCTTCCACTGTTACTTTTTTACTTGCTGCAAACCATTACCTTCCACATCATACGTTTAATCCTCTGTTACAGCAAACCAGTGAGCTTGACAACCTCACTGATTCGTTGGGGCAAAATCTTGAGTTTGTGTTGTGCAGGTCTCCGTGTTGGTTGCAACACCTGTGTGACGTTTCCTTCCTCCTTCTGGTTCGATAACCTGGGTCTCTACTGAGGGAAAACTTATTGATGTGCTGCTTTAGACCTTGCTCTTAGGGTTCCCAAAAAGACTCCACATCAAGCACCAAGCTCTTTGGCACCACCAAGGAGTCATCAACAAGTTTTCTGGCGCCGTTGCCGGGGAGTCTAAGGACGTCTTCACTAGGGGAGTCCTCCACTTCCTTTCTCTTTACTTTGTTTTTAGTTTGATTTTTTTCTTTTGCTTGGTTTTGTTTGCCTATTTTCAAAGGAAAAAATAGTTCCTGCTCTAGCTGCTGCTGCTATTTTTGGCTTGCCCACCTTTGCCAAAATTAACTCTTCTAAGAACACCAAGTTGTGTGACTTCACTAGCACCAACAACAATGATTTTCTTAGCACACCTATTGCTCCACCTGATCCTGATGCTACCTTTTATGAAATTAAGCCTGCTTTGTTGAATCTTGTGATGAGAGAACAATTTTCTGGTGCTGGTTCTGATGATCCTGCTGCCCATCTCAATAGATTTGTTGAACTTTGTGAGATGCAAAAATATAAGGATGTAGATGGAGATATTATTAATCTCAAGATTTTTCCTTTCTCCTTGAGAGGAAAAGCTAAAGAATGGTTGCTATCCTTGCCTAAAAATAGTATTGATTCTTGGACTAAGTGCAAAGATGCTTTTATTGGAAAGTACTATCCTCCTGCTAAGATTATATCTATGAGAAGTGACATTATGAAATTTAAACAACTTGATAGTGAACATGTTGCTTCAGCTTGGGAAAGAATGAAATCTTTGGTTAAGAATTGCCCCACTCATGGACTCAATGCTTGGATGATTATCTAGACTTTTTATGCAGGTTTGAACTTCTCCTCAAGAAATCTGTGGGATTCAGCTGCTGGAGGTACCTTCATGGGACTCACTTTGGGTGTTGCAACAAGGCTCCTTGATAATATGATGGTTAACTACTCTGAATGGCATGCTGAGAGAGCTCCAGATGGTAAGAAGGTAAATTCTTTTGAGGAAGCTTCCTCTTTGAGTGAAAAGATTGATGTTATTATGGCTATGCTTGTTAATGGGAAAGATCCTTTAGATCCTAATAGTGTTCCCTTAGCCTCTTTGGTTGCTCAAGAAGAGCAAGTTGATGTGAACTTCATTAGAAACAACAATTTCAACAACAATGCCTATAGGAATAATTTTGGTAGCAACAACAATTATAGGCCTTATCCTCCTAATAATGGCAATTCCTATGGAAGCTCTTGACAGCGCTTGACGAGGTGGAAGAGGTTGAAGTAGATTCCTCGGTAATGGCACCAGAAAGCTTTGCTGGCGCCTGGTGTTTTACGTGCAAGCGCTTCGTTGGAAACTCCAAGAGCAAGGTGTCAAGCAGCAAGTCTTCCCTCAGTTGAGACCGAGGTTATCAAACCAGAAGGAGGAAGGAAACGTCACACAGGTGTTGCAAACAACGTGGAGACCTGCACAACACAAACTCAAGACTCTGTCCCAACGAATCAGTGAGGTTATCAAGCTCACCGGTTTGCTGTAACAAAGGATTAAACGTATGGTGTGGAAGGTAATGGTTTGCAGCAAGTAAACAAGTCACAGTGGAAGATGTATGAATGGTAAAGATTGGACCAGGGTCCATAGTTCACTAGAGGTGCTCTCCTTAGATAAACATGGCATGAAGGGTAAACAAATTACAGAGGGGTAATTGACAGGAACTGAGCAAGGCATAACAATGCAATTACTAGCCAGAAAGATCCTATGAAGTTGATTGGGAAATACAACAATATACATAGACCATAATCCAACTGCATCTATGACTAGAAGTCCACCTTCAGGTTATCATCCGAACCCCCTCCAGTATTAAGTTGCAAGCAACAGACAACTTCTTTAAGCAAAGTGTGTAAGGTAAACAGTCCACATGTTCCATGAACAAGAGACTGTTGTTTTCTCCCTAGTAGCAACATCACATCTACAACCGAAGAGATTATTGTCACTTCCCTTGGAAACTAGAGGCATGAACCCACTATCGAGCATAAATACTCCCTCTTGGAGTCACTAGCAACTACTTGGCCAAGATAACCACTAGCAACGGAGAGCATGCAAGATCACAAACAACATAGACATGATAGAATCATAAAGATAGAACCATTAATCGAACCAACATAATAATCTCAATATCCATCGGATCCCCGCAAACACAACATGCATTATTACAAATAGATTAGATCTTGATCATGAACGGAGCTCACAAGATCTATACATGAAAGCACAAAGGAGGAGATACAACCATCTAGCTACTACATGGACCCATAGTCCAAGGTGGAACTACTCACAAATCATACCGGAGAGAAGGCCTCCGGGATGATCTCCCCTCCGGCAGGTTGCCGGGAAGAGCTTTAGATCCCCCTGATCTAGGGACGATGGTGGCGGAGGCTATAGACGGTTTCGTAGAGATTTGATCGGGTACTAAGAGTTTCTGTATCGGGGGCTTCTTATAGGCGAAGGGGGAGACCGAGGCGGCCGCCAGGGCGGGCAAACCCTACCCAGGCGCGGCCTCCTCGTCTCTCCTCTGGACTTCTTGTTCCCCACGAAAAGTTATTGACTTTGTCCTTTGTCCCGTCCAATTCCGAGAATATTTCTTTACTAACTTTTCTGAAACCAAAAACAGCAGAAAACAGGCATCTGGCACTGTTGCAACTTGTTAATAGGTTAATACCAGAAAACATGTAAAAAGCACTTCAAAGTGTAGACAAGTAAAGCAAAGTAGATACTAAACAAGCATGGAGCATCAAAAATTACAGACACGTTTCCAGCGTATCAGCATCCCCAAGCTTAACTCCTGCTCGTCCTTGAGTAGGTAAGTGATAAAAGAATAATTTTTGAGGTGACATGCACCCTCACAATAAAGATCCAACCATTTGCAAGCATTGAAAGCTGGGATCAAAGAACTCTAAACATGTGCATGAAAGATGGAGTTCTAACAATAGGACATAGTAACTATGCATGCAACATGGCAAGCTACAAACAAAGATCATGAATAGTATGTATTGAAAAATGTTTGTTTGTTTCACATGCAGAAAACATAGCATAGTGGCAATCAGCTTGTCCCTCATAGAGTAGCAATATAGATGCATAGGACACCTGCAAAGTTCACAAGGGTGACTAGAAACAAATAGCACAAGAGCAAGTAATAACACAATATGCATCAATTAATAAGCTTTGGAACACTGCACACAGAATGACAACTATGCTCTCTTAATGGTGCCTAAAGGTAGAAGGTGGAGACTCAATAATGATGTAAGAAAGGCCTTTTTGTAAAGGAAGCAGGGATTACAAGTTTCAAAAAGAGCTTCCAAAAATTATGGTACTTATTAGCTTTCAGCCCTCATTGCCCTTATCTTAAGCATCTTGAAGTGGTTAAGGTTAAAGTGGCAAAGCTGGAGTATATGCTTGACAAAGTATAAGTTGGCAATCTCAAGTCCCTTGACTATGAGGTATACCTCATGGATACTCAACTTAGGGCCTAGGCAAGTTCTTGTCACTATAAGTATTTGCATATCATTGAGAACCGCCAACGGGGTACCCCTTGCACATGGTACAGGAGATTTCCCATAACCAAAATGACAAGGCAAGCAGACAATGAGCATCTCAGCAATTCTTCTTATGTACCATGGGAATATGGTGCTTTTTTCTCTCTTTCCTATTTTCTCAATGTGTCTCTCTTTTTTTATAAGAAGAATGCTTCGTAGATGTCACTATCGTGATGCTGCAAGTTTCCACCATGATTAGGCATGGCTTAGGCTAGCGGCCCAGGCGTTTCTCTAACACAGAATACAAACTCCATGAACTTACAAGTTCCCACTTTATTTCACAGTGGTAACATCCATAGACAAAAGAGCATGATATCAATGGAGTAAAAGAAGTATAAGTGCAATGTTGAAAATGTTCCCCATGATAACACGGTTCTGCTAATCCCAACTTATAAGTGCAAGCATATACAACAAAGTTGCCTCAATGGTTCAAGTTTATTAGGGGAAAATAATAAAATGTTCCATCAAGTTCGTGAGGGCTTTAATCACTAAGTTTTCACATAAAAAATAGTTTTTAATTGGAAGATAGTTGAAAACAAGAATATACTTGGAATGGTGTAACACACCATGCATAGGAGTTTATAGTGGACACTTTGGAATAACTTGGTTTCTTGGAAGTTGGAAGCATCAGTAGAACTTACTCATACAAGTGGAGGCTAGCAAAAGACTGGGAGCAACCAACTAAGAGAGCAATAATGGCCATACTTATGCAATGCAACAAAGCAAACTAATCAAAGCAAAGATTGGTACTACAAGTCAAGGACTAAATGATCATAGATGATAATGGTGAATTTTCATAGTCATAACATGGTGTGAGAATGTGCCAAGTCAACCCAAGCAAAACATCAAAGGAGAATACCACACTAAGCAATCCCAATTGTTTGCAACAAGACATTCTATAGCAATAATCACTAAGCATAAGGTCAAAACAACACCTAGCATGTCATGCTAAAGTCTAAGTCACAGTCAATGCAAGCTCCTCTTGCACTTCAAGAAAGAACTTACTACTCCTTTCCAAACACTAAGCAAACTTATTTGCAAAACAACACAGCGAGAACGGGGGTCCAAACTACTATAGAAAACTAAACAAACTAAGCAAACCAAACGGAAACTAAGACGCTCCAAGAACAACACAATTGTGCATGAAACAATAAAAGTGAAGTGTCTAGACAGACCTGAGCTTTTTATTGATGAAGAAGGGGATGCCTTGGGCATCCCCAAGCTTTGACGCTTGTACCTCTTGGATATTTCTTGGGGTGACACCATGGTGGCATCCCCAAGCTTGAGCTTTTGTCCATCCTTCATCTCATTGCATCATTCTCTCTCTACACCTGAAATTTTTCCTTCATACAAAACTTCACACAATCTTCATTAGCAACATTAGCTTATTCAAAAGATATTAGACCACTGGCAAAGCTTTGGAACAGCAAGGTTTTTCACTAAAAACACAAGCTACTAAAGTAACTACTTCAAAGAAACTCAATTTATCTGAAGAGATCTCAAAAAGGAATCAATAAGAAGCAAATGCAAATAATGGCAGAAATCTGTCAAAACAGACCAGCTGGTAGAAACGAATTTTTTTGAACATCTTATGTTGCTCCAATCAAAAAGTGTTGAACTAAAAAAAGTTAGACAACATACTGGGGGATTTATTCGTAAATTTTGAGCTAAGTCAGAGTTACATAGTCTCCTCAAGAATTTTTTGGTGGAGGACAGAAATCTGTTTTGGGACAGCAACTCCCCAAATCTTACTTTCCTCTTATTAGAGGTCATTCTTGGCACAAAAAGCAAACAAAAAGTATAAGGAGAGGTCATTACAGTAGTAATAACTTCCAAGACTTAAGGAAACTCTTGGGTTATCTCCCAACAAGTACTTTTATTTAACGCCTTTAAGTTAGGCACAAGAGTTTGAGAAGATGCTCACATAAGAAATATGGATTTGAAGTAAAAGAGAGCATCAAGAAGAAAATATAAAACACATTTAAGTCTAGCCCTCTTCCTATTCATAGAAATCTTGCACATAAATAAATTCACAAAGAACAAAGTGACAAGCATAGGAAGATAGAACAAGAGTAACTTCAAAACTTTCAGCACATAGAGAGGTGTTTCAGTACCATGAAAAAATTTACAACCATACTTTCCTCTCTCATAATGATTTTCAGTAGCATCATGAATAAACTCAACAATATAGCTATCACATAAATCATGCTTTTCATGATCTACAAACACATAATTTCTATCAAGCTCAAAAATATTGGGATTAAAACCTTCACCGGCTTTACCCAAAGTAGATATTTCAAAAGGATCCACAGGAACATAGCATTCATCATCCTTTGGTAAGAATGGGGTACAATCAAATAATATAAGAGGTAAAGAGTTACTCTCATTAGAAGGTAGACATGGGTAGATCCATTCTTCCTCCTTTTGTTCATCACTCTCCTCCTCTTTTTCATCTAATGAGCTTCCAGTTTCAACAATTTCTTCTTCCATAGGTTCCTGCAAGGCATTACTCTCTTCCAGTTGTGGAAAGCACCTATTAAAATATTCAAGAATATATCCATTAGCTTCCTTGTAATTGTCAAAGCAAAATTTAAGTATCTCATAAACCTCATTTTCATAAGGTGCATCATCAGTATTTTCAAACAAACTTGCAAGTTCAAATGCACCCTTGAAGGCAATAAATTCTTCAATTTGTTACACATCATAAAAATCATAATTTCCTTTAACATAAGAAGATATGGTAACATTATCATTATACTCACATTGAAATGGTAGGTGTTTATACCTCCTTAGAAACAAGACTTGTCAAAGCAATAAGTAACATTATAAGTAGAGCACACCTCTCTAGCAATAGTATTCAACTTATCAATATGTGCCCATAAGTGTTTCCCTTTTTGTGACAAACGGTGTTCCTTATAATAATCCTTTTGTTTTTCTGTGAACCCACCTTCCCAATAAGAACTAGTTTCAAAGAAACCATCCATTCATAGAAAACATGGCAAAGCAAGGCACTAACATACCAGCAACTAGAGCAGGAACTAATTTTTTTGTGTTTTTGAATAAGGCAAGCAAACCAAACTAGACTATTTTTTGGGTTTTTTTTTGAAAGTGGCAAACAAAACCAAACAAAAGAAATAAAGAAAACTAAAAACAAAGTAAAGTGAAAGGAAGTGAAGGACTCCTCTTGTGAAGATGTCCTTAGCCTCCCCGGCAACGACGCCAGAAAACTTGTTAATAGCGCTTGACGAGGTGGAAGAGGTTGAAGTAGATTCCTCAGTAACGGCACCAGAAAGCTTGATGGCGTCTGGTGTTTGACGTGGAAGTGCTTCGTTGGAAACCCCAAGAGCAAGGTGTGAAGCAGCAAGCAACAAGTCTTCCCTCAGTTGAGACCGAGATTATCGAACCAGAAGGAGGAAGGAAACATCACACATGTGTTGCAAACAACGTGGAGACCTACACAACACAAACTCAAGACTCTGTCCCAACGAATCAGTGAGGTTGTCAAGCTCACCAGTTTGCTATAACAAAGGATTAAACGTATGGTGTGGAAGGTAATGGTTTGCAGCAAGTAAACAAGTAACAGTGGAAGATGTATCAATGGTAAAGATTGGACCGGGGTACATAGTTCACTAGAGGTGCTCTCCTTAGATAAACAACATGGCATGAAGGGTAAGCAAATTACAGCGGGGCAATTGACAGGAACTGAGCAAGGCATAACAATGCAATTACTAGCCAGAAAGATCCTATGAAGTTGATTGGGAAATACAACAATATACATAGACCGTAATCCAACTGCATCTATGACTAGAAGTCCACCTTCAGGTTATCATCCGAACCCCCTCTAGTATTAAGTTGCAAGCAACAGACAACTGCTTAAGCAAAGTGCGTAAGGTAAACAGTCCACATGTTCCATGAACAACAACGTTGTTTTCTCCCTAGTAGCAACAGCACATCTACAACCGAAGAGATTATTGTCACTTCCCTTGGAAACTAGAGGCATGAACCCACTATCGAGCATACATACTCCCTCTTGGAGTCACTAGCAACTATTTGGCCAAGATAACCACTAGAAACGGAGAGCATGCAAGATCACAAACAACACAGACATGATAGAATCATAAAGATAGAACCATTAATCAAACCAACATAATAATCTCAATATCCATCGGATCCTCGTAAACACAACATGCATGATTACAAATAGATTAGATCTTGATCATGAACGAAGCTCACAAGATCTATACATGAAAGCACAAAGGAGGAGATACAACCATCTAGCTACTACATGGAACCATAGTACAAGGTGGAAATACTCACAAATCATACTGGAGAGAAGGCCTCCGGGATGATCTCCCCTCCGGCAAGGTGCCGTGAAGAGCTTCAGATCCCCCGATCTAGGGACGATGGTGGCGGCGGCTACAGACAGTTTCGTGGAGATTTGATCGAGTACTGAGAGTTTCTATATTGGGGGCTACTTATAGGCGAAGGGGGAGACCGAGGCGGCCGCCAGGGCAGGCAAACCCTACCCAGGCGCGGGGTAGGGCCCACCCGCGCCTAGGGTGGGTCTGCCCCCCTGTCCGGCCTCCTCGTCTCTCCTCTGGACTTCTTGTTCCTCACGAAAAGTTATTGAATTTGTCCTTCGTCCCGTCCAATTCCGAGAATATTTCTTTACTAACTTTTCTGGAACCAAAAACAGCAGAAAATAGGCATCTGGCACTGTTGCAACTTGTTAATAGGTTAGTACCAGAAAACATGTAAAAAGCACCTCAAAGTGTAGACAAGTAAAGCAAAGTAGATACTAAACAAGCATGGAGCATAAAAAATTATAGATACATTTCCAACGTATCAGCTCTTACAATAATGCTAGAAGTGCCCCTCTGAACTTGAGGTCATACTCAAGGACTTTATTAGTAAACAAACCACTTTCAATAAGACTAGAGGAAAAGCTTTTAACTGTTGAGAAAAATATATCCTCTTTGTCTGAAGCTCAAACTTCCTTGGTTAATAAAATGGCTGCTAAACCTGAAACTATGGAAAGTATCTTTGATGCCACTCATGCCATACAAGTTACTATTGATGAAAATGTTAGGCTGTTAGCTCAAATTCATGCTAAGTGGGAAAGTGAAGCTGAAATTGATAGAAACAGTAGTGTGTGCACCATCACCACAAAACCACAAGTAGTCCATGTTCCTCCTACTATGCCTAAGCCTATTGAGCCTACTACTAGTGATGCTAAGTTTGAATTTGATATATATGGTTGCAATATCTCTGAAGTGATTATGTTCCTACAAAAGCTTGCCAGAAGTCCCTATGCTAGTGATATGCATGTTGCTTTCACCAAACACATTATAGATGCTCTTGTTAAGATTAAGGAAGAGAAGCTAAAACACAAAGCTTATATTTCTAGGAAAGTAGAAGATAGTTGGGAACCCATTATTAATATGCAAGTGAATGACTTTGATCTCAAAGCTACATGTGATCTTGGTTCTAGTGTCTCGATTATGCCTAGGAAGATTTATGAGATGCTTGATTTGCCACATTTGGAAGATTGTTATTTGGATGTCCCACTTAATGATAATGCTAAGAAAAAACTCATGGGGAGTATTAATGATGTTCTCATTATGGTTCACAATGCTTATGTCCCTGTTGATTTCTATGTTTTGGATGTTGAATACAATGCTTCTTGTCCTATTACTTTGGGAAGACCTTTTCTTAGAACAGTTGGTGCCATCATTGATATGAAAGAAGGCACTATTAAATATCATTTTCCATTCAAGAAAGTTATTGAACACTTCCCTATGAGGAGATAGAAGTTGCTTTTTGCTCCTCCTTTGAAAGCAAGGTTTGATGTTAATGTTTCTTCATTTGAAAATACTTGATTCTTCTTGCTTCTTGTGCCTAACTTAAAGGCATTAAAGAAAGTACTTGTTGGGAGATAAACCAAGAGTTTCCTTGAGTATTGGAGTTATTACTTCAGTAATGAACTCTCCTTATCCTTTTTGTTTGCTTTTTGTGCCAAGAATGACCTCTAATGAGAGGGAAGTAAGATTTGGGGAGTTGCTGTCCCGAAACAGATTTCTGTCCTTCACCAAAAAAAATCGTGAGGAGTCTATGTAACTCGGATTGAGCTCAAAATTTACTAATAAATCACCCAGTATGTTAGATAACTTTTGTTAGTTCAACACTTTTTGATTTAAGCAACAGAAGATGTTTGAAAAAATTGATTTCTACCTGCTGGTCTGTTTTGACAAATTTCTGCCATTATTTGCATTTGCTTCTTATTGATTCCTTTTTG
Organism: Avena atlantica; assembly: GCA_910589765.1. Lineage (NCBI taxonomy): Eukaryota > Viridiplantae > Streptophyta > Magnoliopsida > Poales > Poaceae > Avena > Avena atlantica. The sequence goes on from OU342739.1 coordinate 152,725,614, forward strand.
GGTTCTTTTAGGTAAATTGAGCTTTTTGAAGGAGTTACTACAGTATCTTATGTTTTTAGTGAAAAGCCTTACTGTTTCAAAGCTTTGTCAGAGGTCTAATATCTTTTGAATACACTAATGTTGCTAATGAAGATGGTGTGAAGTTTTGTGTGAAGGGAAATTTTCAGGTGTAGAGAGAGAATGATGCAATGAGATGAATAATGGAAAAAAGCTCAAGTTTGGTGATGCCACCATTGTGTCACCCCAAGAAATATCCAAGAGGTACAAGCGTCAAAGCTTGGGGATGCCCAAGGCATCCCCTTCTTCATCAATAAAAAGCTCAGGTCTATCTAGACACTTCGTTTTTATTATTTCATGTACAATTGTGTTGTTCTTGGAGCGTCTTAGTTTTTGTTTGTTTTGCTTAGGTTTTTTAGTTTGCTTGAGTAGTTTGGACCCCCGTTCTCGCTGTGTTGTTTTGCAAATAAGTTGCTTGGTGTTGGAAAGGAGTAGTAAGTTCTTTTTTGAAGTGCAAGAGGAGCTTGCATTGACTGTGACTTAGACTTTAGCATGACATGATAGGTGTTGTTTTGACCTTATGCTTAGTGATTATTGTTGTAGCATGGCTTGTTCCAATCAATTGGGATTGCTTAGTGTGCCTTGAAGAAATTATGCGTTGTTTTAGCATGCAAAAGCATAGTATTGTGGTATTCTCCTTTGATGCTTTGTTTGGGTTGACTTGGCACATGCTTACACCATGTTGTGACTATGAACAAGTCACCATAGCCTCTATGATCATTTAGTCCTTGACTTGTAGTACCACTCTATGCTTTGATTAGTAATGCTTTGTTGCTCTGCATGATTAGGGCCATTATGCTCTCTTAGTTGGTTGCTCCCAGTCTTTTGCTAGCCTCCACTTGTATGAGTAAGATCTACTCATGCTTCCAACTCCCAAGAAACCAAGTTATTCCAAAGTGTCCACTATAAACTCCTATGCATGGTGTGTTACACCATTCCAAGTATATTCTTGTTTTCAGCTATCTTCCAATTAAAAACTATTTTGTTATGTGAAAACTTAGTGATTAAAGCCCTCACAAACTTGATGGCATACTTTATATTCCTTGCCCCTAATAAACTTGAACCATTGTGTCTTCTATGTTGTATATGCTTGCACTTATACGTTGTAATTAGCAGAGCCGTGTTGTCACGGGGAACGTTTTCAACATTGCACTTATACTTTGTACTCAGTTGATATCATGTTCTTTTGTCTATGGATGTCATCGGTGTGAAATGAAGAGGGAACTTGTAAGTCCATGGAGTTTGTATCCTGTGTTAGAGAAACGTCTGGGCCGCTAGCCTAAGCCATGCCTAATCATGGTGGAAACTTGCAACATCACCATAGTGGCATCCATGAAGCATTCTTCTTATAAAAAAAGAGACACATTGAGAAAAGAGGAAAGAGAGAAAAAACACCATATTCCCATGGTAAATAAGAAGATTGCTGAGATGCTCATTGTCTTCTTGCCTTGTCATTTTGGTTATGGGATAGCTCTTGTACCATGTGCAAGGGGTACACCGTTGGCGGTTCTCGATGATATGATAATACTTACAATGACAAGAACTTACATGTGACTAAAGTTGAGTAGCATGAGGTGTAGCCCTCGTATACAAGGGACTTGATATTTCCAACTTATAAGGGACAAGATGATTGCCACTATGCTATGTTTTCTGTATGTGAAATAAACAAACGTTTTAAATGCATGTTATTCATGATCTTTGTTTGTAGCTTGTCATGTTGCATGCATAGTCACTATGCCCTATTGTTAGAACTCCAGCTTTCATGCACATGTTTAGAGTTCTTTAATCCCAGCTTTCAATGCTTGCAAATGGTTAGATCTTTATTGTGAGGGTGCATGTCACCTAAAAAATTATTCTTTTATCACTTACCTACTCGACGACGAGCAGGAATTAAGCTTGGGGATGCTTGATACGTCAAAAACATATCTATAGTTTTTGATGTTCCATGCTTGTTTAGTATCTACTTTTCTTTGCTTTGTCTACACTTTGAGGTTCTTTTTTATATGTTTTCTGGTACTAACCTATTAACAAGTTGCCACAGTGCCAGTTGCCTGTTTTCTGCTGTTTTTGGTTCCAGAAAAGTTAGTAAAGAAATATTCTCGAAATTGGACGGGACAAACGTCAAAGTTAATTACTTTCCGTGGGGAACAAGAAGTCTAGAGGGGCGCCGAAGAGGCAGGCCAGGGTGCCCAGACCCCCTAGGCATGGGTGGGCCCTTCGCCGCGCCTAGGCAGGGTGTGGGGCCCCTGGCCACCGCCTCGACCTCCCCCTTTGTAACACCCTCAGAATCGGCCCTATGCAAGTTTCAGCGCTTCCCGCCAAACCCACATAGAAACGATTCAAAGGTGCCCACCAGGCACTTGCGTGCGGGTGGAAAACGAAGTAATATCATTACACAATAGTCCTCGATGGAACCCACAAAACATATATATACAACAGCGACTCAAAGAGTCAAGAATACAGGTATACAATACAAAGATCCAAATCACCTTTTAAACGATATAGCGTCCGAGTACGGACAAGATGCAAATTGAGCTAACATCCCTGAAGAATAACCAATGGCGTCCATAACCCTGCCCAGGCCAAGCCGGAAGGGTAACCCTGCTAACGACGTCGATCTCAAAACCTGCTTAAACAAAAGGGGTGCCGACAAAGGGCAAAAGAAAAAGAGAGAGCGGTCAGTACTGAGGCCAGTACACGGCGAGGCTAGAATTCGGCGGTCCTCGCCTACATAGGTATGGTGGACTGAGAGGCAGCGCGGCATGCACTAAACACCCTATAGAGACTCGATATAACTGTCGGCTATCAGAGAGGGGTAAGAGAGACCTATTCGGAACCAACCTGATACTACCACCAAACATACCCATCCTGGTGTTTCCCCCTCGAAACCAAACGAGGAAGTCAACCGAGGAACTCACGTAGTTGGCAGTTTTATTCATTCCGTTATAGTTGCGGCAATTACTAGTCAATAAAGAGGGCATGAGTCATCCTGATATAATAAGAAGTGGGCACTTTTAGTTAACCTTCCGTTGTAGTTGCAACACTTACTAGTCAGATACAATTAGCATGAGATATCCCAAACCCAACAGTTGTTGGTACTTTTATTTAGCCATTCCGTTGCAGTGAAGCTGATTACTAGTCATATCGGATACAAGTCACATTATAGCAGTAAACTTTAGTTATAGTTGTCTATGATCGAGAACTGTGCTCCAAGTCGTCCATAACCGCGGACACGGCTTCTCGAAAAGATTTAACCCTGCAGGGGTGCACCAAAGTTCCCACACGCACCTTCACCCTTGTTGTCAGATCAGGTAGGTACAAGATCACAAAACATACACCCAACGGTATGTCGACGGGGTTTCGGACACGACGTTTCCCAGACCCAAAGCAAGCACGGGGGGCCACCCCACTAAGCTACTCGCAACGAAGTCGGCCGGTCTCCGAGACGGACTCAGGGTTTGGGTGGACGGCTGTAAACGACTGGGAACCCGAAAGTGTGACTGGGCTTGTCGATACCGCGAAATCATGACCCGATCCTAAACAGTACAGGTGCAGTACCTCGCACAATTTAAATTAAGCAGTAAAGCATGGCATAAGTACATGATAGTAATAAAGCCCCAAACTACTTGTGGCCCCCAGTACAGTACTTGGAATCAGGTACTAAATCGATGGGGGTGCCCATACACCCCACCTGTGGTTAGCGCGCTCGATCTCGGAACAGGTGTCAAGAACTCGGGATCCTACGGGACACCAGTGAGCGGTTAAAATCCAAATATTGTCTATTACCCACCGGTGCCTCTGCATTTACCTACTTCAATTTTAGTTATTAAACGATAATTAAAGCCATGATCATCTCCAACATTAAACATGAGGCAATACTCCAAGAACTGTGGTACTTGACGACACGCAACAGCACTTGAGCAAGCGACTACGACGCGCAGGTCCAACTATCTACCAAACAACGGTAATAGGATATGTCCAAGGCAATATAAGGCTGCAAGGGATATCACGGGTACGGAAACTAGAGCATCGCAACACAGATAGCAATAGATCAACAGGAGGGAATAAATACTACAAAAGTAAGATAGGTAGAAAGGGGGAGGTGCTCGCCTGAAAAACATTGCCGAAGGTTCATCCGAAGGTCGGGTCGACACTCGCATTAACTCATCGGCCTAATCCGCGAAGAAGCAAAACACTAGAAGAAACACCGAATGCACTATTTAATACTACGATATAAGGCCGGGCATGATGCATGTATGATGCATGACATGGCAAGGATGCGATGCAATTAGGCAATATTAACGGAACCGGGGTCCCGGCAAATATTTAAGTGGTTCAAGTTGTTTAGATACCCCATAATTTAAATGTTGTCTTAACAAATCGAAACATGGCATCGGTTCGCTACACAAATTTAAATGGAGTCATTATTAGACTAGATTCGCCCGTATATGGCCTCCAAATTTAATTATGAGGTGAATCGGCATAAGGCCCCCAAACCCACAATATGTATGCAAGCATGAGGATTTAATTATGCAACAAGTTGTATGTTATTTACAAAATAAGGGTCTCAGGAAAAGGGGTCACACATCTGGGTTCGGGAGATCTTGGGGTTCCGGGGTTCGGGGTTCGGTCTCAGGGTTCAGGGTTCGACGGGATTGGTCTTCGAAGGTCGGATACAAGATGAAGAGCTTGGCGTTCCGGGAAGAAGGCCTTGGTGTGGCGTCGGGGCACATCGGATCCGCCCTGGTCGGTGCCGATATTGTCGTCTCGAAGATCTTGTCGGGTCCGTGTATCGGGTCGGTCTTGGCGTTCGGGACGCAGAACTTGGCGTTCCGCGGCGAAGTGCTTGTCGTACCGGTGGCAATCTTGGCGGTCATCGGGTCCGGGAGCGGTTCTCGGCGAACTGGTCGGTTCCATGTCGGCGTACTTGGCGTTGCGTGAAGAGGATCTCCGAGTTCAGGGTCTCGGCCACCGGATCCGTGAAGAAGAGCTTGATATCCGTGAGGGAGATCTTGTGTGGCTTCTCGGTACTTCTTCAAGCATCGAGGATCTTCGAGTGGCACCGTGTCCGTATCAAATGGTCTCGTCGGCACATGGAAGATCTTGGCGGCATCGCGATGGTGTTTGCTACGGAAGATTCTTCAGAGGGACGGACTGGGAAACGCTTGTCTTAGAACCAACAGGTTCTGGGGTGGAACTCGTGCCCGACGTTGAAACAACGGAAACGTATGGCCTTGCACTGGAGCACATCCATCACCGTCGGTATACAAGAAAGACACATGCAGCCTCAATAGAGAGAAAACGGTGACACAGACGCAGGGTCGGAGGATGTTGACGGCGGTGGAACGACAAGGTCAGGCCATAGAGCGGAGGCGTTGTAGGAGGGGCCGGACAGAGGCAGGATCGACGCGGGGATGACCGATGGTGACCGAGGGAGGCGGGCCAGACCGCGCAAGCAGATAGGGCCGCAGCAAAGGTCGCGGGCAGGCTCGACGGAGAAGGGGCGGCGCTTGGTCGACGCGGAGGAAGGCGGCGGTAGGAGGAGGGAGGCGCCGAGGCGGGTGGTGGCTGCGAGGACGACGAGGAAACGGGGAAGACGGGAGGCGGCCGGAGGAGCTTCAGGAGAGGAGGGCGGCGCCTGGCTCGATTGAAGGAGGCAGCGACGACAGAGAGGGGCGCTACTGGCGAGCTTGGAGAGGAGGCGGCGGAGGCGCGCGCACGTCGCTGGGGTTCCAGCGGCGAGGAGACCAGGCAGGCTGGGGCGGTGCCGGTGACGACCAAGATGGGGACTGGGAGTGCTGGGGTCGGGGACGAGCATCAACTGGGAGAGAAGAGAGGACCCTGGCGGCGGCGGGTGGTTGGCCAGAGGGAGAAGAGAGCCAGGGGAGAGCGGGTCGGGGTAGGTGGTGGGGGTCGGGCCAGGTGGCGTACGTGGCGTGTGTGCTGACGTGGGGTTTGACCCGGTGGGGAGGCTGAGGTGGCGGGCTGGGATAGGATAGGGGAAGGGAGTGGTGAGGTGTCGCCAAGGGATTGGAGGGGGTGAGGTGGCTGAAGGGTGGGTAGAATAGGACTGGGTAGGAAAAGGGTTTAGGGGGGCTGGTTTTGTACTGGGGGTGGCCGACTGGGTCGGATCGGCCCGGTACGGCTGCCCCTAAAAATAATATAAATTTTTATTTAATTTAAAATAAACTTTTGTAAATAGTTTTTAGACAAATAAAAGACCCGAAAAAGCCCGGCGCTTTAATTTGAAATTGAGACGGGGAATATTTAGAAAACCAAACTAGGCTTTTAGAAAATAGGTTTCGACAAACAAATGCATGATGACATGATGATGCTCAAATGCAATGTGGCATGATGAAATGAGCATGCGGTCATGACGATGCAATGCACAAAAACAACGCGATTTTCTAGTGGTGGTTTTTTGCGGGATGCCACAATTCGACACCACTAACAATGGATCTCGCCCTCGAGATCCGCCTCATGGTACCGGTAAGAAGGGCGGCGATCTGAATCTTCTCGCATCGTGTAGATTCTCGCGACACCACTAACAAGAGGTCGTTGTCCGTGATCGTCGAGAGAACACTCCGGGAACAAAAGGTCGAAGGTAGAGGTATCAACAAATAAAAGCCACCTCTAACTCCGATAGAAAGAGAGAACCGATGCATTCTCATCCACTTCACTGTACACAAGCGAATAGAGTGAGTAGTCGGCATGGGGGCCAATCCATCACGCACCCAAACTATTACTCTGCACAATCAGTAGAAAAGCGTGCAACCATTCTCGGAATCAGACTGAAGATCTCGACAATCGAGGTTCAGGAACAAAGGAGTGATGCAGACTCTGCATCGGATCTGGCGTAGATGATGTCGTCGCATCGGAAAACACCGAAAGGCACGAGAAGGAACAAATAGAAGTCCACCAGACGAAGGATTCCTCGAATAGCATGAAGACCAGATGTAGCAACACCGTTACCAAAAGAGGAAGCGAAACCCTGAAGGAACGATGGAACCCAACCACGAGAAATCCTGGAATCGAAGAGAGAAAAGAGAGCGGATTCAAAACACGCAGAGGTGAGAGGAGAGCAGCAGAGGGGTAAGGAGTAAAATCAGACCTAATCAGAACTATCCAACCGATTTTTCAAAAATAGTTTTGACACTCTACTTCGGCCGTTAGCTAGGTTATCCTACAGGCTGGACTTGTGGGGTATCGCAACTGCTGAGCTCTGATACCACTCTGTAACACCCTCAGAATCGGCCCTATGCAAGTTTCAGCGCTTCCCGCCAAACCCGCATAGAAACGATTCAAAGGTGCCCACCAGGCACTTGCGTGCGGGTGGAAAACGAAGTAATATCATTACACAATAGTCCTCGATGGAACCCACAAAACATATATATACAACAGCGACTGAAAGAGTCAAGAATACAGGTATACAATACAAAGATCCAAATCACCTTTAAAACGATATAGCGTCCGAGTACGGACAAGATGCAAATTGAGCTAAGAGCCCTGAAGAATAACCAATGGCGTCCATAACCCTGCCCAGGCCAAGCCGGAAGGGTAACCCTGCTAACGACGTCGATCTAAAAACCTGCTTAAACAAAAGGGGTGCCGACAAAGGGCAAAGGAAAAAGAGAGAGCGGTCAGTACTGAGGCCAGTACACGGCGAGGCTAGAATTCGGCGGTCCTCGCCTACATAGGTATGGTGGACTGAGCGGCAGCGCGGCATGCACTAAACACCCTATAGAGACTCGATATAACTGTCGGCTATCAGAGAGGGGTAAGAGAGACCTATTCGGAACCAACCTGATACTACCACCAAACATACCCATCCTGGTGTTTCCCCCTCAAAACCAAACAAGGAAGTCAACCGAGGAACTCACGCAGTTGGCAGTTTTATTCATTCCGTTATAGTTGCGGCAATTACTAGTCAATAAAGAGGGCATGAGTCATCCTGATATAATAAGCAGTGTGCACTTTTAGTTAACCTTTCCGTTGTAGTTGCAACACTTACTAGTCAGATACAATTAGCATGAGATATCCCAAACCCAGCAGTTGTTGGTACTTTTATTTAGCCATTCCGTTGCAGTGAAGCTGATTACTAGTCATATCGGATACAAGTCACATTATAGCAATAAACTTTAGTTATAGTTGTCTATGATCGAGAACTGTGCTCCAAGTCGTCCATAACCGCGGACACGGCTTCTCGAAAAGATTTAACCCTGCAGGGGTGCACCAAAGTTCCCACACGCACCTACACCCTTGTTGTCAGATCAGGTAGGTACAAGATCACAAAACATACACCCAACGGTATGTGGACGGGGTTTCGGACACGACGTTTACCAGACCCAAAGCAAGCACGGGGGCCACCCCACTAAGCTACCCGCAACGAAGTCGGACGGTCTCCGAGACGGACTCAGGGTTTGGGTGGACGGCTGTAAACAACTGGGAACCCGAAAGTGTGACTGGGCTTGTCGATACCGCGAAATCGTGTCCCGATCCTAAACAGTACAGGTGCAGTACCTCGCACAATTTAAATTAAGCAGTAAAGCATGGCATAAGTACAGGATAGTAATAAATCCCCAAACTACTTGTGGCCCCCAGTACAGTACTTGGAATCAGGTACTAAATCGATGGGGGTGCCCATACACCCCACTTGTGGTTAGCGCGCTCGATCTCGGAACAGGTGTCAAGAACTCGGGGTCCTACGGGACACCAGTGAGCGGTTAAAATCCAAATATTGTCTATTACCCACTGGTGCCTCTGCATTTACCTACTTCAATTTTAGTTATTAAACGATAATTAAAGACATGATCATCTCCAACATTAAACATGCGGCAATACTCCAACAACTGTGGTACTTGACGACACGCAACAACACTTGAGCAAGCGACTACGACGCGCAGGTCCAACTATCTACCAAACAACGGTAATAGGATGTGTCCAAGGCAATATAAGGCCGCAAGGGATATCACGGGTACGGACTAGAGCATCGCAACACAGATAGCAATAGATCAACAGGAGGGAATAAATACTACAAAAGTAAGATAGGTAGAAAGGGGGAGGTGCTCGCCTGAAAAACATTGCCGAAGGTTCCTCCGAAGGTCGGGTCGACACTCGCATTAACTCATCGGCCTAATCCGCGAAGAAGAAAAACACTAGAAGAAACACCGGATGCACTATTTAATACTACGATATAATACCGGGCATGATGCATGTATGATGCATGACATGGCAAGGATGCGATGCAATTAGGCAATATTAACGGAACCGGGGTCCCGGCAAATATTTAAGTGGTTCAAGTTGTTTAGATACCCCACAATTTAAATTTTGTCTTAACAAATCGAAACATGGCATCGGTTCGCTACACAAATTTAAATGGAGTCATTATTAGACTAGATTCGCCCGTATATGGCCTCCATATTTAATTATGAGGTGAATCGGCATAAGGCCCCCAAACCCACAATATGTATGCAAGCATGAGTATTTAATTATGCAACAAGTTGTATGTTATTTACAAAATAAGGGTCTCAGGAAAAGGGGTCACACATCTGGGTTAGGGAGATCTTGGGGTTCCGGGGTTCGGTCTCAGGGTTCAGGGTTCGACGGGATCGGTCTTCGAAGGTCGGATACAATATGAAGAGCTTGGAGTTCCGGGAAGAAGGCCTTAGTGTGGCATCGGGGCACATCGGATCCGCCCTGGTCGGTGCCGATCTTGTCGTCTCGAAGATCTTGTCGGGTCCGTGTATCGGGTCGGTCTTGGCGTTCGGGACGCAGAACTCGGCGTTCCGCGGCGAAGTGCTTGTCGTACCGGTGGCGATCTTGGCGGTCATCGGGTCCGGGGGCGGTTCTCGGCGAACTGGTCAGTTCCATGTCGGCGTACTTGGCGTTGCGTGAAGAGGATCTCCGAGTTCAGGGTCTCGGCCACCGGATCCGTGAAGAAGAGCTTGATATCCGTGAGGGAGATCTTGTGTGGCTTCTCAGTACTTCTTCAAGCATCGAGGATCTTCGAGTGGCACCGTGTCCGTATCAAATGGTCTCGTCGTCACATGGAAGATCTTGGCGGCATCGCGATGGGGTTTGCTACGGAAGATGCTTCAGAGGGACGGACTGGGAAACGCTCGTCTTAGAACCAACAGGTTCTGGGGTGGAACTCGTGCCCGACGTTGAAACAACGGAAACGTATGGCCTTGCACTGGAGCACATCCATCACCGTCGGTATACAAGAAAGACACATGCAGCCTCAATAGAGAGAAAACGGTGACACAGAGGCAGGGTCGGAGGATGTTGACGGCGGTGGAACGACAAGGTCAGGCCATAGAGCGGAGGCGTTGTAGGAGGGGCCGGACAGAGGCAGGATCGACGCGGGGATGACCGATGGTGACCGAGGGAGGCGGGCCAGACCGCGCAAGCAGATAGGGCCGCAACAAAGGTCGCGGGCAGGCTCGACGGAGAAGGGGCGGCGCTTGGTCGATGCGGAGGAAGGCGGCGGTAGGAGGAGGGAGGCGCCGAGGCGGGTGGTGGCTGCGAGGACGACGAGGAAGCGGGGAAGACGGGAGGCGGCCGGAGGAGCTTCAGGAGAGGAGGGCGGCGCCTGGATCGATTGAAGGAGGCAGCGGCGGCGGAGAGGGGCGCTGCTGGCGAGCTTGGAGAGGAGGCGGCGGAGGCGCGCGCTGAAGGGTTTCGCGGCATAGTAAATCAAAATTTTCTACGGAGCGAACAGAGGGAAAGCCAAGATCTAATCTAGGAGATGCAAACAACGAGAGAGATAGGATTAGATCTTCATACCCTTGAAGATTCGCACAGCAGAACGTTCGTCGGAACGTGGGTGATGTAGTCGTACTCGCTTCTCCTCCTCGCGATCCGATCCGATCTAGCACCACAAGTGGCGGTGCCTCCGTGAGATGCACACGTGCAGCACCTCGACGTCTCCTCCTTCCTCGGACCAGCAAGTATGGTGGAGAGATAGGTTGGATCTACAACACGACGGCGTGGTGTATATGGTGGAGAATTTCTGCAGCAGGGCTTCGCCTACAAACAGTCGGGAGGGAGAGAGGAAAGCTAGCAAGGCGGCTAGTGTTTGGAGGAGAGGTGTAGGGGTTTGGTGCGCCCCCACCCCTCTTTATATAGAGGGGGGCGCAGCCCTAGCCCCTCCCCCAAGCCCAAAGGATAAGGAGTGGGGGGCATGGACTCTCCCCTCTTCTAGAAACCCTATCTCTAGTTAAACGATTTAAACTCTCTAGGATCGGCTGGGCCCTATGGGGCCTTGTGCCCCTGGCCCAATGCGGCCAGGACACTCCCTCATAGGCCCATGCCCCCTCCCGGAAGGTGGGGCCACGTTGGTCCCCTTCCGGAAGGTTCTAGAAGCTTCCGGTACAATACCGATTAACCCGGAACAATTCCGAACTCCAAAAACTGCATTTCCTTATATGAATCTTATTCTCCGGACCATTCCGGAACCTCTCGTGATATCCCGGATCCCATCCGAGACTCCGAACAAAAATTCATAAACCAATTATCCAATCTATCCTAGCGTCGAGATACGTTAAGTGTGTGACCCTGCGGGTTCGAGAATATGCAGACATGATCTTCTATCAATAATCAAAAGCGGGGTCTGGGCACCCATATTGACTCCCACACATTCATCGATGATCATATCGGATGAACCACGATGCCAGGATTCAATCAATCCCATATATATATGAAGGGAATATGCCCTGAGAGGCAATAATAAAGTGTTTATTATGTGTATTCCAAGTATATGATAGATGTTTATTTTGCATGCTATAATTGTATTAATACGGAAATGTTAATACATGTGTGTTTAATAAACAAACAAAAAGTTCCTAGTTATGCCTCTCTCATAAACTAGCTCGTTGATTAACAAGATGATCAAGGTTTCCTGATCATGGACATTGGATGTTGTTAATAACGGGATCACAACATTAGTGTAATGGTGTGATGAACATTCATCCGAAGTATAGCATTACGATCAAAGTCATTGAGTTTATATTGCTATAACAACTTACGAAGTGATCCTAATCCTTAGACCATGAGATCATGTCAATCACTAACACCGGAAGAGTTTCTTGATAACATCAAACGTCACACCGTAACAGGGTGATTATAAAGATGGATTCAGAACTAATAAAGTGTTATGTTGAGGCCCATGGATCGAGAGTGGAATTTGTTCATCCCGATGACGGATAGATATACTCTGGGCCCTCTCGGTGATATCACATTGATTAGCTTGCAAGCAAGTGATTTGATCACTAGAATGTTATATCACAGGAACGAGAAAAGAGTGCATGTCGGTAACGAGATCAAACTAGGTATGGAGATACCGATGATCGAATCTCGGACATGTAATATATCGTGAAACAAAGGGATTAAGATACTAGCGTAAAAGGTTCCGACGATCACAAGAAAGTCATCGTTGAATGTGTGGGAGTCAGTATGGGTCTCCAGATCCCGCTTCTGATTATTGATCCGAGAGGGGTCTCGATCATGTCCGCATTATTCACGAACCGTAGGGTGACACACTTAAGAGACACCGACATCCAATTGGAGCAAAAGTTTCATGCCGAAAAGAAAAGGAAAGCGCAGGAATTTATTTCACTAGACACCGAAACTGTTTCGGTTGAAATTGCTGAAACTGGTTCTGCATGTGAAATGGAATACTAGCAAGGGGTTTTATGTGAATGTTTGTTAATTAAAGTAATTAACAAAATTCTGAATAAATAAATAAAAGAGTTTTATTTAAATGAGAGCTTGCATTAAATTTGGTGGAAATTTAATGCATGTGAGTGGATTTTTGAGTGGAGGCTTTTTAATGGGAGTGGAGGCTTTTCATTTTGAGTGGGAGCTCCACCCACATGAATGTGGAAGAGGTGGGGGCAGCCCCATGGCTGGGCTCCATGCCCCTTGGGTGCCCCCCCTCTCCCCTATAAAAGGCCCCCCTCTCCTCCTCTCACACCACACCTCCTCGTGAAGGATCTCTCTCCCCCTCTAGAATTTATCCCCCATGGTCTCGGACTAGCGAGATACATGTTCCCGGTGGCTATTCGGCAAGAAAGAGTTGTGCTTCCGCTGCATCGCTGGAGCGAGGAGGCGGAGGTTGCTCGGTGCCTCGAACGTGTGTGCGAGCACGGATGCGCTGCTGATTTGCGGCGCTAGGACTTCCTCTCGATCTTGAGATCGGCAAGAGATCGTCTACATCAACCACGAGTTGAACTCGTTAAGCTTTGTCGGTCTTCAAGGGTATGTTCTCTACGGATATACATCCGCCCGTTGTTTGTATCTAGTAGATGGATCTTGGTATATAGTTCACATCGTAGGAAAATTTTTGTTTTCTATGCTGCGAACCCTACAGTGGTATCAGAGCCGGATCTATGCGTAGATACTTTACACGGGTAGTACACATATGAGTATGTGGGCGATGATGATCATGTTGTTGCTCCTTTTTTGTAATTTTGGATATTGGTGGCATAGTGGGATGAAGCGGCCCGGACAAACTTTACATGTCCTCGCACATGAGACCTGTTCCACGCTTGACATGCAACTAGTTTGCATAAGTGGCTAGCGGGTGTCTGTCTCTCCTACTATAGTCAATATCTATTTTGCAAGCGAGTTGTCAACAATTTGATTATCCTCGTTGTGGTTCATGTTCGTAGGTAAGAACGGTTCTATCTCGAAAGCCCTAAGCCACGTAAAACTTGCAATGGATAAATTAGATGCGTCTAGTTTAGATTGTTGCTGGGCTAGTGTTATGATATGGTAGTGTTGTAAGTAGAAGTATAAGATGATACTCTTACAACACACATAGCGTGTAAAATCCATAGACCTTGGATTTACACATATAGGTATGATAGTGATCATACCACGATGCACATGATAGAGATCATCTGCGGGAACCATATAATTTCACTGATAAACATATGATGTTTGATAGCATCTTATATTGCTTGTTTAGCGCTTTGTTAGCATAATAAGATGATCCCTCATTTAAATATCAAGATAAGAATGTGTTCTTCCTTTAGTATGCACCGATTATGTCTTCGTCGCTCCAAGACATCACGTGATGATCGGGTGTTCTTGGATCCACGACCATATTTCGGGTGTAAAACAGTTACACATGCGAATACTAAGGTTCTAACTTGGCGAGCCTAGCATGTACAGACATGGCCTCAGAACACGGACCGAAAGGATAAGCATGAGTCATATAGTTGATATGATGCCCATTTGATGCTCGCCTTTGAAGCTATACCGACTCACGTGATGATCGGACTTGGTGTAGTGGATTTGGTTCATGTAATCACCAAAAAGGCACGAGGGATGTCATTTTTGAGTGGGAGTTCATTCGTAATAAAGATTAGTTGAACTCAATCTATCATACACTTAGTCTAAACTTTACAAATTCTGTTGTAGATGGCACCACCTGCTTTTAATTTCAATGTGTTCATGGAGAAAGAGAAACTAGCAACGAACGGTAGCAACTTTACCGAATGGGCCATGAATTTGAGGATTCTCCTCTCTGCTGCACAAAAGCAATATGTGCTAGAAGCGCCGTTAGGCCCCCCACCTTTTTGATGATGCCCCTGACGAGGAGAAGAATGTCTATCAGACTCGTCAGGAGGACCACAACTTAGTTCATTGCGGCATATTGTATGGGCTAGAGCCAGAACTTCGAAAGCGTTTCGAAAAAGGCAATGCATTTGATACAATGGGTGAGTTGAAAATGTTTTTCGACACACATGCTGCTGTAGAGAGCTACAACGCTTCAGAAAAGTTCTTTAGCTGCATGATGGAAGAGCACAGCTCCGTTAGTGAGCATGTACTCAAGATGTCGGGTTACGCCGATAAGCTTGTGTCCTTGGGAATATCGATTCCCATTGACTTAGGCATCCATCGTGTTCTGCAGTCTCTGCCACCTAGCTATAAGAGCTTTGTGATGAACTATAATATGCAAGGCATGAAGAAGTCTCTCCCCGAGCTTCTGTCAATGCTTAAAACTGCAGAAGTGGAGATCAAAAAGGAACATCAAGTGTTGATGATCAATAGGAACACTGGTTTCAAGAAAGACAAGAAGGGAAAACGGAAGGGAAGTAAGGGCGGCAAGACGGTTGCCGCGCCTGAAAAGAAACCCCGAGTTGGACCTAAGTCTGATTCCGAGTGCTACTATTGTAAGGGGACTGGCCATTGGAAGCGCAACTGCCCCAAGTATCTGGCAGACAAGAAGGCCGGCAAGGCAAACAAAGGTATATATGATATACATGTTATTGATGTGTACTTGACTAGTGCTCGCAGTAGCACCTGGGTATTTGATACCGGTTCAGTTGCTAATATTTGTAACTCGAATCAGGGGCTGCGGAACAAGCGACCGCTAGCAAGGGGTGAGGTCAAGATGCGTGTCGGCAATGGATCAAGTGTTGATGTGATCGCCATCGGAACGCTGCCTCTCCACTTACTGTCGGGATTAGTTATAAACTTGAATAAATGTTATCTGGTGCCTGCACTGAGCATGAACATTGTATCTGGATCATGTTTGATGCGAAGTGGTTATTCATTTAAATCCGAGAACAATGGTTGTTCCATTTATATGAATGAAATCTTTTATGGTCATGCACCGATGATGAATGGTTTATTTCTATTAGATCTCGATGATAATGTTACACATATTCATAATGTTGATGCTAAAAGGATTAAACTTAATGATGATATATCCGCATATATGTGGCACTGCCGTCTAGGTCATATTGGCGTTAAACGCATGAAGAAGCTCCATTCGGATGGACTTTTGGAATCACTTGATTATGAATCATTTGATACATATGAGCCATGCCTTATGGGCAAGATGACTAGAACGCCGTTTTCCGGTTCAATGGAACGGGCGACAGATTTATTGGAAATCATACATTCTGATGTATGTGGTCCAATGAGTGTGTCGGCGCGAGGTGGATATCGTTATTTTTTTACTTTCACGGATGATTTGAGTAGATACGGTTATATCTACTTGATGAAACACAAGTCTGAAACCTTTGAAAAGTTCAAGGAATTTCAGAATGAAGTGGAAAATCATCGTAATAGAAAGATCAAATTTCTACGGTCCGACCGTGGAGGTGAGTATCTAAGTTACGAGTTTAGCACTCACATGAAAGAGTGTGGAATTGTTTCACAACTCACACCTGCCGGAACACCACAGCGAAATGGTGTGTCGGAACGTCGTAATCGTACTTTATTAGATATGGTTCGATCTATGATGTCTCTGACGGACTTGTCGTTGTCATTTTGGGGATATGCACTAGAAAGTGCTGCATTCACTTTAAATCGGGCACCATCTAAATCCGTTGAAAAGACACCGTATGAATTGTGGTTTGGAAACAAACCTAAGCTGTCATTTCTTAAAGTTTGGGGATGCGATGTTTATGTGAAGAAACTTCAACCGGATAAACTCGAACCCAAAGCGGAAAAATGCATCTTCATAGGATACCCTAAAGAAACTATTGGGTATTCCTTCTATCATAGATCCGAGTGCAAGGTTTTTGTTGCCAAGAATGGATCCTTTCTAGAGAAAGAGTTTCTCGTGAAAGGTGTGAGTAGTCGGAAGGTAGAACTCGAAGAGGTTGTGGAACCTTCTCTTCAAAGTATGGCGAGTAGCGCAGCGCCGGAAGTTGTTCCGGAGTTGGCTCCACCTGTTGAAGAGGGAACTAATGATAATGATCATGAAACTCCGAAAGAGAGTACTACCGAACCTCGCAGGTCAAACAGGACGCGTGCAGCTCCCGAGCTGTACGGAAATCCTGTCATGAATTTCATGGTTGATGAAAATGATGAACCTGTGACGTATGAAGAAGCGATGATGAGCCCGGATTCCAACAAATGGTTAGAAGCCATGAAATCCGAGATGGAATCCATGTATGAAAATCAAGTTTGGAACTTGGTGGAACTACCTCACGGCCGAAAGGCCGTGGAGAACAAATGGATTTTCAAAAAGAAAACTGATGCTGATGGTAATGTGACCGTCTATAAAGCTCGACTTGTCGCAAAGGGGTTTCGACAAATTCAAGGAGTTGACTACGATGAGACATTCTCTCCCGTAGCGATGCTAAAGTCAGTTAGGATTATGTTAGCAATTGCTGCATATTTCGATTATGAGATATGGCAGATGGATGTTAAAACCGCGTTTCTCAATGGGAATATTGAAGAAGAGTTGTATATGATACAACCAAAGGGTTTTGTCGATCCTAAGGATGCTAACAAGGTGTGCAAGCTTCAGCGATCCATCTATGGATTTAAGCAAGCATCACGAAGTTGGAATCTCCGCTTTGATGAGGTGATCAAAGAGTTTGGATTTGTCCAAACTTATGGAGAAGCTTGTATTTACAAGAAAGTGAGTGGGAGCAATGTGGTATTTCTGATATTATATGTGGATGACATATTATTGATTGGAAATGATATAGATCTTTTAAACAGTGTTAAAAGTTATCTAAACAGCAAATTTTCAATGAAGGACCTAGGTGAAGCGTCATACATATTAGGCATAAAGATCTATAGAGATAGATCTAGGCGCCTAATAGGGCTATCGCAAAGTACATACCTTGATAAGATTTTAAAGAAGTTTAAAATGGACGGAAGTAAGAAGGGGTTCTTACCTATGTTGCAAGGCAAGACATTGAGTAAGACTGAAAGTCCGGCTTCGGCGGAAGAAAGAGAGATAATGGACAAAGTCCCCTATGCTTCAGCCATAGGCTCTATAATGTACGCCATGCTATGTACAAGACCGGATGTGGCACATGCTATTAGTTTGACTAGTAGGTACCAATCGGATCCAGGTTCGGAACACTGGATAGCGGTCAAGAATATCCTTAAGTACTTACGAAGAACTAAGGATATGTTTCTTGTATACGGAGGTGAAGAAGAGCTCGTCGCTAAGTGTTATGTCGACGCTAGCTTTGACACCGATCCGGATGACTCTAAGTCTCAATCCGGATACGTATTTCTCATGAATGGCGGAGCGGTTAGTTGGAGGAGCTCCAAACAACCTGTGGTAGCAGGATCAACAACGGAGGCCGAATATGTTGCTGCTTCAGAAGCGGCTCAGGAAGCAGTTTGGATGAAGGAGTTCATATCCGAACTAGGAGTGGTGGCAAACGCATTGGACCCAATGGTGATCTATTGTGATAACAATGGTGCCATTGCCAATGCCAAAGAGCCAAGGTCTCACAAGCATTCCAAGCATATTAAGCGCCGGTTTCACTCCATCCGCGAGCATGTCAAGGATGGAGATATAAAGATTTGTAAAGTACATACAGATCTCAATGTAGCAGATCCGTTGACTAAAACTCTCCCTAGAGCAAAACATGATCAACACCAGAACTCAATGGGTGTTAGATTTATCACTATGTAACTAGATTATTGTCTCTAGTGCAAGTGGGAGACTGAAGGGAATATGCCCTGAGAGGCAATAATAAAGTGTTTATTATGTGTATTCCAAGTATATGATAGATGTTTATTTTGCATGCTATAATTGTATTAATACGGAAATGTTAATACATGTGTGTTTAATAAACAAACAAAAAGTTCCTAGTTATGCCTCTCTCATAAACTAGCTCGTTGATTAACAAGATGATCAAGGTTTCCTGATCATGGACATTGGATGTTGTTAATAACGGGATCACAACATTAGTGTAATGGTGTGATGAACATTCATCCGAAGTATAGCATTACGATCAAATTCATTGAGTTTATATTGCTATAACAACTTACGAAGTGATCCTAATCCTTAGACCATGAGATCATGTCAATCACTAACACCGGAAGAGTTTCTTGATAACATCAAACGTCACACCGTAACAGGGTGATTATAAAGATGGATTCAGAACTAATAAAGTGTTATGTTGAGGCCCATGGATCGAGAGTGGAATTTGTTCATCCCGATGACGGATAGATATACTCTGGGCCCTCTCGGTGATATCACATTGATTAGCTTGCAAGCAAGTGATTTGATCACTAGAATGTTATATCACAGGAACGAGAAAAGAGTGCATGTCGGTAACGAGATCAAACTAGGTATGGAGATACCGATGATCGAATCTCGGACATGTAATATATCGTGAAACAAAGGGATTAAGATACTAGCGTAAAAGGTTCCGACGATCACAAGAAAGTCATCGTTGAATGTGTGGGAGTCAGTATGGGTCTCCAGATCCCGCTTCTGATTATTGATCCGAGAGGGGTCTCGATCATGTCCGCATTATTCACGAACCGTAGGGTGACACACTTAAGAGACACCGACATCCAATTGGAGCAAAAGTTTCATGCCGAAAAGAAAAGGAAAGCGCAGGAATTTATTTCACTAGACACCGAAACTGTTTCGGTTGAAATTGCTGAAACTGGTTCTGCATGTGAAATGGAATACTAGCAAGGGGTTTTATGTGAATGTTTGTTAATTAAAGTAATTAACAAAATTCTGAATAAATAAATAAAAGAGTTTTATTTAAATGAGAGCTTGCATTAAATTTGGTGGAAATTTAATGCATGTGAGTGGATTTTTGAGTGGAGGCTTTTTAATGGGAGTGGAGGCTTTTCATTTTGAGTGGGAGCTCCACCCACATGAATGTGGAAGAGGTGGGGGCAGCCCCATGGCTGGGCTCCATGCCCCTTGGGTGCCCCCCCCTCTCCCCTATAAAAGCCCCCCCTCTCCTCCTCTCACACCACACCTCCTCGTGAAGGATCTCTCTCCCCCTCTAGAATTTATCCCCCATGGTCTCGGACTAGCGAGATACATGTTCCCGGTGGCTATTCGGCAAGAAAGAGTTGTGCTTCCGCTGCATCGCTGGAGCGAGGAGGCGGAGGTTGCTCGGTGCCTCGAACGTGTGTGCGAGCACGGATGCGCTGCTGATTTGCGGCGCTAGGACTTCCTCTCGATCTTGAGATCGGCAAGAGATCGTCTACATCAACCACGAGTTGAACTCGTTAAGCTTTGTCGGTCTTCAAGGGTATGTTCTCTACGGATATACATCCGCCCGTTGTTTGTATCTAGTAGATGGATCTTGGTATATAGTTCACATCGTAGGAAAATTTTTGTTTTCTATGCTGCGAACCCTACAATATATTCCCTTCGTCTCGCGATATTTTACTTGCCCGAGATTCGATCGTCGGTACCGTCATACCTAGTTCAATCTCGTTCATAGCAAGTACTTTACT
Organism: Avena atlantica; assembly: GCA_910589765.1. Lineage (NCBI taxonomy): Eukaryota > Viridiplantae > Streptophyta > Magnoliopsida > Poales > Poaceae > Avena > Avena atlantica. Next base: position 152,745,873 of record OU342739.1, read on the forward strand.
CGTTCCGTAATCCGATATCACTTTGTGATTAACTCCTTAACCACATGCTTGCAAGCGGTGTTGATATCGATTACCGAGTAGGCCCGAAGTATATCTCTCCGACTTGGGAGGGACAAATTCCATCTCGATACATACAACCCAACAGATACTTTCCGATCACCTGAGAGACACCTTTATGATCACCCTCTCATAGGATGATGTTTGATGACCTCAAAGCTTTCTTCCGATACCAGGGAGTTGTATTATCTCATGTCTAAGGAATACAATATTTGACATAGGAAAAGCTTCGCAAAGATGAACACGATGAAACGATCTAATTGCTTTGCTTAGTTTGGGTTTGTCCATCATATCATTCTCCAATGATATGATCTCATTATCAATTGACAACTCATGTCTATGGTTAGGAAACCTTAACCATCATTGATCAATGAGCTAGTCCTTAGAGGCGTACCAGGGACACGGTGTTGTTCACAAACCACACAAGTATTAATGTTTCCGCTTAATACAATTCTAGCATGGAATATAAACTTTATCATGAACATGAATTATAATAATAACATATTTATTATTGCCTCTAGGGCATAATTCCAACACGCGCACGTTGCTGGGGTTCCAGCGGCGAGGAGACCAGGCAGGCTGGGGCGGTGCCGGTGACGGCCAAGATGGGGACTGGGAGTGCTGGGGTCGGGGACGAGCATCAACGGGGAGAGAAGAGAGGACCCTGGCGGCGGCGGGTGGTTGGCCAGAGGGAGAAGAGAGCCAGGGGAGAGCGGGTCGGGGTAGGTGGTGGGGGTCGGGCCAGGTGGCGTACGTGGCGTGTGTGCTGACGTGGGGTTTGACCCGGTGGGGAGGCTGAGGTGGCGGGCTGGGATAGGATAGGGGGAAGGGAGTGGTGAGGTGTCGCCAAGGGATTGGAGGGGGTGAGGTGGCTGAAGGGTGGGTAGAATAAGACTGGGTAGGAAAAGGGTTTAGGGGGGCTGGTTTTGTTCTGGGGGTGGCCGACTGGGTCGGATCGGCCCGGTACGGCTGCCCCTAAAAATAATATAAATTTGTATTTAATTTAAAATAAACTTTTGTAAATAGTTTTTAGACAAATAAAAGACCCGGAAAAGCCCGGCGCTTTAATTTGAAATTGAGACGGGGAATATTTAGAAAACCAAACTAGGCTTTTAGACAATAGGTTTCGACAAACAAATGCATGATGACATGATGATGCTCAAATGCAATGTGGCATGATGACATGAGCATGCGGTCATGACGATGCAATGCACAAAAACAACGCGATTTTCTAGTAGTGGTTTTTTGCGGGATGCCACACCCTTCGCCTATAAGAATCCCCCGATGTAGAAACCCTAAGTACCCGATCAAATCTCCACGAAACCTTCTGTAGCCACCGCCACCATCGTCCCTAGATCGGGGGGGAGGGGGGTCTGAAGTTCTTCCCGGCACCCTACTAGAGGGGAGATCATCCCGGAGGTCTTCTCTCCGGTATGATGCGTGAGTAGTTCCACCTTGGACTATGGGTCCATGTAGTAGCTAGATGGTTGTATCTCCTCCTTGTGCTTTCATGTATAGATCTTGTGAGCTCCATTCATGATCAAGATCTAATCTATTTGTAATCATGCATGTTGTGTTTGCGGGGATCTGATGGATATTGAGATTATTATGTTGGTTTGATTAATGGTTTTGTCTTTATGATTCTATCATGTCTGTGTTGTTTGTGATCTCCGTTGTTAGTAGCTATCTTGGCCAAGTAGTTGCTAGTGACTCCAAGAGGGAGTATTTATGCTCGATAGTGGGTTCATTCCTCTAGTTTCCAAGGGAAGTGACAGAAATATCTTCGGTTGTAGATATATTGTTGCTACTAGGGAGAAAACAACGGTCTCTTGTTCATAGAACATGTGGACTGTTTACCTTACACACTTTGCTTAAAGTAGTTGTCTGTTGCTTGCAACTTAATACTGGAGGGGGTTCGGATGATAACCTGAAGGTGGATTTCTAGTCATAGATACAGTTGGATGGCGGTCTATCTATATTGTTGTATTGCCCAATCGAATCTCATAGGATCTTTCTAACTAGTAATTGCATTGTTATGCCTTGCTCAATTCCTGTCAATTGCCCTGTTGTAATTTGTTTACCCTTCATGCCATGTTATTTATATAAGGAGAGCACCTCTAGTGAACTATGGACCCCGGTCCAATCTTTACCATTGATACATCTTCCACTGTTACTTTTTTACTTGCTGCAAACCATTACCTTCCACACCAAACGTGTAATCCTTTGTTACAGCAAACCGGTAAGCTTGACAACCTCGCTGATTCATTAGGAAAAAGTCTTAAGTTTGTCTTGTGTAGGTCTCCGCGTTGCTTGCAACACCTGTGTGACGTTTCCTTCCTCCTTCTGGTTCGATAACCTCGGTCTCTACTGAGGGAAAACTTGCTGTTGTGCTGCTTCGCACCTTACTCTTAGGGTTCCCAACAAGACTCCACATCAAGCACCAAGTTCTCTGGCTCCACCAAGGAGACATTATGTTGTGAGTGTTGACACTATGTTGTGCTGCTTAATCTATAAATAGGCTTCCTTGTGAACTTCAACTACAAGGAAGATCGTGTGCGAGACCAGGGACACCACTACGGCGGAGCTTCTCGAAGATGTCCTAGGACCTCGTCCTCAGACATCTTCGAGGAGCTCGCCGTAGAGGCACTCCCTAATATGTTAAGTTAGTTAGCTTCATCAGCATACTGATTTAGCTAGAAAAGATATAAACTGAAAGATGGTGTGCAAGAGCAGGGACACCACTACGGCAGAGCTTCTCGAAGATGTCTTAGGATGCCTCGTCCTCAGACATCTTCGAGGATCTCGCCATATAGGCACTCCCTAATTTAATTTTGTAGCTCCTCGGCGTGTTCATGTTTTTGTTCTTACTTGCTTAACTGGCTGACGATTAATTAAAATGCTAGGGCGCCACTATATATATGTGTGCCTTCATAGTTTTGGTACTTATTTTTGTTCCAATGGATTTTGTGACGAAAGATAGAAGAAAGAAGAATATTTTGTTGCTCGACGGTGACATGATGCACTGTGAACCGTCTAAATTTCAAGACTACATGCCAAACCAAGATATGTAGATAGGATGAACTCATGTATCTATGTGCTTCGATGAATCAAGTAAATTTCGAAAACTATATGTGCCAAATTAACCAGATATATAGAGATTAATCCACACAAATCTATCCATTTCTAGAGCATGAAATGAGTTAAAACAAGCAATGAAAGATGAAATGATGAAGTTGCTAACCTCTTAGGACCCTTGATAGATGTGGAGCCAAAAAATCCTCACAAATCTTGAGAAAAATTGGGAAGAACTCGAGCTTGAGGGGAGAAATTTGAGAGAGATGCTTGTGTGAGCTTAAAATGGCTCGGGCTGGGAAGGAGAAAAAGATATAGTCGGGACCTTAATCCCGGTTTGAGAACCAAACTGGGACTAAAGGTCCACGTATCTGCTCTTTTCCTGCGCCAGACCCTTTAGCCCCGGTTTGTTAAACGAACCGGGACTAAACGTCCCCACCGAACCGGGACTAATGTCTTCTGAGCCTGCGGCCGTTTCTAGCCGTTGGAACTAGGGCTGTCAACGAGCCGAACTCGAGCGAACATTGTTAGTGAATGGTTTCGCGGCATAGTAAATCAAAATTTTCTACGGAGCGAACAGAGGGAAAGCCAAGATCTAATCTAGGAGATGCAAACAACGAGAGAGATTGGATTAGATCTTCATACCCTTGAAGATTCGCACAGCGGAACGTTCGTCGGAACGTGGGTGATGTAGTCGTACTCGCTTCTCCTCCTCGCGATCCGATCCGATCTAGCACCACAAGTGGCGGTGCCTCCGTGAGATGCACACGTGCAGCACCTCGACGTCTCCTCCTTCCTCGGACCAGCGAGTATGGTGGAGAGATAGATTGGATCTACAACACGACGGCGTGGTGTATATGGTGGAGAATTTCTGCTGCAGGGCTTCGCCTACAAACAGTCGGGAGGGAGAGAGGAAGGTAGCAAGGCTGCTAGGGCTTGGAGGAAGGTGTGTCTGGGGGGAAGGGGCGCACCACCCCTCTATATATAGAGGGGGGGCGGCCAGCCCTTGCCCCTCCTCCAAGCCTATCTCTAGTTTAAACAATTTAAACTCTCCCTTATCTAGAAATCCTATCTCTAGTTTAAACGATTTAAACTCTCCCTTATCTAGAAATTCTATCCCGAGATTTAAACGAGTCAAATCTCTCTAGAATTGGCTGGGCCCTATGGGGCCTTGTGCCCCTGGCCCAATGCGGCCAGGACACTCCCTCATAGGCCCATGCCCCCTCCCGGAAGGTGGGGCCACGTTGGTCCCCTTCCGGAAGGTTCTAGAAGCTTCCGGTACAATACCGATTAACCCGGAACAATTCCGAACTCCAAAAACTGCACTTCCTTATATGAATCTTATTCTCCGGACCATTCCGGAACCTCTCGTGATATCCCGGATCCCATCCGAGACTCCGAACAAAAATTCATAAACCAATTATCCAATCTATCCTAGCGTCGAGATACGTTAAGTGTGTGACCCTGCGGGTTCGAGAATATGCAGACATGATCTTCTATCAATAATCAACAGCGGGGTCTGGGCACCCATATTGACTCCCACACATTCATCGATGATCATATCGGATGAACCACGATGCCAGGATTCAATCAATCCCATATATATATTCCCTTCGTCTCGCGATATTTTACTTGCCCGAGATTCGATCGTCGGTACCGTCATACCTAGTTCAATCTCGTTCACAGCAAGTACTTTACTCGTTCCGTAATCCGATATCACTTTGTGATTAACTCCTTAACCACATGCTTGCAAGCGGTGTTGATATCGATTACTGAGTGGGCCCGAAGTATATCTCTCCGACTTGGGAGGGACAAATTCCATCTCGATACATACAACCCAACAGATACTTTCCGATCACCTGAGAGACACCTTTATGATCACCCTCTCATAGGATGACATTTGATGACCTCAAAGCTTTCTTCCGATACCAGGGAGTTGCATTATCTCATGGTCTAAGGAATACAATATTTGACATAGGAAAAGCTTCGCAAAGACGAACACGATGACACGATCTAATTTCTCTGCTTTGTTTGGGTCTATCCACCATATCATTCTCCCAATGATATGATCTCATTATCAATTGACAACTCATGTCTATGGTTAGGAAACCTTAACCATCATTGATCAATGAGCTAGTCCATAGAGGCGTACTAGGGACACGGTGTTGTTTACAAACCACACAAGTATTAAAGTTTCCGCTTAATACAATTCTAGCATGGAACATAAACTTTATCATGAACAAGGATTATAATAATAACATCTTTATTATTGCCTCTAGGGCATAATTCCAACAGTCTCCCACTTGCACTAGAGTCAATAATCTAGTTTACATCTGGCAACAATCTCACTCCCATGGCACTGAGGTGTTGATCATGTTTTATACGTGGAAGAGGTTTAGTCAATGGATCTGCGACATTCAGATCCGTATGTACTTTGCTAATCTTCAGATCTCCATCTGCTATATAATCTTGGATTATATGAAACTTGCGGTTGATATGCTTGGTCTTTGGATGATATCTTGGTTCCTTAGCGAGTGCTATGGCGCCAGTGTTATCACACAATATCTCCAGTGGGTCCAATGCACTTGGAACCACGCCAAGCTCAGTGATGAAGTTTCTGATCCAAACTCCTTCACTTGACGCTTCTGCAGCAGCCATGTATTCCGCTTCTACTGTAGATCCCGCGATCACGCTTTGCTTGCAGCTTCTCCAGCTCACAGCTCCTCCATTCAAAATATAAACGTATCCTGTCTGAGATTTAGAATCATCCTTGTCGGTGTCGAAACTAGCATCGACGTAACCTTTTACGACAAGCTGTTCATCACCCCCATAGACTAAGAACATTTCTTTAGTTCTATTTAGGTACTTTAGGATGTTCTTCACGGCTGTCCAGTGTTCCACTCCTGGATCACTTTGATATCTGCTCGTCAAACTAAGAGCATTGGACACATCCGGGCTAGTACACAGCATGGCATACATGATGGAACCTATGGCCGAGGCATAAGGCACTTTGCTCATAGCTTCCCTATCATTTACCGTAGCTGGACACTGAGCCTTGCTCAATATCTTACCTGACAACATAGGCACTGAACCTTTCTTTGCCTTATCCATTCTGAACCTTTTCAGAACTTTGTCTAGGTATGTACTCTGGCTTAAAGCTATCAGGCGTCTTTGTCTATCTCTACAGATCTTGATGCCCAATATATAAGCAGCTTCACCTAGGTCTTTCATTGAAAAACACTTGTTCAAATAACTCTTCACATCGTTAAGCATGTTGATGTCATTTCCGATAATCAATATGTCATCCACATACAGTACCAGAAACGTCACCGAGCTCCCACTCACTTTCTTGTAGATGCAAGCTTCGTAGCAATTTGGAACAAATCCAAAGCTCTTGATCACTTGATCAAAACGAAGGTTCCAACTCCGAGATGCTTGCTTCAGTCCATAAATGGAACGCTGAAGTTTGCATACTTTACTAGCATCCTTAGGATCGACAAAACCCTCGGGTTGCATCATATACAACTCTTCATCAATGTTGCCATTGAGGAAAGCAGTCTTGACATCCATCTGCCATATTTCATAATCATGAAACGCAGCAATTGCTAATAAAATCCGAATGGACTTAAACATCGCTACGGGAGAGAAAGTCTCATCGTAGTCAACACCTTGAACTTGTCGAAAACCTTTTGCGACAAGCCGTGCTTTATAGACGGTAACATTACCATCCGCGTCCGTTTTCTTCTTGAAAATCCATTTGCACTCAACGGCCTTTCGGTCGCTAGGAGGATCCACCAAAGTCCATACTTGGTTTTCGCTCATGGATCCCAATTCGGATTTCATGGCTTCCAGCCATTTCTCAGAGTCTGGGCTCATCATCGCTTCCTCATAGTTCGTAGGTTCACTGTCTTCTACCAACAAGACAGTCAAGACAGGGTTGCCGTACCACTCAGGAGGGGCACGCGACCTTGTCAACCTGCGACGTTCAGTAGAAGCATCGTCCGAAGCTTCATGATCCTTGTCATTAGCTTCCTCTATTGTTGGTGCAGGCGGCACTGGAACAATTTCAGGTGTTGCGCTACTCTCCAATTCAAGAGAAGGTTCAATAACCTCGTCTAGCTCTACTTTCCTCCCACTCACTTCTTTCGAGAGAAACTCCTTCTCAAGAAAGGAACCGTTCTTTGCGACAAACACTTTGCCTTCGGTTCTGTGATAGAAGGTATACCCAATAGTTTCCTTAGGGTATCCTATGAAGACGCATTTCTCCGCTTTGGGTTCGAGCTTGTCCGGCATCAACTTCTTGACGTCAGCTTCGCATCCCCAAACTTTAAGAAACGACAACTTAGGTTTAGCACCAAACCACAGTTCATACGGTGTCGTCTCAACGGATTTAGATGGAGCCCTATTTAAAGTGAATGCAGCGGTTTCTAATGCATAACCCCAAAATGATAACGGCAAATCAGTAAGAGACATCATCGATCGGACCATATCTAATAGGGTTCGATTCCGGCGTTCAGACACACCATTGCGCTGTGGTGTTCCGGGTGGCGTGAGTTGCGAAACAATTCCGCTTGCTTTAAGATGCGTGAGAAAATCATAACTCAAATATTCGCCCCCACGATCGGATCGTAGAAACTTAATCTTTCTGTTATGATGGTTCTCCACTTCATTCTGAAATTCTTTGAACTTTTCAAACGTTTCAGATTTATGTTTCATTAAATAGATATACCCATATCTACTTAAGTCATTGGTAAAAGTGAGGAAATAGCGATATCCACCACGCGTCGAAACACTCATCGGTCCGCATACATCGGTATGTATGATTTCCAACAAGTCCGTTGCTCGCTCCATCATACTAGAGAACGGGGTTTTGATCATCTTGCCCATGAGGCATGGTTCGCATGTGTCAAATGATTCAAAATCAAGAGACTCCAAAAGTCCATTAGAATGGAGTTTCTTCATGCGCTTTACTCCAATATGACCTAGACGACAGTGCCACAAATAAGTAGTATTATCACTATCTACTTTGCATCTCTTAGCCTCAATGTTATGGATGTGTGTTTCATCCCTTTCGAGATTTAGAAGAAATAAACCATTCACAAGAGGTGCATGACCATAAAAGATGTTACTCATATAAATAGAACAACCATTATTCTCCGATTTAAATGAATAACCGTCTTGCAATAAACACGATCCGGAAATGATGTTCATGCTCAACGCATGCACATAATAACATTTATTAAGGTTTAAAACTAATCCCGAAGGTAAAACTAAGGAGAGCGTGACGACGGCCATCACATCAACTCTTGATCCGTTGCCAACGCGTATCGTCACCTCATCCCTCGCAAGTCGCCGTCTATTCCGTAGCTCCTGTTTCGAGTTACAAATATTAGCAACTGAACCGGTATCAAATACCCAGGCACTACAACGAGGGCTAGTAAGGAAAACATCAATAACATGTATATCAAATATACCTTTGATGGTGCCAGCCTTCTTGTCCGCTAAGTACTTCGGACAGTTGGGCTTCCAGTGACCCTTGTCCTTGCAATAGAAGCACTCAGTGTCCGGCTTGGGACCAGACCTGAGCTTCTTCTCAGCAGGGGCATTGCGCTTGCCGCCGCCCTTCTTGAAGGGCTTCTTTGCTCCCTTACCTTTCTTAAAGGAGGGCTTGTTGACCATCAACACATGATTATCCTTCTTGATGTCCACTTCCGCAGCCTTCAGCTTTGCGAAGAGCTCGGTGATCGTATCAGTGGAACCAATCTGATTATGAGTCACTATAAAACTTTTGTAGCTGGGAGGGAGTGATTGCAGAACCCTGTCAATCTTGAGCTCCTCTGGAATCGTGCATTCCAGTTGCTCAAGGCGTTGAGTGTAGCCCGACATCTTTATGGCGTGCTCACTAACGGAACTCCCTTCCTCCATCTTGCAGTTAAAGAACTTCTCAGAGATCTCATATCTCTCACAACGGGCTTGAGTCTGAAACATGGTTTTCAGCTCCTCGAGAATCTCAAAGGGCCCGGGATAGGTTTCAAAACGATTTTGAAGCTCCGGTTCCATAGCAAACAACATGGTGCTCTTAATCACACCATAATCATCTTTGCACGACTGATAGACAACTTTCTCATCAGCCGGCTGTGGCATCCCGCAAAAAAAAAAACCACTACTAGAAAATTGCGTTGAATTTGTGCATTGCATCGTCATCATCATGCATTGTTGCATAAAACTATTTCGCAAAGCCCGTTTTGTTTACTAAAACGCCCCATCTTTATTCAAATATCAAAACCCGGGTCTCCGGATTATTTTGTTTTGTCGGATATCGGTTTACAAAAGCCTTGTTTGAAATAAATAAAAATATTTATTATTTTAGCGGGGCAGTCGAACGGGCCGATTGACCCGAACGACCACCCTAGAAAAATAAAACGGTCCACTAGACAAATCCTATAGCTACCAGCTAACCTACCCACACACCCCCTCCACCTCACCCCACCCAATCCCCACTTGCCATCTCACCCTCTCCCCTCCCCCTAGCCTACCAGACGCTGCCACCTAATCCTACCCCACTCCCCATCCCCAGCACCCAACTCACTCCCCAACACACACAGCACACGACACACTCACCCAGCCCCACCCCACACACTCACACGCACGCCGCTGCAGCTGGGCCCCACGCGCGCAGCGCCTGCCTCCCCCCGGCCCACCTCCTGCAGCCGGCCCCACCCACAGTGCCACACCCCGCCCGTGCCCCCGCGTCCTCTCCCCTCTCCCGCAACCTCCCTCCTCCTCCCTGGCTCTCTTCCCCACGCGTAGCAGCCCGCGTCGCCTCCCCCGGTGCGCTGCCCCCTTTCCCTCCGCCTCCGGCCTCCACCGCAACGCCTGCCCCGCCGCGGCCGCTCTCGCCCTCCGCCTCCCGCGCGCCTGCAGTCCTCCCCGTCCCCGCGTCCCTCACCCCCCTCGCCGGCGTCTGCCCGCCTCCGACCAACCGCCGCGCAGCGCCCCGCCGCCCCGCTCTCTCCTCTCCGGTGCCCCCAGGTCCCCCGCCGCGCCCGTCGCTCGCCCGGCCATCTCCTCTCCTTCCCCACCCCGCCGCCGCACTCCGCTCCCGCTCGCAGCAGCCTCCGCGCCCGCGGCCGCCCGAGCTCCGCGCGGCCGAGCTCCTCCCTGGACCCGACCGCGTCGGCCCCTCCTCCGTTCGTCGCCCTCCGTCGAGCCTCCACCGACCTCGTCCTCCCTCCGCTGCCAGCGCGGTCCCGCCGCTCGCCGCCGGCCGCGTCGACCACCGCCACCGCCGGCCATCCGCCTCCGCTCGCCCTCGCCCACCGTCGGTCTTCACCGCCGCGCAACCCGCCGTCCTCGCCCTCCGCGCGATCGACGCCAGCCCCGCCCGCAGCAGCCCCCCCCTCCCCCCCCCCCCCCCCCCCCCGCGGGCCCATCTTCCTGAAGCGCTCACCCCGCCGCCGGCCAGCGCGCCGCCCGCGTCGCCTCCGCGCGGCCACGCCGGCGCCGCCCGCGGCTGCTCCCCCTCCGCTCCTCTCCGCCTCTGCCCCCGTCCCCAGGCGCCGCCGCAGCAGGACCCCGCGTCGCCCTCATCCGCGCCTGCGCCGCAGCAGCCGGCCCCGCGTTCCCGAGCTCTTCCCCGTCGCCGGCCTGAGCCCCAACCACCTCGCTGTCGCCTCCCGCCGCCGGCCAGCGCGCCGGGCCCCTGCAGCGTCTCCCTGGCCTATGCCCTTTGGAGCTCCTGGGTGAGCTATGTGTGGCCGATGCCTGATATGGAGAAGTGAGGTTGACGATGGTACTAGATATGTGGTGTTCGATGACCAAGTACCAAGCTCTCCAACACGGACTTGTCACTTCCGAAGGAGTCGACGACAGGAAACATCAAGGACTTCTTCCGGGAGCCCGAAGAACGCCGACATGCATGCGAAGACCAAGCCGCGACACCCCGTAACCGGTGTCGCGCCAAGATCTCCGAAAACCCCGTTACCGGATGAGTTCGCCATCGACCTCGAGTTCTCCCACACGGATACCAAGCGACAAGATCTCCTTCATGGAAAACGAAGCCGAACCGGAGACCTCCGTCATGGATCATCGAGCACTTCTACACGGACCCACGGGATGACATGTTCTTCGCCCAAGGGCGACAAGGTTCTCTTCACGGACGTCGGGACCCCGACATCGAAACGACAAGAACATCGTCATAGAACCCGAAGGCCACATGTGCGACAAGTACTCCCTCGAGGACGCCGAGTGCTTCACCCTGGGAGCGACAAGACCTACTTCTGTATCCGAGAACGAGCCGCCGAGACCGGATCCCGAAACCGTCGAACCCTGGACCCTGAGACCGGACCCCGAACCCCCGGAGCCCAAGATCGTCGAGAACCCTAATGTGTGAACCCCTTCCCGAAAACCCTATTTTATAACATAACAACAAATTGTTGCATATATAATTGTCATCTCGCATGCATATCTGTGGTTTGGGGGCCTTATGCCGATTCACCTCTAATTAAATATGGGGCCCATATGCAGGCAAATCTAGTCTTATATTGGCCTCATTTAAATTTGTGCATCGAACCGTTGTCATATCTTGTCTTGTTAAAACAACATTTAAAATGCGGGGTATCTAAACTACTAGAACCATATAATTAAATTTCGGGACCCCGGTTCCACTTAATATGACCTAATTGCATCGCACCTTTGCCATGCCATACATCATACATGCATCATGCCGATCTTCTGCCGTTGTATTAAATATTGCATCCGGTGTTTATGCTAGTGTTTTGCTTCTTCGCGGATAAGACCGTTGAGTTGATGTGAGCTTCGCCCGATCTTCGGATGAACCCTTCGACAATGTTTTCAGGCGAGCATCTTCCCCTTTCTACCTATCTTACTTTTATAGTATTTACTTCCCTCCTGTTGATCTATTGCTATCTGTGTTGCGTTGCTCTAGTTTCGTACCCGTGATATCCCTTGCAGCCATATATAGCCTTGGACACATCCTATTACCTGTTGTTTGGTAGATAGTTGGACCCGCGTGTCGTAGTCGCTTGCTCAAGTGCTGTTGCATGTCGCCGAGTACTACAATTGTTGGAGAATTGCCACATGTTGATGTTGAAGATGATCATGGTTTTAATTATTGTTTCACTTTAATTCATGTTTAACAACTAAAATTGAATTAAGCAGAGGCATCGGTGGGTGATAGATAACATTTGGTTTCCGACCGCCCACTTGTGTCCCGTAGGACCCCGAGTTCTTGACACCTGTTCCGAGATCGAGCGCGCTAACCACAGGTGGGGAGATATGGGCCCCCCATTGATTATTACCTGATTTCAAAGTATTGTACTGGGGGCCACAAACTAGTTTGAGGTTTTATGCCATGCTTTACTGCTTTATTTAAATTGTGCGACATATAGCACCTGTACTGTTTAGGATCGGGACACGTTTTCGCGGTGTCGACAGTCCCCGTTTGGGGATTTGCTGTCGCTCACTGCCGTCTACCCAAACCCTAAGTCCGTCTCGGAGACCGGCCGACTTCGTTACGGGTGTCGACTTGGTGGGGTGGCCCCCACGTACTTGCTTTGGGTCTGGGAACGTCGTGACTTAGGCCCCGCCGACATACCGATGGGTGTATGTTAACTGATCTGGCAAAAAGGGTCGAAGTGCCTGTGGATACTTTGGTGCACCCCTGCAGGGTTAAATCTTTTCGAGAAGCCGTGTCCGCGGTTATGGACGACTTGGAGCACAGTGCTTGATCATAGACAACTATAACTAAAGTTTACTGTTATAATTTGACTTGTATCCGATTTGACTAGTAATCAACTTCACTACATCGGAATGGCTAAATAAAAGTATCAACAACTGCTGGGTTTTGGGGTTATCTCATGCTAATTGCATCTGACTAGTAAGTGTTGCCACTACAACGGAATGGTTAACTAAAAGTGCCCACTGCTTACTTCATCAGGACGACTATCTAAACCTGACTAGTAAAGTGCCGCAACTATAACTGAATAAGTAAAACTGCCAACTGTGTGAGTTCCTCGGTTGACTTCCTCGATGGTCTCGAGGGGGAGACGCCAGGATGGGTTTGTTTGGTGATAGTATCAGGTTGGATCCGAATAGGTCTTTCTCACCCCTCTCTGATAGCCGCCAGTTGTATCGAGTCTCTATAGGTTATTCAGTGCATGCTGCCGCTGCCGCTCAGTCCACCATACCTATGTAGGCGAGGACCGCCGAATTCTAGCCTCGCCGTGTACTGGCCTCACTACTGACGCTCCTCTTTTTCCTTTTCCCTTTGTCGGCACCCCTTTTGTTTAAGCAGGTTTGAGATCGACGTCGTTAGTAGGGTTACCCTTCCGGCTTGGCCTGGGCAGGGTTATGGACGCCATTGGTTATTCTTCAGGGCTCTTAGCCCCATTTGCATCTTGTCCGTAGCTGGACGCTCTATCGTTTTCAAGGTGATTTGGATCTTTGTATATTATATTTGTATTCTTGACTCATGGAGTCGCCGTTATATATGTATCTGTTCTGTGGGTCCCATCGAGGACTGTTGTGTAATGTTATTACTTCGTTTTCCACCCGCACGCAAGTGCCTGGTGGGCACCTTCGAATCGTTTCTATGCGGGTTTGGCGGGTTTCGCTAAAACTTGCATAGGGCCGATTCTGAGGGTGTTACAGAGTGGTATCAGAGCTCAGCAGTTGCGATACCCCACAAGTCCAGCCTGTAGGATAACCTAGCTAACGGCCGAAGTAGAATGTCAAAACTATTTTTGCAAAAATCGGTTGGATAGTTCTGATTAGGTCTGATTTTATTCCTTACCCCTCTGCTATTCTCCTCTTATCTCGACGTGTTTTGAACCTGCTCTCTTATCTTTTCTTCGAGTCCAGGATTTCTCGTGGTTGGGTTTTCCGTCATACCTTCAGGGTTTTGCTTCCTCCTTTGGTAACGGTGTTGCTACATCTGGTCTTCATGCTATCCGAGGAATCCTCCGTCTGGTGGACTTCTCTTGTTCCTTCTCGTGCCTTCCGGTGTTTTCCGACGCGACGACATCATCTACGCCAGATCCGATGCAGAGTCTGCATCACTCCTTGTTTCCGAACCTCGCTTGTCGAGATCTTCAGTCTGAATCCTGAGGGTTGGTTGCATAATCTGTCTATTCGTGTACATAGTAATGCTTTGAGTGCGGGATGGAGTCGCGACCATACCACTACTCTTATCATTCGCTTATGTACATTGAATGGTGGATCGATGCAATTTGCTCCTTCCACGGAAGCTAGAGGTGGCTTAATTTGCTGATACCTCTACCTTCGACCTTTTTGTTTCCGGAGTGCTCTCTCGACGATCACGGACAACGACCTCTTGTTAGTGGTGTCGCGAGGGACTACACGAAGCGAGAAGACGCAGATCGCCGACCTTCTTTCCGGTACCATGAGGCGGATCTCGAGGGCGAGATCCATTGTTAGTGGTGTCGAATTGTGGCATCCCGCAAAAAAAACCACTACTAGAAAATCGCGTTGAATTTGTGCATTGCATCGTCATCATCATGCATTGTTGCATAAAACTATTTCGCAAAGCCCGTTTTGTTTACTAAAACGCCCCATCTTTATTCAAATATCAAAACCCGGGTCTCCGGATTATTTTGTTTTGTCGGATATCGGTTTACAAAAGCCTTGTTTGAAATAAATAAAAATATTTATTATTTTAGCGGGGCAGTCGAACGGGCCGATTGACCCGAACGACCACCCCAGAAAATAAAACGGTCCACTAGACAAATCCTATAGCTACCAGCTAACCTACCCACACACCCCCTCCACCTCACCCCACCCAATCCCCACTTGCCACCTCACCCTCTCCCCTCCCCCTAGCCTACCAGACGCTGCCACCTAATCCTACCCCACTCCCCATTCCCAGCACCCAACTCACTCCCCAACACACACAGCACACGACGCACTCACCCAGCCCCACCCCACACACTCACACGCACGCCGCTGCAGCTGGGCCCCACGCGCGCAGCGCCTGCCTCCCCCCGGCCCACCTCCTGCAGCCGGCCCCACCCACAGTGCCACACCCCGCCCGTGCCCCCGCGTCCTCTCCCCTCTCCTGCAACCTCCCTCCTCCTCCCTGGCTCTCTTCCCCACGCGTAGCAGCCCGCGTCGCCTCCCCCGGCACGCTGCCCCCTTCCCCTCCGCCTCCGGCCTCCACCGCAACGCCTGCCCCGCCGCGGCCGCTCTCGCCCTCCGCCTCCCGCGCGCTTGCAGTCCTCCCCGTCCCCGCGTCCCTCACCCCCCTCGCCGGCGTCTGCCCGCCTCCGACCAACCGCCGCGCAGCGCCCCGCCGCCCCGCTCTCTCCTCTCCGGTGCCCCCAGGTCCCCCGCCGCGCCCGTCGCTCGCCCGGCCGTCTCCTCTCCTTCCCCACCCCGCCGCCGCACTCCGCTCCCGCTCGCAGCAGCCTCCGCGCCCGCGGCCGCCCGAGCTCCGCGCGGCCGAGCTCCTCCCTGGGCCCGACCGCGTCGGCCCCTCCTCCGTTCGTCGCCCTCCGTCGAGCCTCCACCGACCTCGTCCTCCCTCCGCTGCCAGCGCGGTCCCGCCGCTCGCGCCGGCCGCGTCGACCACCGCCACCGCCGGCCATCCGCCTCCGCTCGCCCTCGCCCACCGTCGGTCTTCACCGCCGCGCAACCCGCCGTCCTCGCCCTCCGCTTGATCGACGCCAGCCCCGCCCGCAGCACCCCCCCCCCCCCGCGGGCCCGTCTTCCTGAGGCGCTCACCCCGCCGCCGGCCAGCGCGCCGCCCGCGTCGCCTCCGCGCGGCCACGCCGGCGCCGCCCGCGGCTGCTCCCCCTCCGCTCCTCTCCGCCTCTGCCCCCGTCCCCAGGCGCCGCCGCAGCAGGACCCCACGTCGCCCTCATCCGCGCCTGCGCCGCAGCAGCCGGCCCCGTGTTCCCGAGCTCTTCCCCGTCGCCGGCCTGAGCCCCAACCACCTCGCTGTCGCCTCCCGCCGCCGGCCAGCGCGCCGGGCCCCTGCAGCGTCTCCCTGGCCTATGCCCTTTGGAGCTCCTGGGTGAGCTATGTGTGGCCGATGCCTGATATGGAGAAGTGAGGTTGACGATGGTACTAGATATGTGGTGTTCGATGACCAAGTACCAAGCTCTCCAACACGGACTTGTCACTTCCGAAGGAGTCGACGACAGGAAACATCAAGGACTTCTTCCGGGAGCCCGAAGAACGCCGACATGCATGCGAAGACCAAGCCGCGACACCCCGTAACCGGTGTCGCGCCAAGATCTCCGAAAACCCCGTTACCGGACGAGTTCGCCATCGACCTCGAGTTCTCCCACACGGATACCAAGCGACAAGATCTCCTTCATGGAAAACGAAGCCGAACCGGAGACCTCCGTCATGGATCATCGAGCACTTCTACACGGACCCACGGGATGACATGTTCTTCGCCCAAGGGCGACAAGGTTCTCTTCACGGACGTCGGGACCCCGACATCGAAACGACAAGAACATCGTCATAGAACCTGAAGGCCACATGTGCGACAAGTACTCCCTCGAGGACGCCGAGTGCTTCACCCTGGGAGCGACAAGACCTACTTCTGTATCCGAGAACGAGCCGCCGAGACCGGATCCCGAAACCGTCGAACCCTGGACCCTGAGACCGGACCCCGAACCCCCGGAGCCCAAGATCGTCGAGAACCCTAATGTGTGAACCCCTTCCCGAAAACCCTATTTTATAACATAACAACAAATTGTTGCATATATAATTGTCGTCTCGCATGCATATCTGTGGTTTGGGGGCCTTATGCCGATTCACCTCTAATTAAATATGGGGCCCATATGCAGGCAAATCTAGTCTTATATTGGCCTCATTTAAATTTGTGCATCGAACCGTTGTCATATCTTGTCTTGTTAAAACAACATTTAAAATGCGGGGTATCTAAACTACTAGAACCATATAATTAAATTTCGGGACCCCGGTTCCACTTAATATGACCTAATTGCATCGCACCTTTGCCATGCCATACATCATACATGCATCATGCCGATCTTCTGCCGTTGTATTAAATATTGCATCCGGTGTTTATGCTAGTGTTTTGCTTCTTCGCGGATAAGACCGTTGAGTTGATGTGAGCTTCGCCCGATCTTCGGATGAACCCTTCGACAATGTTTTCAGGCGAGCATCTTCCCCTTTCTACCTATCTTACTTTTATAGTATTTACTTCCCTCCTGTTGATCTATTGCTATCTGTGTTGCGTTGCTCTAGTTTCGTACCCGTGATATCCCTTGCAGCCATATATAGCCTTGGACACATCCTATTACCTGTTGTTTGGTAGATAGTTGGACCCGCGTGTCGTAGTCGCTTGCTCAAGTGCTGTTGCATGTCGCCGAGTACTACAATTGTTGGAGAATTGCCACATGTTGATGTTGAAGATGATCATGGTTTTAATTATTGTTTCACTTTAATTCATGTTTAACAACTAAAATTGAATTAAGCAGAGGCATCGGTGGGTGATAGATAACATTTGGTTTCCGACCGCCCACTTGTGTCCCGTAGGACCCCGAGTTCTTGACACCTGTTCCGAGATCGAGCGCGCTAACCACAGGTGGGGAGATATGGGCCCCCCATTGATTATTACCTGATTTCAAAGTATTGTACTGGGGGCCACAAACTAGTTTGAGGTTTTATGCCATGCTTTACTGCTTTATTTAAATTGTGCGACATATAGCACCTGTACTGTTTAGGATCGGGACACGTTTTCGCGGTGTCGACAGTCCCCGTTTGGGGATTTGCTGTCGCTCACTGCCGTCTACCCAAACCCTAAGTCCGTCTCGGAGACCGGCCGACTTCGTTACGGGTGTCGACTTGGTGGGGTGGCCCCCACGTACTTGCTTTGGGTCTGGGAACGTCGTGACTTAGGCCCCGCCGACATACCGATGGGTGTATGTTAACTGATCTGGCAAAAAGGGTCGAAGTGCCTGTGGATACTTTGGTGCACCCCTGCAGGGTTAAATCTTTTCGAGAAGCCGTGTCCGCGGTTATGGACGACTTGGAGCACAGTGCTTGATCATAGACAAGTATAACTAAAGTTTACTGTTATAATTTGACTTGTATCCGATTTGACTAGTAATCAGCTTCACTACAACGGAATGGCTAAATAAAAGTATCAACAACTGCTGGGTTTTGGGGTTATCTTATGCTAATTGCATCTGACTAGTAAGTGTTGCCACTACAACGGAATGGTTAACTAAAAGTGCCCACTTCTTACTTCATCAGGATGACTATCTAAACCTGACTAGTAAAGTGCCGCAACTATAACTGAATAAGTAAAACTGCCAACTGTGTGAGTTCCTCGGTTGACTTCCTCGATGGTCTCGAGGGGGAGACGCCGGGATGGGTTTGTTTGGTGATAGTATCAGGTTGGATCTGAATAGGTCTTTCTCACCCCTCTCTGATAGCCGCCAGTTGTATCGAGTCTCTATAGGTTGTTCAGTGCATGCTGCCGCTGCCGCTCAGTCCACCATACCTATGTAGGCGAGGACCGCCGAATTCTAGCCTCACCGTGTACTGGCCTCAGTACTGACGCTCCTCTTTTTCCTTTGCCCTTTGTCGGCACCCCTTTTGTTTAAGCAGGTTTGAGATCGACGTCGTTCGTAGGGTTACCCTTCCGGCTTGGCCTGGGCAGGGTTATGGACGCCATTGGTTATTCTTCAGGGCTCTTAGCCCCATTTGCATCTTGTCCGTAGCTGGACGCTCTATCGTTTTCAAGGTGATTTGGATCTTTGTATATTATATTTGTATTCTTGACTCATGGAGTCGCCGTTATATATGTATCTGTTCTGTGGGTCCCATCGAGGACTGTTGTGTAATGTTATTACTTCGTTTTCCACCCGCACGCAAGTGCCTGGTGGGCACCTTCGAATCGTTTCTATGCGGGTTTGGCGGGTTTCGCTAAAACTTGCATAGGGCCGGTTCTGAGGGTGTTACACCGGCGCAGTTGCAGCAGGGGGGTCACCTAACGCTTTACCAAGGACATAGTCCTTTTGTCCGCCAGACAGAATGATTCTTAGATTGCGGAACCAATTGGTGAAGTTATACCCATTGTTCCTAAGCTTTTCTTTCTCAGCAAAAACGTTGAAGTTGAAGTTGGATTTGGCCATGTGATCTACAGTATTTGCAAGTACAATTTAGACTATGTTCATGATAAATAGTTCAACTTAATCAAATTACTAGATGAACTCCCACTAAATTCAACATCCCTCAAGTTGTTTAGTGAACATGATCCAAATTCACCACACCTAATCCGATCATCACGAGAAGAGATGTGGTTTCAATGGTGGACAACGAAGTGTCGATCATATCATTCATATGACTCATGCTTAACCTTTCGGTTCTTGTGTTCTGAGGCCATGTCTGTACATGCTAGGCTCGTCAAGTTAGACCCAAGTATTTCCGCGTGTGCAAAAACTGGCTTGCACCCGTTGTATGTGAGCGTAGAGTCTATAGCACCCGATCATCACGTGATGCTTGGACACGATGAACTTTCGCAACGGTGCATACTTGGGGAGAACACAGTTTTTATCTTGATCTTTAAGTGAGGAATCATCTTATAATGCTACCGTCGCGATCTAAGCATAATAAGATACATAAAGGATAAACATCACATGCATATAACTTTATGTGACATGGTATAGCCAATCTTCGCGCAATGATCTCCATCTTGTGCGTTCCGGCATGATCTCCATCACTCCACCATGATTGCCTTCACCACGAATAGCAACTACAACTATTGCTAACTACTTAGCGATAAAGTAAAGCTATTACATGGTGTATAAGAAGTTGACTCGCAGGTCATACACAATTATAAAGACAACCATATGGCTCCTGCCGGTTGTGTACTCATCGACATGCAAGTCGTGAAACATTACAAAACATGATCATCGCATACATTATACACATCACATCTTGGGCCATACCATATCACAGAAAACACTCCCTGCAAGAACAAGTTAGACGCCTCTACTTTGTTGTTGCATGTTTTGCGTGGCTTATGGGAGTAGATGCTAAGAACGATTCTTACCTACGGAAAGCCACAACGGTGATATTATGGTTGCCAAACTCTGGTGTTAATCCCATGACAACTATAGTGAGAGAAACTGACATCCACCAGCCGCATGTGTGGTACAAGCCACACGTCAAGTGTGGAGCCGGTCTCGCGAACGACGTCGCGTAAGGTTGGCCTGGACCGCTTCAATCTCACTATCCCGCGTCATAAGAAGAACACAAACAAGAGGCTTGCAACAGAAAACATCAACGCCCGCAACAACCATGTTCTACTCGTGAATCACATCTACGCATAGATCTAGCTCTGATACCACTGAATGGTTTCGCGGCATAGTAAATCAAAATTTTCTACGGAGCGAACAGAGGGAAAGCCAAGATCTAATCTAGGAGATGCAAACAACGAGAGAGATTGGATTAGATCTTCATACCCTTGAAGATTCGCACAGCGGAACGTTCGTCGGAACGTGGGTGATGTAGTCGTACTCGCTTCTCCTCCTCGCGATCCGATCCGATCTAGCACCACAAGTGGCGGTGCCTCCGTGAGATGCACACGTGCAGCACCTCGATGTCTCCTCCTTCCTCGGACCAGCGAGTATGGTGGAGAGATAGATTGGATCTACAACACGACAGCGTGGTGTATATGGTGGAGAATTTCTGCTGCAGGGCTTCGCCTACAAACAGTCGGGAGGGAGAGAGGAAGGTAGCAAGGCTGCTAGGGCTTGGAGGAAGGTGTGTCTGGGGGGGAAGGGGCGCACCACCCCTCTATATATAGAGGGGGGGCGGCCAGCCCTTGCCCCTCCTCCAAGCCTATCTCTAGTTTAAACAATTTAAACTCTCCCTTATCTAGAAATCCTATCTCTAGTTTAAACGATTTAAACTCTCCCTTATCTAGAAATTCTATCCCGAGATTTAAACGAGTCAAATCTCTCTTGAATCGGCTGGGCCCTATGGGGCCTTGTGCCCCTGGCCCAATGCGGCCAGGACACTCCCTCATAGGCCCATGCCCCCTCCCGGAAGGTGGGGCCATGTTGGTCCCCTTCCGGAAGGTTCTAGAAGCTTCCGGTACAATACCGATTAACCCGGAACAATTCCGAACTCCAAAAACTGCACTGCCTTATATGAATCTTATTCTCCGGACCATTCCGGAACCTCTCGTGATATCCCGGATCCCATCCGAGACTCCGAACAAAAATTCATAAACCAATTATCCAATCTATCCTAGCGTCGAGATACGTTAAGTGTGTGACCCTGCGGGTTCGAGAATATGCAGACATGATCTTCTATCAATAATCAACAGCGGGGTCTGGGCACCCATATTGACTCCCACACATTCATCGATGATCATATCGGATGAACCACGATGCCAGGATTCAATCAATCCCATATATATATTCCCTTCGTCTCGCGATATTTTACTTGCCCGAGATTCGATCGTCGGTACCGTCATACCTAGTTCAATCTCGTTCACAGCAAGTACTTTACTCGTTCCATAATCCGATATCACTTTGTGATTAACTCCTTAACCACATGCTTGCAAGCGGTGTTGATATCGATTACCGAGTGGGCCCGAAGTATATCTCTCCGACTTGGGAGGGACAAATTCCATCTCGATACATACAACCCAACAGATACTTTCCGATCACCTGAGAGACACCTTTATGATCACCCTCTCATAGGATGACATTTGATGACCTCAAAGCTTTCTTCCGATACCAGGGAGTTGCATTATCTCATGGTCTAAGGAATACAATATTTGACATAGGAAAAGCTTCGCAAAGACGAACACGATGACACGATCTAATTGCTCTGCTTTGTTTGGGTCTATCCACCATATCATTCTCCCAATGATATGATCTCATTATCAATTGACAACTCATGTCTATTGTTAGGAAACCTTAACCATCATTGATCAATGAGCTAGTCCATAGAGGCGTACTAGGGACACGGTGTTGTTTACAAACCACACAAGTATTAAAGTTTCCGCTTAATACAATTCTAGCATGGAACATAAACTTTATCATGAACAAGAATTATAATAATAACATCTTTATTATTGCCTCTAGGGCATAATTCCAACAGTTAGGCTCGGCTCGAGCTCGGTAGAAGCTTGAGCCGAGCTCGAGCGAGCTTATGTTGACCTTCGAGCCTACATCTAAGCTCGAGTTCGGCTCGACCAAAGCTCGAGTAGGCTTGAGCTTGGTTCGTTGAAGCTCGGTAAAAAAATTTAGTACATCGACATGTAGCTACATAGCAAGAAAATAGTAAATCTTGAAAACGGAACAGTAGAAATGGCTTGGAGTTTCATATAATAGTAATATAGTGTCAACATGCCAGCATAATTATTTTAGCGGTCTTATAACAGATAGAATAATAATAGTACTCTCAATTTTGCGGTTGTACAAAAATTACGAGCTTTATCGAACTGTTTGAGTTCGGCTCGACTAAGCTCGCGAGCTCCAAAACAGGCTCGAGCTTGGTTTGTTAGAGAGACGAATCAAGCTCAAGCCGAGCATGTTAACGCGCCGAACTCACACAGTTTGTCAAGCCCGAACTTTTTTGACAGCCCTAGTTGGAACCAGAGCATTAGTCCCGGTTTATATCAAAACCAGGACTAATGCTCTGAATCAAAGGTCCGTTTTCTATTAGTGCCAGCGTAAGTAGCTATGTCCTCTATTTTATAATGTTTTAGGAAACAAAATTAATTTGTCGGACCATACTAAGTACTCAAGTACATTATGTAAAGGGAGTAGTACTACCTAGCTAGCCGCTGGCTGCTGCCGCCATCAAAAGGAATTGGACCTTGGACCTAAGTTACTGATTAAAATGCAAGTTGCCCGATCTTGTTGAGTTTGATTGGTCACTGGCACACCATCGTCGTACGTGTAGAGAATTCCACTGTATGTCTAGTACGTACGGAGTATTGTACTGTACGGTAAAGCCCATAAATTGAGTTTTTTTTTTCGGGTAAGCTCAGAAATTATGCTAGTATAGCTAAGCTAATGCAGTGATCATGCATGCAGCGACAAATAGTTTGGTTTTAACAAATGCGACAAATAGTTGAGGTGGTAGCAGTAGGCTCGGATGCAACTATGCAAGATCTTATAGCACTGTACTTAGATGTTCATGTACAAGCAGCTGTCGTAGGCGGAACTACTATGTATGCGCTGGCTGGCATCAGGATATGAAGTTATGAATGAATGCGCTGGGTCATGGGCTCGTGGGCGGTGGCCCTCCTTGATCGTCTCGTCGAGATGCCCGTTTGTCCCGTATGAATTAATTTGCCAAATCTTGTACAGAACTACGGGACCAGGGGACTATATATATTTAGAAGCTAGCAAAAATTCTCTTGCTGAACCGAGGAATATAATCCCAGAACTCTTCACACAGAGCCCTAAATTGTCCATGTTAGTCCGTGTTTATGCAAGAAGAAAATATTCTAATAAATCTAGGTCATATTTGGGTGCCCGTTTCCCCTTTTTCGTACGGTGTGGAAAGAAATAAGAGTGTTTGGTTTTGCGTGACGGAAGATATCTTTGTATCACACGAGATTTAAAAGCCCCTCGTCCAGGCCCTAGAGGAACATCGAAATCGGGCGTTTTCATGGAGCCAAGTTCTTTTCGTGCTCGGAGAGGAAGAAGCTGCACGCGCTCGTGCAAGGGAGTGGCGGGAGCTCGCAAAATCCGGCGGAATAAATTAGGGTTACCGCCCGCCGATTCGCCGTCGCTATTTACACCGCTCCTCCGCCAGCTCCAAAATCCCCGCCTCCATTTCCAACAATTTCGAGCTCTTCCTCCAAATCATCTTCCTTACTGACAACTAGGTACATAAGTGGCGCCTCCTACTCCAGTGGGTCTAGCTCATCTCCAGCAAGTCTTCCTCCTCGGCTATGTCCGACATGTCGTCCTCGTTAGGCGAGATTGAGATCATGGTAAGAAACACCTAACCCTAGCTCTCGCATCTTAGATCTATTGTCATGTTCTATCTCATAGTTCTAAGTTGTGAGCTGGTGTTCTAGATCTGAGCCTGAGCATGCTGTCCTGTGAAAATTGCCATGTGATGTAGGTAGGATTAGTGTTATAAGTATAGTTCTTCTCCTAGAACTAAACACATTATTATTCCTACTGCCGTAGGAGAAGGTTGCGTCTCCTGATCTGTCCGGAACCTCTATCCTGCCTCTGCGTTATGTGCTGATGCTTGATGTGGTGGCCAGGAGAAAGTTGGCCATGTCATGGCTAGCATCTCTGTCCACCTTCGTCCTGAATCGGATCGCCTAGTTGATCGAGAAAGGGGGTTCACTAGTGTGGAGATTCATACATGCGGACATGCGCCTGATTGCAGAGGATGTCTTCAAGTTCTGTGGCCAGACAGTCACTCCGAATCAGGTGTACAACCACATAAGACACTACCGTGCACGGGAGAGTGCGCTGGATTCGGGTGCAGAGGCTCAAGAGGCTTTAAAACGTGCGCTGGGTTGCGAATACCTCTCCTATCATGATAGACGATGAAGCTTACTATAAGCACATCAAGGTATGATATATTTGCACTTGCATCAGTTTTTGTAATGCTCACATATGAACTACATCTCATGAACTAACTGTGATTCTCATATAGGCTCAACCATCAGACACCGAATTGATCAACAAGCCCATTGATAACTATGCTCAGATGAAAATGATCTACAGTCCTCGCATTCCCGTTGTGCCCGTCTCTATGACGGTGATACACCGTGCTCTTATCCACCTGATGGATCACAGCGGACAGGCGACCAGGTATCTTGTCATGACCCTTAACGCAGGTTGAGCTGGTTCATGGCCTTTCTGAACAAACACTATCTCTGAGCAGCGGATTGACCTGTTCGAGGAGGTGCTGGTAGCGGGTTGATGATGATGGCTGTGTATTTTGAGAATAGCTAGACTGATAAACTATGGTTGTGGTGACCCCTGAACTTTCGTCTGTATATTTTGAGAGGTGATATTCAGTTATAACCCCTCCATATGTGATGAGCTTGTGCTGCATCACGGGCAGTTGCTCGTGAACTCGTGCTGCAGCACACACACACCACGACTTATTATGTCGAGCCTGTGTTAATATAAGCTAGTAGTTCTCTGAATTGCACTTTTTCTAAACTTTGTTCTCTGTCTTAAGCTAGTAGGAACAATGCAGCTAGCCAAACAAATACCAATTTGCTAAAATCCTAAGGGCTTGTTTGATTCAAAGGAATTGTGTAGAATTTTTGTAGGATTTAGATCCTTTGGAATTTTTCCTACTCCCTCCGACCCATATTACTTGACTTGGATTTGTCAAATTTTGAATGAATCTAGACACTATTTAGTATATAGGTTCATCCAAAATTTGACAAATCAAAGTCAATTAATATGGACTGGAGGGAGTATAACTATTGTTTCATTCAAAGGGTCACAATTCTTAGGAAATCCTTCAAAGGATTCCTTTGCAGTCTATTTTAAAGGAAAATTTCATCCACTCCAACTTTTTTGTATAATTCTTTTGATTTTTTCTTGTGTAATCAAACACTATTTGATCCAAAATTCTATAGGACATAATCCTATAGGATTTAAGTGGGCATGCCACTCCAATCCTATGGTTTTTTTATTTCTATGTTTTGTGAATCCTACGAATCAAACAAGCCCTAAAATACATGGAACCAAACGACTTAGGCTTGACTTTTTAACTTTTAGAAAAATAAGAATACATGGAACCAAACAAATGATCATTTTGGCACGAGAAATTGCATTGTCACATCGCAGCTTTTATGGAGACATGATCTTTTAGATACGGGTAAAAGTCACGAGTAAGCGAACCCGCCCCTAATCTTTGGGTCCTAATTACTAGCATCCCGTCCACTTGGGTCGCACTCGTCCAAAAAGCAGTCCCCAAACAGAAGTTCCGTTGCTGGTTGTGGCTGCCATCCAGGTGGAGCGATCCAAACCGGACCAAATCGCCATCGCTGGATCAGTTGCCGAGCCTCTGGTTCTCGACCGGAAGATCGGGGAAAGAGACGGCGAGGAGAATTGCCCGTTGACAGGAACCGTGCCGCGGCTGTGCAGACGAGTAAGGATAGCGTGGGCTCGCAATGTCCCGGTGCACAGGGAACAGGAGGGCGGTGCCACCATTGGGGCGCCTTATGGGTAGGCTCCTCGCCGGCCCGGCAATGTGGCCCCGCCGGGACAGCGACGGTGCATGAACTAACCGGGAACGGAACGGGTCCCTGATCCCCGTGGCAAGCAAAACACGACGACGGCTCAGCTCAAGGGCACTAATCCACCCTAGTAGTAGTTGCCGGTCCTGTCTTGGCCATGAGCCCGAGCCCGGTTGTCGTCGTCGGTTCTATCTTAGCCTAGGTGGCATATCTAAATCTCTCTTCCAGGAATGAATAATGGTAGGGCAGCACCGCGTGCGTGAGGGGGACATGCATGAGTAGTCTACTAGGCATCAAGGAGGGACCTGGGCCAGCTGCATCCGTGTGCAGCCATTACAGTCGCGACGACAAAACTGAGGCTCTGGATCAACGGATCGACTCCACTGTGCGAAAATGCTGAGGTCCCAGTCCCAGTCATCACACTCTCGACGACAAATTCAGTACAGAACAGAAGAGTCTGAGGAGAAACTAGCTTGTTTTTCGTACCGGCGGCGACGAGGAACGCGGCGTCGTTCTCCGACGCGGTGGCGTGTTCCTGTCTGCCCTTACGCGTTTTAATTGCAAACATTAGCGTCGGGCGCCTAGCTAGCTAGCTAGCGCTAGCGAGGACGACGACCTTCCGCGAAGCGAATTAACCTGGCCTTCTCTTGCTAAGTTTGGACGCCAGCGCCTGGCGTTTTTGCCGGCGAGACCCTGGGGGACCTAGCAATAGCACACCTTTGTCTGCACGTAGGTTAATTGCGTTGGATTCGCGCTCAAGCAGTGTCATTTTCTGGCACTAGTACTGCCCGGAGACAAACGCTGTCCACCTGATTGAGGCACCTGTTTTGTTCTTACCCATGCCTGATTGCGATTAATTAGGGGCGCACTGTTTGTGAATCGTGATGTTCCAGAGATCTGGGATTTAGTGTCTCTTCTTTTTCTTTTTCGAAAAAAGGACTGGCCTTCGGTGTCGTTTCTGCCGTAACAGTAGTGCCTCAAGATTACAGGCCTTCAAAAAGTCGTTTGGGAATTGCGCAGACAGCAGGAACATTTTATATTCGATGGGTTTCTGTTTCTGAAGCATTTCTTAGTTGAAATTTGGGGCTCCAGAGGACACATCAGCACGAAATTAGGGAACTGTTGAGAGAAAGTAGTTCGTGGGATTAAGATTTTCTTTTTTGAGCATGTGATTCAGAGTAGTTCATGATTCGTTTTCCTCTCTCTACGCTGCTGCGCCTTATACAGGCCTCAGCTGGCTCGGCTAAGCACATTACGATGCCATGAGGCCCACCCTAGGGACGCAGCAGGGTATGCACAGCCCATGAGTTACGATCTGACGGCCCATTGTCCTTGGTGGTCTGATAATGCCTTCCTCTGCAGGCAGCCCCCTATTTAACGATTTTAGCGTCAACTAGGATGCAATGTCTTGTTTTGATCTTACAAAGACGTTTTGTGATGAAACCAGTGCAATGATATGCAGATATTGGTGGAGTAGTATGGATGAAAAGAGCAAGTGTCATTGGACATTAGCTGGGAAAATATGTCAAGATCAAAAGAGGAGGGGTGGTTTGGGTTTTAGGCATTTGCATATTTTCAACATGGCCATGCTTGCGAGGCAGGGCTGGCACATGCTGCAAAACCCGGACTCTTTGTGTTGCATTGTTCTAAAGGCCATGTATTTCCCAAATATAACAATTCTGCAAACAGTCCCAAAGAAGGGTATGTCCTATACCTGGAGAAGCATCCTACGAGGAATAGAGCTTCTGAAACATGGTGTGATATGGCACATCGGCTCGGGTGAGTCAGTGGATGCCTTGAAGGATCTGTGGATCCCTAGGGGTATAACACGTCGGCCATGTACACAAAATGGTCTCGATGATCCAATTTTGGTTTCAGAATTACTGAATGAGCATAATACAAGCTAGGATGAAGATCTGATTCGATTTGTTCTTTATCCGATGGATGTGACAGATATTCTCTCAATCCCGGTTAAACCGGACATGGAGGACTAGATCGCCTATCATTTTGACTCAAAAGGTGTGTTCTCGGTTAAATCGGCGTATAGATTGGGAGTGAGCGTGCGAGATGCTGAGCATAACAAAGATGCTAGCTCATCGGAAGTGTCGGTGGTTGAGAACTCGACTTGAAAAAAAAATTAGAGTCTCAAACTGCCGGGAAAGGTTAAGATCTTATACTGGAGACTATGCCACAATAGTCTGTCAACAAGGATGAATATCCAAAGGAAGAAAGTTGAGTTGGACACAATATGCCCGATGTGTAATCGAGCTAATGAAGATGGCGGCCACTTGTTTCTAAAGTGCAAGAAAGTAAAACCAGTGTGGTGTAATCTTCTACTTGACGATGTCCGACAAACGCTTCTTCTAGCACCTTTCCCTTGGGCTATGTTTGAGACGATTATGGCTTTACCTAGTGACCGAAAAGAGACTGTGATCACTCTTCTGTGGGATTGGCGGACTACTCGCAACAAGCAAAATTCAGTTATAACTGATGAAGTCTGCCACATAATTCAGAGACATGTCTTGAATTTCAGGGTGTCCCCTCTCCTGTAGTGGAATTGCCTATGGGGATTCAGCAAGCTAAAAAGGAGCGGAAATGGCAGAAACCTGATCTGGACAAAATCAAAGTGAATTTTGATACTTCTTTTCATGATGGCACCGGTATGGGTGCATGGGTCTTCGTTGCGAGATCAGACATGGGTGAGTTCGTTGCGGCAGCGGCCGACAAGCTAAGAAATTTGGCGGAGGCCGAAGATGGACTTGCTGCAGTGGAGGGCGCAGCTGCGCTTGGTGCGAACCGAGTGATTTTTTAGTCTGACTCATAGACTTTAGTTGCTCCTCTGAAATCTTCAAGTCACGAGCTAGCGCCGATCGGGTTCTTCTGAAGGAAATCCGGGCAACCTGTATCGCTTCGTTCAAGTCGTTTGAGTTTGATTTTGCTCCATGAAGATATAATAAGGTAGCTCACTCTCTCGTCCAGTACGGTGTGCGTGCCAAAGATACCTATATTGGCTAGGAGGGTTTTGCCCTGGACTTTGTTTCTCTCTTGGTTGCCAGCGATAATGTTGTGCCCGTCGGTAAATGGAACTCCGTTTCCACCTCAAGAAAAAGATGCAAACGCGAACCATGTTGCTCCTGCAGGTTTGGCCCATTTACGTCTCTTTGATTTCTTCAAGTGCTCATGCATAGGACCGAATTTATGTTGTTTTGTTGTTTATTTTCACGTGAGTTAGCGCATCACAATACAACTTTTAGCCGGTGAATCTAGGCCGAACCCAGTGTGTTTGGGGTCGTTTAAGAGCGCCAGACGAAGGAAAAAAGAGAGTGGGCCATCTATGTTAGCGAGACACCATATTTCCATGCCAAGATTCGCCTTCTTGCCACTGGCAAGGGCGCCCACCACCACACCACCCACATCCTTCATGTTCCTCGTGATTTCGCGGTGACTCCAAGCTGTGGGCAGCTTTTCGGTAAGATCCCCGCCAACCGCGCCCGCAAAGTGTTCGATGTTTTTCCCACATGGTGATGGACTGCGACGATGGGGATATGTTCGCCATCCTGATGGAGGAGGAGACTGCCGCAACCGCCGACGATGAGGAACACTTGAAGATCCTCGCCTGCCTAGTCGTCCTGTACGTGCAGGGTGCAAAGTCGTGGCGCGGTGGCTCAGCGCCAGGCCGCTGCAAGAGCAAGCCGAGGCAGCGTCTGGAGGGGCACTTCATGTTGTATGCCGACTACTTTGTCGATGATCCGCTGCACGGTGGGACAACATGTTGGCGTCGTTTCAGGATGGGTCGGAAGCTCTTCATCAAGATTGTGCATACCATCCGGGAGCTCGACACCTACTTCAAATGCAAGAAGGACTACACTAGGATGCTATAATTTTTCTCAATCCAAAAGTGTAGGCTGCTTTGAGGATGCTTGCATTTGGAGCTTCCGCTAATACACAAGATGAATATCTACACATGGCCGAGTCCACCACCATTGTGTACATGTACAAGTTCTGCAAGGCAGTGGTTGTAGTGTTTTACCAACATACTTGAGAACACCCAATGTTGAAGACACTGCTCGGATCTTAGCAATGAATAAAGCCAGAGGATTTCCTAGGATACTTGGAAGCATCGACTGCATGCATTTCATGAAAACTGCTCATTTGCTTGAAAAATAATATACAAAAGCCACAAAGGAGCATACAGTGTGATTCTTGAGGTAGTAGCTATAGAGGATCTCTAGATTGGGCATTCCTTCTTCGCAATGACAGGATCTTATAACGACATCAATGTCCTATCGTGCTCGAATGTCTTTGCCAAGCTTGTTGAAGGTCATGCTTCCCCAGTGAACTATGTGATCAATGAGCACCATTACAACAAGGGATACTACCTGGCGGATGACATCTATCCAATATGGTCAACATTTGTGAAGACTATCTCAAATCCTGTTGTGGGGAAGGATTTCAACTTTGCCAGGAGCAAGAAGCTTGCATGAAGGATGTTGAGTGGATGTTTGGTGTGTTTCAAGCCCGATTTTATGTTTTACGGTACCCTTCTTTGACCTGGACGAAAGACCAGATATGGGCGGTGAAGAATGCATGTGTGATCTTGCACAAAATAATCATTGAGACTGAGCAGGAGGAGCCGGTGATGATTGACAATGAACCATATTTCAGTCAAGCTCCTATTGTAGCTGTTGATCACAAGCTTCCAACATCATCGATTGCCTACATTGCAATGCGTCAGAAGATCCTAGACCCACATATGCAACAATAATTGTACCAGGATCTGGTGGAGCTCCATTGAGGCGCAAAGGACACATCTAGTTTGTTGTGATTTAATTTGTGTTTGAAAAACTGTTTAAATTTATGTCGAACTATGTTCCTTGTTGTACTATTAATGGCCGAATTTTATGTGGAAGGTGATGAATTCAAGCCAAATTGTTACTGCTTTTCCATCCAAAATCACCGGTTGGGTGGCCGAACAGGATGCGCGGCTGGGAATCAGCGCCCCCACGCCGAAAGTTTCCGCCGGCGCCCCTGGGAGGCCCATTTTATCGGTAAAATTTGGCCCTGGGGCACTACAGCTGAAGATGCTCTAATCACGAGATCCCAAGCGGGCACGGCCTATTTAGAACACCCAAACTATCCGTTTAGCTCTGTTTGGTCAGCCCATGGACAAGAAATGAGTCGTCGTCCAGCCGTCTAGGACATTGTGTCCAGCCGCCAGATCTAAATGTTCTGTTGCCCAAATTTTTTGGCCGTATCTTTCCTTGGCCCGTATACAATCAATAGCATCTCTAGTGGATATCCAATAATAATTCGCCATTTTTTTCGATTTTACGATATTTTCATGTCCCGAATAGATCCACTAAATAAGTCTGACTTGGAGAAAATTATCATATGGCCTGAATATAGGCTTATCCACCCGCTATATACCCGAGCCGAAGGGGAAAATCATGCTCAAATTCTCCCATTCTCCCAATGTTGCATCGCCTCCTCTTCCGCCCAAATCCCCTACCGCTTCCATTCCCCTACCTTCGGCCACAAAATCCGGCTAGCCCCCCTAGATCTACAAAATGTGGTCGGTGAACAGCAGCCTAGGCCCTGAAGGGCTCATCCGCGGGGCCTGTAGGTATTCTTCCCTGTGCGGCCCTCTCGAGTACTCAAACCACGACGAACGCATGCAACAATATTGCCATGAGTATGCCCTACGGGTGCCTAGTATTATCCTATCCGGTTTGGCCTAGCAAGAGACCATGTAATGATCCACCCCTGGTGACGAAGACCAGGAGGGATTTGGGTGGCCTAGTCCCATGAAGGACATGAATCTTTGGAGAACATGGCTAGATTTAGATAGAAATTTTGGAGGGTAAAACCCTAATCTGTATCTGACTCGACCTAACCCCGAGACCTGGCCTCCCTATATAAAGGTCAGGAGGGTACGACGAGGAGTACGATCCAAACCCTAGCATACTCACCCGCTATATTTCATCCTCGCACCCTTGTCACCTTCCTCTTCGCCATCAATGTAGAATAGACAAGCAGGAGTAAGGTTTCCCTCCGAGAGCCCAAACCTGGGTAAATCTCGTGTCTCGTGTTGTTTGTATATTAGCCGATCCCGATATCCAACGTACTCCTCTTCTCCAAAACCCAAGTCCATAACAATGGGCATTGACGAATCGAAACCTCGTTAATTAGCGTCGTCTGCGGGAACTGGGAGCGCTGATGTTGTGATCGTGATGGCCCAATCACCCGCGATCTTTGATTCCTCTGTAAGGGAGAATCATCTCCTCTTTGGAACCATCGACTTCACCATCCACTCACTGGCAAACCGACCGACCTTCGATTCCGTAGGATACGGAGCCGACATGATTCTTCGAAGCATATGCTTCCAGATTGGCATGCTTCGCCTCCCGGAGTGGGTGGCACCGCCGGCAATCTCGCTCGTCCCTAGACACCTTGATCGGCACAAGGGGCACTTGACATGTACGTGTCAAACTACACTTCGGATAGCAACAATAGTTGTGACTCCAATCTACTAGATCCCCTAACAGGCGATGAGGCCTACGACTCCGAATCGGAAAGCTATGGGAGTAGCGATCTCCCCCATCGCTACATGTGCGACGCCGTCCTCAACAACGAGGAAAACCACGGAAATGGAACTGACCTGACCAATCCCAATGCAAAAAATGGAGGTGCCCCTCCGAATCCCAACGAGAGCGCTCCTTCGAACCCCAACTCCGCCAATGGCGGCGATCCGGGTCGTCCCGAGATTCATCTGAGTGAGGCCGGATGGGAGCGAGTCAGGGAAGACCTCAAGGATAACCCCTTACCAGACGACGCATCTCGCGACATTGCTGATGGTCTACCACTAGCTCCTGGTCAAAGATTACCACCGCTAGCAGGTCGTAAATGCTCGACTGAAGAAGCACCAGGTGGCAACCAACGAGTCGAGTGCGAGATGTGTCGCACTCTCCTACATTGGCGGGTCCTCCTCCAAGGACACAGACAACCACGACACCCACAAAAGGTGCTCTCGGCTAGAGCGTATGGGCCCAAATGCAAGACGCGAGACCACCAAGGCCCTCGACATGTCGTTCATGTCGGTGAACTCGCAAGGCAACATGTTTCCCAAAACGCCACAGGTCGCGGTTATAGCAGCTAGTATGTACCTGCTCACCAACCTACCACCGGTTGGGGATCCATGATCTGCCGCCCACAGGTCTGCGATTGCAGGCCACGGGCTTGTAGGAGCCGCACTAACCGGAGACACGACTCCGGAACCACAGAAAACTACGGTAAAATTTGCAATAAGCCACACGCCCTCATCCGATGAGGAGAACCACGATTTGTCGCAGCAATGCTGCAGCCCACGGTGGAGGAGCCGCAACTATGACGCTCGTGACTAGCTCACGCAATGCAAAATTGACAAGATGCGCGCCAAACGTGCATGCTCCATGGAGTCGGAGGACGAGGACACGGAGCTATATGGCACCAGATGCTTTAGCCGAGCCATACGACAATAGCGGATGCCCAAGGGCTTCAAACAAACTTCGGATAACCCGGAGTTCGACGGCCTACAGGAGCCAAAGATTTGGCTGGACGACCATATCTCGTCAGTTAAGTATCATGGCGGAAGCAAGAACACAACCATGCAATGCCTTCAGCTGCAACTGAAGGGCGCGGCGTGATCCTAGCTCAACAACCTCCCCTATGGATCCATCCACAGCTGGGAAGAGCTGGTCTATAGTTTTGTCCACAACTTTAAGGGCACCTGCAAGCGGCCAACCTCAATAGGAGTTGCACGCCTGCTGCCAAGGGTCCAACGATTCAATCTGCTCATACGTCCAACTATGGTCCATCATCAAAAACTCAGCGGAGGACATCTCTCAGGAAAGGGCAATCAACACATTCAATGGCAGCATGTGGCGTCGTGAGCTCTGGGAGGAGTTAGGCCGCGTCAAGCCCAAAACCATCAACCACCTAATGGGCATCGCCAACCCTTGGGCCGATGGCGAAGACGTCGTCCACAACAATCGAGCATGCTCGGATGACGAGGATGACCTCGGCCGCAGACGCGACCGCTGAGGGAAATGGAAGACTCGTGGATATGACGAGCACGGGGAAGTCGACATGGTCGTGGCTGGCTACGCCGATCGCCGCGATGACGAAAACCGCAACAATGGCTACCACAGGAGCAGCTACCGCGATAGCGGGAAAACCATGCAATCATGGCAACATCGCACCCGCGATGATGAGCCCTCCGCGATGGAGAAGTTGTCGAGTCCCTGCAACATACACTTCTACATTGATAAGCAGGATGGCAAGAAAAACTCCATCCACCTTCTCAAAGATTGTCGGGAATTCCAAAAGCTCCACAACGGATACGCCCAGCTGCGGCATGATGCAATAAACTAGGGGTTCGGTTCCGCCTCCGGGCCCATCGCATATGGTGCCCTGCCACCACCACCTGGAGGACCCGCGCAGCTTGTGGCTACGCCAGTCCAAAACAACGGAGGAGAATAGTACCCACGCTTAGGTACCATGATGATACAGAAGGGGCGTCCATCCAACAGGATCCAAAAGACGATCACCAGCCAAATAAACCTGGCGTCACCTCCCCACCGGTCGTACCTGACTACCTCAGTGGATTCAATCCATGCATCACCTTTGATCGATCTGATCACCCCCGCCAAATCCCTCGCCTAGTCCATTCTGCCCTAGTGCTCGAGGCTCAGATCAACAGGTTCAAGAAGAGTCGGGTGTTCATGGACGGAGGCAGCAGCATAAATCTTATGTCCGCCAGCACCCTGGAGGCCATGCAGATCCCACTCTAGCCCGGAGGCATCTGATACAACCTTCCACAACATCGTAACAGGGAAGGGAGTTTACCCCCTCGGCAAAATATGGCTCGACATCATGTTTGGAACCCCCAAGAACTTCAGGTACGAGCGACTTGAGTTTGAGGTGGTCGACTAGCCATCACAATACCACACCATCCTCGGTCGCGTGGCATTCGCACGGTTCCTGGCGGTAGCACACTACGTATATCTCCTGCTGAAGATGTCAGGACCCAATGGTGTCATCACTGTTCCAGGAAGCTTCACCAGGTCCGACAACTGCGATAGGGACTTCAACATAATCTCTCAGTCTTTTGGCAAGTAGGAGGAGCTCGCAAGGCTAAAGGAGTCAACAGCCACTAGCCTCTCCCCTGTGACCAAGAAAAACGCTCCTGATTAGTCTTTCGACTCCACGGTCAACACCAAGGAGATTCAGGTCCACCCGACGGACCCCACCAAGACGGCCTTCATCGCCAACAACCCGAGTTCTGCATAGGAACTCACGCTCATCGAATTCCTCTGTAAGCGCTAGGAGATTGTAACATCCCAGCATTCGAGCTTAGAAATAAGCTGAACCCAGATGTGTGCATTGCATTCATGCATAGAAAATCTGAATAATTTCCGTGCTTTTGAATAAAATTTGTCAAAGTGATTGAAGATTATCTCAACTTGATGGAATTGAAGTAGATCATCAAGTTGACTGCGATAAGTTTCAATATGACCTTTGCTAAAACCTTATCTGGGTAAACATGATTTGATCTAAGGGTAGATCAAATATAATAAAATGTAAATCATAATGCATTGCTTAAATGATTAATATCTGATCCTTAAGGGATCATATCATAATATTCATCACAACAACTCATGAATACCAAGTTAAGACTACAACTCAAGTAATAAGAATGTAATAACTAATCCTGACCTATCTTATTCTTATCTATTCCTACTATGAGTATCATGGTAATACCTAACCTTAACTCTTTAGTTGTATTGAGTAACAAGGAAAGCAATTCAAGATCATTCACCATATATGTTTCTTCCCATATCAATCTTTACCATCTCTATTGAATCCTATCCTTATATTTGTTGTTCATCAATGTTGAGAAATCAACTATTGATTCACCAATTCTTAATCTATCAATTCTTGATCTTTTAACTCTTATCCTTATCATAGCATTCATTTAAAGTCCTTTAGAAAAAGAAGTAAGAAGAGGTAAATAGTAATGCTAGATTTGAATATCATTTATAGGATGGGAGAGTTGGAAGAGAATAAGATCAATGTGATAATTGATGGAGTTAACTCACTCCTGGAATGATAGAAGAGTTATATGGAGCCTATAATTGTATCGTGATAAAGAAGATTATAAGGATGAATCCTGAAGATAGATACCAAGGAGTAATCCTATTGGATTAAGTAAGCATAGTCCATGAATAACATTCCTTAATCCAATAGAGATATTAAGAAGATAATATCAATACAACTGTAATGTTGTATTGATGAAGCCTTGATTAGCCAACTGGAAACCGAAACCATAAAGGATCAAAGGATTATAATGATCATGTTGTAGTCACCAAGATTGAATGCTTATATCCAGTATAAGTAACATTGGTGGGTAAAACATGATTGAACTCTAATATTAGATATTAGAGTCAAGTAAAGATAAGATTGTATGATTAAGATGATGTTAGAGCAGCATTGAATTATGGAGTTAGTATTTTCCTCTGAAAAAAAAGAGTAAACACTTGAGGTGAAATAGGATTTGATGTATATCTAATTATAAATACATATACTGAAGTAATATTAGTGGTGGATGATTATGGAAGAATAAGAATGGAGTTAGAAGTAGCTACTTGTTGGATTGGAGGTTATCAACAGAAGACTGGATAGGTGAAGATTATGAAAGGCTTTAGTGTCAAACTCATTGGATTTATCAATGGGTTTAGAAAAATAAAGGTGGATAAGAATATTCCTATGAAGTAAAGCTCATCATGTTAGCACATGATTATGGATATGAAGGAGTAGAATATCTAGGAAAGGAATTCCTTAATCAGAAGTACAGAATTATGAATTATGGAAGATAGGAATTCTTGGTAAACACTAAACCCTAAATCTACGATAAAGCTTAACATCCATCTCATCTGTTGGCTAAATCATATTATTTCCACAATGCTTTATAGGAATATTTTCTATAGCAAATTACTTAAGCACATCTCTAACATTTCTAATTGTCTTAACCATATGTATTTAAGAGATATTTTTATCAATTCTTTTCCATCAGACATTCCAGTTAATAACTTTCTATTTTAAAAGGTGATATCATTAAAGATCACCAACAAAAAGATAGTATTCTTAGCCATAAACTTTTATCAACAAAAGAACATAAGTATATTAAGAACCCTAAACTCTAGGGTAAGCACTTACAATTCAAACCATAACTTCCATGTTAATTATAATAGAATATATACATTGTTATTTCCTAAATTGATGGGAGTAATATTAACCAAAAAATTTCCTTTGTATATCATGCATCAAATAATGATATAGGATCATTATATAAAAATTTCCATCCAAACTATGAGCTAGCTAGAATTAAGTTTTATAAACAAATAAGGAAATATCATTTAATGAAGCCATGGTTTAGTATAGAAAAAGAATTAATAACAAAGGCTTCTACAAAATATTAAAAGGGGTTTATATAAAAAAATAAAGAAATATAAAAATATTTATCATAAAGGTTTACAAAATAAATCTCAATCAATATAAATTGTTACTGCAACTACTTAGAAAATAAACTTTATAAAGAAAAGTTCAAATTAAATGTTGAAAATACAAATCTGAAAATAAAATAGGAAATTAAAAACAGAAAAGAATAAAGGAAGAAAACAACAGATAATTCTGGCCCATGGCCCAGTTTCTCTTCGCCTTACCCGTCGCACACGCGCGTCACACCGCAGCCAACTTGGCCCAAGTCTAGCCCATACCGGTTCGTCGTCTGTCACCCCTTCGTCATCCTCACGCAAGCAAGCAGCTGCGTGGGCGGCGCCGATGCCGTTCGCCGTCGCCGCTGCGATTCCCGCCACCGCCGAGGTCGCTCTGTGAGGATAAGAACTCCACGACGAAGCCCTCGTCCTCATCCTCTCACTCGCGCATCTCCACTCCTCCTTATCCTCTTTGTAGAGAAAAGGGCCGAAACCCTAGCTCACCGGAGCCACTCCTTGTCACTGGTTCAAACCACCCTAAGGCCATGGGGTAGTCTGGAAGAAGCGCCTCGCCATCCTCGTTGCGTGAGTGGTAATCGTGAAGCAAGGGGCGTTTGGAATCGGGGGAATTTCGCTGTTCCCTTCCGCTGGTGATCGTCTGAGTTCATGCAAGTACCGGAGCACCATCGTCTTCATCGACCACACCATCGCGTTCCTGGTGAGTTGCTGAACACGCCAGTGCCGCCTTTCTTCTGGATTGCTTCCGAAATCACCACTGTAGTGGCCATCTGCTTGCGCCGCCATGGCACCTCGTCGCCGGTCATCCTCCGGTGACCATATACTAGCGGCGCCACCACTATTAGACTCACCATAGAGCACTGGTTCAAACCATAGCCGTAACATTCGCTAGAAGCCACCAGATCATCGCCGTCGTTCAACGTCTAAGCGTCACTGGCGAGGTGCGTCATCAAGACGTCGGGCTCACGTCGAGTCACCCAGTCAACTCCTTTGACTAGTCATTGCCCATGTGGCGTATGACGTGTCCTAGGGCCCATCTATTAAAGACTGTGAGTAAAAATAGGCTCGGTAACAAATGAATTTGCTAAAATGGGGTATGTGATGTGGCCACTGGCCTACCAGTCAGTGACTGTGTCTAGGTTTAGCCTCGGTACAAAAAGTATTCCCTGTTTAGTAAATTGATAAAACAATATAAATTCAAATATCAATATTCTAGAAATGAAATAAATGATTAAATCTTGTTTAATTAATAACTTTTGTTTTGTAATTCGGAAAAATGTGTATAATATATAAATTTTTTAGAAAATAAAATCTATAACCATAAACTATTATCGAACATTATTATGTTAGTTACTTAAATAATTATTATTTAATAAAGATTTTATAAGTATAAAATTGGATAAATCATATTTTTATATTGGTAAATATTAAAAATATAAATAAAATATCAAAAATCTTAGAAAAATAAAAAAATACTTTAAAATTATAATCATACATTATTATTCCACTTAATTTAATACTTATTATGTATTGATTATTTATAAAGTAATAAATCTTATAAAAATCATATCTTATTATTTATAAATCCCCAACAATAAATGTAATATACCAAAATGATCACAAAAATGATACTTACATATTAAAAGTATAATAATACACCTTTGGAGTAAATAAAAATTTAAAATACTTTAGCAACTTGAATTTAAACCTATTTCCTTAGTTGTTAATTCATATAAGGGTAATAAAATTTGTTAATATTTCTAAGATTAGTCAATGGAGTCTAATAAATAGTGTTAGTCTCAAATATTAATAATACTAAGTCATAATAGTTCAAAACATTATAAATACCATTTTATTGAATTATCTTTCAACCATAAGTGTAGATTATTTTCTGAAAAGGATCCTTAACAATTACAAAATCTTCAAGAATGATACTTTAGCCAAATAAAAATTCTTTTACCATTGTTCCACTCATAACCTTATAATGCACTGAATCCAAAGATAATTCATGAGTAGTCACTAGTACTATTTACTTATCCACAAACTATAATCACACCTTTATAAGGAAATAAGTGATCTTGTTCCATTATAAAATTAAGAGACCATTACTTAAATAGGAGAATAACCATTCTTAAGTAACTTTAAGGAAACATTACAAGGTGCACAAGGTACAAATATCATAAGCATTACACTTTCAAATCATCCATGTTTTTAAAGTTAACTTTAGTCCACAAGACTTTCAATATAAGACTAAAGACCTTGTTATATGTTTTATAGTTAACTTTGGTCTGTTATAATTAAGTTATAAAGCATCTCAAGTCCAAGCTATTCAAGCAAGCACAAAAAACCTCAACCATGTTTGATTAACCATAGAGATTGTGTAGACCTTAGGAAAGGAATCTTTTCTTCAAAATTTATTCATTTTGCCACTTCAATCAACAAACCTTATAATAATATCTCCAACTCTTGACAAATTAAATTCAAGGAATTCTCATTATAATCAACATATGATAATTAATCACAATCACATTGTTTTAGACTTCACTTGTATACTTAGGATTGTAAACACTTAAGTTCCTTATTAAGGCCATTACTTGTAAAGTAAAATTTAAAGATAAAAAATTATAGTGTAAGCAATCTTGATTAACATTTCATGTTGGTGTGTATCTCATTGTTTTATGTTATTATAATTACATGTTGTTTCACACACTGACAAGCCTTAACAAGAAGCACAAGTGAGAAACTTAACTAAAAGTACAACACATTTCAAAGACATTATTTCTAGTATCCAAACCCCAGAACAACGTTATCCCCGGGATTCACGTTTATAAAATGCATCACATTACTTATGCATAAGAGCATCTTGCTTCTTCAAACATTAGTCCTTACCGGACCAATGATGCTGATTTCAGATATTGGATCTTATATTGTCTTGAAGACCATGAGTGCATAATCTTGCAATCACAAAAGGCAAGTTCACATTTGCTCATGTCCTTTGATTATTTTCTGTAAAGTATTTTGTAAATCCAGTGTTGTCATCACCTGCATTTGAAAAAAATCGGAAAACAATATTTTCATAATAAATGATTATAGGCTATTTACCATGAGGTAATAACCTACTATGAAAGTTCTGGTGGTAAAGGAACATATTATCTAGGACTTAACAACCAATGTCGCCAGTGATTCTTGCGCCGTATATTACACGTTAACCATGAGATTTGGAATGAGACGAAGAAGTCAGCTGTATCCTTTTCCTCTCGTATGGAGGCAAG
The DNA here is from genome assembly GCA_910589765.1 of Avena atlantica. Lineage (NCBI taxonomy): Eukaryota > Viridiplantae > Streptophyta > Magnoliopsida > Poales > Poaceae > Avena > Avena atlantica. Next base: position 152,787,035 of record OU342739.1, read on the forward strand.
ACGACCTTAACGTGACGTTGTGATTCCTTGTGCGGATCCAACATATGGGTGGGCACCCTTACGCCTCACACTTTTGGTGTCTAGATTATCTATGAATGGTGTTTAGGGATATAGTCCATTTAACTGGTACTCGTCCGAGAATCACCAGGTCATAGAGTCTTCGGGAACTCATCAGGGTTTTAGCCTGCCCGAAAGGGGGCTTAACGGAGGTGAGCCGACCCCGAAGGATCGTGCAGACATATGAGGTCGCGAAGAGGGCAGTGATTGGCTTGGATCATCTACTAGGCCCCACAACATGGAATTGTGGACGGGTAAGCTGCCCGGTTGTGCAACAAGGAGTTGATCTCTCATGGGAAAAGTAATGCACCTCTAGTGTAAGAATTCTAAATTGTTACTTCCTGTTCCGGGAAGGAGCTGCGAACGCTGCGGGGAAGGAACTCCATGAAATTTCTGGTAAAGCCGTGAAGACTGACGAACATAGTTTTTCAGAATAAAATCAATCTTTGAAGAAATGTTTATGAAAACTTGCATTGCCTACGGTCTGTGGCTGTAGTTATAGTGCATCAAACACTCCTTTTCTAGTGGACTTGCTGAGTACGCTCGTACTCAACATATCTTCTTAACCCTTGCTAGATTCTAAAGCCAGTACAGACAACATCTACATCAAGTTATGCTCTAGGAATCATCATCCAAAGAACCTATTTCATTAGTGCATTGCAATAGCAGCAATGCCAACCCCTTAGTTAAGATACTATTATTAATAATATAATAGTTTTTGCATTGTTTATCTTTGATTCTTCTTTGTAAGAAGTTCTTTCTCTCTCTTTAACCTAGAGTGTTCTCTGTATCTTGTGTATAGAGTGAGTTGTAACCTTTAGCCATGTATTGGACCCGCTGTGTTTCTGTTGTACCACTCTGAGGGATGTAATACTAGTGAACGGTGTTTTATTAGTGTTATGTCAACGACTATAGTGTACTACATAATGCAGTGGTATGCTGGGTCACCGCAGTTGGTATCAGAGCATATGCTTTGACCTTAGGTTGGAAACCTAGTAAATGGGTAGAACCTGTAGGACACATACCTGCAATAAGAAAGAGTTCTCTAGTGATATGAGGGATATTCACTTGAGAATAATCTTGTCATGTTGGTAGTGCGATAATTCTTTAGTATGATTGCAATTCCGACCATTACCCAAGAGTTTTAAGTCTATGTGACTGATGATAATTTCTTATCTACAGTTCCACATGGCACCTCGGTACCACCCCGGAATGTTCAAGTGATGAATAGGACGCTGAATGACTATGGAGGGGATTGGACAGAAAATCTCTGACAACTTCTATGGAGTTTGGAATGTGAATCGAGACTTTTGGTCAATATTTACAGTTACTATGATGGGCAGGTATTAGCTAAATACCGTGTCATGATCATGTTACCCAAGAATTTAGGATTTAAGGGAGAAATGCCATCAGGAGAGGCAAGGTGCATGGCATCTGCATATCAGATTGCCGTAGCAGCAGCTATAACCATGATCCGAGAACAGAAATCTCAAGCTCTAGAAAGTAGTACTCACACCATTATACCCCATGAAACCTCAAACCCGGAGCATGAGTTAGATCATTCTACTCTAGTCCAAACTGAACCTACTTTAGCCATAGAGTATATGGATCGTTATCGGTCTTTGCTAAACACTTATCATAACACTCACCAAGTCTTAGTTCAGGAACTAGACACGGTCATTGAGGATTTTACTGATCCCGATAAGGCAATGGCACGTAGGAAGAAGTTAGATAAAGAAGCTAGGCATCCCAAATACATACCTTCAGGAGAAGTGTATGAGGAAACTGAGTTTGATGATCCACACCCAGAAAACTATGCCTACTACCAAAATAAACCCCAGCCATCTGAAGATTTATGGACCAAGTACAACTCAGAACAAAAGGAATGGGATGGAGCTATTCCAAATAACCCCGAGCAAAACTAATATGAATGGGGAGTAGAATCTCAAGGTGGAACCATAGGAAATCCTATACCTTGTGATACATGTATTGGCGAAGAGACTAATTAATTTATAACCATAGAGAGCCTTATGGACCATATGAAGGAAATACTAATCCAATCTACTTAGAAGAGTATTACGATAGCTACTATAGCAATATGTACGAATGGATCCAAGAAAAGGTTAAGGAGCCAACTTACTTTGAGGAAGCGTTGCCGGAAAACCAGGAATATCCTGTAGAAGATTATGCCAAATCTTGTCATTTTTCAATGACTAATCTCAGTCTCGGTACTTCTAATCAAGAATACGCACCTCCTGGATCTCTTACGCTCCAGAAGGTAGTCATAGGACTTCACGTCATCATGGACGGAACTCCAGGAAGCACTATAGGAGGATGAAAGTAAGAAAGGAACGACCTCCCAAAGGAATGAGTGATTGAATAATATACATAGAGGGTAATGCGTATTGTAGTTTGAAAGGTTTGCCGAAATAAGTGAGGATATACTCACAAGATTAGGAAGTTCTTGTAAGGTAGTTGAATGTATATGAGGGGAAAACCGTTGGAACGTTTAGTACATTTGTAAATTATTTAAAACCTATGTATAATACATGGTATATGTTTTGTTGTTTATCGACTTTTGGATTTTGTTGAATCTTCTTGATTGGCTAGATCTGTACATGAAGTTTAATTAGGTGTGAAAATGCATGATGTAACGTCCAGTTATTACTTGATGTTATAGACCTAGATAGGAATGGGAATCCTTGTAAGGGAGTGACGAATTCCGTATACCAAGGAGGTTTACATATAGAATAAAACAACAAGTAGTGAAATGAAGTTCACCAGAAATGGGTGGTATTCAAACTCGAATAAGTTAGAGTGAATGCCAGAAATGTGTCGGAAATCGTAGGGTAATACATACACCCTAGGATGGTCCGTAGTCGGTAACTTGCCGCAGCAGGTATCGGTTAAAATAGTTAATCCGATCATTTTAAAAGTTGCATAAAGAGCATAAAATTTGGCCTAAGTTAAGTAAGACATAGAGGAGTATAAAATTTAAAGCGATCGTCTTTTGAGACTCTTCGCGAAAATTGATCTACCAAAGCGAAAATGTATAAATAGTAAGACTTACAATGCTAAAAGATTTGCTTCGGAGATCCACAATTGTGTGGATACACCGTACAATCTTTCATGAGACTCTAACTAGGCAGAATATAAGCTGAACGAAGACCAACATTCTAACTATAAAGCCAATGGTTACTATATATGCAGTTTAGAGGCTATTAGTAAACCCTAAGGGGGAGAGTAAAACAGTAAATAGAAGTACTGTTATCGAAATCCTAGAGTAAAGGCTAGGAAAGAAATACTAACCTATGACAACTTAAGATTTATAGTTATAGGGTTAAAAGAAGTCATCATTATAAAAGTACTCCTAGAAGAATTTAAGATAATAATAAAAAATTATCTAAAGCTTGTTAAAGTAAAAACTTGAAGAGAGTAAAATAGATTAATTTTAATAGGTTAATTCTAGAGGTAACAACTCTTAAGTGATTCATAAGAGAGAATAAAGCACATCCAATTGGACAGGTGTAGAGGAACAAGAAATTCCAATAAGTATGAACTAAATGAATTCAAATCCAATTTTTGGAAGGAAACCAGTACCAACTATTCTATGAATAGAACAAAAAAGTCTTTTGACCACAACTATTGGCAAATTGAAATTTAAAACCTATTTTAGTGAGACTTCCTAGACTTTATATAACATAGTAAGAAAGTTCGATGATTAAGTGAAAGAGTTGGATTAGGAGACCTAATTAGGATATGGAACTAAAGAAGAGGCCCCAGATAAAGGAGTTAGAATAAGTACATAAATCTCAAGTAGGATAGTAAAAGGAACTTTCGAGTTTTGAAGACAACAAGTTGGAGAATTCCAAGTATGATGAGAATACAAGAAAACGATCTGGATACGGAATACTACAATTATTTCCATTTAAGGTTACCATGGAGTTGAGAAAAACCGTAACCAACACAAGTCAATTCCTTACTCTGAAATGTGAGAGTATGCGAACTTTGAGGACGAAGTTGATTTTAAGGGGGAGAGTCTGTAACATCCCAGCATTAGAGCTTAGAAATAAGCTGAACCCAGATGTGTGCATTGCATTCATGCATAGAAAATCCAAATAATTTTCGAGCTTTTGAATAAAATTTGTCAAAGTGATTGGATCTTCTCTCAACTTGATGGAATTGAAGTAGATCAACAAGTTGACTGCGATAAGTTTCAATATGACCTTTGTTAAAACCTTATCTGGGTAAACATGATTTGATCTAAGGGTAGATCAAATATAATAAAATGTAAATCATAATGCATTGCTTAAATGATTGATATCTGATCCTTAAGGGATCATATCATAATATTCATCACAACAACTCATGAATACCAATTTAAGACTACAACTCAAGTAATAAGAATGTAATAACTAATCCTGACCTATCTTATTCTTATCTATTCCTACTATGAGTATCATGGTAATACCTAACCTGAACTCTTTAGTTGTATTGAGTAACAAGGAAAGGAATTCAAGATCATTCACCATATATGTTTCTTTCCATATCAATCTTTACCATCTCTATTGAATCCTATCCTTATATTTGTTGTTCATCAATGTTGAGAAATCAACTATTGATTCACCAATTCTTAATCTATCAATTCTTGATCTTTTAACTCTTATCCTTATCATAGCATTCATTTAAAGTCCTTTAGAAAAAGAAGTAAGAAGAGGTAAATAGTAATGCTATATTTCAATATCATTTATAGGATGGGAGAGTTGGAAGAGAATAAGATCAATGTGATAATTGATGGAGTTAACTCACTCCTGGAATGATAGAAGAGTTATATGGAGCCTATAATTTTATGGTGATAAAGAAGATTATAAGGATGAATCCTGAAGATAGATACCAAGGAGTAATCCTATTGTATTAAGTAAGCATAGTCCATGAATAACATTCCTTAATCTAATAGAGATATTAAGAAGATAATTTCAATACAACTGTAATGTTGTATTGATGAAGCCTTGATTAGCCAATTGGAAACCTAAACCATAAAGGATCAAAGGATTATAATGATCATGTTTTACCCACCAATGTATAAGTATCATTGGTGGGTAAAACATGATAGAACTCTAATATTAGATATTAGAGTCAAGTAAAGATAAGATTGTATGATTAAGATGATGTTAGAGAAACATTGAATTATAGAGTTAGTATTTTCCTCAGGAAAAAAGAGTAAACACTTGAGGTGAAGTACGATTTGATGTATATATAATTATAAATACATATACTGAAGTAATATTAGTGGTGGATGATTATGGAAGAATAGGATTGGAGTTAGAAGTAGCTACTTGTTGGATTAGAGGTTATCAACAGAAGACTGGATAGGTGAAGATTATGAAAGGCTTTAGTGTCAAACTCATTGAATTTATCAATGGGTTTAGAAAAATAAAGGTGGATAAGAATATTCCTGTGAAGTAAAGATCATCATGTTAGCACATGATGATGGATATGAAGGAGTAGAATATCTAGGAAAGGAATTCCTTAATCACAAGTCTAGAATTATGAATTATGGAAGATAGGAATTCTTGGTAAACACTAAACCCTAAATCTACGATCATGCTTAACATCCATCTCATCTGTTGGATAAATCATATTATTTCCATAATGCTTTATAGGAATATTTCCTATAGAAAATTACTTAAACATATCTCTGACATTTCTAATTGTCTTAACCATATGTATTTAATAGATATTTTTATCAATTCTTTTCCATCAGACATTCTAGTTAATAACTTTCTATTTTAAAAGGTGACATCATTAAAGATCACCAACAAAAAGACAGTATTCTTAGCCGTAAACTTTTATCAACAAAAGAACATAATTATACTAAGAACCCTAAACTCTAGGGTAAGCACTTACAATTCAAACCCTAACTTCTACGTTAATTATAATAGAATATATACATTGCTATTTCCTAAATTGATGGGAGTAATATTAACCAAATAATTTCCTTTGTATATCATGCAACAAATAATGATATAGGATCATTATATAAAAATGTCCATCCAAACTATGAGCTAGCTAGAATTAATTTTTATAAACAAATAAGGAAATATCATTTAATGAAGCCATGGTTTAGTATAGAAAAATAATTAATAACAAAGGCTTCTACAAAATATTAAAAGGGGTTTATATGAAGAAAATAAAGAAATATAAAAATATTTATCATAAAGGTGTACAAAATAAATCTCAATCAATATAAATTGTTGCTACAAGTACTCACCAAATAAACTTTATAAAGAAAAGTTCAAATTAAATGTTGAAAATACAAATCTGAAAATAAAACAGGAAATTAAAAACATAAAAGAATAAAGGAAGAAAACAACAGACAATTCTGGCCCATGGCCCAGTTTCTCTTCGCCTTACCTGTCGCACACGCGCGTCACACCGCGGCCCACTTGTGTTGGAGATATGCCCTAGAGGCAATAATAAATGTAGTTATTATTATATCTTTGTGTTTATGATAAATGTTTACATTCATGCTATAATAGTATTAAGAAGGAAACATTAATACTTGTGTGATTTGTAAACTTAAATTGAAGTCCCTAGTAAAGCCTCTATATATTACTAGCTTGTTGGTTAATAAATGATTGTGGTTTCCCTATCATGAAAATTGAGATGTTATTAACAACAAGATCATATCGTTAGGAGAATGATATGGTGGACATACTCCTATAGATAAGCGTAGCATAAAGATCAAGTCATTTTAATAGTTCAATTGCTATATGTTTTCTGATACATAGTAACCTAATTCCTTCGACCATGAGATCATGCATATCACCTTTACCGGATGGATGCTTTGATGACATCAAACACCACACCGTAACTGGGTGGCTATAAAGGTGGCATTGAGTGTTCGGAAAGTATTGGTTGAGACACATGGATCAAGAGTGGGATTTGTCCATCGATATGACGGATAGATATACTCTGGGCCCTCTCACTGGAATTTCATCCAATTAGCTTGCAAGCATGTGACTGGCTCACTAGGGATCACATATCACGGGAACGAGAAAAGAGTACTTATCGGTAACGAGGTTGAACTAGGTATGAAGAGATACCGACGATCATAACCTTGGATAAGTAAACTATCGTGAGACAAAGGGAAATTGGTATCGTATGTAAGTGGTTCATTAGATCGCAAAGTAATCGTAGAAATATGTGGGAGCCATATGAATTTCCAGATTCCTCTATTGGTTATTGTTCGGAGAAGTGTCTCGATCATGTCCGCATAATTCACGAACCGTAGGGAGACACACTTAAGGATTCGACGTTGTTTGAGTAGTTATGGAATGATGAGAAAGAGACCGAATGTTGTTCGGACTCTCGGATGGGATTCGGGATATCACGAGGAGATCCGGAATGGTCCGGAGAATAAGATTCATATAAGGAAAGTCCTGTTTCGGAGTTGGAGAATGGTTCCGGTGTTTTCATCGGGAATGTTCTAGAAGGTTCCGGAAGGTCCGGCACTCCGAGGGGGAAGGGTACATGAATGTGTCATACCAAGTTGGAATGATTGCATCATGTACTAGGTGTCATCGCTGAACAAAATAAAGGGTTTAATCAAATCCTAGTTTGAAAAGTCAAACGCCAATTTGAAAAGTCAAACGGCTATTTTGGAAAGTGGAGGGAAGTGGGAAACCGAGTTGGGCAGGAGTTCCTCCTCCACCGCCGGCCCACTAGGGAGTTGCAGGGCTGCCCCTCCTAGCACACAAGTTCTCCACCCCAAAACCCTAGCCCGCCGCCGCCACCTCCTGTTGACGCCGCCGCCTAGGGCTCCCCTAGCCGCCAACTTGGGCAAGCCCCAAGCCCTAGCCGCCGGCCCTAGCACCTCCTCCTTGGTGTGTCTAAACCCTAGATCGCCGAGGAGCTCTCTCATAGTCCACCATACTCGCTCCGGCTTAAGGCGAAGCCCTGCGAGATCTCCCCTCTACTTCCGGTACCACGCCGTTGTGCTGCCGAAATCACGAGGAGAGTGCTAGAACCTCCGCTGCCTGCTGGAACAAGGGAGAGGAAGGTCTTCGTCGAGTACCGAACGTGTGACCGACTGCGGGAGCGCTGCCGGAACGCAGCGCCGGAAGGATCGTCTACGCGATCTTGAGATCGGGAAGAGTACGACTACATCACCCACGAGAATCCGCTCTCGTTAAACACTTTGGAATCTTCGAGGGTGAGTTATTCCATCGACTCGTTGCTACAATCTAGTAGATAGATCTTGGCTTGTTTGTTTGTATGCGATAGAAATTTTTTGTTTTCCATGCTACGAAACCCTACAGTGGTATCAAAGCCGTGTCTATATGTAGATTTGTTGCACGAGTAGAACACAATGGTCATTGTGGGCGTTGATGGTTTTATTGTCGATTGCTTCTTGTGTACTTTGCATCTTGCGGGATGTTGGGATGAAGCGGGCCGGGCTAACCTTACATGACATCGTTCATGAGACTTGCTCCACGCTTGACATGCAACTTGTATTGCATAAGTGGCTTTGCGGGTGCCTGTTTCTCCCATCATAGTTAAGATTCAATTTACAACGGGTGATTAACAATGCTAGTATCAATGTTTTGGTTCTTGTTCGTAAGTTAGAACGACGCTTATTGAAAGCCCCAAACCACGTAAAACATGCAAACAAAGTAGAGGCGTCTAACTTTGTTTTGCAGGGGTGTGCAGTGATGTGATATGGCCATGATTGTGATTATATTTGATGTATGCAATGTTCCTTATTGTAAGTTGGCAACCGGCAGGAGCCATATGGTTGTCTTTAAATTCTGTTAAAACCCGCGTGTCTATTCAAAGTAGTTGTAATAGTTGAAGCCGGCGGATGACAACCATGGAGAAGCGTTATTGACCTTGATGCAATGCCGGTGATGATGGAGATCATGTTCGTGCTTGAAGATGGAGATCGGAAGCACAAAGAAGAAAGGCCATATCATATCACATATTATGAATTGCATGTGATGTTAATCCTTTATGCATCTTGTATTGCTTAGTTAACGACGGTAGCATTATAAGATGATCCCTCATGCACATGAATTTCAAGTCATAAAGTGTTCACCCTTAGTTAGCACCGTTGCTAAAGCTTGTTGTTTCGAGGCACCACGTGATGATCGGGTGTGTTAGATTCCGCAAGTGTATACAATTTGAGCAAGCCAGATTTGCTCATGCGGAAGCTAAGATTTGATCTTGACGAGCCTAGCATGTACAGACATGGTATCGGAACACGGATCACCGAAAGGTAAAGCATGAATCATATAGTAGATATGATGAACATGTCGATTGTTCGCCATTGAAACTACATCAACTCTCGTGATGATCGGTGTTGATATGGTGGATTTGGTTCGTGTGATCACTAAAACAATGTGAGGGATATTGTTTTGAGTGGGAGTTCACCTAGATTAATTTAACTATTAATTAGAACTCAATTTGTCATAAACTTAGTCCAAACTATTGCAAATATGTTGTAGATCAATGGCGGCCCCTACCATTAATTTTAATGCGTTCCTAGAGAAAGAAAAGTTGAAAAACAATGGAAGCAACTTCGCGGATTGGTTCTGCAATTTGAGGATTCTCCTCACAGCTGGTAATTTGACCTATGTGCTGGATGCACCGCTGGGTGACCCACCTGCAGCTATTGCTACCGATGAAGTAAAGAATGTTTACCTCGCTCGGAAGACTCAGTACTCCACAGTTCAGTGTGCTATCTTGTATGGTTTAGAATCGGAGCTTCAGAAAAGGTTTGAGAATCATGACCCACATGATATTGTCCGTGATCTCACATTGATCTTTGAGACTCAAGCGGCAATTGAGAGCTATGAGGCTTCTGAAAAGTTCTTTAACTGCAAGATGGAAGAGGGCAGCTCCGTCAGTGAGCATGTGCTTAAGATGTCTGGGCACGCAAACAAACTTCAAAGCTTGGGTATAGTGATTCCTAATGCTTTGGGTATTTATCGTGTCCTCCAATCACTACCACCAAGTTACAAGAACTTTGTGATGAACTACAATGTGCAAAACATGAACAAGCAGTTGCTAGAACTGTTTGCTATGTTAAAATCTACAGAAGTGGAGATCAAGAAAGAGCACCAAGTGTTGATGGTCAATATGACCACCAAATTCAAGAAAGGCAAGTCTAAGCAAAAGGGACACTTCAAGAAGGGTGGTAAGAAAGTTACCGCATCGACGAAGAAGACCAAGGCTGGACCTAAGCCTGATACTGAGTGCTTTTACTGCAAGGGAGAAGGTCACTGGAAGCGGAATTGCCCAAAGTACTTGGCAGATTTGAGGAACGGCAACATCAAGAAGAAAGGTATATCCGATATACATGTTATTGATGTGTATCTCACTAGTACTCGTAGTAGTGCCTGGGTATTTGATACTGGTTCAATTGCTCATATTTGTAACTCGAAATAGGTGCTGCAGAATAAACGGAAGCTAGCAAAGAACGAGGTGACGATGCGCGTGGGAAACAGATCAAAGGTTGATGTGATCGCGGTCGGCACGCTACCCCTTCATCTACCATCAGGATTAGTTTTATACTTAAATAATTGTTATTTGGTGCCTACGTTAAGCATGAACATTATATCGGGATCTTGTTTATTGCAAGACGGTTACTTGTTTAAGTCCGAGAATAATGGTTGTTCGATTTATATGAGTAATATGTTTTATGCACATGCACCTTTGATAGATGGTCTATTCTTATTGAATCTCGATAGTGGAAATACACATATTAATAACATTGAGGCTGAACGTTTGCAATCGAGCGATAACTCAACCTATATGTGGCACTGTCGTCTTGGTCACATTGGAGTGAAGCGTATGAAGAAACTCCATTCCGATGGACTTCTTGAATCACTTTATTTCGAATCACTTGATAGATGCGAAGCATGTCTGATGGGTAAAATGACTAAGACTCCATTTTCTGGTATGATTGAGCGAGCTACGGACTTATTGGAAATCATACATACCGATGTGTGTGGTCCAATGAGTGTAGCATCGCGCGGTGGTTATCGTTATGTTCTTACCTTCACGGATGACTTGAGTAGATATGGGTATATCTATTTCATGAAACATAAGTCCGAAACTTTCAAGAAGTTTAAGGAATTTCAAAGTGAGGTTGAGAATCAACGTAACAAGAAGATTAAATTTCTATGTTCTGATCGTGGAGGTGAATATCTAAGTTACGAGTTTGGCGAGCATTTGAAGAAATGCGGAATACTTTCACAATTGACACCGCCGGGAACACCACAACGTAATGGTGTGTCCGAAGGTCGTAATCGAACTCTCTTAGATATGGTTCGTTCTATGATGTCACTTATAGATTTACCGCTATCATTTTGGGGTTATGCATTAGAAACAACCGCATTCACTTTAAATAGGGCACCATCTAAATCCGTTGAAACGACACCGTATGAATTATGGTTTGGGAAGAAACCTAAATTGTCGTTCCTTAAAGTTTGGGGTTGTGAAGCCTATGTAAAGAAGTTACAACCGGACAAGCTTGAACCCAAAGCGGAAAAATGCGTCTTCATAGGATACCCGAAGGAAACTATTGGGTATACCTTCTATCATAGTTCCGAAGGCAAAATCTTCGTTGCCAAGAATGGATCCTTTCTAGTGAAGGAATTTCTCTCAAAAGAAGTGACTGGAAGGAAAGTAGAACTCGACGAGGTTGTCGAACCTTCTCTTGAAACTACGAGTAGCGCAGCACCGGAAGAAGTTCCTGTGGTGCCTGCACCAATAAGAGAGGAAGCTAATGATGATAATCATGAAACTTCGGTTGTAGTTGCTACAGAGCCTCGCAGGTCAACGAGAACTCATACCACTCCAGATTGGTATGATCCCGTTATGAGTGTCATGTTGGTGGACAACACCGATGATCCTGCGACATATGAAGAAGCGATGATGAGCCCAGATTCCAACAAATGTCAAGAAGCCATGAAATCCGAGATTGGATCCATGTATGAAAACCAAGTATGGACTTTGGTGGACTTACCGGATGGCCGGAAGGCTGTCGAGAACAAATGGATTTTCAAGAAGAAAACAGATGCTGATGGTAATGTTACTATCTATAAAGCTCGACTTGTCGCAAAAGGGTTTCGACAAATTCAAGGAGTTGACTACGATGAGACTTTCTCACCAGTAGCGAAGCTAAAGTCTGTGAGGATTATGTTAGCAATCGCTGCATATTATGATTATGAGATATGGCAGATGGATGTCAAAACAGCATTCCTCAATGGAGATATTGATGAAGAGTTGTATATGATGCAACCCAAAGGTTTTGTCGATCCTAAAGATGCTAACAAGGTATGCAAACTTCAACGGTCCATCTATGGATTGAAGCAAGCATCCTGAAGTTGGAATCAACGTTTTGATAAGGTGATCAAAAGTTTTGGTTTTATACAAACTTATGGAGAAGCTTGTATTTACAAGAAAGTGAGTGGGAGCTCTGTAGCATTCTTAATACTATATGTAGATGACATATTGTTGATTGGGAATGATGTAGACCTTCTTAATAGTGTCAAGGAATATTTGAATAATAGTTTTTCAATGAAGGATCTTGGCGAAGAAGCTTACATATTAGGCATAAAGATTTATAGAGATAGATCGAGACGCCTAATATCATTGTCACAAAGTACATATTTGGACAAAGTTCTAAAGAGGTTTGGAATGGAAGATAGCAAGAAAGGGTTCTTGCCGATGTTGCCCAATACAACGTTGAGTAAAACTCAAAGTCCGACAACGGCAGAAGATATAGAAAGGATGAGTAAGACTCCCTATGCCTCAGCCATAGGATCTCTAATGTATGCCATGCTATGTACTAGACCCGACATTGCATATGTTGTTAGTTTAACTAGCAGATATCAAAGTGATCCAGGAGTATATCATTGGACAACGGTCAAAAACATCCTTAAGTACTTAAGAAGAACTAAGTATATGGTTCTTTCTTATGGAGGTGATGAACAATTCGTTGTTAATGGTTACACCGATGCTAGTTGGAACACCCATCCGGATGATTCTAAATCACAATCTGGATACGTATTTACTTTGAATGGTGCAACAGTTAGCTGGAGGAGTGCAAAGCAAAGAGTTGTGGCGAGATCTTCAACTGAATCGGAATACATGGCTGCTTCGGAGGCTTCACAAGAAGCAATATGGATGAAAGAGTTCATTACAGGGCTGGGTGTGGTTCCTAGTGCGCTGGACCCAATGTCTATCTACTGTGATAACATGGGCGCCATAGCCAATGCGCAAGAACCAAGGTCACACAAGAAGCTGAAGCACATCAACCTACGTTTTCACGCTATTTGAGAACATGTCCAAGATGGGGACATAAAGATTTGCCAAGTACACACATATCTGAATGTGGCGGATCCGTTGACTAAACCTCTCCCGAGGGCAAAACATGACCAGCACCAAACTGCCATGGGTGTTCGGTATATTACCATGTAATCTAGATTAGATGACTCTAGTGCAAGTGGGAGACTGTTGGAGATATGCCCTAGAGGAAATAATAAATGTAGTTATTATTATATCTTTGTGTTTATGATAAATGTTTACATTCATGCTATAATAGTATTAACAAGGAAACATTAATACTTGTGTGATTTGTAAACTTAAATTGAAGTCCCTAGTAAAGCCTCTATATATTACTAGCTTGTTGGTTAGTAAATGATTGTGGTTTCCCAATCATTAACATTGAGATGTTATTAACAACAAGATAATATCATTAGGAGAATGATATGGTGGACATACTCCTATAGATAAGCGTAGCATAAAGATCAAGTCATTTTAATAGTTCAATTGCTATATGCTTTATGATACATAGTAACCTAATTCCTTCGACCATGAGATCATGCATATCACCTTTACCGGATGGATGCTTTGATGACATCAAACACCACACCGTAACTGGGTGTCTATAAAGGTGGCATTGAGTGTTCGGAAAGTATTGGTTGAGACACATGGATCAAGAGTGGGATTTGTCCATCCATATGAAGGATAGATATACTCTGGGCCCTATCGGTGGAATGTCATCCAATTAGCTTTCAAGCATGTGACTGGCTCACAAGGGATCACATATCACGGGAACGAGAAAAGAGTACTTATCGGTAACGAGGTTGAACTAGGTATGAAGAGATACCGACGATCATAACCTTGGATAAGTAAACTATCGTGAGACAAAGGGAAATTGGTATCGTATGTAAGTGGTTCATTCGATCGCAAAGTAATCGTAGAAATATGTGGGAGCCATATGAATTTCCAGATTCCTCTATTGGTTATTGTTCGGAGAAGTGTCTCGATCATGTCCGCATAATTCACGAACCGTAGGGAGACACACTTAAGGATTCAATGTTGTTTGAGTAGTTATGGAATGATGAGAAAGAGACCGAATGTTGTTCGGAGTCTCGGATGGGATTCGGGATATCACGAGGAGATCCGGAATGGTCCGGAGAATAAGATTCATATAAGGAAAGTCCTGTTTCGGAGTTGGAGAATGGTTCCGGTGTTTTCATCGGGAATGTTCTAGAAGGCTCCGGAAGGTCCGGCACTCCGAGGGGGAAGGGTACATGAATGTGTCATACCAAGTTGGAATGATTGCATCATGTACTAGGTGTCATCGCTGAACAAAATAAAGGGTTTAATCAAATCCTAGTTTGAAAAGTCAAACGCCAATTTGAAAAGTCAAACGGCTATTTTGGAAAGTGGAGGGAAGTGGGAAACCGAGTTGGGGAGGAGTTCCTCCTCCACCGCCGGCCCACTAGGGATCCGAGTTGGGGAGGGACTCCCTCCCCTTGGCCGGCGCCTCCCACCTATAAAGGGAGGGGCAGGGCTATCCCTCCTAGCACACAAGTTCTCCACCCCAAAACCCTAGCCCGGCGCCGCCACCTCCTGTTGCCGCCGCCTAGGGCTCCCCTAGCCGCCTACTTGGGCAAGCCCCAAGCCCTAGCCGACGGCCCTAGCACCTCCTCCTTGGTGTGTCTAAACCCTAGATCACCGAGGAGCTCTCTCATAGTCCACCATACTCGCTCCGGCTTAAGGTGAAGCCCTGCGAGATCTCCCCTCTACTTACGGTACCACCCTGTTGTGCTGCCGGAATCACGAGGAGAGTGCTACAACCTCCGCTGCCTGCTGGAACAAGGGAGAGGAAGGTCTTCGTCGAGTACTGAACGTGTGACCGACTTCGGGAGCGCTGCTGGAACGCAGCACCGGAAGGATCGTTTACGCGATCTTGAGATCGGGAAGAGTACGACTACATCACCCACGAGAATCCGCTCTCGTTAAACAGTTTGGAATCTTCGAGGGTGAGTTATTCCATCGACTCGTTGCTACAATCTAGTAGATAGATCTTGGCTTGTTTGTTTGTATGCGATAGAAATTTTTTGTTTTCCATGCTACGAAACCCTACAACTTGGCCCAAGTCTGGCCCATACCGGTTCGTCGTCTGTCACCCCTTCGTCACCCTCACACACGCAAGCATCTGCGTGGGCGGCGCCGATGCCGTTCGCCGTCGCCGCTGCGATTCCCGCCACCGCCGAGGTCGCTCTGCGAGGATAAGAACGCCACGACGAAGCCCTCGTCCTCATCCTCTCACTCGCGCATCTCCACTCCTCCTTATCCTCTTTGTAGAGAAAAGGGCCAAAACCCTAGCTCACCGGAGCCACTCCTTGTCACCGGTTCAAACCACCCCTGAGGCCATGGGGTAGTTTGGAAGAAGCTCCTCGCCATCCTCGTTGCGTGAGTGGTAATCGTGAAGTAAGGGGCGTTTGGAATTAGGGGAATTTTGCCGTTCCCTTCCGCCGGTGATCGTCGGAGTTCATGCAAATTAGTCCATACCGGAGCACCATCGTCTTCACCGACCACACCATCGCGTTCCTAGTGAGTTGCTAAACACGCCAGTGCCGCATTTCTTCTGGATTGCTTCCGAAATCACCATCGTAGTGGCCATCTGCCTGTGCCGCCACTGCACTTTGTTGCCGGTCATCTTCCGGTGACCATATACTAGCGGCGCCACCACTATTAGACTCGCCATAGAGTACTAGTTCGAACCATAGCCGTCACATTCGCTAAAAGCCACCAGCTCATTGCCATCGTTCGCCGTCTGAGCGTCCCCAACAAGGTGACGTCATCATGACGTCGGGATAATGTCGAGTCACCCAGTCAACTACTTTGACTATTCTTTGCCCACGTGCGTATGACGTGTCCTTGGGCCCATCTGTCAAAGACTGTGAGTAGAAATAGGCTCGGTAACTATAACATCCCAAAAATCATAATTTGAAAAGTTTGCATATCATTCATGCATTCATAAGAATTTGGTTATTTTCAAACTAGATTTCAAAATGAGAAACCATTCTTATGCCTATTATTTTATGCTAGAAAGGCAATGGTTCTATTTTACTCTCAAAGTATCAGAATACCTTGTTATGATCAGAAATATTTCAAAGATGAATGCAAAGCTTGCACAAAATTCTCAAAACAAAAATTCAAATATAAAACCACTTGATGCCTATTATCTATAATCATATTAAGGCATGGTTTTATTTTATTTTCATTTATGTCAAAGTGCCTTGGACTAAATAGTAAGGTTTTACACTCATTTGAGTAGAAGGTTTTCACTGCAAGAATCGAAAAGAAATTTGAATTCAAACTCATTTGAAAAGCATTTGAAAATGATTTTAGAAAATCAAAACAGAAATGCAAAAGGAATAAAGAAAAAGAAAATGGTCTGCGCCGGCCTTTCGGCCCAGCAACAGAGCCATCCCAATAACCAGCCCACCCGGGGTTCTCCTCTCCCTCTGATTCTCACCCACGCGCACACCGCCCTCTCACTGACGCTCCGGTCCCACCTGTCCCGTCATCGTCGTCCCCAAACCCCGCCCACGACTGAGCCCTTCGCCGTTTCTTCCCCTCCTTCACTGCCGCGGTTTAATTTGAGTAATTGCCGTTGATTACGTGTGTAATCCCCGCCCCTGCTCTAGCTACTTAATCCCCTCCCTCTCGCGGCCATTTCCCCCAACACATCCAGCCAGAAGCGCCGCCAGGCTCCGCGAATTCTCGCTTGCACCGCCGCTGCACCGAGCAGCTCCGTAGACTGATTCCGGTGAGTTCCGAGCGCCCCTTGCTTTATGCTTGCCCTATAAAGTCGCCATGTCCTTGTGAATATTCTAACGCCTCTGGTTTGCCTGTGCATGACCCAGGTCGCCGTCCCCGTCCACCTCTGCAAACGATAGAGCCGCCGCTCAACTCCGACGAGCGATTTAGGTAAAACCCGACCGCCCCTTGCCTTCTCCCTGACCCTAACATGGTCTCCTGATCATTGTGCATGCATTGATGCCTTTGGTTTGTGTTAGGGCAGTACGGAACGTCGCCAACGTCACCATCCACACGAGCCCGATGCTGTCCACAACTCCGACGAGCTCCCACAGCCGCAGCAGCTCGCCCCCGTCCAAGCCGAAGCCACCTTCAGCATCCTCGCAGCCTTGCGACACTGGTAAGCATCGCCACTGCCCCTAGCCCCCTCTGGAATCGCCGGAGCACTGTCTCCTGTAGCGCCGCCGCCGCCAGCACCCATTTGCGCCGCCCATCCATGGTCGTTTGATCGGACGACGTTGGATCTAGATCTAGCACGTAGGATTAGTTCACTTATCGAAGGGGTATGAGTAGATCTGGCCCGTGCGATTTTATTTAAATCGTGCGGCCCTCGTTGATCGATTCGGATGAACCGGTACGGGCTAATCAGACACGCCCACGTGTCTGGGATTGTAAGTTAAAATCTGTTTTTAAATCTATTAGTTATTCAAACTTGTAAATTCAATAACTTTTTTTCTGTTTATCCAAAAATGCTAATAATATACCATTTTAATCACAAAAATAAATCCTACACATCTGTAGGCTTGGTTTTGTGAATTGCTTCTGTTAAAATAGAATTTTATGCAGAGACATTTGTAGGCCTATTTTGTGTATAAAAATTATTTGAATAATGTTTTAAAATCCAAATAAAGGTTATTTGGTGTATAAATGTTTAGTTTATTGTTCAGTATTGTTTTACTTGTCTTGTTTGGTTTAGAAAAATCATCACATGGCATTTGCATGCATTTATATATTTTTGCTTGATTATTTGAAATATGATTTTGGTGCTATCATTTTATGTGTAGATTTTGGTGCTAGTGGTGATTGTGACTGTGAGGATTGTTGTTACTCCCCCAACTACCAAGGCAAGTGGTGATTCATATTTTTGTCCCAATATTTTAACTACGCATTAGAAATATTTTGTATAGGGCTTGCATGATAATTTTTGCTAAGTATCTATATGCTATGCTTGGGAAATCCTAGTAGTTGTAGAACTGTTAGAATTTTATCTAAGTTAAGATACTTGATATTGCCATGCTTATCCTACCTAGTAGCAACCAAGGTTGGATTATATATATATGCTATGGAAAAATATTGCTAAGTCTTTGACTTGGGTTTTGCTTAATAAAAAAACTAAGTGATGAAACACCTGGGTGGAATGGTTGTTTGGGTTATGTTGAGTGGTTACACAAGGCCCATATCTATGGTCTACCTTGTGTATCACACTTGTGGAAAGCCACCCAGGAACAAAGGGATTTGAGATGCCATATGTTAAGAAGCTTCTAGTGCAGCCACATGGCATTATGGGCTCTGCCTGGATCATATAGGTTGCAATAACTTAGCCAAATGGACAGTTGGTGGTAGGGGGTGATAGGTTTGGAGCGCGTCCATTTTGGTCTAAGGGAAGGCTTTGTGAAAGGTCTTGTCTCGATGCATGTCGAGTCTTGTGGGGAAAGTGCACCACCTCTGCAGAAGGAAGAATCTAAGTACTTAGCCGTGTCCCCGGAAATGGACAATTTGAGCATCAAGACATGGAAGCTATCAAGAATCTCCTCATACCAATTTATAAGTTAAAAACTTGTGGTTGAACAAGGGTAAAGGTTCACCAATGTCTATTTGTGGTTCCTTCGGAGTTTTTGCCAAACCAAAAACTTAGTGTTTTCAACTGATAGGTAAAAGCTATTTTGAGCAAAGCAAGCCTAAGCTACACTTAGCCAAATTCATGTAGAAGCTAGATACTATTATTCTACTAAGGTATCACTTGCCAATACTATTCCAATGTATTGACCCACTGTGGCTGTAACTTGTGATGTTGCAGGTTACTCTGATGAGGATTAGGGTTATGAGTCTACACTCAACATGCTTGCCTGTGGCACATGAAGATGAAGACTTTTATTTATATTGTTATGTTAAACTCTTGTACTAGCCTATGGCTATGGAGTTGTAAAAGACTATGTTATCTCTAGGATGACGATGTAATAATGACCTTTGTTTCTATGTACTTCATCTTAAACTGTGGATGCTAGCATTTGATCCAGGGACTAGCATTGCAATCACAGGGACCTTTACCTTTATAAAGGTGGGGTCCTACAGATGGTATCAGAGCACTGTGTTGCCTGTAGGATTATGACCCTAGGATTGGATTAGACTAAGAAACCACTAAGGAAAATTTCATCACTTTGAGAAATTTCCACACTTGTCTTTTTCTTCTCGTATAATTTTCCAATCTTCTTTCTCAGCTCTATTTGTAGATGAACTCCATCAACGAAGCCGTGAGGAAGGGACCACTCATGACCATGACTTTGGAGTGTGAGACTGAATTTCCCAAGGCACTCAAGAACCTTATGGTTACCATGGGGATTCATGGTGCAGCTGTGTACAAGGGATTCCCTGTGATGGATGAGGGAGAAGAGTATTGGTGGGTGCAACTTCAGTTTACAAAAACAAGGAAGACAACCACAAGGAGTCAGAATTTTGCATGGTCACCAACTCTGAAATGCACACAACATTCTTTGACTCTGCAAGAAATGCAGCTTGGAATGCCATCAAGGAGCTTGGTGATAGACTCAAGTGCATAATGCTCAACACCCAAAATGACCTTAGAGAAGAAAAGAAGCATAGCCAAGAATTAGAGACTACCAACCAACAACTAAGGGGAGACATAATAGACTTAATATGGGAGTCTTGTGAACAAGATAGATAGATGGCCACTAAGGATGCCCTGATAGCTATTTTGTCTAGTGAGTGAGAGTTGTAATGTACTTCGTTAGTTGGACCACCACACTTGTCATTTTTACTTCCAAAAATTTGTTTAAGTTATGTTGAACCTTTGGTGTTTGTAATGGATTTGTGTATGCCATGAATTGTGTGTTTGTTGCTAAAGGATGTGCTTGTGATATTTTGTCTTGTGAATTTTCTCTACTTGTGTTGATTCTAACTTTTCTCTATCTTATAAAAATAGATGCCTAATGTTGTTATCAGCACGACCGAGGAGTTCAAGGGAACTCGTTTTGGTACTCGTCTCATTGAGCTCACTAGTGTGCTCAACCTTCCACTTCCTAGCATCATGACAGTTCAGCTCACCAAGTTTGAGAGGAAGGACCTATGGGGCTTCAGAGTCACATAGTCGGGACGCCAGGCAGAGCCACCCATGGAGGCTATCACTTTCAAGCTGATGCATGAAGACAAGGAGAAATGCTTAGATGTAGTGATGCATGAGTTACTAGGGCGCCTGGTAGGGAGACACTCCACCGAGCTTAGAGGTCTTTACTTTCACCCCTTTGGGAGATGCAACAAGGAGGGTGAGGCTATAGAGTACGAAGATGCTGATAGAGAGACGATGGAGCCGATTCTTCTGTACCTTTAGGACCTAGAGGGTCTTATTAGACACCTTGATACCGATAGGACCAACGTCATGCTTAGCAATGACGAGCTCCAGGTTCAGCTACGAGAGAAGGAAAAGATCTTCGCGGAGCAAGACGAGATCATCAAGGAAATGGAGGCCAAATTTGAAATCCAGGACAAGAAGTTCAAGAGCTAGAGAAAAGAGTCCAAGACAGGAACAAGAAGATCCGGGAGATGAAGGAAGAGCTAGAGGCCAAGGACTTCGAGCTTGAGCACCAGCAGGGAGTGATCGAGAGGCTTCGCTCATAGAAGAGGGCTCTTAGGGCTAAGATTGAGGCCTTGACTACTAGTGTTGAGGAGTACAAGACCGCCATGGAGAATGCAGATCTTACCCTCGTTGATGTGGAGATTGATGCGGAGGAGTAGTGTAGACTACTCGATTATCTTTCATCTACCGTACTTTGATTATTGAGTCGCAATGACCATCCAACATGTGGATGGCTTGCTATGGTGTGTTTTGCATTTTTCCAAAACTTGTTGTTTATGTCGTTCAAACTCTATGTTATTTTGATGCTTGGTTATTGTGATTGTTCTATGTGATGTATTGTGCATGTTAAGCATCTATGGGTATCTCATTCTTATCCTTATTAAAACCACAGATGACTCCTCAATGTGCCAACCCCAACCAAAACAACAACAACAATGTCACTCTCGAGATGCAACAGTTGATGACAGCGCAAGCTCAACTAATGCAGATGATGACAACATTCATGCATAACCAGAACCAGAACCAGAATAACAACAACAACCAGAATAATCCGCCAGGATTTGACATGCTCACCAGATTTCTAAGACTGAGGCCTACAAAGTTCTCGGGAACCACTGATCCAATGGTAGCGAATGACTGGTTATGTTCAGTAAACAAGGACTTAGTGACTGTTGGCTGCACCGACGAAGAAAAGGCCAGGTTCGCAACACATCTGTTTGAAGGGCCAGCAGCAACCTGGTGGGACAACTTTCAGATCACCACTCCCATTGAGGATGTGACTTGGGCTATCTTTGAGGATGGATTCCGTACAGCTCACATCTCATCCGGAGTGATGAATTTGAAGAAAAGGGAGTTCCACAATCTGAAACAGTGTCACCGCAGTGTGGCTGAGTACATTGAGGAATTCAACAATCTGGCGCGTTATGCACCTGATGAAGTTGATACAGATGCCAAGAGGAAGGAGAAATTCCTCGAAGGACTAAATGATGAGTTGAACCTGCAGCTGTCTGTTGCCTATGTTCCAACCTACCAATCACTTTGTGACAAGGCTACCATCTTGGAGAACAAGATGAAACAGGTTGAGAGAAGGAAAAGGAAGCATAGATTTGATAAGCACAGCTCAGGATCGTCTCACAAGCGTTCCCATCATGATGATAGTGGGAGTTCTGGATCCCACAAACATGGAAAGTACAACAACCACCATAACCACAACAGTCACCATGACAACAAGCATCACCGCAGTCATGATAATGACAAGTATAAGAACCACAAGAGTGGACACAAGAGCCACCACAGTGGAAGTGGAAGTCAGCCTGTAAAGAAAGATCTCAGTCAGGTTGAATGCTTCAAGTGTAAGAAGATGGGGCACTATGCTAATGAGTGCCCAGAAAAGAAAGTTGATGGTGCCAACAAGCCCAATCCCTCCCAAAAGGTACAAGTGAACCACATCAATGTGGAAGAAACATATGAGGAGTCTGATGCTGTGGCTGGTAAGTTCAAACTCAATTCTATTCCAGCACTTGTTCTTTTTGATACTGGCGCATCGCATTCATTCATATCAAGAGAATTTGTTGATAGAAATGGATTTCCAACTGAAAATATTGGGTGTCCTATAAAAGTAAGTTCTCCCGGGGGAGATATGATAGTAAGTTTTGGATGTCGTGATCTAGTAATAGAATTTGGAAAGCATAAGTTTCCATTTAGTTTGATAATCCTAGATTCCCAAGGATTGGATGTTATTTTGGGAATGGATTGGATGACCAAGTATGAAGGAGTACTTGATTGTGCCAATTGTTCTGTCACACTCACAACCCTGGATAAGAATCGGATTAGATTCAAATCTAACTTTGAATCAAAAGGGAGTAAGCTAAATTCTCTTAAGGGGGTTAGCGTAGACAATGTGCTAATTGTGAGAGAATATCCGGATGTGTTTCTGGAGGAATTGCCCAGAATGCCACCAGATAGAGATGTAGAGTTTTTGATTGACTTGCTTCGAGGATCTGGACCAATAGAAAAGAGACCTTACAAGATGTCAGTTGATGAGTTGAAAGAACTCAATAAACAACTTGGAGAACAGTTGCAGAAAGGATTTATTCAACCAAGTTCTTCATCTTGGGGTGCACCAGTCGTGTTTGTTGAAAAGAAAGATAGAAGTCAAAGGCTATGCATAGATTACCGATCACTCAATGAGCTGACTATCAAGAACAAGTATCCTTTGCCCAGAATCAATGACTTGTTTGATCAGTTAGAAGGAGCCCATGTGTTCTCAAAGATTGATCTTCGATCAGGCTACTTTTAGCTAAAGATAAGGGAACAAGACTTACCTAAGACTGCTTTCACCAGTAGGTATGGATTGTATGAGTACACCACGATGCCATTTGGTTTGACAAATGCACCAGCCTACTTCATGAATATGATGAACAAGGTGTTCATGGAATTTCTTGACAAATTCTTTGTAATTTTCATCAATGACATTTTGATCTATTCCAAGAGCAATGAAGAGCATGAAGAACATTTGCGATTGATACTTGAGAAGCTTAGGGAACATAAGCTATATGCAAAATTCAGCAAGTGTGAATTCTGGCTGAATGAGGTTGGATTTCTTGGACATATTGTGTCAGGAGATGGTGTAGAAGTTGATCCCGCAAAAGTGTCAGCTATAACTGAATGGGAATCTCCTAAGGCAGTTAAAGAAGTCCGTAGTTTCCTTGGCTTGGTAGGATACTATAGAAGATTCATTGAGAAATTTTTCAAAGATAGCTAATGTTGGAGATATGCCCTAGAGGCAATAATAAATATAGTTATTATTATATCTTTGTGTTTATGATAAATGTTTACATTCATGCTATAATAGTATTAACAAGGAAACATTAATACTTGTGTGATTTGTAGACTAAAATAAGAGTCCCTAGTAAGGCCTCTATATAATACTAGCTTGTTGGTTAATAGATGATTGTGGTTTCCCTATCATGAACATTGAGATGTTATTAACAACAAGATCATATCGTTAGGAGAATGATATGGTGGACATACTCCTATAGATAAGCGTAGCATAAAGATCAAGTCATTTTAATAGTTCAATTGCTATATGCTTTCTGATACATAGTAATCTAATTCCTTCGACCATGAGATCATGCATATCACCTTTACCGGATGGATGCTTTGATGAGATCAAACACCACACCGTAACTGGGTGCCTATAAAGGTGGCATTGAGTGTTCGGAAAGTATTGGTTGAAACACATGGATCAAGAGTGGGATTTGTCCATCCATATGACGGATAGATATACTCTGGGCCCTCTCCGTGGAATGTCATCCAATTAGCTTGCAAGCATGTGACTGGATCACAAGGGATCACATATCACGGGAACGAGAAAAGAGTATTTATCAGTAACGAGGTTGAACTAGGTATGCAGAGATACCGACGATCATAACCTCGGATAAGTAAACTATCGTGAGACAAAGGGAAATTGATATCGTATGTAAGTGGTTCATTCGATCGCAAAGTAATCGTAGAAATATGTGGGAGCCATATGAATTTCCAGATTCCTCTATTGGTTATTGATCGGAGAAGTGTCTCGATCATGTCCGCATAATTCACGAACCGTAGGGAGACACACTTAAGGATTCGACGTTGTTTGAGTAGTTATGGAATGATGAAAAAGAGTCCGAATGTTGTTCGGAGTCTCGAATGGGATTCGGGATATCACGAGGAGATCCGGAATGGTCCGGAGAATAAGATTCATATAAGGAAAGTCCCGTTTCGGAGTTGGAGAATGATTCCGGTGTTTTCATCGGGAATGTTCTAGAAGGTTCCGAAATGTCCGGCACTCCGGAGGGGAAGGGTACATGAATGTGTTATATCAAGTTGGTATGATTGCATCATGTACTAAGTGTCATCGCTGAACAAAATAGAGGATTAAATGAAATCCTTGTTTGAAAAGTCAAACGCCAAGTTTGAAAGTCAAACGGCTATTTTTCGGAAGTGGGGAAGGAGGAGGAAACCGAGTTGGGGAGGAGTCCCTCCTCCACCGCCGGCCCACCTCCAAGCCGAGTTGGGGAGGGACTCCCCTCCCCTTGGCCGGTCGGCCCCTCCACCTATAAAAGGAGGGGCAGGGCTCCCCTCCTAGACACACAAGTTCCTACCTCTAAACCCTAGTACCAAGCCGCCGCCGCCTCCATAGCCGCCGCCGGCCCTAGGGCACTCGCCGCAGCCGCCTAGGTGAAACCCTAGCCACCGGCCTAGCCCCCTCCTCGGCGTGTCTAAACCCTAGATCGTCGAGGGACTCTCTCATACTCCACCATACTCGCTCCGGCTTAAGGCGAAGCCCTGCGAGATCTCCCCTCTACTTCCGGTACCACGCCGTTGTGCTGCCGGAATCACGAGGAGAGTGCTACAACCTCCGCTGCCTGCTGGAACAAGGGAGAGGAAGGTCTTCGTCGATTACCGAACATGTGACCTACTGCAGGAGCGCTGCCGGAACGCAGCGCCGGAAGGATCGTCTACGCGATCTTGAGATCGGAAAGAGTACGACTACATCACCCACGAGAATCCGCTCTCGTTAAATACTTTGGAATCTTCGAGGGTGAGTTATTCCATCGACTTGTTGCTACAATCTAGTAGATAGATCTTGGCTTGTTTGTTTGTATGCGATAGAAATTTTTTGTTTTCCATGCTACGAATCCCTACAGTGGTATCAGAGCCGTGTCTATATGTAGATCTGTTGCACGAGTAGAACACAATGGTCATTGTGGGCGTTGATGCTTTTATTGTCGATTGCTTCTTGTGTACTTTCCATCTTGCGGGATGTTGGGATGAAGCGGCCCGGGCTAACCTTACATGACATCGTTCATGAGACTTGCTCCACGCTTGACATGCAAATTGTATTTCATAAGTGGCTTTGCGGGTGCCTGTTTCTCCTAGCATAGTTAAGATCCAATTTACAACGGGTGATTAACAATACTAGTATCAATGTTGTGGTTCATGTTCGTAAGTTAGAACGACACTTATTGAAAGCCCCAAACCACGTAAAACATGCAAACAAAGTAGAGGCGTCTAACTTTGTTTTGCAGGGGTGTGCTGTGATGTGATATGGCCATGATTGTGATTATATTTGATGTATGCAATGTTCCTTATTGTAAGTTGGCAACCGGCAGGAGCCATATGGTTGTCTTTAATTTATGTTAAGACCCGCGTGTATATTCAAAGTAGTTGTAATAGTTGAAGCCGGTGGACGACAACCATGGAGAAGCGTCATTGACCTTGATGCAATGCCGGTGATGATGGAGATCATGTTCGTGCTAGAAGATGGAGATCGGAAGCACAAAGAAGAAAGGCCATATCATATCACATATTATGAATTGCATGTGATGTTAATCCTTTATGCATCTTGTATTGCTTAGTAGACGACGGTAGCATTATAAGATGATCCCTCATGCACATGAATTTCAAGTCATAAAAGTGTTCACCCTTAGTTAGCACCGTTGCTAAAGCTTGTTGTTTCGAAGCACCACATGATGATCGGGTGTGTTAGATTCCGCAAGTGTATACAACGTGAGCAAGCCAGATTTTCTCATGCGGAAACTAAGGTTTGATCTTGACGAGCCTAGCATGTACAGACATGGTCTCGGAACACGGATCACCGAAAGGTAAAGCATGAATCATATAGTAGATATGATGAACATGTCGATTATTCGCCATTGAAACTATATCAACTCTCGTGATGATCGGTGTTGATGTGGTGGATTTGGTTCGTGTGATCAGTAAAACAATGTGAGGGATATTGTTTTGAGTGGGAGTTCACCTAGATTAATTTTATTATTAATTTGAACTCAATTTTTCATAAACTTAGTCTAAACTATTGCAAATATGTTGTAGATCAATGGCAGCCCCTGCCATCAATTTTAATGCATTCCTAGAGAAAGAAAAGTTGAAAAACAATGGAAGCAACTTCGCGGATTGGTTCCGCAATTTGAGGATTGTCCTCATAGCTGGTAAGTTGACCTATGTGCTGGATGCACCGCTGGGTGACCCACCTGCAGCTGATGCTGCCGATGAAGTAAAGAATGTTTACCTCACTCGGAAGACTCAGTACTCCACAGTTCAGTGTGCTATCTTGTATGGTTTAGAATCGGAGCTTTAGAAAAGGTTTGAGAATTCAGACCCATATGATATTGTCGAGGATCTCAAATTAATCTTTGAGACTCATGCGGCAATTGAAAGCTATGAGGCTTCTGAAAAGTTCTTTAACTGCAAGATGGAAGAGGGCAGCTCCGTCAGTGAGCATGTGCTTAAGATGTCTGGGCACGCAAACAAACTTCAAAGCTTGGGTATAGTGATTCCTAATGCTTTTGGGATTTACCGTGTCCTCCAATCACTACCACCAAGTTACAAGAACTTTGTGATGAACTAAAACATGCAGAACATGAACAAGACGTTGCCAGAACTCTTTGCCATGTTGAAATCTACAGAAGTGGAGATCAAGAAAGAGCACCAAGTGTTGTTGGTCAATAAGACCACCAAATTCAAGAAAGGCAAGTCTAAGCAGAAGGGACACTTCAAGAAGGGTGGTAAGAAAGTTACCACGCCAACGAAGAAGACCAAGGCTAGACCTAAGCCTGATACTGAGTGCTTTTACTACAAGGGAGAAGGTCACTGGAAGCGGAATTGCCCAAAGTACTTGGAGGATTTGAAGAACGGCAACATCAAGAAGAAAGGTATATCGGATATGCATGTTATTGATGTGTATCTCACTAGTACTCGTAGTAGTGCCTGGGTATTTGATACTGGTTCGGTTGCTCATATTTGTAACTCGAAACAGGTGCTGCAGAATAAACGGAAGCTAGCGAAGAACGAGGTGACGATGCGCGTGGGAAACGGATCAAAGGTTGATGTGATCGCGGTCGGCACGCTACCCCTTCATCTACCATCGGGATTAGTTTTATACTTAAATAATTGTTATTTGGTGCCTGCGTTAAGCATGAACATTATATCGGGATCTTGTTTATTGCGAGACGGTTACTTGTTTAAGTCCGAGAATAATGGTTGTTCTATTTATATGAGTAATATGTTTTATGCACATGCACCTTTGATAGATGGTCTATTCTTGTTGAATCTCGATAGTGGAAATACACATATTAATAACATTGAGGCTAAATGTTTGAAATCGAGCGATAACTCGACCTATATGTGGCACTGTCGTCTTGGTCACATTGGAGTGAAGCGTATGAAGAAACTCCATTCCGATGGACTTCTTGAATCACTTGATTTCGAATCACTTGAAAGATGCGAAGCATGTTTGATGGGTAAAATGACTAAGACTCCATTTTCTGGTATGATGGAGCGAGCTACGGACTTATTGGAAATCATACATACCGATGTGTGTGGTCCAATGAGTGTAGCATCGCGCGGTGGTTATCGTTATGTTCTTACCTTCACGGATGACTTGAGTAGATATGGGTATATCTATTTCATGAAACATAAGTCCGAAACTTTCGAAAAGTTTAAGGAATTTCAAAGTGAGGTAGATAATCAACGTAACAAGAAGATTAAATTTCTACGTTCTGATCGCGGAGGTGAATATCTAAGTTACGAGTTTGGCGAGCATTTGAAGAAATGCGGATACTTTCACAATTGACACCGCCGGGAACACCACAGCGTAATGGTGTGTCCGAACGTCGTAATCGAACTCTCTTAGATATGGTTCGTTCTATGATGTCACTTACAGATTTACCGCTATCATTTTGGGGTTATGCATTAGAAACAGCCGCATTCACTTTAAATAGGGCACCATCTAAATCCGTTGAAACGACACTGTATGAATTATGGTTTGGGAAGAAACTTAGATTGTCGTTCCTTAAAGTTTGGGGTTGCGAAGCCTATGTAAAGAAGTTACAGCCGGACAAGCTTGAACCCAAAGCGGAAAAATGCGTCTTCATAGGATACCCGAAGGAAACTATTGGGTATACCTTCTACCATAGATCCGAAGGCAAAATCTTGGTTGCCAAGAATGGATCCTTTCTAGAGAAGGAATTTCTCTCGAAAGAAGTGACTGGAAGGAAAGTAGAACTCGACGAGGTTGTCGAACCTTCTCTCGAAATTGCGAGTAGCGCAGCACCGGAAGAAGTTCCTGTGGTGCCTGCACCAGTTAGAGAGGAAGCTAATGATGATGATCATGAAACTTCGATTGAAGTTGCTACAGAGCCTCGCAGGTCAACGAGAACTCGTACCACTCCAGATTGGTATGATCCCGTTATGAGTGTCATGTTGGTGGACAACACCGATGACCCTGAGACATATGAGGAAGCGATGATGAGCCCAGATTCCAATAAATGGCAAGAAGCCATGAAATCCGAGATTGGATCCATGTACGAAAACCAAGTATGGACTTTGGTGGACTTACCGGATGGCCGGAAGGCTGTCGAGAACAAATGGATTTTCAAGAAGAAAACAAATACTGATGGTAATGTTACTGTCTATAAAGCTCGACTTGTCGCAAAGGGGTTTCGAAAAATTCAAGGAGTTGACTACGATGAGACTTTCTCACCAGTAGGGAAGCTAAAGTCTGTAAGGATTATGTTAGCAATCGCTGCATATTATGATTATGAGATATGGCAGATGGAAGTCAAAACAGCATTCCTCAATGCAGACATTGATGAAGAGTTGTATATGATGCAACCCAAAGGTTTTGTCGATCCTAAAGATGCTAACAAGGTATGCAAACTTCAACGGTCCATCTATGGATTGAAGCAAGCATCCTGAAGTTGGAATCAACGTTTTGATAAGGTGATCAAAAGTTTTGGTTTTATACAAACTTATGGAGAAGCTTGTATTTACAAGAAAGTGAGTGGGAGCTCTGTAGCATTCTTAATACTATATGTAGATGACATATTGTTGATTGGGAATGATGTAGACCTTCTTAATAGTGTCAAGGAATATTTTAATAATAGTTTTTCAATGAAGGATCTTGGCGAAGCAGCTTACATATTAGGCATAAAGATTTATAGAGATAGATCGAGACGCCTAGTATCATTGTCACAAAGTACATATTTGGACAAAGTTCTAAAGAGGTTTAGAATGGAAGATAGCAAGAAAGGGTTCTTGCCCATGTTGCCCAATACGACCTTGAGTAAAACTCAAAGTCCGACATTGGCAGAAGATAGAGAAGGGATGAGTAAGAGTCCCTATGCCTCAGCCATAGGATCTCTAATGTATGCCATGCTATGTACTAGACCCGACATTGCATATGCTGTTAGTTTAACTAGCAGATATCAAAGTGATCCAGGAGTGGATCATTGGACAACGGTCAAAAACATCCTTAAGTACTTGAGAAGAACTAAGGATATGGTTCTTTCTTATGGAGGTGATGAACAGCTCGTTGTTAATGGTTACACCGATGCTAGTTGGAACACCGATCCGGATGATTCTAAATCACAATCTGGATACGTATTTATTTTGAATGGTGCAGCAGTAAGCTGGAGGTGTGCAAAGCAAAGCGTTGTGGTGAGATCTTCAACTGAATCGGATTATATGGCTGCTTCGGAGGCTTCACAAGAAGCGATATGGATGAAAGAGTTCATTATAGAGATGGGTGTGGTTCCTAGTGCGCTGGACCCAATGTCTATCTACTGTGATAACATGGGCGCCATAGCCAATGCGCAAGAACCAAGGTCACACAAGAAGCTGAAGCATATCAAGCTACGTTTTCACGCTATTCGAGAACATGTCCAAGATGGGGACATAAAGATTTGCAAAGTACACATAGATCTGAATGTGTCGGATCCGTTGACTAAACCTCTCCCGAGGACAAAACATGACCAGCACCAAACTGCCATGGGTGTTCGGTATATTACCATGTAATCTAGATTAGTTGAATCTAGTGCAAGTGGGAGACTGTTGGAGATATGCCCTAGAGGCAATAATAAATATAGTTATTATTATATCTTTGTGTTTATGATAAATTTTTACATTCATGCTATAATAGTATTAACAAGGAAACATTAATACTTGTGTGATTTGTAGACTAAAATAAGAGTCCCTAGTAAAGCCTCTATATAATACTAGCTTGTTGGTTAATAGATGATTGTGGTTTCCCTATCATGAACATTGAGATGTTATTAACAACAAGATCATATCGTTAGGAGAATGATATGGTGGACATACTCCTATAGATAAGCGTAGCATAAAGATCAAGTCATTTTAATAGTTAAATTGCTATATGCTTTCTGATACATAGTAATCTAATTCCTTCGACCATGAGATCATGCATATCACCTTTACCGGATGGATGCTTTGATGACATCAAACACCACACCGTAACTGGGTGGCTATAAAGGTGGCATTGAGTGTTCGGAAAGTATTGGTTGAAACACATGGATCAAGAGTGGGATTTGTCCATCCATATGACGGATAGATATACTCTGGGACCTCTTCGTGGAATGTCATCCAATTAGCTTGCAAGCATGTGACTGGATCACAAGGGATCACATATCACGGGAACGAGAAAAGAGTACTTATCAGTAACGAGGTTGAACTAGGTATGCAGAGATACCGACGATCATAACCTCGGATAAGTAAACTATCGTGAGACAAAGGGAAATTGATATCGTATGTAAGTGGTTCATTCGATCGCAAAGTAATCGTCGAAATATGTGGGAGCCATATGAATTTCCAGATTCCTCTATTGGTTATTGATCGGAGAAGTGTCTCGATCATGTCCGCATAATTCACGAACCGTAGGGAGACACACTTAAGGATTCGACGTTGTTTGAGTAGTTATGGAATGATGAGAAAGAGTCCGAATGTTGTTTAGAGTCTCGAATGGGATTCGGGATATCACGAGGAGATCCGGAATGGTCCGGAGAATAAGATTCATATAAGTAAAGTCCCGTTTCGGAGTTGGAGAATGATTCCGGTGTTTTCATCGGGAATGTTCTAGAAGGTTCCGGAATGTCCGGAACATCGGAGGGGAAGGGTACATGAATGTGTTATATCAAGTTGGTATGATTGCATCATGTACTAAGTGTCATCGCTGAACAAAATAGAGGATTAAATCAAATCCTTGTTTGAAAAGTTAAACGCCATGTTTGAAAGTCAAACGGCTATTTTTGGGAAGTGGGGAAGGAGGAGGAAACCGAGTTGGGGAGGAGTCCCTCCTCCACCGCCGGCCCACCTCCAAGCCGAGTTGGGGAGGGACTCCCCTCCCCTTGGCCGGCCGGCCCCTCCACCTATAAAAGGAGGGGTAGGGGTCCCCTCCTAGACACACAAGTTCCTACCTCTAAACCCTAGTACCAAACCGCCGCCGCCTCCATAGCCGCCTCCGGCCCTAGGGCACTCGCCGCCGCCGCCTAGGTGAAACCCTAGCCGCCGGCCTAGCCCCCTCCTCAGCGTGTATAAACCCTAGATCGTCGAGGGACTCTCTCATACTCCACCATACTCGCTCCGGCTTAAGGCGAAGCCCTGCGAGATCTCCCCTCTACTTCCGGTACCACGCCGTTATGCTGCCGGAATCACGAGGAGAGTGCTACAACCTCCGCTGCCTGCTGGAACATGGGAGAGGGAGGTCTTCGTCAAGTACCGAATGTGTGATCGACTGCGGGAGCGCTGCCGGAACGCAGCGCCGGAAGGATCGTCTACGCGATCTTGAGATCGGAAAGAGTACGACTACATCACCCACGAGAATCCGCTCTCGTTAAACACTTTGGAATCTTCGAGGGTGAGTTATTCCATCGACTCGTTGCTACAATCTAGTAGATAGATCTTGGCTTGTTTGTTTGTATGCGATAGAAAATTTTTGTTTTCCATGCTACGAATCCCTACAGCTAAGCCAATGACGGAGTTACTTAAGAAAGACAAGAAATTTAATTGGACTGAAGGATGTGAACTCAGTTTCCAAGAGTTGAAGAAGAGATTAGTGACATCACCAGTCTTATGTCTGCCAGATTCGGAGAAGCCAAGTGTATTGTGATGCATCTCACAAGGGATTAGGTGCAATTTTGATGCAAGAAGGGAAAGGGCTTATGCCTCGAGACAACTCAAAACACATGAAGTGAATTATCCTACTCATGATTTAGAGTTAGCCTCTGTTATCCATGCACTCAAAACATGGAGACATTATCTTTTGGGAAAGCGATGTGAAGTGTTCAAAGATCACAAAAGTTTGAAGTATATATTCACTCAGAAAGAAATCAATGTGAGACAAAGAAGATGGCTAGAACTCATCAAGGACTATGAATTGAGTTTGCAATACCACCCCGGCAAAGCAAATGTTGTAGCGGATGCATTAAGCCGTAAGGTTTATGTGAATGGCCTTACTAAGGGAGAGTTGCCAGATATCTGTGTGACCAATTTAAAGATCTCAGGTTGGAGATAGTGCCTGAAGGACATCTCATGTCATTGGATGTTCAACCCACATTGTTGGACAAAATCAAGGAATCCCAAAAGATAGACAAAGAAATTGAAGAGATTAAGGAAAAGATTAGCAAAGGGAAAGCCAAAGGATTCCATGAAGATGAAAAGGGTACTTTATGGTATGGAAAACATATCTGTATTCCGCAAGATCCAGAGCTTCAGAAACTGATTTTACAAGAAGCACACAACTCACCATATTCCATTCATCCGGGTAACACCAAAATGTACATCGATGTGAAGGAAAGATTTTGGTGGAATAATCTCAAGAAGGACATCGCCGATCATATTGCTTTGTGTGATGTATGTACACTACTAGGAAAACGGCTATAGGTAATCCACACATCTGTGGCGCACTTGCTAGTGGTGCCCCACGGGTAAAATAGGTGTGGCGCACTGCCCACATGTGCCCTACGGCTAACTGTCGTAAGCGTGGCGCACATGGGGGTTGTGCGCCACGGCTATGTGTGGGCCAGGGCACATGTGGCCACGACACACATACCCGTAGCGCACTAGGTCAAGGTGCGCTACGGATGTGTCACTTAGCCATAGCACTCCTTGACCTAGTGCGCTACGGACATGTGTGCTGCAGCAGCTGGGTCAACTTAGCCGTAGGGCACTCTGCCCTAGTGCCCTACCGCTAAGTGGCCTTCACCAACTCCACCCCCCCCCCCCCCCCCCCGTGGATCGCTTTTTTAGGTTTTGCAAAAAATAAAAGAAAATAATAAACACTTCAAAAAATAAAATCCTTTCATATTTAGGTAGTTAATGTGGTATAGTTTCTAGGAAAATTAACAAACATGAGTTTCCACTTTTTCTGCAAAAAAAATTCATGCCACGGTAAAATAGCCGTAACTTTTGCGTACGATGTCGAAAAAAATCGTATAATATACCAAAATGACGAGAACGAGATTTCGCAACCACCTCCGGTCGTTTATCAATTGTTTAGATTTTCAAAATTCGAAAAGAGTAAAAAGTTACGGTCAAAAGATCGTTTTTTCCTGCAGGAAAAAAAATAGAGGGCAACTTACCCGTAGCACACCACCACCTAGTGCGCTACGAGTAATTTGGGCGGGATTCAAAATTTGAATCCCCACCCCGCCCTCCTAACTTTTCCTTCCCCCTTTCCCCCCCCCCCTTTTCCCTCTTCCTTTTCCTTTTCCTTTCCCTTCTCCTTCTTCCTTCTCCCTTCTCCTTCTTCCTTCTCCTTTTCCTTCTCCTTCCCCTTCTCCTCTCTTTGCAGTGACAGCGCGTCGGTGGCCTCCTCCTCTCCTTGAAGTGACGGCGGCGCGACAGCGGCCTTCTCCTCCTCCTCGCAGTGACAACGGGCGACGGTGGCATCCTTCTTCTCACCGACCTCCCTTCCTCCCTCTCTTCCTCCATCTCTTCCTACCTCCCTCTCTTCCTACCTTCCTTTCTCCAACCACACCCTTCCTACCACCTCGACGCCGGCAAGGACTAGAGCGGCCACGGCCTCCCGCACCTCCCTGCGGTGGTAGGTAGTGGCCACGGCCATGCTCCGGCGAGGTGACACGACGGCGGCGATGCACGGACCCGATTGCTTTTGCAATTCAAAACGAGGGTGTTATTTGCATTTTTTTTGTTTTTTGAAAAACACATCCGTGGCACACCCTGTACCCCTACCCGTGGCTCACCAGGTAGTGCGACACGCCTATCTCGAGATAACCGTAGCGCACCAGGCAGTGCGCTACGGGTAAAACATAGCCGCGGCGCGAGGCTAGTGGCGCATAACTAGTGCGCCACGGATGCCCTTTTCAGGTGCGCCACGAATGGCCATTTTCCTAGTAGTGGTAGTAGAGTGAAAGCGGAACATCAGAAACCAGCAGGATTGTTACAACCACTACCTATTCCTGATTGGAAGTGGGACAAGATTAGCATGGATTTCAACACCAGACTGCCAAGGACTAGATCAGGATATGATTCTATTTGGGTCGTGGTAGATCGCCTAACTAAAGTGGCTCATTTCATACCCATGAAGACAACCTATACAAGTGCTAAGTTAGCCAAGATTTATATGATAGGATTGTGTGTCTGCATGGAGTACCCAAGAGTATTGTGTTTGATAGGGGAACTCAATTCACTTCCCATTTTTGGAGGCAACTGCATGAGTCATTAGGAACGAGATTGGAATTCAGCACTGCTTTTCATTCCCAGACTAATGGACAGACAGAAAGGACCAACCAAATTTTAGAGGATATGTTGAGGGCGTGTGCCCTATATTATGGAGCTAGTTGGGACGAAAGTCTGCCTTACGAGGAATTCTCTTACAACAACAGCTATCAAGCTAGTATTGAGATGGCACTGTTTGAATTTCTCTATGGGAGAAAGTGTACTACACCATTGCTTTGGAATGGTGTTGGAGAAAGAAACTTGTTCGGGCCAGAACTAATCAAGGAAGCTGAATAGAAAGTCAAGTTGGTAAAGGATAGATTGAAGATAGCACAGCCTCGACAAAAGAGCTACGCAGATCCCAAGCATAGGGAAGTCACCTATGAGGTGGGTGACAGAGCTTATCTTAGAATATCACCACTTCGTGGAGTGAAGAGGTTTGGAGTCAAAGGAAAATTGGCCCCAAGATATGTTGGACCATTCAAGATTTTGAGCCGTAAATGAGAAGTGGCATATGAGATTGAATTGCGTGAATCATTGTCTGCCGTTCACAATGTATTTCACGTAAGTCAGCTAAAGAAATGCCATCCAGGGATTGAGGAGACTTCTTTGAAGGATACTATACCTTTGGAAGAGGTCCAATTGGAAAGTGATCTCACCTATGAAGGGAAGCCTATCAAGATTCTTGAGACTGCAGAAAGAGTTACTCGGACAAAGACTATCAAATTCTGTAAAGTTCAGTGGAACCATCATTCCAAGGAAGAAGCAACATGGGAAAGAGAAGATGATCTTCGAAACGACCACCCTCACCTATTTGCTAGCCAATCCGAATCTCGAGGGCAAGATTCACCTTAAGGGGGTTAGATTTGTAACATCCCAAAAATTATAATTTGAAAAGTTTGCATATCATTCATGCATTCATAAGCATTTGGTTATTTTCAAACTAGATTTCAAAATGAGAAACCATTCTTATGCCTATTATTTTATGCCAGAAAGGCATTGGTTCTATTTTACTCTCAAAGTATGAGAATACCTTGTTATGATCAGAAATATTTCAAATATGAATGCAAAGCTTTCACAAAATTCTCAAAACAAAAATTCAAATATAAACCACTTGATTCCTATTATCTATAATCATATTAAGGCATGGTTTTATTTTATTTTCATTTATGTCAAAGTTCGTTGGACTAAACAGTAAGGTTTTACACTCATTTGAGTACAAGTTTTTCACTGCAAGAATCCAAAAGAAATTTGAATTAAAACCCATTTTAAAAGCATTTGAAAATGATTTCAGAAAATCAAAACAGAAATGTAAAAGGAATAAAGAAAAAGAAAAGGGCCTGCGCCAGCCTTTCGGCCCAGCAACAGAGCCAGCCCAACAACCAGCCCACCCGGGGTTACCCTCTCCCTCTGATTCTCACCCACGCGCACACCCCCTCTCACTGACGCCTCGGAACCACCTGCCCCATCATCGTCGTCTCCAAACCCCGCCCACGACCGAGCCCTCCGCCGTTTCTTCCCCTCCTTCACTGCCGCGGTTTAATTCGAGTATTTCCGTTGATTCCGTGCGTAATCCCCGCGCCTGATCTGGCTACTTAATCCCCTCCCCCTCGCGGCCATTTCCCCCAACACAACTGTAAGGTTCCCAACCTTTATTAAGGTAGAGATCCCTGTGTTTACAATGCTAGTCCCTGGATCACTTTCTAGCATCCACAGTTAAGATGCAATATCAAGAAACATAGGTCATAATACAACTTTATAACTAGGAATAAAATAATTTATTACATCTTACATAGCTCATTTGGCTATTACATTACATTGCAGCAGAATATCTATAAGGATGGGGTCCTTCATCTTCAAAATGCCACAGGCAGACATGTTGGTTGTAGACTTGTAATCCTAATCATTAAACTTCACTAGTATCAAACAAACCTGCAACATAACAAGTTACAGCCACAAGGGTCAATACATTTGAATTGTATTGACAAGTGATACTATGGTAGTATAGTGGAGTCTATCATCTATATGCATTTGGCTAAGTGGAGATTAGGCTTGCTTTGCTCAAAATAGATTTTCCTTATCCTTTGAAAACACTAAGTTTTTGCTTGACAAAATATATCCCAAGGCATCTCCCAATAGAAATTGGTGATCCTTCAACCCTTGTTCAACCACAAGTTTTTACTTAGAAATTGGGATGAGGAGATTCTTGATATCCTCCATGTCTTGATGCTCAAGTTGTCCTTTTCCAGGGACATGGCTAAGTACTTAGATTTTTCCATCTGCAGAGGTTGTGCACTTTCCCCACCAGACTTGATTTTCACCAAGACAGGACCTTTCAGAAGCCTTCCCTTAGACCAGAATGGACGCGCTCCAACCTATCAAACCCCTACCACCAACTGTCCATTTGGCTAAGTTCTTGCAACCTATATGATCCAGGCAGAGCCCATAATGCCAAGTGGCTGCACTTGAAGCTTCTCAACATTTGACATCTCAAATCTCTTTATTCCTGGGTGGCCATCCACAAGTGAGATACACAAGGTAAACCATAGAAATGGGCCTTGTGAACCACTCAACACAAACCATTCCTTCCATTCCACCCAGGTGATTCGTTCACTTAGTTGTTTTATTAAGCAAAACACAAGTCCACAGACTTAGAAATATTTCATAGCATGAATATATATTCCACCCTTGTTTTCTTCTAGCTAAGCTAAGCATGATAGTAGTAGGAATCTTAACTTAGGAAATTCTACTAAGGTTTCATCTACTAGGATTTCCCATAGCATAGTTTATACTTAGCAAAAATTCCATGCAAGTCCTACTTAGAAATAACACTAATGCATAGTGAAAATAATGGGACAAAAGTACGAAGCATCACTTGCCTTTTTGGTAGAGAGTATAGGTTCACTCCTTGATCTTTGCAATGTTCACTCACTTCAAATCACTACAATTCAGTCAAGCAAACAATATTTCAATCTACCATTCAAGCAATTCATCACATAAAATCATAGTAACAAAACAATGCATGCAAGCATGCTAAAGATTGTTTTATTTGTAAAAGTGGTTTCTAGTAAGTTATGAACATTTGGAAACACCATTTGGTAATTTTCTAAAGTGGCAAAACCATTTGCAAAAGATTCTACCTCTAAACCATTTTTTAAACCAAATCATTATTTCATGTGGTTGAAATTTCCTTTAGCAAAGTAATAATTTTTATAGGGTTTACCAAATACATTTTCAAGTCATAAAACTTGGTGTTTGGGGTCAGAGAGTTTATTCCAAAACATATCTCAAAGGTTTTCTTCCAAAACCATTTTTAATAATTAAACTATATTTTTATTTGACTAGAAATGGTTTAAATCCAAGATTCATTATTTATTTCACCAAATACATTTTTGAAACTACCAATTGATTCCTAGGGTCAGAAGGTTCAAAACAAACCATTTGCCAAAGATTTTATCCCCAAAATCCTTTTAGAACAATTTTTATATTCTAAACATGCATACATAAGTTTCTGCAAAAACAAACAATTTAACAGAAGCAATTTTCTAAAAAAAGTTCATGGTTGGCTAGGGCTTGTCTTGATGAATCCATTGATATAAAATTTGCAAAATTTGGACGTGTAGATTAAAAGTTATAGATTTTACAAAATTGAGCAACTAATAGGAAGTTTCTGTTTTTAAAACGAAGTCTGAGCCACGTGTCGTGTTCTTACTCGCTGATACCGTTTCGCGTGGATCAGCAACGTGAGGGGTTGGATCAAGTTACATCGCACGGCACAGATTGCGTAACTCTTCGGTGTTAAGTAATTATATCATAATCGTCAGATCAAGATCGGACGACGCTGAGCACACTTGCCAGAGATGGGCGGCGCTGGCGGCGACGTGTGGCGGCGGCGTGTCTGGTGGCGGTGGTTCGGCGAGCCTAGGAAGCGAGGGAGAAGAAGGGGGTGCTCACCAGAATCGCAGAGTCGCGGTGATGCTCTAGGTGCTCGCGAGAGTGCAAGGGGCGCACGGGGTTGATCGGAATTCCTCGCCGAAGATCTCGCTGACGTCGGGTACGGTCAGACGTCGACGGGGGCGAGGCTACATCGCACGAGAAGGCAAGATAACAGTGGCGTTAGATGCGTGCAAGATTAGGGAGTGCGGGAGCTTCACAGAGAAGGGGCGGTGCGGTCAGATTCTTACCAGAGACTTCGCTAGAGTGGTGGTAGTCGACGGTGGTGTTCTGTTCAAGACGAAGGCGAGTGTCCAGAGCGTGCGCAGGTGAACTGGGGCTGCTGGGATGTGCGTCTGGTTCCTGTGAGCATGCTCGAGTGGTCGAGGAAACGAGGGGAGGCGAGGGGCTGCCGGAATCGGAGAAAACAGCTCGCCGGAGTCAGAGAGTTTCGAGACGAATTCAAGGTGGCCTGGGGGAGGAGGGAGATGGTGTCTGGGGAGAAAAGGTAGAGGGGAGCGTGGCGAGTTAACGGGAGTAATCGCGGGGTGTATTCTCTGCATCATTAATACGAATTCAAGCGAGGAATTAAACGATAGGAACGGTGAGGTTTGGGGGAAGAAGGGGTCATCACGGGGGAGAAGATGCTGACGTGGGCGTGGGGTTCGTTTGTAAGTGAGAGAGGAAGAGAGGGGATGGGGTCCACGCGTCGGTGCCTCTACGGGTTCTTTCTCTGGTGAAAAACGATTCGTTCGTGTGAGAGGGAGAGGTGGGCTGGCTGGGCCTTGTTGGGATAGTTGGGCTGGGTCGGCTTGATTCTTTTTTTTTGTTCTGTTTGTTTTTATTTTTCCTTTTCTTTAATTCTGGTTTGATTTTATTTACTCAATTCAAGCATCCATTTGAATTCAAACTTTTGTCAAATTTTGTGTAGCTTTAAACACTGATTAGTAAAACATTCTGGAATCATTTAAGAATAATTTATTTATTCTTTTTAAGGCCTTTTAATTATTCAAAATAGGCTCTAGTTTTAAATCAAATATGATTTAATAATATTATCAAACACCATTTAAATTCTTTAAACTTTCCAAAACCTTTCAGTATGTTTTATTTGTTTATTTGCATTCAAATAATTCATCTTGAATTATTTGGAAAGTATTTAATATGATTCAAAAATCATTTGAATTGGGTTTTCATTTTAATTCCAATGGAATTAAATATAGTTTTAATTACCTAATTTTTGAATCTAAACTGTTTTGGAAATTTTGTAGGGTTTTGTGTTTTCATAAACAGTCATTTTTAACTAAGTGTTTACTTGGCAAAGCTTGGTCAAGCTTGGGTTTCAAAGTAAACAGAGATTTGCTCTAGTTTGCAAATATTTGAAAAAGGACTTTGAATCCATTTCTAAATTTGAAAACTTGGGTTTCAAAAGTTTCACCTAATCTTTCCATCAATGGAGGCAAGCAAAAAAGTATTTAAACTTTCAAATTTCAAAGGTGATGGTCATTTGGGATAAATTATCCACATGAAATCAT
Source organism: Avena atlantica (assembly GCA_910589765.1). Lineage (NCBI taxonomy): Eukaryota > Viridiplantae > Streptophyta > Magnoliopsida > Poales > Poaceae > Avena > Avena atlantica. The sequence goes on from OU342739.1 coordinate 152,828,090, forward strand.
AGCTCCAACTTCTGTTTCTAGATGATTTTTAAGAAAACCCTAAATGGATGAATGATGCAAAGATGATATGAATGAATTTGAAACTATGATTTTTGGGATGTTACAAGCACCCGAGCCTAGAGAGCCCCTGTTAATTTACATGGCGGCAACCAACCGGGTTATCAGCATCGTCGTCGTGGTAGAACGGAAGTAACCAGGCTATGAGCACGGAGTTCAACGACCACTTTACTATGTGAGCGAGGTCTTGATGGAATCCAAGCAGCGTTACCCGCACTACCAAAAGATAGCTTATGGAGTATTCCTTGCTTCTCGGAAGCTGAGGCGTTACTTTCAGGAGCACCCAATCACAGTGGTGAGAAAGACTCCACTGTCCGACATCATCAGCAATAGCGATGCTACAGGAAGGGTTGCGAAGTGGGGCATTGAACTTGCCGCCTTCGAGATCACCTACAAGAGACGCGACGCTATCAAGTCACAAGCCTTGGCATATTTTGTTGCAGATTGGACGGAGATGCCAGATGCTACTCCGTTGCCAGAACCAGAGTACTGTGTGATGCACTTTGATGGATCAAAGCTGCTCAATGGCTCGGGGGCTGGTGTATTGCTACAGTCACCATCAGAGGACAAGCTACATTACGTTCAGCAGATCCACTTCGAGGCTACAAACAACATGGCGGAGTATGAAGCAATCATTCACGGACTACGTGTAGCCAAGGATATTGGCATCAAGCGCATAGTTTGCTGTGGAGATTCCGACTTGGTTGCCCAGTAGGTGGTTGGCACCTGGAATGCGCGGAACCCTATGATGGCGGCATATCGAGACGAAGTGGACGAGATATCCAAGAGCTTATTGGGCTACGAAGTTAAGTATGTGCCTAGGGAACAAAACGAGGCGGTTGATCTGCTGTCTAAGCTAGGATCAGGGCGCAAGAGAATTCCGCCAGGAGTTTTCCTAGAGCATCTGCGCACACCATCCGTGAAGGGAGCCGACATCGACAACCCGGATAGAGCTGACTCTTTCATCCATATGGTGACTAAGGTCCCTCCGGATTGGACAAAACCGATCATGGAATATCCGAACACGGAATTTTGCCCGACGACAAAGTCGAAAGACGACAAATAGTACGACGAGCAAAGGGTTATACCATAATCAATGGGCAACTCTACAAAAGGAGCACTATTGGTGTATACCTAAAGTGTGTTTCCCAGCTAGAAGGTATGGAAATCCTACGCGAAATCCATCTCGGATATTGCGGGCACCACGCTGCTCCTCGATCGTTCGTCGCGAAAGCCTTCCGGCAAGTATTCTACTGGCTAACCACGAAGGCGGACGCTGATAAGCTGGTTGAGACATGCATGGGATGCCAGTATTATGCCTGACAACCACATGTTCCTGCTGAAGAACTGTGAACAATACCAATAACTTGGCTGTTTGCAGTCTGGGGGCTAGACATGGTGGGACCGTTACAGACGGCACCTTGTGGGTTTATGCGTCTGCTTGTAGCAGTTGACAAATTCACTAAATGGATAGAAGCTAAACCCATTAGAAAGCTTGATGGGGCAACTTCCCTCAGGTTCGTCCGAGATCTAGTGGTGAGATTTGGTCTCCCACATAGCATTATCACCGACAACGGCATCAACTTATCACTCGGAGAAGTGAAGGCATATTTCTGGGAGAAAGGCATCCGACTTGACCTTGCGTCTGTGGCACACCCACAATCCAATGGTTAGGTTGAGCGAGCCAATGGATTAATCCTGCAGGGAATCAAGCCATGTCTTGAGGCACCTCTACATAGAGCAGCTGGAGCCTGGGCGGAAGAATTGCCATCTGTGCTGTGGAGTTTACGAACTACACCCAACAGATCCACCGGCTACCACTACTAGGAAACATGATGTTAGTGGCGCACCCGAAATGCCCATCTGTGGCGCACTAGCAGTGCGCCACGTGCCTTGCGCTACGGCTATCTCCCAGCCGTGGCGCACTGCCTAGTGCGCCACGGTTGTTTAGAGATAGGCGTAGCGCACCTGCTAGTGTGCCACGGCTATGTGGGCTGGTGCGCTACGCGTAGGATCTTCTGCGGCGCACTACCCAATGCGCCACTAAATTCTATAGTGCGCTTTAGGTGTAGTGCGCCACAGAAGGTAGATCATGTGCGCCACATGTATGTTTTTTTGTTTTTTTTTTAATTTCCGAGCCAGATTATATACAATACAGATTATATACAATATTACAACAGATATACACACACAGATACAAGATATACAATTATATATATAAATACACAATATGAAAAACAAGATTGAAACAAATACATATAGATAAGTCTCATACATGAATACATAGTATAAGTTACATTAATTGTTTCGATCAAGTTACAGAGTAGTAGTTGTTGACATGCGAATACATGTGTCGATCGAACAAGTTAGAGCTCGGAAGCTCGCCTATACATCTAAACTAGCTAGACACAAACGCGGGATAAACAACCAAAGAAGATAAGCATGATCACCGCCGCGACAAAGGTGTAGGTCTTCATCCGGTTCCTTGTCATCCTAACTCCCGCTAGATAGCGCGTGTATCTAGCTTCCGCCTCCGCCATAGTGTTGTACCCTTTGTAGCTATTTCCGCTGAAACGGTGCACCTGTCTCCGGCAGTCTTCCCAATCATCGTAGACTCCGGGAACCCGTCCCTTGTACACGACGTACCAGGTCATCTACAAGTTGACAATAATAATTAACCGGTGATTGAAAAAACATGTATAATTAAAGTCGCATATGAAGATACACTTATAGAAAGTACTCCTAAATCAAAAAGAGCAAACTCAAAAAGCATGCCTCATATATAACTAGGTTGTTCGACACAGGAATATGCTACGATGGAACCGTCCGCCAAGTAGGATGCACAACACCTGGACCTATGCATAGCACAAGGCGGACAATCCCATCGCAGCACATTCACATATATAGTGTGCCACGACATTTCAATCATCGGCATTCTCGAAAAAGACCAAAGTAACTCGAAAAGCATGCCTCATATATAACTAGGTTGTTGGACACAGGAATATGCTACGATGGAACCGTACGCCAAGTAGGATGCACAACACCTGGACTTGTGCATAGCACAAGGCGTACAATCCCATCGTAGCACATTCACATATATAGTGTGCCACGACATTTCAATCATTGGCATTATTCTCGAAAAAGACCAAAGTAGATCGAAAAGAATGCCTCATATATAACTAGCTAGGTCGTTGGACACAGGAATATGCTATGACGGATCCGTTAGCCAAGTAGGATGCACAATTCCTGGACTTGTGCATATCACAAGGCTAACTATCCCGTCATAGCACATTCACATATATATTGTGCCACGACATTTCAATCATCAGCATATTCTCGAAAAAGACAAAAATAACTCGAAAAGAATGCCTCATATATATACATAGGTCGTTGGACACAGGAATATGCTATGATGGAACCGTGAGCCAAGTAGGATGCATAAGACCTGGACTTGTGCATATCACAAGGCTCACAATCCCATCATAGCACATTCACATATATAGTGTGCCACGACATTTCAATCATCGGCATTATTCTCAAAAAAGACAAAAAATACTCGAAAAGCATGCCTCATATATATACATAGGTCGTTGGACACAGGAATATGCTACGATGGAACGGTGAGCCAAGTAGGATGCACAAGACCTGGACTTGTGCATATCACAAGGCTCACAATCCCATCGTAGCACATTCACATATATAGTGTGCCACGGCATTTCAATCATCGGCATTATTCTCGAAAAAAGAGTAAGGAAAAAAAAGGACCAAAGTGAGCAAAGGACCAAAGAGTAAGCAAAAAAACCAAGCATTGATTGATATATAATATTAATAAGCAAAAGAAGTAAGCGATGATTCATAGTTTGTCCACACACACACAAAGGTCATCTATAGTTTGTAACTACAACTAGGCCAACATCAAGCCTTCTGGCTCGGCTTAGGGAACGGGAGGACGCCTTGTCTCGTCATGAACTTCCTATAGTCACCCTGCATCTCTAGGCGATCTTCTATGTCACAGTTATTCGGGATATTTCCTCCGTAGAAGATCCCCCCCAAAGTCATGACATCACGAAAATGATTGCCCCAAACTGCTGCTGGATGCGATACATCTCTTGTCTAATATCTGAATCATTGATCTTGGCCTTTGCTTCGGCCCACTGTTTGAGATGATCTGGCAGCGTAGAATTCTGCTGGTCAAGTAGGAACGCCCTCATGTGATGGAGTGCGTAGTAGGCTTCCTTCTTACTGTTTTCCGGCTGCTTCACGCAGGGGAACTCCGTTACGTGGTTGAAGACGTGCCTGCCGAACTTGACCTTCGTACGCACGAAGGTGGTTCCTTCCGTCGAGGCAAAGCCAGTGAGAGCATCATCCAGAACTTCCTTGATCTTGTCGTAGTTTTTCTTCTTTTCTAGACTCCCCGAGTCGAAATACGTGGCGTGGGAATGCTTCGGCGATAAGGAGATGAGCGTGCAGTGTTCATCTCTGCGCAAAAAATTCAAATGGAATGTGTTGGAAAAAGAATGATGATGATCTAATAAAGCCAATCGACGGTGGCGAGTGAATAACGACTTACTCGGGAAAGTAAGGCACGAGAATGTATTCCTTTGTCTTGTTCGCCACGAGGATTCTTTTTAGGTACGAGGCCACGATACGTCGTTCGGCGGGGGAACCCAAGCAGCCGTCACGCATGTAGTAGGGGTCCACTATAGCGATGCCTGGTGTGTTCTCTCTAATGATATGCATGGACAGGCTGAGAGAAAAGAGACCGACCATGGTATAGTGCAGCGGGTATAGGTGGAACATATTGAAGATGTCCTCGAACTGCAGGAAGAACAGATCCGCAGGGGCATTGTCGACGAAGCCCAAGCCTGGTGGCACCTTAACCACGAATACCGGGTGCGAGGGATCTTTCTCCGATAGAAGGCGTCTCTCTATCGTCAGCACGCCATCATGCACACTTTGCAGTTCCGAACTGACGAGCTTCCGCAAATTCTTAGGTAGCATGGGCTCACCCGCCACATGAATCCTCCACATAATACCCTCGGGTCTTGGTGGCCCGTCCCGAAACCTGATCGGATTCGCAGTTGTAGACGCCACCGGCTGGCTCGAGCTGCTAGGTTTTCTTTTCCTGTCCTTTTTTCCTTTTGGAGAGCGGGCAGGCACCGCAATATGAGCACCGGCCGCCCTATGTAGTGTGTCAGGGCTTAGAATAAAGGGCCGGTTGGTTGTATCAGCTGGCTCTGTAAAGGCGCAAGCTGGAGGCGTCTCCTGAGAACCAAACAGACGCTTGGTGATAGTGTCTTTCTTTGTGGGGCCACCAGCTAGGTCTTCGTTGCCAAACTGAGTGCTGAAGAAGTAATCATTCCAGTCTTCGTCGTCCTCGGCCGGATCCTGCGCCATGTGCACATCATCAACATGATCATCCGACCCACCGCGTGGAGGTGATTGCGAGGGCGGTAAGGGGGCCATGCCACCGCTTGTCGCTGGCATGACAGGCGGTGCTGTTGTCTGTGGCGTGATGGCCCCCGCCGTCCCCAAACGGATCATGCTCTTTGGCCATAGCAATAATAAGCCGAAGCAAGTTCTGAGGACAGGGGGCTCTTCTTCATCCGCTCCTGGGGGTTGAATGGGAGGTTCCATGTCGTCGCAGCCCCTTAGCACCCGAATAATTTTAACCCTGTGCACGCTATCTGACATCGGCCTTGAGTGGAACGTGCGCTGCAAGGGTTGAACAATGGTACCCTTGGCAACATCCCTCAGCTTGTTCACGTAGCATAAGAGAGTGCAAGGAACATACGTCTGCGGAAAACATGTACGGCGTCGTTAGAGCGAGATGCCATAAGAGTAATAGATGGCATGAAAGGCGGTAATTAAAGCAATTTGTTTACCGTGATGGCGTCGAGATCGGCTAATGTCGACGCACCGCATACGGCGACGGGCGTGCAAGAGATGGAAGGGCTGCTTGATGGCGTGGTGCTGGCCTCCGGTGTATTCTCCCTACCGACGGGTGCTTGGAGCTCCGGTGCCGCCGCGGCGATGGCAGGGGAGGGCACCAACATGTACTCCGGCGCCGCATTGATGGCAGGGGGAGTCACCAACACTTGCGGCGCCGCGGTGCTAGCGGGCGGAGTCACGAACATGTAGTTTGCCTGATTCATTGGCGCCGCATTGTTCGAGTGGCTGCTGACCATGCTTGGAATCGGGCACGGCCCTACTCGACCACCCGCACCCCAGTTCGCTATTGACTCCACCAAGGTAGGCAGGAAGGCGTGAGGGTGATTGCCAGGTTGTCTTGGACGATCTGCAGGATCTGCGCCACTTGTGCCTTAAGTTCTTGAACCTTGCGGTTTTCCTCCTCGCTCCTTCCCGACGGCGCCACATGCGTCCTCGGCGGTGGACCAAAATGATCCACCCAATTCTCACCCCCGAGGCCGGCCAGACGGCCAGCCGACGACGGCTTCTTCGTAACTGGCTCTATTTTCTTGGCCCGGTTCATCGCCCTGGTAAAAGGGTTATCCCACCGGGTGGCCGCCGTCGACCCCTGGGATGAGGAACCCTGGGATCCATGACTAGCAACAATTTCCTCCTCCTGCAGAAGAAGTAACAATGAATCATTTAGATCATCGATTAGAGATTGCAATCTAGTTGATCCGCGGTAATTATATTATACTTACCACAATTTCCTCAAATTCCTTCACCGCAGGATCCGCGGTGAGTTGTTTGGTTTCTGGGTCCACATGGTAACGGGCCCTGATGAAGTTTCGAACCTGCCCGGGTTCGAATTTAGCAAAGGGGTTTTCTATCCCCTTGGATCTATACTCTTCGTCCTCCTTATTCCATTTGGCCTCTGCGGTTCTATATCCACCAGATCCGAGATGGTGATGACCTATATTCATCGCCTGCAACACCTTTCCCCGATGACTATTGGCCAGGGCTCTTTCGGATTCACACCTCTCCTTGAACTCCCAGAACTGATCTTCGGTGATCTGCGGGTCAATCTTCTGGATCTCCTCAAGACTTTTGCCTTCTTTATAGATCTTCTTCTTTATCCGGGTTCTCCAGATGGCCAGGGCGGTGCTCATCTTTGTGAGGGCGGATTTGTTTACTTCGTTCCCATGATAATTTGTGTTCTGATACTTAGCGGGGAACTTGTATCTTGCGTGCAGCTTCTCGAAGAGGAGTGTGCGCAAGTGGCCATTATGTTTATGCCGGAGATTCTCGGTGTTGATCGAGATGGTTTTCCGGGTGATCGCCGCCACTTTCCCACCATACCCTTTGACGACAAGGGCGGGCTCCAAAGGAACCCCTGATGTGCTCACTTCGGTAATTTCCTCCCTGACCATGCCGACCGTGTTAGGGCGCCGGTCCTTTGGCTTCTTCTTCTTCTTCTTCTTCTTCTTAGGAGGATTGCTACCACTCCCTGTGCCCTCGCCGCCATCAGTGGTTTCATCGTCCGCCGTTCCTTCGGCTTATTCCTCTGCATCTTCCATCTCATCATCCTCGCTCTCCGAAGGATGGTATTCTTCATCGTCTTCTAGCCGCTGGGCCGCCTCCTAGAATGTCAATTGTTTATTCGGAGGTCTGAGTTCTCCTTCAGCGCTGATGCGCTTAGAACATCCAGCCTCGTCGTTGTCACACATCTTCGCACTAATAAAAAACAAATAATTGGTTAAATGCACGGAAAAATCCGGCATGACCTTTGCTAATTTTCTTAAACTAGGAGTGCCCGATTTCTGCCGAAACGGAAGTTAATCAACATTCCGGCAAAAATCGGGACTCATTTCATACAAGAACCTGCATATATATGGCCAGCATAGCTAGAACACAATAAATGGCCCATAGCCAGCACAACCAGCATAAATGGCCCAGTATAGCCAGCAAATAGTATACACAGCAGCTTTGCACAAATAGTACACACAGGTTTCACAAATAGTACACACAGCAGCAAGCATAAAGGTTTCAGCAGTTTCAGGTTTCAGTATAGACAGCAGCACCACTACTCTAGTGCACCACTACTCTAGTGCATATTCAGGTTTAACCGAAAGGCATGACTGCCTAATATCATGATAGCCTGATAAATTTCTTTTAACCTATATTGCAAGAAATCCCTACTCTAGTGCATATTAAATGGCCTAGTGCTACAATGGCTATCATTGCATATTAATTCTGAGATCCAAGTGCTACAATAGCTATCATTGTAGTTATTATCTCTATGCAGTTGAATACAACTCACTTTTTGCTATTATATGCAACACCCTGAAGACCTGGGCTGAAAAAAATGATCTGTTGCTCTTGGAATAGGGGTTATTCCTTCTGTTTTAGTTTGTACCACCTGGTATCCTTATCTAGGTTGCTATATATAATGTTTCCTGTTGCATTGAATCTGAACAGTGCATATACTAATTGAAGGGTAGCAGTTTTTGTTGCATCTTAGGCATGAGCCTTTCCTCTTCGTTTTTAATGGTTTCATTGCAATTGACTGAAGAAACACCCAAGGCCTAAGCTAGCTGGTCCCAGATTGTGGACTCCTATTTGTGCCCTTTTTTATTAATCCATCAGTGCCTTTTCATTCCCTCTAAAAGATACTTGCCTTTTTCTTCCACTCAAATAAACAGAAACTGTGCCACTAACTGTTTAGTTTTCTAGAACTGATATGCGCTGCTGTCACATCAATGTTCAGGTTGCTACATGGAACTATGACAGTTGATGTATTGATCAGCACACTTGGCAGCAATATCACTACTCGCATTTCAGTGGAAGTTCTGAGGTAAACTGTAGGTTTCAAATGACAGAGTAGGACACTGCCTTCCAAATTTGGTTAATCTACTTGCAAAAGCAGATTCCATAAGAACAATGTAAGTACAAAACGGCAACATACACCAATTAGACACACCACCATCTGAACTTGCAGGAATCGAGTTGATGCCATACACTCGCATGCATTTCCCTACAGAAACACTAGAGTTTCAGGCATAAGCTGACAACACATGAGTAAAGGATTCTAAAGCTACAGAATGATGGTGGCTTAGCTTAGCTACAGAATGATGGTGGCTTAGCTTAGCTAGAATTAATATGCACTATCATGACAGCCTAAATTTCTTTTAACCTACTCTAGTGCATATTAAATGGCCTTATTGGTACAACATGTAGGGTACAGGACAAGAGGGCACATGTTCTAGGAAGAAGTTGAGTGTATTGTTCTCTTGAAAAGGTGGAACAAAATTGGGGTGTAGGGGCAATCCTATAACTAACAGCAAAAACATGTGGATTGTAAAGAAAACAAAAAGATTATATGGATGGGAAGTGGTTTGGTTGTCCTGTTCCATATTTTAGAATCCCTGCATCATTATCTCCTGTTCTTTGCAATGCTCTAAAGAAAATTCAGAGCTATAGAGCACAGACTACAAAATTCAGAGCTTGGAGTAACCATGAACCTTATCCAAACCATGCAACTAACGCTAACATAGAGCTTTGTGCAATGATGTAGCCAGATAACTAAATGACTTTCCACAGCAAATCAATATTGCTAACCAATCACAGCAAAATCATTCATGGCGCCTGACCAACACAGAGATGCGGGAGAGAGGGGAGAGAGAGGGAGAGAGGAAGAGAGGGAGAGAGAGGGAGAGAGGGGAGGTGGGCAGGGGACTCACCAGGAGGGAGCGGCGGTGGACGACGGCGGGTGGGCGGGCGGACGACGGCGGACGGGCGGATGACGGTGGCTCCTCCTCCTCCTCGTACGCACACGGCTTGGGCTCCTCCTCCTCCTCCTCCACGCGCAGCTGGCTGGGCTCCTCCTCCTCCTCGACGCGCAGCTGGCAGGGCAGTGTCGGATCGAGAGCGCGACGGCGGGGCATGGTTCAGATCGGCGACAGTGTCTGATGTGAGATGGGAAGAAGAGGCGCGCGGGGCGTGGGGTTGACTACTAGAACCGAGTTAGGCGTAGTGCACTCTGGCCGAGTGCGCTACGGTTACTCTGGCCGAGTGCGCTACGGGTAACCGTAGCGCACTTGGCCAGAGTGCGCTACGCCTAACTCGGTGCTAGTAGTCACATAAGAAGGCGCGGCCACCCCTATAGACAACTAGTACTGCCCTATCCCACTGGTTCCACCCACTGCTCTAATTTAAACCTGTGAGCACCCAGGTTCAAATCCTGGTGCCCACCTTTTTTATTTTTATTTTAAAAATATTTTTAAATGTTCCAAAAAATGCCCAAAAGTGGTGGTACATTCTATAAAAGTTTTGTTTTGTTTTTAAAATACTTCTAAATATTCCAAAAATTCCCGAAAGTGATAATATATGTCATAAAAGTGGTACAAATTAAATATGATTCAAATATGTCATAATAATTTGTCCATGAATATTACAATCTCTTTCGACCACGCGTTTTATAATATTTTTTGAGCTAGCGTTTTACAATCTTTTTTCCCTTCTTTGTCGCGGTTGAATAATTTAGCCCTGGCACTTTAATGTTTCTTCTTTCGAACGGGCTACCTTTTTTGGGGAGGGTGGTCCTTTTTCTTCTTGTGATGTATGTTGCTGCATCGTAGTCGTCGTCATCTTCAATCTTTGGATCGCCGTACTGGTCGAAGTCTTGCTCGTTGGAGACTCCATCCATTCCGATGATGTTTCTTTTTCCTCTCCTCACGACAACACGGCTAGGCTTTGTCGGGTCGGTAATGAAAAAACATTGGTCCACTTTGGTAGCCACTACCCACGGTTCATTTTTCGCGGCCACGTTTGCACCTGCGGCCTTGGATTTGGCTGCTTCGGGTATAACCATGGTAATGAAATACCGGTCTTCTCTTTCGACGCTCTTTGCCCATCTGACACGGAACATCGGCACCTTTTCTCCACAGTAGTCGAGCTCCCAGATCTCCTCGATTCTTCCGTAGAATCTTTCCTTCACGTTGTCATCGGTGTAGAATTCTGACGTTACGCCTGAGTTCTGATAATCACACTTGTTGTCCTTTTCCTCCGTGTAGAATGTGTAGCCGTTGATATCATACGCCTGATAGGTCACCAGGTTTTGCATCGGTCCCTGCGACAAGGTGAATATGATCTTTTCTGTGTCAGAAGAATGCGATCGCGGGGGATTATCAAGGAGCGTCTGCCTAAACCAACGCGTGAAATCTGAGTTGTGCTCTTTGATTATTTCTCCCTGCGTCCTCTGTATGCCCCGGTCACTTTTTATTCTTCTCGATTAACCTTTTGTGCTTCTGTACCCAAGGATCGACCAGTTCTAAATGATGTAGTGCGACGAGGTTTGCTCGATCAAAGTCTGCGCGTCGAAAATCGAAGTCTGCATGCAGTATGCGACGACCCCCTCGGTGACCAGATCCGTCGATCTTGCCAAGGTGCCTATTGACGGGAAGACCGACACGGTTCTCGATGTCTAGATAATTCATGCAGAAAGAGATGCACTCTTCGGCCAGAAAGCCCTTGGCTATGCTTCCATCTGTACAGGACCTGTTGCGAACGTATCCTTTGATGTGTCCGTTCATCCTTTCGAACGCCATCATGCTGCGGAGGAACATCGGCCCGAGTTGTATGATGTCCTCCACGACATGGACCAGCAGATGCACCATAATGTCGAAGAATGCGGGTGGGAAGTAGACCTCAAGCTCAGATAGTATCACCACGATCTCCTCCTGTAGCCTCCCGAGCTGATTCACGCCAATCGACTTCCTAGAGATGACGTCGAAAAACTTGCATAGAACAAATAACGTTTCACGGACATGCTCATCCATTATCCCTCTTAGTGCGACCGGAAGTACCTACGTCATTAGCATGGCACAGTCGTGAGACTTCATGCCACTGAACCTCTGCTTCACCTCGTCTAGGTATCTGCTTATCTTGCCCGCGTAGCCGTAAGGAAATTTGACTCCTAGAAGGCACTTGAAAAACTGTTTGATCTCATCCTGGCTTAGAGTGAAGCAAGAAGGAGGGCAGTAATATTCGTTCTTCTTGAACTTTTTACCCTTCCGACGACCTTGTGTCGTCTCCAACTCATGATGCTCGTCATCTTCCTGATCATCAGGAGTAGTGCGTCCTCCGTGAAGCTTCTTCCGGATACCCAAGCATATCCGGTCATGCCTTGCTTTCGGACCATCTTTCGTCCTATCTGGCATGTTGATTATGGTGGCGACCAGACTCTCGCACACGTTTTTCGTGATATGCATGATGTCGAGGCTATGAGGCGTGCGGAGAAACTTCCAACATGGCAACTCCTAGAAAACATACCTTGTTTTCCATACCTTCATCAGCGGCTTGTCTTGTTGCTGCCTCTTTCGCTTCTTTCCAGGCTTAGGACAACCTTTCCAGTTTTTCAGCAACTCTTCCACTTCTTCGCTGCTCCTACGCTCTGGGATTCCTCGGGTCTCTGATTTGCCATCGAACAGGTCTCCACGTTTTCTCCATGGATCATTCTTGCCGAGCCACCTCCGGTGCGCCATGAACACGGTTTTCAATGACCCTGGATCTTTCTCTAGTTGGAGATAGCTTGTGTTATCCATGCACCTAACGCATGCGCAGAATCCTTGGATAACCTGCCCCGAGATATACCCGCAACCTGGATAGTCTTGCACCGTAGTGACCAACGCGGCTCTCATAGTAAAATAATCTTGTGCGACGGCATCGTAAGTATTGGCTCCAGATTCCCATAACATGGCTAGCTCCTCTTTTCAACAGCCCGAGATACAGATTGATGTCGGTACCAGGTTGTTTCGGCCCTTGAATTAGCATACTCATTTGTATGTACTTCTTCTTCATGCACAACAATGGAGGGAGGTTGTACATCCATACAAACACGGGCCAAGTGTTGTGCGTGCTGCTCTGGCTACCGAACGGATTGAGTCCATCGGTGCTCGCACCAAGCCTGATGTTCCTTGAATCTCCACCGAATTATGGGAATTCGAGGTCCAATGCTTTCCACTAGCTAGCATCTGAAGGGAGCGTCAGCAGCTCATCCTTTTTGGGGTCATCATCATCATCATCTCCTGGCTTCTGCCTTTCCGCATGCCATCGCATGAGCTTCGCTTCCTTAGGGTCCGCGAAATAGCACTGCAGATGAGGAGTGATAGGAAAGTACCATACCACTTTTCGAGGTGCTTTCTTCCCTTTCTTGTATCAACTCACGCGGCACACCGGACATGTGGTTTTCTCCGCGTCCTTGCCCCTATAAATGATGCAATCGTTGATGCATACGTGATATCTAACATGCGGTAGATCGAGAGGACAGACGATTTTCTTGGCGTCCTCGATACTAGTTGGACATGTGTTCCCCCCGGGAGACGATCGTGCCAGAATGCCATCATATCGTCGAAGCTTGCGTCGCTCAATTTGTGTTTTGCCTTCATCTCCATAGCCTTGAGAGTTACATTCAACTGGGTATCATCGGGCCTGCATCCTTCATACAATGGAGTAACCGCGTCTTTCTCAAGTTGCGCAAGCTTGGCTTTCTCTCTAGCGGCAGCCCTGGCGTTACTCGTCTGCTTGAGAAGCAGCTCTTGCACATAAGGGTCCCGCACCCAGCCTGACGTTGTTCCATCGTCGTCTGCTCCTCCGGCATCTAGATCATCATCATCCCGGTCTGCTTCCGCACCTTCACCATCTCCAGGAGACTCTTCATCATCTCGCCCGTTCTTGCCGTGATGATGATCATCGTCATGTTGGCCACCTTCACCGTCTCCATCGTCTTCGTCATCGCTTATCCAACGAGTGTATCCATCCATGAAACCATGGCGGAGCAGGTGCGTCTGCAGATTCCCGAAATCTGGGTCGATCACCCAGTTGAGTTTGCATCTTCTGCACGGACATCTTATATCCATCTTGTTATTTCGTATCATGTCGGCCGTCGCACATTTCAAAAATCTAGCCACAATGCCTTCTCTAATTATGCAGACCATTTTTTCCTGCACGGTGTACACGGTACAATTAGAAGTCTACTAGAACCACATAATGAATGCATGCATGCAATGGTCGATAGAAAATTTTGGCATGACCTATCCTAAAATTAGGACCTTTGCGAAATGCCAAAGTCTTGCCAAAATGGAAATGAATCAACATTTTGGCAAAACAAATGGCAACTTGTTCACATACAAACACAAGAGAGAGAGACCGATCCATACACACATTAACATATCATTATCCTCTCCATACACACATGCATGATCATCATCGATACTCTCCTTATACACACACATATGACCATCGATCGATCCTCTCCATACACACATCATGAGCATCGATCATCTACATACATATGAGCATATCATCCATATACACATGAATACATCCTTACATGGATAACTTACCGAGATGAGAGACCGATCGCGAGAAAGATGGAAAGGAGAGGTGCGCGCGTCGACCGGAGAAGGAGATGAGAGACCGAAGACCTTCCTCTATTACTTATGTAACATCCAAGGCAAGTTCTACATGCTAAAAATGGTGAATGGGTGGAGAAATTGAGGTGGGAAGGAGAAGATCCCGACTAGATCTAAGTAGGAAGAAGAAGGGGAAAGTGAAGTGTGGGGTGGTGGATGTGGTCACACACGTGCACATAAAGTGCTGTCAAAAAAATCGACACATCCGTGGCGCACTCTACCCTAGTGCGCCACAGGGAGTAGGAACATCCGTGGCGCACATGCGCCATGGATGTTCCTAGTGCGCCACGGATGTTCCTACTCCCTGTGGCGCACTAGGCAGAGTGCGCCACAGATGTTTCTGGCCGTTTCATAGCAGAGGGGGAGCATGCGCTTAGGCGTAGCGCACCCCCACCATGTGCGCCACAGTTGGCACTAACATCTGTAGTGCACCTGCCCTATGTGCGCTACAGATGTTTGGCGTGCGGCCAACAAGGCCCTGGCCCACACATATCTGTGGCGCACTATTGTCATGTGCACCACGGTTGTTCTAGTTACTAGTAGGGCACTGCCCATAGGTGAGCCACGCCTGTTTTAGCCGTGGGGCACTTCAACCATGTGAGCCACGGATGTGCTGATTACCTATAGCCATTTTCCTAGTAGTGTACACCCCTTATTTCATGGTATATGGAGCAGAAGCCATCCTGCCTTCCGACATCCTTCACGATGCACCAAGAGTTGCCGCCTACGACGAGGATGACGCTGAAGAATCCAGACGCCTAGATGTGGACCTTCTCGAGGAGGAGCGTGTTTTGGCATGCCAAAGATACGCCATCTACCAGTAGAAGCTACGCAGCTACCATAGTCGCCGTGTTCGGCATTGCTCGTTTAAAGAGGGGATTTGGTGCTCCGACTTAAGCAGAAGAAGTCACACAAATTATCCCCGCCATGGGAAGGACCGTTCATCATAATCAAGGCGCTGCTCAATGGGTCTTACTACCTTGTTGACAATCTTAAACTAGAGGATAGACCCAACGAGGATCATAAGCGTAAGCGACGTGACCCGGATGATGACTACCCGGAGCTTGATCGGCCATGGAACATAGCACAGCTACGTCCTTTTTACACTTAGCATATTTTATCTAATTGTGTACCTCTTATATGATCAATGAAATAAAGATCTTTGTTCACTCATATTTCTGAGTCTTTTACCTCCTTTAGTGTTCATTTTTGGATCATGTAAAACCTTTATGCACAAGTTTTGTGTTTGCACTTGTGAAAATTCCGTCTACAGACGTTAGCTTAAGTTTTCTGGTCTACACATTCTTTGTCGTTTTTATGTGGATTCTGGAGTAGTGACTTTCGGCACTTATTGACGGCAATTTTGTGCTCAGGTTATTGACGGTCCATTGGGCATCATCACCTAAGCGCATGGTTCCGACAACGAGTCTTCTGACTCACAAAAGGTCAAGCATCAGAACCAAAGTAATGTATAAGCCAACACTTGCTTAAAAATATATACATGCTGGGAACTAAGTTCTTAAGTGGCAGGAAATAACAACCATTGTTTTCCGCCTTAAGTTACATCATCAAGTTTTTTCCGCGCATACACCAAAGGCAAAACAAATATTACATAGTGTTTTTCACTCTTTGGGCGCAGGAGACTTGGAAGCAGCGTCATCCCCAGCCAGAGAATCACCCTCAACGTCGGCACTATGATGAGACTCGGAAGAATCTTGGTTGGCGCTGTCGATGGTGTTCATGGGCACAAAGACATCGATGTCAACCAACTCGGAAACTCTGGTGTCATAACCCACGAGTGATGACAAGATGGCTTCGTGGTCAATCTCTTTGCCGTCATCATCAACGTTGGGGATACCAGAGGTCACCGTGTCGATGTTATCATCTTCATAGTGTGCCTTCACCATTAAGAGCGCCATCCTTGCGCCAGCCCGTGCACATGAAGCTTTCCAGCTCGTAACACGCTCGGGGGCTCGACGCAGAATCTCCGAGTACTTCGTCACGGAGTCCGAGGCCTTGATGTATATCTGGAGGGGCTTGGCAATCTCCTTGGCTTGAGTGATGGCGGTGTTGATGAAGTTGCCGACAAGAACCATGCATTCCTTGTCTGAAGGAGGCGAGCGGGTTAAATCCATAGGAGCTGAAAATTCCGACAAGGATCGCATGAGTTCCATAAACTCTAAGTAGCCAGACTACAGAAATACAAGGCGGAGGAAACTTACTGAAGATGCTGGCCTTGTCCTGCCAGACGGTGTCCGCCAAGGATTCCTTCTCTTGTTGGAGGAGCTTAAACGCCTCGTTGTGGCGTTGGTTTTGCTCATCGACAGCTTGCTTCTGATCTTTTAAGATCGCAAGCTCCTCCTTCAAGCGATTGATTTCCACCGAGGCGGAATCCTGCACGGCTTTCATGGAATCCTCATGCATCTTCAGCATCTCTTCCCTCTCCTTATTAATGATTCTGTTCTCGCTGTCCAGTTGTTGGATGTGCTTGGAATGCTCAACAATATCCTTGGACTTGGCGACATGTTCTGCAAAGTCGGAGAAAACAAAGTACATAGTGAGTACTCGGAGAATGAAGGCATAAAACCAAGACGGAATGCGCAAAAAAGAAAACAGACTCTTGTTTTTGATGATCTGTTCCTTCAAGATGGCAGTTTTACCCTTTTCGGCTTCAAGATCTGTGCGCATCTTCTGGTACTTGTCGTTGGACATGCCCCTTCGAGCATTCTCGTTCTGTGGAACAAAGGAAAAAAGTTAAACCATTGTTTAGTCTACTTGGAGCATATAGTCGGAATCTTTCCACTTAGACACTCGGGGGATACAGTGAGAGTTTTTAACTTAGTAATATGCTTAGCTTTCCTTTAAGCATCTAGTCGGAACTGATTCAGTTACAACTAGAAGCTTGGGGGCTACATTATTGAAAATTATAAACACTGCGTATGCTACTCTTAAAGCATCTAGTCGGAATAGTTTCTTCCATCTAAATGCTTGGGGGGCTACAGTGAGAGTTCTTTCTAACTTAGTCACTCTTAGAGAATATAGATGCAAAAACCATGGTTTTCCGTCTACATCCTCGGGGGCTACAGTGGGATACTCATATGAAATGCAAAAGGTAAAGTAAAACTTACAAGTGCAATAATCTTGAGGTTTGTAGCGCTTTCGGCTAGCAGCTTGCCAAAGGAAATGCTATTTCCTCGCAAGATATCCGCTTGTCGGAGAAGCTCCTCAATACCGCACGTCGGAGATGACGGCACTCCTCCAGGAACCAGAGTTGTGTTACTCGGCGTGAGCGCCGGGTAAACTATCTTCGGGAACTCGAAGGGCTTCTGGGGAGCAGGGGTGCTGCCTTCGGCAGAGGTACCAGTTCCCACTACCGCCTTGCCGCTACCAATGGCATCCTTAGCCGGAGCTTCAGCCATTTGTAGAGTAGTGCTCTCCTGCCTCGCCTATTCGCCGACAACAGCGAGTTCGGTAGAGGCGCCAGAATCCACTTCCATGGCGGAAGGGCCTGGTGCCTCCTGGACTTGAGAACTTGTCGGGGCAGAGGAAGGCTTGACGGCAGGAGTAGCAGGGGCGATGGCAGGGGAGGAGTCGCGATTCAGAATATCCTTCATATTTCTAGAAGCCCCCAAAGTCTTGGAGGTCTTCTTGAGGCTGGTTGTGGATTTCTTCCTGAAATGTGCAAAATGCATAAGTACAGGAACAAAAAAACAGACAGATAGACAATGTCGGAGAATGAGAAGCTTACACTAGGGGGGGTGCTTTGGCAAAAATCCCGGTGGATTTTCTCTTTTCCGCCTCCAGGGCGGCAGTAGTTTTTTTGGAGGCTCCACCCTCCGTCTTCTTCTTCTTGCCTCCGTCGGCAGCGTCAGAGGTGGA
The DNA here is from genome assembly GCA_910589765.1 of Avena atlantica. Taxonomy (NCBI): domain Eukaryota; kingdom Viridiplantae; phylum Streptophyta; class Magnoliopsida; order Poales; family Poaceae; genus Avena; species Avena atlantica. Next base: position 152,846,407 of record OU342739.1, read on the forward strand.
GCTCTTCCGCTTTCGCGCCAACGGGACATCATCGTTGGAAACAACTGTGACTTCCTTCATCTTTGGATCGTAGATTTGGGCAGCCAGGTTGTCCTCATCTACATCGCTAAGCTGTTAAGTAAGAAATCACCGTGTTAGATAAAATGGTGTTGGCAAGACGAGGAAACTGGAGCATATGTCATACACGAAAAATAAATATCTACCTTTGGGCACTTCCCGTCTATGAACATGTCGTAGGTGATGGTGAAGCCACGCATATTATCCTTCACCTTGATGATGTCCTTCAGGCGGAGCTTGACGGAGTCGCTCAAGAAGTTATCCACGGAGATCCGGAGGGTATCCCTTCGATCACTGGTATAATCGTGCATGAACTTCGCGCGGTGCTGCAGAGGTTGGATTCGCCTGATGAACCAACACATGGCTAGGTCCAAGCCGGTCAAACCCATCTCTACAAACCATTCGATCTGCCTTATTGCGCAAGAAGCGTCGAGGTCGGAGGGAAGGGAGGCATGGGACCTCCATGTGGAAACTTCAGCGGCGGCTCCATCCGCGAAGTCCGGGTACGTTACTTCTCGGCCCGCCAAAGGAATGTCGGGGCCGTAGAAGTACGTCCGCTGCCAGTTTTTGCAGGACTCGTGGCCGACGATGTCGGGGAACCGCCGGCTAGGTCGAATTTTGAAGCTTATGGTACCGCAGTTCCTAAGCTCCTCCATACTATGTACGGCTTCACGTTTGACGGTGAAGAAGTACACGAACAAGTATAACCTAGGCCTAATCCCTAGGTAACCCTCACAAAGTGCCGCGAAGTTGCTAAGCGCTAAAATGCTATTGGGGGAGAGGTTATGGGGTTGGACCTTGTAGTGGTTCAAGACGGAGAGGAAGAAATGGGAGATGGGAAGGGAAACGCCGCGTACCAGTTGTGCCTTGAGGTACACCTTTTCTCCGGCTTCGGGAGAAGGTGTCACCTCACCGGCCGGCGCCACCCGCCAGGCGAGCCCCTCCGTCGTGGGGAGATAGCCTTCGGCGACCATCTCTTGGATGTCGCGGTCGGTGATGTCCGAGCCGCGCCAGTCACCCTTCTGCGAGTCTGGCTCTTCTTCCAGTGGCTCCAGCGCCGCCAGATTATGGTCGCCGCCGGTGGTTTCAATCACCGCCGATGCGGGGATGAGCAGGCCCTCCGGGGGCACGACGACGGAGCTCGCCGGCTTCGCCGCGGCTTTGCTCGACGCCGCCATCGATGGGGAGGAGCTGCTACTGGCCATGGAGTGTTGGAAGGGCGCGATTGACGCAGAGGGAGGCTAGGGTTTTCTAGGTTTCTCGCGGAGAGCTCGAGGAGGCGTGCGGCTGGAGGAACAAGCGATGATGCGAGAGGAATGAGGTGTGGAAAGTGTCCCACGGTTACTATTTATCATGCTCTGCGTCAAGATTCGTGTAGCTAATCGGACGGTTGCCGCGTAGACGACGTGTTCGTGAACGTGTGCGGTAATTTCGCCACGTCTCCAACCGCCGCCGCCAATGGTTCATATCGCTCGCGCGGGAAAATCGGATATGATTGCGTTCTCTGCATGTGTGAGTTACGAGGCATCCCTGACCTAAGCCTACGTCGTCCTAGCTGACACGGGTAGATGAGCCGTCGCATCGAAGATTCCGGCATGGACAGATTTAATTCGACTACGGAAGAGTACGATGGAAGATTCAGCGTTTCTTCGGCTTACAAATCAAAGACGGAGAAAGCCTTGCAGGGTTCTTTGGGAGGACTACAAGATGTTGCTTGACGATCTGCCCACATCCATCTAGACGGAGTATTCTATGTGAAGAGGCAAGACGACGCAAGATCTCGGAGTTCTCCGGGGGCTACTATTGGGGATACGCTATGTGGGTATCCTTATAGATGTCTCATATCCGACTAACCCGGGTGGCCCATAGTCGGTAGCATGGCCTATGGCCTGCTGGGCGGCCCAGTTACGTGGATCCAGAAGGGAAGCCCATGCCTGATAGAGGAAGGCTACGGTGGAGTCACCAGCGTACCTGGAGCCTTGGAGTACAAAATACACAAGACTGGTAATAGACGGTGTAGGACTATGTGACCTGTCCGGCTAGGACTTTTCCCTGTAACCCTAGGACCTGGTGACTATATAAGTCAGGCCTATGGGAGCCTTTAGGGCACAATCTGATATGATAACTTAGACTTTCTAGTCACCTCGCACAGCGACACCAATCTCTGTAACTCGACATATTGCCCTTATAGTGATTTATAGCAGTAGTAGGATTCCGCCACCGTCGTGGGATCTGAACCTGGGTAAGCTATGTTACCTCGTACCAGTCAACCGTACGCCTTCCCCACGTCTCTAAACACGCACTGTGAGGACCCCTCCATGGCGTACTCGTAGGCAATACCAAGACATATGATTCCACCGTAATGGGTCAAATCCCGAAGCCGGTACTTAAAGATGTGAGGCGAGGTTGGTTTACCAGGGGCTCCATCCACCCCAAGCAACCCGGTCCACGCTTCCCTACCTGTTATGATGCACATACATAACCTCCTCTTTCGAAAACATTTTCAATGCGTATGCCAAATGGAAAGCCCGAACTACGTGATACTCATGGAATCTACTAGGCAAGTTAGTTGCTCGTGGGGTTTTCCAGGCCTGGTGTGGTTGTACGCTCATCTCGGTTCCAAAGGCAAGAACTCAGTTCCTAGTGGTGGCGAGCATGGGACTACAAAAACCACACCCAACGTGGCCTCCCATACAAGCCTTAACATGTTTAGTTAACTCCTTTGATGATGTCACCATCTCCCACCTCACTACCTTCCTTGGCACCTCTGATTTGTCATAGAATAGATCCGACGTTGTTTCTATGCTTGGCTAATCTGGCGGTAACAAAAGATCTACAATGCTCACATCCAAACCTAGGTATGCTAGGAGTAGTGGATCAGGGGTATAAGGCTACAAAAGGGAAACAATGCAGCAGATAGGTAACACTAGCTACTGACAAAAGACCACATTGGAATCAGGTGCATCATAGAGATAAAGTAATATACTTTGTAAAACATAGGTTCAGAATGAGAGGCTACGCTTGCCTTGTCCGTCAGTAGACAGGTACGGATCTTCGGTGTTTTTTTGACTTCAGCTTCGGGTTCGGATCCTATTGCGAAGAACCAAATACCGGAAAGGGAGAATCAACATTCAATACATGGCATGTGCAATGCTCAATCAATATGGATGATATGACAAGTTAACTTGCGTTGAAATGAAACCCTAAGGCATGCTTGACAGTTTAAACGGGGTTCCGAGGGTTGAAAACCCTAATTCGGAAAACTCCGAAAACACATGAGAGGGGTTACTATGTTCTTCTAATTAAACTTGTCATGTAAGTTTCTTAACAATGCATTATCATAGCTCTATTAGATAGTTCTCATTTTTCTGAACATTTTGATATATTATACATATTTTTCTGACTTATAAATAATAAGTTATGAATTTTACAAGTTTAAATCATTTCCTGAAATAATTAAAACCTTTATTACATCCGGCTGACGTCATAATACAACCTAGGGATTTTGTTACCACATCTGAACATACCCACAGTGACTGACTGGTGGGGCCAAAGCCACATCAGCAGCCACACGCGCAAAATAGGTTCAGGGCTTTTCTCACTAGGGCTGGGACTACCCACTACGACTGCCAGGTGGGGCTTGGGCCAGGCTGGCTGCCACCATGGAGCCACGCGGACCTTGCCAGAGAGCGGCCAGACGGCGGAGACTAGCTGCGCTAGGAGGCGAACAGGGACACGCGGATAGGCCTAATCGAACCAGAGCGTCACCACGAACCTAAATAGGGCGGCGCCACTAGGTAGAGGTCGCCGGAGCAGGCAGCACGGCGATGGCGGTGCGTGAAGATGATTGCGACGACAACGATTCAAAGAGGGAGAGGGGAAACGAAGAGGTTCACGGGGACCGTGAGCTCACCGGGAAGCTCGCAGAGGGGTCATTGACGCGAGGGGAGCACAGAGGACGCCAGAATCGATGAAGGACACGGCGGCGGCCGACGGTAGAAACCTGCCTGGGTGGCTCGATTCTGAGCGCGCGCGGACGATTCGGTTGGACGAGAATTTCCAAGAGGCGAGGCGGACCTCGTGGCGTGCTCGGATGGCCTCGGGGTGGTGCGGAGCGACTGCGAGGGGCGGAGCCCGAGGCTAGGGTTTCGAGGCCTCGCGCGGGAGAGAAGAGGGAGGTCGCGGGAGAGGGGGAAAGTGGATGAGGATGACCAGGGTGACGCGGCGAAGATATTAGCCACGCTCCAGAGCGGCGAGCGGCGAGGATCAAGCGGAGGCGGCGGACGGCATTGCGGCGGCCACCGAGCTGCTTCCCATCGTCAACGAAGACGACGAGGAAAGAACAACCGAAGGGGTACGTGCCTTCTCGTGGGCCCCGGGTGGGCTGTCCTGGGCCGCTGCTGGGCTGCAAGAAAGGTTGCAGGGGAAGAGGAATAAGATCTGGGCCGGCCTGGTTCGGCTGATGCTCATTTTTTTTAACCAAAACTTTTTCCTTTTAAGTTTTGTTATTTCTGTTTGATATTTCCCTTTCAAATTCTGTTTTTGAATTATTTTAAAAATACAAGAGGTTTTGTAAAAATAACTAAAACACTATGGGACCCTTGTAAACCATTTGGGCTCCACAATTTTTGGGGGTTTTCAAAATTCAAACCATTTGAATGTGTTTCAAAGAGAGGGGAAGAATCTAGGGTTTAGGGTTTGCATTTAATTCAACACACTTTATCACATGCATTACTTGGATGATTTAAATAGATGCATGCCATGCTTAAGTACTGAGTACATATATTATAAACATGGGCTGTTATAGCTGTACCCCCCTTACAAGAATCTTGACCCGAGATTCCTAAGTTTTAGAAAAGAAGGCAGGGTACTCAGATCTAAGACGATCTTCTTGTTCCCAGGTTGCTTCATCCTCAGAGTGATGAGACCACTGAAATTTCAGGAACTTGATGTTTTGACGACGAGTTTTTCGCTCGGTTGCATCGAGGATACAAATAGGATACTCACGGTAAGTCAGATCCTTCTGGAGATCAAGGGTTTGGTGATCAACACCACAGACAAGATCTTTGAAGCAACGCTTGAGTTGTGACACATGGAAGACGTCATGAACATCAGGGAAGCTTGCGGGCAACTCCAGTTTGTATGCGAGTTTACCTTTCTTGGAAAGAACACGACAATGACCAACATAGCGAGGAGCCAGTTTGCCTTTGATACCGACTCGATGGACACCCTTCAAAGGAGTGACCCGGAGATAAGCTTGATCACCAACTTGATATTCAACATGTTGATGGTGACGATCATGATAGCTTTTCTGATGAGACTGATCAGTTTTCAAACGATCTCGAATGATACGAACTTGATCTTCTGCTTCCTGGATCATATCCGGACCAAAGAACTTTCTTTCGCCGGTTTCTGACTAGTTCAAAGGAGTACGCCAGGTTCTTCCATATAAGAACTGGAAAGGTGCCATACCAATACTGGACTGAAAACTATTGTTGTAGGAGAATTTAGCAAAAGGAAGGCATTTCTCCCTGTTCTTGCCAAAAGATAAGACACACACTCTAAGCATGTCTTCAAGGATTTGGTTCACTCTTTCGGTTTGACCACAGGTGCTAGGATGATAGGCTGTGCTGAAGGAAAGGCGAGTTCCCATAGCTTGTTGGAAACTTGCCCAGAACCTTGAGGTGAACAAACTTCCACGGTCGGAGATGATTTTCTTTGGTACCCCATGAAGAACAACGATTCGGGAGATATACAGATAAGCTAACTGATTAGCAGTAATGCTCTCGCGAACAGGTAAGAAGTGAGCAACCTTGGACAAATAGTCAACGATTACCCAGATGGCATCATTTCCTTTCTGAGTTTTAGGAAGACCAGTAATGAAATCCATACCAACTTCATCCCATTTCCACTCAGGTATTTTATGTGGTTGCAGGAGACCAGCGGGTCTTTGATGCTCAGCTTTGACACGACGGCAAACTTCACATTCAGCAACAAAACGAGCGATATCCTTCTTCATACCAGACCACCAGAATCTTTGACGAAGATCCCGATACATCTTGGTACCTCCAGGGTGGATAGAAAGAGGTGATTCATGAGCCTCTCGGAGAATTAAATCCCTCAACTTTGTCCTTTTTGGCACTACCAGACGGTTACCAAAGTAGACGATGCCTTGATTATCAATAGAGAAACACTTAGCAACCCCGCTAGCAATGTTCCCTTTGATTTCAGCAACTTCAAAATCATTCTTCTGATCAAGCTTGATTTCATCCTCTATAGAGGACTTCACTTCAAGGGTAGAAAGGAATCCACAAGGAACTACTTCAAGATTCAATCGAGTGAATTCCTCATGAAGAGAAGGTTGTGATTGTTTGATCAGCAGGGTGTTGCAATAACATTTACGGCTCGACGCATCAGCAACGATAATTGGCTTGCTAGGTTGATAGTTGAGACCCCAATCATAGTCCTTGATGAGTTCCAACCATCTTCTTTGCCTAACATTTAGATTAGGTTGTGTGAAAAGATACTTCAGACTCTGATGATCCGAGTATAACTTGCAATGACTACCGAGAAGGTAATGTCGCCATTGTTTGAGAGCATGAACAACAGCTGCAAGCTCAAGATCATGAGTTGGGTAGCTGTTCTCATGTGGTTTTAGCTGACGGGAGGCATAAGCAACCACATGACCATCTTGCATCAACACACATCCGAGACCTTGGTGAGAAGCATCATAGAAGACAACAAAGTCTTTGCTAGTGTCTGGGAGAACCAACACCGGAGCAGTTGTTAGCTTGGTTTTCAACATCTGGAAGCTTTCTTCGGCCTTATCAGACCATTCAAACTTCTTATCCTTCTTAAGAAGATCAGTCATCGACTTTGCAATTCTAGAAAAGTTCTCGATGAATCGACGGTAATAACCAGCCATCCCGAGAAAACTTTGGACATCCTTGACGGATTTAGGAGACTCCCAGTCGAGGATAGTTTGAACCTTATCGGGGATAACAACAACCCCTTTGGCGGAAACAACATGACCAAGGAATACGAGCTCTTGTAACCAGAACTCACATTTGGAAAACTTGGCGTAGAGACGATGTTCTCGGAGTTTTGTCAGCACCAACCGAAGATGTTCAGCGTGCTCTTCTTCAGTCTTGGAATAGACCAGAATATCATCGATGTAAACCACGACGAACTTGTCGATATACTCCATGAAGACAGAGTTCATAAGCCGCATAAAAGTGGCTGGAGCATTGGTAAGACCAAAGGACATGACTGTGTACTTGTAAAGACCATAACGAGTGGTGAAAGCAGTCTTTGGAATATCTTCCTTACGGATCTTTATCTGGTGATACCCTGACCTTAAATCCATTTTGGAGAAGACAGTGGCACCACTTAACTGATCAAACAGATCGTTGATCTTAGGGAGAGGGTACTTGTTCTTGATAGTCACAGCATTAAGTGGGCGATAATCCACAACCCGACGCGGTACATTAGTATCCCGCTTCTTGACAAAGATGGTATAGGACATCCCCAAGAAGATGTGCTGGCTGAATGTATTATTTTCCTTCTAACTCCTCTAATTGCTTCTTCAACTCCACAATCTCATGAGGAGGCATATGATAGGGTCTTTTAGAAACAGGAGCAGTTCCAGGAAATAACTCTATGACAAACTCCACACTTCGATCAGGTGGCATGCCACGCAACTCCTCAGGAAAAACATCCGGAAACTCACAGACCACGGAAACATCTTGGATCTCTAACGGAGGTAGAACTTCAAGAGCATACAACTCCGCTTCAGGAATAGAAACAGCTGAAGGAGATAGTGACCCTACGGTCCAATACTTGGCTGTTATGCCAGCAGGACTTGTCAGAGTCACATAATTGGTTTTACAATCGAGAATGGCTTGATAACGAGTCAACCAGTCCATGCCCAAAATGATGTCAATGTCAGTTGACTTGAGGGCGGTCAAAGAAGTGGGGAAAAGTTGAAATGCAAATTCGATTAGATTCCCATGGTGGAACACCACCTAGAACCAGTGGACTGAACTAGTAGAGGAACAGATAACCCCTCAAAACTTATCCCATGCATTTGAGAAAAGCTTGTGACAGGAATGAATGCGATGCTCCAGAATCAAACAAAACTTTAGCGGGGATTTGATTGATACGAAGCGTACCCATGATGACACTTGGATCTTCCTGAGCCTCCTCGGCAGAGATATGGTTCAGGCGTCCTTTTCCAGCACCTTGGTACTTATCATTCTTCTTTGCTGGTTGTGCCTTCTCAGCAGCAGTCTTTTGAGGACACTCTCTTGCATAGTGGCCAGGCTGGCGACAATTGAAGCAGATAGTACCTGATCCAGTACCAGCAGTAGGATAGTTTGATCCACCAGCATGGTTTGGAGTAGTATTCGGACAAGGAGCATATCCAGAAGACCTTGGAGTATAAGGAGCACATGGCACAACACTGTAAGGCACGAAGACACGACGCTTTTTATTGCCAGAACCAGCCTTTTTATACCCTTCCTGAGGATGCTTACGGGTTTCTTCATACTCCACTTTTCCACTCTCGGCTTTCATAACCTTGTTGACAAGACCTTGGAAGTTACCAAAGTCCATGAGGTGGATATCACGGCGAACCTCAGGATCTAGTCCCTTGCGGAACAGAGCTTGCTTCTTAACATCAGTGGAGACCTCTTTGGTAGCATAGCAGGCAAGACGATTGAAGTTGCGCTGGTAATCACACACGGAACCAGTGCCCTGCTTAAGTGTAGCGACCTCAGATCAAGTAAGATCCTAAGTCCCTGTGAATAACATGCTAGTCCCTGGATCAATAGCTAGCACTCACAGTCGATGAAATATCATGTAAAACACAAGTCTTTATTACATGAATCGAATAATCCAGAGTTTACATTACTACAACAGAAGCGATATAAATACAACTCGGAGTCCCATCAATGCCACAGGCAGGTTGAGTGAAGACCTGCGATCCTAGCGCACCTTTCAAAGATCTCCGAAATTCTGCACATAAAACGTGCAGCCAACAAGTTGGGTCAATACTTTGAATGTATTGGCAAATTACACCAAGGAAGGAAAGACTAACTCTACATGCAAGGCTAGTTTAGGCTTTGGAGTTCATTTGCATAAAGCTAATTTTCTCTAAGTATGGAGAAAAGAGAGGGAGAGTTTTACCCTACTTTGTAAACATTTGCTTAGATAAAATAGGGTCAAATGGCACACGAGGATATTACTCACCAAGTGTCCAAACAACCAAACACTTGGATATTACGCACCAAGCGTCACTTGGATATTACACACCAAGTTCCCAAATTCCCACCCATTAGCGATATTACACACGCCATGGGGTTTCAAAACTTTGTTTTAGAAAAGAGAGAGGAATATCCTTCAGAGGCTCCATCCTTCAGATGCTCAATGTTGTTCTGTTTCCGTGAACACGGCTGATCGATCAGATTGCAATACTCTCGAGAGTTTGTGCACTTTACCCACAATCCACGATCAAGTCCTTTTACAGACAAGACCATGGCGAGGCTTTCCCTTAGTAGCCCCTCTACCTTCCGAATTCAATCGTGCCAAGAACCTCCAAATGTTGGTACCCAGGTGAGGTTTCCCACTAAGTACTAGGCCAAGACAGAGCCCATAATGTATTGTGGTTGCACTGGAAGCTTCTGAATTCTGAAACATGGCAGACTTCTTTGATTCCTGGGCGCACGTCCTCCACCAAAATCACACTCGTTGACCCGACAACCATTCCGCCCAGAAGAAAACTTAGTTTTATTTTGAAGTGGATTTGAGAAGAAAAGTTTGCTCTAGAGAGCCTTTATACTTAGAAAAAATCTTTGTCTTTCGAACCCCCCAACGGTACTTTGTATATATAGCATAGCCAGCAATACTTAGCAAAAACAGCGGTAACCTTTTAGGATGGGAAATCCTAAGTATAGAGCTACTCATGGCATACTACAAAATTATCGCACTTGCAAAATAATACTAAGGAAAAATTCTACTAGAACATCCTACACATGCATACTACAGAATTTTGAAGATCACATGCATAGAATCAAAACTGGGACAAAATTATGAAAAGTGGTGTAACTTGCCTTATGTTGATAATATGGGTGTTGATTGTATTTTTTCGCAGCAATCGCACTCTCCGAACAATCTAATACGAGGACAAGGTAGTTCCAATCAAAACAATTGCAAACATAGCAAACACAACAAGGATGATCGAAAACATGCATGATGATTTAACATGACACAATGGTTATAATTAGTTTTATGAACATTAATATATCATATGATGCATGTATGAGTTCATTTAATGCAATAGGGTACTTGTTATTAATGATTACTTGCCAATATAAGGGTTTTGATAGTTCTGTTGTAACGCCTGTTCTAACTGTAGAATTAAATTTGTTTCTTGGGTTTACTGGATAGAGGACGTTAATACGAACCAGTAGGCGTTGGATTCACCCTAATCGGAGTTATAGATCTTTTTATATGATTTAAATAGTGTTTAATGGGTTTTAAATGATTCATACAGTTTCTGTTGCCTAAAAATCAAACTAAAATTATATCTGTAATCTCCACGGAATTGTGATTTCAGGGACATATTATTTGTAATTTTCTGAATAGTATTTAGTTTCTTATGAATTTATTATTCTAAATAAGCCATTAAACCATTTATTTAATTGCTGCGAAAACTTATAGTATTTTACTGAACCATTTGCAGATTGATGATCTACATGGAACCAGAATTCTATCGGTATATTATTTATATTATTGTGACAAGCAATTAATTTACTATGAATTTAATTATTTATAAAGCCAGTAAAACTAATTAAATTTATACGGGTTAAATAATCTGCACAGGCTAGATCCAACCAGATATTCTTAAAGTACATTACAGTAGCTTCAATTTGATATATTATTCATATTTTTCGGAGTTACAAATAATTTATTATGAATTTATTAACCTAAAAGACCATTAAAACTAATTAAATTACTGCAGTAACCACGTACAGTAAAAGTTGGATTTATTCTGATAAGATGATTCTACGTGAAATTATCTTCAGTTTGATATATTATACGCAATTTTTGGACGTGGTATGAATTTCTAATGAATTTTACAAGTTAGATCTATAATATGCAATTTTAAATTCGAAAGGAATATTCCAGGGAATATTCCGCTGACTGGACAGGTTGACTTTGCATGCTGACTGGGACTAGATGTTGACCTTACGTTGATGTGGTGTTGATGATGAAGATGACCGGGATGACGACATGGCACGCACCGGTTTGATTGGATCTCGACCGTCTGGATAGGATCCGGTGGCTAGAAGAAGAGATTGACCCGATTTTGGCTCAAAATAGACAAGAAATAGATCTGTGTTAGAGAGAAAAATCCATAGGTCAAATTGAAAAACTCAGATCATGAAAGTTGTGGGGAATATTATTCCTACCTTCTCACCAAAGGAATTTGGATTTGAAGAAACGAGGGCGAGTAGATCTTGGATTTACACCATAAGATCTGAAATATTGCGATGCGAAATTCTCTGGCTGTGGTGGATGAAAAGATGTGAGGTTTGTCGGGATTGAAAGAATTCGACGATTCCTACAACTTTCGTTTTTTGACCGAAGGCAAACGACGAAGTCTAGATGGGTTAAAAAGCGAAATAATATTCGGACATATGTAGATTCGGGATTTCAAGAATAAAAACTCGTACAGCCATGGCTCCACGAGTTTATATGGAGATTTAGGATGGTTTAGAGATAGGCCTTGGAGTAGAGAACAAGTAGAAACAAACGGAAGTCGAGTCGGAGTTGTAGATAAAAAGTTATAGCAGTTTGAGTAGAGATAGGTTTAACAAAACAGATTTGCACGCTTTTTGGAGCAACCCGATCGATCCCGTACGCGTGGCCTACCCGGCTGGCTCGGTCCAGTCGGACCGGGTGGGCCGGCCCGTTTTTATATATATATATATTTATATATACACTTGTTTCCCTTATATCTTTTGCATACGAACTCCAAATGACATGATTCTTGTTTCTAAATTTTTCTAAAATCGAATAGATCATTATAGGATCATAATCTTTTTACTAGTTTGGAAGTAGTGGATTTATAAATCCTTGTATATTTCATTTTATTTATATCTTTATGTGTTTGTATTTGTTCCATAACTTTTTCATACTAGCTCCAAATGAGCTCAATTTTGTTTCTAAAATTTTGTAATATTAATTGGATCCTTTTAGGCTATAATTTAGCAATAATCGCTGTCTTAGCAATAGTGGGTTTTAAAAAGTCAATTTAGTTACCCTTAGGAACATTTGGGCGAATCAACTATAGGATTTAGATACCAGGATTTGGATTCAGTTTGTGAGAACCTTGCATGGATGAAATGCTTATGAATGCTTCATGATTTTCATTTTGAAATATTGCACACCAATTCTACAATCCATAATCAATCCATGCCCTTTTGCCTATATGGCTACTTAGGTCTTAACAAAATAATATAAGATTTTGAATTCATGGTTGAGAGGATTTTCTATTCAAAAAGTTTCTTCTCTTTGAGAATTTTCAACATAGTCAAACAATCAATCAAACTTATTTATTTATTTCACATTCCAAAATTAGGAGAATTTTGGGATGTGACAGACTACCACCCTTAAAAGAAATCTCGTCCCGAGATTTGGGAAGGCTAGAAAGAAAGGTTCGGGATCCATTAGGATGCTACCACCCTTAAAAGAAAATTGACTAGGTCACTTCTCGAGGATTCACTTAGCTCAGATTGGTTCTCCTTTAGACTTTTATTGGCACAATGTCTCTATTACATTCTAAACATCATGATTGATAGTTTCCTAGAAAGCACTTCTTAAACTAGGAAAACTCTCATGGTGGGCAAATAGGGAACGTTTACTTCACGGTGCCCAACGGTTGGGATTCATCCTTACCGTATATTCCTACGCTTAGCAATTAATGCTTTTGTAGAGGTGGAACAATCTACCATTCTAAGGTTTAGGCTCAACGCCGGCTCTCTGCTAAGGCTGAAAGGCACTCAAGATTCGCAAAGCCAACTGTACAAGAGCGAATAATAAGAGTAGTAGGAATGGTGATCAATCCATCCTGCACCCAAATCATTACCCTGTATGAGGATAGGTGAATCACATTTTTCTAACACTCGGGCATTCTCACTTGCCTTGAAGAATGTTTCCATGGGCACGAGCTAATGCTCTATGTATACTCCCATGTATCCAATCAACAAAGCTACTACTAAAACTATGCTATCGCTACTTCAACTTTCAGGTTGGGTAATCTACTACATAACATCATGTGCAACACTTCATACTTCCACATCCTTTTTCCATTAGGTGAAGCATTCTCTTTCCTAAATGCATTGTGTGGTCAAACCTTCCACTTAACACATCATTATATCTCCCAGGGTTCAAGATAGGGAAGAATAGATTCTATAGGAAAGAAACGACTAAGAAAATAATCCTACCCATAAATATATGAAGCATTCAATGTCACAAACAAGCAAACAATCATAAGCGATCAACACACAATCAAACACTTGTATAATAACATTACAGGGGTCTAAATATAGCAGTATATAACCACAAAATAGTTTGAAAGCATTGGGAACAATACTAGAGTACAACATAGCAACATATAAGCAACAAACAAAATCTGTCAAAACGGTACAGCAGGTTTCACGAATTTTTCTGACAGAACTAAACTCATCAGGAATTTTAGCCAATTTTTGTGCATATACTACAGGTAATTACGCTCCAGATCCTATTTTTTGAGATTTATCTGAGCTATCAATAAAATATGAAAAATCGCGCGGCACAACAGGTTAGGCAGAAAACTGCAGCAGTAATCCCACGAATTTCAATCAATTCACATCATTAAAATAATTTTAAAAACCACACGAAAACTCCAGCAACTTTAGAGTTTCAAAACAACAGATCCTAAACAAGGCATCACACGATATGGTTCAGTACAAACAAGCAAGCAACCTATATTGTCATACCACATAAGTTGGTAAAAACAATATGCTAACACGATAGCGATGATCTCCTAAAGAGATAAAATATGGTGGTCCAGACCTAACCAAACTTAATGAGATGTTTATTTATGTCATACTATTTGTTCTTTTACTTAGCTAACTCTCATATAGGTATCATAAGAATGGACAACCACAAATTTGAACAAGAAGAGGTTATAGAAAAGATAGACAAGAAATATAAGAACATCTAATAAGTATAAAATATGATAGTTCTCCTAATAGAGGTCTTCTATTGCTATTACCATCGTCGTTTTTATTATTTCCAGCTACATTCACATGTTTTGGACAATTATCAGCATAATGCCTAGGATTGTGACACTGGAAGCATAGGACTTTTGCTTAGATCCTTCCTCCTTTTTGGCAAGGACATCCCGTCTTGTGGTTCTTCATGCTCTACCTCAACATTTGGAAGCCTTGATCGTTTCCTTGAGCCAGTTTGGGGAAAATGGGCATTCCTTTCATATGTCGAGTATTGCGAAGTGATGACTTTGGGTGCGGTGTCTAGAGTCTTGAATCCATCCCTTGTATTTTTCGTGTCCTTACGGAGCTTCATGAGGTCTTGGCGCATTCCGTCTCTGACTTGTTGATTCAGTTGATGTACCACCGGGTAGAGGTGAATTGAGCGGGGTTGTGATTGGTCCCTTCGCACAGGAAGAATGTAACTTGAGAGGTGGGACATTCTTTTGGTGGGTGCCTTCCTTCACAGTAGGGGCGCTGATCATGATGCTCCTTGGTGATATGCCCTATTTCTCCATAGATCGTGCAAGCTAAATGTTTCGGGACTTCAACTTCTTGGATTTTTGGTATACGAGACGAGATTGAAGTAGAACCACTTTAAATTCTTCCTAAGATATCACCCCTTGATGATCATCAATGGTGTGTTGCATCTCCCACCAAGTTGGAGAGTCGTCCTTTAGGAATTGGGTGGCATAATGAAGCATTCTGTTGACTTCAATGTTGGCATCCTTCATTCTTTCTTCAACCTGGAGCATCCACTTCTTTGCATCGGCGTGGCTCTTACGCTTGGTGGAGTTGAGTTCCTTGTCCTCCTTATTGATATGGTCCATCCGTCGAGTTGACCAAGGTTTAGAGTAGGAACGAATGGAGTATGGAAGAAGAAGAATAACCCATACAAGAAATTTTATTTAGAAAATAGGTTTTCATTATCTATGGTAATAACCATACAAGATAGCAAACAATTTGTCGTATCTATATTTAGCGAAATCTTATTCGGGTTTGGTTCCTAATAGGTCACTTGGAATCTTTGAGGCTTCGAGTCTCCAAAAGTCTTCGTGCTCTTGATAGTCTTCATGTTCTTCATAATCTTCAATCTTTCGAATTCTTTAGTTAATAACATTGACTTAAGGCCTTTGAAGTCTTTAATCTCGTAGCTTCAGTCTTGGGACATCTTTCATGGAGGTCTTCAAGTACCAACTTAATCGAAACATTGAGATGATCTTCTTTGAAAAGGTAATCTTGAGAAAAGTTTCTTCTTGAAGTGTGTAGTGGTCATTTTCTAATGTTGAAAAGAAGAGACTTAAGAAAATTTAAAACCCCAAGGTAGATGATGAGAAGTATGAGAGTTTTCTGAAATAACTTAGAAAATATTTGTCCTAAGGTTTTTCCATGTCTAGGGTCACGATCTAAGTATGCTCTGATCTAAGTATGCTCTGATACCATCTGTAGCGACCTCGGATCAAGCAAGATCCTAAGTCCCTGTGAATAACATGCTAGTCCCTGGATCAATAGCTAGCACTCACAGTCGATGAAATATCATGTAAAACACAAGTCTTTATTACATGAATCGAATAATCCAGAGTTTACATTACTACAACAGAAGCGATATAAATACAACTTGGAGTCCCATCAATGCCACAGGCAGGTTGAGTGAAGACCCGCGATCCTAGCGCACCTTTCAAAGATCTCCGAAATTCTGCACATGAAACGTGCAGCCAACAAGTTGGTTCAATACTTTGAATGTATTGGCAAGTTACACCAAGGAAGGAAAGACTAACTCTACATGCAAGGCTAGTTTAGGCTTTGGAGTTCATTTGCATAAAGCTAATTTTCTCTAAGTATGGAGAAAAGAGAGGGAGAGTTTTACCCTACTTTGTAAACATTTGCTTAGATAAAATAGGGTCGAATGGCACACGAGGATATTACTCACCAAGTGTCCAAACAACCAAACACTTGGATATTACGCACCAAGCGTCACTTGGATATTACACACCAAGTTCCCAAATTCCCACCCATTAGCGATATTACGCACGCCATGGGGTTTCAAAACTTTGTTTTAGAAAAGAGAGAGGAAGATCCTTCAGAGGCTCCATCCTTCAGATGCTCAATGTTTATTTTGTTTCCGTGAACACGGCTGATCGATCAGATTGCAATACTCTCGAGAGTTTGTGCACTTTACCCACAATCCATGATCAAGTCCTTTTACAGACAAGACCATGGCGAGTCTTTCCCTTAGTAGCCCCTCTACCTTCCGGATCCAACCGTGCCAAGAACCTCCAAATGTTGGTACCCAGGTGAGGTTTCCCACTAAGTACTAGGCCAAGACAGAGCCCACAAAACAGATTTGCACGCTTTTTGGAGCAACCCGATCGATCCCGTACGCGTGGCCTACCCGGCTGGCTCGGTCCGGTCGGACCGGGTGGGCTGGCCCGTTTTTATATATATATATATACTTGTTTCCCTCATATCTTTTGCATACGAACTCCAAATGACATGATTCTTGTTTCTAAATTTTTCTAAAATCGAATAGATCATTATAGGATCAAATTTGTAATCTTTTTACTAGTTTGGAAATAGTGGATTTATAAATCCTTATATATTTCATTTTATTTATAGCTTTATGTGTTTGTATTTGTTCCATAACTTTTTCATACTAGCTCCAAATGAGCTCAATTTTTTTCTAAAATTTTGTAATATTAATTGGATCCTTTTAGGCTATAATTTAGCAATAATCGCTGTCTTAGCAATAGTGGGTTTCAAAAAGTCAATTTAGTTACCCTTAGGAACATTTGGGCGAATCAACTATAGGATTTAGATACCAGGATTTGGATTTAGTTTGTGAGAACCTTGCATGGATGAAATGCTTATGAATGCTTCATGATTTTCATTTTGAAATCTTGAACACCAATTCTACAATCCATAATCAATTCATGCCCTTTTGCCTATATGGCTACTTAGGTCTTAACAAAAGAATATAAGATTTTGAATTCATGGTTGAGAGGATTTTCTATTCAAAAAGTTTCTTCTCTTTGAGAATTTTCAACATACTCAAACAATCAATCAAACTTATTTATTTATTTCACATTCCAAAATTAGGAGAATTTTGGGATGTGACATTAAGCTTGAGGAACTCCTCCCTCTTCTGATCCATCAGGCCCTCCGGAATATGATAAGATCGGAAGGCTTCAATGAACTCTTGCCATGTAACAACATGTTGAGATTCTTGCATAGCCAAGAAATTTTCCCACCAGGAGTTAGCTGCTCCCTCCAGATGATAGGCAGCAAAAGTCACCCAATCAGCTTGAGCAAGATGACCAACCTGAAGTTTGCGCTCCATGGTGCGAAGCCAGTAGTCCGCATCAAGTGGCTCAGTGGAATATCTGAAAACTGGCGGAGTGAGACGTGTGAAGTCCTTGATACCAACTTGATTGTTCTAGCGTTGAGCAGTGTTGCACTCAGTACTTTCAACGAGCCTCATGTTGTCAGCACGGTTGGTTTCGTACATGGCCATGAGTTGAACCATGGATGATGGTGGAGGAAGGTTGGAAGAGTCACCCTCATTTGCGGCACCCCGAGCATGAGCACGGGTACGGGCACGAGAAGTGTCACCCATCCTGAAAGAACAAAAGGAAGATTAGACAAGGGATCCAAAGGAACAAGACGGAAAGATGAACAATGAGTACTTGATATAAAAGTATCATCTTATCAAGCATGGTAGTATCAAAGCATACTAATGTATACACTAACCAGCTGACTTACAAACCATAACAATGGATTGCTAAGATGTTACACACCAAGCAAAACTGGGATATCTTCGAACTCTGATAATAGCAACCAAGTATGGAGTACTTTTTAGAAAAACAACCCTAAAACCACGATCCTAAATTTTTTAAGATGTGAGGTAAGGAATGAAAACCTTTTCAAACCAAATAAGATAAGATAAACTCTAGCATCAGAAACACACCAGAGAATGAAAAAAAGAATCCTAGTCAGAGTTTTTGCAAATAGTTTTTAACTTTCAAATAGTTTTGTCAACTTCTAGACTCAACATCGACCAATAAAAGGGTTTCCTACAGGCAGTCCGGCTCTGATACCAAAACCTGTAGCACCCCCCGGGGTTAGGGTTAAACTAACCTCAGATCACCATCTAAGATAAGTTCAACTCCCAAACATGGAAGATCACCGTATGATTTGGTAACATTACAGAACACAGGGATTCAACAACATAAGTTTAAACTCTTAATAGTGTAAGATATTCGAGTTATTACAAACCAGAGGTCATAGACCCAACATTACATCACACAACGAAAGCAAATTATGTTGTTCTACACAACAACTTAGCAAAAGGCCTAAGAGGCCATAAACAAAAGTACGTCCATCCCATAGTCCTCAGGCTGCTACCTGGGACCCCCAACTACTCGTTGATGTCAACGTAGAAGCCACCTTCAGTTGCAACTAGATCCTCTGTAGAAAAACAACAATGGCGCAAGGCTGACTACGAGAATGTACTCCGCAAGACTTAGATAACCTAGTATCTACATGCTCTAGCTAGAAAGGCTTTCTCTGGATTTTCTTTTGCGGAAAGCAATATTTATTTGTAAACAAGAGAGAGAAGAGGCTCGTCTACTCAGAATCTTTTTAAAAGGGATGAGATAGCGACTTCTTCATATTGTTCATCACATCTCGATAACCACCAGCTTCATCAGAACCTCCTATCTAGGATCACCCCCTCGACCCAGAGGAAGCATCCTTAAGCACACGTGGATCAACAAGTTTTATAATGGTTAAAGTTATCTATGATCTTAGAATTGAAGGGTTTCGCAGCATAGTAAATCAAAATTTTCTACGGATGCGAACGGGGAAAGCCAAGATCTAATCTAGGAGATGCAAACAACGAGGGGGAATAGATGAGATCTTCATACCCTTGAAGATGCGCACAGCGGAACGTTCGACGGAACGTGGGTGATGTAGTCGTACTCGCTTCTCCTCCTCGCGATCCGATCCGATCTAACACCGCAAGTGGCGATGCCTCCGAGAGATGCACACGTGCGGCACCTCGACGTCTCATCCTTCCTCGGTCCAGCAAGTGGGGTGGAGAGATGGATTGGATCTACAACGCGACGGCACGGTGCAAGCGGTGGAGAGTTTCTGCGGCAGGGCTTCGCCTACGCGTAGTCGGGAGGGAGAGAGAGAGGAGGGGCAGCAGGGCAGCTAGGGTTGTGGAGGAGGTGGAGGAGGGGTGCGCCCCCAGCCCTCTTTATATAGAGGGGTGGGCGGCCAGCCCTAGCCCCTCCCCCAATCCCTAGGCCGGCGGCCAAGGAGGGAGGAGTGGGGGGCAAGGTCCCCCCTCCCTTCTAGAAGCTCCCCTAGGGTTTCCTAGGTGTTTGGCCGGCTGGGCCCTATGGGGCCTTGTGCCCCTGGCCCAATGCGGCCAGGGCACTCCCTCATAGGCCCATGCCCCCTCCCGACAAGTGGGGCCACGTTGGTCCCACTCCGGAAGGTTCTAGAAGCTTCCAATACAATACAGATTAACCCGAAACAATTCCGAACTCCAAAAACTGCATTGCCTTATATGAATCTTATTCTCCGGACCATTCTGGGACCTCTCGTGATGTCCTGGAACTCATACGAGACTCCGAACAAAAACTCATAAACCAATTATCCAATCTATCCTAGCGTCGAGACACGTTAAGTGTGTGACCCTTCGGGTTCAAGAATATGCAGACATGATCTTCTATCAATAATCAACAGCGGCGTCTGGAAACCCATATTGACTCCCACACATTCATCGATGATCATATCGGATGAACCACGATGCCATGATTCAATCAATCCCATATATATATTCCCTTTGTCGCACGATATTTTACTTGCCCGAGATTTGATCGTCGGTACCGGTATACCTAGTTCAATCTCGTTCACAGCAAGTACTTTACTCGTTCCGTAATCCAATATCACTTTGCGATTAACTCCTTAACCACATGCTTGCAAGCGGTGTTGATATCGATTACTGAGTGGGCCCGAAGTATATCTCTCCGACTTGGGAGGGACAAATCCCATCTCTATACATACAACCCAACAGGTACTTTCCGATCACCTGAGAGACACCTTTATGATCACCCTCTCATAGGATGACGTTTGATGACCTCAAAGCTTTCATCCGATACTAGGGAGTTGCATTATCTCATGGTCTAAGGAATACAATATTTGACATAGGAAAAGCTTCACAAAGATGAACACGATGACACGATCTAATTGCTCCGCTTAGTTTGGGTCTGTCCATCATATCATTCTCCCAATGATATGATCTCATTATTAATCGACAACTCATGTCTATAGTTAGGAAACCTTAACCATCATTAATCAATGAGCTAGTCCATAGAGGCGTACTAGGGACACGGTGTTGTTCACAAACCACACAAGTATTAAAGTTTCCGCTTAATACAATTCTAGCATGGAATATAAACTTGATCATGAACAAGAATTATAATAATAACATCTTTATTATTGCCTCTAGGGCATAATTCCAACTGTCTCCCACTTGCACTAGAGTCAATAATCTAGTTTACATCTGGCCACAATCTAATACCCTTTTCTTTGTGTAACACCGCGGATCTGAAAAGACCGAGGCTTCTATGTGACATGCCAATCCCTGGATCGGTTCATTGGCCCATAATAGAATGAGATGAATAACATAGCAAAATATCCGTGTATCATAAATAACAAAGATCCAGAGTACCATTATTACAATAAAAGCTTAGCCCAAAGCTATCTCAAATTATTCAGGTAGCAACATAAATAAAGTAAATCCTCCATTCTTCAAATTGCCCACAAGTGAACAAGTGCCGAGTGGAGTACCGTGGCCTATATCGATTACTCAGAATCGGAATAACCTGCAACATGAAACATAGAAGCCCCGAAGGGTCAATACATGGAATGTATGGCAAGTAGAGCTAGTAATGGAGACAATAGTACTAACATCTACATGCATATTTGGCAAGTGGAGCTGTGTCTGGCTTGCATTTGCAAATACCTTTGTCCTACTTTCATAAACAGTTTTTGATTTTCTTTGGAAAGATCCCAATTAAGTTAACCCAACAATATTAAAACAATTATGAAATTAGAATGAGCGAGAAACATGTCATGGAATCAATATCAAGCAACTCAGTTGTCCATAACCGGGGACACGGCTAATCGATTAGATTACACACCCTGCAGGGATTAGTACACTTTACCCATGTGACTTGGCCAGCCCAGCTCGTACCATCACTCTCATTTTGGGTGATGATAGGTAGAAGTCCAAGAAGAGACTGTTCGGGAAGTAGCACCCCAATCCCGACGCGCACCGGTCCAACCTACCAAAATTCTACATCTCTGGATACACGGGTTCGGGTTACCACAACCTACTAAGTCCAACCAACCGCCCATTTCATTATTGTCACATGGTTGTACACGTAAGCTACCCAATAAAGAAGCCAAACAATTTCTCTCGATACCTGGGTGCCTTTCTGCAATAAACCACCAAAAATTATCAATCCCATCACACCCAGGAGATTCATTGATTAAGTAGTTTTAGTTTTCACAAACCAATACTTGAAGAAACAAGTCTCAATGATGTAACCTAGCCCTCGAACAACATAGCATGGCTAAGCACATCTACCAACGGTGTTTCATCTACAAGGAGGGTCCTACCACATAATAGGACATAGCATAGCGATAGTATCATCCTACACATGCATCTACAAAATACACGACAATGCACTGAAAATAGTAGGACGATATCATGAACAAAGTAGCATCTACTTGCCTTGGTTGTAGCGGTCAGAAGAACAATCCACACACGAGCAAGCGTTGCACTCGTCACAATCTACACGACACAATTGCAATCATAAACAAACAATCCACAATCATATGCAACAAGGATGATGTATGAATGCATGCATGACAAGTGGATTGGTGCTACAGTTGCACCACATAATAGAAACCAGTAGAGGTACTGATTGCATGCATGGAAAATAGTTTTAGCGCAAGGGAAACTAATATGCAAAAGTAATGCTCAAAACTAGAGCTAGAACTTAAATAATTCACTACCGGTAGTATAATGTCTGTAAAATCTTGGGAAAATTCTACAGTATAGGCATTGCTATTTAGGAACAGTACCAATTGGAATCACTCAAAAAGGAATTATAAAACTCCCGGAGTAATTAAAACACTGCAGAAAGCCACTAGACAGTTTCTGCAGAAGTTTTCACTGTAAGCCTATCCTTTTAATTCACGATGAGATCCCCCTCGTTCCACTGAATCCAGGGACATATCATACGCGATTTTTGGAGCTACGGATATTTTTCTACGAATTAATTACTCTGAAAAGGCCATTAACCTATTTGATTAAACTGTACTAAATCTTGCTGCAAAAGCCTGAACCAAAGGTACAGCAAGATTCTACACGACTTAATGAAACTACACATATTTTATTTGCAATTTTTGGCCCAGCGGTTTAACTTTTATGCAATTTACAAGTTTCTACCGAAATTTGCCAACTAAAACGATTAAAGTAATTACCCAGTCAACTGTGTCTGTTGACTGGTCAACGCGTCTGCTGACTGGGCGTCTGACTAGTCAACGCCTGGGACTGACCGGTCAACGGCTGATCTGAACCGCTGATCTGAGATCTAACGATGGCTGCTGACTCACCGGGAACGAACGACGAAACGAACGGCGGCGAGTTCCGGACGGTGGCGGCGATCGGTTCCGGCGACGGCGTTTCTCCTGCGCGGAAAAGAGACAGTCAGCGCGCGGATCAAGACAGTCATCACGGCGGCGACGGCGGCGACGTGTGGCACGCAGCACGAGGCGGCGGCGTAAGACGACGCGCGTGCGTGGGCAGGCGCGCGCGTGCGAAGGCGCGCTAGCGTGCAGCAGCGGCTGCGGGGCTGAGGCGGCGCGCGGCAGCAGCAGCAGCGAGCGGCGCGCGCGGGGCAGCAGGCGCAGGTGGCGCACGCGGCGCGCGGCGCTGCAGGAGGCGGCAGCGGCGGCAGCGCGCGAGTGCGGGGCCGAGGCGGCGCGGCGCGCTGGTGGCGGGGCAGGGCAGCGAGGCGGCGGTTGGCCGCAGGCGCACGGCAGCAGGAGGCGGCTCGGCGGCGGGGTACCTGGGCGGCGGGGTCGGCGACCGAGACGGCGGCGCGATCTACGAGGAGAGGAGGCGGCGGGGTGGCGATCGAGGTGGGAGGCGGAGCGATCGAGGCGGCAGGAAGGCGGGTCGCGGGTGCGGTTTACAAGGCAGCGGCGGCTGCCTCTTTTGTGGGGCCCCTCGTGGTCCTACGCGGATTCGGCGCGCAATTGGATACGGACTCGGAAAATCGGCCCGAAAATCGGCCCGTCTTTCTATCTTTTAATAAAACGGCCACAACTTTTCCGTATGAGCTCCGAATCGAGCAATTCTTGCTCCTATGGTTTTGTAAAATCGCGGGGAACAATCTAGGGTCAGGGTTGGACGAAACCACTAGGCTACAAGGGTGGAAACACTAGTTCTTCTAATGCCTCCCGCAGGAGCCTCGTAGTAAAATAGGAAAAAGGGTTTTGAAAATAGCATTTCACCGATTCTTTTCAATCAACGGTTTTGCATGGAAAAGTATGATGCAATGATATGAATGATATGCAGAACCAAATCTAAAATTCGGGATGTGACACTTTGAGTGCAATTTTAGTGCTAGGATATGGAATTACTTACAGATTGTTTGGTTACCTCTTGGAGATTTGCAGTTGATTATTGCAGCAGCTAAAAGATCTTTTTGTCATCAGTTTTTCATGGAGGTCTTGATCACTGCTTGCTGGAATATTTGGTTAATTCGAAATGATAAAATATTTAATCATTAGAGACCATCTTTCTCTCAATGGAAATCAAGGTTTATTCATGACATCAATCTGCTTCAATATAGAATTAAGAAGAAATGGAGAGCTTCTATGTTAGATTGGGTAGATGGTTTGCACTAGGGATCAAGACAGATGCTTAATGATCCTGTTTGTAATTAGTAGTAGTAGCTTTTACTTTTAGCTTTAACCTTTTTAAGTATTTTCTTTTGACTCTATTTCCTTTGTTTTTTATTAATAAATTGATGTGGGGCTTTTGCCTCACAGTATCGCAGTAAAAAAACAATCTAACACCCATGGCACTAAGGTGCTGATCATGTTTTGCACGTGGAAGAGGTTTAGTCAATGGATCTACGACATTCAGATCTGTATGTACTTTGCTAATCTTCAGATCTCCATCTGCTATATAATCTCGGATTATATGAAACTTGCGGTTGATATGCTTGGTCTTTGGATGATATCTTGGTTCCTTAGCTAGTGCTATGGCGCCAGTGTTGTCACACAATATCTCTAGTGGGTCCAAGGCGCTTGGAACCACGCCAAGCTCAGTGATGAAGTTCCTGATCCAAACTCCTTCACTTGACGCTTCTGCAGCAGCCATGTATTCCGCCTCTACTGTAGATCCCGCGATCACGCTTTGATTGCAGCTTCTCCAGCTCACAGCTCCTCCATTCAAAATATAAACGTATCCTGTTTGAGATTTAGAATCATCCTTGTCAGTGTCGAAACTAGCATCGACGTAACCCTTTACGACGAGCTGTTCATCACCTCCATAGACTAAGAACATTTCTTTAGTCCTATTTAAATACTTTAGATGTTCTTTACGGTTGTCCAGTGTTCCACTCCTGGATCACTTTGGTATCTGCTCGTCAAACTAAGAGCATTGGACACATCCGGTCTAGTAGACAGCAGGGCATACATGATAGAACCTATGGCCGAGGCATAAGGCACTTTTCTCATAGCTTCTCTATCATTTACCGTAGCTGGACACTGAGCCTTGCTCAATATCTTACCTGACAACATAGGCACTAAACCTTTCTTTGCCTTATCCATTCTGAACCTTTTCAGAACTTTGTCTAGGTATGTACTTTGTCTTAAAGCTATTAGGCGTCTTTGTCTATCTCTATAGATTTTGATGCCTAATATATAAGCAGCTTACCCTAGGTCTTTCATTGAAAAACATTTGTTCAAATAACTCTTCACATCGTTAAGCATGTTAATGTCATTTCCAATGATCAATATGTCATCTACATATAGTACCAGAAATGTCACTAAGCTCCACTCACTTTCTTGTAGATACAAGATTCGTAGCAATTTGGAACAAATCCAAAGCTCTTGATCACTTGATCAAAATGAAGGTTCCAACTCCGAGATGCTTGCTTCAGTCCATAAATGGAACGCTGAAGTTTGCACACTTTATCAGCATCCTTAGGATCGACAAAACCTTCGGGTTGAATCATATACAACTCTTCATCAATGTTGCCATTGAGGAACACATTCTTGACATCCATCTGCCATATTTCATAATCATTAAACGCAGCAATTGCTAATAAAATCCGAATGGACTTAAACATCGCTACGGGAGAGAAAGTCTCATCGTAGTCAAACCTTGAACTTGTCGAAAACCTTTCGCGACAAGTCATGCTTTATAGACAGTAACATTACCATCCGCGTCCGTTTTCTTCTTGAATATCCATTTGCACTCAATAGCCTTTCGGTCGCTAGGAGGGTCCACCAAAGTCCATACTTGGTTTTCGCTCATGGATCCCAATTCGGATTTCATGGCCTCTAGCCATTTCTCAGAGTCTGGGCTCATCATCGCTTCCTCATAGTTCGCAGGTTCACTGTCGTCTACTAACAAGACAGTTAAGACAGGGTTGTCGTACCACTCATGAGGGGCACGCGACCTTGTCGACCTGCAACACATGATTATCATCAAGTACCCAAGCACTACAACGAGGGCTAGTAAGGAAAACATCAATAACATGTATATCAAATATACCTTTGATGGTGCCAGCCTTCTTGTCCGCTAAGTACTTCGGACAATTGCGCTTCCAGTGACCCTTGTCCTTGCAATAGAAGCACTCAGTGTCCGGCTTGGGTCCAGACTTGAGCTTCTTCTCAGCAGGGGCAACGCGCTTGCCGCCGCCTTTCTTGAAGGGCTTCTTTGCACCCTTACCTTTCTTAGAGCTGGGGGGCTTGTTGACCATCAACACATGATTATCATTTTTGATGTCCACCTCCGCAGCTTTCAGCTTAGCGAAGATCTCGGTGATCGTATCAGTGGAACTGTAACTACCTCGGTGAATTACGCTCCTAGTTACAAGCCTGGATGAGCGGAAATGGTTGAAATAGTACGGTGGGGCCCAAATGCCACTCACAGGTAGACCTTTCGGTGGTCCCAACCATTTCCAAACATCGGGACAAGAACGGGCGGCGTAATCGGCAGGCGAAGGGATCAACTACATACACAAATGAGTATGTATGCAAGCCACCATACAACAGTACATCAGAGCCCTTCCATCTAAAAGAAATAGAAATATTGCAACGCCATACGGCAAGATCCAAATGTCCTAGATAGATATAATAGTTTAGGATATCTCCTCATACATCAAACATCAGAGTATCAGGCGGAAGCGGCAACAAGATCCAAGTACGGATAAGAAGAAAATTGGCATAAGATGCCCCATAAAATAAACACATCCCGCCCACAGATCTCACGGATCCCCGTTCCCGGAATCTCTACACCGAATGATCGTTGCCCTCATCGTCCGTCTCCTCCACCCAGTATCCATCTTGTGAGTGTACCTGTTCATCTGAATCAAATAATTTATCGTGTGATACCCTAGGGGTACTCAGCAAGTCTTTATGCCTCTAAAGGGGACACAGCCTGGGGTGAAGCAATTGCAGCAAAAGATAAACCCTAACAATTCTATGGATACTCGCTAACCATCCGCCTAACCATAGATAGACGGATGTCCGTCAATTAATAACAACAGTTATAACAGTAATATTAACAGATCCATCCTCCTCCTCGCTTACCAACGAGGAAGCGGACGAACACCCCCCCATCCGTTGGCAGTTTTATTATCCATTCCTTGAGTGTTGCACTATTTACTAGTCAGTTACTTAGTCAAATTAAAAGCGGTACTTTAGTTATACTTGTCTATGATCGAGAAACTGTGCTCCAAGTCGTCCAATAACCGCGGACACGGCTTTCAGAAAGTTTTACCCTGCAGGGGTGCACAAATAGCAACACACACTCGATCAACCTCGGAAAAACCAAATCAAAACCCAACGAGGCTTTCACGACAAAGCAATCACAAGATTCAGAAATATTTCAGGGGGCCACCCCATTAAGTATACCCACAACGAAGCTGGCCGGCTCCGAGACGGACTCAAGGTTTGGGTGGACGGCTGTAAACGACTGGGAACCCGAAAGTGTGACTGGGCTTGTCGATACCGCGAAATCGTGTCCCGATCCTAAACAGTACAGGTGCAGTACCTCGCACAATTTTAAATAAAGCCGTAAAGCATGGCATAAGTACAGGATAGTAAATGAAACCTCAAACTAGTTTGTGGCCCCAAGAAATAAGAATGAATCAAGCTCTGGCTCAGGGGGGTCCCATAAGCCTCCCGGATGTTGATAGCGCGAATATTCAAGGAACAGGAATCAAGTACTCGGGGTCCTACGGGACACAAGTGAGCATGAAAAACCAAATAGCATATATTGCTCACCGGTGCCACTTTCATTAGTTATCCCATACTACTCAGGTTAAGTTGTTTAGGTACCTCATTGTCCATCAGACACTCACATACCCTACACATGCTGTTCTATGACTCGCATGGCTCAAACAACTCCTGTAGTAATGGCTCATGGGATGGAGGAACCAGCTTCAGTGGGGTTTAAAAGTAAAGGCTATGCAGTACTTGGGATTCAGTTTAATGCAATCGCGACTCAATGATGCAAGGATAAGATAGAGGCAATAGGTACTAAATGTATGCAAGCATGTGGTAGTGCTTTCCTGGCAGCTCAGTTGAAGCGCGAGAAGGATCTAGGTAGTGCTCCTGGTTTTCTTGATATATCCCCTGCTCAGCGTCTATTCGAAGAAGAACCAAACAAACAAGGGCCAACATAAATAAAGTGCGCAAGCATAAGATTAAAATGCGACAAGCAAACAATCATGCCATGATGTATGATGCACAATTTGCATGGCAATAAAGTAGCATGGCATGGGTGAGGTGTGGAATACAAGAATAAAGCCTTTTATTGAGTTTTGGTCACATTTTATACTCATATAAGTTGCTGTATGCTTTATAATTACATGATGCATGCTGCAATTCAGAACATGGAATGCATAAACAGAAAGGTCTCGTCGCGCTGATCGATTTAGACATATTATTTGTCAAATTTGGAGTTGTAAAACAAAAGTTATTAATTAATTAAGGCCAAGGGCATTTTATTGTAATTTTAATCAACTTGGAGATTAAAGTGTCCCAAATATATTTTGAAGGGCATATTTGAATTCCTCACATTTTTCTTATCTCAAAACATATATTATTTGTATTATTTGGATTTATATTTTAAAAGTTATTTAAAACAGATTTGAAATTTGAATTTAAATTAAATTTGAAAAGATTTGAATTAAAACAGATATCAGAAAACCTTTTTGTACTCAGGCTGAGCCAGCCACAGACGCTGACGGGTGGGCCACGCGCTGACTCAGCAACAGCCGACACGCGGGGACTGGTCCGGACTTTTTGCACCGCGAGCACACCCAGCCGCAACGGATGGCAGGTGGGCCTCCAGGCGGCGGGGCCACAGCGCGTGCGGCCAACGCGTGCTGGACACGTGGGCGATCCCAGGCGCGCGGGGGGACTAGTCCGTGCCGTCGGTTTCTCCTAGGGGTCTTTTTAGAAAACCCAAAGGCTGGCTGACTGGTGGGGCTTCCGGGGCTGCGGGTTGAGGCGGGAAAAATGGCAGGGGCCTTTCTGCGAAAACGACAACGTCGCCGGACTGCTGCTGCGCGCCGATCTGCAGAGCACAGAGTAACCGCCGGAGTTTTGGACGGCGATGGAGACCAAACGACGGTGGATCTCGCCAGACCGCAAAAACGAAAAACGAAGAGTGAACTACGGCCTACAACTTTCGTTCAGAGAGCTAGCACGGGGGTGGTCTACAGCGCGCGGGGCAGAGTGCGGAACATGGCGGCGGATGCTGCTGCTGTCGGAGAGAGTGCGGCGCACGGCGGTGCGCGGAGGCTGCTCGACGGAGCGCGGCGACGTTGCGGCGAGCTAGAGAGGAGAAGGGGATGTCTAGGGGATCGAGGTGCTCACCAGGAACTCGTCGGTGTGGTCGCTGGAGCTGGAGGTGGATCGGATCGGAGCAGAGGCAGAGGTCCCGAGAGCTTCGGATTCCATGGCTGCGGCGCGTCCGGGGGGCTGCAGAGGGCTCCGGCGAGGCGTGGCCGGCGCAGGGTGAGGTAGAGGAGACAGAGGGAGGTCCTGGTGTGGCCGGGCGTGTTGCCACTCGCTGGATCGACGAAGGAGGTGGTAGACCGAGCTAGGTCTAGGGTTTGGGGCGTGGTATTGTCCAGGGTGGTTGGCAAAAAGAGGAGGAGGGAGAGGGAGCCTGGGAGAGGGGTCTCGATCTGGGTTGGTGGAAAAGATGAAGGTGGGAGGGAGGAGCACGTGGGAGGATGGTAGCTTGGCAAAAAGGTGAAGAGGAGGGTGATCGGGCTAGGGTTTGGTTTCTATCCTCTCTCCTTGTTCTTTAGCTAGAGAAGGAAAGAGGGGACCAGGGGAGGCTCCGGTGGGGCCTGGTTGGCAGGGCAGGTAGGGCTCGGCTAGATAGAGAGGAAGAGAGAGAGGGTTAGATGAGGGTTAGGTTTAGGGTTTGATTAGGTGATCCACTAAGATCAAGCAAAAGGTGGAGGATGTGATGATGGATAAGGAGAGTGAGATGAGAGAAGAGGTGGTGTGAGGGTTTTAACATGATCCAAACACAAGATCAAGATGATGGGGTTTTGAATAAGAGAGAAAGGGAAGCTCACAAAAGAAAGGATCCACTCAAAAACCAAAGAAAAACCAAAGGAGAAAGAATGGTGGTGCTTTGCATGGCCCATGCAAAAAACATTAAATGCCATGTTTTAACCTTGTGAAAACAAAATAATAATCATGGCATTAATACATATGCATTCCAAAAATATGGAATAAGCCAAGCTAAAAGAATTAAAAGGATGCCCCATGTGGAGTAGATGGAGATGACCATATTTGAATAAAATGGGACATGCTAGTGTGTATATTCCACTAGATGTTTAATAGTCCAAAAATATCCCAACATGATAATAACCCCAAATCAACCCATATGGAAGCTAGGAAAAGGTTCCACTCACAAGGCATGCAAAGGTGGCCATGTGGCTCTCATAAACCGATAATGTGGAAAGAATATGGTGCATATATGAGAGCATGTGGAGATAGAATTGGATCCATTCCAATCCACATGAGCTGGAGGTAAAATCAAATAAGTTGCAATGCTCATATATGGTGGAATGGTGGAATGATGGGGTGATGACAAGAAAGGTGGTGGAGTTGAATAAAAGATATGCCCCCAACTCAACTTGGGCATCAAGCATTTATCAAGAACCAAATACAATATCAAGAGACAAATACAATTAACAATGCATATGAGAGAAGAACCAAACAAAAGGGTTTTATATGATGCTCAAATGCAAGGTGGCATGATGACATGAGCATGATATAATTATGATGCAACAATTATATATAGGAAGTAGCATTTATATAGACTAGGCTAGTAGCATTGCAATTATTAGACAATTGGGATGCTACAACTCTCCCCCACTAAACAAGAATCTCGCCCCGAGATTCCTAGGAAAAAGAAAACAACACAAGGAGAGGTGGGTGTTCGAACGAAGGTGACCCTCACGTTCCCAAGTTGATGAACAACGGAATGGTGCGACCACTACACCTTGCAAAACTTGCTAGACTTGTTGCGAGTCTTGCGTTTTGCTTGAGAAACAACGGTTAGAAGAATTGAAGGATTGTCGTGAGACAAGAAGGATAGGATGGGCATAGCTCCGGTTTTCCCAAGAATCATGATAAAAGAATATAACCACTTGTGAAAGAAAAGGAGAAGATGATGTATCATGGATAAAGAAAGACACACCATTAAGATTAAAGATTTACCGATACGAGAGAGGATGAACCTTTATCTCGCCGGAAGAAAAAGAGCTAGATTGGAGAGTTTTGAACCACTATGACAATAGCATCGTATCTTCTCTCGGATTTGAGAAATGGTGTTCGGGAACCATATTGCCTTCAAACAATAGAGTCCCTTGATAACAACAGAAAGATTTAGTTAGACATCGTCGGATTAGATTCTTGTTGCGCCGGTAAGAACCAAGGATCACGCAATTTAGGTGCGCAGATATAACTTCTAGAGACGGATGTGAAGCCATATCATGGTTGAATCCCGAGAAGCAAAGAATATGGAGGATCTGGAGTTTATTGCAGAGATACTTATTGCTTTCTTTAGCCTTGAGGCTAACGCAATAGATTTGCGGCTGATGGCATCAACCATAATTGGCTTTACCACAGAAAAAGAATTGATGAAACAAAGAGAGAGATAGTTTCCTTTAATCTTGTTTGGGGATATCGAGCATCGGTAGAAAGACGAGGATAGAAAAAGGTTTGCGTTTGTTTCCACCAGATAATTGAGGATTTTGCTCCGTGTAGAAAGGGTGAGATCACCAACAAGAGATTATTGATTACTTTCTTCGAAAGAGCACTCCGGAAAAACAAGGACGGAAGTAAAAGTATCAAGGGATAAAGGCCACTTCTAACTTCCGTGGAATGAGTGAAATCACATTAATTCACCAATTCAATGTACAAGAGCGAATGATAAGAGTAGTGGTATGGTAGCTACTCCATCCCGCACTCAATGCATTACTCCGCACATGAATAAGAAAATCATGCAACCCAACTACCGAAACAGACTAAAGGTGTTGGCAAAAACTCATAGAACTCCGTTAGAAAACAAGGATAGATGCAAACGATTCGCCGGATTCATAGATAGATAAAGATGATGATGTTGTCGTCATGTCATAAGTAACCAGCCACCGGAAAGATATGAAGGAAGATTACGGAGGCAACTGCAAGGTTCCACAGACAAAGAAAAAGATAGCACCACTTGAACCAAAGGAATACAAGATCTGGAAGGTCTTCATGGCCTCCGGTGGATTGAGCATAGATGATAGAACGAGAGGGTTTCAAGAGATTACTTAACGAGATGGAGGTGGAAAGAACTCCATGTTGTTCTTGAAAAGACTGAGAGAGATTTAGCAGTCTTGAGGAAATCTTCAGCGGAACGACGATGATAACTTGCCAACAAGGAACAACTCCGGATTGGTTGAATATGGAGGATGGAATTAACAATGGACTTGCTGATTCCAGGGTTGAAGTAATGTATTTAGCAGAAGGACGTGGTCGAGATATGTGACTTCAAAAAGTCAGAATTCTCACTTTGAGACTTTGCACGCAGGCAGTGCTCACGAAGCTTGAGAGAAAAGACACAGATGATCTTCCATGTCCTTCCATAGATATCGAATAGGCAAGCATATTAATATACCACCATGGATTAACAAGATATTCCCAGAATACCAAGTTCAAGAGGCGGGAGAACGAACAAATGCTCGAAACACTTTTTGAGCTCAACGCTCTTTGAAAGATCAACGTTATGAGTAAGGATTCCTGTTGAAGAAGATGCGCTGACAGAATAGGTTAACTGGTCCTTCGGAAGAAAAAGAGGTGTCACCTGGTTCACATTGTCGATCGGATCACCGGTTACAAAGATAAAGAGATCTTGGATAAGAACCGATGATAGCTCATACCTTAAGCAAAGCTATCAGAGACGAAAAGATGCAATTCCCTCGTATCCAGGAGAATTGTGCAGATATGGGGTTCAAAAGGATGTGCAGCATGATGGACAAATGATAGACCGCTGTAGTGCTTGGAGAAACTCTGGATTGCCAAAGATGCTTGAATATGCATAGATATGATCACGGTGTACTCAAAATCACAGGAGATAACCGTCACCATTTGGAGGATAGTGGTGATTGCATTTTCTATATTCCACTCAAGATAAGTGTCATATAGCTATGCCGAGAACCAAATTACAATCACCAGCATCGGATCGACACATGTTATGTAATTAGCCCAAGAGAATTGGAGATGAAAAGAAACTCTAGGATTAAGCGCCGGGGACAAAAGAATGAGTTAGCATGGACATGCTGATAAAAGGGAGATAGATAATGTTTCACACACGACTGAAAAGGAGTGTGGAAGCACAGATGTATCAAAGAAAAATTTTCCGCATTTTTGGCATTAAAATACCAATAGATGCGCAAAAACACTTATCAGGTAGCGATTAGCAACTGATGGTTTCACAGAATGTGGAGTTGCTAGAAGGAAGGACACCCTTAAGAAGATGGCACCGGTTAACAAGGAGTCAGATAGCTCGCGCCGGTATTCAAAAGCCTGTTAGTATGGAATGTACCAATAGTTGATAACCAAAGGCAGATAAAGATAACATGTTGGATGCAACAGATAGACAAGGAATTACACACACACACACACTCAACCTATGGTACTACGGAAACCTAGAACACGTGAATCCTAGTTTGAATTTAAGAAGAGGATAGAAAACGTTACACTTCCTTACCAGAAAAGGGTGGTGGGTGGGTAAGAAGAAAAGTGGAAGAAGTCCTACTCTCGCGTTTTGTTTTTCCCTAGTATACATAGCTACCAAAAATATTTGCTAGACTGACAACGACCATTTGGCTGAGACCCTGAAGGGCGGGATGGCTCTGATACCAATTGTAACTACCTCGGTGAATTACGCTCCTAGTTACAAGCCTGGATGAGCGGAAATGGTTGAAATAGTACGGTGGGGCCCAAATGCCACTCACAGGTAGACCTTTCGGTCGTCCCAACCATTTCCAAACATCGGGACAAGAACGGGCGGCGTAATCGGCAGGCGAAGGGATCAACTACATACACAAATGAGTATGTATGCAAGCCACCATACAACAGTACATCAGAGCCCTTCCATCTAAAAGAAATAGAAATATTGCAACGCCATACGGCAAGATCCAAATGTCCTAGATAGATATAATAGTTTAGGATATCTCCTCATACATCAAACATCAGAGTATCAGGCGGAAGCGGCAACAAGATCCAAGTACGGATAAGAAGCAAATTGGCATAAGATGCCCCATAAAATAAACACATCCCGCCCACAGATCTCATGGATCCCCGTTCCCGGAATCTCTACACCGAATGATCGTTGCCCTCATCGTCCGTCTCCTCCACCCAGTATCCATCTTGTGAGTGTACCTGTCCATCTGAATCAAATAATTTATCGTGTGATACCCTAGGGGTACTCAGCAAGTCTTTATGCCTCTAAAGGGGACACAACCTGGGGTGAAGCAATTGCAGCAAAAGATAAACCCTAACAATTCTATGGATACTCGCTAACCATCCGCCTAACCATAGATAGACGGATGTCCGTGAATTAATAACAACAGTTATAACAGTAATATTAACAGATCCATCCTCCTCCTCGCTTACCAACGAGGAAGCGGACGAACACCCCCCCATCCGTTGGCAGTTTTATTATCCATTCCTTGAGTGTTGCACTATTTACTAGTCAGTTACTTAGTCAAATTAAAAGCGGTACTTTAGTTATACTTGTCTATGATCGAGAAACTGTGCTCCAAGTCGTCCATAACCGCGGACACGGCTTTCAGAAAGTTTTACCCTGCAGGGGTACACAAATAGCCACATACACTCGATCAACCTTGGAAAAACCAAATCAAAACCCAACGAGGCTTTCACGACAAAGCAATCACAAGATTCAGAAATATTTCAGGGAGCCACCCCATTAAGTATACCCGCAACGAAGCTGGCTGGCTCCGAGACGGACTCAAGGTTTGGGTGGACGGCTGTAAACGACTGGGAACCCGAAAGTGTGACTGAGCTTGTCGATACCGCGAAATCGTGTCCCGATCCTAAACAGTACAGGTGCAGTACCTCGCACAATTTTAAATAAAGCAGTAAAGCATGGCATAAGTACAGGATAGTAAATGAAACCTCAAACTAGTTTGTGGCCCCAAGAAATAAGAATGAATCAAGCTCTGGCTCAGGGGGTCCCATAAGCCTCCCGGATGTGGATAGCGCGAATATTCAAGGAACAGGAATCAAGTACTCGGGGTCCTACGGGACACAAGTGAGCATGAAAAACCAAAAGCAGATATTGCTCACCGGTGCCACTTTCATTAGTTATCCCATACTACTCAGGTTAAGTTGTTTAGGTACCTCGTTGTCCATCAGACACTCACATACCCTACACATGTTGTTCTACGACTCACATGGCTCAAACAACTCCTGTAGTAATGGCTCATGGGATGGAGGAACCAGCTTCGGTGGGCTTTAAAAGTAAAGGCTATGCAGTACTTGGGATTCAGTTTAATGCAATCGCGACTCAATGATGCAAGGATAAGATAGAGGCAATAGGTACTAAATGTATGCAACGCCATACGGCAAGATCCAAATGTCCTAGATAGATATAATAGTTTAGGATATCTCCTCATACATCAAACATCAGAGTATCAGGCGGAAGCGGCAACAAGATCCGAGTACGGATAAGAAGCAAATTGGCATAAGATTCCCCATAAAATAAACACATCCCGCCCAGATCTCACGGATCCCCATTCCCGGAATCTCTACACCAAATGATCGTTGCCCTCATCGTCCGTCTCCTCCACCCAGTATCCTTCTTGTGAGTGTACATGTTCATCTGAATCAAATAATTTATCGTGTGAGACCCAATGGGTACTCAGCAAGTCTTTATGCCTCTAAAGGGGAAACAACCTGGGGTGACGCAATTGCAGCAAAAGATAAACCCTAACAAGTCTATGGATACTCGCTAACCATCCGCCTAACCATAGATAGACGGATGTCCGTGAATTAATAACAACAGTTATAACAGTAATATTAACAGATCCATCCTCCTCCTCTCTTACCAACGAGGAAGCGGACGAACACCCCCCATCCGTTGGCAGTTTTATTATCCATTCCATGAGTGTTGCACTATTTACTGGTCAGTTACTTAGTCAAATTAAAAGCGGTACTTTAGTTATACTTGTCTATGATCGAGAAACTGTGCTCCAAGTCATCCATAACCGCGGACACGGCTTTCAGAAAGTTTTACCCTGCAGGGGTGCACAAATAGCAACACACACTCGATCAACCTCGGAAAAACCAAATCAAAACCCAACGAGGCTTTCACGACAAAGCAATCACAAGATTCAGAAATATTTCAGGGGGCCACCCCATTAAGTATACCCACAACGAAGCTGGCCGGCTCCGAGACGGACTCAAGGTTTGGGTGGACGGCTGTAAACGACTGGGAACCCGAAAGTGTGACTGGGCTTGTCGATACCGCGAAATCGTGTCCCGATCCTAAACAGTACAGGTGCAGTACCTCGCACAATTTTAAATAAAGCCGTAAAGCATGGCATAAGTACAGGATAGTAAATGAAACCTCAAACTAGTTTGTGGCCCCAAGAAATAAGAATGAATCAAGCTCTGGCTCAGGGGGGTCCCATAAGCCTCCCGGATGTTGATAGCGCGAATATTCAAGGAACAGGAATCAAGTACTCGGGGTCCTACGGGACACAAGTGAGCATGAAAAACCAAATAGCATATATTGCTCACCGGTGCCACTTTCATTAGTTATCCCATACTACTCAGGTTAAGTTGTTTAGGTACCTCATTGTCCATCAGACACTCACATACCCTACACATGCTGTTCTATGACTCGCATGGCTCAAACAACTCCTGTAGTAATGGCTCATGGGATGGAGGAACCAGCTTCAGTGGGGTTTAAAAGTAAAGGCTATGCAGTACTTGGGATTCAGTTTAATGCAATCGCGACTCAATGATGCAAGGATAAGATAGAGGCAATAGGTACTAAATGTATGCAAGCATGTGGTAGTGCTTTCCTGGCAGCTCAGTTGAAGCGCGAGAAGGATCTAGGTAGTGCTCCTGGTTTTCTTGATATATCCCCTGCTCAGCGTCTATTCGAAGAAGAACCAAACAAACAAGGGCCAACATAAATAAAGTGCGCAAGCATAAGATTAAAATGCGACAAGCAAACAATCATGCCATGATGTATGATGCACAATTTGCATGGCAATAAAGTAGCATGGCATGGGTGAGGTGTGGAATACAAGAATAAAGCCTTTTATTGAGTTTTGGTCACATTTTATACTCATATAAGTTGCTGTATGCTTTATAATTACATGATGCATGCTGCAATTCAGAACATGGAATGCATAAACAGAAAGGTCTCGTCGCGCTGATCGATTTAGACATATTATTTGTCAAATTTGGAGTTGTAAAACAAAAGTTATTAATTAATTAAGGCCAAGGGCATTTTATTGTAATTTTAATCAACTTGGAGATTAAAGTGTCCCAAATATATTTTGAAGGGCATATTTGAATTCCTCACATTTTTCTTATCTCAAAACATATATTATTTGTATTATTTGGATTTATATTTTAAAAGTTATTTAAAACAGATTTGAAATTTGAATTTAAATTAAATTTGAAAAGATTTGAATTAAAACAGATATCCGAAAACCTTTTTGTACTCAGGCTGAGCCAGCCACAGACGCTGACGGGTGGGCCACGCGCTGACTCAGCAACAGCCGACACGCGGGGACTGGTCCGGACTTTTTGCACCGCGAGCACACCCAGCCGCAACGGATGGCAGGTGGGCTTCCAGGCGGCGGGGCCACAGCGCGCGCGGCCAACGCGTGCTGGACACGTGGGCGATCCCAGGCGCGCGGGGGGACTGGTCCGTGCCGTCGGTTTCTCCTAGGGGTGTTTTTAGAAAACCCAAAGGCTGGCTGACTGGTGGGGCTTCCGGGGCTGCGGGTTGAGGCGGGAAAAAGGGTAGGGGCCTTTCTATGAAAACGACAATGTCGCCGGACTGCTGCTGCGCGCCGATCTGCAGAGCACAGAGTAACCACCGGAGTTTTGGACGGCGATGGCGACCAAACGACGGCGGATCTCGCCAGACCTCAAAAACGAAAAACGAAGAGTGAACTACGGCCTACAACTTTCATTCAGAGAGCTAGCACGGGGGTGGTCTACAGCGCGCGGGGCAGAGTGCGGAACATGGCGGCGGATGCTGCGGATGCTGCTGCTGCCGGAGAGAGTGCGGCGCACGGCGGTGCGCGGAGGCTGCTCGACGGAGCGCGGCGACGTTGCGGCGAGCTAGAGAGGAGAAGGGGATGTCTAGGGGATCGAGGTGCTCACCAGGAACTCGTCGGTGTGGTCGCTGGAGCTGGAGGTGGATCGGATCGGAGCAGAGGCAGAGGTCCCGAGAGCTTCAGATTCCATGGCTGCGGCGCGTCCGGGGGGCTGCAGAGGGCTCCGGCGAGGCATGGCCGGCGCAGGGTGAGGTAGAGGAGACAGAGGGAGGTCCTGGTGTGGCCGGGCGTGCTGCCACTCGCTGGATCGACGAAGGAGGTGGTAGACCGAGCTAGGTCTAGGGTTTGGGGCGTGGTATTGTCCAGGGTGGTTGGCAAAAAGAGGAGGAGGGAGAGGGAGCCTGGGAGAGGGGTCTCGATCTGGGTTGGTGGAAAAGATGAAGGTGGGAGGGAGGAGCACGTGGGAGGATGGTAGCTTGGCAAAAAGGTGAAGAGGAGGGTGATCGGGCTAGGGTTTGGTTTCTATCCTCTCTCCTTGTTCTTTAGCTAGAGAAGGAAAGAGGGGACCCGGGGAGGCTCGGGTGGGGCCTGGTTGGCAGGGCAGGTAGGGCTCGGCTAGGTAGAGAGGAAGAGAGAGAGGGTTAGATGAGGGTTAGGTTTAGGGTTTGATTAGGTGATCCACTAAGATCAAGCAAAAGGTGGAGGATGTGATGATGGATAAGGAGAGTGAGATGAGAGAAGAGGTGGTGTGAGGGTTTTAACATGATCCAAACACAAGATCAAGATAATGGGGTTTTGAATAAGAGAGAAAGGGAAGCTCACAAAAGAAAGGATCCACTCAAAAACCAAAGAAAAACCAAAGGAGAAAGAATGGTGGTGCTTTGCATGGCCCATGCAAAAAACATTAAATGCCATGTTTTAACCTTGTGAAAACAAAATAATAATCATGGCATTAATACATATGCATTCCAAAAATATGGAATAAGCCAAGCTAAAAGAATTAAAAGGATGCCCCATGTGGAGTAGATGGAGATGACCATATTTGAATAAAATGGGACATGCTAGTGTGTATATTCCACTAGATGTTTATTAGTCCAAAAATATCCCAACATGATAATAACCCCAAATCAACCCATATGGAAGCTAAGAAAAGGTTCCACTCACAAGGCATGCAAAGGTGGCCATGTGGCTCTCATAAACCGATAATGTGGAAACAATATGGTGCATATATGAGAGCATGTGGAGATAGAATTGGATCCATTCCAATCCGCATGAGCTGGAGGTAAAACCAAATAAGTTGCAATGCTCATATATGGTGGAATGGTGGAATGATGGGGTGATGACAAGAAAGGTGGTGGAGTTGAATAAAAGATATTCCCCCAACTCAACTTGGGCATCAAGCATTTATCAAGAACCAAATACAATATCAAGAGACAAATACAATTAACAATGCATATGAGAGAAGAACCAAACAAAAGGGTTTTATATGATGCTCAAATGCAAGGTGGCATGATGACATGAGCATGATATAATTATGATGCAACAATTATATATAGGAAGTAGCATTTATATAGACTAGGCTAGTAGCATTGCAATTGTTAGACAATTGGGATGCTACAGGAACCAATCTGATTATGAGTCACTACAAAACTTTTGTAGCTAGGAGGGAGTGATTGCAGAACCCTGTCAATCTTGAGCTCCTCTGGAATCTTGCAGTCCAGTTGCTCAAGGCGTTGAGTGTAGCCCGACATCTTTATGGCGTGCTCACTAACGGAACTCCCTTACTCCATCTTGCAGTTAAAGAATTTCTCAGAGATCTCATATCTCTCAGAACGGGCCTGAGTCTGAAACATAGTTTTCAGTTCCTCAAGAATCTCAAAGGGCCCGGGGTAATCTTCAAAACGATTTTGAAGGTCCGATTCCATAGCAAACAACATGGTGCTCTTAATCACACCATAATCATCTTTGCGCGACTGATAAACAGCTTTCTCATCAGCCAGCGCATCTACAGCAGGGGCGTCACCTAGCGCATCTTCAAGGACATAGTCCTTTTGTCCGCCAGCGAGAATGATTCTCAGATTGCAGAACCAATTGGTGAAGTTAGACCCATTGTTTCT
Organism: Avena atlantica; assembly: GCA_910589765.1. Classification (NCBI taxonomy): domain Eukaryota; kingdom Viridiplantae; phylum Streptophyta; class Magnoliopsida; order Poales; family Poaceae; genus Avena; species Avena atlantica. Next base: position 152,887,063 of record OU342739.1, read on the forward strand.
AAGCTTTTCTTTCTCAGCAAAAACGTTGAAGTTGAAGTTGGACTTAGCCATTTGATCTACAAAATTTGCAAGTACATTTAGACTATGTTCATGATAACTAGTTCAACTTAATCAAATTACTAGATGAACTCCCACTAAATTCAACATCCCTCAAGTTGTTTAGTGAACATGATCCAAATTCACCACACCTAATCCGATCTTCACGAGAAGAGATGTGGTTTCAATGGTGGACAACGAAGTGTCGATCATATCATTCATATGACTCATGCTTAACCTTTCGGTTCATGTGTTCCGAGGACATGTCTGTACATGCTAGGCTCGTCAAGTCAAACCCAAGTATTTCCGCGTGTGCAAAAACTGGCTTGCACCCGTTGTATGTGAACGTAGAGTTTATAGCACCCGATCATCACGTGATGCTTGAACACGACGAACTTTCGCAATGGTGCATACATGGGGAGAACACAGTTTTATCTTGATCTTTAAGTGAGGAATCATCTTATAATGCTACTGTCGCGATCTAAGCATAATAAGATACATAAAAGCATAAACATCACATGCATATAACTTTATGTGACATGGTATAGCCAATCTTCGCGCAAGGATCTCCATCTTGTGCGTGCCGGCATGATCTCCATCACTCCACCATGATTTCCTCCACCACAAATAGCAACTACAACTATTGCTAACTACTTAGCGATAAAGTAAAGCTATTACATGGCGTATAAGAAGTTGACACATAGGTCGTACACAATTATAAAGACAACCATATGGCTCCTGCCGGTTGTGTACTCATCGACATGCAAGTCGTGAAACATTACAAAACATGATCATTGCATACAACATACACATCACATCTTGGGCCATACCATATCACAGAAAACACTCCCTGCAAAAACAAGTTAGACGCCTCTACTTTGTTGTTGCATGTTTTACGTGGCTTATGGGAGTAGCAAGCTAAGAACGATTCTTACCTACGAAAAGCCACAACGGTGATATTATGGTTGCCAAACTCCGGTGTAAATCCCATGACAACTATAGTGAGAGAAAGTGACATCCACCAGCCGCATGTGTGGAACAAGCCACACGTCAAGTGCGGAGCCGGTCTCGCGAACGATGTCGCGTAAGGTTGGCCTGGACCGCTTCGATCTCACTATCCCGCGTCATAAGAAGTACACAAACAAGAGGCTTGCAACAGAAAACATCAATGCCCGCAACAACCATGTTGCGTTCTACTCGTGAAACACATCTACGCATAGATCTAGCTCTGATACCACTAAAGGGTTTCACAGCCTAGTAAATCAAAATTTTCTACGGATGCGAACGGGGAAAGCCAAGATCTAATATAGGAGATGCAAACAACGAGGGGGGATAGATGATATCTTCATACCCTTGAAGATTCGCACAGCGGAACGTTCGACGGAACGTGGGTGATGTAGTCGTACTCGCTTCTCCTCCTCGCGATCTGATCCGATCTAACACCGCAAGTGGCGATGCCTCCGAGAGATGCACACATGCGGCACCTCGACGTCTCCTCCTTCCTTAGTCCAGCAAGTGGGGTGGAGAGATGGATTGGATCTACAACGCGACGACGCGGTGCAAGAGGTGGAGAGTTTCTGCGGCAGGGCTTCGCCTACGCGCCGTCGGGAGCGGGAGAGAGAGGAGGGGCAGCAGGGCGGCTAGGTTTGTGGAGGAGGTGGAGGAGGGGTGCGCCCCCAGCCCTCTTTATATAGAGGGGTGGGCGGCCAGCCCTAGCCCCTCCCCCAAGCCCTAGGCCGGCGTCCAAGGAGGGAGGAGTGGGGGCAAGTTCTCCCCTCCCTTCTAGAAGCTCCCCTAGGGTTTCCTAGGTGTTTGGCCGGCTGGGCCCTATGGGGCCTTGTGCCCCTGGCCCAATGCGGCCAGGGCACTCCCTCATAGGCCCATGCCCCCTCCCGACAAGTGGGGCCACGTTGGTCCCACTCCGGAAGGTTCTAAAATCTTCCGGTACAATACCGATTAACCCGAAACAATTCCGAACTCCAAAAACTGCATTGCCTTATATGAATCTTATTCTTCGGACCATTCCGGGACCTCTCGTGATGTCCTGGATCTCATCCGAGACTCCGAACAAAAACTCATAAACCAATTATCCGATCTATCCTAGCGTCGAGACACGTTAAGTGTGTGACCCTTCGGGTTCGAGAATATGCAGACATGATCTTCTATCAATAATCAACAGCGGGGTCTGGAAACCCATATTGACTCCCACACATTCATCGATGATCATATCGGATGACCCACGATGCCAGGATTCAATCAATCCCATATATATATTCCCTTAGTCGCGCGATATTTTACTTGCCCGAGATTTGATCGTCGGTACCGGTATACCTAGTCCAATCTCGTTCACAGCAAGTACTTTACTCGTTCCGTAATCCGATATCACTTTGCGATTAACTCCTTAACCACATGCTTGCAAGAGGTGTTGATATCGATTACCGAGTGGGCCTGAAGTATATCTCTCCGACTTGGGAGGGACAAATACCATCTCTATACATACAACCCAACAAGTACTTTCCGATCACCTGAGAGACACCTTTATGATCACCCTCTCATAGAATGACGTTTGATGACCTCAAAGCTTTCATCCGATACCAGGGAGTTGCATTATCTCATGGTCTAAGGAATACAATATTTGACATAGGAAAAGCTTTGCAAAGATGAACACGATGACACGATCTAATTGCTCCGCTTAGTTTGGGTCTGTCCATCATATCATTCTCCCAATGATATGATCTCATTATTAATCGACAACTCATTTCTATAGTTAGGAAACCTTAACCATCATTAATCAATGAGCTAGTCCATAGAGGCGTATTAGGGACACGGTGTTGTTCACAAACCACACAAGTATTATAGTTTCCACTTAATACAATTCTAGCATGTAATATAAACTTTATCATGAACAAGAATTATAATAATAACATCTTTATTATTGCCTCTAGGGCATAATTCCAACAAGAATCTGGTCACCAAGCGTTCATAACCGTGAACATGGCTTTTCAAAAAGATTAATACCCTGCAGGGGTGTACAACTTTACCCACACGTACCAACCGACTCTTAATGCCAAATATTATTAGCCCTCTTCCTTGGAAGGCCGGTAGAGGGTGGTTGAACACGACCTTTACCTTGCTTTCGTCGAGACCATGAGTCACGCAATAAGTATGATTCCGCCGTAAAGGGTCAAATCCCGAAGCCGGTACTTCAAGATGTGAGGCGAGGTTGGTTTACCAGGGGCTCCATCCACCCCAAGCAACCCTGTCCACGCTTCCCTACCTGTTATGATGCACCTCCATTACCTCCTCTTTCGAAAACATTTTCAATGCGTATGCCAAATGGAAAGCCCGAACTATGTGACTCATGGAATATACTAGGCAAGTTAGTTGCTCGTGGTGTTTTCCAGGCCCGGTGTGGTTGTATGCTCCTCTCGGTTCCAAAGGCAAGAACTCAGTTCCTAGCGGTGGCGAGCATGGGACTACAAAAACCACACCCAACATGGCCTCCCATATAAGCCTTAACATGTTTAGTTAACTCCTTTGATGATGTCACCATCTCCTACCTCACTACCTTCCTTGGCACCTCTGATTCGTCATAGAATAGATCCGACGTTGTTTCTATGCTTGGCTAAGATGGCGATAACAAAAGCTATACAACTCTCACATGACAAACCTAGGTATGCTAGGAGCAGTGGATCAGGGGTATAAGGCTACAGAAGGGAAATAGTGCAGCAGATAGGTAACACTAGATACTGACAAAAGACCACATTGGAATCGTGTGCATCATAGCGAGAAAGTAATATACTTTGTAAATAATAGGTTCAGACTGAGAGGCTACGCTTGCCTTGTCCTTCAGTAGACAGATACTCTTCGGTGTTGTTGACTTCATCTTCGGGTTCGGATCCTATCGCGAAGAACCAAATACCGGAAAGGGAGAAGCAACATTCAATACATGGCATGTGCAATTCACAATCAATATGGATGATATTACAAGTTAACTTGCATTGAAATGAAACCCTAAGGCATGCTTGATAGTTTAAACGGGGTTCCGAGGGTTGAAAACCCTAATTCCGAAAACTCCGGAAACACATGAGAGGGGTTACTATGTTCTTCTAATTAAACTTGTCATGTAAGTTGCTTAATAATGCATGATCATAGCTCTATTAGATAGTTCTCATTTTTCTGAACATTTTGATATATTATACATATTTTTCTGACTTATAAATAATAAGTTATGAATTTTACAAGTTTAAATCATTTCCTGAAATTATTAAAACCTTTATTACATCAGGCTGATGTCGTAATACAACCTAGGGCTTTTGTTACCACATCTGAACATACCCAAAGTGACTGACTGGTGGGGCCGAAGCCACATCAGCAGCCACACGCACAAAACAGGTTCAGGACTTTTCTCACGTGGACGAGGCTGGCAGCCACCGTGGCGCCACGCGGACCTCGCCGGAGAGAGGCCAGATGGCGGCGACTGGCGGCGCTAGGAGGCGAACAGGGACGCGCGGATAGGCCTAATCGAACCAGGGCGTCACCACGAACCTAAATAGGGCGGCGCCACTAGGTAGAGGTCATCGGAGCAAGCATCACGACGACGGCCGACGGCGGTGCGTGCAGATGATTGCGCAGACGACGATTCAGAGAGGGAGAGGGGAAATGAAGAGGTTCATGGGGACCGTGAGCTCACCAGGAAGCTCGTAGAGGGGTCGTTGACGCGAGGGGAGCACAGAGGATGCCGGAATCGATGACGGACACGGCGGCGGCCGACGGTAGAAACCTGCCTGGATGGCTCGATTCTGAGCACGCGCGGACGATTCGGTTGGTGGAGAAGCTCCAGGAGGCGAGGCGGACCTCGTGGCGTGCTCGGCTGGCCTCGGGGTGGTGCGGAGCGAAGGAGAGGGGCGGAGCCCGAGGCTAGGGTTTTGGGGCCTCGTGCAGGAGAGAAGAGGGAGGTCGCGGGAGAGGGGGAAAGTGGATGAGGATGACCAGGGCGACACGGCGAAGATCTTATCCACTCTCCAGAGCAGCAAGCGGCAAGGATCAAGCGGCGGCGGACGGCAACACGGCGGCCACCGAGCTGCTTCCCGTCGTCAACAAAGACGGCGAGGAAAGAACAACCGAAGGGGTACGGGCCTTCTCCTGGGCCCTGACTGGGCAGTCCTCGGCCGCTACTGGGCTGCAAAAAAGGTTGCAGGGGAAGAGGAAGAAGATCTGGGCCGGCCTGGTTCGGCTGCTACTCATTTTTTAACCAAAACTTTTTCCTTTTAAGTTTTGTTATTTTTGTTTGGTATTTCTCTTTCAAATTTTGTTTTTGAATTATTTCAAAAATACAAGAGGTTTTGTAAAAATAACTGAAACACTATGGGACCCTTGTAAACCATTTGGGCTCCACAATTTTGGGGGATTTTCAAAATTCAAACCATTTGAATGTGTTTCAAAGAGAGGGGAAGAATCTAGGGTTTAGGGTTTGCATTTAATTCAACACACTTGATCACATGCATTACTTGGATGATTTAAATAGATGCATGCCATGCTTAAGTACTGAGTACATATATTACAAACATGGGCTGTTACAGTCGGTAACTTTCCGCAGCAGGTATCGGTTAAAATAGTTAATCAGATCATTTTAAAAGTTGCATAAAGAGCATAAAATTTGGCCTAAGTTAAGTAAGACATAGAGGAGTATAAAATTTAAAGCGATCGTCTTTCGAGACTCTTCGCGAAAATTGATCTACCAATGCAAAAATGTATAAATAGTAAGTAAGACTAATAATGCTAAAATATTTGCTTCGGAGATCCACAATTGTGTGGATACACCATACAATCTTTCATGATACTCTAACTAGGAAGAATATAAGCTAAACAAAGACCAACATTCTAACTATACAGCCAATGGTTACTATATATACACTTTACAGGCTATTAGTAAACCCTAAGGGGGAGAGTAAAACAGTAAACAGAAGTACAATTATCGGAATCCTAGAGTAAAGGCTAGGAAAGAAATACTAACCTATGACAGCTTAAGCTTTATAGTTATAGGGTTAAAAGAAGTCATCATTATAGAAGTACTCCTAGAAGAATTTAAGATAATAATAATAATTTATCTAAAGCTTGTTGAAGTAAAAACTTGAAGAGAGTAAAATAGATTAATTTTAATAGGTTAATTCTAGAGGAAACAACTCTTAAGTGATTCATAAGAGAGAATAAAGCACCTCCAATTGGACAGGTGTAGAGGAACAAGAAATTCCAATATGTATGAACTAAATGAATTCAAATCCAATTTTTGGAAGGAAACCAGTACCAACTATTCCATGAATAGAACAAAAATATAGTCTTTTGACCACAACTATTGGCAAATTGAAATTTAAAACCTGTTTTAGTGAGACTTCCTAGACTTTATATAACATAGTAAGAAAGTTCAATGATTAAGTGAAAGTGTTGGATTAGGAGACCTAATTAGGATATGGAACTAAAGAAGAGGCCCCAGATAAAGGAGTTAGAATAAGTACATATCTCTCAAGGAGGATAGTAAAAGGAACTTTTGAGTTTTGAACACAACAAGTTGGAGAATTCCAAGTATGATGAGAATACAAGAAAACTTTCACATCCCAAGATTTTCCAAATCTTGTAATGTGAAAATAAACGAATAAAATAAAACTTTGTTTGATTTTCAGAGCCAGAAGAAACTTTTTGAATTCAATTGGAACTTCAAACCCATTTGAATTAAATAAAACCTAAAGGGACTTAAAAAGATAAACATTTAATAAAAGGAAAAATAAAAACATTGGGAATACTATTTTGAAACAATTAAATGAAAAGATTTGTTTTCAAATGAAATAGAAGTCTATAAATAAAGAACATTTTATAAAGACAAATTAAACCATGGCCAAGCTTTGGATTTAAAACATTTTGTTTTGGAATAAAAATAGCAAAAGTTGATTTAGATAAATTAATAAGAATTTAATATTCAATTTTATTTAAATAAAAGGTTTTACCAATTTAATTGAAACATCAAAACTTATTAAAATTATTTAAAATAAGTTTTCCAAATATTTTATATTCTCTAATAAAACCTACTAAAAGTGTTTTGGCTTTATTTTAGATTTCAAAATAAATATCTCAATAAAACAAATCCTATTTGAATTAATAAATGAAAGTCTATTTTATTTAACTATTAATGGACCCTAAAATAAAAAGATTATTTTATCTTAAACAAGTTTTCCAAATATTCTTTATTTCCAAATAAAATCTACTGACTGGATTGAAAGTATTTGGAGTTCAAATGAAGATTTCATTAAATAAACCAAACCTTGTTTTATTAATAAAACCTTGGACCATTTTACTTAATAAATAGAACCTAAAGAGATTTAAAATATTATTTTATTTCGGATTTTGGCTTTATGTGTCTGAACAGAACCAAGTTCATAATTGCAAGGTTTGTTGATTATTTAAATTAATTTGAATGGTGTTTGGTTAATTGAAATTCAAAACAAGAAATAAATTAGAAAAAGGAAAAAGATTCAGAAACAGAAAAAAATAAAGATTAGACCAACCCAACCCAGCAGCCCAACAGGCCCAGGAACCAGCCCAGTTTCCTCACCCCGCAAGAAAACGTTTCACACCTAGTATCTGACCCGCGCCGAGACTAACCAGTGGACCTCACTCTCATTTCTTTTCCCACAGACTGGTGGACCCCACCTCTACTGCTCATCGTCCACACATGCGCGACCCTGTCACCCCCAAACCCCGCTGTCGTTGCTGCCTTTGAATGCCGCGTTCAATTCATAGTAATGCCGCGCGTTAATCTCGCCGTGACTGCACGATATTAAGCGCCTGCATCTTCCCCTCCCTTTCCCTCTGTCGCCATTCCCTCTCTGCCCCGAGGCTGCCTCAATTTGAGCTCGCACCGCCGCAGCTCCGACCACCGTCCTCATCGAATTCCGGCCAAGTGTCACCGCCCCTTGCCTCCCCGTGCACGCTTGCAGCTTCCCCACTCCCAGACGCTTCTTCCCGTGTCCTTCACTCGATCGTGGGCGCCCCAGAGCTTTGGCTTGGACTGACAGCGCCGCCGCCTGTTTCTTCTCCGACGACGACCCCAGGTAAACCAGACCGCCCCGCATCTCCTCGTTCACACTCCCATACTTGCCACATCCTTCCGCATCTAACCACGTCGATGTTTCGCCTTGGGGTGATCCACAGCGCCGTCCACGACGACCACCTGAAGCAACCGACGCCGTCCTCCACTCCGACGAGAAATCCTGCCAAGACCAGAGCGCCCCTCGCCCGACCAACACCTCCTCGAGCATCACCGTGACCTCCTGAACCCGGTGAGCTTCTTCACCTCCTCTCTCGCTTCCTCGAACCACCATAGCACCACCGCCTGGCCGTGCGCCGCCGTGCGCCGCCGTCAGTGCCGCCCGCATATGGCCAAACTCGCTAGCACCGTTCGATCTAGATCTAGCGCCCACGATTAGTTCACTTATCGTCGAAGGGGTACGCGTCCAAGACCGTGTGATCGATCAGATCCAACGCCCCACAGCTTCGATCCACGCGAAGCGGTACCCGCGAATAGCAACACGCCGCGTGTCACCTGTTTTGTTTAAAACACATTTGAAATCTAATTGAGATTCAATTTTCAAACCCTTGTAACTTTGGATCCACACGTCCAAAAATTACAAATTTTATGTCGTTGGATTCAGGAGAGCAAGACCTAGCCAACCATGGCCTTAGTTTCGAAAATAGTATCTGTTAGCTTGTTTGATTTTGCAGAAACATTTGTGTACTTGTTTAGAGTAGAAAAATTGTTTAAAATTGATTTTAGGATTAAAACTTTTGCAAAATGGTTTATAGTGACCATACTGACCCTAGGAACCAACCCTTGGTGTTAAAAATGTTTTTGGTAAAATTTAGGTTGAATTATTTAACTTAGCCATTTTCTAACCAAATAAAATTATTGATTTTATTATGGAAATGTTTTTGCAAGGAAAACTTTGGGAAAATGTTTTGGACCAAACTTACTAACCCAAAACACCAAGCTTTGCCAAGAGAAACTCACTTGGTGAAAAACATAAAGTTTTGCTTTGATAAAAATAATTTTCACCACATAAAATGATGAATGGAATTTAAAATGGTCTTGAGATAAAACCCATTTGCAAATGACTTTGCCATTTTTGTAAATGACCAATTTGGAACCTTACAAAGTTATAAACCTAGTAGAGACCATCCTTGCAATAGAACCAACCTTTGCATACTTATGCATGCCATAGATTCCATTACCTAGTGTGTGTGAAAAATTGTTTGTTTGACTTTGGTTAGAATGTTAGTTGATTTTGTGTTTTGCTTGATTGACTTGTAGTGAATATAGCAAAGTGTGAGATTATCAAGATCAAGGAGTGAACCACCATTCCCTACCAAAAAGGCAAGTTACGCTATCATACAAAAGTCCTACTATTTTCATTATACTTAGTGGATTTGGAAAACATGCATGAAAAGATATTTCTGTACTTATGCTATGCTAAATCCTAAATAGGATTCCCTATACACTCCTTAGTGAAAATATTGAAGTTGTACATGCTTAGCCATGCTATGTTTTGAAAAGAGATACATGTTGAGATTTTGCAAAGGTTGAGAAAAGGACTTGTGTTTTACATAATAAAACAAGGACTCAATGAACCACCTAGGTGGAGGATACTTGAGGTTTGGAGAAGATGGCAACAAAAGGAACCATGTCCATGGCAATCACTTTGTGTTGTGCTCCAAATGAAAACCACCTAGGAAACTTAGAGATTGAACATGTTTCTCCAATTGTGGCTTTCGTGTGCAACCACATGCTATTATGGCTCTGGCTTAGTCAACTACAAAAGGAAGACCCATACATTGTCTTTAGTTACCGGACATGGGGATCTGGAATGCTTCATGGGGGCTGAAGACAAGCTAGCAATGATGTATGGGAAGACCTTTTGGAAAGACTTCGTCACATTCTCAGTCTGCCAGTACTCCATCTTGGTGAGCACCAATCCAGTAGGCCACTGGTGGCAACAAGATGGGATTGTCTCATGTGGGTAAAGTGTACTCCTTCTGCAGAAGTTAAAAAAATCTAAGTACTTAGCCGTGTCCCCGGTTATGGACAATACTGAGCAACTAAAGTATGAACCATGGGAGATCTCGACATTTCAAATTTCTATTATAAAAACTTGATGCACTTGGGGGTACCAAGGAATTCAAAGAGATTTTGTTAATCTTGTTGCACTTGGAGTTACCAAGGTGCTCAAGAGCATGATGTACTTGGGGTTACCAAGGAACTCATGAGATTTCATAAAACTTGTTGCACTTGGGGTTACCAAGTAGCTCAAGGGATTTTTGACAAGGACTTGAACACTTGAGTTTCTACCAAGGAGTTCAAGGATCTTGGAAAAGGGATTTGACAAAGGACCAAAACCATTTTGAAAAGATAGGATAAATGTTGCTTTATGCAAATAAGCCTTAAACTCTACTTAGCCAAATATGCATGTAATGGTAGGATCCACTCATAATATACAAAGTAGTGAAACTTGCCAATACAATTCAAATGTATTGACCCTTGTGGCTGTAACTTGTATGTTGCAGGTTTGATTGATTTTAGTGAGGATTGTTTGATTAGGATTACAAAGTCTACAACCAACATCTGCCTGTGGAATTTTTGAAGATGAAGGACTCCATGATTATTATTATTCCGCTGCAATGTAATGTAATAGCCCAATGAGCTATGTATGATGTAATAAAATTATAATATTTATGGTTATAAAGTTATGTTATGACCTTTGTATCTTGATATTACATCTTAACTGTGGATGCTAGCTATTGATCCAGGGATTAGCATTGTGAAACACAGGAGGGATCTACCTTATTAGGTTGAGACCTCTACTAAAACAATCTGGATATGGAATACTACAATTATTTCCATTTAAGGTTACCATGGAGTTGAGAAATACCGTAACCAACACAAGTCAATTCCTTACTCCGAAATGTGAGAGTATGCTAACTTCGAGGACGAAGTTGATTTTAAGGGGGAGAGTATGTAACATCCCAGCATTAGAGCTTAGAAATAAGCTGAACCCAGATGTATGCATTGCATTCATGCATAGAAAATGCAAATAATTTTTGCGATTTTGAATAAAATTTGTCAAAGTGATGGAGCTTCTCTCAACTTGATGGAATTGAAGTAGATCAACAAGTTGATTGCGATAAGTTTCAATATGACCTTTGCTAAAACCTTATCTGGGTAAACATGATTTGATCTAAGGGTAGATCAAATATAATAAAATGTAAATCATAATGTATTGCTTAAATGATTGATATCTGATCCTTAAGGGATCATATCATAATATTCATCACAACAACTCATGAATACCAAGTTAAGACTACAACTCAAGTAATAAGAATGTAATAACTAATCCTGAGCTATCTTATTCTTATCTATTCCTACTATGAGTATCATGATAATACCTAACCTGAACTATTTAGTTGTATTGAGTAACAAGGAAAGCAATTCAAGATCATTCACCATATATGTTTCTTTCCATATCAATCTTTACCATCTCTATTGAATCCTATCCTTATATTTGTTGTTCATCAATGTTGAGATATCAACTATTGATTCACCAATTCTTAATCTATCAATTCTTGATCTTTTAACTCTTATCCTTATCATAGCATTCATTTAAAGTCCTTTAGAAAAAGAAGTAAGAAGAGGTAAATAGTAATGCTAGATTTGAATATCATTTATAGGATGGGAGAGTTGGAAGAGAATAAGATCAATGTGATAATTGATGGAGTTAACTCACTCCTGGAATGATAGAAGAGTTATATGGAGCCTATAATTGTATGGTGATAAAGAAGATTATAAGGACGAATCCTGAAGATAGATACCAAGGAGTAATCCTATTGGATTAAGTAAGAATAGTCCATGAATAACATTCCTTAATCCAATAGAGATATTAAGAAGATAATTTCAATACAACTGTAATGTTGTATTGATGAAGCCTTGATTAGCCAATTGGAAACCTAAACCATAAAGGATCAAAGGATTATAATGATCATGTTGTAGTCACCAAGATTGAATGCTTATATCCAGTCTAAGTAACATTGGTTGGTAAACCATGATTGAACTCTAATATTATATATTAGAGTCAAGTAAAGATAAGATTGTATGATTAAGATGATATTAGAGCAGCATTGAATTATAGAGTTAGTATTTTCCTCTGGAAAAAAAGAGTAAACACTTGAGGTGAAGTAGGATTTGATGTATATCTAATTATAAATACATCTACTGAAGTAATATTAGTGGTGGATGATTATGGAAGAATAGGAATGGAGTTAGAAGTAGCTACTTGTTGGATTGGAGGTTATCAACAGAAGACTGGATAGGTGAAGATTATGAAAGGCTTTAGTGTCAAACTCATTGGATTTATCAATGGGTTTAGAAAAATAAAGGTGGATAAGAATATTCCTGTGAAGTAAAGCTCATCATGTTAGCACATGATGATGGATATGAAAGAGTAGAATATCTAGGAAAGGAATTCCTTAATCAGAAGTCTAGAATTATGAATTATGGAAGATAGGAATTCTTGGTAAACACTAAACCCTAAATCTATGATCAAGCTTAACATCCATCTCATATGTTGGATAAATCATATTATTTCCACAATGCTTTATAGGAATATTTCCTATAGCATATTACTTAAGCACATCTCTGACATTTCTAATTGTCTTAACCATATGTATTTAAGAGATATTTTTATCAATTATTTTCCATCAAACATTCCAGTTAATAACTTTTTATTTTAAAAGGTGATATCATAAAAGATCACCAACAAAAAGACAGTATGCTTAGCCATAAACTTTTATCAACAAAAGAACATAAGTATATTAAGAACCCTAAACTCTAGGGTAAGCACTTACAATTCAAACCCTAACTTCTATATTAATTATAATAGAATATATACATTGCTATTTCCTAAATTGATGGGTGTAATATTAACCAAATAATTTCCTTGTATATCATGCATCAAATAATGATATTGGATCATTATATAAAAATTTCCATCCAAACTATGAGCTAGCTAGAATTAAGTTTTATAAAAAATTAAGGAAATATCATTTAATGAAGCCATGGTTTAGTATAGAAAAAGAATTAATAACAAAGGCATCTACAAAATATTAAAAGGGGTTTATATAAAGAAATGTAAAAATATTTATCATAAAGGTTTACAAAATAAATCTCAATCAATATAAATTGTTGCTGCAAGTACTCAACAAATAAACTTTATAAAGAAAAGTTCAAATTAAATGTTGAAAATACAAATCTAAAAGTAAAACAGGAAATTAAAAACATAAAAGAATAAAGGAAGAAAACAACAGACAGTTCTGGCCCATGGCCCAGTTTCTCTTCGTGTTACCCGTCGCACACGCGCGTCACACCGCGGCCCACTTGGCCCAAGTCTGGCCCATACCGGTTTGTCGTCTGTCACCCCTTCGTCATCCTCACGCAGGCAAGCAGCTGCGTGGGCGACACCGATGCCATTCGCTGTCGCCGCTGCGATTCCCACCACCACCGACGCTGCTTTGCAAGGATAAGAACGCCACGACGATGCCCTCGTCCTCATCCTCTCACTCGCGCATCTCCACTCCTCATTATCCTCTCTGTAGAGAAAAGGGCCAAAACCCTAGCTCACCGGAGCCACTCCTTGTCATCGGTAGAAACCACCCCTGAGGCCATGGGGTAGTCTGGAAGAAGCGCCTCGCCATGCTCGTTGCGTGAGTGGTAATCGTGAAGCAAGGGGCATTTGGAATCGGGGGAATTTCGCAGTTCCCTTTCGCTGGTGATCGTCGGAGTTCATGCAAATTAGTCCATACCGGAGCACCATCGTCTTCACCGACCACACCATCGCATTCCTGGTGAGTTGTTGAACACGCCAGTGCCGCCTTTCTTCTGGATTGCTTCCGAAATCACCACCATAGTGGCCATCTACCTACTCCGCCAGGGCACCTCGTCGCCGGTCATCCTCTGATGACCATATACTAGCGGCACCACCACTATTAGACTCGCCATAGAGTACTGGTTCGAACCATAGCCGTCACATTCGCTAGAAGCAACCAGATCATCACCGTCGTTCCCCGTCTGAGTGTCACCGGCGAGGTGACGTCATCATGACGTCGGGCTCACGTCGAGTCACCCAGTCAACTGCTTTGACTAGTCTTTTCCCATGTGGCGTATGACGTGTCCTAGGGCCCATCTGTCAAAGACCGTGAGTAGAAATAGGCTCTGTAATAAATGAATTTGTTAAAATGGGGTATGTGATGTGGCCACTGGCCCACCGGTTAGTGACTATGTCTAGGTTTAGCCTCGGTACAAAAATTATTCCATGTTTAGTAAATTGATAAAATAATATAAATTCAAATATCAATATTCCAGAAATGAAACAAATGATTAAATCTTGTTTAATTAATAACCTTTTTTGTAATTCAGAAAAATGTGTATAATATATGAAAAATTTTAAAAAATAAAATCTATAACCTTACACTATTATCAAACATTATTATGTTAGTTACTTAAATAATTAATATTTTATGAGTAATAAAACTTGGATAAATCATATTTTAATATAAATAAAATATCAAAAATCTTAGAAAAATAAAAACAATACTTTAAAATTATAATCATACATTATTATTCCACATAATTTAATACTTATTATGTATTGATTATTTATAAAGTAATAAATCTTATAAAAATCATATCTTATTATTTATAAATCCCCAACAATAAATGTAATATACCAAAATGATCACAAAAATGATACTTACATATTAAAAATATAATAATACACCTTTGAATTAAATAAAAAATTAAAACACTTTAGCAACTTGAATTTAAACCTATTTCATTAGTTGTTAATTCATATAAGGGTAAATAAAATTTGTTAATATTTCTAAAATTAGTCAATGGAGTCTAATAAATAGTGTTAGTCTCAAATATTAATAATATGTAGTCATAATAGTTCAAAACATTATAAATACCATTTTATTGAATTATATTTCAACCATAAGTGTAGATTATTTTCTAAAAAGGATCTTTAACAATTACAAAATTTCAAGAATGATACTTTAACGAAATAAAATTCTTTTACCATTGTTCCACTCATAACCTTATAATGGACTGAATCTAAAGATAATTCATGAGTAGTCACTAGTACTATTTACTTATCCACAAACTATAATCACACCTTTATAAGGAAATAAGTGATCTTGTTCCATTATAAAATTAAGATACCATTACTTAAATAGGAGAATAACCATTCTTAAGTAACTTTAAGGAAACATTACAAGGTACACAAGGTACAGATATCATAAGCATTACACTTTCAAACCATCCATGTTTTTAAAGTTAACTTTAGTCCACAAGATTTTAAATATAAGACTAAAGACCTTGTTATATGTTTTATAGTTAACTTTGGTCTGTTATAATTAAGTTATAAAGCATCTCAAGTCCAAGCTTTTCAAGCAAGCACAAACAACCTCAACCATGTTTGATTAACCATAAAGAATGTGTAGACCTTAGAAAAGAAATCTTTTCTTCAAAAGTTATTCGTTTTGCCACTTCAATCAACAAACCTTATAATAATATCTCCAACTCTTAACAAATTAAATTCAAGGAATTCTCATTATAATCAATATATGACAATTAATCACAATCACATTGTTTCAAACTTTACTTGTATACTTAGGATTGTAAACACTTAAGTTCCTTATTAAGGCTATTACTTGTAAAGTAAAATTTAAAGATAAACAATTATAGTGTAAGCAATCTTGAGTAACATTTCCTGTTGGTGTGTATCTCATTGTTTATGTTATTATAATTACATGTTGTTTCACACACTCACAAGCCTTAACAAGAAGCACAAGTGAGAAACTTAACTAAAAGTACAACACATTTCAAAGACATCATTTCTAGTATCCAAACCCTAGAACAACGGTATCCCCGGGATTTGCATTTATAAAATGCATCACATTACTTATGCATAAGAGCATCTTCGTTCTTTAAACATTAGTCCTTACCGAACCAATGATGCTGATTTCAGATATTGGATCTTATATTGTCGTGAAGACCGTGAGTGCATAATCTTGCGATCACAAAAGGCAAGTTCACATGTAACATTCCAAAAATATTAAACTAGAATCATCAAACTCTAATCATCAAATTTAGGGTTAACAAAAACTTTTCTAAATAAAATATGAAAGCATTCATATGAGTGTGCATTAGAATTTGGATTCTTTTGAATTGCCATGATTATGTGTTTCCTTGCTTGTAAAATGATTCTTAGGTGAAATAAACATCATCTAAACAATACCCACACTTTTCCCAAAGACAAATAAATCAAAACAAAAAACTTATGTGAATGGTCACTTTTGCCAAATTAACTCACATGCCTACTTTGGCTGTCTCTAACTTTCAAAACTTAACAGAAACTTGTTTGGATCTTTACACCCCTTGATAGTACTCATAACAAGGTATCAAGGCCCACTTTGTGATCATCCAGAAACATTTAAATGCATAGTTTAAATGACAGTTTAAAATTGAAACTATTTCATATGGGAAGATCCCACTTTTTCAAAAACCCCTCAAACCAACTCAACTTTCAAAACCCAAGCATCCACAGACTCACCAGCACCTTCCTAGCACACCCACCAAAATCTTTTCAAAATTCAAAACTTGAATTCATGCGGCCATTTCATCAAACACCTTGCTGATTCAAATCAAACAAAATCAAAACACTATAGTGTGCAGTGACTCTGGCCTAACTTGTTCCCTCTCTGGACACCACTAGCCTTAGTAGATCATCTAACAACCTTAACTAATCTCTAGCACCATTGTAAGCTAGCCATTGTCATCAATGGTGCACAACCCGAGAGCACCATGGTCATCCCAGTATGGACAGCAAGCTACAAGCAGCACTAGCCTCGCCAACCTTGTCTCGGAGCAAGCTAGCACCCCCACCCCCTGTCCCAGCCGCGAGCGATGCCAGCCCCTGGACCACACGCACAGACCATACCAAGCCACTCTACAACCATGCCGAGAGCGCGCCCCGTGTGCCACGCTCGACAGACGCCCACAGACCGTGCGCCGCCCTCGCCGCGTGCATACGTGATCACCACCGTCCCAGCAACCTCGCAGACATGCCTGTTCGCCGCCGTGCGGACCACGCGAGCTGTGCGTCATTAAAATTTCTGTCGGGCACGTGCAGAGCACTGCAGCGTTCCGACCAATCCGCACCTCCCCACGCCTCGCCACCACACCGTTGAGCTTCGCTAGGAAGCACAACACCGGCCCCTACCGTCGCCCACGCCGATAGCCCTCTGTGCCGTCGACCACGACGAGCTTAGCTTGCGCCCGTCGGTCCCCTCTCTCCACTATAAATAGAGGCCTCCCCCGCTCGAATTCTTCACACCATTCCACTCCCCTCTCACCCAGAACCATCCTGCCTCAGTCCTGGAGTAAGGCGAGCAGCGCATCGCCGGAATTTGGCCGGAGCCCGCCGCTGCTGGATAAGAAGGAAGCCAGCGATTGGAGCCACCCCAGGAGAATCTGCCGGTACCAGGAGGTTCGTCGTCATCGACTTCGTCGTTCGCCCGCCTCGCCGAACCTCGCCTGAGCCCTGGTGAGCCCCCGACGACCCCCACCTGCCGCGTTAGGGTTCTGTCTCACCGGCACTGCCCGACGTGGACGATGAACCAGAGCCGTTGGATTAGAACTAGATCCAACGCACCACGTTGCCCCATACCGCTTCGCGTTTAAAGAGCCACTGACTGGTGGAACCCCCCTGTAAGCTGAGCCCCGCGCCGCGGAGTGACACTGGGCTGGCCCGTTAACAGTTCCCGCGCAGCCCACTCGTTTGAATTTGGATTTTTCCATTTTCATTCAAACACAGTTCTGTACCTAGTTTCAAAAATCAACCCAACTCGATTCAGTGAACCAAATTGAATGAAACCAAATTTGTTAGAAAGGTTTTGAAATTTTCAATCCAAGCCCGTTGGATTCAGATCATTTGAATCTGTAGATCAACCTTGGTAAAAATAACAAGGCAGAAGCTTTTCTGCATTCAAACATTTTTCAAATTTAAACCATAATAGCTTTGATCATACCTTTCAGAATATATAAAAATATATGGGTTTTATTATAGAAATAATGTTCAAGTAATAAAAGAATGCCACATAGGCATTTCTAGTCACTTTATTTAATTGAAATAAAAGGTTAAACCTTATTAAATTGTGACACCACTTTAAATCACATTCCCATGTACTGAAATATGTGGTGATGACATGTGTCAACATGATCCCATGTTTGGTTTGGAGAATATTAAATCTTAAGTAGTTTTTCAATGAGTAGAAATTACTTTTCTAAAAATAAAATAAATTAAACCAAGCTTTAATCTTGTAATGTTAGTGATGATGCTAAATCATCTATATAACCCCTTTGTGTGATGATTGAAAGTAGTTAAGTACTGTTTGGTGATTGTGTACCTCGTATTTACTTATAAACGCTAGTACCGACCAAGGATACGAGAAGGAAGGAGGATACTACAAGGAAGAAGCCAAGGAGAACTTCAACCACTGCTCTGCACAAGGCAAGCTAACACTTGCAATTATGAGAGTTAAATAACCTATGCAATGCAGCAAGCATGCTTTGTTAGACACATTTGATGATACCCAATCCTAATTTTACTTGCAAGCTTTTACTTTATTTCTTTATCAAAGCTACTACTTAGAGTTTACCTGAGTAAAATTAGTAAGATAATTGAAGGTTGCATAAAGAGCATAAAATTTGGCCTAAGCTAGAAAATCTTGATGTCATCCTAAGGCATGAGACTGAACTTAGTTAAACCCCACTAGTTTACCACCCCTCATTAGTACTTACCCCCACTTGTAGATGATAGTGCTAAGCATAAAACTTGATCAACTTTAGATGGGAATACTTGGTGGAAAAATGGTTATGAAAACCTTGGAATGATGGATGATTCTATTGAGATGTTTTGGACATGTGTTTTCAAACACAAGATGATTTGGATGATGAAAATGTTGAGGCATGAGCCTTAGCCTTTTTTTAAAACTTATGGTTGTCTGGATGCGATACCATTCCAATTTTACCGTACAATCACAATACCCGAGAATTGGGTAGGGCTTGACTCGAAACTTATATACCTTAGTATTGGTTCCCTCACGGCCAAGGTCTGAGCTGAGGCTACCTTGTGAAGATTATCCACCTGTGCAGTACCCAAGATGACAGTTGGTCATGGTTGGGAGGCCAAACTCATAGGAGAAGTGTTGATACTAGGGCGTGTAATCGAAAGGTTAGGATTGATTATCCGCATATTGAGTATGGTAAATTAAGGATTTGTTCCTGACGGATGTATCAAATGTTGTGGTTTAAGTGTACAATCTCTGCAGAGTGTCAAACTATTCGAATAGCCGCGTCCACGGTTATGGACAGTTGGAGTGGCCATATTGTTCCCCCGTCAGATGTTTTCAAAATGACTTATGAAATGAATTGAGACTTTGACTTGACCACAACAGAGTTGTGATATGAAATACAAGTTGCCACTTAGGTGTTATCAAACTTCAACTAGCTTTCTTCGTTTCTAAACTTAGTAGGTGTAAATCTGGCTTTTTGCAAAACAACCCTAGAGCTTAGTGTCCTACTACAAAAACCACCTTCACTTGTTATTATTAGTTTGCGAGTACTTAAAGAGTACTCATGGCTTTGTCCCTGGCTATTCCCATGGCCAGACTATGAAGAGGAGTACCAGGAGGATGGACCCCTGGAAGGTTACGACAATTAGGATCATCTCCCATCGTCAGCATTGCCTGTGACCCTAAAGATGGAGCTTCGCCTACGCTACCGCTATTATTACGTATTTCCACTGCTTGAGTTGTATTAAGAACTGGATCATGAGATCCTTATTTGTGTAAGACCTTATGTATGCTTTGTAATGGATGATGTACTATGGTATCCAAATCTGTTATGTCTCGTAAAAATGGTAATCCTGGGATTGTGATGTATGGCATAACAGGCATCTGGGATTAAAAATCCGGGTGTTGACAGGTTGGTATCAGAGCCATCCTGACCATAGGAGACCCTAGTTAGACTGGACGTTTGAATCAAAAAATTAGTTTCAAAACCAAAGGAAACAAATATTTACAAAAACTTATTCCCATTCTTATCACCTTGATTCTTTCATAAAAAGTCATGTTCCTCAAAAACTTTTGCAAAATACATAAAATTTGACACACTTGATCACTCTACTAACTTACTCATCCTATATTCTTATAGATGGACGTGAAGTACAACAAGTTTTACCAGTTGGGGAATGGAGGAGACCTTATCTTTGAGCGGGATTTGGACCATCTTTCGGAACTTCTGGAGCGTCCGCACCCCGAGTTCTTCGGAGCTCAGCTCAATGATCAAGGAGGAGAAGATCTGCAGTGGCTAATTGTTGCAAGTCTCCGAGGAAAGATTGAACCTCCCACTGCCGAGGGAATTCAGTTCACCTTAAGAGAGAACAATTGGATAGATGGACTTGCCAGGGCCATGCAGGAAGCTCTTGCCCGTCTGTGTGGGCAGAGTATCAACCAGATCAAGGGTACCCGCTTTGAGTTTTGTCCAAGCCGTGATGCTATGGGACAGCCACTGGAAGCCCCATACCACCCCGAGATGAAGACTCAGTTGGACCACCTCAGCTTCATGATGTATGATCGTCAGTAGGAATTGGATAATTGTCGTGACTACTACAACCACAAGTCTGCCATCATCAAGACGAAGGATCAGACCATCGCCATGCTCGAGAAGGATCGCAAGTCTCGCCGCCGTCAGCTCGACAAGAAGGAGCGCATCATTACTCGTCTTCGCCACTGTATCTCGTCTTTGGAGGAGACCATCCATGAGAGAGACATGCAGTTGGAGGAAAGGGAGAATGCCGGAGAGGATCTTCGTGGAGACCCCTACTCCTATCTCAGCGATGATGATGATTTTCTGGAGGATCAAGCTATGGATTTCTTCACTGATGAGGATGATTTCTCCTTCATCGATGACGATGAGGATGACAACTACACCGACTCCGAGGAGTAGTAGCACTTGAGCACTAGCGTAGTGAGTAGTATTCGGTCCCACTGTATCGTAGTTTCTAGAATGGTTCTTAAAACCATCTGTTTTTCTTGTTTTGTGGTGTGTGTTTGTATCAGGTGCTATGAATGAATGAATGAAAAGCATGTTGCTAGAAAAATCTGAGTCAAAATTTAAAAACTTTTCAAAATCCCTGAACCTTAGAAATTTCCATCTTTTCTCATGATCTATCTCAATCTTCAGATGCCACGTGGAGGAAGTGGTTCATCCCCGGACCCAATGTTGCAGATCCTGCAAATGTTGGTTTCTGACCGCGAAGCCGAAAGAGCCGAACGTCAAGCAAACCTAGCCACCCTTCAACAGATAGCCCAGCTAGCCCACAACAATCAAGGCCACGAAAATCAGGACAACCATGGATCTAAGCTCAAGAATTTCCAGAACATCAACCCACTTGTTTTCACTAAGTCAGAATAGCCCCTAGATGCAGACGATTGGCTGCAAACCATGGAAAATAACCTAGAAGTCGCCGGAGTGGAAGCCAACGAGAAAGTTCTGTTCGCCACCCACTATCTAGCCGGAGATGCCAGAGCATGGTGGAACAGCGTTCGTGCAATGACCGGAGGACAGATGATGACCTGGGAGGAATTCAAGGTCAAGTTCAGCAGAACCCATGTGCCACCGGGTTTGATCAAGAGAAAGAGAGATGAGTTCAGAGAACTGAAGCAAGGACGGATGACTGTAGTGGAATACCGTGACAAATTCTTGTCATTATCTAGGTATTCCCCGGATGAGATCGACACCGAAGCCAAGAAGAAGGAGAGATTCTTGAATGGTCTGCACGATGAGATGTAGACGGTGTTAGTCAATATCCCCTTTGCGGATATCGAAGCCCTTGTCGACTCTGCCATCCAGATGGAAGGAAAGATCAACCAAGCCAACGAGAACCGCAAGCATTGTATGATGCATCAGCCAGGAACCCATCAGACCCCAAAGTATCCCCCCAACCCATCTGCCGGATTTGCCCCAAGAACCAACAGACCCCCGATGAACCGTCCGACCTATCCCAACCGTGGAAACCCAAGGCCCGGAGGAAATCACAACAATCCCGGCAACTCTAACAATTTTAACCGTGCCCCACCCAATTTCAACAACAACAACTCTGCCGCCAACACCAACACTGCCCCGAGGACTGGAAGCAATGTTGTGCCTGTTGCAGCAAAGGACAAGTCGCAAGTGACTTGTTATGACTGTGGAAATAAAGGCCACTACTCCAACGAGTGCCCCAACAAGAAGAATGCCGCAGCCCCCAATGCAAATGCCCCAGCTCAGCGACAGCGTCGTGTTCATCCCGGAAGAAGGTTTGCCCCAGGGAACTCACTCAACCGCAACGGTCGTCTTTTTCTCATGCATGCTGAAGAAGCTCAGGAAGCGCCAGACGTTGTGCTGCGTATGTTTTCTGTTAATTCAGTGCTTGATAGAGTTTTGTTCGATTCTGGTGCATCGCATTCATTTGTCACCAAAGAATTTGCCTGCACTAGTAAGATTCAACCAACAAAACTGAAGCATTTTATGATTGTTCAAATCCCCGGTTCAACCACCAAGGCTAGGCAAATTTGCAAAGCCGTCCCTATCCAAATCCATGGCATATATTTTTATGCTAATCTGATAGTACTTGGAACTAAAGGTTTGTAAGTAGTACTGGGAATGGATTGGATGTCCAAACATAAAGGATTGATTGACTGTGCCAAGAAAGCCATAACCATGACCAGTACAGCCGGAATATCAGTTGAGCATATATCTGAAACCTTACCTCGTCAATTCATGTGCAACAAGAGTATAGCCCAACCTACCATTGACCAAGTCTGGATAGTCTGTGAATACCCCGATGTATTTCCAGATGTTTTGCCCGGTATGCCCCCAGATCGGGATATCGAGTTTATCATTGAATTAATTCCCGGAACAGGACCCATAGCCCAGAGACCATATAGTATGAACCCGTCTGAACTAGCAGAACTGAAGAAGCAACTGGATTCCATGTTGGAAATTGGATTGATTCAACCAAGTGCGTCACCATGGAGATCACCTGTCTTGCTTGTGGACAAGAAGGATGGAGGTAACCGTTTGTGTACGTATTACCGGAAGTTGAATGATGTCACTATCAAGAACAAGTACCCATTGCCCAAGATAGAAGATTTGTTTGATCAGTTGACCTGTGCCAAAGTGTTTTCTATGATTGATTTTAGAACAGGCTATCATCAACTCAAGATTCGCGCAGAGGATATTCCCAAGACTGCCTTTACCACCAGATATGGATTATACGAGTATACTGTCATGTCTTTTGGATTAACCAATGCCCCCGCTTATTTCATGAATCTCATGAATAAGATTTTTATGGACTTCCTGGATAAGTTTGTCGTTGTTTTCATCGACGACATTCTGATTTATTCCAAATCGGAAGAAGAACATGAGATACACCTAAGGACCATTCTTGGAACCCTTAGAGAGCATCAGTTGTATGCCATGTTTAGCAAAGGTGAATTCTGGTGACAGGAGGTAGGATTCCTCGGCCACATTGTATCAGCCGGAGGAATTGCCGTTGAACCTGCAAATGTGAAAGATGTCGAAGATTGGCAAGCCCCAACCACCCAAACCCAAGTTCGTGCATTTCTCGGATTGGCGGGATATTACCGCAAGTTCGTAGAAGGATTCTCGAGTATCGCCAGACCCATGACCCAATTGCTGAAGAAGGGCAAGAAGTTTGAATGGACCAACAAATGTGAAGCGAGTTTTCAAGAACTCAAGAGGAGATTGATTTCAGCCCCAATCTTAATCATGCCGGATATCACGAAGCCCTTTGACGTGTATTGCGACGCATCCAAGATCGGTCTCGGATGTGTGCTAATGCAAGAAGTCAAAGTTATATCTTAGCTATCCCGACAACTGAAACAACATGAGGAAAATTACCCAACCCATGACCTCGAACTCACAGCCGTAGTTCTAGCCCTGAAGACATGGAGGCACTACCTGATGGGAAATCGTTGTGAGATTTATTCGGATCACAAGAGCCTGAAGTATATATTCACTCAGAAGGAGCTGAATATGAGGCAGAGAAGATGGATTGAGCTAATCAAGGATTACGACCTGGACATTCACTATCACCCTAGTAAAGCCAACGTGGTAGCAGATGCCCTTAGCAGATTGCCGTGCCGCTTGAACTCCATGATTTTGAAGGAGCAGCCAAGTTTGCACAAAGAGATGGAAGATTTTCGAATGGAATTACTAAGTGAAGTATTTTTGGCTAGCATAGAACTTCAACCCACTTTGATTAGCCAGATCAAAGAGGAGCAGAAAGGAAATGCTAGTATCGACGGAATTAAGCATCGTATTGGTACAGGCAAGGTACCCGGATTCACCGAAGACGAAGAAGGAGTTCTGTGGTACAAAGGACGCCTTTGTGTACCAGCAGATTCAGAGTTGAAAGATGTTATTTTGAAGGAAGCTCATGATACTCTTTATTCTACCATCCCGGAGGAACTAAGATGTATCAAGATTTGAAAGAGCAATTTTGGTGGCATAAGATGAAGAGATAAATCGGAAGCTATATCGCCAAGTGTGATATATGTCAGCGAGTCAAGGCAGTACATCAAAGACCCGCTGGATTGTTGCAACCATTGCAGATTCCGGAATGGAAATGGGATTCCGTTGGAATGGACTTTATCACCGGATTGCCTACTTCTAGTAGGGGAAATGACTCTATCTAAGTCATAGTGGATAGATTGTCCAAATTCGCCCATTTCTTACCCGTCAAGACCACCTATCAAAGTTCGAAGTTAGCAGAGTTATACATCGCTAGAATCGTCAGTTTGCATGGAGTCCCAAAGAACATCGTATCGGATCGAGGAACTCAGTTTACCTCGAGATTCTAGAAGAAAGTCCAAGAAGGTTTAGGAACCCGACTAGATTTCAGCACCGCTTATCACCCTCAGACCGATGGACAAACGGAGCGAGTAAATCAAATACTCGAAGATATGCTGAGAGCATGTGTGCTAGAGTATGGATATAAATGGGAAGACTATCTGCCGTTCGCAGAATTTTCTTACAACAATAGTTATCAAGCCAGTTTGCAAATGGCCCCATTTGAATTCATGTATGGAAGAAAGTGTCGCACCCCTTTGAACTGGTCGAAAGTAGGAGAGAGTAAGATTTTTGGACCCGATATCCTACGAGAAGCAGAAGAGAAGGTTCACAAGATTTGTGAGCACCTCAAGACCTCCCAATCCAGACAGAAGAGTTACGCCGATAAGATATGTAGAGACCTCACCTTCAACATCGGAGATTTTGTGTATCTAAAAGTGTCACCACTGAAGGGCGTTTCCAGTTGAAAGGAAAGTTAGCCCCCAGATATATCGGACCCTTCAAAATCCTGAACCATCGTGGAGAAGTGTCATATCACTTGGAACTACCCGAAGTGATGTTAGCCGTGCACAATGTGTTCCATATCTCATTAATTCGCAAGTGTCTCGAAGTCCCGGAGAAGACTGACGTGTTCAAGAATATTGATCACCGGACCATAGAAATCAATGATGACCTGACCTATCCTGAAGTACCCATCCATATTTTGGAAGAAGCTTTCAGAACTACCAGAACCCGAAGCATCAAGTTTCTCAATATTCAGTGGAGCAACCACACAGAATAGGAAGCTACATGGGAGCGCGAAGACCACATCAGGACGGAGTTTCCGATCTCTTCAAATCCTAGGTAATCTTTTCGTCCTTTTTCAAATCTTGGGACGAGGTTTTGTTTAAGGGGGGAAGGTTTGTAACATCCCAAAAATATTAAACTAGAATCATCAAACTCTAATCATCAAATTTAGGGTTAACAAAAGCTTTTCTAAATAAAATAGGAAAGCATTCATATGAGTATGCATTAGAATTTGGATTCTTTTGAATTGCCATGATTATGTGTTTCCTTGCTTGGAAAATGATTCTTAGGTGAAATAAACATCATCTAAACAATCCCCACACTTTTCCCAAAGACAAATAAATCAAAACAAACAATTTATGTGAATGGTCACTTTTGCCAAATTAACTCCCATGCCTACTTTGGCTGTCTCTAACTTTCAAATCTTAACAGAAACTTCTTTGGATCTTTACACCCCTTGATAGTACTCATAACAAGGTATCAAGGCCCACTTTGTGATCATCCAGAAACATTTAAATGCATAGTTTAAATGACAGTTTAAAATTGAATCTATTTCATATGGGAAGATCCCACTTTTTCAAAAAACCCTCAAACCAACCCAACTTTCAAAATCCAAGCATCCACAGACTCACCAACACCTGCCTATCACACCCACCAAAAATCTTTTCAAAATTCAAAACTTGAATTCATGCGGCCATTTCATCAAACACCTTGCTGATTCAAATCAAACAAAATCAAAACACTCTAGTGTGCAGTGACTCTGGCCTAACTTGTTCCCTCTCTGGACACCACTAGCCTTAGTAGATCATCTAACAACCTTAACTAATCTCTAGCACCATTGTAAGCTAGCCATTGTCATCAATGGTGCACAACCCGAGAGCACCATGGTCATCCCAGTGTGGACAGCAAGCTACAAGCAGCACTAGCCTCGCCAACCTTGTCTGGGAGCAAGCTAGCACCCCACCCCCTGTCCCAGCCGCGAGCGATGCCAGCCCCTGGACCACACGCACAGACCATACAAAGCCACTGTGCAACCATGCCGAGAGCGCGCCCCGTGCGCCACGCTCGATAGACGCCCACAGACCGTGCGCCGCCCTCTCCGCGTGCATACGTGATCACCACCGTCCCAGCAACCCCGCAGACATGCCTGTTCGTCATTAAAATTTCTGTCGGGCACGCGCAGAGCACCGCAGCGTTTCGACCAATCCGCACCGCCCCATGCCTCGCCACCACGCCATTGAGCTTCGCCAGGAAGCACAGCACCGCCCCTACCATCGCCCACGCCGATAGCCCTCTGTGCCGTCGACCACGACGAGCTTAGCTTACGCCTGACGGTCCCCTCTCGCCACTATAAATAGAGGCCTCCCCCGCTCGAATTTTCACACCATTCCACTCCCCTCTCACCCAGAACCATCCCGCCTCAGTCCCGGAGCAAGGCGAGCAGCGCATCGCCGGAATTTGGCCGGAGCCCGCGCTGCTGGAGAAGAAGGAAGCCAGCGATTGGAGCCGCCCCAGGAGAAGCTGCCGGTACCTGGAGGTTCGCCGTCATCGACTTCGTTGTTCGCCCGCCTCGCCGATCCTCGCCTGAGCCCCGGTGAGCCCCCGACAACCCCCACCTGCCGCGTTAGGGTTCTGTCTCGCCGGCGCTGCCCGACGTGGACGATGAACTAGAGCCGTTGGATTAGAACTAGATCCAACACACCACGTTGCCCCGTACCGCTTCATGTTTAAAGAGCCACTGATTGGTGGAACCCCCCTGTCAGCTGAGCCCCGCGCCGCGGAGTGACACTGGGTCGGCCCGTTAACAGTTCCCGCGCAGCCCACTCGTTTGAATTTGGATTTTTCCATTTTCATTCAAACACAATTCTGTACCTAGTTTTAAAAATCAACCCAGCTCGATTCAGTGAACCAAATTAAATGAAACCAATTTTGTTAGAACGGTTTTGAAATGTTTAATCCAAGCCTGTTGGATTCAAATCATTTGAATCTGTTGATCAACCTTGGTAAAAATAACAAGGCAGAAGCTTTTCTGCATTCAAACATTTTTCAAATTTAAACCATAATAGCTTTTGAGTTGGTTCCAACTCTCAAAAATCACATTTGATCATACCTTTCAGAATATATAAAAATATATGGGTTTTATTATAGAAATAATGTTCAAGTAATAAAAGAATGCCACATAGGCATTTCTAGTCACTTTATTTAATTGAAATAAAAGGTTAAACCTTATTAAATTGTGACACCACTTTAAATCACATTCCCATTTACTAAAATATGTGGTGATGACATGTGTCAACATGATCCCATGTTTGGTTTGGAGAATATTAAATCTTAAGTAGTTTTTCAATGAGTAGAAATTACTTTTCTAAAAATAAAAGAAATTAAACGAAGCTTTAATCTTGTAATGTTAGTGATGATGCTATATCATCTATAGAACCCCTTTGTGTGATGATTGAAAGTAGTTAAGTATTGTTTGGTGATTGTGTACCTCGTATTTACTTATAGACGCTAGTACCGACCAAGGATACGAGGAGGAAGGAGGATACTACGAGGAAGAAGCCGAGGAGAACTTCAACCACTGCTCTGCACAAGGCAAGCTAACACTTTCAATTATGAGAGTTAAATAACCTATGCAATGCACCAAGCATGCTTGGTTAGACACATTTGATGATACCCAATCCTAATTTTACTTGCAAGCTTTTACTTTATTTCTTTATCAAAGCTACTACTTAGAGTTTACCTGAGTAAAATTAGTAAGATAGTTGAAGGTTGCATAAAGAGCATAAAATTTGGCCTAAGCTAGAAAATCTTGATGTCATCCTAAGGCATGAGACTGAACTTAGTTAAACCCCACTAGTTTACCACCCCTCATTAGTACTTACCCCCACTTGTAGATGCTAGTGCTAAGCATAAAACTTGATCAACTTTAGATGGGACTACTTGGTGGAAAAATGGTTATGAAAACCTTGGAATGATGGATGATTCTATTGAGATGTTTTGGACATCTGTTTTCAAACACTAGATGATTTGGATGATGAAAATGTTGAGGCATGAGCCTTAGCCTTTTTTTAAACTGATGGTTGTCTCGATGCGATACCATTCCAATTTTACCGTACAACCACAATACCCGAGAATTGGGTAGGGCTTGACTGGAAACTTATATACCTTAGTATTGGTTCCCTCCCGACCAAGGTCTGAGCTGAAGCTACCTTGTGAAGATTGTCCACCTGTGCAGTACCCAAGATGACAGTTGGTCATGGTTGGGAGGCCAAACTCACAGGAGAGATGATGATACTAGGGCGTGTAATCGAAAGGTTAGGATTGATTATCCGCATACTGAGTATGGTAAATTCAGGATTTGTTCCTGACGGATGTATCAAATGTTGTGGTGAAAGTGTATAATCTCTACAGAGTGTCAAACTATTCGAATAGCCGCGTCCGCGGTATGGACAGTTGGAGTGGCCATACTGTTCCCCCGTCAGATGTTTTCAAAATGACTTATGAAATTAATTGAGACTTTGACTTGACCACAACAGAGTTGTGATATGAAATACAAGTTCCCACTTAGGTGTTATCAAACTTCAACTAGCTTTCTTCATTTCTAAACTTAGTAGATGTAAATCTGGATTTTTGCAAAACAACCCTAGAGCTTAGTGTCCTACTACAAAAACCACCTTCACTTGTTAGTATTAGTTTGCGAGTGCTTAAAGAGTACTCATGGCTTTGTCCCTAGCTATTCCCATGGCCAGACTATGAAGAGGAGTACCAGGAGGATGGACCCTAGGAAGGTTACGACAACTAGGATCATCTCCCGTCGTCAGCATTGCCTGTGACCCCGAAGATGGAGCTTCTCCTACGCTACCGCTATTATTACGTATTTCCGCTGCTTGAGTTGTATTAAGAACTGGATCATGAGATCCTTATTTGTGTAAGACCTTATGTATGGTTTGTAATGGATGATGTACTATGGTATCCAAATCTGTTATGTCTCGCAAAAATGGTAATCATGGGATTGCGATGTATGGCATAACAGGCATCTAGGATTAAAATTCCGGGTGTTGACATCACACTTGCTCATGTCCTTTGATTATTTTCGGTAAAGTATTTTGCAAATACAGTGTTATCATCACCTGCATTTGAAAAAAATCGGAAAACACTATTTTCATAATAACTGATTATAGGTTATTTACCATGAGGTAATAACCTACTTTGAAAGTTCCGGTGGTAAAGGAACATATTATCTAGGACTTAACAACCAATGTTGCCAGTGATTCTTGCGCCGTATATTACGCGTTAACCATGAGATTTGGAATGGGACGGAGAAGTCAGCTGTATCCTTTTACTCTCGTATGGAGGCAAGACGACCTTAACGTGACATTGTGATTACTTGTGCGGATCCAACATATGGATGGGCACCCTTACGCCTCACACTTTTGGTGTCTAGATTATCTGTGAATGGTGTTTAGGGATATATTCCATTTAAATGGTACTCGTCTAGGCATCACCAGGTCATAGAGTCTTCTGGAACTCATCATGGTTTTAGCCTGCCCGAAAGGGGGCTTAACGGAGGTGAGCCGTCCCCGAAGGATCGTGCAGACATATGAGGTCACGGAGAGGGCAGTGATTGGCTTGGATCTTCTACTGGGCCCCACAACATGGAATTGTGGATGGGTAAGCTGCCCGGTTGTGCAACAAGGAGTTGATCCCTCATGGGAAAAGTAACGCACCTCTGCAGAGTGTAAGAACTGTAACTTGTTACTCCCTGTTCCGGGAAGGAGCTGCGAACGCTGCGGGGAAGGAACTCCATGAAAGTTCTAGTAAAGCCGTGAAGGCTAACGGACATAGTTTTTCAGAATAAAAGCAACCTTTGAAGAAATGTTTATGAAAACTTGTATTGCCTACGACCTACGGTCTGTGGCTGTAGTTATAGTGCATCAAACACTCCTTTTCTAGTGGACTTGCTGAGTACGCTCATACTCAACGTATCTTCTTAACCCTTGCTAGATACTGAAGCCAGTACAGACAACATCTACATCAAGTTATGCTCCAGGAATCATCATCCAAAGCTAAAGCTCTTCAACAAAGACAAGGAAGTCAACATATACATCAACTCAAGTGAAGACGAAGTTACTGATTATATAGGAATATACTCTCTAACAAAAGAACCTATTTCTGTAGTGCATTGCAATAGCAGCAATGCCAACCCCTTAGTTAAGATACTATTCTTCATAATATATTAGTTTTTGCATTGTTTATCTTTGATTCTTCTTTGTAAGAAGTTATTTCTCTCTCCTTAACCTAGAGTGTTCTCTGGATCTTGTGTATATAGTGAGTTGTAACCTTTAGCCATGTAATTGACCCGATGTGTTTCTGTTGTACCACTCTGAGGGATGTAGTACTAGTGAACAGTATTTCATTAGGGTTATGTCAACGACTATGGTGTACTACATTATGCAATGGTATGCTGGGTCACCACAGAGATCTTCACCTAGTGTCATGCGGACATACCAGTAGTTCCCAGGGAATTCACCGAGTATGCACTCAACATGTATCCTGGTGTACGGCCGGTCAAGCAGTCAATGCATCGCCTGTCCGAAGGAAGAGCTGAAGCGGTTGGTAGGGAAGTCAAAGGACTCCTCGACGCCGAATTTATACGAGAAATCAAGGAGAGAACCTAGGTATCTAACCCCGTTCTGGTACCAAGGAAGGACACGGACATTTTGCAAATGTGTGTGGACTTCATGGCTCTCAACAAGCACTACCCGAAAGACCACTTCCCTTTACCGTGGATCAATCAAATCATCGATTTCACCGTGGGATGCGAGAGCCTCTCCTCAAGCTACAACCAGATTTGAATGAAGGTGGAGGACCAGGAGAAAAAACGTGCATCACGTGATTCGGAGTCTTCTGCTACAACACAATGCCTTTCGGGCTCAAGAACACAGGTGCAACCTATCAACGGTGCATTCAGGCTTGCCTGAAGAACCAAATTCGTCGCAACATCCAAGTATATGTCGATGACATAGTGGTGAGACCAAGGAAAGCAGAACACTAATCGACGATCTCCGCGAGACATTCGAGAACCTTGATCGCTATAGGATCAAGCTAAACCCGGAAAAGTGTTTCTTCGGCGTCCCTTCTGGTCAACTGCTCAGGTACTTCATCTCTGGAAGGGGAATCGAAGAAAACCTGAAGAAGATAAAGGCCATACTGGACATGGAGAAGGAAAATAATGTCAAGGGAGTCCAACAACTGGATGGGCGAATCGCAACACTCAGCATATTCATCAGTCGCATGGGTGAAAAGGATCTCTCCTTTTGTCAACTCCTCCACAAATTGGAGCAATTCGAGTGGACGGCTGAAGATCAAGAGGCATTCGAAGACCTCAAGCATCTACTATCTACCTCCCCAGTCCTGGTGATGCCCTAGGAGAAGGAGCCTCTGCTGCTATACATAGCCGCAACACATCAGGTGACCAGCATCGCACTTATCGTTGAACGACCTGAAGAGGGAAAAACTCATGGGGTACCTCAGCGAGTTCTTACACCAACAAAGCAGAGGTACCCTCACTATCAAAAGTTGTCCTATGACATGTTCATGACCGCATGTCAGCTACGCCACTACTTTCAGGAGAACCAAATCGTGGTGCTCAACGATGCACCACTATCCCATATCCTCAATAACCCTGAATTAATAGGGCGGGTATCCCTTTGCGGGCATTGAACTGTCCTCGTGGTACATTATCTACTAGCGATGCACTGCCATCGAGTTGCAGGTGCTCCTTGATTTCCTCGTTCACTAGATGCAGCTCCAGCTGCCCGATACCCCAGACTTATCACAAGTCTGGATGATACACTTCGACGGGTCCAAACGCAAAGAGGGAGCCGGAGCCGGAGTAATCCTAACGTCCCCCAAGGCAACAAGATGCGATATGTGCTGCGAATGAAGTTTCGTGCATCCAACAGCAAAGCGGAGTACGAGGCCCTACTTCACGGTATGCAGATGGCCAAAGACTGTGGTGCTACTCGACTGTTCATCTATGGCGAATCCAACCTTGTCGTACAACAAACGAAGAACCAATGCGTCACAGTCAACAACAACATGACCGCCTACCGCGACCTCTACAACGCACTTGAAGGAGACTTTGATGGCTGCGAACCCGACAAGCTCGCAACATCGATTCTACTTGCGCCCCGATACCACCTAGTGTGTTCTTGGATGAAAGCTGCGAACTCTCCACCAAGTGCAAGAAATCGAAGGATGCATCGAATGCCACAACACACTTCGGGGTTGCGCCACACGAAGACTCCTAGGTACTAGGAGAATAGGAACCCGAAGCTCCAATTGAAAACCTCATGGAGGTTATGATGACCGAGCAATCCTAGACTCAGTCGTATGTCACATACTTGTTGAGAAAGAAGCTATCAGATGACCCGAAGGACATGCGACACATCGCTCATCATTCTAAGGCCTTCACCATCATCAACGGCGAGCTCTACAAGTGGAGCATCACTGTAGTCCTCCAACGGTGTGTCACCCATGGTGACAGAAAAGGCATCCTCCTCGACATCCATGAAGGCACCTACGACCACCATGCAGGAAAGTCGCGCCCTAGTAGCCAAGGCCTTACGAACTGGTTTCTACTGGCCAACGGCGATACGCGACACCAAGAGCATCATCAAAATATGCAATGCCTGCCAAAGGTTCGCTGACAAGCCGCACGTACCAGGCTTGGAGCTGCGACCCATACCACTGGCCTGGCCCTTTGCGCAATGGGGACTCGACATGGTCGACAAGATGCAAAAGTCCTTTCCTGGAGGCTACATCTTCCTCCTAGTCATGGTCGACAAGTTCACCAAGTGGATTGAGGCCAAATGAGTCAGAAATTGACATGGGTATGCCGTATGGGTGCCTAACATTATCCTATCCGGTCCGAACATGGGTAAGTCTCATGTACTGCAGGAGTAAGGCTTCCCTCTGGGGCTCATGAAGGCACCTACGACCACCAAGCAGGAGTAAGGTTTCCCTCCAGGGGCCCAAACCTGGGTAAGTCTGGGTCCTACATTGCTTGTTTGTTAGCCGTTCCCCGATCTCCAGCATTCCCCTCTTCTCCAAAACACAAGCCCATAACAATGGGCATTGACAAGTCAATACCTTGTCACCAACCAAACTGGTGCCACCGCTGTCAGGTTCTTTGAATCCATTATTTTTAGGTTTGGGGTGCCACACAACATCATCACCGACAACAGAACAAACTTCACCTAGAAGGAATTCCATGACTTCTGCGGCAGCCTCGGCATCAACATCACCTACGCCTAGGTCGCGCATCCACACACCAATGGTCAATTCGAAAAGGCCAACGGCCTCGTCTGCAATGGGATCAAGAAGCGACTCCTGCAACCTCTTGAACGAGCAACAGGAGCCTGGGCATAAGAACTACCCTCCATACTCTAGAGCTTGGGCACAACACCAAACAACTCCACCGGCTACACCCCTCTTCATGTTGCACGGCACCGAAGTGGTGCTACCAGCCGAGGTACGCTACAAGGTCTCGTGGGTCATCTCTAACAGCGAGGCCGAATCTACGACCACACTCCAGGACTCTGCCGACCTACTAGATGAAGCACGCGACATCGCCGCTGCTCGTTCAATGGTGTATCAGCAAAGCCTTTGCAACTACCACAACCGACGGCTAAGACCAAGGTCCTTCGTCGAAGGAGACCTCATCCTGTGACTCAAGAAAAAAGGGCATATGAAGCTCTAGTCCCCCTGGGAGGGACCCTATGTGGTCACTAAGGTGATCCCAGGTGGCGCCTACCGCCTCAAGGATGTAGAATCCAGAGTAACATACTCCAATCCTTGGAACATCGCGCAGGTACGACGCTTCTAACCCTATATGTTTTTACTTACAATATGGCTACTCAACCGAAACATGTATCTCCTCCTATGCGATGAATAAAATCTAAGTTACTTGGCCAATATGTTCTTTTCCTTTGCAATTTATACAAACTATACTCAGGGGCTAAGCCTCACCCGACGACCTCGTCGTCTGTCGTGGTGGTGTCATGGCAGATGCCATGGGTAGGCTTAAGTTGGGGGCCGAATGGATGCTTGTGGTAACCGGGGAGGGAGTGCACGGTCTAGCCACGCATGAAGAACAAGATGAACTCTGCACACTAAGGAATTTTATTGATACTAGAATTTTACAAGTGCCCCTTGAGCTGTTTGAACAGAGCCTCAGGGCAATAGTTTTCTACTTGGTCCAACCTCCTCTAACCCTAGCCATACCCCTCCTTATATAGCTGAGGGCTAGCTAGGTTACACCCCTTTGGGTCCTAGGGTTACCGTTTGGATATTGGTCCACACTGTACAGGCCGGGTCATGGGCCAGCCCTAAGGCCTTGACCCAATCCACAAAGCTACACAGCTAACGGTCTTCTCATACATAGCCTCCAGTTCTTTTGGCGTCACGCAGTAACTTTGTACGTCAGCCCTTGCTTTAGGCGTCACCCGGCTCCTTTCGTGTCACCCTGTGTCGCCATTCTCTTTTAACCGTGCTCTAGCATGGTCCCTCCTGAACCTCACTTAGAAATTTGCCACGCGTCCTATCTGACTCGGCCTTCCCTCATGAGACTCGGCTCGTTGTTTCCTGCAAGGTTAGCAAACTTGTCTTATTCGAGCCGACATAGTTCTTATGTCGGCCGTACACGATCTTCTTACCTGTCCGTTGTTACCCGGCTAGGTTCATTCTTTACTCGGCATAAGCCAAGTTGTGCAATGTTTTACCCCTTATGACCCTACCGGGGGTTATTCCCCCAACATTAGTCTCCGAAGCTGGTGAGGCCTAGTAGTCCTAGTTGTTAGGTGTCTCCAGGTTCCTTTAATGTGCTTGTAACTTCTCTTTCTGTCAGCATTTACTGCTTAGGGCGCACTGTTTGGTGTAACCTCAATCTTTGTCGAGTCTATTTTGCTCTTTCCGAGTCTCATCTTTGACTTTCTAGCCCATTTTTGCCTTGTGTCGAGTCATTTTGGATGCTTCCGAGTCATTTTTGGTTTGCCTTAGTCACTGACAGCTTGCAATCATGATGAATTGCCTCAAATTTTGTCCCAAATCCTGACCGCATAGTGACAGTGGCGCGGTAACTCCCCGTCACTATGGTAGTCCCATCGCTCAACGCCTCGTGTCTTGCGCAGCGTGACGTGACAGTGGATTCTCCGTGTATTAA
Organism: Avena atlantica; assembly: GCA_910589765.1. Lineage (NCBI taxonomy): Eukaryota > Viridiplantae > Streptophyta > Magnoliopsida > Poales > Poaceae > Avena > Avena atlantica. The sequence continues at coordinate 152,923,185 of OU342739.1, forward strand.
CTACACGTGGCGTTTGCTGACTGGCTCACTCGGCCGAATACATGGCCAGACGCTGGCCGCATGGCACAGGAGGATCCCACGTTTGGGGTTTTTACTCCCCTTAAGTAGGGGTGAGGGGAACTTAACTTCCCTCGCCCGTTCAGTTTCCCTTTGCTATCTTCTTTCTCCTTGTGCCCCCAAATCCTAACTTCTTCCTTGCGGTTCTTCTTTTCCGTAGCTTCTTCCCTGCGATTGCTCTTTTCCCCTTTCTATTCCATTACAGGTCCTCGCTCCTCCAAGCCTCTTACAGCGGTGGAAGAGCCAAAAGCTAGTGAGATCATGGACGCTCGCGACGCCACCGAGGGAGCAGAGGAACAGGAGGTCGCCGCCGGCGAGTGCGGCAGCTGGGAGGGCTCGGAGGTTTCTGCGAAGGAGGTTGAGTGGCCATGCTCCACCAGGCGCATCCCACTCGAGGTTGATTGCCGCCTCCCGTGAGGTGAGATTTCTCCCAAGCCTAATGCTAACGAGAGGGTAGTTTTCCTCTCGCATTTCGAGCTCGGTTTTGACTTGGCAGTGAGCAACCTCTTCATTTCTTTTCTCTCCACCTTTCATCTTCAAACTCACCATCTTCCTGCCAATGCGATTGGCTCCTTGTCTTGTTTTATTTCCTGCGAGGGCTATCTCGGCATATGGCCCACTTTTCTTCTTTGGGCCAAGTACTTTAACTTTAGGATCCAAGTAGTGCCAGATCCCAGCGTTCCCCGTGCTGAGAAAAGGCCCACTAGGTGCGGTGCCGCTAGCATCACACCCAGAAAAGAGTCAATCTTTCCTCGGGTCACCGGCATAGACTCTTGCAAGAAATGGCATAGAACTTTCTTCTATGTCAAAAATAGCGGGTCCAATGACTACATCCGGCTCCCCCATTCTCGGACGAAGTTCCCAGCAAGGAGTTTTGGAAGCTTGACCCGCGCGGCAAGAATGCCGTGGTGAACAAGGCCCACGGGATTCTGGAGAGGTTGCTCTCGCCGATGAGAACTTCCACTTAACTGAGGAAGATCTCATGTGTGCTTTCATTGAACGCCGGGTCATCCCCATCCCAGCCACAAGCCACAAGGTGTGCTTCATGAGCGGCACGCAGGATCCTACCCGTCACTCCATGCTGGAGCTCACCCACGACTCTGTGGCCCACCGAGTCAGCTCGATCTTCAAGATGACTTTAGCGCAGAACTGGGCTTGGAGTTGTCCCCCATTCAGCCGGGATAGGCCTGTCCCTTGGGTAAGCGTCCGAGTCATCTTCAAGCCGACATAGCTCTTCTTTTGTTCTCCCACTGTTTCGTTCGTTTATGGATTTTATTCTGTTTATCTTTCACAGAATCTTGTTCACCAGGTTGATGACAGTACTGTCCCTCTTGGTGCCTATTATGAGGATCGCTCTGATTCCGATGAAGTTGAGTTTGACTTGGAGTGCTTCATGCCAATCCCGCATGCTGATGCTGCTTCGACTCCGGGTAAGACCTTTACTCGAAATCCCTTACAAGACTAGTCTAACGATGATGATGATGATGATTGTGAAATTCTGGAGGTACTTGCCTTTTTACCTTAACCTTCTAACTTATTCGAATGAGCTCGTCATTTACTTATGCAGCTGGCTAGGTACATGAGGTTCCCCCTCTCGCTGTGGGCGGAGTCGGCAAGGTACCTGCTGCCAAGCCGGCTAAGCAACGTGGGGCCTCCTCCAGCACTCAAGCTACCAAGAAGCACCAACTTGATCCTGCCGCTACTCCTGCTGCCACTTTGTCCCAGACTCGCAAAGCCGCAAGCCGTAGGGTCACTCGTCGCATCCCGCGCGACCCGACCGTCTCCAGGTAAGTTTTTCTGCTTGTTACTTTTCATTTTTCTTTTCCTGTTTTGTGATTGCTTTCCTATAAGCCTGTTTTGTTATTTTTAGCGCGGCGCCTTTGTCTGCCAGCCAAGTTGCACCAAGCATGGCCTCTTTACCACTGAGGCCCGTTTATCCCCCTCGTGCCGAAACTGCAGTGCAGAGCCCCGTCTGGGTCACTGCCCCCACTATTGAGACTCACGCATCTCAGAGTGAGGCCGACCCGGCGGTGCATCCGTCGGAGGAGACTTAGCCCAGTTCTCCCTCTGTTTTGCCAGAACAGACCCCTGATCCCGGCGCTAGCAATATTGGCGTCGAGGAGACCCCTGACCTAAGCTCTCCAGTTCCCAGTGTATCAGTTGACCCCATTGTTGCTCCCTAGAACATTGTTGAGCCTGCTCATTTGGCTCATGTCTTTTCCAGCCCCAGACCTGCTCACTATCCTCCTCTGTCAAAAGATCAGACCCGGCCTGCTGCTCTAGGCCAGGCTCGCTCCACATCAGGAAAGCCCTCCGCGACCAAGCAATTGACCTTGGTCCACGCCCCCGGCACCGCTCCACAGATTCGTCCCACACCAACAACAAGGGCACCTGCTTCGGCAAGTCAGTTTGGCGAATCTACAGCTGCCGGATCTGATAGCGCTTCTACGACTAGTGCCTTGCACACCAGCGCTGCTGCTACTCGCGCTAAGGTAGGATCTACCCTGAAAAGAGGGAAAGTCCTGACTCGGACGCTTAGCGGAAACGGCCTTGGTTCTGTAGAGTGCTATGCTGTGGCCTAGAACGCAGCTGGAAAGCAAGAGGTCAGCTCCAGTGCTGGCAAAAAGACGAAGCTGGGTCCCAAGGCCGTCTCAGATATGACGCAGCAGGACATCGCCTTGATGGCCAAGGAAGATGAAGTGAATGAGGTACACAACTATCTTACTCTTTAGCGTATTGAGTATCTTTTATTATATATGATCCCTAGTCCCCGAGGTTACTGCCGAGCAAGGAACTTAGTCGGCTGTAAGCTCTAAGTTAGAAACCAACTCTTATTCAGATGTAAGCTTGATCGCACATCTTCTGATTACCTCTTTTTTGCGTAGCTTACGCACAATGAGCACGCCAAGGTGCATCAGGCTCTCCTCTTGGAGTATCGCAAGATGGAGCTCGCTCACGAAAATCTGCAAGCTAAGGCTAAGAGCATCTCCACTCGCCTACCCAGGACGCCGGTCCGGACGCCGAAATTCAGTCCGGACACCGAAAATCGGCCCAGTCGCGTACCCAGGGACCTGTTTTCGTCCGGATTTCGGCGTGTTTTGGTCCGGCCTACCCAGGCCGAACCCAGGTTCTCGGGTACGCCCTGGGGATGCCGGACGCCGCAAAAAAGGGCGTGGGCTAGCTCTGTCAGCGAGACAGTCCCATTCCCACCCACTCCACTCGCCCAGACTGCCGCGAAAAGCTCTATCGCCATAACTTCACCAGCGGAGCCCCCCGCGCCGAGACATGCCCATGCCTCTAGCTACGCTCGCCGTAGATGCCACCCACCTCCATGCCTTCTCCGCCGCCGCTTTCGCCGACCTAGCCTCGCCGTAGCTCTGCTTCGCTCCGTGCTCCCACCACCACGCCCGCCAAGTGTTCAAATTTGGCCGGATTCGGCCATGGACTCCGACGACGATGAGATACTATCCACTGACTCTGACAAGGCCGAGATACTCGCCATGGATTCCGACGACGAGGAGTTTCTCGTCGTACTCCTGGAGGAGGAGAGCGTCGAGGTCGCCGAAGGTGAAGATCACTTGCAGATCCTCGCATCGCTCGCCCAGCTGTACATGCAGATGGCGAAGCCGAAGCGCGGTGGTTCGGCACCAGGTCGCATGAAGTGCAAGGCGAGACAGAGGATAGAGTGATATTGCATGTTGTACGCCGACTACTTCGCCGACCAGCCACTCCATGGAGAGGATGTGTTTCGCCGCCATTTCAGGATGAGCCCGAAGCTCTTCCTCAAGATCGTGCATGCCATCCGGGAGTTCGACCCATATTTCCTTTGCAAGAAGGACTGCACCGGCTTGGTTGGGTTTTCCTCGCTTCAGAACTGCACCGTGGCAATGAGGTTGCTTGCATATGGAACGCCGGCTGATGCTGCCGATGACTATCTCCGCATCGCCGAGTCCATCGCCCTTGATTGCTTGTACAGGTTTTGCAGGGCAGTGATTGCAGTGTTCGGGGAAGAGTACTTGAGATCACCCACTACTGAAGACACTACTCGGATCCTCGCAGTCAATGAAAGTAGAGGATTTCCTGGTATGCTTGGAAACATAGATTGCATGCATTGGGAGTGGAAGAACTGTCCATTTGAATGGCAAGGAATGTACAAAGGCCACAAAGGAGGATGCACTGTGATACTTGAGGCAGTTGCTACACATGATCTTTGGATCTGGCACTCCTTCTTTGGAACGGCAGGATCGAACAACGAAATCAACGTCCTCAACTCCTCAACTGTCTTTTCCAAGCTTGTTGAGGTTCATGCTCCCCCTGTGGAATTTGAGATCAGTCGGCATCACTACAACAAGGGATACTATCTAGCAGATGGCATCTATCCAAGATGGCCAACATTTGTGAAGACTATCTCAAGCCCAATGCTCCCCAAGCATTCTCACTTTGCCGAACTTTGGTCTTAAAATGTTCTGTATTCACCATATGCTAAAATTTGGACGAACTTGAGCCGAATTTGAGCGGAAACGGGCGACCCGGGTACTCGGCCTGGGTAGCCGAGTGGGAAACTGGGCGTACCCAGGCCGAAAACTTGCGCCGTCCGGCCAAAGTTTGGTCCGGATTTCGGCCTGGGTTCGGCCAACGAGTGGAGATGCTCTAAGGGCCAAGGTACTTTTCTGACTCGTCCTGCTTTTATTCGGCACACCTTCTTTGTTTCATCACGCTGATTTTCTCTGTTGTTCTTCCGCAGCTTCTGCCCAATCCACCATCGATGCCTTGCACTTACAGATCAGTGAAGCTGAAAGTAAGTTCCTAGCAATTTTGTGACCGCTCTGTACTTATGCTTATTCCTTTCCCATTTTTATCTCGACGGATCCGAGATAGCTTTGTTGTTGCTGACGAGTCACATGCTCCGAATAATCAGAGAAGCACCGGATCGAGCTCCAAAAGGAACGAGATGAGGTGACTCGGATGAAGAAGCAGATGGCGGATATGGAGCAGAGGCACCAGTGCGAGGTGAAGGGGCTGTAGGAGGAGCTTGCCGAGAAAGATGGCCAATACACTACCAGTGCCAATAAAACCAATCAGCTGCTCAAAGAGTCTGAGTCGGCGGTTGAGTCGGCTCATCAGGACCTAGACATGATACGTCGGAAACGTATCCATAATTTTTTATGCTCCATGCTTGTTTAGTATCTACTTTGCTTTGATCTGTCTACACTTTGAGGTGATTTTTACATGTTTTTTGGTACTAACCTATTAACAAGTTGCCACAGTGCCAGTTGCCTGTTTTCTGCTGTTTTTGGTTCTAGAAAAGCTAGTAAGGAAATATTCTCGGAATTGGACGGGACAAACGTCAAAGTCAATAACTTTCTGTGGGGAACGAGAAGTCCAGAGGGGAGACGGAGAGGCGTGCCAGGGCAGCCACACCCCCTAGGCGTGGGTGGGACCTGCCCCGCGCCTAGGCAGGGTGTGGGGCCCCTTTTCACCGCCTCGGCCTCCCCCTTTGCCTATAAGAAGCCCCCGATGCAGAAACCCTAAGGACCCCGATCAATATTCCACGAAACCTTTTGTAGCCACCGCCACCGTCGTCCCTAGATCGGGAGGATCTGAAGTTCTTCCCGGCACCCTGCCAGAAGGGAGATCATCCCGAAGGCCTTCTCTTCGGTATGATGCGTGAGTAGTTCCACCTTGGACTATGGGTCCATGTAGTAGCTAGATGGTTGTATCTCCTCCTTGTGCTTTCATGTATAGATCTTGTGAGATCCGTTCATGATCAAGATCTAATTTATTTGTAATCATGCATGTTGTGTTTGCGGGGATCCGATGGATATTGAGATTATTATGTTGGTTTGATAAATGGTTTTATCTTTATGATTCTATCATGTTTGTGTTGTTTGTGATCTTGCATGCTATTTGTTGTTAGTAGTTGTCTTGGCCAAGTAGTTGCTAGTGACTCCAAGAGGGGGTATTTATGCTCGATAGTGGGTTCATGCCTCTAGTTTCCAAGGGAAGTGACAGAAATCTCTTCAATTTTAGATGTGTTGTTGCTACTAGGGAGAAAACAACAGTCTCTTGTTCATGGAACATGTGGACTGTTTACCTTACACACTTTGCTTAAAGCAGTTGTATGTTGCTTGCAACTTAATACTGGAGTGGGTTCGGATGATAACCTGAAGGTGGACTTCTAGTCATAGATGCAGTTGGATGGCGGTCTATGTATCTTGTTGTATTTCCCAATCGAATCTCATAGGATCTTTCTGACTAGTAATTGCATTGTTATGCCTTGCTCAGTTCCTGTCAATTGCCCTGCTGTAATTTGTCTACCCTTCATGCCATGTTGTTTATCTAAGGAGAGCACCTCTAGTGAACTATGGACCCCGGTCCAATCTTTACCATTGATATGTCTTCCATTGTTACTTGTTTACTTGCTGCAAACCACCATAACCTTCCACACCATAGGTTTAATCCTTTTGTTATAGCAACCAGTAAGATTGACAACCTCACTGTTAGTTTGGGCAAAGTCTTGAGTTTGTGTTGTGCAAATCTCCGCGTTGCTTGCAACACCTGTGTGATGTTTCCTTACTCCTATTGGTTCGATAACCTCGGTTTCTTACTAAGGGAAGACTTGGTGCTGTGCTGCTTCACGCCTTGCTCTTGGGGTTCCCAACAGGCTCCACATCAACTTAGCCATCAGGACGCTCTTTAGGACAAGGCTAAAATTTGGCAAAGCAAGTTTGGTGCCATCAACTCTTTCCTCGGTAGTGAGTTCTTACCCTTTTCACTATACTCTTATTCTTGTTTTTGTCTCCTCTTTCCTTGCTTTGTTAATGTCCTTTCATCCTTGCAAAAAACTTCCCCGAGGACGAGATGTTCGTAGTAAGGGCCATGAAGAGGATTCTAGCCGACTCTGGAGCTCTTGTTGATGGCGAGGTCACCATCGATGAGCACCTTGTAGCGCTGTCAGAACACGCAACAACCCTCAAATCATGCAGCGTTGACTTGATTAAGTCGGCGATCCACGTGTTCAAGATGCTCTGGCCAGATGAAGACGCGCCCACACTAATTGAGCCTTTGGCTGCCAAGCTGCTTCAGAATAAAGACAGGTTGGATCAGTGGCACGAGTCGGCCGGCCGAGCTGCAGCGGACAATACTCTTGCCTTTATGCTCTCGTGGTATGAGGACATCAACCTTGATGTTCTCGCGCGCATGAGGGCTAAAGGCAAGTGGATACTCGACCCTAAGCTCATCAAGAAGCGCTAGGAGCGAGCCTATGCCATGGTCGAATATGCTTTTGAGCATGCTTGGTGTGATGGGCCCAGCTTCCTTGACCTTGATGAGCCGCTATCCGAGACTGTTGACGACGAAGGTGCTGACAGCAAGGCCACCGAGTCAGATGGTCTAGCAGACTCGGCCACCGATGCACCTGACTCGGCAGACGCTCCAGATGATGCTCCCACTTTTGGTCCCAAGAACACTCCTCCGAGCCCAGCTGCTTCTTAGGCTAGATAAAAAAAACACTTAACTTTTATGAGATCCCCGGTATGCCGGGTGCATATGTAAGATACAATGGACTTAATTTGGGTGTGTGCCTTCTGATAAGGCTTAAACTTTTATCCTGCTCTGAATGTGAATCATCCAGGGGAAAGTCCTCGAGTTTCATTTTGTCGTTCCCCTTTTCCTTGAATGTGGCTCTTGTCTACCTTTTTTGGTGTTCGACATTAGAGTCTCAAAGTTCTAAGGATTGACTTAGAGGATATGAAACTAGACTACTTGACCTAGGATCATTCGAATACAAAGCAACATAACTTGCAGTGGGTTAGTTAAAAACATACATAGGGTCATCTTGCATTTTTTCTTTTACTTATCCGGTGTTCATGTTTACTCGTCATTGACTCTTGCTTTCCATGAAGCCGTGTTTTCGGACAATAGCATAGTCGAAGAGTTAATTCTATCTGAGTAAACATTACTCGTTCCGAGATAAGTCTTAAGTGCCAATGCCAGCCGACATAGAATAATCAAAGGATAAACATAAGGGGTAGTCCCCGAGTCAGTTTTCTGAGTCATACCATTGTATCATTAGCACATAGCCGGCATAAGTGTCCGACATATGAGAGTTCGAGAGATACATACACTACTTCTCCTAAGTGTAGAAAGGACGTAGCAGTGCCACATTCCATGGCCTTTTGGTTTCATCGCCTGATATGTCCGCCTTGTTCTTTTGTGCCTCACGAGCATCTATTAGGTAATATGAGTCATTGTGCAATGCTTTGCTTACAATGAATGGTCCTTACCATGGGGGTGATAGCTTATGCATTCCAGCTATGCGTTGCACTAGTTTGAGCACCATATCCCCTTCTCGGAAAACACAAGGTTGAACTTTCTGGCTATGATAGAGTCAGAGACTTTGTTGGTATATGGCGGATCTGGACAATTCCAATTCCCTTGCTTCTTCGAGTAAATCAACTCCATCTTCTTGGGCCTCTTTTACCTCGGCTTATGAGTATTGTCTTACCCTTGGCGAGTCATACTCTATGTCGGCAGGAAAAACTGCTTCTGCCCCATATACAAGGAAGAACGGCGTATAGCCTATTGATCGATTAGGAGTTGTCCTTAAACTCCAGAGCACTGAGGGTAATTCCTCTATCCAATAACCGGGTGACCTCTGGAGTGGTTCCATTAGGCGGGGTTTTATCCCAGATAGAACTAAGCCGTTAGCTCGTTCAACTTGTCCATTTGATTCTGGATGAGCGATTGACGCTACATTGAGTCTTATTCGGTTTTTCCCATAGAAGCGAGCAAAATCTCCTTCGGAAAAGTTTGTGCCATTATCTGTGATCACACTATGCGGGTAACCGTATCTCAAGATTATATCTTTTAGGAATGTGACAATTGTTTTTCCATCCAATTTTTTGATGGGCTTCACTTCTATCAATTTGGTAAACTTGTCAACCATCACGAGTATGTGAGTCATGCCACCTCTCGCTGGCTTAAATGGTCCTACCATATCCAAGCACCATACAGCGAATGGCCAAGTGATTGGTATAGTTTTTAACTCGGACGCTGGTAAATGTGACTTTGACGCATAAAGCTAGCAACCATTGCATTTTATCACAAGTACCTGTGCCTCTGCTAGTGCACTTGGCCAATAAAATCCATGTCGGAATGCCTTGGCTACCAACGCTCTTAATGATGCATGGTGTCCACACTCCCCTTGGTGAATGTCCAATGGTACTTCTTGACCTTTCTCTGGACCAATGCAACGCTACAATACACTTGTCACACTTCTTTTGTACAACTCCTTGTTGATTATTGTGTATGCTTTTGCTCTTATTTCTGTTTTTCTTGCCAGTATCTCATCATCTGGCAAAGTTCCATCTTTCAAGTAGTTGAATATCGGTTGCTCCCATGCTGGTATCAGCGGTGCCGGATCTGTTTCTTCATCAATTTCCATTGGCTCAGTCGACATATGTTCTGCCGACATAACTTGAGGAGTCCCCGAGTGTGATTCGGCAACCCCTGAGATGAGCGGAATAGTCCCCGAGTTACTCAAACCTGCCCCTGAGTCAATGTCCATTGGCACAACATCTGACTCCTGATTTGCCAGGGTGAGCCTAATTGACTCGGATTCTAGTGATGGCTTGATCGATGGTTTTCTGAGATGTTCCAATGCTACTCCTAGTGGGATTGCTTGCCGAGATGAGCCTAACTTGGATAGTACATCCGCTGCCTCATTCTCTGCTCTGGGTATGTGATGAAATTTACACCTGTCAAAGTATCCTGAAATTTGTTGTACATGAAAATGATATAGTGCCATGTTTGCATCCAATGCGTCCCAATGCCTAGATACTTGCTGGATAACCAAATCCGAGTCACCAAAACACATGATCCTTTTGATGCCAGTTTCCTTGGCGACTTTTATGCCGTGGACAAGGCTTCATACTCGGCTACATTATTGGATGCAGCGAAATGGATCTGCAACACATACTTGAGTTGATCCCTCTTTGGTGATGTGAGCACTATCCCGGCACCCAGACCCATCTTTTCTTGGATCCGTCAAAGTGCATCTTCTAGTGATTCAGGTCTGGCAGTGGTGGCTCGTATTGCATTTCCATCCAATCCACGAAGAAATCAGCTACGGCTTGAGATTTAATTGCATCTCGCATATCATATTGTGGAGTGTATGGTGCTAGCTCTATGGCCCATTTTGCGACTCGGCCACTGGCATCTTTGCTGCCCCAATATATCCAAGATAGGTGCCTCACATATTACCCGGATTGGATGTTCTTGGAAATAGTGCTTCAGCTTCTTTGCTGCCATATACACCCCATACGTCATTTTTTGGTAATGGGGGTAATTCTGCTTTGATATAGAGAGCACTTCGCTCAAGTAATAAACTGGCCTTTGGACTGATTTTCCCTCTTCCTCGTGCTCTACCACTATCACTACACTTACAACTCTGTTGGTTGCGGCGACATAGAGCAGCATTGGCTCTTTGGATAGTGGTGACGCTAATATTCGTGTTGTTGTCAACATCTTTTGAGTTCATGGAAAGCACTATTATCTTGCTGTGTCCATGTGAATTTGTCTGATTTTTTCATCGGTTGATATAGTGGTAAGGCCTTTTCGCCTAGCCGACTGATAAATCTACTCAACGAGGCCAGGCATCCTGTGAACTTCTGGATATCGTTGAGGGTTTATGGGAATTCCATTCTTTCGATGGCCCTGATCATTGTCGGGTTAGCCTCAATTCCTTGACTGGACATGAGGAATCCGAGTAATTTTCTAGCCGTGACACCAAATTTGCATTTTCCCGGGTTAAGTTTCATCCGGAATCTTCTTAAGTTTGCGTATGTTTGACGCAAGTCCTAAATTAGAGTATGACTTTGTTTGGTTTTTATCACCACGTCATCGATGTATACTTGAACATTTTTGTCCAATTGATCTTGCAAGCATTTTTGCATACACATTTGGTATGTTGCGCCTGCATTTCTCAATCCAAAAGGCATAGTACGATAGCAATAAGCCCAATACGGGGTGATAAAATCTGTCTTTATTTGATCATTCGGATTCAGTGGCATCTGGTGGAAACCAGAATACGCGTCCACAAACGACAACAACTCACACTCGGCAATAGAGTCAATGACTTGATCGATCCATGGCAGGGGAAATGGATATTTTGGACATGCCTTATTGAGGTTCGTGTAGTCAATACACATGCTCCTCAGATATTTACTAGAGCTTGGCAGTGAATGAAGGCAGTACAGGAGACTCCGAATCCTATTCAGATTGCACGGAGGGCTTGGAAAGAGGCCTCTCGTGTAAGATAAGATTCCATTCCCCACTGCCATGTTCGGGTCATATTTTTTCTTCTCGACCAAGACTGGATTTGACAACCAATCTAGGTGTAGTACTTCAATCATAAACCCGGTAGCCAAGAGCCTGGCTATCTCGGCGGCTATCACTTTCCTCCTATCTTCGGTGAAGCAGCGGATGGGTTGCTTCACCGGCTTGGCATCTGGCCTTACATGAAGAGAGTGCTCAGCCAGCTCCCTCAGAACTCCTTGCAAATCCTGTGTGGACCATGCAAAGATATCCCAATTCTCATGGAGGAAGCTAGTGAGCTCGCTTTCCTATTTGTCAGTCAGCCCAGCACCAATGGTAACTGTGCGCTCTGGGAAATCCTCATACACATGTATCTTATTTGTTTGCTTGGTAGCTTGGAATGATACACTTCCATGCGGATTAGTAAGTGCCGGCATGGAAATTTGTGCTTCCTTGGCTAATGCTGCTACTTCCATCATTTGATTCTTTTTCTATGCTATGACCAGTGACTCGGCCAGCGAAAAACCGGCTGAGGCACAAGAAATTGACCTCTTGTAATCTCCTTCGACTGTGATAACTCCACATGGACCTGACAATTTCATCTTTAAGTAAGCAATGTGAGGAGTAGCCATAAACTTTGCCATAGCCGGCCTGCCGAGTAAGGCATGGTATGAGCTGACCAGGTCAACCACCTCGAACTCTATGGCTTCAGTGCGACAATTTTCTCTGTTGCCGAATAAGACGTCAACCAGATCTTGCCAATTGGCTCACAGGACAATCCCGACATAATGCCATGGAAAGTTGTCTTAGTCGGCTCCAGCATGTTCATAGTGATGCCTAACTTGAGCATGGTATCCTTGTACATGATGTTGATGCTACTGCCATCATCGATTAGTACCTTAGAGAATTTCACATTGATATCAGGCCCCATGAATGTTGGATCCAAGACAAGAGCATAACCTCCTGGTGTTGGCATGATTTTGGGGTGATCCTTTATGCTCCACGTTATCTCCTGTTCAAACCAATGCATGTACTTTGGAATTGCCGTCATTCACTTCCGTCATCCGTCTCTGCTGACTCTTTTTTGCATTCGGATCTATGAAAAATACGACATAGCTCTGGTGATGCTCTATGTACTCATTTCTGGTTCCATGGCCGACATGAGCGTCGTCACCTCTTGGATTATGCACCTGATGCACAACCTCTCTTCTTTCTTGGTTATGATATATCGGCTGCCTATTCTCATATCTATGCTCAGCTCCGACAACTTGAGCATTTCCTCATGTGATCGGTGGAGGGGGAGGTGGTGGTAATTGCTTAGTCGGCGAATCCACTCTGTCTCCCTTCTGAAACCATGTGCATTGTATTGTTGTGTGATTTGCTAGCTTACTCGGACTTGGCGTGTGGAACTTACACGAATGGTCCAACATCATTTCATAGGTATATTTCTGCCTTATTGGTATGGCTTTCTTTGTTCATATGGATTTTTGCCATCATTCTTTGGTATCCATTGTTGTTGCATGTTTGTCCTTTGACGCTGGCTACTTCCAGCATCCGGATGATCCTGAGTCACAACCACAACTTGAGTCGAACTGTATCTGTAATCTGGTATGTCATCCCTTCTCTTGCTTCTATACTCGGTCCTTTCCTGGCGCCTTTGTGACCCGGTAGCATCATAGATCTGAGTCTCAGTCATCCCGTCTGCCGACATAAGCAGAGGCTGAGTCGGATCTCCTAACACATACGAGTCTATGATTCTTATTGTTTCTTCCAAGCTTGCCGGCATATCTCTCTGTAGCCTTTGCCACAGTACACTTCCATGTCTGCACCCCTGTGCAAACCATGCAATGGCTTGAGACTCGATTACCCCTTCACAAGAGTTGGGCATTGTGCACCACCTTCTGAGGAATTCGTTGTTTGTTTCATTCGGCCTTTGCTTGCACATATCTAGCTGTTGTGGGCGATTCGGCCTCTTGTAGGTGCTTGTGAAATTGCTCACAAAAGCATCCTGAAAATCAATCCAGCTGTTGATGCTTCCGGGTGGCAAGTTATTCAGCCACACCCTTGATGGTCCTTCTAGCATCTGCGGCACATATCGCACTACCCATCTCAAATTTCCCTATGCGATTTTTACATCAGTTCCATAATCTATGAGCCATTCTTCTGGCTTTGCGCTTCCATCGTAGGTCTTTGTTCCTCTGGCCAGCTGAAAGTTTGGCATTGGCGGCTCCTTCATGATCCTTGGGCCAAAACATGGTGGACCATGTGGACCTTGTGATTCGATTAGTTCTACCATCTTTATCCGATCGAGCTTTAGCCTTGCATCATCCGGCTGAAGATTTCTACTTCCGAGTCTGGCTCCCATTGCTTGGTATGCATGATCCAGCAATTCATATCCATCATTTACCATTGTCGAGTAACCATCATTGTATTTGTTTGTGTTCGGGTCTGCATGCTGCTGCACTGCTTTTCCTGTGCTTTGTTGTCTCTTTTCGGGTTGAGCTGGTGCAATGTTCGGAGCTGTATTTCCTCCTCCTGCCGAGTGAGTTCCTCGCCTAGGTTGAGGTGCAAAATTTTGCGCTCCATTGTCATTTCTTTGTCCTGCTTGCCTTTCTCAGCCTGCATTTTCCTAATTCTCATTTCCCTGAACAATATTCCTTCTTGTTCCATGTGCACGGGTTGGGTTTCCTTGAGCAATTGACGGGTCATAGGTAACCATTTGCTTGTTCCTTCCTGAAACACACTCTTTTCTTTTCTTTGTCTCATCGCTACTCCTGGTGAGAAAGCTGTATGACCTACTGGTCTTGTCAGGATTGGAGTTGCCGAGTGTACCAGTTGTGACCTCCTAGCTATACCCGGATTCACCCTGTAGTATGCCTCATTCAGCATCCCTGCTCCTCTCACCAATTCATTGACTCGTTCTTGTTGTTTCCTCTTTGCTTCACCTGTCAAATGGGGGAGCTCGGCCATTGCTGCCTCTGTAGCTCTCAGATTCGCTGCCGCAGTGTTGTATGTCGGCCACATGGCTGTTTCGTTGCTGTTTTCTGGTGTTATTTTTGACATTGCGTCCCCCAATTCTTCGTTGAGGTTTCTCCCTCTCAACCTTGTTGCATCAAGTCGGGTCTTAGAGCCCTTGACTCGATTTGCCGAGTTGAGCTCTCGAATCGTGATATCCACATCTTGCTGTAACTGCGCTAGCTCCTTTGCCTTCTCCAAGAATTTTATCTTGGCCTCCTCTAACTCGGCTTCCACGCGTGCCGGATCAGCTGTTGGCGCTACTGGTTCTGCTAACTTCTCTATTGCTTCTTGCAATTCTTTGGCTCTCATACTCCTGGATATGTTCTCTGGCTTTTCTAGCGGTGCCTTTGCAGTCCTTGCCGCCCTTGGCGTTTCCTCTTGATTTCCTCCCTCAACATCCACATTCACCATGGGGACTACTGGAGGTGCTGTAGGGTTAGGATTTGTCATCATTACCTCGACGGAGACGAGTTGGTGAAGTTTTCCTGTGGCAGGAACCGCAGGTGGATCCAGCGCCAGGACGATGCGCTCCGGGTACGCGCGCTCCACGCGTACTGCGATGTAGACCTGGTGCTCGCAGAACTTGATGAAGCGACCGCCCCTAGGGAACGGCTTGGTCCCGAAGCAGCATGCGTTGTCGCTGACGAAGTTGAGTGCTCCAAACCTCTGGATGAGGCCGGAATAGGCGCGTTCGCCGGTCTTGGAAATGATGTTACCCGTCCGAATGAAAACTCCATAAAGCACCTGCTTGTGCCCCATGGTGGGCGCCAACTGTCATGGTGGTGTCACGGCAGATGCCATGGATAGGCTTAAGTTGGGTGTCGAATGGATGCTTGTGGTAACCGGGGAGGGAGTTCACGGTCTAGCCGAGCACGAAGAACAAGATGAACTCTCCACACTTAGGAATTTTATTGATACTAGAAGTTTACAAGTGCCCCTTGAGCTGTTTGAACAGAGCCTCAGGGCAATAGTTTTCTACTTGGTCCAACCTCCTCTAACCCTAGCCATACCCCTCCTTATATAGGCTAGGGCTAGCTAGGTTACACCCCTTTGGGTCCTAGGGTTACTTTTTGGATCTTGGTCCTCACTGTACGGGTCGGGTCATGGGCCAGCCCTAAGCCCTTGACCCAGTCCACAAAGCTAGACAGCTAACGGTCTTCTCGTACGTAGCCTCCGGTTCTTTTGGCGTCATGCAGTAACTTTGTACGTTATCCCTTGCTTTAGGCGTCACCGTCTCCTTTCGTGTCACCCGGCATCGCCCTTCTCTTTTGACCGTGCTTTACCATGGTACCTCCTAAACCTCACTCGGAAATTTGCCACGCGTCCTATATGACTCGGCCTTCCCTCGTGAGACTCGGCTCGTTGCTTCCTGCAAGGTTAGCAAACTTGTCTTATTCGGGACGACATAGTTCTTATGTTGGTCGTACACGATCTTCTTACCCGGCCGTTGTTACCCGGCCAGGTTCATTCTTTACTTGCATGCCATAAGCCAAGCTAGGAAATGTTTTACCCGTTATGACCCTACCGGGGGTTATTCCCCCAACATACGTTTGCATCCACGTGAGTAGCTGAATATGTAATCAAACCCTTGAAAACTCTAGCCCAGTTGCATTCCAACTGACAGGTTGGCAAGGAGCAGATATTGACAGAGCGTCAGGCTAACAAAAAGGGCAATGCATATTTACATAGATACAAAGCATAATATGCACGCTTCATACAAACTTTACAAGGCAAACAATAGCCCAATCGAAACTATACAAGCTTTACATTTTTTACATGGCGCTTACAGGAAAAACTCATCGCTGCTAACACTAAAGCATTACATTAGTGCGCTCATCTAACATGCGAAAAATATCTTCCGCATGCTGGGGAACCGCCCGGTAGTGCGGGCGCATATTCCACGCCATGCTGTTAGGAGGGACAGGCGGTCCCGGCGCTATCTCTGCCAGATCGACATCTGGGTGATGCAATTGAACAAGAGCCAGCGCTACCTTAGCACCCGCGAAGAGCTACTGCCACACGGACTCCTTAACCACACCAATGCTCCAAAACTTCTCCCTTTCAATAGCCCGCTCCTCCTTCGACTTCCACACATTAGCGTGACCACGGATGACAGCAACCTCCTTCTACTGGCTTGTAATGCGGTCGCAAAGAAGAGGAAGCTGAGACACCTGATACGTCGAAAACATATCTATAATTTTTTATGTTCCATGCTTGTTTAGTATCTACTTTGCTTTGCTTTGTCTACACTTTGAGGTGTTTTCATATGTTTTCTGGTACTAACCTATTAACAAGATGCCACAGTGCCAGTTGCCTGTTTTCTACTGTTTTTCGTTCCAGAAAGACATAAAATCTATATTCTCGGAATTGAACGGGACAAAAGCCAAAGTCAATATTTTATCGTGGGGAACACAAAGCTGGAATACGAGACGGAGGAGATTCACCAGGGGGCCACACCCCCTGGCCGCACGGGTGGGCCCACCTCGCGCCTGGGGGTGTAGCCGCCCTGTTGACCCCCTGCCTCGCCTCTTCGCCTATAAAGACCTCCCGATGCCTAAACCTTAAGGACCCGAAACCGTTTGTAGCCACCGCCACCATCGTCCCTAGATCAGGGGGGGATCTGAAGCTCTTCCCGGCACACTGCCGGAGGGGAGATCATCCTGGAGGCCTTCTTCTTCATCATTCAAGTCTCCGGTATGAAGCGTGAGTAGTTCCACCTTGGACTACGGGTCCATGTAGTAGCTAGATGGTTGTATCTCCTCCTTTGTGCTTCCATGTTTAGATCTTGTGAGATCCGTTCATCATCAATATATCATCTATTTGTAATCATGCATGTTGTTTTTGCAGGGATCCGATGGATATTAAGATTACTATGTCATATTGATTAATGGTTTTGTCTTATTGATTCTATCATGTCTGTGTTGTTTGTGATCTTGCATGCTCTCCGTTGTTAGTAGTTATCTTTGCCAAGTAGTTGCTAGTGACTCCAAGAGGGGGTATTTATGCTCGATAGTTGGTTCATGCCTCTATTTAATCAAGGGAACTGATAGAAATCTCTAAGGTTGTAGATGTGTTGTTGCCACTAGGGAGAAAACAAATGTCTCTTGTTCATGGAACAAGTGGATTGTTTACCTTACACACTTTGCATAAAGTAGTTATCTGTTTCTAGCAACTTAATACTAGAGGGGTTTCAGATGATAACCCGAAGGTGGATTTCTAGTCATAGATGCAGTTGGATGGCGGTCTATTTATCTTGTTGTATTGCCCAATCGAATCTCATAGGATCATGATGATTAGTATTGCATTGTTATGCCTTGCTCGGTCCTATCAATTTCCATGCGGTAATTTGTTTACCCAGCATACCATGTTTGTTTATCTAAGGAGAACACTTCTAGTGAACTATGGACCCCGGTCCAATCTTTACCATTGATACATATTCCAATGTTACTTGTAGCAAACCACCATTACCTTCCACACCATACAGTTAATCCTTTGTTATAGCAAACCAGTGAGATTGACAACCTCACTGTTTGTTGGGGCAAAGTGTTGAGTTTGTGTTGTGCAGGTCTCCAAGTTGCTAGCAACATCTTTGAGTCGTTTCCTTCCTCCTACTGGTTCGATAACCTTGGTTTCTTACTAAGGGAAAACTTGTTGCTATGCTCATCACACCTTTCTCTTGGGGTCTCCCAATGAGGCATTGACAACATGCCATCAACACCTCATTTGTCCTTGGCTGAGTAGTAGCCAAGGAAACATGCGAGTTCACCGGGACAATACCCAAAGAGCCCTATGAAGAATAAGGTAGAACTGCAATAAGAACAAGACATAATTCACAGGAGAAGGAAGACACAACATATATTTACATCAGAAGATACTACGTAGCAGTTCAAAATATTGTCTGGTACAAAGCATCGCATGCTACTATTACGGAACAACTATAGCAACTAAGCAGGTGACTAAGCAGAAGAACCCTAGGCCTTCATGGCACCCGTGGTAGCCTCCGTCTTTGCGGCCAATCACTTTTGCTCTTATCGGTAACTCGCGAGTAGCTCGATGAGCCATGGGCCATATTTATTGTAGTGTGAAGCGAAAGGATAAAACTCTACCTCAGTGCCATCAGCCGCCAGCGACATCTTGGAGGTGGCCCTTTTTGAGATCCAGCTAAGCACCATAGGCGTACGCGATTGCTAGCCCAAGGGAGGCACTCGTGCCCTTCTGCGCCTTCTTTTACTCGGCAGGTGCATCCCCCGCCAGAGCATCTGCCAACGAGTCGACTTCCTCTAGAGCAGCGCTCTTCGGGAATATGTCTCGAGGGAAGCGATTGATAACCTCTTTGGCCTTGACCATGACGTCCTGGGTGGAGTTGCAATGGTCCTAGACCGTGACAACTTTAGCCAAAATATCACCGCGTTCCGAGACCTGGCAAAACCCGGAAGTTTTCAACCCAAGAAAACCAAAACCATAGAGCACGAAGAGGAAAACTCACACAACATATGTAACTTACCAGACAATTCCTAGGCTGCAGACATCAATTGGTCAGAGAGCACTTTCTCCCACTCATTTTCATCAGCCGCTCGCTTCTCCTCGAGCTCCTTCGCTTCTATATTGAAGCACTTGAGGGCCTCCACGACGCCTTCCGCTTTGGTCTCTGCCTGACTGTGACTCTTCTCAAGATAGGTTAGTCGGCGGAGCGCTTCATTGTTCTCATCTATAGCCAAGACAAAAGATCCCTTAATCGCTATAGGGATACCTCATAAGCATCGAAAAAAGAGATACTCATTGCAGAGCTACCGAAACTCTGCCTCCAGGCCCAAGTGCTACTGCCCTAGATGATTCAGCTCCCGCATAAAGGGCTACACAAAAAGGGACTAAGTGAGGAACACAGAAGACTGGGGGGTTCATCAGGATAACAGTGGATCACTTACGTTTTCACCTGAAGATTCCAAAGGTTGAACAATTTTCATACGAATAACAACCTTACGAGTCTTCAACTTGGAAGAACTTGAAGACATGCTGCCAAAGTTGGCTGCTGTCTTTGGGGAAGGTGATGCCGCCTCGGTGCTCGTCGCCTTTGACTCCATGACAATCTCCTCAGTTTTGTCCTTCATGGACTCATCCAGAGAATACCCTCTAAATCAACGCCAACAACAATAGCACAATAATTCAGTCGAAAGATTCAGTGACACATACACACACAAATAGAAAACATGGACATCACTTATGAGGCGATGTTGGAGAGGTCGAAGAACTCTGCCCTTTTCTGCTTCTTGGCCTGTGACCCGAGAGCCACAGCTCAGAGGCGTGCTCCTGCAAGAAAGCAATGGCCCTTGGCATCGCGGGCATCGAAGCATCTGAGCTTTCACTTCTGATCCTCTTGCGAGAGTTACCGTCGCTATGCTTAGGGGATTCCTCCAAAGGCGACCGAGCAGCGGGGACGGTCGAATCCGACTCGTCCATGTCCCCGCCGTCCGAAGCGCTCTTGAATTGCTCAGGAAGAGGATGCATCATATCCTCCACCTTTAAATCTTGTAGGCCATAAGCAAACCATGTCAGATTCAGACACATAAAGGGCCCGCAATAATAAAAGCTGGCGCACATGCAAATAAAGTACTAACCCGAGGAATCTCCATGAGTGTGCTAAAGGGGTCAGTCGATGTCTCCACCGGCAAAGCCTCATCGGCTCTAAGGCTCAACAATGGCCTGAGAGCCCTGTCGAGGTTTAATGATGACAACTCCTCGATTGACAACGTCGTCAGGTCGTTGACTCCAGCATATAAAAACATCGGGTGTGCCTTGGCCTGGAGTGGTTGTACCCAACGCTTGATGAAGGTGTGGATGATGTCCATTCCGGTCACTTCTTGGTCGCGCGATAGCTGCAATGCGTCCACGCGCTTGACAGCCTCAGTCTCACCGGAGGGAACATCATTCTTCCACGAGGACTTCCTGACAATCTCCGCACCCGCGTCGAATGGAGGAAGGCCGTAGAGCTGGTTGGTCAGCTTCTCGTCACGGATGTAGAACCACTTGTTCCTCCATCCTTGCATGGACTTGACGTGGCTCAATCAATTGCAGAGCTTCGTTGGGAGACCCCAAGAGTAAGGTATGATGAGCACAACAGCAAGTTTTCCCTCAGTTATGAAACCAAGGTTATCGAACCAGTAGGAGCAAGGAAACAACTCCAAGGTGTGGCTAACAACTTGGAATCCTGCACAACACATGACGAGGGTTCGACTCGTCAATGCCCATTGTTATGGACTTGGGTTTTGGAGAAGATGGGGATGCTAGAAGTCACAGAACGGTTAACAGACAAGCAACACAGGGACACAAGATTTACCCAGGTTCAGGCCCCCGGAGGGAAAACCCTACTCCTGCTTGTTTGCTCTTGATTACGGCAGAACCGAAGGTTACAGGGGTGCGCAGATGCAATCTGGCGTGGAGGTGTGTATAAGGTGAGTTGAAGATCCCTCTCACCATACCCTCCTGGCCTTTATATAGATAGGCCAGGTCCCGGGACAGGTCGAGTCGGTAACAAATTAGGGTTGATACCCTTTGAAATTCTATCTAATCTAGACTTGTCCTCCAAGGGTCGAAAGCGCCATGGGATTGGGTCACCCGAAATCTTCATGGGCTGCGTGTCCTAACGTGGGCCTTCCTTGGGCTGGACCAGGTATACCAATGTTAGTAGTCCCCAAGTGTTCAGTTGAATCGTAGATTCGGCTGGAGACTATTCAATCTTTTGGGTGCTATGTAATTGAGCCTATTTTACAAGGAGATGTGTTTTAGTTCATAGGGATTGTTGATGTGTGTGCCTGGCTCACCCGAAGGATCAAGGCCAGTTAACTGTCATAGGACAAAAAAACACGATATTCATCAAACTCGAGTCCTCGGGCTCGAATTCGGAACGATTGCTGGCGTGATTCGACTTAGGCCATTGCGGTCTTACAGGAGTCGAATCCCAATGTTTTTAAATGATGTACCCAACGCGTCCGTCAGGATTTTTATCGTGACTGTTGACACAAAAACTTACTAGCAAACCGTAGTCGGGTGCGTTGCTAGGCCGTCAGATGGTATCTGCAAGACTTATCTTTGCGTCGTAGACACAACATGCAAAGTTTTATCGCCGCGGAGGTGTTTCGGGTGGCCAAGGAGACTGTTTCTCACTTAGCGTTGGTTTGGGCAAAGTTGCCGAAATATCTTTTGTCGTATTTGATCCGAAGGACCTCAGTCGAATGATTCATAGGGTGCGTGACCAGCGCTCCCTATGGGAGTAGCCCCCGAGTGTCTGTTCGAGTCGTAGACTCGAGCAGAGTCTTTAGTTCAGTCGTTTTCAGCATTAATCCAGAGGACGCATTTTTTTGAATGTGAGACCAGCGCTCCCTATGGGAGTAGCCCCCGGGTCCGTACTGGAGTCGTATACTCGACGTAGGACTCGAAGATAATTTTGTGGTGATGTTACCTTTGCAATTGCACAGGTGCGTGGCCAGCGCTCCTGATAGGAGTAGCCCCCGAGTAGTGTCTCAAATCGCAGATTCGAGTAAGTACTTGTATGATCAGTCGAAATCTTCGAGCCGTTGCTAGCTTTGCCTTGATGATGTCAGTGCTAACGATTGGTGATATCAATCGTCTGCGGCAGCAGAAATGATGTGACGGGACGATCGTGGGTCCCACCGCCTGACTTGACGTTGACTAGTCATGCGTAGGCATGGCAAAAGTTACGGCGTCTCCTCGGTTTGCACGCGTAGTGGACGGCGTGCTGGTGATGGTCCGTTTTGATGCTAACACGTGTATGGTGAGATATGAGTTGCTCGCTAGGGCTTCCCAATCGACGGCTCCAATGCGTCGTCTTCGTTCCTTTATACCGCGGGGAATAACAGTGTTTTTACCCTTCGCCATTTGCTCTTGCCTCATCTCCATTGCCACCATTTTCATGAGTTCTTTTCTTCGTGTTGCGCACTGGACGTTATCCGCACCTTTCCTTCCTTATTCCTCAGTTTGCATCGCCGCACCCGCTCCAAGATGGGCAAGCCAAAGAAGACGGCAACTGCTGGAGCAGGATCAAGCTCCGTCGGCGCTGGCAAGAAGGTCGCCTCTACGACTCGCGCCACCGGCGGCGGGTGGAAGCGCACAAAGATGCACGAGGCGGATTTGCGCAAGCTGCGTGATTCCGGCCTTGTCTCCCAGGAGAAGGATGACGTCATCCTCCCCGGCCAAGAGTTAATTCCTCACCCACCCGAAGGGTTTCGGGTGATGTTTTACGCTTTTATCGTCCGGGGTCTATCTTTTCCCGTCCACGAATTCCTTCGTGGACTCCTTTTATTCTACGGGATTCAGTTGCATCATCTATCTCCCAACTCTCTTCTTCATATTGCTTGTTTCATCAATATGTGCAAGTGTTGGCTCGGTATCAAGTCGCACTTTCGCCTCTTCCGGAAACTATATTCCGTGAAGAGGCAATCAGGCACCGGTGGTGTTTATCCGCTCAGCGGCTGCATCATCTCTATTCGCTCCTCTGTCCAATTCTTCTCCTTTTCCATTTGCGGGTCCGTCCAATACTGGCGCCGGAAGTGGTTCTATATGTGCGACGTCAAGTTTGACGGGCAACATTTTGGTCTCCCCCTTTCGATTATGCACAGAAAATCACCCAAAAGAGGTCGTGGAAGAACGACGTCTTAGAGGGTGGAATGGAAGAGGTGGAGAAGCTCTACAAGCGGGTGGAGGCACTCCAGCTGGTGGCCGTCATCCGCACCTTTCTCAAGCATCGGGTACAGCTGCTCCAAGTGAGGGAGAACCCGATGTTTATGTATGCTGGCCACAGTGATCCAAGAAGGGTTTCGCCTGAGAAGTTGTCTTCGGGTGACCTTGATAGAGCTCTTCGGCCCCTGCTGAAGTTCAAGGCCGATGAGGACCTCCTGGGGAAATCCTTGACCTACCCGTTCAGTGTGAAGAAAGTAGTCCCGCAGGTGAAAACACTTGTAGTTGCGCGTAGCGCTATTTCGAGTGCTAGCTATTTGTTATTTGTACTGTCAATTTTTCATCTTCTTGTCTTTTATTTTCAAGACTTCAAGGTAGCAGGGATGACACCCCCTCTACCTGAGAAGTTCCCAGTTGCGCCGGATAATGAAGTGGAGGAGTCCGAATCCGAGCTTCCCCCGGCACGGTCTCCTACCGCGGAATCCCCCGAGCCGAGCGAAGGGCAGACCCAAAAACGCTCCCGGAGTGAATCTCCGTATGGAGCGACACCACCAACACCAAGGGGTCCGTCCTTGTAGGGGTACGGGTAGGCTACACTAGCGCAAATCAAAAATTTCTACCGCGTAAACCAGGATTACTGTTGTCATAGATCACGGTATTACCACTGGACGTGAAGTTGCGGAACTTGATGAAGCGCGTCGAGACAGTGCAGACGATCTACGTCTCCTCGTCGTTCTCGTCCCACGAGAATCTGCCCTTGCACGACTCGTCCAAGCGCTACAGATGCAGCACCTCCGAGGTATCCACACGTATAGGGTGGAACCTTCAGACGCCGAACTGCTAGGTCCGCGCGTGCAACACAGGCGTGAGGAGTGGCGGCTGGGTGGAATGGTCTAACCCTGGTCAGCACGCCCCCACCCTCTCTTATATAGGCGTCCCTAGTGGGCTTCTACATTAGCAGCCCATTAGAAGCCTAAGCCTGGTCTAATTTGGATCCAATCCTCATTAGGCTTCCAGCCCCTTAAGTGTGTGACCCTATAGGTTCATATATGTATAGACATGACACGAATACACTTATTCTGTCAATAGATGGTAGCGGCCTCTAGCAAGACGTGCCAACTCCTAAACGCATACAAAGATCATATCGGACGAACCATCACAAGGTTTAGTACATGTCTTTCCCTTTGCCTCACGATATTTGGTCTAGCTCCAAGCTGACCTCCCTTTCTCGATACTGTGATTCGGAATCCCTTTACTAGGTTAACTCTTAACTATGTAGCACGACCATGCATTTTTGGATCCGACCACTCGAGGGGCCCAGAGATATCTCTCTCAAGTAGAGAGGGGCAAATCCCATCTTGATTTACCATGCCTTGCAGCATGCTTCAGGACAAACCCGAAAGCTACCTTTATAACTACCCAGTTACGGAGTAGCGTCTGATAGCCCCAAAGTATGTCGATCCACATGTCAAGTACATGCGACAATCTCAGGTCTAAGGACACAACGTACACGATGTGTAGAGAGAGAGTTGCAACTAATTGCCAGTCTCGAGTTGGGTCAGTCCAACATAACATGTGTCCACATCATTGGTTTGACATCTCCATGTCTATGACTTGCGAAACATAGTCATCAACCAATCGATGTGCTAGTCTAATATTCACGTGTGTCCTCACATGAACTCCGACTAGGGACAACTATTAAATAACCATACAAGTAAAGAGTTTCACAAACAATTCACATAATTGACAATCAATACAAGTTGCCTGATATGGATATTCAAGGCATTACAATAACTCATGGATACATCAGAAATATAATCATCTCTATGATTGCCTCTAGGGGATATTTCCTTCAGTCCTTCCTCTAGCAGCATGGCGAGGATGAGGGTGCGCCGTATGTGCCTCTTCCTGCCATGCCCATTCGGTTGGTTGCCCCGCAACCACCGGCCAAGAAGAAGAAGGAGAAGGAGCCTCCTGTCTTCAACTTGTCGGATATCCAGTCATAAGTCGTTCTGCTTGAACCTTGTTACCTTATTCACATGCTAAGTATTAGCTTGTTATTGATCTGAAAAATGCTAGTAGTAATCCTTCGGAGGGGTCTCTTGATGGGGACACCGAAGAAGTCATCATGGAGTCGAAGTCGGCAGCTTCTTTTCCCCAGGTGGTGGCCAACTCCGAGAACGAGGATTCAAGCTCCGCGAAGCGGGATGCTCATGCACTCATGACTCGGAAGAGTATATGCAAACCTTCGGAGTCCA
Source organism: Avena atlantica (assembly GCA_910589765.1). Lineage (NCBI taxonomy): Eukaryota > Viridiplantae > Streptophyta > Magnoliopsida > Poales > Poaceae > Avena > Avena atlantica. Next base: position 152,948,525 of record OU342739.1, read on the forward strand.
TGCCTGAACACGTAAGTGCTTCTCTTTCTGTCTACATAGGGGAGCCCTCGAGTCCTTTATTCATCAAGCTTTTTTGCTTCTTTGTAACCTTTTGTCTGTGGCGCCCACCTCCTCATCCAGTACCATCTGTCGCTGGAGGGTGAGCTCAAGCAGCTCCAAGGTGTGTAGCTTTCTTCTTGGTTATTTTTCAAGTGCACCAAGTTTGTTTCTTGTATTTACCCGATATTTCTCTATGTTGTAGATGAGAACAACGCTGCTCCCCGTAGGCTGAATGCTCTCGAAAAGATCCTTGGACAGGCGGAGAAGAAGTCAGCGGATGGTGTGGAGGCTCTAGAGCGCCAGCAGAAGGAGGTCGAAGACCGTGAGCAATAGCTTGCGGCCGTTGCAGCTTCTCGGGAGAAATCCATGGCTGACAAGCTCATGGCTGCTGCCAAGGCTTTTTCTGGTAAGCTGCTCTTGTCTCCTTTTTGTGTCTTCCGTATCTTGGGGTGCTTTTTTATTTTTCCTCACTCGAATTTCTTCTCATTCTATTTATGCTAGATGCTTCTGGCACCTCATTTGATCGCGGCATGCTGGAGCATGGAGATTTCCTAGCAGATGCTGCCACAACGATCAAAGATTGCTTCTCTTCTTCCATGAGCTCCCTAGACAAGGCCAAGAAGGTGATGGCGCGCTTATACAAGGAGGTCAACCCCAAGGGCATTGACCTTGAGGACATCGAATCACTGCCGGATGCTCTGTCGGAGGACGCTCCGGCGGAGTATAAACGCAATCAGAAGGACATTGATGCTTCCATGGGTTTGGCCATGGGGATGGCGTCCAGAGCCAAGCTGGATCTGGCCCAGGTCACGTATAGGATGCTGACGGAGGCGGATGGATCCAAGGTAGCTTTTGCGCCCTTTACTTCCCACTGTAAGCATTACGAGACTAATCTCATCGACCTCCTGGTCGATTATGCGGCAAAGCAGCAGCGAGAGGCCAACAGTAGGAAATCTAGCTTCGAGGCTGCTCCGGGTGCTGGCGTTTAGGCCCTTGCATTGTAGCTAGTATAGCTTTTCTCCTTTTGTTGTCCCTTGTAATACCTTTTGAATGAACAAGTCTCACTTTTCCACGAGGTGGCTTTAGTTATGTATATGAGTCTATCTTTTTAACCGCTGTCAAAAGTGTTTGTGATATTCATATTTGCATGTTTACCCCTAGGGTCCTTCGGGTGAGGCTCCATTGATCACTCTTCATGCGCCTGATCCTCGCCCATCATTGGATGAGGCGTCGCAGTTTCCCTTCCTGCATGATCGCGTCCGCAGTTTGGAAAAAGATATCCTCAGCATCCGAGGTCATGCGGATGTGTGGAAGTCGAAAGCTAAGCGAGCCACTACCAGGGAAGAGTTTTTGCTTGGAGAATTTCGGCAGGTGGGTGAGCAGCTCCAATGTGAGTCCTCGTGAACCGATGCTCCTTCGAGTGTGCCTTATTTTATGCTGGCTCACCTCATGCTTGTGTAGTTGTGAATCTCATTCCGAGGGAAGAGAAGGAGAGCGTCGCAATTCGTATGAATTGTCTGACGCAATAAGAACTAGAGGCCGGTGGCTTCTTTTGGATGGATCGTGATCGATCTATCGTCCTTGCGAAGGTTCAAGATCATGTATACCAGGTTCTTAGGGTGCTGAAGTAGGCAATGTCGTCAATTGCGGCCATTTGGTCCACCATGTTTCCTCTAGATGATGCACCTTTTAGCTTTTTGGGTCTTCTTGGGAAGTTTCTGAATGTAGGCCATGTCAAGGAGTTGGTGCGCCACCAGCTGATTGCGGGGGTAAAGGCAGCCTTGTCTCTCATTCGACTGCATCGTCGTCATGTCAATCTTGCAGAGATAGCAGCTGGACCACCTCCTCCTCTAGGTGGAAATCTATGGGATATGCGCCCTCATTATACAGTCGTGGCGCAGTATGTCGAAGATATTGTAGATTTATTTGAGGAGCGGACGAATGTTATGCTCCAGAACAATTAGGTCATGTAAAGAAAACAAGATAATGTAAACTTTGTATTTATTCGATTGGGCTTGTAATGACCTTTGTAAAGTTTGTATGTGTTGGCACGTGGTGCGCTTGTAATGTGCATGTCCTTTTCATTAGCCTGACGTGGTCAGCTACTCAGGTGGTATGTATTGTTTTCATTCGACGAAGTCGTAAGGTGAGGCGCAGCCCCCGAGCGTGTTTAGCGATAAATAATGTAAGGAGAAAAGTTATTTGGGCCAAGTAACTTAGCTTTTATTCATTTTAAACAAGGAGGTACATTGTTCGGCTGAGTAGCCTTGGCTGAATAGCCTTATTGAAAGTAAAGGATAACTAGGGGTAGAAGCGTCGCAGTCGTGCGACGTTCCAGGGGTTGGAGTATTTGACTCCTTATGTGACGTCCATGAGGCGGTAGGCGCCACCTGGGATGACTTTGGTGACGATGTAGGGTCTTTCAAGGGTGACTCAAGCTTCTTGTGCCCTTCTTGCTTGAGTCGCAGAACGAGGTCTCCTTCGACGAAGGACCTTGGGCGCAGCTGGCGGTTGTGGTAGTTGCGGAGGCTCTGCTGGTACACCGCTGAGCGGGCCATGGCGACGTCGCGTGCTTCGTCGAGTGTGTCGACGACATCTTTAGTGCGGCCGATGATTCGGCTTCGCTGTAAGCGATGACCCGTGCGTCCTTGTGGCGTACCTCAGCAGGTAGCACGGCTTCGGCTTCGTGCACCATGAAGAATGGCGTGTAGCCAGTTGATCCATTTGGCATTGTGCACAGGCTCGAGAGGACGAAGGGTAGCTCATCTGCCTAGGCTCCCGCGAACCTTTCGAGTGGGCAAAGTAGGCACTTCTTGATGTCGTTGCCTATGAGGTCGTTCGCCTTTTCGACATGTCTGTTGGTCTGCGGGTGCGCCATGGAGGCGTATGATATGATGATGCCGAGGTTCCCGCAGAAATCTTGGAATTCCTTCGAGATGAAGTTCGAGCCGTTGTCGGACGCTGAACCTGTAGACAATGGACTCGAAAAACTTGATGGCAGTTTTGCCGCTTTGGTTGGTGACGGGCATGGCCTCGATCCACTTGGAGAATTTGTTGACTGCCACCAGGAGGAAGACGTGGCCTCCTGGCGAGGACTTTGGCAGCTTGTCGATCATGTCGAGGCCCCACTGGGTGAAGGGCCAGGCCAATGGTATAGGCCTCAGCTCGGATCCTGGCGCGTGTGGCTTGTCCGCGTACCTCTGATAGGCGTTGCACCTCTGGACTATGTCCTTGACGTCTTTCATTGCGGTTGGCTAGTAGAACCCAGCTCGTAGAGCTTTGGCAACTAGGGCACGGCTGCCTGCGTGATGACCATAGATACCCTCATGGATGTCTTGGAGGATGCTTTTGCCGTCACCGATGGTGACACATCGTTGGAGCACACCCGAAATGCTGCGCTTGTACAACTCGGCATTGATGATGGTGAAGGCTTTTGACCAGCGAGATATGCAGCGGGCATCTGTCAGGTCATCGGGCATCTGATCATTTATTAGGTACCGAATGTACGGTTGCGTCCATGTTTATTCAACTACCATGACCTGCATCAGGCTAACCAATTCGGCCTCTGTGTCGAGCTTCTCGGGTCCTTCTTGTCCTTTGGGTAGCATAGCCCCCGAGTGCTCTGCTTCTTTGGCTGAGCCTTTTGGGAATTTTCTCTTGATGGAGGGTACGCAGATTTGTTCGAGGAACACTCTGGGTGGCACCCGTGCGCAGGTGGAGCCAATGTTGGCGAGCCTGTCAGCCTCCTCATTGTTTTCCCTTCAAATGTGTCGAAGCTCGCAACCATCAAAGTCCCCTTCGAGTGAGTTGTAGAGCGTGCGGTACGTGATCATGTTGGTATTATGGGCGTGCACTGGTTCATCCTCTGCTACACGACAAGGTTTGAGTCGTCGTAGATGACAAGGCATGTTGCGCCGCACACCTTGGCCATCCTCATGTCATGGATGAGAGCTTCATATTCGGCCTCGTTGTTTGAGGTGCGGAATTTCATCGGAATGACATATTTCATCTTGTCGCCTTGAGCTGACGTTAGTATGACGCCGGCCCCTGCTTCGGCCTTGCGCTTGGAGCCATCGAAGTGCATTGTCTAGGAATGCGACATGTTCGAAGTATCCGACAGCTGGAGCTCCATCCAGTGGACGAGGAAGTCAGGGAGGACCTAGGACTTGATGGCGGTGCGCTGCTCGTAGATTATTTCTCGAGGAGACAACTCGATGCCCCATAAGGCTACACACCCCGTGGCTTCGGGGTTGTTCAGGATGTTCGACAACGGGGCGTCGTTGACGACCACGATCTAGTGCTCCTGGAAGTAGTGGCTCAGCCGACGTGCCGTCATGAATACGCCGTAGGCGAGCTTCTAGTAGTGAGGGTACCTCTGCTTTGTCAGGGTCAATACCCCGTTGAGGTAGTAGATTGGGCGTTGGACCCCGTGGGTCTTGCCATCTTCGGCTCGCTCGACCACGAGTACGGTGTTGACCACCTGATGTGTGGCTGCGATGTATAGCAGCAAAGGTTCCCGCTCCTTCGGTGTGACCAGGACAGGTGATGTGGAGAGAAGCCGCTTGAGGACTTCGAACGCATCGTCTGCTTTGGGTGTCCACTCGAATTTGTCCGTCTTGCACAACAGCTGATAAAAGGGGAGGGCCTTCTCACCATTAGGCTAATGAATCTGCTCAGCGCCGCAATTCGCCCAGCTAGCTGTTGGACGCCCTTGAGGTTCTTTGGCTTCTCCATGGACAGTATGGCCCTAATTTTCTTCGGGTTCACCTCGATGCCCCGTTGGGAGATGAAGTACCCGAGTAATTGACCAGACGGGACGCCGAAAGTGCACTTGTCTGGGTTCAGCTTGATCTTGTAGCGATCAAGGTTATCAAAGGTCTCGCGGAGGTCGTTGATTAGGGTCCTAGCCTCTCTGGTCTTGATTACTATGTCGCCGACATAGACCTGGATGTTGTGGCCGATATGGTCCTTCAGACATGCTTGCATGCACCTCTAGTATGTGGCACCTGCGTTCTTCAGCCCAAAGGGCATGGTGCTATAGCAGAATACCCTAAACGGTGTAATGAACGCTGTTTTCTCCTGATCTTCGACCTTCAGCCGAATTTGGTTGTAGCCTGAGTAGGCGTCGAGGAATGAGAGCTTCTCGCCACCTGTAGTGGAGTCGTTGATTTGATCGATCCTTGGTAGAGAGAAGTGGTCCTTGGGACAGTGTTTGTTGAGCGATGTGAAGTCCATACACATCCACAGGATGTCCGTGTCCTTTTTGGGGACCAGCACAGTGTTAGCCAGCCACTCGCTTTCTTTGATTTCCCTGATGAAGTTGGCGTCGAGTAGTCTGTTGACTTTGATTCCAATGGCTTTGTCTCTTGGCTCGGACAGTTGATGCATCGACTTCTTGACTGGCTTTGCATCTCGGAACACATTGAGTGTGTGCTCGGCGAATTCCCTGGGAACTCCTAGCATGTCCGCAGGACACCAGGCAAAAATTTCCCAGCGCTCACAGAGGAATTCGACGAGCGCACTTTCCTATGCGGGACTTAGGTTGTTGGCGATCAACACCGTCTTGGAGGTGTCCATCGGGTGAACCTGCACCTTCTTTGTGGTCATTGTGGAGTCGAACGACATGTCGGGTGCGTTTTGTCTGGCGACTGGGGGTGCCCCGTTGTCTGTCACCTCTTTGAGTCTCGTGAGCTCCTCCTGCATGCTGAACGACTAAGAGATTATGTTGAAGTCTCTGTTGCAGCTGTCTGACCTGGTGAAGCTTCCTTGGACGGTGATGATGCCCCTGGGTCCTGGCATCTTTAGTAGTAAGTACGTGTAGTGCGGTACTGCCAGGAATCTTGCGAATGCCACGCGCCCGAGGATGGCATGGTATTGTGATGGCTAGTCCACCACTTCGAACTATAGCCGCTCATGTCTGAAGTTTTCGGGCTGGCCGAAGATGACATTGAGCCATATCTTGCCAGGGAATATATGCCCTTCCCTAGGACTATGTCGTGGAACATCATGTCTGACTGCTCCAGGATGCACAGCGGGATCCGCATCGCTGCGAGTGTGCTGGTGAATATCAGGTTGATGCCGCTGCCGCCGTCTATGAAGACGTGGCTCATTTTGAATCCCCCTATCTGATCCTCGAGTACCAGGGCAGCGTGAACTGGGCGAGGGATCTCGCGTGGGTGATCTGAGCGGTCGAATGTGATGCATGACTTCGAGCTGCTGAGGTACTCAGGTATGGACGGTGGAGAGGTCACGGCTAGGCTGACTTGGCGGGTGATCTTCCTCCACACCCTATTAGTTGGGTGCCTCTTCTGGATCATCGGGGCTCCCTTCGGCTGAGGGTACCCATCTGCACCGTTGTTTGGTGCTGGTGCGACCGGCGGCTGCGACGATCCGCCGGGGGTGGTGGAGGAGCTCTGTGGGCGATGGCACCTTGAGAAGGTGTGAATCCGGGGTTTACCGGTTGGTGCCGCATTTGGGTGAGGCCCTCGCCGAGCTTCTGGAATTCTTGGCAATCCATGAGCATGTGGCTAGCCTTCTTCTTACCATGTTGTTTGTCGATGTAGAAGTGGATGGTGCAGGGACCAGACAGCCTGTCGTATGCTGAAGGCTCATCGTCGCGGTTGCGACGTTGCCACGTTTGCGTGGGTCGTCTGCTGTCGCGGTAATTGCTACCACGGTATCCGCTATTGCGGTTGCCGTCATCGCCTTGATCGGCGTATCTAGACACAACCATGTTGACTCTGTCGCGATCGTCATAGACGCGCAATCTTCTTTTGCTCTGGCATTCGCGCCTGTGGCCATAGTCATCTTCGTCATCCGAATGCATTCGGTTGACGGAATCCTCGCCATCTGCCCATTGGTTGGCGATGTTCATGAGGTGGTCAAGTGTTTTGGGCTAGACGCGCCCGAGCTCCTCCTTCAAATCTGGGAGCCTGGCACCGTCCTTGAAGGCGTCGATTGCTCTTTCTTAGGAGATGTGTGCGGTTGAGTTCTTGATGTGGGAACAGCATAGTATGTACGAGCGGATGGACTCGTTGGCCCGCTGGGTGCAGGCCTGCAGCTCTTCGATTGAGGCTAGCCTCTTGCTGGTCCCCTTGAAGTTGCGGATGAAGCTATACGCCAGCTCTTCCCAGCTTCGGATGGAGCCGGAGGTTAGGCTGTTGAGCCAGACCCTGGCTGCGCCTGTGAGCTGTAGCTGAAGGCACTGTAAGGCAGTGTTCTTGTTTCTGTCATGGAGCTTGACCAACGACAGGTGATCGTCGAGCCAAGCCTTTGGCTCTTGCGTGTCGTCAAACTTTGTATTATCCAAAGGGAGCTTGAAATTTTTCGGCATCCGCGTTTGACGAACGGATCTGCTGAAGCATCTGGATCCACATAGCTCTCTATCGTACTCCTCTTCAGACTCGGTTGAGCACGCGCGTTTAGCACGTGATTTGTTGATATTGCATTGGGTGAGCTTGTTGCGAGCATCGTCGTTGCTGTTGTGGCATCATGGGTTCCGGTGGTACCGGGGCAGGTCGTGCTCCTCCTCGTCGGATGAGGGTGTGCAGCTTCGAGTGAACTGGACCGCAGCTTTTTTTTCTTTGGCTCCGCAGGAGTTTTGTCGTAGAGCGCAGCTCCGACGAGTCCGAGGCCTGCTAGTGCAAACTTATGCATTGCGTTCTTCGGGTCACCCGTTGGAGGCGGATTGGACGGGAGATAGGTGGTGGCCGCCATGATCACGGCCTATGGTGTTTTCGGCATGACGTTGTCGTGCGAGTCCATCGTCATGAAGGACGTGTTGATGGCCCTGGTGACCTCGTGTCATGCGGCGGGGTCCATGCGCTCCATGCGGGAGCGGTAATTGTTGGTGTTGTTGCCATGTGAAGTGGATCCGCCAGCGATGGAGAGCGTAGCTCGCCACGCGCTGGACTCTGCAGCTACCTACTTACGTTTTTTGAGCTCCTCCATCAGCTTCACCTACCGATTGTGCTCATCGATCAGGAGGAGGTGGTATGCCATCAGCAGGTCCCGGGAGGCATACACATGTAGGATTTTGTTGCCTTGCATGGCTTCGCGTTCTTGGCGCCAGCCTTCCTCGTTGAGGTTGATCTGGTCGTAGGCGCGATTGATGCCCTCTGTGGCTCTATTGGTCGGGTTTCCCCTGTTTCTCTCGTTCTCAACCTGCGGGTTGGGAGGGGGATTGGGGGTATGGCACCCGAACCCAGTGGCGGGTCTACTCCGTTGTTGGCATTGCCATCATGGATGGTGGCGCACAGGTAGCACTCACGGAGTGGGTCGCTACTACCGCAACTCTCAGATCCAGAACCGTAGGTTCCTTCATCCAAAGGGGGACCGCATAGATCGGAGTTGCAGCAGCTGCTATCATTTGAATCGCCCGTCATCGTTGATGTGCGTAGGGCGCCGATGGGCAGGACCCACAAAACAGGCCTGATGTATGGAAGTGGAACCTGCTCTGGGAGGCGGAGGGTGCCAGTCTACCGCACCTAGAAGAAGAAGCTCTAGAACAGCATATCGAGCCCGTCGCCTACGGACTCGAAATCTTTCAGGGTGGCCGGCGAGTGGGCGGTGAATTCGAAGGCGCCGAAGAGGAGGTGACTCTCCGTTGCTGATGAACCATAGATCGCTCTGGATGGAACAGTCACGACCGCACGATCAGCGTCCCCGCTTCCCACAGACGGTGCCAATTGACGAGGGTTCGACTCGTCAAAGCCCATTGTTATGGAATTGGTTTTTGGAGAAGATGGGGATGCTAGAAGTGGCGGAACGGTTAATAGACAAGCAACGCAGGGACTTGAGATTTACCCAGGTTCAGGCCACCGGAGGGAAAACTCTACTCCTGCTTGTTTGCTCTTGATTACGGTAGAACCAAAGGTTACAGGGGTGCGCAGATGCAATCTGGCGTGGAGGTGTGTATGAGATGAGTTGAAGATCCTTCTCGCCGTACCCTCCTGTCCTTTATATAGATAGGCTAGGTCCCGGGGCAGGTCGAGTCGGTTACAAATTAGGGTTGATACCCTTTGAAATTCTATCTAATCTAGACTTGTCCTCCAAGGAGTCGAAATCTCCATGGGCTTAGGCCACCCGAAATCTTTATGGGATGTGTGTCCTAACGTGGGCCTTCCTTGGGCTGGACCAGGTATACCAATGTCGTGCACCCGTAGGGTATATCCATGTCAACACAAACTCAAGACTTTGCCCCAACTTACAGTGAGGTTGTCAATCTCACTGGTTTTCTAAAAACAAAGGATTAAACGTATAGTGTGGAAGGTAATGGTTGCTGGTAGAAAGTAAACGGTAATAGTAGATGATGTAACAATGGTAAAGATTGGACCGGGGTCCACAGTTCACTAGAGGTGTTCTCCTTAAGATAGATAACATCCTGGGTGAACAAATTACAGTGGGGAAATTGACAGGACTGAGCAAGGCATAACAATGCAAATACTAGACATCATGATTCCTATGAGATTTGATTGGGCATTACAAAAATATACATAGACCGCCATCCAACTGCATCTATGACTAATAATCCACATTCAGGTTATCATCCGAAACCCCTCTAGTATTAAGTTGCAAGCAACTGATAATTGCATTAAGCAATGTGTGTAAAGTAAACAATAAAATTGTTCCATGAACAAAAGATTGTTGTTTTCTCCTAGTAGCAACAACACATCTACAACCTTAGATATTCCTGTCACTTCCCTAGATTACTAGAGGCATGAACCTACTATCTAGAATAAATACTCCCTCTTGGAGTCACTAGCATCTACTTGGCCAAGATAGCTACTAGCAAAGGAGAGCATGCAAGATAACAAACAACACAGACATGATAGAATCAATAACCAATAAGACATTATAGAATCAATAATCAATCTGACATAGTATCTCAATATCCATCGGATGCCCGCAAACACAACATGTATGATTACAAATATATGATCTTGATCATGAACGGAGCTCACAAGATCTAAACATGATAGCACAAAGGAGGAGAAACAACCATCTACCTACTGTATGGACCCATAGTCCAAGGGTGAACTACTCACACATCATACCGAAGGTTGGATGAAGAAGGCCTCCGGGATGATCTCTCCTCTCTGGCAGGGTGCCGGGAAGAGCTTCAGATCCCCGCGATCTAGGCACGATAGTGGCGGCGGCTACGGACTATTTCGTGGAGATCTGATCTCGTGCTTAGGGTTTCTGCATCGAGGGGATTTTATAGGCGAAGAGGCAAGGCAGGAGGGCGGCCAGGGGCGCACACCATAGGGCGGCGCGCCCTAGGGTGGGCCCGCGTGGCCCTAGGGTGTGGCCACCTTGTGGCCCCCCTTCGGCTGCCCTTTGGTCTCTGTGATCATTCCGGTAATAATTTAGTCCCAGAAAATGTATAAAAATAGCTCAAAGTGTAGACAAAGCAAAGCAAAGTTGATAGTAAACAAGCATGGAACATCAAAAAATATAGATACGTATATGACGTATCAAACATCCCCAAGCTTAACTCCTGCTCGTCCTCGAGTAGGTAAGTGATAAAAAGAAAAAAATTGAGGTGACATGCACCATCACAATGTTGATCAAACCATTTGCAAAGCATTGAAAGCTGGGATCAAAGTACTCTAAACATGAGCATGAAAGATGAAGTTCTAACAATAAGACAAAGAAACTATGTTGCAACATGAAAGGATACAAACAAAGATCATGAATAATAATGCATTGAAAGAGGTCTGTTTGTTTCACATATAGAAAACATACCATAGTGCTATTCAGCATGTCCCTCATGGAGTAGCAAAACATAAATGCATGGGACACCTTCAAAGTTCATAAGGGTGACTAGATACAAATAGTTCAAGAACAAGCAATATTAACATGATGAATCAATCAATAAGTTTTGGGACAATGCACATAGAACTAAGAATGACAACTATGCTCTCGTAGTTGGTGCATAAAGAAAGAAGGTGGAGACTCAATATAAAAGTAGGAAAAAAGGCCCTTCATAGGGAAGCAGGGATTTCAAGTTTCATAAAGAGCTTCCAAAAATGGTACTTATTATCTTTAAGCTCTCATTGCCTCTATCATAAGCATCTTAAAGTGATTAAGGTTAAAGTGAACAAATTATGGAGTATATGCTTGACAAATCATAAGTTGGCAATCTCGTGTCCCTTAAGTACGAGGGTCGTTCCTCATGCTACTCAACTTTAGTCACAATTAAGTTCTTTTCACTTTAAGTATATGTGTATCATAGATAACCGCCAACGGGGTACCCCTTGCCCCATGACATAGGAGCTATCCCATATCAAAATGACAAGGCAAAAGACAGTGAGAATCTCAGCAATGCTTTTATTTACCATGAGCATGGTGCATATTTTTTATTTCTCTCTCTCTTTTTTTCTATATTTTTTCTGAGGATGCTTCATGGATTGCTCACTATGGTGATGCTGCAAGTTTCCACCATGATTAGGCATGGCTTAGGCTAGCGGCCCAGGCGTTTCTCTAACAAACATACATAACTCCATGAACTTACAGGCACCCCTTTTATTTCACACCGCCGACATCCATAAACAAAAGAGCATGATATCAACTGGGTAATATGTACAGGTGTTGAAAGTGTTCCCTGTGATAGCACGGTTATGCTAATTCCCAACTTATAAGTGCAAGCATATACATCATAGATGACACAATGGTTCAAGTTTATTAGGGGCAATAAAAATAAAGTGTGCATCAAGTTTGTGAGAGCTTTAATCACTGATTTTCACATAACAAGTTTAATTTGGAAGATAGATAAAACAAGAATATACTTCGAATGGTGTAACACACCATGCATAGGAATTTATAGTCGACTCTTTGGAATAACTTGGTTTCTTGGGAGTTGGATGCATGAGTATATCTTACTCAATACAAGTTGAGTCTAGCAAAAGACTGGGAGCGACCAAGTAAGAGAGCAATAATAGCCATAATCATGCGGAGCAACAAACATTATCGATCAAAGCATAAAGTGGTACCACAAGTCAAAAACTGAATGATCATAGAGGCTAAGGTGACTGGTTCATATTCATAATATGGTGTGAGCATATGCCAAGTCAACCCAAACAAAGCATCAAATGAGAATACCACAATATTATGCTTTTGTATGCTAAAACAACGCATGATTCTTTCAAGGCACATTAAGAAATCTCAATTGTTTGGAACAAGTGATGATACAGCAATAATCACTAAGCATAAGGTCAAAACAACATCTAGCATGACATGATAAAGTCTAAGCCACAGAAAAACCAAGCTCCCTTTTGTACCACTCAAGCATGAAACTTTCTACTCTTTTCCAACACCAATCAACTTATTTGAAACAACATAGTGAAAGCGGGGGTCCAACTACTTTATTCAAGAAAACTAAACAAACGAAAACCAAAAACAAAAACTAATACGCTCCAAGATCAACACAACAGTGCATGAAATGATAAAAACAAAGTGTCTAGAAAGAGACCTAAGATTTTTATTAATAAATAAGGGGATGCCTTGGGCATCCCCAAGATTTGATGCTTGTACCTCTTGAATATTTCTTGGGGTGACACGGGGTGGCATCCCCAAGCTTTAGATTTTGTCCATTCTTAATCTCATCACATCATTCTTCCCCTACACTTGAAAATTTCCTTCATACAAAACTTCACACAATCTTCATTAGCAACATTAGTGCATTCAAGATAATAAACCTTTGGGTTTAGTTTCAACACAGAAAAACTTTCATTAAAAACACAAGATATTGTATCAATTCCTTCAAAAAGTTCAAGTGATCAAGAAGAACTAAAAAAGAAAACAATAAAGATGCAGATGGAAATAATGGCAGAAATCTGTCAAAACAGACCAGCAGGTATAAACCGATTTGTTCAAAGACCTTATGTTGCTCAAATCGAAAAGTGCTGAACTAACGAAAGTTATATAACAACCTGGGGAATTTACTCAGAAAATTATAGCTGAATACTACATACAGAGATTTTTCACGAATTTTTACAGTGAAGCACAAAAATATTTTCCAGGACAGCAACTTCCCCAAATCTTACTTCTCGCTCATTAGAGGTTATTCTTGGCACAAAAATCAAACAAAAATGATAAGTAGAGGTTATTACAAAAGTAATAACTTCCAAGACTCAAGAAAACTATTGGGTTATCTCCCAATAAGTACTTTTCTTTAATGCCTTTAAGTTAGGCACAAGAAGCAAGAATCAAGTATTTTCAAATGAAGAAGCATTAACATCAAATTTTGCTTTCAAAGGAGGAGCAAAAGGTAACTTCTCTCTCCTTATAGGGAAGTGTTCTATACCTTTCTTGAATGGAAATTGATATTTAATGGTGCCTTCTTTCATATCAATGATGGCACCAATAATTCTAAGAAAAGGACTTCCCAAAGTAATAGGACAAGAAGCATTGCATTCAACATATAAAACATAGAAATCAACAGGGACATAGGCGTTGTTAACCATAATAAGAACACCATTAATACTCCCCATAAGTTTCTTTTTAGCATTATCATCAAGTGGGACATCTAAATAGCAATCTTCCAAAGGTGGCAAATCAAGCATTTCATAAATCTTTCTAGCCATAACAGAGACACTAGAACCAAGGTCACATAAAGCTTTGAGATCAAAATAATTCAGTTGCATATTGATGATGGGTTCCCAACTATCTTCTACTTTCCTAGGAATAGAAGCTTTGTGTTTCAATTTTTCTTCCTTAATTTTAATGAGAGCATCTGTAATGTGTTTTGTGAAAGCCATATTCATAACATTAGCATTAGGACTTCTAGAAAGCTTTTGTAGGAACATAATCACTTCAGAAATATTGCAACCATCAAGATCAAACTCAAACTTAGCATCACAGGTAGTATACTTATTGTTTCCCATATTTCGAAAAATGTCAGTGTTCTTATTGGGTTTAGGCATTGTTGTAGATGGAATGGGGGCTTCTTGTTGTTTACTAGCATCAACAATGGTGGTGGTAATAGTACAAATACTATTGTTTCTAGAAATTTCATCTTTTCTTTCCCACTTAGCATGCAATTTAGCTAATAGTCTAACATTTTCATCAATAGTAACTTGTATGGCATGAGTAGCAGCAAAGGTATTTTCCATGGTTTCAGGTTTAGTAGCCATTTTTATTACTCAAGAAGGACTGTCCTTCAAATAAAGATGAACTATTTTTCTCAACATTCAAAAGCTTTTCCTCCATAGTCTTGTTGAAAGTAGTTTGTTTACTAATAAAGTCTTTCAGCATGAATTCAAGTTCCGAAGGAGCACTTCTATTGTTGTTGTAGGAATTTCCTTAAGCATTATCATTATTGGGAGGATAAGGCCTATAATTATTGTTACCGAAATTATTCCTATAGGCATTGTTGCTAAAATTATTATTTCTTATGAAGTTCACATCAACTTTCTCTTCTTGAGCAACCAAAGAGGCTAAAGGAATATTATTTGGATCAATATGAGCTTTTCCATTAACAAGCATAGACATGATAATATCAATTTTATCACTCAAGGAGGAGGTTTATTCAATAGAATTGTAACATCCCTAAAATCATGTTTTCAAATATTTCATATCATGCATGCATGCATATCATTTAGGGATCAAAACTCAAACTCATTTGAAAGAAAACAGAACTTGGGAGCTATGATTTTATGTAATCAACATTAAATCAAATGCTACTCTCCAATGAGAGATTATTTGTTCAAAATCAAATCTTGTTGCTCTCAGATTGTTTTGCTTGATTGCTAGTGCTTAAACCAAAATTTACAAAACAAATATGTATTTAAAAACCATTTTCAAAACTTGTTCAAATCAAGTGCTATGTCACTGTTTATTTTGTTTGATCAAAGGGACCAAGCTAATACAGAGAGACCACATGATTTTATGCCCATAATTATGAGTGTTACACTCTACAAAAATTCAGAAAAAGGTTTGAATTCAAATGGTTTTGAATCATTTGAAAATGTTTCCTGAAAATCAATTTAGAAAAAGAAAAGGCATTAGAAAACAGCACTGGGCCTGGCGCCACCTTTCCAGCCCAACAGCAAAAACGGCCCAAAAGCCAGCCCACCCGGGTTTCCCCCTTCTTTCACTCTCACCCGCACTCGCTCTGCCCCGCTGACACTGCCACTGGGCCCGAGCCAGGTCAGCATCTTCTTCTCCACCCCGCGCGCGCAGACCCTGTCGCCACCGTCGTTTCCTCCAGAAACTCCGCGTTGATTCCTTGCTTAATTAGCATTGAACCACTGCTTAACTCCCTCGCCCCTCCTGGCTACTTAATCACCTCGCCACTGCGGTCATTTCCCCCCACTCAATTTCCTCTGGACGCCGCCAGGCTGCTCGCTTTCCTCTCCACATCGCTGCTGCCCCGACGAACTCCGGAGACCGATTGTGGTAAGCTTCGTGCGCTCCTCCCTCTTTGGTTCACGCGAGCTGCTTCGCAACCATCTTGCGCTCCTTCTGACACCCTTAGTTCGTCTTGTACTGCCCCAGGTCATCGACTCCAACGAGCACCGCAACCTCCCGACGCCATCTCCAACTCCGGCAAGAAATTTCGTTGAGATTCGACCGCCCCGTGCTTTCCCTTTGACTCTATCTTGTTCGCCTGATCGATGCGCACATGCTGATGCCCTCCGTTTGTGTTAGGGCGGATTAGAACGTTGCCAATGTCGCCGTCCACCTAAGCCCGACGCTGTCCTCGACTCCGACGAGCTCCCACGGCCACAGCAGCACGGCCCTTCGCCAACCGAGCACACGTTGAGCATCTCCTCCTCACGGCGATTCTGGTGAGCAACCTCCCACCTCCCCGCGCTACCTAGTTCGCCGGCTCCGCCGCTGACAGAGCGCGCCGCCGCCTGTCGCCGCCGCTAGCGCCGCCACTTGTTGGTCAGTTGCTTAGGGCCGTTAGATTTTGATCCATTGGATGCGATAGATCATAGCCGAAGGGGTAAGTTTAGATCTGAACCATGCGTTTTAGTTAGATCCAACGGCTCGGAAGCGCGATCCAGCGCGAAGCGGTACCAGCCAGTAAGGAAGCGCCGCGTGGCATGTCCTTCGTTTTAAAATTCTGATTTAAATCTATTAGATGTTTGAACTTGTTTAATTCATAACTTTTGATTCCCACGTCCAAATTTGACAAATTTTATATCAATGGAATCAGGAGAGAAAGCCCTTTCCATTTATGCAATGTGTTTAATGTTTTGCTTCTGTTAAAATGGGTGTTTTTGCAGAAACATTTGTAGGCACAATTTGGGTATAACAATTATTTGGGAAATGTTTTAATGTTCAAATAAAGGTTGTTTGGCAAGTTTTGAACTTGTTTATGAATCAGTACTGTGCACTTGTCTTGTTGAGTACAGAAAATCATCACATATTATATTTCATGCATCCATATATTTTTTGCTTGTATTTATTTTGTATGTGATTTGGTGCTATCATTTTATGTGTAGATTTTGGTGCAAATAGTGATTGTGATTGTGAGGATTGTAGATACTCTCCAAACTACCAAGGCAAGTGGTGCTTCATGATTTTATTCCTATGTTTTCAAATATGCATTAGGAATATTTTGCTAGTCTTGCATGGATATTTTTGATCTATATTCTAATCTTGGGAAATCCTAGTAGTTGTAGAATTGCTAGAAACATTTCTAAGTCTTATCAATGCCATGCCAAGCCTAGCTAGTAGCAACCAAGGGTGGTTATATTCATGCTATGAATAAATATTTTTAAGTCTTTGGACTATGTTTTGCTTAATAAAACAACTAAGTGAATGAAACACCTGGGTGGAATGGAAGGAATGGTTTATGTTGAGTGGTTACACAAGGCCCATTTCTATGGTTTACATTGTGTATCTCACTTGTGGAAAGCCACCCAGGAACAAAGGGATTTGAGAGGCCAAATGTTAAGAAGCTTCTAGTGCAGCCACTTGGCAATATGTGCTCTGCCTGGATCATATAGGTTGCAATAACTTAGCCATTTGGACAGTTGGTGGTAGTGGGATGATAGGTTGGAGCGCGTCCATTTGGTCTAAGGGAAGGCTTTTGAAAGGTCTTGTCTTGGTGAAAATCAAGTCTTGTGGGGAAAGTGCACAACCTCTGCAGATGGAAGAATCTAAGTACTTAGCCATGTCCTTGGTAATGGACAACTTGAGCATCAAGACATGGAAGCTATCAAGAATCTCCTCATCCCAATTTCTAAGTAAAAACTTGTGGTTTAACAAGGGTGAAGGACCCCAATGTCTATTGGTGGTTCCTTGGGAAAGATTTTGACAAAGAAAAACTTAGTGTTTTCAACTAATAGGCAAAACCAATTTTGAGCAAAGCAAGCCTAAGCTACACTTAGCCAAATGCATATAGTATCTAGCTACCAATATTATACTAAGGTATCACTTGCCAATACTATTCCAATGTATTGACCCACTATGGCTGTAACTTGTGATGTTGCAGGTTATTCTGATGATGATTAGGAGTCATGAGTCTACACTCAACATGCTTGCCTGTGGCACATGAAGACGAAGACTTATTTATCTTATTATTTATGAGAACTCTTGTATTAGGCATGTGGCCATGGAGTTTGTATAAGACTATGTTTGTCTCTGGAATGATATGTAATAATGACCTTTGTTTCTGTGTACTTCATCTTAAACTGTGGATGCTAGCATTGATCCAGGGACTAGCATTGAAATCACAGGGATCCTTTCCTTCACAAAGGAGGGATCTTACATATGGTATCAGAGCACTGTGTTTCCTGTAGGATTATGACCCTAGGATGGGAAACCACTAAGGAAAATTTTCAACAAACTTCCACACTTGTCTTATTCTTCTAGTAAACTTTTCTAATATTCTTTGATAGAAGGATGCATTGTTAGTCTTTAGATTAGAAAGTGAAAGAAGAATTGAGCCTTTTTAGTTGGACCACCACACTCATCATTACATTTCCAAAATTTGACTAAGTTATATTGAAACTAGGTTGTTTGTGTTATGTATGCCATGACTTGTGTGTTTTGATTTCCAAAGTTATGCATGTGATGCCTTGTCTTGTAAATTGTCTAACTTTTTTTATCTCATAAATAGATGCCTAATGTTACTATCAGCACGGCTGAAGAGTTCAAGGGAACTCGTTTTGGCCCTCGTATTATTGAGCTCACTAGTCTGCTCAATCTCCCTCTTCCTACTATCATGATGCTTCCCCTCACCAAGTTTCAGAGGAAAGACCTTTGGGGCTTCAAGGTTAATCAGCCAGGACGCCAGACTAAGCCAGCCACGGAGGCCATCATGTTCAAGCTCATGAATGATGACAAGGAGAGAGGCCTTGAGGTAGTCATGCAGGATTTGATTGGACGTTTACTAGGGAGACACTCTCGAGAGGTTAGGGGTACTCACTTCCACACCTTTGGTAGACGTGATGATGATGGTGAGGCCATTGACTTTGAGGATACTTCGAGAGAGACGGCAGAGCCGATTCGCCTATACCTCAAGGACTTAGAGGTTCTTCTTAGGCACATAGACACTGATAGGACCAACGTCATGCTTAGCAATGACGAACTCCAGGTGCAGCTTCGTGAGAAGGACAAGCTCTTCGCGGAGCAAGATGAGATAGTCAAAGAGATGGAGGCCAAGTTTGAGAGTCAGGAAAGAAAGTTCAAGAGTCAAGAGAAGCGAGTCCAAGATAGGAACAAGAGGATTCGAGACATGACTGCAGAACTAGAGTCCAAGGACTTCGAGCTCGAGCATCAGCAGACCGTGATTGAGAGGCTTCTTTCACAGAAGAGGGCTCTCAAAGCCAAAGTAGAGACCTTGACCACCAATGTCGAGGAATATAAGACCGCTATGGAGAATGCAGGTCTTACATTTGTTGATGAGGAGGTTGATGCCGAGGAGTAGTGATGACTACTCATTTACCTTTATTTATCATGTCTTTGATTATTGAGTCGCAATGACCATCCAACATGTGGATGGCTTGCTATTGGTGTGTTTACCTTGCAAACTTGCTGTCTATGTTGTTGAACTTTTATTATTATGATGCATGTTTAGTGATTGTTTATGTGATGTATTGTGCATGTTAGCATCTATGGGTATCTCATTCTTATCTCTATTGAACAAACCACAGATGCCTCCCCGACGTGCCAATCCCAACCCAAACAACAACAACAACAACAACAACAACAACATCACTCCTGAGATGCAGCAAATGATGACAGCTCGGACTCAGCTGATACAAATGATGACTACGTTCATCCAGAATCAGAACAACAACAACAACAACAACAACAACAACAACAACAACAACAACAACAACAACAACAACAACAACAACAACAACAACAACAACAACAACAACAACAACAACAACAACAACAACAACAACAACAACAACAACAACAACAACAACAACAACAACAACAACAACAACAACAACAACAACAACAACAACAACAACAACAACAACAACAACAACAACAACAACAACAACAACAACAACAACAACAACAACAACAACAACAACAACAACAACAACAACAACAACAACAACAACAACAACAACAACAACAACAACAACAAAAAACAACAACAACAACAACAACAACAACAACAACAACAACAACAACAACAACAACAACAACAACAACAACAACAACAACAACAACAACAACAACAACAACAACAACAACAACAACAACAACAACAACAACAACAACAACAACAACAACAACAACAACAACAACAACAACAACAACAACAACAACAACAACAACAACAACACAAAAAACAACAACAACAAAAAACAACAACAACAACAACAACAACAACAACAACAACAACAACAACAACAACAACAACAACAACAACAACAACAACAACAACAACAACAACAACAACAACAACAACAACAACAACAACAACAACAACAACAACAACAACAACAACAACAACAACAACAACAACAACAACAACAACAACAACAACAACAACAACAACAACAACAACAACAACAACAACAACAACAACAACAACAACAAACAACACACAACAACAACAACAACAACAACAACAACAACAACAACAACAACAACAACAACAACAACAACAACAACAACAACAACAACAACAACAACAACAACAACAACAACAACAACAACAACAACAACAACAACAACAACAACAACAACAACAACAACAACAACAACAACAACAACAACAACAACAACAACAACAACAACAACAACAACAACAACAACAACAACAACAACAATCAGAACAACCCACCGGGTTTTGACATGCTTACCAGGTTCTTAAGATTGAGGCCAGCAAAGTTCTCAGGAACTACTGATCCTATGGTGGCCAATGATTGGCTATGCTCTGTGAATAAGGACTTGGTAACTGTTGGTTGTACCGATGAAGAAAAAGTCAGATTTGCAGCTCACTTGTTGGAAGGACCAGCAGCCACTTGGTGGTATAACTTCCAGATCACCACTCCCATTGAGGATGTGACATGGGCTATCTTTGAAGATGGTTTCCGTACTGCTCACATCTCATACGGAGTGATGAGTTTGAAGAAGAAAGAATTCCATAACTTGAAGCAGCGCCACCGCAGCGTGGCTGAATATATTGAGGAGTTCAACAATCTGGCGCGATATGCACCGGATGAAGTTGACACTGATGCTAAGAGGAAGGAAAAGTTCCTTGAAGGGTTGAATGATGAATTGAACCTGCAGTTAGCTGTGGCCTATGCTCCCACATACCAGTCTCTTTGTGACAAGGCTGCTATATTGGAGAGCAAGATGAAACAAGTTGAAAGCAGGAAGAGAAATCACTCTGACAAGCACAGCTCGGGATCGTCTCACAAGCGTTCCCATTATGATGACAGTGGGAGTTCTGGATCCCACAAGCATGGGAAGTTCAACAAGCACCACAACCACAACCGTTATCATGACAACAAGCACCACCGTAGTCATGACAACGATAAGTACAAGAATAACAAAGGTGGATATAAGAGTCACCACAGTGGAAGTGGAAGTGGCAGTGGAAGCCATCCTGTCAAGAAAGATCTTAGTCAGGTTGAATGTTTCAAGTGCAAGAAAATGGGGCATTATGCAAATGAATGCCCAGAAAAGAAAGTTGAAGGACCAAATAAGCCCAACCCTTTCCAGAAAGGGCAAGTGAACCACATCAATGTGGAGGAAATCTATGAGGAGCCATATGCTGTTGCTGGTAAGTTCAAACTCAATTCTATTCCAGCACTTGTTCTTTTTGATACTAGAGCCTCGCATTCATTCATATCAAAAGCATTTGTTGATAGAAATGGGTTTCCAACTGAAAACATTGGGTGTCCAATAAAAGTAAGTTCTCCAGGTGGAGATATGATAGTAAGTCTTGGATGCCGCGATCTAGTGATAGAATTTGGAAAGCATAAGTTTCCAGTGAGTCTGATAATCCTAGATTCCCAAGGACTGGATGTAATTTTGGGAATGGATTGGATGACCAAGTATGAAGGAGTATTAGATTGTGCTAATCGTACTGTTGCACTCACAACCCCGGAAAAGAAGCGGATTAGATTCAAGTCTAACTTTGAATCAAAAGGGAGTAAGCTAAATTCTCTTAAGGGGGTTAGCATAGAAAGTGTGCCAATTGTGAGTGAATATTCGGATGTGTTTCCGGAAGAATTGTCGGGAATGCCACCAGATAGAGATGTGGAGTTTCTTATTGATTTGCTACCAGGATATGGACCAATAGCAAAGAGACCGTACAAGATATCAGTGGATGAGTTGAAAGAACTCAAGAAGCAACTTGGAGAACAGTTGCAGAAAGGATTTATCCAACCGAGTTCTTCATATTGGGGAGCACTAGTTTTGTTTGTGGAAAAGAAAGATAGAAGTCAAAGGTTATGCATAGATTACCGTTCACTCAATGAGGTGACTATCAAGAACAAATACCCTTTGCCTAGAATCAACGACTTGTATGATCAGTTAGAAGGAGCTTGTGTGTTCTCAAAGATTGATCTCCGGTCAGGTTATTTCCAGCTCAAGATAAGGGAACAAAACATACCTAAAACAGCTTTCACCATAAGGTATGGATTGTATGAGTATACCGTAATGCCATTTGGTTTGACCAATGCACCAGCATACTTCATGAATATGATGAACAAGGTATTCATGGAATTCCTTGACAAGTTTGTTGTCGTATTCATCGATGACATTCTAATCTACTCCAAGAGCAAGGAAGAGCATGAAGGACATTTACGTTTGATACTTGAGAAGCTTAGAGAGCATAAGCTGTATGCCAAGTTCAGCAAGTGTGAATTTTGGTTAAATTAAGTTGGATTTCTTGGACACGTTGTGTCAGAAGATGGTGTAGCAGTTGATCCTGCCAAAATTTCAGCTGTAACTGAATGGGAATCTCCTAAGTCAGTAAAAGAGGTTCGTAGTTTCCTAGGCTTAGCAGGTTACTACAGAAGGTTCATTGAGAATTTCTCCAAGGTAGCTAAGCCTATGACAGAATTGCTAAAGAAAGACAAGAAATTTTCTTGGTCTGAAGGTTGTGAACTCAGCTTTCAAGAATTGAAGAAGAGACTAGTGACAGCACCAGTCTTATGTTTGCCAGATTTGGAGAAAGATTTCTAAGTATATTGTGATGCATCTCATCATGGATTAGGTGCAGTACTTATGCAAGAAGGGAAAGTTGTGGCTTATGCCTCGAGACAACTCAAAACTCATGAGGTAAATTACCCTACTCATGATTTAGAGTTAGCCTCTGTTGTCCATGCACTCAAAACATGGAGACATTATCTTTTGGGAAAACGTTGTGAAGTGTTCACAGATCATAAGAGTTTGAAGTATATTTTCACCCAGAAGGAAATTAACATGAGGCAAAGAAGATGGCTAGAACTCATCAAGGACTATGACTTGAGTTTGCAATACCACCCCGGTAAAGCAAATGTTGTAGCGGATGCTCTAAGCTGTAAGGTTTTTGTGAATGGCCTTACTAAGGGAGAATTGCCAGATGATCTGTGTGCCCAATTTAGAGATCTCAGATTGGAGATTGTGCCTGAGGGACATCTCATGTCCTTGGATGTTCAACCCACTTTGTTGGACAAGATCAAAGAAGCCCAAAAGGCAGATAAGGAAATTGAAGAGATTAAGGAAAAGATTGGCAAGGGAAAAGCCAAAGGATTCCATGAAGACGAACAGGGTACTTTATGGCATGGAAAACGTATCTGTGTTCCACAAGATCCGGAGCTTCGGAAACTGATTTTACAAGAAGCACATAACTCACCATATTCTATTCATCCGGGTAACACCAAAATGTACATGGATATGAGGGAAAGATTTTGGTGGAATAACCTCAAGAAGGACATCACCGAACATATTGCTTTGTGTGATGTATGTAGTAGAGTGAAAGCGGAACATTAGAAACCAGCAGGATTGTTACAACCACTACCTATTCCTGATTGGAAGTGGGATAAGATTGGTATGGATTTCATCACCGGATTGCCAAGGACCCGGTCAGGATATGATTCTATTTGGGTAGTGGTGGATCGCCTAACTAAAGTGTCTCATTTTATACCCGTGAAGACAACTTACACAAGTGCTAAGTTAGCCAAGATCTATATGAGCAGAATTGTATGTCTACATGGAGTACCCAAGAGTATTGTGTCTGATAGGGGAACCCAATTCACTTCTCATTTTTGGAGGCAACTACATGAGTCATTGGGAACGAGGTTAGAATTCAGCACTGCATTTCATCCTCAAACTGATGGACAGACAGAAAGGACTAATCAGATTCTTGAAGTTATGTTGAGAGCATGTGCTCTAGACTATGGAGCCAGTTGGGATGAAAGTCTGCCTTACGCAGAATTTTCTTACAATAACAGCTATCAAACCAGTATTGAGATGGCACCATTTGAGTTTCTCTATGTAAGAAAGTGTACCACCCCATTGCTATGGAATGGTGTGGGAGAAAGAAGTTTGTTCGGACCAGAACTAATCAAAGAGGCTGAAGAGAAAGTCAAGCTAGTCAAAGACAGATTGAAGATAGCACAGTCCCGACAAAAGAGCTACGCAGATCCTAAGCGTAGAGAAGTCACCTATGAAGTAGGTGATAGAGCTTATCTTAGAGTGTCACCACTTCGTGGAGTGAAAAGGTTTGGAGTCAAAGGAAAGTTGGCCCCACGATATGTGGGACCATTCAAGATTCTGAGCCGTAAAGGAGAAGTAGCTTATGAGATTGAATTGCCAGAGTCTTTGTCAGCTGTTCATAATGTGTTTCATGTGAGTCAGCTTAAGAAATGCCATCCAGAAATGGAAGAGACTTCCTTGAAGGATACTATACCTTTGGAAGAGGTCCAATTGGAAAGTGATCTCACTTATGAGGAGAAGCCTATCAAGATTCTTGAGACTGCAGAAAGAGTTACTCGGACTAAGACTATCAAATTCTGCAAAGTTCAATGGAACCATCATTCCGAAGAAGAAGCAACATGGGAAAGAGAAGATGATCTTCGGAAAGACCACCCTCACCTATTTGCTAGCCAATCCGAATCTCGAGGGCGAGATTCACCTTAAGGGGGTTAGATTTGTAACATCCCTAAAATCATGTTTTCAAAGATTTCATATCATGCATGCATGCATATCATTTAGGGATCAAAACTCAAACTCATTTGAAAGAAAACAGAACTTGAGAGCTATGATTTTATGTAATCAACATTAAATCAAATGCTACTCTCCAATGAGAGATTATTTGTTCAAAATCAAACCTTGTTGCTCTCAGTTTGTTTATCTTGATTTCAAGTGCTTAAACCAAAATTTACAAAACAAATATGGATTTAAAAACCATTTTCAAAACTTGTTCAAATCAAGTGCTATGTCACTGTTTATTTTGTTGGATCAAAAGGACCAAGCTAATACAGAGAGACCACATGATTTTATGCCCAGAATTATGAGTGTTACACTCTTCAAAAATTCAGAAAAAGGTTTGAATTCAAATGGTTTTGAAATCATTTGAAAATGTTTCCTGAAAATCAATTTAGAAAAAGAAAAGGCATTAGAAAACAGCACTGGGCCTGGCGCCACCTTTCCAGCCCAACAGCAGAAACGGCCCAAAAGCCAGCCCACCCGGGTTTCCCCCTTCTTTCTCTCTCACCCGCACCCTCTCGGCCCCGCTGACACTGCCACTGGGCCCGAGCCAGGTCAGCATCTTCTTATCCACCCCGCGCGCGCAGACCCCGTCGCCACCGCCGTTTCCTCCAGAAACGCTGCGTTGATTCCTCGCTTAATTAGCATTGAACCACTGCATAATTCCCTCGCCCCTCCTGGCTACTTAATCACCTTGCCAACACGGTCATTTCCCCCCACTCAATTTCCTCTGGACGCCGCTAGGCTGCTCGCTTTCCTCTCCACATCGCCGCTGCCCCGACGAACTCCGACGACCGATTGTGGTAAGCTTCGTGCGTGCCTCCCTCTCTGGTTCACGCGAGCTGCTTCGCAACCATCTTGCGCTCCTTCTTACACCCTTAGGTCATCTTGTATTTCCCCAGGTCGTCGACTCCAACGAGCACCGCAACCTCCCGACGCCGTCTCCAACTCCGGCAAGAAATTTCGGTGAGATTCGACTGCCCCGTGCTTTCCCTTTGACTCTATATTGTTCGCATGATCGATGCGCACACGCTGATGCCCTCCGTTTGTGTTAGGGCGGATCAGAACGTCGCCAACGTCGTCGTCCACCTAAGCCCGACGTTGTCCTCGACTCCGACGAGCTCCCACGGCCACAGCAGCACGCCCCTTCGCCAACCGAACACACGTTGAGCATCTCCTCGTCACGGCGATTCTGGTGAGCAACATCCCACCTCCCCGTGCGACCTAGTTCACCGGCTCATCCGCTGACAGATCGCGCCGCCGCTGCTAGCGCCGCCACTTGTTGGTCAGTTGCTTAGGGCCGTTAGATTTAGATCCAGTGGATGCGATAGATCATAGCCGAAGGGGTAAGTTTAGATCTAAGCCGCGTGTTTTAGTTAGATCCAACGGCTCGGAAGCGCGATCTAGCGCGAAGCGGTACCATCCAGTAAGGAAGCGCCGTGTGGCATGTCCTTCGTTTTAAAATTCTGATTTAAATCTATTAGATGTTTAAACTTGTTTAATTCATAACTTTTGATTCCCACGTCCAAATTTGACGAATTTTATATCAATGGAATCAGGAGAGAAAGTCCTTTCCATTTATGCAATGTGTTTAATCTTTTGCTTCTGTTAAAATGGGTGTTTTTGCAGAAACATTTGTAGGCATAATTTGGGTATAATAATTATTTGGGAAATGTTTTAATGTTCAAATAAAGGTTGTTTGGCAAGTTTTGAACTTGTTTATGAATCAGTACTGTGCACTTGTCTTGTTGAGTATAGAAAATCATCACATATCATATTGCATGCATCCATATATTTTTTGCTTGTATTTATTTTGTATGTGATTTGGTGCTATCATTTTATGTGTAGATTTTGGTGCAAATAGTGATTGTTATTGTGAGGATTGTAGCTACTCTCCAAACTACCAAGGCAAGTGGTGCTTCATGATTTTATTCCTATGTTTTCAAATATGCATTAGGAATATTTTGCTAGTCTTTCATGGATATTTTTGATCTATATGCTATGCTTGGGAAATCCTAGTAGTTGTAGAATTGCTAGAAACATTTCTAAGTCTTATCAATGCCATGCCAAGCCTAGATAGTAGCAACCAAGGGTGGTTATATTCATGCTATGAATAAATATTTCTAAGTCTTTGGACTATGTTTTGCTTAATAAAACAACTAAGTGAATGAAACACCTGGGTGGAATGGAAGGAATGGTTTATGTTGAGTGGTTACACAAGGCCCATTTCTATGGTTTACCTTGTGTATCTCACTTGTGGAAATCCACCCAGGAACAAAGGGATTTGAGAGGCCAAATGTTAAGAAGCTTCTAGTGCAGCCACTTGGCAATATGGGCTCTGCCTAGATCATATAGGTTGCAATAACTTAGCCATTTGGACAGTTGGTGGTAGTGGGATGATAGGTTGGAGCGCGTCCATTTGGTCTAAGGGAAGGCTTCTAAAAGGTCCTGTCTTGGTGAAAATCAAGTCTTGTGGGGAAAGTGCAAAACCTCTGCAGATGGAAGAATCTAAGTACTTAGCCATGTCCCTGATAATGGACAACTTGAGCATCAAGACATGGAAGCTATCAAGAATCTCCTCATCCCAATTTCTAAGTAAAAACTTGTGGTTGAACAAGGGTGAAGGACCCCAATGTCTATTGGTGCTTCCTTGGGAAAGATTTTGATAAAGAAAAACTTAGTGTTTTCAACTAATAGGAAAAACCTATTTTGAGCAAAGCAAGCCTAAGCTACACTTAGCCAAATGCATATAGTATCTATCTACCAATATTATACTAAGGTATCACTTGCCAATACTATTCCAATGTATTGACCCACTGTGGCTGTAACTTGTGATGTTGCAGGTTATTCTGATGATGATTAGGAGTCATGAGTCTACACTCAACATGCTTGCCTGTGGCACATGAAGATGAAGACTTATTTATCTTATTATTTATGAGAACTCTTCTATTAGGCCTGTGGCCATGGAGTTTGTATAAGACTATGTTTGTCTCTGGAATGATATGTAATAATGACCTTTGTTTCTATGTACTTCATCTTAAACTGTGGATGCTAGCATTGATCCAGGGACTAGCATTTCAATCACAGGGATCCTTTCCTTTACAAAGGAGGGATCTTACAAGAATTTACCTTCTTACCATATGGTGCTCTCTCAGTGTCCCATTCAGAATAATTAACCATCATGTTATCAAGGAGCTTTGTTGCAGCACCCAAAGTAATGGTCATAAAGGTACCTCCAGCAGCAGAATCCAACAGATTTCTTGAAGAGAAATTTAGTCTTGCATAAAAAGTTTGGATAATCATCCAAGTAGTCAGTCCATGAGTAGGACAATTCTTTACCAAAGATTTCATTCTTTCCCAAGCTTGGGCAACATGTTCATTATCAAGTTATTTAAATTTCATTATTTCACTTCTCATAGATATAATCTTAGTAGGAGGATAGTATTTTCCAATAAAAGCATCTTTGCATTTAATCCAAGAATCAATGCTATTTCTAGGCAAGGATAGCAAACATTCTTTAGCTTTTCCTCTTAAAGAGAAAGAAAATAATTTGAGCTTAATAATATCTCCATCTACATCCTTATATTTTTGCATCTCACAAAGTTCAACAAAGTTATTAGGTGGGCAGTAGCATCATTAGAACTATCACCAAAAAAATGCTCTTTCATAACAAGATTCAACAAAGTAGGTTTAATTTCATAAAACGTAGCATCAGGAGCAGGTGGAGCAATAGGTGTGATACGTTGAAAACGTATCTATAATTTTTGATGCTCCATGCTTGTTTAGTATCCACTTTGCTATGTTTTGTCTACACTTTGAGGTATTTTTGTACACTTTGTGGAACTAACCTATTGACAAGATGCCATAGTGCCAGTTGCCTATTTTCTACTAGTTTTGGTTTCAGAAAGCTAAAAAATGAATATTCTCGGAATTGGATGCGATAAAAGCCAAATTTCATATTTTTACCTGAGCGATACGGAAAATCGAAGACGAGACGGAGGAGGAAACCAGGGTGGCCACACCCTAGGTGGACGCGGGCCCACCCTAGGCCTCCCCTACAGGGGGTGTGGGCCTCCTGGATCTCCACCGACCTTGCCTCCTGCGCCTATAAGAAGCCCCCGGGGAGAAAACCCTAAATAATCCATCATACTTCCAAAAAAAGTTCTACAGCGCCACCACCACCAAAATGAAGATTCGGCAGATAGAAAGTCTATGTTCCGGCACCCTGCCGGGATGGGGAAGTGCCCCCGGAGACATCTCCATCGATCTCCATCGCCATCTTCATCACCATTGCTGATTCCCATGATGAGGAGGGAGTAGTTCTTCCTCGAGGCTAAGGGCTCCACTAGTAGAAAACAGGCCATCCGTTCGCGCCCCCTCAGAGCATTAGTCCTGGTTGCGCCACGAACCGGGACTAATGCTGGCACGCGTCCCGGTTCGAGCGGGCACGGGGCCCGGAGGCATGCATCCCGGTTGGTAAGGGGGCATACGTCCCGGTTTGTAACACAAACCGGGACTAAAGGTTGGGCGTCAGCCACGTGGCGTGGCACACACCTTTAGTCCCGGTTTGTGTTACAAACCGGGACGTATGCTCTCGCCCTCTATAAATGCAACGCCCCAGCCCTCTGCCTTCACTCTGTTTTTTCTTGGTGGAAGGTGTGAGGGGTGTGCTAGTTTTTTTCCCATGCATGCATTCAAGGTGTTTGATGAAATGTTTGAGTGAATTATCATGAAACACTTGAGCTTTCTCCTCTTTATTTTCCTCGATCGAGGTTAGCAATCTTATCTTTTCTCTATCATTGATACAATGCATGTGTCGATGTGAATTGGTCATTTCACTATTTATGATGTCCTGTTTTTTGATAAACTTACTTATATGATGCAGATGAACGGTCGGGAATGGATGTACGGTGACTGGCGCGTAGCCGGGTATATGAAAGGCGTGGATAAATTTATTGATGTGGCTACGGCAAACAAAGAGAATGGTTTTATACGTTGTCCATGTGTTCAATGTCGGAACAACAAGGAGTACTCTTCCTCGAAAATCATTCGCGGCCACCTGATTATGAAAGGTTTCATGCCTAACTATAATTGCTGGACCAAGCACGGGGAAAGAGGGGTTATGATGGAAGATGGTGAAGAAGAAGATGATGATAACAACTATCATCATATGTTTCTTGAATACAGTGATACTGCAATGGAAGACAATGGAGAGGAAGGAGGTGAAGAACGGGCATCAGATGAGCCGGCTGATGAACTTGGTAGGGTTATTTCTGATGCAAAGCGAGACTGTGAAACAGAAAATGAGAATTTGAAGTTAGAGGGCATGTTAGAAGATCACAAGAAATTGTTGTACCCAAATTGTGAAGATGGCAGCACAAAGCTCGGTACCACACTGGAATTGTTGCGATGGAAGGCAGAGTGTGGTCTAACTGACTCCTCATTTGAAAAGATGCTGAAAATAATGAAGCCGAAGTTTCCAAAACAGAACGAACTTCCCAAGAGTACCTACGAATCAAAGAAGACTCTTTTTCCTCTAGGATTAGATGTGCAAAAGATACATGCATGCATTAATGACTGCATCCTCTACCGCGGTAAGGAGTATGAGAATTTAGATAAATGCCCGGTATGCAATGCATTGCGGTATAAAATCAGACGAGATGACCCTGGTGATGTTGAGGGAGAGCCCCTCCGGAAGAGGGTTCCTGCTAAGGTTATGTGGTATGCTCCTATAATACCAAGGTTGAAACGCATGTTCAGAAACAAAGAGCATGCCAGGTTGTTGCGATGGAACAAAGAAGACCGTAAGAAAGACGGGAAGTTGAGACACCCTGCTGATGGGTCACAGTGGAGAAAAATCGAGAGAGACTTCCCAGACTTTACAGGTGACGCAAGGAACTTATGGTTTGGTCTAAGTAAGGATGGCATGAATCCTTTTGGGGAGCAGAGCTGCAGTCACAGCACCTGGCCTGTGACTCTATGTATCTACAACCTGCCTCCTTGGTTGTGCATGAAGCGTAAGTTCATTATGATGCCAGTGCTCATCCAAGGCCCGAAGCAACCGGGCAACGACATTGATGTGTACCTTAGGCCATTAGTTGAAGAACTCTTATAGTTGTGGGGCAAACCAGGTGTACATGCGTGGGATGAGAACAAACAGGAGCCATTTGATCTACGAGGGTTGTTATTCGTAACCATCAATGATTGGCCTGCTCTTAGTAACCTTTCAGGACAGACAAACAAGGGATATAAGGCATGCACACACTGTTTAGATAAGACTGAAGGTACATATTTGCATAAATGCAAGAAGGTTGTGTACCTAGCGAATCGATGATTTCTTCCGACCAATCATCCTGTAAGAAAGAAAGGCAAGCATTTCAAAGGTGAGGCAGTTCACCGGAAGAAGCCTGAACTCCCTGCTGGTGATGATGTATTTGGTATGGTCAAGGACATAGAAGTAATCTTTGGAAAGGGTATCGGCGGTCAATCAGTTCCGAACGACATCGCTACAGGACACGCACCCATGTGGAAGAAGAAATCTATATTTTGGGAGCTGCCATACTGGAAAGTCCTGCGTGTCCGCTCTTCAATCGACGTGATGCACGTGACGAAGAATCTTTGCGTGAACCTGCTAGGATTCCAAGGCGTGTATGGGAAGACAAAAGATACACCAGAAGCACGGGAGGACCAACAAATTATGAAATACCCAAAGAACATGCATACACAGAACAAGACGGATAAAGGGCGTCACTTAAGTCGTGCTAGCTATGCTCTTACCAAAGCAGAGAAGGAAATCTTTTTTGAAGTCCTATACAGTATCAAGGTGCCGGCAAGCTTCTCATCTAATATAAAGGGGATAATAAATATGGCAGAGAAAAAGTTCCAAAACCTGAAGTCTCATGACTGTCACGTGATTATGACGCAGTTGCTTCCGATTGCATTGAGGGGGCTTCTACCGGAAAATGTTCGAGTACCCATTGTGAAGCTGTGTGCATTCCTCAATGCAATATCTCAGAAGGTAATCAATCCAGATATTCTGCCAAGGTTACAGAAGTATGTGGTACAATGTCTTGTTAGTTTTGAATTGGTGTTCCCACCATCCTTCTTCAATATTATGACGCATCTCCTGGTTCACCTAGTGGAAGAGATTGCCATTCTCGGTCCGGTATTTCTGCACAATATGTTCCCCTTTGAGAGGTTCATGGGAGTCTTAAATAAATATGTTCATAACCGTGCTAGACCAGAAGGAAGAATCTCCAAGGGATATGGAACAGAGGAGGTCATTGAGTTTTGTGTTGACTTTATTCCTGACCTTAATCCAAATGGTCTTTCTGACTCGCGGCATGAGGGAAGACTAAGTGGAAAAGGCACGCTGGGAAAGAAAGCAATGATATGTAGGGATGGGGATTCTTTCACTAAAGCACACTACACAGTTCTACATAATTCCACCTTGGCAGCTCCGTATATCGAGGAACAAAAGAATATTCTATGCTCCAAAAACCCGGGGAAGCCTGAATCACTGATTACAGATGAACACATGAAGTCTTTCGGTGGTTGGATGTGGACACATCTCTTGAATGACACCACTGTTGGAGATCAGCTATACTTGTTGGCCGCGTCACCATCTTCTACTGTATTGAATTTCCAAGGGTACGAAATAAATGGGAATACATTCTACACGATCGCCCAAGATAAAAAGAGCACCAACCAAAATAGTGGTGTCCGCTTTGATGCAATAGACGAGAATGGACAAAAGGACAAATATTATGGTTACATAGAGGAGATATGGGAACTAGAATATGGAGTCTCTTTTAAGGTCCCTTTGTTTCGCTGCAAATGGGTCAACCTGAATGGGGAAGGGGTAAAGATAGACCAGTTATACGGAATGACAACAGTGGATCTCAACAATCTTGGTTATAGAGATGAACCATTCGTCCTAGCCAATGATGTGTCTCAGGTTTTCTATGTGAAGGACATGTCCTCCAGACCGAAAAAAAGAAAAAATATGCAAACGAATACATCATATGATGAGCCAAAGTGTCACATAGTTCTTTCAGGGAAAAGAAACATCGTGGGAATCGAGGACAAGACAGACATGTCAGAAGATTATAATAAGTTTGATGAAATTCCGCCCTTCACAGTGAAAACTATTCCAAGCATTCCATTAAGTAAAGAAGATGCTCCATGGTTACGTCTAAAGCGATCATAAGGAAGGACATATGCCAAGAAGTTCATGCTCATATTATGTAACTCTAGTTCATGTCTTTCGCGGTTTGTGGCTTCACCGAAGGATATCTTTCGCGGTTTGTGGCTTGACCGGGACTATATATAGGGGGGCCTTTAGTCCCAGTTTTGTAGTCTCAGTTTTTAATATTAATAAATTTCTTGAGTGTTAGTACCATTTTGTGGCTGGACCGGGACTATGAAGAAGTTGTCCCGATTCGTACTTACCATTAAGATCTGATCTCCAAACGCGCGTGGTCACATATTAGGGAGTGCCTCTATGACCAGTTTCTTGGATATGCCGGAGGACTGGGATCCGGCGGCATCTCCCTGAAACTGGTCGTAGTGGTGTCCCTGCTCTCGAAAACCATCTTGCAGCTTGTAACTTCTCTAACTAGATCAATACACCTGGGAGCTAACTAATTTCACATATTAGGGAGTGCCTCTATGACCAGTTTCTCGGAGATGCCGGAGGATTGGGCTTCGTCGGCATCTCCCTGAAACAGGCCGTAGTGGTGTCCCTTCTCTCGAAAACCATCTTGCAGCTTGTAACTTCTCTAACTAGATCAATACTCCTGGGAGCTAACTAATTTCACATATTAGGGAGTGCCTCTATGACCAATTTCTCGGAGATGCCGGAGGACTGGGCTCCGTCGGCATCTCCCTGAAACTGGCCGTAGTGGTGTCCCTGCTCTCGAAAACCATCTTGGAGATGCCTCAAACTGGCTGGAGGACTGGACTCACAAGGATGCCTATTTATAGTACAAGCAGCTCGGCATAGTGTCGACGCTTACGAAATAATGTCGACACTCACCCCTATTATTAGTGCTGAATCGTGTTTTGTCCCGGTTGGTGTCTCCAACCGGGAATAAAGGTTCATCTTTAGTCCCGGTTGGTGACACCATCCGGGACAAGGTACATGCCGCACGACATAATGTCGACACCCACCCCTATCATTAGTGCTGCCTGGCCCAGCCTACCGAAATCCCTCCAACCGGGACTAAAGATGAACCTTTAGTATATTGAAAATCCGAACAATGAAAATCCTTCGCGTGGTGTCATATTATGTTACATAATTGAAAAGGAAAAATACCAGACTTGGTATATTGATCATGTTTCGAAAAAACCTTCACAAAATGACCTATCATGTTCGAGGTTTCATGGCTTTCGGTCCAAATGACCGATGTTATGTGCTGAATCACGGCATAGTTTGTGATGTTGTGCCCATATTATGCATGCGTGTGGACATTGGTATGGAGAACAATGTTGCAGGAGGAAGTTTTCCTTTTTGTCGCACGGAAAAGCCCTTTTCCATTTTCTGAGCGCAAAACGGGTCGTTTTGTGAAGTAACCACCAAAATGCCGTCTCAGAATGCTACCGTCCCATTTTCCTAAAATACTAGACCACCTTACATGGACTATCTCCCAACCGGACATCTCAAACCTTTTCGTCCATCCCGGGTAAAAAGGACAAATGTCTGCCGAATCGGCAGGAAGTGGGTCCGGTTTGTACTATAGGTACATGATCTATCGCCCGTGATTTTTTGAAAAAATCATTTTTAGACTCGCAATATGTGGTTTCTTTAGAGATCCAATGCAAGTTCTAACGATGCTCGTCCCCTATCTTCATGCACACCGGTTCGACCATAGTTAGAAATTCACATAATTCAAAACGGACATCATAAATTCAAAAAAAATCCGAACAATAAAAATCCTTCGCGTGGTGTCATATTATGTTACATAGTTGAAAATAAAAATACCAGACTTGGTATATTGATCATGTTTCGAAAAAACCTTCACAAAATGACCTATCATGTTCGAGGTTTCACAAAATCCCGCCATTTTTTCCCGGCATTTCTCCCGCCAGTTTTTCCCGCCAGTTCTTCCCTCCAGTTATCTTCCTGCCATTTCTCACTATATATATGTAGGGTTGGCCTCCATTGTCATTGCACATCTCTAGACTCATATCTGCAACCTCATCACTCTTTCCCATGACTTCCACCGTAGCACTAACTCCCAGGGAGGCGGAGGCGCTTTGTGCCTCGAACTACTCCTGCCCTCCGGGCTACTGTGTCCCCGTCGGCTGGATGCTGAGCGCCAGAGGCGTGCCGGTTCCTCCTGTCCCTCTAGGTGTGGCGCGTCGGATGGCCATCACGAACCACTACTACTTCGAGCTCACGCCGGAGAAGCGAAGGAATCCCAGATGGCATCCCGACTATTTCCCGACTTGGGAAGCCTTCTTCGTGGATCGGCGTGAGAGGACGCTCGCCAGGCACGAGGAGGATGGCCCACCTCCTCCGAACTTCAATGAGACCGGCCGTCGGTTGTGGTGGCGCGGTCGGACTCTCCAGAGCATCATGTCCTACGACACGACCGCCGACTCTAGCCCCCGCCTGCGCTACCCTCAAGTCCAGCCCACTCGTACTCAGCCTTCAAGGTTCAACTACGGCGACCCCGACGACGGCAGCGACGACGGCCGCGGCGAGTACGACGACTACAGTGGCGAGTATTACAGGTGTAGGCAGGAGCATGACTGAATCACTCCAACATTGCAAAACAAG
Organism: Avena atlantica; assembly: GCA_910589765.1. Lineage (NCBI taxonomy): Eukaryota > Viridiplantae > Streptophyta > Magnoliopsida > Poales > Poaceae > Avena > Avena atlantica. The sequence goes on from OU342739.1 coordinate 152,983,977, forward strand.
TTCGACCGATTGTGGCTTAATCTGGCCATGTATCTTAATTTTCAGTTCTTCTATGTAACTTTGTTTTAGTTGTGTTATGTACTTTAATTCCAGTTCTATCCTAATAAAATTTTCTTTCCTCCCATTATTTCCCGCCCATTAATATATAAAAAATATAAGTTAATTCAAATCCAAATTAAAACACAGAAAATGGTTTTGAATTATTTAAAAATAGAAAATGGTTTTGAATTATTTATTCAAATCGAGACACTTTTTATGATTAAAGTTTTTCTAAATTCCAAATTAATATTCAAAAAATATAAGTTAATTCATTATTAATTTTAAATGGTTCATAGTTTAAATGGTTACACTAATTATTTTTTAAAAATAGAAAATGGTTTTGAATTATTTATTCAAATCCAGACACTTTTTATGTTTAAAGTTTTTCTAAATTCCAAATTAATATTCAAAAAATATAAGTTAATTCATTATTAATTTTAAATGGTTCATAGTTTAAATTGTTACATTAATTATTTTTTAAAAACATAAAATGGTTTTGAATTAGTTATTGAAATCCAGACACTTTTTCTGTTTAAAGTTTTTCTAAATTCCAAATTAATATTCAAAAAATATAAGTTAATTCATTATTAATTTAAAATGGTTCATAGTTTAAATGGTTACATTAATTATTTTTTAAATATAGAAAATGGTTTTTAATTAGTTATTCAAATTCAAACACTTTTTATGTTTAAAGTTTTTCTAAATTCCAAATTAATATTCAAAAAATATAAGTTAATTCATTATTAATTTTAAATGGTTCATATTTAAATGGTTACATTAATTATTTTTAAAAACAGAAAATGGTTTTGAATTACTTATTCAAATTCAAACACTTTTTATGTTTAAAGTTTTTCTAAATGCCAAAGTAATTATCATTTTAAAAAATTACAAATTTAAACCCCAAAATAAAAAATAAGGCGGGAACAGAGAGAAAATTGCTGAATTTTTTTGAAAACAGGGTCATATGTCCCAGTTGGTACCACCAACCGGGACTAAAGACCCCTACGCGCGCCCCTTGGGCTGATGCAAAAATAGTGGACTATACGTCCCGGTTGGTGGCTCCAACCGGGACGTATGACCCTTTAGTCCAGGTTGGAGGCTCCAACCGGGACTAAAGGCCCTTCGTTTATAACTGGCTCGCCTCCTCTTCTTCTTCCCCATCTCACTTCTCTGCCTCTCACCGACGCGCGCACAAGAACCGCCCCCGACGTCGGCAGGCTGCCCGAGGTTGTCGCCACCCGCGCGTTCCGTCCGCCACCACCGCTGCCTCCGTTCGCGCGCGTCCCGGCTACTTTTCCCCCTCACGCGTGACCTCAATCGCCTGGATTGGAAGCTCCGTCCGTCGTCTGTCTCTGTCGATTCCGGCGTCTCCCGAGCTCGCCCGGCCTCACCACCACCTCTGTTGTGTTCCTGGTGAGCTGCTTATCCTCTCGTTGCTCTTCTTTCTCTCCCTCTCCTCCTGTACTATTCTCCCCGTGTGTGCCCGACGCTGCCGCCGCTCGAGCTCGACGGAGGCGACGCTCTGGTGACCAAGAAGGAGCGGCACCGCCACTCTCTTGATCCCTGCATCGCCCTCTTTCTAACGCTCCCATCCGCGCGTCCAGGTGTGCCCGCTATCGCCGTCGCTGCTGCTGCCTGGGAGATCACCGCCAGCGTGACGTCGTGCTGACGTCACTCGTGCATCACCTTGCTCGCGTGGCAGCTGATGTGGCCTAGGGCCTATCAGTCAGCCTCAGTGGGTAGGCTCATATGTGGTATAAAAATGATCTGATGCGTGTGTTGACATCAGCATGCGTGGAGGCTGAGTTGGCACTGGGGCCCTTCTGTCAGTCTCACTGGCTAGGGGTCGCCCTGGTGTAAAAACTATTTGCCTTTTTTTTAATGCCAGAAAATGATTTAATATTGTAAAATCAATAACTTATTGTTTGTAAGTCAGAAAAATACAAATAATATATCAAATTGTTCAGAAAAACGAAACCTATCTATTTAACCTATAATCATGCATTGTTCAACAACTTAAATGACAAGTATAATTAGAATAACAAATGCACCCCTCTCATATGTTCCGGAGTTTCCCCGAGTTAGGGTTCTCACCCCCCGGAACCCCGATTAAATCGTCGAGCATGTCTTAGGGTTACATTCCAATGCAAATTAACTTGTCATATCATCATACTTGCTTGAGCATTGCATCGATGCCATGTGTTGAACAAGCTAGGCGTTCGGTTCTTCGCGGTAGAATACGAGATCGAGATCAAAGACCGAGGTCAACACCATCGAAGATTGAAGATTTCTTGATAGCCATCGCATTGTAGATGCTTAGCCATGATATTAGTTGTCACAGACCCCAGTTGAATCGATGTTGCACCTAGGGTTAGCCGATGTGTCCTCGCCAGGGCATCCCGAACCCGAGGGTTGATTGATTGCCGCCTTTCTTTTCGGTATTGGTTCTTCGTGATAGGATCTGAGCCCGATGGTTTCTCCGAATTAGGGTTTCTGATATTGTAAATTCATTTTTATTATTGTGTATGTATATATTAGAGTTTCTCTGAATTAGGGTTTATATCTCTCAACACCGTACCTAACATTATCCCTTAGCCGCTTTGACTTATCCATTTTTCCACCTATGCAGAAAATATGGACCCACACGACAGAGACGAAGAAAAGGAAGAGTTGATCCAAGGTGTGATCCGCGGGGAAGAAAATTTAGATGTATCGGCGTTTCTGAACAACTCCAGTGAGGGTGATCCTCTTTTTGTCGGAAGAGACGACTTGTTTGAGGTTGAAGGTGATGCCTTCCGTGAGGGAGAAGGCGATGCCTTGTGTGATCGAGAAGACGACCGCTCCGGCGAGGTGCATGTAATATAATTAATTCATTAATTAATAATCTGCTATCTATATAGAAATAGTAACGACGATCTTTCTTCTTTTAGCCCTCCGCATCGAAGAAATCTACTGAAAAGAGCAGATGAGGCCCAACCAAAAAGTTGGAAGACCATAGAGGTTCAGGATCGAAGATGTCGCTGAAGACGGCAAACCGACGGCTCCCGTAGTTGTCGCAAACAAATTTGTGGCACAATGCGGGTAATCGTTAGGGACTTAATCCCGATCACCATTCGAAATTGGAATAGGCCTGCTGATGCGGAAGAAGAGGGAACATGTTTATTTGTCCCTAACCACGCCAAAGATTTACTATGGAAGAGGCTCATGGTTAATTTCAAACTACCGAAGATAGAGCTGGATCCAAATGCGGAGGATCCAGTTGAGGACGCCTTAGAACATGGGAGAGCCATGGAGGCTAAGGTCAGGGAGTGGGCTTTGAAGAAGATGGCCCAGTGTTTCACCAATTGGAAGAAAAGATTGCACCTTGACTATGTCGTGAAAGAGAAGACTCCCGATTTCAAGAATATTCAGTTTGAGAAGATAAAACCATTCTGGGCTGAGTTTGTGAAATACAGGACATCAGAAAAAGCTAAGAAAATGTCTGCAACGAATAAGCTGAATGCTGCTAACAAGAAGTATCACCATACTATGGGGCAAGATGGCTACAGGGCTGGCATTCCTAAGTGGGAGAAACTTGAGAATGAACTGCGTGCTAAAAAGATCACCCCAAAGACAAACGATTGGGTAGAACGTGCAAGGAATTGGTTTTACGAGCATGGGGGCTCGTTGGACTCGGAAGGGATGTCTATATATAACATACGACATAAAGAAGACTCCTTGCCAATCGAGAAGATGAGAAAAGCAGTGAAGGTTGTTAAAGATGGGGACTTCATTCCCGATAGAGAGAATGATGAGCTCACACTCGCCCTTGAAAATAAGGAACATGATGGACGAACACGAGGCACAAGCGGATCCAAACCATGGAGGACTGGGTTTCCCGAAGAGAGGAAGAAATATCCTGATAGAAGCCGTCAGAGGAGAAAGGACAGGGCGGAAGTTGAAGCAGATATTCAGAAAGAGCAAATGCGTATAGTTGAAGAACGAATAAAGCAACAACAAGATGAAATTAACGCACTTAAAGATCAAAGTACTACCAGCCCATCTCAGCAGCACACTGCATTCGATGCTACCGGCCTATCGAATAATCGAAAAAGCAGTGTGGCTTCCACCGAGGTCCCGGGTGATGACAATGACGATGACGATGGTGCACCAACGATGGCTCCTGTTATCTACCCAGTGGATGATATCACAGAGATGACACATTGCAAGCTACATGTCAAAGTTGTGAACATATCAATGAAGGTGGCGGTCGGCTATGCCTTACCAATTGGACCCACACCAACTTACCACTGTCGTCCGGTTCCAGAGGGTTATGCTGTTGTCGGGGTGGATGAAATCATGCCCACCTTTGAAGTTTTGGATCTTCACTACACTCAGGTGAAGGGGATGTGACTGTACTGGGAGACGCAACAAACGTCACCATTCTATGGCCAAAGGAATGTATCGTGCTTCGAAATCACACGCCAATACCATCTTCGCCGCCGCCTCACCCATCTCCAGCGAGGTCGTCGCCGCCGCGGCAGCCGTCTGTGTCGCCTCACCCGGCTCCGTCGCCTCACTAATCTCCGGCACAGCCATCGTCGTGGGAGCCATCGTCGGCGCCTCAAGATAAAAAGCGTAAGCGTACCGCTACTCTGCGTCATGGTAAGCGATCACCGAAATGTAAACAAGAGCCTCTTCCAAAAGTACCAAAGGTTCCTCCCAAGAGAGCTTATGACTGTACTGAAGAGGAGACTGCGGCGATTGTTGATGCGGAAACGACAACGTTTTTCACTAAGCTGAGGCGGCCGAAAGAGCCAGAGTTCCCCAACACCAAAGAAGAAAAAGCCAAAGTGTTGAAAATGCTAAAGACTCTTCATCAACCCGAGCCAAAGCTGTCATCAGACTATGAGTGTTCTATTCTCAAGTCACATGCGGCACAACAAGCCTCGAAGAGCAGTACTGATGCAAGCAAGAAATCTGTTGCCCAGCTCGGAGAACAAGCAAAACAGTCTTGCGCCCCTCTCAAGGTAACCAATGTGGGGTCGAGGAAATATGGGGCCGAAGAGCAGTATGATCCAGAGGTAGTTGCACAATACGGAGAAGCTGCCGCTGCTCAAGGTATGAGTATTGCGTAGTACTTATCCCAGTTAGAGTACTTCCCCGTGAGTGAAGTAGCATACAAATACCAGTACGGCAAACCTCTCGTCAAACCTGAGGAGGTAAATAATCTTCCAAAAAAAATGCAAAGATTGCATAACTGGTACATGCATGACACAAAGGCCGGGGCTAACTGGATAGTGCTGAGGGTTACAAAAAGGCATCATGGGAAAGAAAAGTATGACATGATATCCATTGAATTTGATGAACTATTTCAATTGTTCAATCAAGACGCCTTGGACAAATCGATCATCAGTGCCTATTGTCTGTAAGTACTAATTCTGTAATTAATTTAGTCTCCAGCTATCTCACCTTGTTTATTGCATGTATATAATCATACTGTAGTATGCAGAATGAAGATTCTCGAATGCAGCAGAGGACAAATCTATGACATTGGCTTCATTGACCCATATTGGGTTCATGAAGCTAATCTCAAAACAAGCCCCCAGGATACGGAGGATAATATAGTACACGCGTAATGTTTCAAGAAACCAGAAGGGAAATACTTTTTCCTTACAACTTCGAGTGAGTGTTATTATCTTCTATACATTTTCTATTTCGCTTACTCGATGTTAAGTATATAATTGATTAGTTATGCATTCGCAGCTTCCACTATATTCTATTAATCATTCAACTTGACAAAGGGCGTGTACTAGTCATGGACTCGAAACATAAACCCCTTGAGCAGTGGAAGGACATGCAGATTCTTCTCCAGCGGTAATTCTAATCATTACGACACTATATCGGCAATGTTCGTGAATTTTATGATATCAAGTAATTAATAACTTATTTTATTTGTTTTCTTCGCCGAGCAGCGCTTGGAAACGGTTCACCAATAAGGCTAGGGGTGTTTGGAAAGCGGAGCTTACATTTCAAGCACTATATGTAAGCAGCACTAGCTATATCCGCGCATCTCTTTGATTCTAGTTTTGATACAGTTATTATCATGCTTGATTATTATTTTGATTAAACTATGTTCTCGTAAAGTGCCTGACACAGGGACCATGTAACAATCTATGTGGATACTATATTTGCGAGTTCATCCGGCAGACGTGCGATGAGAAGGGCAGAAATTTAGAGCAACTCCACGTACGTAAACAATTTATATAGTTTTTAATTACAATCAAATTCCGTTTAGTTTCATTAATATAGGTTGGCTCCTTTTTTAAATCAGATCGAACGTCTACGGGACGGTCTTCTGCCAAAGGATCGCGTACGAGCAATTCAGGAGGAATTGGCGGGATTCTTGGATGCAGAAGTCCTAAACCCACAAGGGGAATACTATTCGGCTGTGTATAGACAATAGGGATTGTAAAAAGAGCAACTTTTGTATGTAGTGCATGAACTCGATCCGTGTATCGAATGTAATATTGTCATGATGATCTTGTGTAATATAATGGTTTCTTCATTGATGAGTGCAAAACACTAAATAAACAATAAAACAACCTAAATGAATTCTCTGCTGCGGCACAAAAAGTGGCGAAAATGCTGTCGCGGCAACAAAAGTTGCCAAAATGAATTCCCTGCCGCGGCAGGGAAATGTGCCAAATCTCTGCCGCGCTAGAAGGTTATTTGTCCCGGTTTGTGTTACGAACCGGGACGGTTGCTCCACCCCCCTCGCCCTCTGACGCCGCCACGTGCACCCCCATTTGTCCCGGTTGGTGGGGCAACCGGGACTAAAGGTTGGGGCTTTAGTCCCGATTGCCCCGTCCCGGTTGGGTAACCGGGACTAATGCCCCTTACCAATCGGGACCAATGGGGCGTTTTCTACTAGTGCTCTACCGGTAGCTATGTGTTCATCTCTCTCTATGCATGGTCATATTGCGATCATGAGCTTTGTAATAAAGTAGATCTAAATTGCTACTCAAGTGCTTTAATAGATCTCTGCTCTCCCCATGTGTATGCACGCCATGGTGGCACTTAGGTTTGAGTCTACATAAATACTCTTTGTGCTTTAATAGATCTATGCTTTTCCCCACGTTTGTGAAAGTGACAGCGTGCATACCGTGTGTGGTACTTTGGCTAGATTGAATATTTGTTATGAGTTATATTTGGAGTCGGACGTCTCTATGAAATTGTGGTGTTTGTTGGAACCGTCTAGCGCTCAAGGTGACAGTGTGGGGTTATCTAGATGGGAAATGCGGACTTTGTGCTGTTATAGCCCTACCATGGATTAGAGTGTCCAAACGGAGAGTGTTAAGAGTAGTATCATGAAGAGATGATATTTATATGAGAGAGTGCTCACTAGTGAAAGTATGATCCCTAGGCATTGTTTCTAAACATTGAAGCACCGTTTGCATCTAGATCTATTACATGTTTGTTTGCTTCCATATTTTTTCCTTTAGTATTTACCTCACCGTCAAGCTATTTTCTGGCACCGTTACCACTTGTATTTCACTGTCTCTTCGCCGAACTAGTGCACCTATACACCTGAAAAGTGTATTGGGTGTGTTGGGGACACAAAAGACTTCTTGTATCTTGATTGTAGGGTTGCTTGAGAGGGATACCTTTGACCACTTCCTCCCTGAGTTCGATAAACCTTGGGTAATCCACTTAAGGGAAACTTGATTGTGTTGTACAAATCTCTGCACTTGGAGGCCCAACAACTATCTACAAGAATAGAAGTGCGTAGACATCAAGCCCTTTTCTGGCGCCGTTGCCGGGAAGGTAAGGTAAAAGGTACTCACATCCTCCAGTGTGAGTGCTCAAAGTTATTTCCTTTAGATTCTGCAATTTTTTCTTTTTGTTTCTTGTTTTTACTAGTTAGGCTTAATGGAAAACAACAACAAAATTAGAGATCTTTATAGTATTTATCTTGAGTTAGGACATGATGGGGATATGCCGAGTGGGGTATACCCAGCAGGACGTTTCCTATTGGCCCAAGCTACCAGCGAGTGGGCCTACAGGATGGCGGCTGGATCATGACCCAACAAGGAGCCAGGCGACTGGAAGCTGAAGGCCCAGAAGTGTAGCTAGGCCCAGTCGGATTAGGTCAAATACCCTCCGAATCCTTAACTAATTCGGTTGTAGATCTATATACCCTAGCGAGGTGAGTCTATATAAACCTCCCTAGGGTATGCATAAAGGAGGCGTTCCATCATACACCACCTGCAACTCGCCGCCTAGTCGTCGAGCTCGCCCTTGTACTCTCTCATTAATACAATCTAGAAGGAGTAGGTCATTACCCTCCGGGGGGCGAACCTGGGTAAACCCTTGTGTCTCCGCCGTCATCTCGCACCGTAGATGGCTGGCCGCCCTTGCCCCTTGTTCTACTACTCGCCGCTGATTGCAGCATCTGTCGTGGCGATTACCATGACAGTGGCGCCCACTGTGGGACCTGGCCGGTCAGGCCGGTGTTCTGCGATGAGATCCAATCTGTCAATCAACAAGATGATCGCCACCGGTCGCATGATCGTGATAGGCGAGATCCTTCAGATCTTGTCGAGTAGCTATGTCCCGGCGGCGCGCCCCGTCACGCACAACGTGATCATGCCGGTCGGCACGATCAGCCTCTTCGTCGGCTTCATCGACGTCATCATCTTGGAGGACTCTGCTTGCATCCATGAGTTGCCATCGCGTGATCAGCTCTTCCAGAGTCAGGTCCGCACCATCCACCGCCTCACCTCCGAGTACGACTCGGCCAACAACAACATGGCTGAGACCAACGCGGTCGCGGATGACGTGACCCTCAACAACGACGCCGACTCGGCGACTCCGCCATCAGCCGCTGGATCCATAGTCGCCGCGTCACCCATGGGCTCCATCACCCAAGTCTCCAACGTGGTGGACTATGAGGATCCTTCCATCCTCGGGATCTTCGAATCCAACTCTGGGTCGGAGAACTCCGGCGATCTCCACGACGGATCCAGTCGCTACATCGCGACCTACATGGCGAGCGGCACGGAGGCCCCGCTAGACCCCTTCTCCACACCGATCCCGCCGACCGCGACGGCGACGGGGGTCGAGGAACTCCGCTCGTGACTGGAGGAGGCGGTTCGCAAGGAACAAGCCGAGCGCGAGAAATTCCGTCTCGAGCAAGTAACAGCGCAGGAGCCCTCACGCTACCACCAACTCCGCATCAGGTCGCGTGGCCGATCGCGTGATCTGTGAGAATGCGCCACCAGGAGGAAGCGCCAGACCACCACCAGGCGCAATGGCAAACGATGCTCCCCCACCACCACCCGGCCGCACCCTCCCCCGGACCAGTCGAGGATCATGATCTCCTCACGAGAGCGGGACGCAAACGACCTCCCGCTATTCTTGACTCCGATGGACAACGTCATCGCGAGTCGAGCCACGGTCGACAACATCAACATTAGCAAGGAAGGTGCCCTGCAGATCCAGTACTCCAAGGCCTTACTCGCCAAGGCCGTCGAGCAACAAACCGTGGGAGCGGACTCACAGGGGCGCATGTACTCCCGCTCGTCAGGCAGCAGGGTGGCCTCGAGCGGCCGCCCAACGATGGCAAACACCCTCAACTGCCCACCACCCGAGCCCCTGCAGCTCCAACCCTGACCCGCACACGCGGCACTCTCCACCAATGACCCGTGACCGACAAACAACTTAGTCGCTGCCAATGGGCAGCCAGTCGATGCACGGACCCACATCATCAACAACCAGAGCTGGCGCGCACGCCAGCCTGACGACTTGAGGCACACCCTCACTAATCGCCGTGATGGCAAACCAAGGGGATCACTCAGCCGAGTCGGCACCCAATGCTTCGGAACAATGATCCAAGGCAAAAAATACCCGGCGAATTTCAAAGTGCCAAAGTAGATCGAGAAGTACAACCCGTCCGTATGGCTGGACACATACCTCATGGCGATGGGAATCGCCAGCCACACCGACCTACTCGCCGCTCTCTACCTCCCCCTGATGATGGAGGGAGCGAGACGGCAATGGATCAACACCCTCCCCGTGGCTAGCATCGACTCCTGGGAGGATATGCGCGACGCCTTCGTCAGGAACTTCGAGGGTTCCTACACCCGCACCACCACCATCGAGGACCTGGAGCGATGCGTCCAGGGACCCCGCGAGTCGACCCGCAGCTGGGTCCAGCACTAGCAGGACCTGTGGTTCAACACGACCGGCATCCACCCGGACACCATGATCCACTACTTCAAGACCTCGTGCCGCTACGAGCCCTTCGTCGCCAAGCTCAAGTGGGTGTACAAAGCAATCGACAACATACCGGACCACCTCGAGATCGCCAAGCGGTACGCGGAGGAGGACCCGAACCAAGAAACCGACGATGAATCGGGAGGAAACCGCCGCACGAGCGGCCATGACAACGGGAGATGACCTGAGCTACGCTACAGCAACACTCGCCTCACCGGCAAGCGCCGTGGTGACGGGCGAGTCAACTTTGTCGCCAACGCCGGCTACGCCCTTGAACAACCCCTACCACTGCGTCCTGGGGTGGCAGGCTTTTGCCAAATTCATGGCCGCGCCCCACTACGCGTATAACGCGATGAAGCTCGCGGGGTCGTGCGGCATCATTACTGTCCACGGCGACCCCGACATGGCCGCAGAATGCGATGCCAAAGGCGTCGAGCTCGCCGACGCCGTCATAGTGCAGAAGCCAACCACGCGGAGGATCTCGCCAATTACACGAGCGGGGTCAACAATGACGACCCAACAATACTCAAGAAGCCCATCTTGGAGGGCGGCGGCTCCACCGCCTTCGAGGCAACGACACACACTCGCTCCTTCGAGCTGGTCCCAGGCGACTCCAGCCAGACGGTGACGATCGGAATGGTCATGAGCCCAGCATAGGAAGGCGCGCTCATAGAGTCCCTACGTGAGAACCGCGACATCTTCGCATGGAAGCCATCCGACATGCCTGGTGTCCCGGGGGAACTCGCTGAGCACAAAATCCACGCCGACCCCAAAGCGCTACCCATCAAGCAGCCGCTGTGGCCCTTCAATGAAGAGCGCCGCCGAGCAATCGTCGAGGAGGTGCAGCGTCTACTCGTTGTAGGCTTCATTCGGCCAATAAAATACTCCAAGTGGCTGGCAAACCTAGTCCTGGCCGAGAAGAAAAATGGGACCTCGAGAATGTATATAGATTACACAAACCTCAACAGCGTCTGCCCAAAGGAGCAGTTTGTCCTCCCGCGGATCGATCAAATCATCGAATCGACCGTGGGCTCGGAGTCGTTGTGCTTCCTTGACGCCTACTCTGGTTACAACCAGATCAAAATGGCAGTCGAGGACGAGGAGAAGACGACGTTCATCGCGCCATTCGAAGCATTCTGCTACACTTCTATGACCTTCGGACTCAAGAACGCCGGGGAGACCTACCAGAGGTGCATGCAGGAGTGCCTTGTGAGCCAAATTAGCCGCAACATCCACGTCTACATCGATGATGTGGTGGTGAATTCCACTCGCCAGGGCGATCCTCGTCGACCTGGAAGAAACCTTCGCAAACCTATGGAGGTACAAGATCAAACTAAACCCAGGAAAGTGCACCTTCGGTGTACCTACTGGACAACTGCTGGGGTACGTCATCTCCAAACGAGGGATCGAGGCGAACCCCAGCAAGATCAACATGATCGCCCGGCTTGGCAAACCCGAGTGCCTGCGCAATATCCAGAAGTTGGTCGGGCGAGTCGCGGCTCTCAGTCGCTTCATCCCCCGGCTAGGCAAGAAGGCAATGCCTCTCTACCGCCTAATGCGCAAGAATCCCACGTTCTAGTGGGACAAGGAGGCAGACGACGCGCTCCATGTACTCAAGGAGGTGCTACTCGCGGCCCCGCTACTCGCCACCCCCACCGACAAGGAGCACATGCTTGTCTACGTAGCGGCCTCCGAGCGAGTCGTCAGCGCCGTCATGGTCGTCGAGCGACCAGAAGAGGGCAAGGAGCGCCTGGTGCAGCGACATGTCTACTACATCAGCGAAGTCCTCACCGAGTCATGCCAGTGCTACCCGCAGTACCAGAAATTGGTATATGCGGTCTTCCGAGCCTAGCGGCGACTACCGCACTACTTCTAGGAGCACCCAATCATGGTCGTCTCCTCAGCGCCATTGATGGGGATATGCCTACCGGGGTATACCCAGCAGGAAGTTTCCGACTGGCCTAGGAACTGGCGAGTGGGCCTGCAAGACGGCGACTGGATCAAGACCTGGCGTGGATCCAAGCGACTGGAAGCTGGAGGCCCAGGAGAGTAGATAGGCCCAGTCTGATTAGGTTAAACGAGTACCGAAACCTTAACTGATTCGGTTGAGATATGTAAACCCTAGGGGAGGGTAAGTCTATATAAACCTCCCTACAGGGCGTGTAAACATACGTTCCATCATCCACCCAAGCGACTCGCCGCCTAGCCGTCGAGCTCGCCCCATTGTAACTCCATCATAATACAATCTAGCAGGAGTAGGTCTTTACCCTCCGGGGGGCTGAACCTGGGTAAAACCCTGTGTCTCCGCCCTCATCTCGCACCGCAGATGGCTGGCCGCCCTTGCCCTTCGTTCTACTACTCGCTGTCGATTGCAGCATCTGTCGTGGTCATTCCCACGACAGTGGCGCCCACCGTGGGGCATGGCCGGTCTGGCCGGTGTTCTGCGGCGAGATCCAATCTGCCCATCAACGAGTCGGTCGCCACCGGCCGCATGATAGTGATCGGCGAGATGCTCCAGATCTTGCCGAGCAGCTACGTCCCGGCGGCGCAACCCGTCACGCACAGCATGATCTTGCCGGTCGGCACGATCAGCATCTTCGTCGGCCTCACCGACGTCATCGTCTCCGAAGACTCGGCTCGCATCCGCGAGTCGCCGCCACGCGACCGGCTCTCCGAGATCCAGGTCCGCACGATCCATCGCCTCGCCTCCGAGTACAACTGGGCCCACAGCAACATGGCCGAAAACTCTGTGGCCGCGGAAGACGCGTCCCTCAACGACGACGTTGACTCGGCGACCCCGGTGTCACACGCCGGATCCATCACCGCGGCTTCGCCCGCGGGCTCCATCACCCAGGTCTCCAACGTGGGAGACTTCGAGGACCCCTCCATCCTTGGGATCTTCGACTTTGACTCCGGGTCGGAAAACTCCGCCGATTTCCACGACGGGACCGGTCGCCACGCCGCGACCTACATGGAGACTGGCACCGATCCGCCGGAGGATCCCTTCTCCACCCCGATCCCTCCTAACGCCACGGCAACGGAGGTCGAGGAACTCCACCTGAAGCTAGCGGAGGCAGTACGCAAGGAGCAGGCCGAGCGCGAATTTTTTTGCCTCGAGCAGGTGACGGCGCAGGAGCTGTCACGCTACCACCAGCAGCGAATCAGGTCGTGCCTGAACCCCACCGTCTAGGGGCGCGCCCTGAACTTCGACGACGAGAATGACCCGGCCCACGTGGCCGAACGCGCCACCCGGAGGAAGCGCTCGACCCCCGCCAGGGTTGATGGCGAACGGCGCCCCACCTCCACCCAACCGCACACCCCCCAGGGACCAACCGCGGATCGTGGTCTCCTCGCGGGAGTGAGATGCGAATGGCCTACCACTGTTCTCCACCCCGATGGACAACCTCGTGGCGGGCCGAGCAGCGGCCGACAACATCACAGCCACCGGTGACGGCGCCCTATAGATCCAGTACGTCAGGGCCCTGCTCGCAAAGGAGGTCAAGCAGCAAAACGCAGGCGCCGACTCGCAGGGTCGGGCGTACTCGCGTTCTTCAGGCAGTAGAGCGGCCTCAAGCGGCCGTCCATTGGCGGCAAACACCCTTAACTGCCCGCCACCCGAACCACTGCAGCTCCAACACCGACCCGCGAACGCGGCACTCTCCACCAACGACCCCAGGCCAGCGACCAACTTCGTCGCCATCAACGGTCAACCCGTCGATGCCCGCACCCACATCATCAACAACCAAAGCTGGCGCGCACGCCAGCCCGACGACCTGCGACACACCCTAACCAATCGCCGCGACGGCGAGCCGATGAGGTCGCTAAGCCGACTCGGGCCCAGATGCTTCAGACCGATGATCCGAGGCGAAAAATACCCGGCAAATTTCAAAGCACCGAAGGAAATAGAGAAGTACGACCCTTCGTACGACCCCTCCGTGTGGCTGGACACATACCTCATGGCGATGGGGATCGCTGGCCACACCGACCTGCTAGCTGCCCGTTACCTCCCCCTGATGATGGAGGGAACGTGTAGGCAGTGGATCAACACTCTTCCCCCGGATAGCATCGACTCCTGGGAAGAGATGCGCGATGCCTTCGTCAGGAACTTCGAGTGCTCCTACACCCGCACCACCACCATCGAGGACCTGGAACGATGCGTCCAGGGACCCCGCGAGTCGACCCGCAGCTGGGTCCAGCGGTGGCAAGAACTATGGTACAACGCGGTCGGCATCCACCCGGGCACCGCGATCCACTGCTTCAAGACCTCGTGCCACTACGAGGCCCCGGTCTCCAAGCTCAAACTACACTCCCGCACACTCGACAACATACCGGATCTCCTCGAGATCGCCAAGAGATACGCGGAGGAAGACCCAAACCAGGAAACCGACGACGAGTCGGGTGGTCAACGCCGCACCAACGGCACCGACAACGGACGACGGTCCGACCTATGCTACAGCAACACTCGCCTCACTGGCAAGCGCCGCAGTGACGGGCGAGTCGACTTCGTCGCCAACGCTGGACATGCGCAGCGCGAGCCCAAGAGCTTCCGCCGCGACAGAGGGCAACGCCACAACGGCGGCAATTACAAGGCGAAACCAAGGTTCGACCCTGCGGCCCTCCTTAACCAACCTTGTGCGTTTCACAGCAGGGAAGGGAAGCCCGCCACGCACACGACCGCCGACTGCCACTCTCTCAAGGAGATCGAGAAGGCACGGCGAGCGCGGGAGAACCCCGACAACAACCCGCCAAACGGCGGAAAATTCGGCAGTGTGGCCGGCTCGCTCCACACCTTCACAGGCTTCAACACAAAGCGCGAGAAGAAGGTCATCGCCCGCGCCGTCGCCATCAACGCGGTGGCCTAGGTGGACGTTCCCCAGTTCCTCAACTGGTCAGAGCAGCCCATCACCTGGAGCCTCCAGGACCACTCGCCACGCATCGAGTACCCAGGCCGAGTCGCCCTGGTGGTCAAGCCCAAGGTGGGAGACTACTGGCTTCCCAAGACATTGATGGACGGTGGCAGCTCCATCAACATCCTGTACCTGGACACCTTCAGGCGACTGCGGCTCCCGCAGTCGATGGTCGAGACGACCTACACCATGTTCCATGGCATCGTCCCCGGTTGGAAGGCTTACCCGATCGGCAAGGTCAAGCTGCCAGTCACCTTCGGCACACCAGCAAACTTCCGCACAGAGCGGATCGTCTTCGAGCTGGTACCCTTCGACAGCCCCTACCACTGCGTCCTAGGGTGCCAGGCGTTCGCCAAGTTCATGGCAGCGCCCCACTACGCGTACAACGCGATGAAGATCCCCGGGCCGCGCGGCGTCATCACCATCAAGGGCGACCCCGACATGGCCGCCGAGTGCGAGGCCAAAGGAGCCGAACTCGCCGACGCCGTCATCGCGGCAGAGACCAACCACACCGACGAGCTCGCCAAATACGCGAGCGGGGTCAACAACGACGACCCCACCATACTTAAGAAGCCCAATTCGGAGGGCATCAACACCTCCGCCTTCGAGGCAACGACGCACACCCGCACCGTCGAGCTGGTCCCAGGCGACTCCAGCCAGACGGTGACGATCGGGACGGGCATGAGCCCAGCATAGGAAGGCGCGCTCATCGATTTCCTCCGTGAGAACAGGGACATCTTCGCATGGAAGCCCTCTGACATGCCTGGTGTCCCTAGGGAACTCGCTGAGCACAAACTCAACACCGACCCCACAGTGCGACCTGTCAAGCAGTCGCTGCGACCCTTCAATGAAGAGCGCCATCGAGCCATCACCGAGGAGGTCCAGCGCCTACTAGCTGCAGGCTTCATCCGGCCAATAAAATACTCCAAGTGGCTGGCAAAACCAGTCCTGGTCGAGAAGAAAAATGGGACCTGGAGGATGTGTATCGACTACACAAACTTAAACAGCGCCTGCCCGAAGGAACAATTCGTCCTCCCGCGGATCGACCAAATAATCGATTCCACCGCGGGTTCAGAATCGTTGTGTTTCCTCGACGCCTACTCTGGGTACAACCAGATCAAAATGGCTGTCGAGGACGAGGAAAATACGGCGTTCATCACGCCATTCGGAGCCTTCTGCTACACCGCCATGACCTTCGGCCTCAAGAACGTCGGGGCAACCTACCAGTGGTGCATGCAGGAATGCCTTGCGAGCCAAATTGGCCACAATATCCATGTCTACATCGACGACGTGGTAGTGAAGTCCGCTCGCCGACCTGGCGGTAACATTCGCCAACCTGCGGAAATACAAGATAAAGCTCAACCCAGGCAAATGCACCTTCGGTGTACCAGCAGGGCAACTACTGGGGTACATCGTCTCCAAGCGCGGGATCGAGGTGAAACCCACCAAGATCGACACAATCGCCCGACTCGGCAAACCCGAGTGCCTGCGTGATGTCCAGAAGCTGGCCGGGCGAGTAGCGGCTCTCAGCCGCTTCATCCCCCGATTGGGCGAAAAGGCGATGCCCCTATACCGCCTGATGCGGAAGAACCCCACCTTCCAGTGGGACAAGGAGGCGGACGACGCACTCCGCGACCTCAAGAAGGTGCTACTCGCAGCACCGCTACTCTCCGCCCCCGTTGACAAAGAACCCATGCTGGTCTACGTCGCGGCTTCCGAGCGCATCGTCAGCGCCGTCATGGTCGTCGAGCGGCCAGAGGAAGGAAAGGAGCGCCCGGTACAACGACCGGTGTACTATATCAGCGAGGTCCTCACCGAGTCACGCCAGCGGTACCCGCAATACCAGAAACTGGTGTACGCAGTCTTCAGAGCACAACGGCGACTGCCGCACTACTTCCAGGAGCACCCGATCACGGTCGTCTCCTCAGCACCGTTGCAGGACATCATCCGCAACCGCGAGGCGAACGGGCGAGTCACCAAGTGGGCCGTCGAAATCGGCGTCCACAACATCAAGTATGAGCCACGAAAAGCGATCAAGTCAC
Organism: Avena atlantica; assembly: GCA_910589765.1. NCBI lineage: Eukaryota > Viridiplantae > Streptophyta > Magnoliopsida > Poales > Poaceae > Avena > Avena atlantica. The sequence goes on from OU342739.1 coordinate 153,001,222, forward strand.
AGGCTCTCGCGGACTTCATCGCCGACTGGTAAGAGGCCCAGCAGCCGGAAAAGCTGCCGTACCTCCACTACTGGAGCCTGCACTTCGACGGCTCCAAGAACACAGACGGCGCAGGAGCAGGGATCGTGTTGACTTCCCCGAAGGGTGACAAGCTCCGCTACGTCCTCTGCCTCGACTTCACCCCCTGCACCAACAACATGGCCGAGTACGAGGCACTACTCCACGGCATGTGAGCTGCCAAGGAGATGAACGTCAACCGCCTACGCTGCTACGGAGACTCCGACCTCGTCGTTGGGCAAGTCGCTGGCACATGCGACGCCGTCTCCCCCACCATGGCGGCGTACCGCCAAGCAGTGGACAAGCTGGGCGGACACTTCGCAGGCTACTCCGTTGAGTGGATCGACATGCGAAAGAACGAGGAGGCCGACGCACTCTCTCGCATCGGGTCGGCTTGACTCGCACCACCCGCCGGTGTCTTCCTCGACACGATCACTAAGCCGTCCCTGTCTACCCCAAGGGAGATCGACATCGGAGTCCCGCTGCAACCAGAGGCAGCCTTGGTCGCACTCATCGCCGAGCCAGAAGACTGGACTAGGCCATACATGGCCTACCTGGAGGGAGGCACCTTGCCGGCAGACGAAACAGACGCCCGGATGATAATGCGATGCTGCAAGTCCTTCGTCATCATCGACGGCGAGCTTGACAAACGCAGCGTGACCGGCGTGTTCCAACACTGCGTCCAACCCGCCGAAGGACGCAAGATCCTCCACGACATCCACTCCGGAGATTGCGGCCACCACACCGGAGCCCACTCTCTGGTCGCAAAGGCCATGCGACACGGCTTCTACTGGCCCACCTCACACGCCGACGCCGTCGACATTGTCCAGCGGTGCGCCAGGTGCCAGAAGTATGCCAACCAGACACACGTGCCGAGCTTAGCGCTCAAGACCATCCCCATCACCTGGCCATTCGCCGTATGGGGCATGGACATGGTAGGCCCCTTCAAAAAGGCCCCCTCCGGCTTCACCCACCTCCTGGTCGCGGTCGACAAATTCACCAAGTGGGTGGAGGCCAAGCCAGTCCGGAAATGCGACGGGAAGACCGCTACAAAATTCTTACGCGAGCTCATATATCGCTACGGGTTCCCACACAGCATCATCACGGACAACGGCACCAACTTCGCCAAAGGAGCCATGGCTGAGTTCTGCAAGGAACACCACATTCGGCTCGACCTCGCGTCAGTCGCCCACCTGGAGTCCAACGGCCAGGCAGAACGGGTCAACCAGAGCATCCTCCACGGCCTGAAGCCGCGGCTCCAAGTACCACTCAAGCGCACCGTCGGGTGCTGGGTCGAGGAGCTACCCTCCGTCGTCTGGGGTATCCGCACCTCGGTCAACAGGTCGACAGGGTTCACCCCCTTCTTCATGGTGTACGGCGCCGAGGCAGTCATGCCCACCGACCTCGAGAACGACTCGCCAAGGGTCGTCCACTACACGGAGGCTACGAACGAACTCGCACGTCAGGATGGAGTCGATCTACTCGATGAGGCACGCGACCTGGCTCGCTCACGCACTGCCATCTACCAGCAAGGACTCCGCCGCTACCGCAGCCGGCGGGTGAAAACTCGCACCTTCCAAGAAGGCGACCTGGTGCTGCGCCTCATCCAGGACAAGAAGGGCATGCACAAGCTCTCCCCCCATGGGAGGGACCATTCGCCATCGGGCGAGTACTTGGCAACGACGCCTACTACCTCATCGACGTCCGCGGGGACGGCAAACTCGACGTCAAGCGACCATGGAATGTAAACCTCCTACGGAAGTTCTACTCCTAGAACTCCACATATGTATCCCACAGTCGCTATGAAATAAAAATATTGGTTACCGCAAATTGCGTCTACTCTCCGTGTCTGGTGCCACTCGCACTCGTAGTAACAGCACCAAGCTAACTGCAGGAGTCAACCACTGGTACAGCGATCGGCACGGCCAAGTAGTGAGCTACAAGGGCATTGGGTTACCCCAGGTCTTGTAACATCCACAAAAAACGCCTACCCAGAGCCCCATTGGAGTCGCCTAGGTCGACTGGCTTAACGAGCCAAGACAGCTGCCTTCGCTCCTCACAGCGACCATGATCCTCCGCATCCTCGACACAACGACTCGAACGGCCAAGTTAAACGCTCGGCGACTGACGACCAGTTCAACGCGAGCAGCCAGGGAAAACGCCAAGTATGAGAGCATGCCCAGGACTCGCCATGCGACTGACCCGACGGTCCAGGCAGGAATGATGCGCTCACTCTAACGCACCAAGTCCTCACCCACCCTAGAGTCGCGCCTAGAACAACCAAGTACCACGATCGGGGACTCGGCTACCCGACCTCGTTCGCGCAAGGGAAAACGGTGAAGTACAGAGCACTCATGGGAGTCGCCTTCCGACTGGCTTTCCGAGTTCGGGCGATTCGACCTCAATAACAAAACGTTCAAAACCGCAAACACATAACAAACAAGGTAAACCCCATAAAAAGGGCGGACGCGCTCGGGGACTCGTTCAACCCTCAATCACCAACACAAGACAATCCAGAAAATAAGACGATATCTCATTATAGCATATCACAAATGTCACAAAATACAAAGTATGCCCAACGGCAGAACTGCTACTAACGCCCCAGGGCACAATGTTTTACTCCGTAGGCTTCGACGACGACTCACCCCCACCCTTGCAGTTGCGAATGAAGGGAGTGTACGGGTTTGACGGGTACGTTGTCAGCTCACCCGCCATCGCCGCACGGAAGGGCTGCTCGATCTTGAAGTCCCGGTGTTGCGGCTCGGGGTCGTTGGGTGCGACGATCGTCTCCTGATAAGGAAGGAGATCGCCCATCGCCCAGACGCGATCGGAGTATACCGCGGCGCGGTCCGTCAGCTTCAGCACCTCAGCGATCTCCACCGAGCCCGTCGACGACAGGTAGCCACTCGTCACGTCGTCCAGATCGAAATCTTCTGGGAAGTGGGCGAGCCCAAGGCTCAGCGCCGTCGCCGCCCCGCGCCAGAACGCCGACCGCGTCATGAACTCGACGACTGATGGCGCCTTCTCCAAGTACCGCCACACTTCGATGAGGTCGCTGGGAATCACTTCCGTGGGCGACATCTCTTGAAGATACGCCCGAATACAAGTCGCGGACAGCGTGGCCGAGTCGACCAGAGTGGCCACACACTATCGTGCGTCGAATGACTGCGCCTCTTCCGCGCTATCAATAATCCGACCTGTGGATAGGAGGGGTAGTGAGTACATCAAACATCACACAATGGAAACATTATAGGCAGAGGCGGCACACATACCAATCAAAGGGCGGGAGAGCTCCGTGATGAAGTTTTGAAGAGAGGAGTAGTCGTCTTGACGCCCAGCAACAAGGGCGTCGGAGACCTTACGCTCCTTAGCGGCGGCCATAACAGCAGCCTTGGCTCGCCCTTCCGCCGAGCTCGCCTCCTCCTTCGCGTCTGCAAGCTCGCGCTCAAGGTCGGCGATCCGCTTCTCTGCCAAACTCAGCGCCGATTGCGACGCCGTCAGCTCACTCGCTGGGACAAGGCCCTGGCGAACCTCTTCTGCCTTCGTAGCAATCGCTTGGAGTCCCTTGTTCGCCTCTTGAACGGCGACAAGTTCCTTCTCCGCGCGACACTTCGCAGCAAGCCGGTCGGCTGATTCACGCTGCAAACCCTGTGCAAAAGTCCAACAGTTAGCAAAAACGAAATCCTAAAGTGCCCACTCGCTGAAATTCAGCGACTGGACACTCGGGGACTGGAGACCAAAAATCCTAAGTGCCTACCCGCTGAAATTCAGCGACTAGACACTCGGGGACTGGCGATCAAAAATCCTGAGCGCCCACCTGCTGAAATTCAGCGAATGCGCACTCGGGGACTGGGCGCAAGAAATAAAAGCAAAGCACCAAAAGAATCTGACCACTGCAATTCAGTGGCCCGATCCTCGGGGACTGGACATACCTGGATGGTTGCGCCCAGCATGCCATGAAGTTGTAGTGCGTCCACGGATGTGAGAAGAGCCGGAGTGTGCCCGCGACGCTGCTCGACCTCCGTCTCGGTGACCCCAGGTGGGTGGCTCGATGGCGTGGTACCACTCGCCGTGGCCGCTCTGGCGATGAAGCGGGGGAAGGTCGTGATGGCTGCGCCGGCACCAAAAGAGGCCGGCTCGGCCATCCCAGGCGAGGAAGCACCCTCCTTGGTCGCCGAGGCCGCCCCCGCCGCAGGATCACTCGGAGCAATCGTCGTGTCGTCAGACACCGTGACGACTTCGTCGCTCTTGGCCTTCTTGGCACTGTCTGCGGGGGCAGCGACCTCATCAGCCTTCCTCTTCCAAGAGGGGGCCTCCTCGGCGACGACTGGTGGCACCTTGGCCATGGACGGATGGCCTATCTTTTTAACCCCAGTCCTGCAAATTGAGTATATGAGCAAAGTTGTTCGACTACAATGAAAAATAAAAGCAGGTGAATAAAACTCACTTGGCGACTGGAATGAACCGCAGCCCCATGCGAATGCCAGCCGGCTTCTCCAGTTCGGGGCCCAGTCGTCGACTAAGGCCCATCTCCAGGACATCATGCGCCCAAGACACAAACGGCCTCTTTGTCGATGAGGCCGCGACAGGAGCCTCCACAACGTCTTCGGCAGGAACTCTCCTGGGAGGCGAAGCTGCCGCGGTTGGAGCGACCCCTGACCTAGAGACTAGGGCGAATGGGGGAGGAATCGAGGCCAGAGGCACCTCACTCAGGACGGCGGTGGCATCCGGTGCTGCCATCGTCTGTAGCGCTTCGTCCCTGGCCGGGCTGATGCCGTCGGCGCTACTAGCGGAACGAGGCGGAGATGCTTGTTTCGTTGGCTTCGTCTTCCTCTTCGGAGGGGCCTTCACTTCTTTCTTCTTCTTATTTTTTGACGGAGTAGCCTCGCGACGCGAGGTGTGCTCGGGGAGCTCGTCGTCGTCATCGTCATGACGTTCGAGGCTTCTGCTCGCTTCGAGCTCACGCTGACGCTGTCCGCGAGTTTTGCGAACCAGCGGGGCGACCTCTTCCTCGGACTCGTCGTCGTCGCCGCTCCTTTCACTCTCGACGCCGCCCCTCGCAGGAGGCGATTCGCCCCCGTCCTGGACGGACGAGCTCGAATTCTCGTCATCCGCGGGCGGAAGCCACCCTTCCACCACTTGAAATAACTACAATAGGCATGAGACAGTATCAGTATAACCGCGACAGCATCAACTGCGATTGCGAATGATAGAAAAATGACTTACCGTCGGGGCTGGATGCTTCGCGGTGTAGGGGGCGACCCCAGCCTTCGCGTCCAGGTACACCGCCTGGGTGATCTTCTTCAACGCCGGGAGGTAGTCCTCGAGTTGCCACTCGGCGAGGCAGGATTTCGTCGAGTCCTCCCGGCCCGTGTACTCGTACATATAATGGTCACGGCGGGCCAGAGGAACGAGTCGCCACCCGAGCCAGCAGTTGTACAAGTTGATGGTCTGAAGACCCTTCTTCTTCAGGCCGCGAATGGTTTGAAGCATCTCATCCACGACCATCCGCTGGTCCGTTGGAAGCTTGCCGACTTGGAGTCGGCGCGGCTCGGGCCGGTCGGCGGAGTATCTCGGAATCGCTACCTCACCATCTGGAGTCGCCTCGGTGACGTAAAACCAAGACTTATTCCACTCACTCTCCGCCTTGGCAGGTAGCATCAGGTCAAAAAAGGAGGCCTTCGACTTCAACTGAAACGTCAGGCCGCCTGCAGCGAGCATTGGGCCGCCTGCTTCTTCGCGACTGATCCTCCCGTGGAACAGATCTTGCCACAGGGGGAAGTAGGTCCTGCAGCCCAGGTAGCACTCGCAGAATGCCACGAAAATGGCGAGCTACTCGATGTTGTGCGGGCCCAGGTCTGATGGCTGGATCCCGTAGAAGGCGCAGAAGCGCCGGAAGAAGAGGGATGTGGGGAATCCCAGCCCCCGTTCCAGGTGGCTGGTGAAGCAGACGAATTCCCCCTCGCGCGGGTCCGGAGTCACCTCTCCGGCCGCAGGGATACGCCACCTGCCAGCGCGTAGGACCCGGCCTCCTCGAAAGACGCCAGTAGCGCTCTCGTACACTTGGACCTGCCCCATGGTTCGGTGGAGGGGGCCATTGGTGGAAAGGTTCGTGGGGGTCGGAGGATTGTGAATCGGCTGGATCGCGATGCGGAGGAAAACTGAGGTGCGCGCAATCGAAGGAAATGACGAGGAGGTGGTTCTCCGATCGCCTACCATTCCCTTTATATAGCGGTTGTTACCCGCCAAATCAGGGAGCCGTTACTAAGCGGTGATTACACCTAAAGTTACCGTTGGATTACCCCAACTGCTAGTTTTGACTGTGTTTGACGGTCCAACTTCAGCCACTCGGCTTGCCGACCCGATCACTACAACAGTGACTAAATATGTCGCCGACCCGTTCGCCAAGCTACGACCAGAATGACTAGTTTTTTTCCTTTATTCAGGAGCCCGCCACCGATTCGACTGGATGCCTGCATTGGACTCGTATGCTCCGATTGCCAACAACCACCTACGCCCAATCGACGACGGCCTCGGGGACTACTGATGGGGATATGCCTACCGGGGTATACCCAGAAGGACGTTTCCAACTGGCCCAGGAACTGGCGAGTGGGCCTGCAAGACGGCGACTGGATCAAGACCTGTCGTGGATCCAGGCGACTGGAAGCTGGAGGCCCAGGAGAGTAGATAGGCACAGTCGGATTAGGTTAAACGAGTACCGAAACCTTAACTGATTCGGTTGAGATATGTAAACCCTAGGGGAGGGTAAGTCTATATAAACCTCCCTACAGGGCGTGTAAACATACGTTCCATCATCCACCCAAGCGACTCGCCGCCTAGCCGTCGAGCTCGCCCCATTGTAACTCCATCATAATACAATCTAGCAGGAGTAGGTCTTTACCCTCCGGGGGGGCGAACCTGGGTAAAACCCTGTGTCTCCGCCCTCATCTCGCACCGCAGATGGCTGGCCGCCCTTGCTCTTCGTTCTACTACTCGCTGCCGATTGCAGCATCTGCCGTGGTCATTCCCACGACAGCCATTGCAGGACATCATCCGCAACCGCGAGGCGACCGGGCGAGTCGCCAAGTGGTCCATGGAGATCGGAGTCCACAACATCAGATACGAGCCACGCAAGGCAATCAGGTCGCAGGCCTTGGCAGACTTCCTCGCCGACTAGGAGGAGGCACAACAGCCAGAGAAGTTGTCGTACCTCCACTACTGGTTGCTACACTTCGATGGCTCCCAGAACGCAGACGGTGCAGGGGCAGGGATCGTCCTCACGTCTCCAAAGGGCGACAAGCTACGCTACGTCCTGTACCTCGACTTCACCCCCTACACCAACAACATGGCCAAGTACGAAGCGCTCCTCCACGCCATGCGAGCAGCCAAGGAAATGAACATCAATCGTCTCAGCTGCTATGGCGACTCCGACCTCGTCGCCGGGTAAGTCGCCGACACATGCGATGCAGTCTCCCCCCACCATGGTGGCATACCGCTAAGCAGTGGACCAGCTGGGAGGCCACTTCGCCAGCACTCCGTCGAGTGGATCGATCGGCGCAAGAACAAGGAGGCCGACGCCCTCTCTCGCATTGGGTCGGACCGCCTCGCGCCACCCGCCTGTGTCTTCCTCGACACCATCACTAAGCCTTCCATCTCTCCCTTGAGGGAGATCGACATCGGAATTCAGCTGCAACCAGAAGCAACCCTGGTCGCCATGCTCGCCGAGACAAGCGACTGGACCGTGCCATACGTCACCTGGAGGGAGGCACCCTACCCGCCGACGAGAAGGAGGCCCGGAGGATAGTACGCCGCTGCATATCCTTCGTCATCATCAACGGCGAGCTCCACAAGCGCAGCGTGACTGGCGTGTTCCAACGCTGTGTACAACCCGCGGAAGGTCGCAAGATCCTCCAAGATATCCACGCCGGTGACTGCGGCCACCACGCTGGCGCTCGATCCCTGGTTGCCAAGGCCATGCGACACGGCTTCTATTGGCTCACCGCGCACGCCGACGCGGTCGACATCGTCCAACGCTGCGTCGGATGTTAGAAATACGCCAACCAGACTCACGTCCCAAGCTCGGCGCTCAAGACCATCCCCATCACCTGGCCATTCGCCGTGTGGGGCATGGACATGCTGAGACCCTTCAAGAAGGCCCCCTCCGGCTTCACCCACCTCCTAGTCGCAGTCGACAAATTCACAAAGTGGGTGGAGGCCAAGCCGGTCTGCAAATGCGACGGGAAGACCGCCACCAAGTTCCTACGCGAGCTCATCTATCACTACGGGTTCCCGCACAGCATCATCACGGACAACGGCACCAACTTCGCCAAAGGATCCATGGATGAATTCTGTGAAGAACACAACATACGACTCTACCTCGCCTCGGTCGCCCAACCGAAATCCAACGTCCAGGCAGAATGCACCAACCATAGCATCCTCCATGGCCTGAAGCTGCGACTGCAAGTTCCTCTCGAGCGAAATCCGGGGTGCTGGGTCGAAGAGCTCCCCTCCGTCATCTGGGGCATCCGCACCTCCATTAACAGGTCGACAAGGTTCACCCCCTTCTTCATGGTGTACGGCACCGAGGTCGTCATGCCAACGACCTCGAGCACGACTCGCCTCCGGTGGTCAACTACGTGGAGGCCGACAACGAGCTTGCACGCCAGGATGGGGTCGACCAGCTCGACGAAGAACGCGACCTAGCTCGCTCCCACACCGCCATCTACCAGCAAGAACTTCGCTGCTACCACAGCTGGCGATTACGCACTCGCACCTTCCAGGAAGGTGACCTGGTCTTGCAACTGATCCAGGACAAGAAGGGCATGCACAAGCTCTCTCTCCCTTGGAAGGGACCATTCGCCATCGGGCGAGTCCTAGGCAACAACGCCTACGACCTCATCGACGTCCGAGGTGATGGAAAACTCTACGTCAAGCGGCCGTGGAATGTAAACCTCCTACGGAAGTTCTACTCCAGAACTCCAAACATGTACCCCCCACTCGCTATGAAATAAAGAAGTTCGATTCGCATAAACAACGTCCACTCTCCGTACCTTGTGCCACTCGCACTCGTAATGATAGCGCTACGCTACTCGTGGAAGTCAACCCTTGGTCACGCGACCGGCACGGCCAAGTAGTGCGATACGAGGGCACCGAAATTTTTTGGGTCATGTGTCGTCCACGAAAAACGCCAACCCGGAGCCCCATCGGAGTCGCCCTGCTCGACTGGCTTTTCGAGCCAAGACGACCGCATTAGCTTCCAATAGCGACCCAGTCCTCCACATCCTTGGTGCTGCGACTCGAAAGGCTAAGTACCACACTCGGGGACTAACACCAGTCCAAACCCGAGCGACTAGGGAAAACGCCAAGTACGAGAGCGCGCCCTGGACTCGACACGCAACTGATCCTACGGGTCAGGTGGAATGACGCGCTTAATACAACGCGCCTCGTCCTCACCTACCTTGGGCACGCGACTAGAACAGCCAAGTACCACGCTCAGGGACTCGGCCACCCAACCCCGTTCGCGCTCGGGAAAACGGCTAAGTATAGAGCACCCCTTGGGGTCGCCCCGCGACTGGCTTTTCAGGCCATGGCGAGTTGACCTCAACTGACTAATAGTTTTAACAACACACATACACGTAAAAACGAGGTAAACCCCACAAAGGGGCAGACGCGCTCGGGGACTCGCACAATCCATAATCAAATCAAACACTGACAAAAGCATTCTTGCATTCCTTAAGGCAGCAAAATTTGTTTGCTTACAAGGACAGTTACATAGTTGTTATAACTAACGCCACTCGGCAAACTAATTTACTCCGTAGGCTTCAAAGACGAGGCGCCGCTACTCCCGCGGACACGGATAAAGGGAACCCATGGGTTCGAGGGGTATGTCGTGAGAGCACCCTCCATGGCCGCTCGGAACGGTTGCTCCACCTTGAAGTCGCGGTGCACCGGCTCGGGGTCGTTCGGGGCCACGACTATCTCCTAGTACGGAATGAGGTCACCCATCGCCCATACCTGGTCGGAGTACACCGCAACCCGCTCGGTCAGCTTCAGCACTTTGGAGATCTCAACCGCGCCCGTCGACAAAGGGTACCCGTTGGTGACATTGTGAAGGTCGAAGTCGTCGGGAAAGTGCGCGAGCCCAAGGCTCAGCGCAGTCGCAGCACCACGACGGAAGGCCGACCGCGACATGAAATAAACAACAGCCGGGGCCTTCTCCAAGTAACGCTAGACATCGATGAGATCACTGGGGATCACCTCTGTGGGCAAGATCTCCTGAAGGTACGCACGAATGCAAGTCGCTGACAGAGCGGCAGAGTCAACCAGCATGGTGACACATTGTCACTCGTCATACGACTACACTTCGGCCACATCATGAAGAATCCTCCCTGCAATGCACAAGTAGACAGTAAGGAAGGCTCCAACAAAACAAAAGCGGCCCGCACGCTCGGGGACTCGCCAGCCATTCAAAGGAACAAAGAGCTCACCAATCAAAGGATGGTAGGTCCCCATAACGAAGTCTTGAAGACCAGAGAGGTCATCCTGCAGCCCGGCGACAAGCGCATCTGACACCTTCCGCTCCTCAGCAGCAGAAGCAACGACTGCCTTGGCCCTCTCATCGGCCGACGTCGCCTCCGCCTTCACGTCCTTGAGCTCAAGCTCCAAGTCGGCGATCAGCTTTTCCACGGCGCTCAAGGAAGATTGGGCAGCCGTCAGGTCGCTCGCAGGGACCATGCCCTCACGGGCCTTCTCCACCACGGCCGCATGACCCTCTATGTCAACAAAACCATAAGTACGAGATTCACAAAAGACATCCTCGACAACAAGCATGTCAAGCACTTACCAGCAGTCGCCCGAAGCTGCTCGTTCTTCCCCTCAACGGAGTGGAGTTCCTTCTCTAGACGCTCCTTGGCAGCCAATCGCTCTGCCGACTCGTGCTAAAGCCCCTGCACAACAACAACAAATCAGAGAAACAATTGCATAGTGCCTAGCCACTGAAATTCAGCGACTAGCCACTCGGGGACTGGACAGCGAAAAAATTCCGAAGTGCCTAGCCGCTGAAATTTAGTGACTAGCCACTCGAGGACTGGACAGTAAAATCAATAAGGATCCGACCGCTGAAATTCAGCGACCAGATCCTTGGGGACTAGACATACCTGGATGGTGGCACCTAGCATGCCGTGAAGCTCCATTACATCCACCGACGGGAGCACGAAAGGAGTGCGCCCGCAATGCTGGTCGACCTCTGTGCCGATGACCTCGGGCACCTGGCACGATGGCACTGACGCACTCGCCGCAGAGGCCCTCGCTACAAAGCGAGGGAACGTCGCTACTGCTGCCCCTATGCCACTCGAGGTTGGGTATGTTGCCCCGACTGACACCACGGGCTCCACTCGATGCGACTCCGCGTCCACTATGGCCTTCGAGGCCGCATCTTCTCCAGTCAAAGCTTCTCTTGGGGCGATCACCGGCTCATCTGAAATTGTGATGACCTCGTCGCCCTTTGCCCTCTTTGCGCCCTCAATGGGAGCCACGACTTCGTCGCTCTTCCTCTTCTTTGAGAGATCGACCCGCGCCCCCGGGGCACCCAATGGGACCTTGGCCACCGAGGGGTGGCCTATCTTCTTCACACCAGTCCTGCAATATGGCGACGTCAGTGAGTTTGCCGGACAAACATAAGTTGGTTGCTCAACTCAAAGAGGTACTCACTTGGAGACTGCGATGAAACGGAGGCTGGTGTGAATACTCGGTGGCTTCTCTAATTCTGGCCCTAGCTTCCGGCTGAGGCCTGTCTCAAGCACGCTCTAGACCTAGGTCACCAAGGGCTTCTTTGTGGATGAAGCCGCGGCAGGAGGGTCCGCGGAAATCGCTGCTGGCGCTCCCCTCGGCGGCGAGGCGCCCACGGATGGAGCGGCCTCGAGCCTGGTGACGGCGGTAAAGGGCGGTGGCAGCGATGTCAGCGGAACCTCACCCTCTACCATGGCCGCGTCGGCTGCCGCGGTCGCATGTGTCGGCGCGTTGCCCCCAGCCTCCTTGGCCGCGCCGGTAGCTTCGGAGCTACTCACGGACTGAGGCGGTGATGCTGGCTTGGTTGGCCCCTTCTTCTTCTTCGGTGACGTTTTTTTCGATGGTGTGGCCTCGCGCCGCAAGGTATGCTCGGGGAGCTTGTCATCATCCCCGTCGTGAGCCTCGAGGCTCGTGTTGGCCTCGAGCTCGCACTGTCGTTGCCCACGGGTCTTACGGACCATGGGTGTTGCGACCTCCACGGCCTTGTCATCATCGTCGCTGTCGTTGTCATCATCATCATCATCGCCACCATCTCTTCTGACACCGCCCCTGTTGGACGAGGACTCGCTCTCGTCCTCGGCGGACTCGTTCGAGTTTTTGTCATCAACAGGCGGAAGCCAACCTTCCACCACTTGGAACAACTGCAAAGATAAAATACGATTAGCACGAACCGCGACTGCACATCTACGGCTGCGAAATGAACGAGAGAGTAGAAACTTACTATCGGAGCCTTGCGCTTCGCATTGTAAGGGGGAACCCCGGCTTTCGCGTCGAGGTATTATGCCTCGGTGATTTTCTTCAGGGCCAAGGTGTAGTCATTGAGCCTCCACTCGGCAGTGCAAGACTTCGTCGGGTCGTCCTTTCCCGTGTACTCGTACATGCAGTGGGCGCGACTGGCCAGAGGCACTAGCCGCGGCCCAAACCAGCAATTATACAAGTTGATCATCTGGAGGCCCTGCTTCTTCAGGCTGCAGATTTTCTGCAGTATTTCCTCGACCACCATCCGCTGGTCGTGCGGAAGCTTGGCGACTTGGAGTCGACGTGGCTCGGGCCGGTCGGCGGAATACATCGGAAGCGCCACCTCGTCATCTGGCATCAATTCGGTCACATAGAACCAATTCTTCTTCCACTCGTTCGCCGCCTTCTTCGGCAACATCAGATCAAAGAAGGAGGCCTTTGACTTCAATTGAAAGGTGAGGCTGCCCACGGCCAGCATCGGGCCGCCTGCCTCTTTGCGTCCGATCCTCCCGTGGAACAGATATTCCAACGAGGGAAAGTAGGGCCGATAGCCTAGGTAACACTCGCAAAACGCCACAAAGATGGCGAGTTGCTCGATGCTGTGCGGTCCTAGGTCTGACGGCTGGCTGCCGTAATAGGCGCAGAAGCGGCAAAGAAGAGGGAGGTGGGGAATCCGAGCCCCCTCTCCAGGTGGCTGGTGAAGCAGATGAACTGTCCATCACGCGGATCTGGCACCACCTCTCCGGCCGCAGGGATGCACCACCTCCTGGCGTGGAGGATCCCTGCTTCCTCGAATGACTTCAGTAGCACTTTCGTGCATTTGGATCTCCCCCATGGCTCCACTGGAGGCGCCATCAGTCGGAGGATGTAGGGTTGCGGATCGCTCTGGGTCGCTCTGATCGCTAAGGAGGAATGGAAGACTGGGAGGTGCACGACATCGGAGGAAATGTGGGGATGACCGCTTGACGCCCATCACTCCCCTTATATAGCGGTTGTTACCCACCCTTCTCGGAGAGTCGTTACCGCGTGGTGATTACGCCGATATTACCGTTGGATTACCCATCGGCTAGTTTGACCAGTGCTGACGGTCCAACTTCGTCTACTCGACTCGCCAGCTTTAGCGACTTGACTACTCGCTGACCTAATCGCCTTAGCAGCGATTTGACTACTCGCCGACTTGATCACCATAGCAGTGATTCGACTATTCGCCGACCCATTCGCCATGCTGCGATTTGACTGGTCGCCATTGTGACTGAGATAACAAATTCCCTCTTTCATTCAGGGAGTCCACCGCCGATTCAACTGGGCGTCCGAGTTGGACCCGCATACTCCAACTGCCAACGAACACCTGCGACGAATCAACGACAGCCTCAGCGACTACTGATGGGGATATGCCGAGTGGGGTATACCCAGCAGGACGTTTCCTATTGGACCAAGCTGCCAGCGAGTGGGCCTGCTGGACGGCGACTGGATCATGACCCAACAAGGAGCCAGGCGACTGGAAGCTGAAGGCCTAGAAGCGTAGCTAGGCCCAGTCGGATTAGGTCAAATACCCTCTGAATCCTTAACTAATTCGGTTGTAGATCTGTAAACCCTAGCGAGGTGTCTATATAAACCTCCCTAGGGTAAGCATAGAGGAGACGTTCCGTCATACACCACCCGCGACTCACCGCCTAGTCGTCGAGCTCGCCCTTATACTCTCTCATCAATACAATCTAGCAGGAGTAGGTCTTTACCCTCCGAGGGGCGAACCTGGGTAAACCCTTGTGTCTTCGCCCTCATCTCGCACCGTAGATGGCTGGCCGCCCTTGCCCCTCGTTCTACTACTCATTGCCGATTGCAGCATCTGCTGTGGCCATTCCCACGACAGGACATGAAGTTTTTGAAGAGAAAATTCAAAAACCTATGGAGCTTTATTTGCATGCTAATAGCAATGTTATTAGTATGAACTCTTTGGACACCATTATTGCTAATGCTATGGAAACGTCAAGCTTGGGGAAGCTAGTTTTGATGAAAATGATCTTTTTAGTCCCCCAGCTTTGGAAGATAGCTATTTTATTGCTTATGATGATACCAAACCTCCAATCTATGATGATTACAATGATGAATATGATATTTTCAGTCCACCTAATATTGAGGAGGAAATTAATTGTGATTACAATATGCCTCCTATATTTGATTATTATGGTGATGAGAATAATAGTGATAGCTATTTTGTTGAATTTGCTCCCACTACAATTAATAAAAATGACTATGCTTATGTGGAGAGCAATAATTATTTTATGCATGTGGCTCATGATAAGAATGTTTTATGTGATAGTTATATTTTTAATTTTATTCATGATGCTATTGAAAGTTATTATGAGAGAGGGAAACATGGTCTTATGCATCTCAAAAATATTAAGTTTCCCCTCTTTATGTTGAAGATTTTGAATTTGCACTTGTTTTGCTTTCCTATGCTTGTTGCTTTGTGCTTTCATGACTTGTTTCTTTACAAGATTCCTATGCATAGGAAGTGGGTTAGACTTAAATGTGTTTTGAATTTTCTTCTTGATGCTCTCTTTTACTTTAATTCATATTTCTTATGTGAGCATCTTCTCAAACTATCAATCCTAACTTAAAGGCGTTAAAGAAAAGTACTTGTTGGGAGATAACCCAAGAGTTTTCTTGAGTCTTGGAAGTTATTACTTCAGTAATGACCTCTCGTTATCCTTTTTATTTTCTTTTTGTGCCAAGAATGACCTCTAATGAGAGGGAAGTAAGATTTGGGGAGTTGTTGTCCCGAAACAGATTTTTGTCCTCCACCATAAAAAATCGTGAGGAGTCTCTATAAGTAGTATTGAGCTGAAAATGTACGAATAAATCCCTTGGTATGTTAGATAACTTTCGTTAGTTTAATACTTTTTTATTTGAGCAATAGAAGATTTTCTAAAAAATCGGTTTCTACCTGCTGGTCTATTTTGACAAATTTCTGCCATTATTTTCATTTGCTTCTTATTGATTCCTTTTTGAGTTCTCTTTTGGGGAATTGAGCTTTTTGAAGGATTTGATACAGTAGCATGTGTTTTTAGTGAAAAGTTTTGCTGTTCCAAAGCTAAGCCTAAGGGTTTATTATCTTTTGAATAAACTAATGTTGCTAATGAAGATTGTGTGAAGTTTTGTATGAAGGAAAATTTGTAGGTGTAGAGAAAGAATGATGTAATGAGATGAAGAATGGACATAAGCTCAAGATTGGGGATACCCAAGGCATCCCCTTCTTCATTAATAAAAATCTCAAGTCTTTCTAGACACTTCGTTTTTATTGTTTCATGCATTGTTGTGTTGTTCTTGGAGCGTCTTAGTTTTTGTTTGCTTAGTTTGCTTGAATAAAGTTGGTTGGATCACAACACACTTCTTTTGGAGAGAGAGACACTCTGTTTCCATTGCCTACAAAACTCTAGTTTTCACTCTTATTGTTTTGTGAGTGTTCACTTTTGCTAGCACTGCGTTCAGCCTTAGTTTTCTTGTGCTTTCAGCTTAGAACTTTTTAGTTCTTCTCTGTGGATTTGTGAGACAAACTCACTGATCTTTATTGATTATTATCTTTGTGATTTGTTTCAAATAAGTTGTTTGGTGTTAGAAAAGAGTAGGAAGATTCATGCTTAAGTGGTACAAAAGGGAGCTTGCTTTGACTATGACTTAGACTTTATCATGCCATGCTAGATGTTGTTTTGACCTTATGCTTAGTGATTATTGTTGTAGCATGACTAGTTCCAAACAATTGGGATTGCTTAGTGTGCCTTGAAGGAATCATGCATTTTTTTAGCGTACAAAAGCATAGTGTTGTGGTATTATCCTTTGATGCTTTGCTTGGGTTGACTTGGCACATGCTTACACCATGTTATGACTATGACAAGTCACCATTATCCTCTATGATCATTTAGTCCTTGACTTGTAGTACCACTTTTTGCTTTGATTAGTATGCTTTGTTGCACTGCATGATTATGGCCATTATTGCTCTCTTAGTTCGTTGCTCCCAGTCTTTTGCTGGCCTCCACTTGTATGATTAAGTTCTACTCATGCTTACAACTCCCAAGAAACCAAGTTATTCCAAAGTGTCCACTATAAATTCCTATGCATGGTGTGTTACACCGTTCCAGGTATATTCTTGTTTTCAGCTATCTTCCAATTAAAAACTATTTTGTTATGTGAAAACTTAGTGATTAAAGCCGTCACAAACTTGATGGAACACTTTATATTCTTTGCCCCTAATAAACTTGAACCATTGTGTCATCTATGTTGTATATGCTTGCACTTATAAGTTGGAATTAGCAGAAATGTGTTGTCACGGGGAACGTTTTCAACATTGCACTTGTACTTTGTACTCAGTTGATATCATGCTCTTTTGTCTATGGATGTCACCGATGTGAAATAAAGAGGGAACTTGTAAGTCCATAGAGTATGTATTTTGTGTTAGAGAAATGCCATGCCTAATCATGGTGGAAACTTGCAGCATCACCATAGTGAGCTATCTATGAAGCATCCTCAATAAAAAATCTATGCATATAGTAAATAAAAAGATCGCTGAGATGCTCATTGTCTGCTTGCCTTGTCATTTTGGTTATGGGATAGCTCCTGTACCATGTGCAAGGGGTACCTATTGGCGGTTCTCTATGATACACATGTACTTACAATGACAAGAACTTATAGGTGACTGAAGTTGAGTAGCATGAGGTGTGGCTCTCATATTCAAGGGACTTGATATTGCCAACTTATACTTTGTCAAGCATATACTCCGTAGTTTGTTCACTTTAACCTTAACCACTTCAAGATGCTTATGATAGGGGCAATGAGGGCTGAAAGCTAACAAGTACCATAATTTTTGGAAGCTCTTTTTGAAACTTGAAATCCCTGCTTCCTTTATGAAAGGCCTTTATTCCACTATTATATTGAGTCTCCACCTTCTACCTTTTAGGCACCATTAAGAGAGCATAGTTGTCATTCTGTGTGTAGTGTCCCAAAGCTTATTGATTGATGCATATTGTGATATTACTTGTTCTTGTGCTACTTGTTTCTGTAGGGGTTCGTAGCATGGAAAACAAAAATTTTCTATCGCATACAAACAAACAAGCCAAGATCTATCTACTAGATTGTAGCAACGAGTCGATGGAATAACTTACCCTCGAAGATTCCAAAGCGGTTAACGAGAGCAGATTCTCGTGGGTGATGTAGTCATACTCTTTCCGATCTCAAGATCGCGTAGACGATCCTTCCGGCGCTGCGTTCCGGCAGCGCTCCCGCAGTCGGTCACACGTTCGGTACTCGACGAAAACCTTCCTCTCCCTTGTTCCAGCAGGCAGCGGAGGTTGTAGCACTCTCCTCGCGATTCCGGCAGCACAACGGCGTGGTACCGGAAGTAGAGGGGAGATCCCGCAGGGCTTCGCCTTAAGCCGGAGCGAGTATGGTGGAGTATGAGAGAGGGATATTAGTGGTCTAGAGATTAGACACACCAATTAGAAGGCTCTAAACCGCAGGTTAAAGCAATTAGAAGCTCTAAACCAAAACGGCTCTAAACCGGAGATTAGAGGATAGGAACTTGTGTGTCTAGAGGAGGAGGCCCTGCCCCTCCTTTTATGGGTGGAGGGGCTTGGCGCGCCAGGGAGGGAGGGGAGTCCCTCCCCAACTCGGCCTAGGGCTGGCCGCCGGCTTGGAGGAGAGGAACTCCTCCTCCAAGTTGGTTTCAAACTCCTCTTGCTTGTTTCCCACAGTTTCTTGTTTTAGCCGTTTGACTTTCAAACTGGACATTTGACTTTTCTGTTTTAGGATTCAATTTAATCCTTTATTTGGGACAGCAAGAACACTTAGTACATGATGCAATCATTCCAATATGTAATGACACATTCATGTACCCCTCCCCCCCGGAGTGCCGGACAATCCGGAACCTTCTAGAACATTCCCGATGAAAACACCGGAATCATTCCCGAACTCCGAAACGGGTCTTTCCTTATATGAATCTTATTCTCCAGACCATTCGGGATCACCTCGTGATATCCCGGATCCCATCCGAGACTCCGAACAACATTCGGTCTCTTTCTCATAATACCATAACTACTCAAACAACGTCGAATCCTTAAGTGTGTCTCCCTACGGTTCGTGAATTATGCGGACATGATCGAGACACTTCTCCGAACAATAACCAATAGAGGAATCTGGAAATTCATATGGCTCCCACATATTTCTACGATTACTTTGCGATCGAATGAACCACTTACATACGATACCAATTTCCCTTTGTCTTACGATAGTTCACTTATCCGAGGTCATGATCGTCGGTATCTCTGCATACCTAGTTCAACCTCGTTACCGATAAGTACTCTTTTCTCGTTCCCATGATATGTGATCCCTTGTGAGCCAGTCACATGCTTGCAAGCTAATTGGATGACATTACACCGAGAGGGCCCAGAGTATATCTATCCGTCATATGGATGGACAAATCCCACTCTTGATCCATGTGTTTCAACCAATACTTTCCGAACACTCAATGCCACCTTTATAGCCACCCAGTTACGGTGTGGTGTTTGATGTCATCAAAGCATCCATCCGGCAAAGGTGATATGCATGATCTCATGGTCGAAGGAATTAGGTTACTATGTATCAGAAAGCATATAGCAATTGAACTATTGAAATGACTTGATCTTTATGCTACGCTTATCTATAGGAGTATGTCCATCACATCATTCTCCTAAAGATATGATCCTGTTGTTAATAACATCTCTATGTTCATGATCAGGAAACCATGATCATATATTAACCAACAAGCTAGTTTAACAAGAGGCTTTACTAGGGACTCTTATTTTAGTTTACAAATCACACAAGTATTAATGTTTCCGGTTAATACAATTATAGCATGGTATGTAAACATTTATCATAAGTGTGAAGATATGATAATAACCACTTTATTATTGCCTCTTGGGCATATCTCCAACAATCTCCCACTTGCACTAGAGTCAATAATCTAGTTTAAAACTTTTGTGTATTCAACACCTATGGCTTTCTGGGGTTGTAAGTACACGTTTGCTAGTGGTCAACTGATCTCCGGATCTGACACTTCCAGGTCCGTGTGTAATTGCATGTATTTGCGTCTCTACGCATCACTCATTTTCTAATGAGATGGCTTTGTATAAATTTGGTCCTTTGGTGAGACCTTTAGTTCTTTGGGGTTAAAACATGTTGATTATATTGTCGTGCAATATATCTTCATAGTATTATCCCGCTATGAACTACACCTAGTTTGATAACAAACTACTTGACCCAAATGCCCTCTTTAGCTGCTATAATAGCAGTCATATACTTAGCCTTTTGTTGTAGTATCTGTCACAATGTCTTAACTTTGGAACTCATCCAAATCCATTATGGAACTTACTTTCCATTATATTGTGCCACCCTTAGTTTAGTTTGAGATAAACTTAATTTGCACTTTGTGACAAAACTAGTATCAATGTAGTACTTTTACGATGAACTAACCATCTATTTGTCACTTCTACAAACAATATATTCTCAGTTCTTCCAAAAGATCATAAGAATATCCTTACTATTGTCCAATGATCATCTTATGAATCATTCTGGTATATGCTCATAATATTTAGAGCATAGGACATATCTGGATTTGTACATATCACAATATGATTGATATAAATACTCTTTGTGATTTCATACATCAAGTATCAATCTATACTTGATTATTTGTTTCACTTTACCAAATGCCAATACACTTGAATATATCATCAACATTGAACTCATTCAATCCTTTCTGTGCGACAAGAAACTTTCTTGTAGTTTCTATATTTAACCCATTCAATATCTCGTCTATGTACTTCTGGCACAACCATATTAGCGTCTATTGATGCCAAATATTTGGGTTTTTCCTTAGTCTTTCATCAGGATGAAATTCTTAATATGTGTTAATAAAAGATACATCTTTTCTAATCAACAATATGTCCTCCACATGATGTATTAGAAATATGTCTTAGCGCTCCCACTTAATTTCTTGCAAATGCAAGCATCTTCATTGTCTCTGATGAAATTAAACTCTTTTAACAGTTTCATCATAGTGAAGATTCCAACTCCGCTATGCTTACTTCAACCATTGAAGTTTGCATATGCTTTTAGCATCCTTTGAATTAACAAAACCCTATGGACCGTGTTATGCACATGTCCTAGGTAACGATTCTATTAGAAGAACTTGTTTTGTTTATTCAACTACCATATAACAAATTATATGTAGTGATTGCTACATTAATCCGTCTAGACTAAATATCACTATGAAAGATCAAATCTTATCATAGTCAACCTTTGAACATTTTGTGAACTCTTTCCCAACATGTCGACTATTTCATAGATGTAAAACATCCATGTCTATTTCTTTATAGATCCAGACACAACTGTAAGGTCTTACACCTTTCTCGAGGGTCCTTCAAGTTCAAAACTTGATTTCTCGTGTATGGAACTATCACGGATTTTATGGCATCAAGCCATTTGACGGAGTCAGGGCCCATCATCGCTTCTTTGCATGTAGTCGGATCATTATTGTCAAATAATGATTTAACTCCCAAATCTTCGTATTTGATTGTTTACCCGACCTACTTGTTTCAATAGAAACTTTGACTATTGTAACCACAACCTTTGAGGCACGTGAGCCATGAGCATTGTTGCTGCCTCCGGAACACTTTTCGGCGCTGCGCAACTCTGCACATATAGCTAAGGTTCTTTTAACCTTATCAAAGTTCTATTGTCCTCCCACTTAACTTTTCACGAAAAATTCCTTCTCAAAGAAACTTGACGTTCTAAGCGACAAACACTTTTGTCTCCTGGTGTTATGGAGGATTACTTAACAGTTATTCGAAATAACATACAAAGACAGGTTCATCCGACTTTGGTTGCAAACATATTTCTTATGCATAGCATACCAATGTTTAAGAAAGGACTACTTGGGTTTAATCCCAAACCATAACTTTATATGGTGTCATTTCAGCGGATTATGATGAAGCTCTTTTCAGTGGAAAAACGGTAATCTCTAAAGCTTTTAATCTTTAAAATACAATGGCAGTTTTATGAATTACACCTTCGATCTTACCATGTCAAACAAGGTTTAATTACATATCTCGAACGCTCCATACTCTTATGGTGTTTCGGGAAAATGCAAATCCACGGAACGATTCCTTAAATCTTAGGTATTATGCTAAACTTGTAACTCAAATATCTTCCTTTATGATCTTATCATAAACTATTTATATTCTTGTTACAATGATTTTGCACTTCATCTTGAAAGTCTTTGAACTTTTCAAATATTTCACACTTCATCCTTATTAAGTAAATATTCATATATTCACTCAAATTTTCGGAGAAAGCATATGAAGTTGAAATCCATCGCTCTTGACTACACATAATGGACTTCGTACAACAATATGTACAAGTTCCAAAAAGCTAGTCATTCGTTCCCTTTTGGCCTATGAACGAAGTTTTAATTATCTCTAGGAAAGTTTCACAAGCGTCATTTGATCAAAATCAAAAGACTCCAAAATTCCATACACATGGAGTTTCTTCATGTTTTCTTTCCAATATAATTTAAACGGCGATGTCACTTCCTAAGTTATCTTTCAATCAATTTGTCTTTCGACATTTTTAGCACTAGTTTTATGGATGTGATTTCTCCAACGAGATTTGTGAATCATCCATCTCTTATGGATTACGGCAATTATTTGAACAACCCTTTTGTTCTCATAATACCTGATAAAACAAATCTTGAAGGCAAACTTTGATGTTTAACGAGCAACACAATAACCCTTTATTTGTTCTCAATGAACATCATCACATATTCTTTTGCTAGTTACTTTGGCCATTGTAGTTCATGAATTGTGTTGTTTCGTATGACGATTCACACCAACAAATTCAGTATCAAATACTTAAGAACCACATTGTTTAATAAGCAAAGAATATAGCCATAACATGTATATCATCTATATACTTAAACTGAACAATTCTAGTCTTTTCTTTTCTGCCATATATTTATGAGATTCTCTTTCAGTATTTCCTTTTCTGTTTGAAAGAATCTATCAACATCAATTAGTGGAGTCATACATATGACACATAGTCCAAAACATGTATAGTTAAATACCAATGTCTTTGGACTTGCACCTTGAAGTAGATCACCATCATCAAATGTTTGGTGTTCTTTCAAATTCCTTTATTTAGTAATCACTTGGTGTAGTAAACATTTTACCTACATCAAATATTCATCCTTATCATGGAATCGTCCATGATCAAACTACCTTTAGCTTATAACGATGAATTACGAGTATAATGTTGCTATCCAAAACCTTTTGGAGGATTAGGACAACAAGTGTCTACAACCCTTTGCAAATTCTCATCAAAATATGAGAACATGAACTTTGCCATATTATACTCTATCATGTTGCAACCAAAACTTCGTTTCAGATATCACAGTATCTTCCACACATCATGGTTTCTGAAACAACTCTTTCAGATCCTTAGATAACCTTGATATTAGGAGAATCCTTTGAATATCAAGAATCATGGAGACAAACATGATACTTATATACTAACATTAGAATTGTTACTCTTGATTTTAATACCAATTATTAAACTTCATGGAGTAACCGGAACTTACTGAAAGTTTGCAATAGGACTTTTAAACTTTAGATTAACACTTCAAAAACAATACGATACCAGTTCGTAAAGTAACTAACCAGAATTCTATAGTTCTATCATCTCAATTATAACTAAGCGCAAGGTGGTAAACGGATGCCAATGACTACAACAACTATGCAAATTCACTTTGATTTAGTTTATGATAAATTGAGTTCTAATTAATAATTAAATTAATCTAGGTGAACTCCCACTCAAAACAATATCCCTCACATTGTTTTAGTGATCACACGAACCAAATCCACCACATCAAAACCGATCATCACGAGAGTTGATGTAGCTTCAATGGCGAACAATCAACATGTTCATCATATCTACTACATGACTCATGCTCTACCTTTCGGTAATCCGTGTTCCTGAGGCCATGTCTGTACATGCTAGGCTCGTCAAGATCAAACCTTAGTTTCCGCATGAGCAAATCTGGCTTGCTCACGTTGTATACACTTGTTGAATCTAACACACCCAATCATCACGTGGTGCTTCGAAACAACAAGCTTTAGCAACGGTGCTAACTAAGGGTGAACACTTTATGACTTGAAATTCATGTGCATGAGGGATCATCTTATAATGCTACCGTCGTCTACTAAGCAATACAAGATGCATAAAGGATTAACATCACATGCAATTCATAATATGTGATATGATATGGCCTTTCTTCTTGTGCTTCCGATCTCCATCTTCAAGCACGAACATGATCTCCATCATCACCGGCATTGCATCAAGGTCAATGACGCTTCTCCATGGTTGTCGTCCACCGGCTTCAACTATTACAACTACTTTGAATAGACACGCGGGTCTTAACATAAATTAAAGACAACCATATGGCTCCTGCCGGTTGCCGACTTACAATAAGGAACATTGCATACATCATATATAATCACAATCATGGCCATATCACATCACTGCACACCCCTGCAAAACAAAGTTAGACGCCTCTACTTTCTTTGCATATTTTACGTGGTTTGGGGCTTTCAATAAGTGTCGTTCTAACTTACGAACAAGAAACACAACATTGATACTAGTATTGTTAATCACCCGTTGTAAGTTGGATCTTAACTATGCTAGGAGAAACAGGCACCCGCAAAGCCACTTATGCAATACAAGTTGCATGTTAAGCGTGGAGCAAGTCTCATGAACGATGTCATGTAAGGTTAGCCCGGGCCGCTTCATCCCAACATACCGCAAGATGCAAATTACACAAGAAGCAATCGACAATAAAAGCATCAACGCCCACAATGACCATTGTGTTCTACTCGTGCAACAGATCTACATATAGACACGACTCTGATACCACTGTAGGGGTTCGTAGCATGGAAAACAAAAATTTTCTATCGCATACAAACAAACAATCCAAGATCTATCTACTAGATTGTAGCAACGAGTCGATGGAATAACTTACCCTCGAAGATTCCAAAGCGGTTAACGAGAGCAAATTCTCGTGGGTGATGTAGTCGTACTCTTTCCGATCTCAAGATCGCGTAGACGATCCTTCCGGCGCTGCGTTCTGGCAGCGCTCCCGCAGTCGGTCACACGTTCGGTACTCGACGAAGACCTTCCTCTCCCTTGTTCCAGCAGGCAGCGGAGGTTGTAGCACTCTCCTCGCGATTCCGGCAGCACAACGGCGTGGTACCGGAAGTAGAGGGGAGATCCCGCAGGGCTTCGCCTTAAGCCGGAGCGAGTATGGTGGAGTATGAGAGAGGGATATTAGTGGTCTAGAGATTAGACACACCAATTAGAAGGCTCTAAACCGCAGGCTAAAGCAATTAGAAGCTCTAAACCAAAACGGCTCTAAACCGGAGATTAGAGGATAGGAACTTGTGTGTCTAGAGGAGGAGGCCCTGCCCCTCCTTTTATGGGTGGAGGGGCTTGGCGCGCCAGGGAGGGAGGGGAGTCCCTCCCCAACTCGGCCTAGGGCTGCCGCCGGCTTGGAGGAGAGGAACTCCTCCTCCAAGTTGGTTTCAAACTCCTCTTGCTTGTTTCCCACAGTTTCTTGTTTTAGCCGTTTGACTTTCAAACTGGACATTTGACTTTTCTGTTTTAGGATTCAATTTAATCCTTTATTTGGGACAGCAAGAACACTTAGTACATGATGCAATCATTCCAATATGTAATGACACATTCATGTACCCCTCCCCCCCGGAGTGCCGGACAATCCGGAACCTTCTAGAACATTCCCGATGAAAACACCGGAATCATTCCCGAACTCCGAAACGGGTCTTTCCTTATATGAATCTTATTCTCCGGACCATTCCGGATCACCTCGTGATATCCCGGATCCCATCCGAGACTCCTAACAACATTCGGTCTCTTTCTCATAATACCATAACTACTCAAACAACGTCGAATCCTTAAGTGTGTCTCCCTACGGTTCGTGAATTATGCGGACATGATCGAGACACTTCTCCGAACAATAACCAATAGAGGAATCTGGAAATTCATATGGCTCCCACATATTTCTACGATTACTTTGCGATCGAATGAACCACTTACATACGATACCAATTTCCCTTTGTCTTACGATAGTTCACTTATCCGAGGTCATGATCGTCGGTATCTCTGCATACCTAGTTCAACCTCGTTACGGATAAGTACTCTTTTCTTGTTCCCGTGATATGTGATCCCTTGTGAGCCAGTCACATGCTTGCAAGCTAATTGGATGACATTACACCGAGAGGGCCCAGAGTATATCTATCCGTCATATGGATGGACAAATCCCACTCTTGATCCATGTGTTTCAACCAATACTTTCCGAACACTCAATGCCACCTTTATAGCCACCCAGTTACGGTGTGGTGTTTGATGTCATCAAAGCATCCATCCGGCAAAGGTGATATGCATGATCTCATGGTCGAAGGAATTAGGTTACTATGTATCAGAAAGCATATAGCAATTGAACTATTGAAATGACTTGATCTTTATGCTACGCTTATCTATAGGAGTATGTCCATCACATCATTCTCCTAACGATATGATCCTGTTGTTAATAACATCTCTATGTTCATGATCAGGAAACCATGATCATATATTAACCAACAAGCTAGTTTAACAAGAGGCTTTACTAGGGACTCTTATTTTAGTTTACAAATCACACAAGTATTAATGTTTCCGGTTAATACAATTATAGCATGGTATGTAAACATTTATCATAAGTGTGAAGATATGATAATAACCACTTTATTATTGCCTCTTGGGCATATCTCCAACAGTTTCTAGTCACCCTTGTGAACTTTGAAGGTGTCCTATGCATCTATTTGATACTCTATGAGGGACAAGCTGAATGCCACTATGCTATGTTTTCTGTATGTGAAACAAACAAACATTTTTCAATGAATGTTATTCATGATCTTTGTTTGTAGCCTTTCATGTTGCATGCATAGTTACTATGTCCTATTGTTAGAACTCCATCTTTCATGCTCATGTTTAGAGTTCTTTGATCCCAGCTTTCAATGCTTGCAAATGGTTTGATCTTGGTTTTGATGGTGCATGTCACCTCAAAATTTATTCTTTTATCACTTACCTACTCGAGGACGAGCAGGAGTTAAGCTTGGGGATGCTTGATACGTTGAAAACGTATCTATAATTTTTGATGCTCCATGCTTGTTTAGTATCCACTTTCCTATGTTTTGTCTACACTTTGAGGTATTTTTATACACTTTATGGAACTAACCTATTGACAAGATGCCACATGGCCAGTTGCCTATTTTCTGCTGTTTTTGGTTTCAGAAAGCTAAAAATGAATATTCTCGGAATTGGAAGGGACAAAAGCCAAAGTTCATATTTTTACCTGAGCGATACGGAAAATCGAAGACGAGACAGAGGAGGAACTAGGGTGGACACACCCTAGGTGGGTGCGGGCCCACCCTAGGCCGCGCCCACAGGGGGTGTGGGCCCCCCGGACTTCCACCGACCTTGCCTCCTGCGCCTATAAGAAGCCCCTGGGGAGAAAACCCTAAATAATCCATCATACTTCCAAAAAAGTTCCACAGCGCCGCCGCCACCAAAAGGGAGATTCGGGGGACAGAAAGTCTCTGTTCCGGCACCCTGCCAAGACGGGGAAGTGCCCCCGGAGCCATCTCCATCGATCTCCATCGCCATCTTCATCACCATTGTTGATTTCCATGACGAGGAGGGAGTAGTTCTTCCTCGAGGCTAAGGGCTCTACCGGTAGCTATGTGTTCATCTCTCTCTCTATGCATGGTCATATTGTGATCATGGGCTTTGTAATCAAGTAGATCTACCTTGCTAATCAAGTGCTTTAATAGATCTCTGCTCTCCCCATGTGTGTGAAAGTGACAGCGTGCACGCCATGGTGGCACTTAAGTTTGAGTCTACATAAATACTCTTTGTGCTTTAATAAATCTATGCTTTTCCCCACGTGTGTGAAAGTGACAGCGTGCATACCGTGTGTGGCACTTTGGCTAGATTGAATATTTGTTATTAGTTATATTTGGAGTTGGATGTCTCTATGAAATTGTGGTGTTTGTTGGAACCGTCTAGCGCTCAAGGTGACAGTGTGGGGTTATCTGGATGGGAAAGGCAGACTTTGTGCTGTTATAGCCCTACCATGGATTAGAGTGTCCAACCGGAGAGTAGTTAAGAGTAGTATCATGAAGAGAGGATAGTTATATGAGAGAGTGTTCACTAGTGAAAGTATGATCCCTAGGCCTTGTGTCTAAACATTGAAACACCGTTTGCATGTGTTACATGTTTGCTTGCTTCCTTCTTTTTGCCTTTAGTTTTTACCTCACCGTTAAGCTATTTTCTGGCACCGTTACCACTTGTATTTCAATGTCTCTTCACCGAACTAGTGCACCTATACACCTAAAAATTGTATTGGGTGTGCTGGGGATACAAGAGACTTCTTGTATCTTGATGGTAGGGTTGCTTGAGAGGGATACCTTTGACCACATCCTCCCTGAGCGATAAACCTTGGGTAATCCACTTAAGGGAAACTTGCTGCTGTTCTACAAACCTCTGCACTTGGAGGCCGAACAATTGTCTACAAGAATAGAAGTGCGTAGACATCAAGGAAATCATTGTTGTTTGTGCTAGTGAAGTCACACAACTTGGTGTTCTCAGCAGAATTCATTTTTGCAAAGGTGAAGCAAGCCAACATCAGCAGCCACTAGAGTAGGAACTAATATTTTTTTGTTTTTTATAAGAAAAGGTAAAACAAATGAGACTAATTTTTTTGCAATTTTTTATAAAAAGAAGCAAACAAAACAAAGAAAAAGGAACTAAGCAAAATAAAAACAAAGCAAAGAGAGTGGTTGTGAAAGACTCCCCTTGTGAAGTTGTCCTTAACTCCCCGGCAACGGCGCTAGAAAAATCTTGACGTGGCTCAGTTAATTGCAGATCTTCGTTGGGAGACCCAAGAGGAAGGTATGATGAGCACAGCAGCAAGTTTTCCCTCAGTTATGTAACCAAGGTTATCGAACTAGTAGGAGCAAGGAAACAACTCCAATGTGCTGCTAACAACTTGGAATTCTGCACAACACAAACTCGAGAGTTTGCCCCAACTTACAGTTAGGTTGTCAATCTCACTGGTTTGCTAAAAACAAAGGATTAAACATATAGTGTGGAAGGTAATGGTTGCTGGTAGAAAGTAAACAGTAATAGTAGATGATGTACCAATGGTAAATATTAGACCGAGGTCCACAGTTCACTAGAGGTGTTCTCCTTAAGATAGATAACATGCTGGGTGAACAAATTACAGCGGGGCAATTGACAGGACTGAGCAAGGCATAACAATGCAAATACTAGACATCATGATTCCTATGAGATTTGATTGGACATTACAACAATATACATAGACCGTCATCCAGCTGCATGTATGACTAATAATCCACCTTAAAGTTATCATACGAACCCCTCCAGTATTAAGTTGTAAGCAACGGATAATTGCATTAAGCAATGTGTGTAAGGTAAACACAATTGTTCCATGAACAAAAGATTGTTGGTTTATCCCTAGTAGCAACAGCACATCTACAACCTTAGAGATTCATGTCACTTCCACAGATTACTAGAGGCATGAACCTACTATCGAACATAAATACTCCCTCTTGGAGTCACTAGCATCTACTTGGCCAAGATAGCTACTAGCAACGGAGAGCATGCAAGATCACAAACAACACAGACATGATAGAATCAATAATCAATATGACATGGTAGAATGAATAATCAATCTGACATAGTATCTCAATATCCATCGGATCCCCGCAAACACAACATGTATGATTACAAATATATGACCTTGATCATGAATGGAGCTCATAAGATCTAAACATGATAGCACAAAGGAGGAGAAACAACCATCTAGTGACTGTATGGACCCATAGTCCAAGGGTGAACTAATCACGCATCATATCGGAGGTTGGCATGTTAATGAAGAAGGCCTCTGGGATGATCTCTCCCCTCCGGCAGGGTGCTTGGAAGAGCTTCAGATCCCCCCGATCTAGGGACGATGGTGGCGGTGGCTACAGACTGTTTCGTGGAGATCTAATCTCGTGCTTAGGATTTCTGCATCGGGGGGCTTTTATAGGCAAAGAGGCGAGGCGGGAGGGCGGCCAGGGGGCGCACACCATAGGGTGGCGGGCCCTAGGGTGGGCCCGCGCGGCCCTAGGGTGTGGACACCCTGTGGCCCCCCTTCGGCTGCCCTTTGGTCTCTTTGTTCATTCCGGTAAAATATTGACTTTGGCTTTTGTCCTGTCCAATTCCGAGAATATTTCCTTACTAGCTTTTCTGAAACCAAAAACAACAGAAAACAGGCAACTGACACTGTGGCATCTTGTTAATAAGTTAGTCCTAGAAAATGTATAAAAATACCTCAAAGTGTAGACAAAGAAAAGCAAAGTTGATACTAAACAAGCATGGAACATCAAAAATTATAGATATGTTTACGACATATCAAGCATCCCCAAGCTTAACTCCTGCTCGTCCTCGAGTAGGTAAGTGATAAAAAGAATATTTTTTGAGGTGATATGCACCATCACAATCTTGATCAAACCATTTGCAAAGCATTGAAAGATGGAATCAAAGTACACTAAACATGAGCATGAAAGATGAAGTTCTAACAATAATACAAAGCAACTATGTTGCAACATGAAAGGATACAAACAAAGATCATGAATAACAATGCATTTAAAGACGTTTGTTTCTTTCACATATAGAAAACATACCATAGTGGTATTCAGCATGTCCCTCATGGAGTAGCAAAACATAAATGCATGGGACACCTTCAAAGTTCATAAGGGTGACTAGATACAAATAGTTCAAGAACAAGCAATATCAACATTATGAATCAATCAATAAGTTTTGGGACAATGCACATAGAACTAAGAATGACAACTATGCTCTCCTAGTTGGTGCATAAAGAAAGAAGGTGGAGAATATAAAAGTAGGAAGAAAGGCTCTTCACAGGTAAGCAGTGATTTCAAGTTTTATAAAGAGCTTCCAAAAATTATGGTACTTATTAGCTTTCAGCTTGCATTGCCCCTATCATAAGCATCTTCAAGTGATTAAGGTTAAAGTGAACAAAGTATGGAGTATATGCTTGACAAATCATAAGTTGGCAATCTCATGTCCTTGTAGTACGAGGTCGTTCCTCATGCTACTCAACTTTAGTCACAATTAAGTTCTTGTCATTGTAAGTATATGTGTATCATAGAGAACCGCAACGGGTTAATTTGTATGATCAATGCCATTCGCAAGATTAAAGTCTCCGCTCGAGTCTACGACTCGAACAGACACTTGGGGGATACTCCCATAGGGAGCGCTGGTCGCGTATCCTATGAATCAACTAATTATGATTCTCCGAATCCTCTGCAACTATTAGGTCATAAAAACTGACATACAGTCGACAAAACTGGCGACTCCGCCTAAAAATTTATGCTAAGATATGACGTCTCCTTGGCCACCCGAAGCATCTCCATGACGATAAACATTCAGATGTTGTTTCTACGACACAAAGATAACACCTATAGACACAGTCTGATGGCCTGGTAACGCATCCGAATGTGCTCTGTCAATAATATTCCGTGTCAATAGGCATGACGGAAAATCCCAACGGACGCGTTGGGTACATAACTAATATCAATGAAATTCGACTCCTATAATACCTCCACGGCCTGAGTCGAATTACGCTAGCAATTTTCCGGATTCGAGTCCGGGGACTCGAGTCTTAGTAGATAGCATTGTTTTGCCCAAAGGCAGTTAACTGACCCCAATCCATCGGTTGAGTCAGGCACGCATATTAACTATTCCTATGAACTAAGTTATAACCCGAAAGCCTGTTCAGATGAAGGCACTCGAAGACTCTAGAGTATCTAGTCGAATCTATGATTTGACTGAACACTCAGGGGGATACTGACATGGGTATGCCCCTACGGGTGCCTACTATTAGCCTATCCGGTTTGGCCTAGACGGAGCCCATGTAACGATCCACCCCTGGTGATGTAGCCTAGGAGGGATTCGGGTGGCCGAGGCCCATGAAGGACGAGACTCCTTGGAGAACACGTCTAGCTTTAGATAGAAAGTTTAAAGGGTAAAACCCTAATCTGTAACCGACTCGACCTAACCCCAAGACGTGGCCTCCCTATATAAAGGCCAGGAGGGTACGTCGAGGAGAACGATCCAAATCCTAACATACTCACCCGCCAGATTTCATCCGCGCACCCTTGTAACCTTCGGCTTCGCCATCAATCAAAAATAGACAAGCAGGAGTAAGGTTTCCCTCTAGGGGGCTGAACCTGGGTAAATCTCGTGTTCCATGTTGTTTTTCTGTTAGCCGATCCTGATCTCCAGCATACCACTCTTCTCCAAAACCCAACTCCTTAACAATAGGCATTAACGAGTCGAAACTTCATAAAATATCATCACCTCCATGGAGGCGGACATTGCTCGAGCAACCTGGATGCGACGCGATGCATACTTGATACGTCCAAAACGTATCTACTTTCCTGAACACTTTTGCTACTGTTTCTTCTCTAAACTTGTGTGATTTGGATACCACTAACACGGACTGACGCTGTTTTTAGCAGAATTACCTCGGTGTCTTGTTTTTGTGCATAAAATCAACTATCAGGAAAAATCCCGGAAAATATGCCAAAAATCTTATTTCGCCAGAAGATCCACGGAACCAGAAGATGAAACGGAGTGGAGGCCTGGAGGGGCCACACCCCTGCCAGGCGCAGGTGGGCCCAGCCCGCGCCTAGGGGGTGCATCCACCCTAGGCACCCCCTCGGTCTCCCTCTTCGCCTATAAGTTACCCCTTGACCTAAAAACCAGGGGGGGGGTCGACGTTTTTCTAGAAAGAGTTCTGTTGCATCGCCACCACCAGAAACCAAGATTCGGATCCAGAAACTCCGTTCTGGCACCCTGCCGGGATGGGGAATTTGGGAAGGATCGTCGCCATCGTCATCACCAACGCCTCTCCATCAACCATCAATGTTTTCCTCATCCATAAGTGAGTAATCCCCGCTGTAGGCTATGGGGATGGTAGGGATTTGATGAGTTCTATCATGTAATTGAATAATTTGTTAGGGCATTGTGCCTAGTATCTCTATTAGTGTTATTTGACTTTGTTGCAACTTATTGTGCTTAATGCTTGTCACTAGGGCCCGAGTGCCATGATCTCAGATCTGAACTTATTATTGATCCATTATGATAGTATTGTTTGTGATCTTATCTGCAAGTTGTGTACACATATCATTGTCTGGATCCAAAGGCCCCGAAGTGACAGAAATTGGGACAACCGGAGGGGATGGCTGTGGTGTGAGGATCACATGTGTTCACGGTGTGTTAATGCTTTGCTATGGTGCTCTATTAAAAGGAGCACCTTAATTGCCAGTTGTTCCCTAGAGGCCCCGCTGCCACGGGCTGGTAGGACAAAAGATGTTGTGCAAGTTCTCATTGCGAGCACGCATGACTATATATGTAGCACATGCCTAGGATTGTTTAGTACTTGGATGCTTGTTCTTATTTATCTGTAATGCCCTAGATCTTGGAGTTATATGTTTAGACTCGTCCATGCAACGCCCGTCCATCCATCCCTATGCCTACCGCGCTCATATCCTACTGTTTGCTGCTACTGTTACCATTGCTCCTGTTTTACTGCTATTGTTGCTTTGCTGCTGCTACTACAAACTGTTGCTACTGATAAACTTCTATGAGCAAAAACTATTTTCAGGTGCAGCTGAATTGACAACTCAGTTGTTAAGACTTGCATGTATTCTTTGGCTCCCCTGTGTCGAATCAATAAATTGGGTAATACTACCCGCGAAGACTATTGCGATCCTCTATACTTGTGGGTCATCAGTACTTCACGAAGTTTTACGTGCTTGGAGCGGAGGTGGAGAGCTCCCGTGCCGTGACGCATCTACCTGCACCTCCACCTTACACGGTGGAGCTGTTGTTGTTGTTGTCCTTTGAGGAGGAGGTGCAGGCCACCGACGCTGTGGAGGAGAAGCCAGACCCCCAGCCGCAGCCTGAGGAGCAAGTGCTTCACCGTGTCCTCGCCCACTTGGTGTGCACAATGGCACGGGAGGAGATAGACACCGGGACGTCATAGTACAACACATCGCAGCTGGAGCAGGGACTCCATGCCTTCGAACACCACACGACTAACCGCCAGGCCCGACGCGTCGAGGCGCTGCTCGATGCCTACTAGGCGGACTCCTGCTCTGACGAGGAGTGTAGCGTCGCGGACTCCGTGCCCCGACGAAGAAGCGTCACCACCTTTTGGTCCCTGGTGACGTGCCTTCGCCTCCTTTTGGTCCGCACGGTTAGGGTTAGGTCTAGCTCGTAGTTTTCAGCCGCAACTTGTTCAATGTAGGATTAAAACCTATGCAAATTAATTTTTCTCCATGAACTTGTATGATCTTTCCACCAAAATATCCCGTGAATACTTCTTTTAAAATATGCCCTATCGTTTGTTTGTTGTGCCGCAACTCGGTTTAGGGAAACCATTTTCCAGCTCCACGATCCGCTCGATATTGCATATCGGTTTATCGGGCATCTGTTAGAGATGTTCTAAGATCATTTCATAGAGAACATTTGAACGAACAAGAACCCTCCAAATTCTGATGAAAGCCTTTCAATCCGAGGATACTCTGATTTCGTTTTAGATTATGAGGCTGAAATAGTGAGATTTGAGGAGAAAAAAACATTAATTTGGTCAGGTCGTTTCGTCCCGTGAGTAAAGTGGGGAAGTTTGACAACTTCGTAGAGCATCTCTAGCAGATACTGCATATCTGTCTTTCCGCAAATTTTTGCGCCGATATGCGATATCGAGCCTGAAAAACGGTCTTGATATCACAAATAGGTAGATACCATAATTCTTTTTGCGGTTTCACGCATCAAGGCCCATCCGTCCCGTATATATTCGGTGCGCGTGGGGTGGGGGGTGGGGGCTGAATGCGGGAAACGGTATCCATTTTCCCCCTTCCTTCCCTGCCCAGAAACCCTCGCCGCGGCCCGCCCCCGTCTCCGATTCGGTCGACTCCGCAGTCAAAAAACACATCGCCACCGCCAACCTCCGTGTCCACTCCCCATCTTCCTATGGTCGGCCAATCGGGCCCCGATTTCGCTGCACACGCCATCACTTCTCCTGGCCGCGGTGGAAGCTCTGGCGTGCGAGCTTGCCCGGCGCTACCGCCGGAGGAGGAGGAGAGTGAGTGCCTACCCATGCAGGGACACGGCCGCATCGCCCGTGGACGCACCAGCGCGACCCCGCTGCTTCCGCCCGACGATGCCGCGAACGATTTCGCGAACGAAGCAGAGGAGCTGTTGTTGGCCAAAATCGTCCGCGAGCCTGCTGTCAACGACGAGTAGGAGGAGGTCTTGGTCACCGAGGCCAAGTTTAACTCTCTGTGCACCACGATCATGTAGATCGTGCAGTGCCGGAAGCGCCGCCGCAGCGCGCGTAGGACGAGAAGCGCGATCTTCTCCGTGCCAGTCGCCTCTCCCTCCGTGAGCACCTGGGGCGGCTCGAGGCCCTGGAAGCCGACTTACCCGACGAGTTCTTCACCACCGACGACTACGGCAACGACGACACCGCCGAGGAGTAAGCGCGCCGCCGCCATTGATGATCCGGTGAGTAGGTACTGCCGGTGGAGCTACATAGATACTAGGTGAAGTCTGGATACAAGACGCGGCATCAACTTCAACTTATATGTAGATTTAAATGATCAAAACCTCCTCTATGTAATCTGGCGCTAATATATAATGATTTTTAAATATACAGTTTGGTGGATTAGTATATCTGCTTCGTCTCATGATTTTTATACCGTAAACTAGATTTTCGATTTATCATATTTGTATTTTGCAGTACCACGGGCGGTATATGTTAGAGACGCTGATAGTGAATGTTACCGTGAACAAATTATCCATTCAGGTTCCAGCCGTCGCTGCTCTCGCAGCTACAGCTCCATCTCCAAGGCTCAAAGCTCCAAGCTCCAATGCTCTCCGCGTCTAAATTTCACTTGTCCCCGACCTCACTTCCTGCCATGGCGCTTCGGCCGCCGTCGTATCTACCAGCCCGCTGCGCTCCTTACTCGCGGCCACGGCCATTCGGCTCCGTGGCGCGGGCTACCCCCTGTCTCTCCGCCGCCGCAACGCCCGTCTCGTCGCCGCCCTCTACCACGAAGAAGGTCTCGTGGTCCAGCCTCCTCTCATCACCTCTCTCTTCAACAGTGTCAGGGACCTGAAATTTCTGCGGTTTGTACTGTGAAGGTTCTCGTGCCTATCGCCATGGGCACGGAAGAGATGGAGGCGGTCATCCTGGCTGGCGTCCTACGGCGAGCCGGCGCCGATGTGACGCTGGCATCGGTGGAGGACGAACTCGAGGTGGAGGCGTCCTGTGGCACACACATCGTCGCAGACAAGCCCATTGCCGCCTGCGCCGACCAGGTGTTCGACCTTGTGGCTCTACCGGTAACTCGCCTCTTTTCTCATACTGGTACCGGAGTAGAATTATCGCTAGCATTTCTTTCATTGAGATACAGTCAATGGTTTTTATAATCTTTAGTTCACTAAAAATCCGTGCACAAATTTACATTTCCAAATTCTGGAAATAAGCAGTACATTTATTTGCACTATGTAAACAAATTAATACATCACTGTTAATACTCACTCCGTCTCGGTTTATAAGACTTACGCGTATTTATAGGTTGATAAATTAACCAACTTAGCGTGATGTACATAAGATAAAAACTATATTATTAAAAACTTCAAATGTTAAATTTTCTAATGATATAATTTTTATATTATATAATTTATATTATATAGCTCATGCGGACGACCTAGATATACGCGTAAGTCTTATAAACTGGGATAGAGGGAGTATTTATTTAGACATGTATGAACAAACTTGTAAAATCGACAGAGACTTATTTAATTCTCACTCGACTGAAACTTATACACTCCCATCATTCAAATATTTTTAAGCACTCTGTAGAGAGTCAGAGTCGAGAGAGAGAGAGAGAATTTGAGGCACTCAATGTGAGTGCTGTTGCATCTATTATCGTATGTATATATAGAGTACAGAGGGGCAGCGATCGTGCAGCGATCGAGGGATCATGGGATCGTGAGATCGTGCAGCTGCCGAGAGGGGAAGGTGGTCTATCTACTCCTGAAGACTAGGTGGAACAGGTCAGATCGTCAACACCCCCCGCAGTTTGATCGTCGGGTGGCCGAATGCACAAACTGGAACGGAACTCCTGGAACACCGCAGAGGGCAAGCCTTTGGTCATAATGTCCGCGTACTGCTGCGAGGTGGGGACGTGATGCACACGCAGCTGCCCTAGCGTGACCTTCTCCCGCACGAAGTGAATGTCGAGCTCTATATGCTTCGTCCTTCGATGATGCACGGGGTTGGCAGTCATGTACACTGCAGAGACATTGTCGCAGTACACAACGGTCGCCTTGGGGATGACGACGTGCAGCTCGCCCAGAAGCTATTGCAGCCAGCAGCATTCGGCAACGACATTGGCGACGCTGCGGTACTCCGCTTCGGCACTGGAGCGGGAGACCGCGGGCTGACGTTTAGATGACCAGGACACGAGGGCGTCGCCGAGGTAGACGGCGTAGCCGGAGGTGGAGCGCCGTGTATCGGGACAACCGGCCCAGTCCGCGTCCGTGTACGCCACAAGGTCGAGCGACGCCGAGCGCGAAAGGTGAAGACCGTAGCCCGCCGTGCCACGGACGTAGCGCAAGATGCGTTTGACGATGGAGAGATGACAGTCCTTGGGCGCGTGCATGTGCAGGCAGGCCTGATGCACGGCGTAGGTCAGGTCGGGTCGCGTCATCGTCAGGTACTAGAGCCCGCCGACAATTCTCCTGTAAGCAGAAGCGTCCGCGACGGGAGAGGTGTCTGAGGCAGCAGACAGCTTGGAGCTGGTGTCGATCGGCGTCGAGGCGGGGCTGTAGGAGGACATGTTGGCACGGTCTAGAAGTTCGGCAGCGTACTTGCCCTGGGAGAGGAAGAAGCCGTCGCTGGACCGAGTGACGCCGATGCCAAGGAACGCGGTCATTCCCACGACAGTGGCGTGCACGCCAGCTCTGGTTATTGATGATGTGGGTGCAGGCGTCGACTCACAGGGTCGGATGTACTCGCGTTCATCGGGCAGCAGAGCGGTCGCCCCATGGCGGCAAACACCCTCAACTGCCCGCCACCTGAACCACTGCAGCTCCAACACCGACCCGCGAACGCGGCACTCTCCACCAACGACCCCCGGCCGGCGACCAACTTCGTCGCCGCCAACGGTCAGCCCGTCGACGCCCGCACCCACATCATCAACAACCAGAGCTGGCGCGCACGCCAGCCCGACGACCTGTGGTATACCCTAACCAACCGCCGCGACTGCGAGCCGAGGGGGTCGCTAAGCCGACTCGGGCCCCGGTGCTTCGGACCGATGATCCGAGGCGAAAGATACCCGACGAACTTCAAAGCGCCGAAGGAAATAGATGTAACACCCTCAGAATCGGACCTATGCAAGTTTGAGCAAAATTCGCCAAACCGCATAGAAACGATTCAAAGGTGCCCACCAGGCACTTTCGTGCGGGTGGAAAACGAAGTAATAACATTACACAACAGTCCTCGATGGGACCCACAGAACAGCTATATACAACAGCGACTCAAAGAGTCAAGAATACAGATATAATATACAAAGATCTAAATCACCTTGAAATTGGTAGAGCGTCCGACTACGGACAAGATGCAAATGGGGCTAAGAGCCCTGAAGAATAACCAATGGCGTCCATAACCCTGCCCAGGCCAAGCCGGAAGGGTAACCCTGCTAACGACGTCGATCTCAAAACCTGCTTAAACAAAAGGGGTGCCGACAAAGGGCAAAGGAAAAAGAGGAGCGTCAGTACTGAGGCCAGTACACGGCGAGGCTAGAATTCGGCGGTCCTCGCCTACATAGGTATGGTGGACTGAAGCGACAGCGGCAGCATGCACTAGACAACCTATAGAGACTCGATACAACTGTCGGCAATCAGAGAGGGGTAAGAAAGACCTATCTGGAACCAAACTGATACTAAACCAAACAAACCCATCCTGGCGTTTCCCCCTCGAGACCAAACGAGGAAGTCAACCGAGGAACTCACACAGTTGGCAGTTTTACTTATTCAGTTATAGTTGCGGCAATTTACTAGTCAGGTAAAGATAGTCGTCCGGATAAAATAAGCAGTGGGTCATTTTAGTTAACCATTCCGTTATAGTTACAACACTTACTAATCAGATATAGATAGCATGAGATAACCCAAAACCCAGCAGTTGTTGGTACTTTTATTCAGCCATTCCGTTGTAGTTGCCATACTTACTAGTCAGGTACAATGGTCGCAAGCGACAATCCAAACAAGCAGTTGTGGGCAGTATTATTTAGCCATTCCATTATAGTGAAGCTGATTACTAGTCATTATAAAGTCAAATTTGTAGCAATAAACTTTAGTTATGCTTGTCTATGGTCGAGATACTGTGCTCCAAGTCGTCCATAACCGCGGACACGGCTTTCAGAAAGTTTTAACCCGGCCGGGGTGCACAAATAGCAACACACACACGATCAACCTCGGAAAAACCAAATCAAAACCCAACGAGGTCTTCACGACAGAGCAATCACAAGATTCAGAAATATTTCAGGGGGCCACCCTTGGAGTACACCCGCAACGAAGTAAGCTAGCTCCGAGACGGACCCGAGGTTTGTGGGGCCGGCGGTAAACGACAGCAGATCCCCAAACGGGGACTGTCGATACCACGTAAACGGGTCACAACTCCTAAACAGTACAGTGTGCTCCTCGCACAAACGTAAATAAAGCAGTAGCATGGCATAAGTACAGGATCGTAAATAAAACCTCAAACTAGTTTGTGGCCCCAAGAAATAAGACGGAATCAAGCTCTGGCTAAGGGGGGCCCATACTCCCCATATGTGGATAGCGCGATAAATCAAGGAACAGGTATCAAGTACT
The DNA here is from genome assembly GCA_910589765.1 of Avena atlantica. Taxonomy (NCBI): domain Eukaryota; kingdom Viridiplantae; phylum Streptophyta; class Magnoliopsida; order Poales; family Poaceae; genus Avena; species Avena atlantica. The sequence continues at coordinate 153,040,972 of OU342739.1, forward strand.
CGGGGTCCTACGGGACACAAGTGGGCGTTCGGAAACCAAATGTTATCTATCACCCACCGATGCCTCTGCTTACTTCAATTTTAGTTGTTAAACAGGAATTAAAGTGAACAATAAGTAAAACTATGATCATCTCCAACATCAACATGCGGCAATACATCAACAACTGTGGCACTTGACGACACGCAACAACACTTGAGCAAGCGACTACGACGCGCAAGTCCAACTATCTACCAAACAATAGGTAATAGGATGTGTCCGAGGCAATATAGGGCTGCAAGGGATATCACGGGTACGGAAAACTAGAGCATCGCAACACAGATAGCAATAGATCAACAGGAGGGAAGTAAATACTATAAAAGTAAGATAGGTAGAAAGGGGGAGATGCTCGCCTGAAAACATTGTCGAAGGGTTCAACCGAAGATCGGGGCGAAGCTCACATCAACTCAACGGCCTTATCCGCGAAGAAGCAAAACACTAGAAGGAACACCGGATGCACTATTTAATACTACGGCAAAAGATCGGCATGATGCATGTATGATGCATGACATGGCGAAGGTGCGATGCAATTAGGTCATATTAAGCGGAACCGGGGTCCCGACAATTTATTAAACGGTTCAAGTTATTTAGAAACCCCCGTAATTTTAATGTTGCATTATCAAGACAAAAGATAGTACCGGTTCGCTACACAAGTTTAAATGAGGCCAATATGAGACTAGATTTGCCCGCATATGGGCCCCATATTTAATTATTAGGTGAATCGGCGTAAGGCCCCCAAACCACAGATATGCATGCGAGATGAATGATTTAATGCTACAAGTTGATATCATTTATAAAAATAGGGTATCGAGGAAAAGGGTCACACATTGAGGGGTCTCGACGATCTTGGGGTTCCGGGGTTCGGGGTTGGTCTCAGGGTCCAGGGTTCGACGGGTTCGGCCTCGACGGGAACATTCTCGGACTCCGGGGTCGTTCTCGGATATCGGGGGGGTAGATCTTGTCGCGTCCGGGCGGCAGGACTTGGGTCGGTGTCGGGCGCGTCGGATTCTTCCGGGTCGGGGTTGTTCTTGTCGCATGCAGATCTTGTCGGGTTCCACGGGGTCGAGCTTGCCGTTGCGAGGGTCTCGTCGGGCCCCACGCCATCGAGTCGGTACTAGCGTTCGGGAGCGTCCTCGTGGCGACCTTGCCGTGTCGAGGCTCGGCCTTCGGTTCCATGTCGAAGGTCTTGGGGTTCCGCGGTCTTCGGGTCCGGGTAGGAGCACTTGGCGTTGTCGAGCGGGAGTTCATGTCGCAACCGTGTCGACGACCTTGGCGTTCAGGGGGAAGTTCTCGGTGTTCCGTGAAGACGAGATTGTCGACCTTGGGTCCGGGTAGGCGATCTTCTTGTCCATGTAGAGGAACTTGAGGTCTCTCGCGGCTTCGATTGTCGTGTCGGTGTCGACCTTGTCTTTGGAGGGCGGCACCCACATCACATCAAGGCTACCACACCATCTTCTCGGGTTTGACTTCATGGTCCCACCACACCACGCAACAAAACTTGTGTCGAGCCACTCACATCACACCAACGGACTGACAACTACTTGAACAGAAACCCGCGTCAAAGGATTGAGGCGGCTGGACGGAGGGTCTTCGGCGGCGACTGGCAGACGCAGGCGGCGCATGGTCGACGGCGCTCGCAGGGGCGTCGCGGCTGCGCGGCCAAAGGAGGCAGCGGGGACGGTGGTCGCGTCCCTGGCTGCAGCAGCCTACGAGGGAGGCGCGGAGGGGGCGGTCGAGGAGGCCTTGGGCGAGGGACGGCAGCGCGGGGCGAGGGAAGGAGGGTCCAGGCGGTGGCGGTGGCTTGAGGGAGGCGGCGGCGCTGGCTCGGGAGGGGACGGGGCGGAGCGGAGGTGGCGAGGCCGGGGGACCTTGTCGAGGCAGAGGGTCGAGGAGAGGAGGGCGGCCGGCGACGGCGGCCCGGCGATGCGGTGGAGGCGCCGGAGCGCGGTCGAGGGAGGCGGTAGGTGAGGCCGGAGGCGGGCGCGGAGCTCGGGCGGCCGCGGGCGAGCGGGAGGCGGAGGCGCGCGGGCTGGAGGGTGCGCAGCGGCGCGGCGAGCGGAGGGCGCGGCGGCGGGGCGCGGTCGCGGACGCGGCCGCCGAAGGGAGGCGGCGAGGCGGGCGCTCGCGGAGCGAGAGGCGAGGGGTGCGGCGGGTGGTGGGCTCTGGGGCGGTTGGGCGACGAGGGCGGCAGGACAGAGGGGGAGGAAGCGTGGCCGCGGGGACGCGAGGCGGAGCGGGGAGGGGCCGGCGCAGAGGAAGAAGGAGAGAGGGCGCGCGCGGTGGGGAAGAAAGAGAGGAGAGAGGGAGAGACAGGCGGGGCAGGGGTGGGCCAGGGCGTGGGGCCCAGGGGAAGGCTGGCGTGGTGGGTGGGATCCGGCAGAGGTGGGATCCGGTGCGGGTGCGTGCTGCTGTGTGCTGCGCGCGCGTGTGTGGTGTTTGGTGTGTGTGGGGGTGAGGTAAGGGAGAGGGGGTTGGACAAGTGGCAGGGTATGGTTGGTTAGGGGGAGGGGAGAGGGTGAGGTGGCAGGTGGGGATTGGGTGGGGTGATGTGGAGGGGGGTGTGGGTAGATAGATGGGTAGGTTTAGGATTTGTTGGGGTGTTCAGGTGGACCGAATTACAAAATCCTGGGGGTGGTCGTTCGGGTCGATCTGGCCCGTTCGACTGCCCCCACTAAAAATAATATAAATTTTATTTGTTTTGTTAACACCGTTTGCAAACCGATAGCACTCAAACAAAAATAATCCGGAGACCGGGCTTTGCATTTGAATTAAGATGGGGCGTTTGGAAAATAAATCGGGCTTTGCGGAAATAGTTTTATGCAACCAACACATGATGATGACGATGCAATGCACAAATTCAACGCGATTTTTTTAGTAGTGGTTTTGCGGGATGCCACAATAGAGAAGTACGACCCCTCGTACGATCCCTCTGTGTGGCTGGATACCTACCGACATGGATATGCCCTACGTGTACCCGATGTTAGTATACCTGGTCCAGCCCGGCGGAAGGCCCACTCGACGACCTGCCAGGGTCCATGACGCCTATGACGTTTCGGCTGCTATGAAGCCCATATGGACACGGAGTCTCAAGCGCACAAGACAAGGAAACCTCAAGACTAGAGTTTGAATACAACTTGTAACCAAATCGTATTGGCACCCGAGACCTAGCCTCCCCATATATAAAGGTTATGAGGGTCTAACGAGGAGGACAAATTACGACCTATAGACGCCATAACCCCCCAATAGATAGATCTACGATCTCCACCTCCACAATAGATCTACAGATCTAGATCTCTCGACTCATACTTTCGCACGCACCTCCACGCCAGATCGAATCTGCGCACCCTGTAACCTTCGGTTCCGCCGTAATCAAGAACAGACAAGCAGGAGTAGAGTTTTCCCTCCGGGGGCCTGAACCTGGGTAAATCTCGTGTCCCCTGGTTGCTTGTCTGTTAACCGTGCCACGATCTCCAGCATCCCCATCTTCTCCAAAACCCAAGTCCATAACAATGGGTATTGACGAGATTAAACCTCGTCAATTGGCGCCGACCGTGGGGACTGGGGACACTGATTGTGCGGTCGTGACGGTTCCATCCAGAGCGATCTACAATTTGACATCTATGGAGAAGCAAATCTACTTCGGCTCTCATGCGTCGTCATCCAGACAAACAGATCAGGTGCCCGGATATTTGTCGCCAACACCATCAGCAAGCTTCATCATCAACCGGGTTCAGTCCGGATTAGCAGATTCAACGAAAGAGAAATCTAAGGCGATAACGGGCACACGCACCTCGCGCACCCGCTGAGACCAACAAGGCTTGATACTCCAAATTCGAGTAGAGGTCAGATGCTAGAAGCGTTAACAAAAAGTAGAGGCAATTGTGGTCAAAAGCAAACAGCGAAGCATCCTCGTCTTGGAACTAGAGTCACTTTGCTACATGGAATCAATTCGGATCAGGCCAGCTCACGTATAGAAAAAGGAAAAATAAACAGATCGGGAGTCCGTATGAGGCCAGCTCACGGGCAAAGATGACTCCTGCTTGCCGTGTCGAGTACTCTGATTAGTCAAATCAACAAAACGTCTGCTGCGCAACTTGTGTTTGCCGCGTCAATTATACGTGTACGCCGTATCAACTCCAGATGACAAAAAATCTGACGACGTTACTGTGCGGGGTGCGTGCCACTCGCCGTTGACTCTCTCCATACAAAAATTCGACCACCCGCTTCAGTTTTCGACCACGGCTACTCCACTGCACGTGACTTGCTACGGCGTTGACTTCGCGTGCCGCGCGACTCGCCGCAGCGTCGCCGCATCAACTTCGATCCGCCACATTGACTACGTCCGCTACGCGCGACTTCGACTACACGTTCCCGTTGGCTCTGACAACCACGTTGACTCTACAACTTGGGGGTTGTGCCGACCCTTCCATGTGATCCGTTGTGGTCTTCGGCTCCCATGACCCGCCGCGGTCTTCGACCTGATGTGATCTTCGACTCCAATGACTCGGGGGCTCGGGGGATCTCTTCGCTTCGGCGACCAGCCATGGCCTTCGACTCTAGCAACCCGCTGCGATCCTTGGCATCGGCGACCCGCTGCGGCCTTCAACTGCGGTGACCCGCAGCATCTTTCGGATGCGGCGACCCGACGCGATCTTCGATTGCCGCAACTGTCCGTATCAGCTTCAGCGACCACGACTCGGGGGCTCCCTCGACATCAGCGACCCAATGCGGTTTTCAGCTGCGATGACCCCATTCGAAGGATGTGGCGACCCGGTGCGGTCTTCGACCGCGACAATCTTCGGATGCGGAGCTCTCTACCACCATCAACTTCGAAAACTCGTTGTCGTTATGATTGTGGTTCGCTCCGTCGACCACGTCCGCGTGCTACCCGCTACCGCGTCGACTCCATCCACGACAACTACCAACAAAGCTAAGTTTCCCTCTACTTAGAGCTGATTTCCTCTTTAACTCGCACTCGAAACACTCGAGGGCTGCGCCCTCTTCGAGTAACCTAATGTGCCATCGGCTCCACGCACTCGAGCACCTCGAACGCGACAGCCCGAATAGCTGATTCTGCCTGATCGTCGAATCCTTCAACTCCGAGTGCCTCGGCAAGGTACTGAGACTAAGGGTAATCAGGCTAACGAAAAGGCCTAGCATACAGTGCAAAAGTGTCGACTCGATCGGCACCAGAATCTTACTATACAAGCCGAAAGGCAAATATTCTTTACAAGATACAAGTACTTCACAATTCTTAATGTTTTCTGCAGCTTACAAGGACGTCGACTACGTCGAGCTATTCTATCGGGTCCTCCAACAGGAGTCGACAAAACAGCTGGCTACGCCATACACTCAAGGCCCGAGTCGAATCCCTCCTCGGATGGTTACATCACCCGATGCTACAAAGACGCGACGCTGGTCGTGCACCCGACAGAAGCAACGGCGTCAGCTTCATCCGCAACGTCGAGTCCTTCCGGCTAAACGCCGCACGACTCCGTCACATCAACTCCGACCGCATCATCGATTCTTGGCTCCTTATGCATGAGACGCTGACTCGATGCACTTCCGAGTCACTGGTTTCTCCTCGCATGAGTCTCCACTCGAGTCTACGACTCAACTAGACACTCCGGGGGCTACTCCTATCCGGAGTGCTGGCCGCGCACCCGAAAAATGAACAAAACACTACAGCACTGAACTATTTCTTCGAGTCCTACGTCGAGTCTACGACTCCACTACGGACTCGGGGGCTACTCCCATAGGGAGGATGGATTCAAGCATCCGAAAAAATTGTGTCCTACGGACCTGAAGCAAACAATGGCTGAATTAAAGTCTCTGCTCGAGTCTACGACTCGAACATACACTCGGAGGCTACTCCCATAGGGAGCGCTGGTCGCGCACCCTATAGTCCATTGTGTTAACTACGTCCACGATGTCGATTCCTTTACAACAGCCGAACAAATTCAGCTGACCCGATGAACTTTCGGGTGAAGTGCTTCGCACTCGACACAAGTTTCGACTCCGACATCCAAATACAAGGTTCAAGACAACTAAGTCTTCACCCGAATCTACGTTTCGGATGGAGACTCGGGGGCTACTGACATGGATATGCCCTACGGGTACCCGATGTTAGTATACCTGGTCCAGCCCGGCGGAAGGCCCACTCGACGACCTGCCAGGGTCCATGACGCCTATGACGTTTCGGCTGCTATGAAGCCCATATGGACACGGAGTCTCAAGCGCACAAGACAAGGAAACCTCAAGACTAGAGTTTGAATACAACTTGTAACCAAATCGTATTGGCACCCGAGACCTAGCCTCCCCATATATAAAGGCTAGGAGGGTCTAACGAGGAGGACAGATTACGACCTATAGACGCCATAACCCCCCAATAGATAGATCTACGATCTCCACCTCCACAATAGATCTACAGATCTAGATCTCTCGACTCATACTTTCGCACGCACCTCCACGCCAGATCGAATCTGCGCACCCTGTAACCTTCGGTTCCGCCGTAATCAAGAACAGACAAGCAGGAGTAGAGTTTTCCCTCCGGGGGCCTGAACCTGGGTAAATCTCGTGTCCCCTAGTTGCTTGTCTGTTAACCGTGCCACGATCTCCAGCATCCCCATCTTCTCCAAAACCCAAGTCCATAACAATGGGCATTGACGAGATTAAACCTCGTCACCTACCTCATGGCAATGGGGATCGCCGGCCACACCGATCTACTAGCCGCCCGCTACCTCCCCCTGATGATGGAGGGGGCGTGCAAGCAGTGGATCAACACTCTCCCCGCGGATAGCATCGACTCCTGGGAAGAGATGCGCGATGCCTTCGTCAGGCACTTCGAGGGTTCATACACCCGTGCCACCACCATCGAGGACCTGGAACGATGCGTCCAGGGACCTCGCGAGTCGACCCGCAGCTGGGTCCAACGGTGGCAAGAACTGTGGTACAACGCGGTCGGTATCCACCCAGACACCGCAATCCACTGCTTCAAGACCTCGTGCCGCTACGAGCCCCTGGTCGCCAAGCTCAAACGAGCATACCGCACACTCGACAACATATACCGGATCTCCTGGAGATCGCCAAAAGATACGCGGAAGAAGATCCAAACCAAGAAACCGACGACGAGTCGGGAGGACAACGCCGCACGAGCGGCAACGACATCGGAAGACGATTCGATCTACGCTACAGCAACACTCGCCTCACCGGCAAGCGCTGCAGTGACGGGCGAGTCGACTTCGTCGCCAACGCTGGGTACGCGCAACGCGAGACCAAGAGCATCCGCCGCGACGGGAGGCAACGCCGTGACGGTGGCAACTACAAGGCGAAGCCGAGGTTCGACCCCGCGGCCCTTCTTAACCAACCTTGTGTATTTCACAGCAGGGAAGGAAAGCCCGCCACGCACACGACCGCCGACTGCCATTCTCTCAAGGAGATCGAGAAGGCACGGCGCGCGCGGGAAGACCCCGACAACAACCCGCCAAACGGCGGAAAATTCGGCAGCGTGGTCGGATCGCTCCACACCTTCACAGGCTTCAACACGAAGCGCGAGAAGAAGGTCATCGCCCGCGCCGTCGCCGTCAACGCGGTGGCCTAGGTGGACGTCCCCCAGTTCCTCAACTGGTCTGAGCAACCAATCACTTGGAGCCGCCAGGACCACTCGCCACGAATCGAGTACCCAGGCCGAGTCGCCCTGGTGGTCAAGCCTAAGGTGGGAGACTACTGGCTCCCCAAGACATTGATGGACGGTGGCAGCTCCATCAACATCCTGTACCTGGACACCTTCAGGCGACTGCGGCTCCCGCAGTCGATGGTCGAGACGACCTACACCACATTCCACGGCATCGTCCCCGGTCGGAAGGCGTACCCGATCGGCAAGGTCATGTTGCCAGTCACCTTCGGCACTCCGGCAAACTTCCGCACCGAGCGGATCGTCTTCGAGCTGGTGCCCTTTGACAACCCCTACCACTGCGTCTTGGGGCGCCAGGCGTTCGCCAAGTTCATGGCGGCGCCCCACTACGCGTACAACGCGATGAAGCTCCTCGGACCGCGCGGCGTCATCACAATCCACGTCGACCCCGACATGGCCGCCGAGTGCGAGGCCAAAGGAGCTGAACTCTCCGACGCCGTCATCGCGACATAGGCCAACCACGCCGACGAGCTCGCCAAGTACGCGAGCGGGGTCAACAACGACGACCCCACCATACTCAAGAAGCCCAACTCAGAGGGCGCAAACACCTCAACCTTTGAGGCCACGACGCACACCCGCACCGTCGAGCTGGTCCCAGGCGACTCCAGCCAGACGGTAACGATCGGGACGGGCATGAGCCCAGCATAGGAAGGCGCGCTCATCGAGTTCCTCCGTGAGAACAGGGACATCTTCGCATGGAAGCCCTCTGACATGCCCGGTGTCCCTCGGGAGCTCGCTGAGCACAAGCTAAACGCCGACCCCAAAGTGCGACCTGTCAAGCAGTCGCTGCGGCCCTTCAATGAAGAGCGCCGCCGAGCAATCGCCGAGGAGGTGCAGCGTCTACTCGCTGCAGGCTTCATCCGGCCAATCAAATACTCCAAATGGCTGGCAAACCCAGTCCTGGTCGAGAAGAAGAACGGGACCTAGAGGATGTGTATCGACTACACAAACCTGAACAGCGCCTTCCCAAAGGAGCAGTTCGTCCTCCCGCGGATCGACCAAATCATCGATTCCACCGCGGGCTCGGAGTCGCTATGTTTCCTTGACGCCTACTCTGGGTACAACCAGATCAAAATGGCCGTTGAGGACGAAGAGAAGACGGTGTTCATCACGCCTTTCGGAGCCTTCTGCTACACTGCCATGACCTTCGGCCTCAAGAACGCCGGGGCAACCTACCAGCGATCGCCGCAATATCCACGTCTACATCGACGACGTGGTGGTGAAGTCCGCTCGCCAGAGCGACCTACTCGCCGACCTGGCGGAAACATTCGCCAACCTGCGGAAATACAAGATAAAGCTAAACCCAGGCAAATGCACCTTCGGTGTGCCAGCTGGGCAGCTACTGGGATACGTCATCTCCAAGCGCGGTATCGAGGCGAACCCCACCAAGATCGACAGGATCGCTCGACTCGGCAAACCCGAGTGCCTGCGCGACGTCTAGAGGCTGGCCGGGCGAGTCGCGGCTCTCAGTCGCTTCATCCCCCGATTGGGCGAAAAGGCGATGCCCCTCTACCGCCTGATGTGCAAGAATCCCACCTTCCAGTGGGACAAGGAGGTGGATGATGCGCTCTGCGACCTCAAGAAGGTGCTACTCGCAGCACCGCTACTCGCCGCTCCCGTCGACAAGGAACCCATGCTGGTCTACGTCGCGGCTTCGGAGCGCGTCGTCAGCGCCGTCATGGTCGTCGAGCGACCAGAGGAGGGAAAGGAGCGCCCGGTGCAGCGACCAGTGTACTACATCAGCGAAGTCCTCACCGAGTCGCGCCAGCACTACCCGCAATACCAGAAACTGGTATACGCGGTCTTCAGAGCACAGCGGCGACTGCCACACTACTTCCAGGAGCACCCGATAACGGTCGTCTCCTCCGCACCGTTGCAGGACATCATCCGCAACCGTGAGACGACCGGGCGAGTCGCCAAGTGGGCCGTCGAGATCGGCGTACACAACATCAGGTACGAGCCGCGCAAAGCAATCAAGTCGCAAGCTCTTGCGGACTTCATCGCCGACTGGGAAGAGGCCCAGCAGCCAGAAAAGCTGCCGTACCTCCATTATTGGAGCCTACACTTCGACGGCTCCAAGAACGTGGATGGCGCAGGAGCAGGGATCGTGCTAACTTCTCCAAAGGGCGACAAGCTCCGCTACGTCCTCTGCCTCGACTTCACCCCCTGCACCAACAACATGGCCGAGTACGAGGCACTACTCCACGGCATGTGAGCTGCCAAGGAGATGAACGTCAACCGCCTGCGCTGCTACGGAGACTCCGACCTCGTCGCCGGGAAAGTCGCTGGCACCTGCGACGCCGTCTCCCCCACCATGGCGGCATACCGCCAAGCAATGGACAAGCTAGGCGGACACTTCGCAGGCTACTCCGTCAAGTGGATTGACAGGCGAAAGAACGAGGAGGCCGACGCACTCTCTCGCATCGGCTCGACTCGCACCACCCGCCGGCGTCTTCCTCGACACCATCACCAAGCCTTCCGTCTCTCCCCCAAGGGAGATCGACATCGGAATCCCGCTGCAGCCAGAGGCAGCCCTGGTCGCACTCATCGCCGAGCAAGACGACTGGACCACGTCATACGTTGCCTACCTGGAGGGAGGCACCTTGCCAGCAGACGAGACGGACGCCCGGATGATAGCACGTCGCTGCAAATCCTTCGTCATCATCAACGGCGAGCTCCATAAGGCAGCGTGTTCCAACGCTGCGTTCAACCCGCTGAAGGACGCAAAATCCTCCAAGACATCCACTCCGGCGACTGCGGCCACCATGTCGGCGCCCGCTCTTTTCTCGCAAAGGCTATGCGACACGGCTTCTACTGGCCCACCGCACACGCAGATGCTGTCGACATCGTCCAGCGGTGCGTCGGGTGCCAGAAATACGCCAACCAGACCCACGTGCCGAGCTCGGCGCTCAAGACAATCCCCATCACCTGGCCGTTCGCCGTGTGGGGTATGGACATGGTAGACCCTTTCAACAAGGCCCCCTCCGGCTTCACCCACCTCCTGGTCGCAGTCGACAAATTCACAAAATGGGTGGAGGCCAAGCCAGTCCGGAAATGCGACGGGAAGACCGCCACCAAGTTCCTACGCGAGCTAATTTATCGCTACGGGTTCCCAAACAGCATCATCACGGACAACGGCACCAACTTCGCCAAAGGAGCCATGGCCGAGTTCTGCGAGGAACATCACATCCGACTCGACCTCGCATCAGTCGCCCACCCGGAATCCAACGGCTAGGCGGAACGAGCCAACCAGAGCATCCTCCATGGCCTGAAGCCACGGCTCCAAGTACCGCTCGAGCGCACCGCCGGGTGCTGGGTCGAGGAGCTACCCTCCGTCATCTGGGGCATCCGCACCTCCGTCAACAGGTCGACAGGCTTCACCACCTTCTTCATGGTGTACAGCGCCGAGGCAGTCATGCCCACCGACCTAGAGCACGACTCGCCCAGGGTGGTCAACTACACGGAGGCCGAAAACGAACTCGCACGCCAGGATGGAATCGACCAGCTCGACGAGGCACGCGAACTAGCTCGCTCCTGCACCGCCATCTACCAGCAAGGGCTCCGCCGCTACCATAGCCGGCGAGTAAGGACTCGCACTTTCTAGGAAGGCGACCTGGTACTTCGCCTCATCCAGGACAGAAAGGGCATGCACAAGCTCTCCCCCCTGGGAGGGACCATTCGCCATCGGGCGAGTTTTAGGAAACGACGCCTACTACCTCACCGACGTCCGAGGAGACGGAAAGCTCGACGTCAAGCGGCCATGGAATGTAAACCTCCTACGGAAGTTCTACTCCTAGAACTCCATCAATGTACTCTCCACCCGCTATGAAATAAAACAGATCGGTTACCGAAAATTGTGTCTACTCTCCATGTCTTGTGCCACTCGCACTCGTAATAACAGCGTTATGCTACTCGCAGAAGTCAACCTCTGGTAAAGCGATCGGCACGACCAAGTAGTGCGGCACGAGGGCACTGGAAAACTCCAGGCCTCGTAACGTCCATGAAAAACGCCAACCCGGAGCCCCATTGGAGTCGCCTAGCCCGACTGGCTCACCGAGCCAAGACTACTGCATTCGCTTCTTACAGCGACCAAGTCCTCCGCATCCTCGGCATCTCGACTCGAACGGCCAAGTACCACGCTCGGGGACTGACGTCCAGTCAAATATGAGCGGCTGGGAAAAAACGCCCAGTATGAGAGCCTACCCAGGACTCGCCATGCGACTGATCCTTCGGGTCAGGCAGGAGCGACGCGCTCACTCTAACGCGCTTAGTCCTCACCTACCTTGGAGTTGCGACTAGAACCACCAAGTACCACGCTCGGGGACTCGGCTAACCCGACCTCGTTCGCGCACGGGAAAACAGTCGAGTACAGAGCACCCACGGGAGTCGCCCTGCGACTGGCTCTCCGAGCTCTGGCGAGTCGACCTCAATAATGAAACAATCGAAAAACATTCAAAATCGCAAACACATAACAAACGAGGTAAACCCCATAAAAAGGGCGGACGCGCTCGGGGACTCGTCCAATCAACAATCAAAGTCACGAAACAATCCACAAAATAACACGAATTCGCGTTACAGCAGAACAAAGTCGTTCCAAAATACAAGATAAGTGCAATGACTATTTACTACTAACGTCCCAGGGCACAATGCTTTTACTCCGCAGGTTCCGACGCCGACTTGCCGCCACCCCTGCGGTTGCGAATAAAGGGCACGTACGGGTTCGACGGGTACGTCGTCAACTCACCCGCCATCGCCGCACAGAACGGCTGCTCGACCTTGAAGTCCCGATGCTTCGGTTCAGGATCGTTGGGGGCGACCGTCGTCTCCTGGTAGGGGAGGAGGTCGCCCATCGCCCAAACGCGATCGGCATACACCGCGGCCCGGTCCGTCAGCTTCAGCACCTCGGCAATCTCCACAGAGCCCGTCGACGAGGGGTAGCCACTCGTCACATCATCAAGATCAAAATCCTCCAGGAAATGGGCAAGCCCCAGGCTCAAAGCCGTCGCCGCCCCGCGCCGGAAGGCCGACCGCGCCATGAATTCGACGACTGCCGGAGCCTTCTCTAGATAACGCCATACCTCGACGAGGTCGCTAGGAATCACTTTCGTGGGTGATATCTCCTGAAGATACGCTCGAATGCAAGCCGCGGACAACGCGGCCGAGTCGACCAGAGTGGTCACACACTGCCGCGCGTCGTATGACTGCGCCTCCTCCGAGCTGTCAATAATCCGACCTGTGGACAGAAGCCGGCAGTGAGTACACCAACGACTCCATAACGACTCCAGGCAGAGGAAGAAAAGTTTACCAATAAGAGGACGGCAGAGGCCCGTGATGAAGCTTTGAAGCGAGGAGAAGTCGTTCTGCAGCCCAACAACGAGTGCGTCTGACACCTTCCGTTCTTCAGCGGCAGCAGTGACAGCAGCTTTTGCTCGTCCCTCCGCCGAGCTCACCTCCGCCTTCGCTTCCTTGAGCTCGTCCCTCCGCCGAGCTCGCCTCCGCCTTCGCTTCCTTGAGCTCGCGCTCCAGGTCAGCGATCCGTTTCTTGTCCGCACTCAACGAAGATTGAGCCGCCGTCAGGTCACCCACCGGGGCAAGGCCCCGGCGGACTTCCTCCGCCTCGGCTGCAACGGCCTGCAGCCCCTTGATCGTCTCTTGGACGGCAACAAGTTCCTTCTCCATGCGACACTTTGCTGCAAGCCGATCGGCCGATTCGCGCTGCAGGCCCTGCGCACAAATTAAACCGTCAACAACATCAAAAATCCTAAGTTCTCACCCACTGAAATTCAGCGACTAGGCACTCGGGGACTGGAGATCAAAAATCCTAAGTGCCCACCTGCTGAAATTCAGCGACTAGGCACTCGGGGACTGGACGCTATAAAAACACTAAAGAATCCGACCACTGAAATTCAGTGGCCCGATCCTCGGGGACTGGACATACCTGGATGGCTGCGCCCAGCATGCCGTGGAGCTGCAGCTCGTCCACAGACGCAAGCAGGACCGGAGTGTGTCCGCGAGCTGCTCGACCTCCGTCTCGGCGACCCCAGGCATCTGGCTCGTTGGCGCCGCGCCACTCGCTGTGGCCGCTTTGGCCATGAAGCGGGGGAAAGTCGCAGCGGACGCCCCAGCGCCACTAGGAGCCGGCTCAGCCACTCCGGGCGAGGAAACAACTTCCTTGTTTTTCGAGGCCACTTCCGCTGCAGTCGGAGGATCGCTTGGAGCAACTGTCGTGTCGTCAGAGACCGTGACGACGTCGTCGCCTTTCGCCCTCTTAGCGCTGTCTGCGGGAGCAGCGACTTCGTCAGCTTTCCTCTTCCGCGAGGGGTCCTCCTCGGTGACGACTGGCGGAACCTTGGCCACGGAAGGATGGCCGATCTTTTTAACTCCAGTCCTGTGAAACAACGATATGAGTAAAACTGTCCGATTACAACAGAAGGCAAGCAGATGAACAAGACTTACTTGGCGACTGGTATGAACCGCAGACCCGTGCGGATGCTGGCCGGCTTCTCCATCTCGGGACCCAACTTCCGACTGAGGCCCATCTCGAACACATCGTGTGCCCAATACACAAAGGGCCTCTTCGAAGACGAGGCCGCGGCAGGAGCCTCCGTGATGACATCTGCGGGAGCTTTCCTGGGAGGCGAAGCTGCTGCGGCTGGAGTAGCCCCCAAACCAGAGACCGGGGCGAATGGGGGTGGAAGCGATGCCAGAGGTACCTCATCCAGGGGAGCGGTAGCATCCGGTGCTACTGTCGTGCGCGCCGCTTCGCCTTTAGCCGAGCTGGTGGCATCGGAACTAGTCGCAGAACGGGGCGGAGACGCCTGCTTCGCCGGCTTCGTCTTCCTCCTCGGCGGAGCCTTCACCTCCTTCTTCTTCTTCTTCTTCTTCTTCTTCTTCGACGCCGTGGCCTCACGACGTGTGTGCTCGGGGAGCTCGTCGTCGTCGTCATCGTGAGGTTCGAGGCTCTTACTCGCCTCGAGCTCGCGCTGATGTTGCCCGCGAGTTTTGCGGACCATCGGGGCGGCGTCTTTCATGGGCTCGTCTTCGTCGTCATCGTCGTCATCACCCGCGTCGCTCCCGACGTCGCCTTTGGCGCGTGGCGACTCGCTCCCGTCCTAGACGGACGAGCTCGAGTTCTCGTCGTCTGCGGGTGGGAGCCATCCTTCCACCACTTGGAACAACTACAATAAGCATGAGACAACGTTAGCATAACCGCGAATGCATCATCTGCGACTGCGAATGCTGGCGAAAATGGCGACTTACCGTCGGAGCTGGGCGCCTTGCAGTATAGGGGGCGACCCCAGCCTTCGCGTCCAGGTACGCCGCCTGGGTGATCTTCTTCAGGGCCAGGATGTAGTCTTCGAGTTTCCACTCGACGAGGCAGGATTTTGTCGGGTCGTCCCTACCCGTATACTCGTACATGTAATGGTCGCGGCGAGCCAAAGGCACGAGCCGCCGCCCGAGCCAGCAGTTGTAGAGGTTGATGGTTTGGAGGCCCTTCTTCTTCAGACTGCGAATGGTTTGCAACATTTCGTCGACAACCATCCGCTGATCCAGCGGGAGCTTGCCGACCTGGAGCCGGCGCGGTTCAGGCCTGTTGGCGGAGTACCTTGGAAGCGCCACCTCGCCGTCTGGAGTCGACTCGGTGACGTAGAACCAGGATTTCTTCCATTCGTTTGCCGCCTTGGCGGGCAGCATCAGGTCGAAGAGCAACGCCTTCGACTTCAGTTGAAATGTCAGGCCACCCGCAGCTAGCATCAGGCCGCCTGATTCTTCGCTACTGATCCTCCCATGGAATAGATCTTGCCACAAGGGGAAGTAGGGCCTGCAGCCCAGATAGCACTCGCAGAACGCCACGAAAATGGCGAGCTGCTCGATGCTATGCGGGCCCAGGTCCTACGGCTGGATCCCATAGTAGGCGCAGAAACGCTGGAAGAAGAGAGAAGTGGGAAACCCCAGCCCCCGCTCCAGGTGGCTGGTGAAGCAGACGAACTCTCCCTCGCGCGGGTCCGGAGTCACTTCTCCGGCCGCGGGGATGCGCCATCTGCCGGCGTGCAGGATCCCGGCCTCCTCGAAGGAAGCCAGTAGTGCCCTGGTGCACTTGGATCTGCCCCATGGTTCGGTGGAGGGGGCCATTGGTTTTGGAAGATTCGTGGAGGTCGGGGCTCTCTGGATCGGTTGGATTGCGATGCGGAGTGGAAACGAAGATGGGTGAGATCGGAGGAAAGATGAAGGAGTGTTTCCCCGCTCACCTGTCATTCTCCTTATATAGCGGTTGTTACCCGTCAATTTCGAGAGCCGTTACTACGCGGTGATTACGCCAAAGGTTACCGTTGGATTACCCCAACGGCTAGTTTTGACCCCACTTGACGGTCCATCTTCATCCACTCGACTCGTCGCTCCGCGCGACTTGACGATTCGCCGACCCGATCACTACAACAGTGATTGAATATTCGCCGACCCGTTCGCCGAGCTGCGACCCGATCGGTCGCCGTTAGAGCGACTAGAATAACTAGTTTTTCCTTTATTCAGGAGTTCGCCGCCGATTTGACTGGGCGTCCGCATTGGACCCGTATACACCGACTGCCAGCAACCACCTGCGACCAATCAACGACGGCCTCGGGGACTACTGATGGGGATATGCCTACCGGGGTATACCCAGCAGGACGTTTCCGACTGGCCCAGGTGCCAGCGAGTGGGCCTGCGGGACGGCGACTGGATCAAGACCTGGCGTGGACTCAAGCGACTGGAAGCTGAAGGCCCAGAAGCGTAGATAGGCCCAGTCGGATTATGTTAAACGATCGCTGTAACCTTAACTGATTCGGTTGAGATCTGTAAACCCTAGGGGGGTGAGTCTATATAAACCTCCCTAGAGGACGCATAGAGGATACGTTTCATCATACACCCAAGCGACTCGCCGCCTAGCCGCCTAGCTCGCCCCATTGAACTCTCACCATAATACAATCTAGCAGGAGTAGGTCTTTACCCTCCGGGGAGCCGAACCTGGGTAAATCCTTGTGTCTCCACCCTCATCTCGCACCGCAGATGGCTGGCCGCCCTTGCCCCATGTTCTACTACTCGCTGCCGATTGCAGCATCTGCCGTGGTCATTCCCACGACAAGTGGAGGGCGCCCATGTCCTTGATGGAGAATTCATGTTGTAGACCGTCGATGACGTGACGAAGCAGAGCGTCCGAGGAGGTCGTGAGGACGATGTCGTCCACGTACAGCAGCAGGTAGGCGGTACCAGCGGGTCGATGAAGCACGAACAGGGAGGTGTCCGACTTGGCGCAGGCGAAGCCGATGGTGGCGAGGTAGCGAGCGAAGCGGTCGTACCACGCCCTAGGAGCCTGCTTCAGCCCGTAGAGAGACTTCGTGAGCAGGCACACGTCATTGGCGCGTGCTGGATCGACGAAGCCCGTGGGCTGCTGGCAGTAGACCTTCTCCTGGAGGAAGCCGTGCAGGAAGGCGTTGTTGACGTCGAGCTAACGAACAGCCCAATCCTTGTGGGCGGCGATGGAGAGGACCGCGCGGATCGTGGCGGATTTGACCACGGGACTGAACGTTTCGGCGAAGTCCACGCCGGGCTTTTGGGAGAAGCCACGGACTACCCACCGGGCCTTGTATCGCTCCAGGCTGCCGTCAGCGCGGAGCTTATGCCGGAAGACCCACTTCCCGCTGATGATGTTGGCGCCGCGTGGCCGATGAACCAGAGTCCACCTCCGGTTCACCTGCAGAGCCCTGTACTCATCCTGCATTGCTGTTAGCCAATTGGGATCACCAAGAGCCGTGCGCACATTTTTCGGAAGGGGAGAGATGGGATCGGTGGTGGCGAGGTTGGCATAGCGAGGGTTGGGCTTGAACACACCTGACTGCGCACGGGTGCGCATGGGATGGGTGGGGACTGTTTCGGGCTCACGGCAAGCGCGGGACGAGCGCGGGTTTTGGTTTGGTAGCGAGGAAGGGGAGGGGGAGACCAGGGGCGGTGGCTCAGCGAGGGAGGTAGGCGGCAGGATTGGAGAAAGGCGCGGATGCCGCGGCAGAGTTTGGCGAGGCCACGATTGCCACGACAGAGTTTGGGGAGGCCACGGCTGCCACGACAGGAGTTTGTGCGACCGAGGCAGGAGGAGGGGTGGGGGATACGACACGGGTAGGAGGGTGCGGGGACGGTGCAGGGGGGTTGATGACGTGAGGAGTGGGGGGAGAGAGGTCAAGATCGATGGTGTGGTCGTGGGTTGGTGGGAGGTCGAGGAGGAAATCTAGCGAGGGGAGGGGAGGAGCGTGTGGCACCGAGGCGAAAGGGAACGTGGTTTCGTCGAAGTGGACATGGCGGGAGACGTAGACTCGATTGGAGGAGGGGTTGAGGCAGTGGTAGCCTTTGTGGTCTGGAGAGTACCCAAGAAAGACACAGGGGAGCGATCTGGGAGATAGTTTGTTCGGGCTGGTGGGGGTTGTGTTTGGGTAACATAGGCAGCCAAAAACTCTAAGGTTGGTGTAGTCTGGTGGGGAACCGTAGAGGAGCTGGAAGGGGATGGTGTAGTGACGTGGGCGACAGGGACTTCGGTTGAGGAGGAAGGTGGCGGTGGAAAGGGCCTCAACCCAGAACACAGCGGGGGCGTGGGCGTGAAACAGAAGAGTGCGGACTGTCTTGTTAAGCGTTCGAAGAATGCGCTCGGCCCGACCATTCTGAGGGGAGGTGTAGGGGCAGGACATGCGAAAAGAGAGGTCGTGATCAGCAAAGAATTGCCGGGCAGTATGGTTATCGAACTCGCGGCCGTTGTCAGCCTGCAGGGCCACGATGGGGAGACGAAATTGCGTGAGAGTATACGAGTGAAAACGGCGGATGTGATCGAAGGCATCGGATTTGCGACGGAGAGGGAATGTCCAGGCGAAGTGAGAGTAATCACCGAGTAAAACGAGGTAATATTTGAATCCGGAAACACTAGGTACAAGCGATGTCCAGAGGTCACAGTGGACTAATTGGAAAGGAAAAAAGGATACAGTGCTAGAGTGAGGAAAGGGAAATCTAACATTTTTGCCTATCTGACAAGCGTGACAAGTATCGGAAGGAGCTGTAGTGGTGGAGGGGACATGGTGGAGCGTGCGTGCGAGGTTGTCTCGCCCGGGATGCCCCAGGCGATCGTGCCAGCGATCAGCAGAGACGCGGGCGAGGAGCCTGGTGGCGGTGGGCGTCGGGGTGATGTGGTAGAGATCGCCGGCGTCGTTACATCGGAGGAGATCCTGACGAGTGCGCCGATCCTTGACAGAGAAACCAACATCATCAAATTCAACGTTAACGGGGTTAGAGCGGGTGAGGGTTTTGACAGACAGAAGGCTTTTGACGAGGGAGGGAGAGACGAGCACGTTTGAGAGGTGGGGAGGGTCGGGGAGCCAATGTGCGTGACCGGCAGCCGGTGTCCATTGCCAACAACAATACCAGAAAAGGAGGAACAGGGATGCAGGGAGGAGAGGGAACCTGGGTGCGGGGTCATATGCGCGGTGGCGCCAGTGTCCATCACCCACTCGCCGCCGGAGGGGTGCTGCTGCTGAAGTCCCATCTGCTGGAGCGCATGGACAAGGCCGGCTTGATCCCAGCAAGGCGCGGCAGCGGATGACGACGCCGTGTAGGGTGATGGAGGCTGGAACGGCGTCGGCGCCTGGTACACCGGGGGTGCGTGGGTGTAGTGGAGAGCGGCACCGGCGAACGGTGCGGGCGGGGCGGCGCCGGCAGGGCGCGGACCGAGGACGCCGGCTCCGGGGAAGTGGGGCCGCCACTGGTAGGGCCACGCTTGCACCATGCCGGTCCAGGGTCCCGCCGGGGCAGGGGCTGGCGCGGCAGCACCCTTGGTCTTGCCGCCGTACCTGTTCCAGCCGCCGGGAGTCTTCGGCTTGGGCGGCTGAGGTGGGTTGGACGGTGCGGGTGCGGGCGCGGGCGCGGGCGCGGGCGCGGAAGGTGGAGGCGGGGCCGGCGCAGGAGGCGGAGTTGGGGGAGGACCGGTGGATGTAGCATGGAAGGCGGTGCCGGTGGGAGCAGCGTCGACGTCACCGTTCCGCTTCTCCTCAAGGACCAGAAAGGATCGAACATCCTGAAAGGACGGGAGTGGTACCTCGCGGGAGAGGGTGGTGACGGCGTGGCGGAAGTCGCTGTGGAGGCCGGCGAGGACGCAATGCACCAGATCGGCGTCGGAGACGGGGCGTCCAAGGTCGCGGAGGCGGTCAGCGAGCGACTTGAGGCGTGAGCAGTACGCCGAGATCGTCATGCTCCCCTGCTTCTGCCCGTGGAACTCGTCGTCGAGGTACACGGCGTTGTCGAGGAAGAGGTTCTCGATGCGGCGCCACACCGCGAACGCCGTGTCGTCCGGCGTGAGGATGAGCGCGAGGATCTCTTCCGAGACGGTGGAGTAAAGCCACGAGACGATGGTGAAATCGTCCTGGACCCACTCTTGGTCATCGGGACGCGCGCCAGCCTCGCTGTCGATGTGGTCCAGGGCGCCGAACTGGCCGAGCGTGACGGTGAAGAGGCGGCGCCACATGGTGAACGTGGGGCGCTGCAGGTCGAGGGTGACCTGCACCTGCTGCTTGATGATGACGTGACGAAGGTTCTGGCGTGGGGCGGTGCGTGGCGGGGCCGGACGAGAGACGAGAGCGGAGGGAGCGACACCGGAGGCGCCGTGGCCGACGGCAACGGTGCCAGCCGGCGGGGGGGGGGGGGGGGGGGGGGGGGGATGGCAGAGATGGGCGTGGGCCATGGGTGGCTTGGTGAGCAGCAAGCATGTCGGCGAGGGCAGAGAGGGTGGAAGGCTGGGAGGAGGAGGAGGGGCTGGCACCGGCGTTGGAGAAGAGGACGCCGGCGGAGCGGGAGTGGTTCGCCATGGGGAGGGGAGGTGGGGGCAGCGGAAGGGTGGTTGTCTCACAGGATCGTGGGAGCGTCTGATACAATGTAGAGAGTCAGAGTCGAGAGAGAGAGAGAGAATTTGGGGCACTCAATGTGAGTGCTGTTGCATCTATTATCGTATGTATATATAGAGTACAAAGGGGCAGCGATCGAGGGATCATGGGATCGTGAGATCGTGCAGCTGCCGAGAGGGGAAGGTGGTCTATCTACTCCTGAAGACTAGGTGGAACAGGTCAGATCGTCAACACACTCATCTTTAGCACTGGAACTTCATTTTTCAAAAGAGAGGCAGATTTTGCTCAGTTCATTAACAGAGAGAGAGAGAGAGAGAGAGAGAGAGAGAGAGAGAGATTACCTTCCGGTTCAAAATAAAACAAAAACTAAGAGAGTTAGACAAAACTCCCAAAACCGAAAAATAAAAGCCTGCTCTCCAGGTCCTTGACATTAGGTTCCCTAGATGTTTTTCCCCAACAGCGTCCAGTTTGGTGAATTTTATTCACGCAAGGATGATAGATGGGATTGTGGGGGTGTTGCAGAAGACCCTAGCATTGTGCTTGCTCCGAATTTGTAGGAGACTAGCATGACCAAAGATGTGATTAATTTCCAATGGCTTCACAAGAGAGTAGCTGCATTTAGACGTATTTTTAGTATCTCTTCACTTTAGCAGAAGACCCTAGTGTTCTGCTTGCTCCAAATTTCTAGGAGACTAGCATGACCAAAGATGTGACAGATTTCCAATGGCTTCACAAGAGAGTAGCAACACTTAGACGTATTGTTTTTGGTATTTTCTCACTATACATGCTGATGGCAACTGTTGAACCTTTTGGTTCTTCTTTAACTTTCTTTGACTTGCGGTGTATACAAACTGGCAATATCCATAAACGTCTTCAGTTCTTGAAATGATGTGTTCAGGGAGGTATGCCTGGTTCCGTGCGGTTGAGAGACAACAAGATCCTTCAGAGGATCACAGTTAGACAGGCTGAGGAGAAAAGGTTGTATGGTGCTATATGTGCTGCACCGGCTGTTGTTCTCATGCCATGGGGTCTTCACAGGGGAAAGAAGGTGGCCATTTTATTATATGACTATTTTTTGTTGATCAGTGTCTTCTTTTTTAGTTGACATAAATTTTTGTTGTGTATTCATGGCAAGGTCACGTGTCATCCGTCCTTCATAGGAGATCTTCCAACATTTCGAGCTGTTGAATCAAATGTTCAGGTTTCAGGAGAGCTCACGACTAGTCGTGGTCCAGGGACAGCATTTCAGTTTGCTTTATCATTTGTAAAGCAATTATTTGGGCCTCATGCAGCTGAAGATATGGAGTGTACATTGGTTCGTAATAAAAAAACTTACATATTTTTGCTCATATGTTGTTAAAGTGTTATGAATAATGTGACCTGCTAACTAAAATTATTCTGAACTTTGTCTTCTACCAATGGTATTTATCTGTCAGTTGGCAAGCAAAGGTTTTTTACATTAGCTTAGCACATGTGACCTACTTTTGCACTATATATGCTCTGCTGATCACTGTGCAATTATTGTATATCCCTCATAGATGGCACAAGTTGATGCTGATCTTGAGAGAAGTACAGAAGTCAACAAAGTTGAGTGGTCCTTTGATCACAACCCTCAGGTAAGTTCATGTTGAACTATGAGCTGTGCGGTATTACCTATGGGCCATCATTTACATAGGATTTTATGCCTCAATGAATAGAACTCCGCTCATGTGAGTATAAAATTAACGAAGTGCAACGCTGTTTGGTTGAAAGATGGACAACCAAATAATTTCTATTAAAAAATGGGATTGGACAACAGTAATGCAAACTTGATTTTGTTTGTTAATTGTGTCAATGCTTATATAAAGGTGCATGCTTGATTTTGTACAGTTCCATTTGGTTGCATATGCTTAAACATGCTATATAGTTGATCTATCTATTGGTTCCTCCTTGCATGCATCATCATTGAATAAAGTATTAGAATTGTGCAGTTGGAGCACATATATTGTTCCATTGGAAGGTTTCCTGTGGTATTTAATTTCTGGTGTTTTGACTTCTGATACAGGTTCTCATTCCGATTGCAAATGGGTTAGAGGAGATGGAGATCATAATGTTGGCGGATATTTTAAGACGGGCAAGCATAAATGTGGTGTTGGCATCAGTTGAAAAATCTACAAGTATTGTTGGATCTCAATTGATGGAGATTGTTGCTGATAAATGCATTCTGGGTGCTTCTGAGTCAAAATATGATCTAATCATTCTGCCTGTAAGCTGTTCTCCATTTCACATTTTTATTTGGTAATCATAAAGCCGATGTCAACTCGAAATACCAATGTTTTCCTGCAAGATATTGGGCATCTAGTTTATTCATGGCTGCTGGACAAAATTCTGAAGTTTTATATCACGTTTGTGTGTTACTGATAAAAGTATGACCATTCCGAAATGCGTGCCTAACATGTCATGAACAACCTTAGTCCACTTCCTTGCATATGAGTTGACCCGTGCACCAAATTATGATATAACAAGCTAGTAGAATATCAAAGGATCCAGCTAAACAAGTTTCAAACAAGAATTAAACTTACATGTCTTCCATGTTTGTAATCATGGTAGATGGTGTGTGGCCTGCAAGCATGAAGTCGTATATCCGTCTTCCTCTTCTCACATTTCCTAGTTATGAGTTGAGGTGTAGCATAGCATTGCATGCCAAACCAGCTAATGTTAGCATGAATACTCTCTTATGATATGTTTCACTTTTTGTTGTTCAGTAATTTCCTTGTGATATGTTTATCACCACTAATATAAAAGGAGTGAGAGTGTCATATCCCAGCGATCTCCGCCGTTCAGACGCCTAAATCAAACGTGAGATTTGTTGAATGATGTATAATGTGCTCCTAAACTAGTCTCTTGAAACTGTCTAGGGCGGACCTGCTGGAGCTGAGCGGTTGCACAAGTCCAAAATTCTACAGAAGCTACTCGAGGAACAAAAGCAAGCAGACAGGATGTATGGCGGGATCGGTTATTCTCCCGTAATCTTGCAGAGGCAAGGTTTACTTCAGGTGATGTTTCAGACTAAAAACTTACTGCATCTTAATACATCCTGTTTCATGCGAATGGAATTATATTGAAATTGGAATTGTTACTCAGGATAAAAAGGCAACAGCTCATCCTGCCATAGTTAATCAGCTCAATTGCCAAGTTTTTGACCGATCAAAAGTTGTGATTGACGGAAATTTGATTACTGGGAAGGGGCTTGGGACAGTCATTGATTTTTCCCTGGCTATTATTAGAAAATTCTTTGGCCATGGACGAGCCAAACTGGTGGCAAATGGAATTGTTTTTGATTACCCAAAGAGCTAAATCACCTAAAGTTTCTGGTACTATGCAATGTTCTGCAAGGAGATACGTTCAGTTGTGCTATGGGGATCTTTCACAGATATGCTTGAGAGTAAAGCTACTCTTCTGGATACAGCAAAACATTGTTATGTTGCTGCCTTGTTGGACAGGTGGACTGAAAACATCCACTATATGCTGGGATGGACCAAATTTGCACTGCAAAGATGTAGTCAGGGTCAGTTCATCTTGACATGATCAGTTGCCACTGGTAAGCTTCATTTGAGCAAACATTAATAGTTTTGATTTTGGCAAGTGAAACTTCTTGGATGCGCAGGACTGAAGCACTAATTTGTCACTAATAGATAAATCAAACATTGTAACCTGTAAATCGGGGACCATATTAAAATCCACGACACACATGATATGTCTGAGGGTGGCCTTCAACTGCACGAGTACTGATGCAAGAATAATTGTTTGGGTTTGCTTGAAGGCTTCAAGAGATCAGAACCCATGCCTCATTTCTGAAGCTTAGCTCTTTAGTGCAGGAGTAGTAACTTCCCGATGTTTTAGGCTTGCAAAAGTTCCAAAAAGTGATACAGAGTTGATCAATCTCTGTTCTGGTCGTTTTTTTTACATGTAATCACTCTAAATTTTTCTCAGTGTGTAATGTTGATGTAATATGCCCTACTGCTTTTAACTTGATATATATACTAGATTTAGGGGTGCGTCTTATTTCCGTGTAAATTTGTATTGTGTATTGTGATGATAAATTTGTATCGTGTATTGTGATGATGCCTCTTGGGCATATCTCTTTTATGCTCTAGCCGATCTGCATGGAGCTTGTCTCTCTGGCCCGGTGCTTGGGAAGGTTCTTTCCTAAGTACCTGGACTGAGCAACAGGCGCAGCCCCAGTAAGTGAAGGTCAGGAAGGTCTGTTCTGTGACAGCTAGGTGTAATAAAATGTAGGACTCTTCCGTTTTAAATATATATATCAAAACGACGATGTTCTCTCTAACCTGTCAGTTCCTGTGAAGGGTTTAGTATACGTGGGTTAGTTGCAAGTATGGAACATAGACTTATTGTGAAAAGTTTGTGATCCATGGTTTAGCAGTGTTTATTGTATACTCCCTCCGTTTGGAAATATAAGATGTTTTAGATTTGTGAATGAGATGTATCTAGACATATTTTAGTGTCTAGATTCATTTGAACCTATACACTAAAACGTGTCTAGATACATCTCCCTCACAAACCTAAAACGTCTTATATTTCTAAACGGAGGGAGTATGTGTTTATATGCCGAATCATCTAAATGTGTCCCCCTGGTGTATGCTCTGCCCAACCTAGAAATATTTTACTTGATCCATTTATATGTAGAAATTGGTACCAACAAAATAATACAGTATGTTTCTTCCAAGCTAAAGCAAAGGCAAGAAAATAACCCTAAACATATCTAAATGCACTGTAGTGCTGGTCTACTGGTAGTGGCAAAGAGGGAGAATTATAAGAGAATACAGAGAAGAACAAAATCGAGGCTACTAAATTTTTATGATCATGTCCATCCAGTTCGAAGTCTCGAATGTCAAGTTCACGGAGGGACCTGTTTTAAGTCATGCAAACCGAGAGCTGTTGCTATGTCGCACAAAGCACAACAAAAATAGAAAACTGAATCAATTTATTCTGTAATTCAATGTGATGCCTTGGTACACGAAACCTGTAGTAAATTCAATGAAAATAAGGGCAGTTTTGTGTTTCAACCGGTTGAATCATGCCATCAATAAGAGGGATTGGATGCCCTACCGATCTAAATGTCGTAGGCTTGGAAGAATACACGCAACTCATATACAACCTGTCCTTATTAATCTCGTAGAAACGGCATGCACCAATGTAGTGGTAGTAGACACAGAAGGCCTCCATTGGCTGCTCTGCACCCACGATACCACAACCTTGCCTGCATAAACAGTCGTCCAACATCTCATGAATACGAACATCTAAGAACATCTCATGAATACGAACATCTAAGACATGCGTGGAGATAATTTCAAGAGCATAATTTACGGTTCTTTGCAGGCTAGAGTAAAAAAATACAATCGGATATACCTATAGGTACAAAAGATAAAAATAGTAGAAACCCTTCAAATTCTTACAAAGTTCTGTGTAGAGTTATACCTAAGAATTATCCAGTTATAGTAGATGTTGAACTGTATTCTGAGATGGAACAATACCCTTCCTTGAGCATAGACCCATCATCCCAATATTCAGATCTCGTTTCAACAACTAATCAAGTGGTCGCTCCATCAAGAAACCCTGCATTATATTCTTGTAAAGTGTGCTTAAGACTACAGAAAAATAAGGAGTTCTAGGACATGGATTATTGAATTGATGCACTAGCCATTTGAATCAAAAGTCCGAACTGATGGAAAGGGTTAGGCGTGTATTATATTCTTAACACCCCCCTCACGTCTAGGCTATTTTAGTCCTTAGCGTGGGTTCGGTGCAGGCCGCAGAATCTTTTTTTATAAACTTCGTGAGCAGGGTCTTGAACTTGAGATCTCTTGGCTCTGGTACCATATTATGTTAAGAATATAATACACGCCTAGCCCTTTCCATCAGTTCAGACTTTTGGTTCAGATGGCTAGTGCATCAATTCAATATGGTATCAGAGCTAAACTCCTATCACATCTAGCTTTCCCATCTCACCACGACCAAAACCAATCTAGAAGCCATGGCCTCTTCGGTCTCGAGCTCGCCCTTCACCAGTGCTCCTGCCGTCAAGCTCACGAAGAGCAACTTCGTCACCTTGCAGGCCATCGTACTGCCAGCCATCCGAGGTGCCAGGCTCGAGGGCTTCCTCGACACAGATCAGGAGGCGCCGGCGCAGGAGATCGTCATCAAGGATGGTGATACCACCGTCAAGCAGGAAAATCCGGACTATGGTGTCTGGGTGGCTCGGGACCAGCAGGTCCTGAGTTTCCTCGTCTCCTCTCTGTCTCCAGAGATCCTACCTCACGTCGTCAGCGCCAAGACGGCAGCTGCCCTATGGGACATCGTGAATGAGATGTTCGCGGCCAGATCCCGCGCCAACACCACCAATCTGCGCATCGCCCTCGCCACGGCAGAAAAGGGCGCCATGACCATGTCCGAGTACGTCGCTTCCATGAAGACGCTGGAGAACGAGATGGCTTCTGCAGGCAAGCCACTTGATGATGAGGACATGGTCTCCTACATCCTCGCTGGCCTCAAGGATCCCACCTATGACGGCCTCCTCGCCGCCATCCTTGCACGCACTGATGAAATCTCGGTGAGCGAACTATATTCACAACTCTTGTCTTTTGAAAGCCGCGAGCATATGTGTCGTGGATCAAGCTCGCCACAGTCCTCGGTCAACGCCGCCATGCGTGGTGGCCGTGGCCGTTTTGGGCGCGGAGGAGGTCGCGGCCCCCAGGGGCGTGGCAACAATGGAGGCGGCAGCATCGGCTACGGCAGCAACAACAACAGTGGCTACGGTGGCCATAACCCCAACAACAACAACGGCAACCGTGGCCGCGGCAACTACAATGGCCGCGGCCGTGGTAATGGCAATGGCGGAAACTGTCCGCGCTGCCAACTCTGCCATGTCACGGGCCATGTAGTCAATGACTGCTGGTACCGTTTCGACCCGGACTTCGTCCCAAGAGAGAGGACCTTCAACGCCGCCACCTACAACAAAAATGGCGGCTACAACAACAACTATGGTGGCAATGGCTGGGTGATGGACACCGGCGCCACCGACCATGTCACAAGCGACCTAGAGAAGCTCCATGCCCATGACAACTATCATGGCAATGAACAAGTTCACACCGCCAATGGTGCAGGTATGGACATTAATCACATTGGTCACTCTCTTATTTCAACCCATGATCGAAATCTCAATCTAAAAGATGTTCTTCATGTTCCTGATGCTAGTCAAAATCTTATTTCTGCACATCGTCTTACAAATGATAATGGTGTTTTTATTGAAATTCACCCATAATTCTTTTGCATCAAGGACTTGGCCACGAAGAGGGTTCTACTTGATGGACCATGCCAAGATGGTCTCTACCCTGTTCCTGCATCCCCACCACCACCATCATCATCCAAGCGAGTCTATGGAGTCGTCAAGCCATCCCATCATAGGTGGAATAGTCGTCTAGGACATCCAGCATCGTCTATTGTCCAGCAAGTTATTAGTAAAAATAATCTCCCTTGTTCCAGTGAGAATAATGAGTCTATATGTGAAGCATGTCAAAAGGCAAAAAGTCATCAACTGCCTTATTCTCGTTCCACTAGTGTTTCACATCATCCGTTAGAGTTGATTTTTTCGATGTATGGGGCCCTGCCACTGATTCTTTTGGCAATAAAAACTATTATGTTAGCTTCATTGACGATTATAGTAAGTTTACATGGATCTATGTGATTAAACATCGCTCTGAAGTGTTTAATATCTTTCATCAATTCCAAGCTCTTGTTGAGCGATGTTTTGCAAGAAAAATTATTACTTTGCAATCCAATTGGGGAGGAGAATATGAGCGTTTAAATTCCTTCTTTGCAAAAATTGGAATTACTCACCATGTATCTTGTCCTCATGCCCATCAGCAAAATGGATCTGCTGAGAGAAAACATCGTCACATTGTAGAGGTCGGACTCTCTCTTCTAGCCCATGCCTCCATGCCTCTCAAATATTGGGATGAGGCTTTTATTGCTGCCGTTTATCTCATTAATCGACTCCCTACAAAGCTTCTTCAATTTTCCACTCCTGTAGAAATTTTAGAAGACATCAAACCCGATTATACCTCCATGCGTATCTTTGGCTGTGCATGTTATCCCAACCTACGTCCTTTCAATGCTAGAAACTCCAATATCGCTCCACACAATGTGTATTTCTTGGGTATAGTAATCTTCACAAAGGATTTAAATGCCTAGATATTAAATCAGGCCGTATATACATATCTCGTGATGTCATATTCGATGAAACTGTTTTTCCTTTTTCCCAACTTCATGCTAATGCTGGTCATCGTCTTAGGGGAGAAATCCTTTTGCTCCCTTCCAATCTCCTCAATTCTGACATAATGTGTCCAAGGGGAGAAATTAGGAATGCATCAATTGTGGCTAATGACCCTTTAAATCCTGCTAATATTTCTTGTGAGTCTACAGAAAATGGAAGTGAAACTGGGCGTGATTTTATGCTGCAACCGCTTGTGCAAAGCTCTGGCACGGAAGCCCAGGGTCATGTGGGCCCTGCTGCACCTGGCGCCAACAGAAGCGCGTCGGCAGCTGGAGAAAACGCGTCGTCCAGATCTGATGACGTGACGCGCGGCGAATCCTGCGCTGCCACGCCTGCGCGACAAAGCGGCCACACGCACGCGGTCCCGCCGGGTGGTCCTCAGCTGCATGTGCCGACAGCTCGCCCGGATCCTCTACGCCATCGTCCACGCACTCGCATGGCCACACCACCTCGACCGGATCGCCTGTGGCCAACAGCTCCGATCCCGGAGCTGATACGTCGTCAGACTCGCAGGGATCACCTACGGTCGCGTCAGTACGCGGATCTTCTACGCCTGGAACATCTGCTGACACTCCTGCACCACGGATGAGTACACGTCTACAAACGGGTAAAATTCAACCAATATGGTTAGATTTGCAAATTTAACCACTTCCGGTGAGCCTGAAAATTTAGATGATGTTCTTAAAAATAAAAAATGGAAAGATGTTATGAATGAGGAGTATCAAGCACTTATGGAAAATAAAACTTGGCATCTAGTTTCACCACAAAATGCTGGAAAAAATGTAATAGATTGTAAGTGGGTTTACAAAATTAAACACAAAGCTGATGGTAGTATAGATAGATACAAAGCGCGTTTAGTTGCTAAGGGCTTTAAACAAAGATATGTCATTGATTATGAGGACACTTTTAGTCCTGTGGTCAAAGCGGCCACCATTCTTCTTGTGCTATCTATTGCAGTATCCAGGGGTGGAGCCTCAGACAGCTAGATGTGAAGAACGCGTTCCTTCATGGTGTTCTGGAGGAAGATGTGTATATGAGGCAACCACCAGGATATGAAGTGAAAGGGAAGTCTAATTACATATGCAAACTTGATAAAGCTCTATATGGTTTGAAGCAAGCCCCAAGAGCATGGTTTTCAAGACTTAGTACAAAGTTACAATCTCTTGGTTTCTGTCCTTCCAAGGCAGATACTTCATTATTTTTCTATTGCAGAGGCAATGTCTCCATATTTGTACTTATTTATGTTGATGACATAATAGTTGCTAGTTCCTGTTATGATGCAACTACAGCTCTTCTTTGAGATCTCCAGAAGGAGTTTGCCTTGAAGGACCTTGGAGACATACATTACTTCCTTGGCCTAGAGGTGAAGAAGGTGCGTGATGGGCTTTTGCTCACACAAGAGAAATACACATCTGATGTACTTAAAAGAGTAGGAATGATGGATTGCAAATCTGTAAGCACACCCATGTCAACAAGTGAGAAGTTATCTGCACATGAAGGAGAACCTTTGGGAGTAGAGGATGCAACAAGGTACCGAAATATTGTTTGTGCCTTACAATATTTAACACTGACTAGACCAGATATATCTTTTTCTGTCAACAAAGTTTGTCAATTCTTGCATTCACCAACTACACTTCATTGGACTGCTGTTAAGATAATTCTAAGATATCTTAAGGATACTTCTAGCCTTGGTTTAAGATTTAGCAGGTCCTCCTCTATGTGTGTTAGTTCTTTCTCAGATGCAGACTGGGCAGGATGTCCAGATGACAGGAGATCTACTGGTGGCTTTGCTGTATTTCTTGGACCAAATTTAATTTCATGGAGTGCTAGGAAGCAAGCCACAGTTTCAAGGTCAAGTACAGAGGCAGAGTACAAATCTCTAGCTAATGCCACTGCTGAGGTAATGTGGGTGCAGACACTTCTTACTGTACTCAAAATTCAACATCCTCCTTCAGCCCAACTATGGTGTGACAACATGGGTGCAACCTACCTTTCTGCTAATCCAGTTTTCCATGCAAGAACTAAGCACATAGAAGTGGATTATCATT
The DNA here is from genome assembly GCA_910589765.1 of Avena atlantica. Taxonomy (NCBI): domain Eukaryota; kingdom Viridiplantae; phylum Streptophyta; class Magnoliopsida; order Poales; family Poaceae; genus Avena; species Avena atlantica. The sequence continues at coordinate 153,071,986 of OU342739.1, forward strand.
TTGTTAGAGAGCGAGTAGCTCGTAAGTTGTTGGATATCAAATTCATTCCTACAGGTGATCAAGTTGCAGATGGGTTTACGAAACCTTTGACAGTACGCCAGCTCCAAGCCTTCAGAAATAATCTTAACTTAGATAAGTTATGATTGAGGGGGTGTGTTAGCGAGTTAGGTGTTATCGTGTATAACAAAGTTGTACACAGTCGGTTCATGTGATAAGGACCGATAGTTTTGATTTGATCTTATCTGTATATTGGTTGTAACAACTCTGATGTAAATCATTGCCGGTGATTGGAGAACCGAGCCTATATAACATGTAGGATGTGCCCAACACGGGACAACACATCTTCACACAATTTCACATGGATAACTCACTGGATTGCTCAAAGAATATGATTTGAAAATAAGGATTACAAAATGGTGAAAGAAACTCAAATATCTGATTGAAATATTAGCTGCACTCGCACAAGAAACCAGAAGGTTTACCTGGATGTAAAAGTGACCTCATCTTGAAACCATTCAGATAAGAAACACCGGTTATGTAGGCAAAAGTAACTGTAGCAAGAAAAAATACCAGGTGGATGCAACCCAGTGTGCTGAAACTATTCACTCCAGTGCATAGTTCTCTTCTCTATTTCGATGCAATATTTTTGGAGCACATAGCAGAATATAAGAAAAGGAAGTAAATAAAACTGGATCTCAATTTTTTAAGATCAAAGCCTAGCCGAATCAATTTCTAACAGATGATACAGACAAACAAATACAAAGACAGTGTCTGACAGCTCAATTGCCTTGTCTTGATCTTGAATATTTTGAATCGAAGAAATAGTGATATTTAAAGCATGTTATGTAGAGGGAAAAAGATAAGTATATTGTAATCAGTACACGTTATTAGGTACTAAAAAATATGTTATGACGAAATGTGATCAGAACGTTTAGATGTACGGCGGTTTGAGTTAATTATCAGTCTACATTTTTTCCGATTGGTTGCAGGGCTGTCCAAGGCAGGCAGCAGTACCAAAATTTGTCCTTGTTGGCAATAAATATAGTAGTGTGTAGCGTGTGAGAAAGCGATAATCAAAGATAACCAAATCAAATTCAATGGCACAGTGATACATACTTTTCCGTTTAAAACAAGGCAGTCTGACAGGTTGCATGACCGGTCCAAAGAGGGATTTACACGCATGTCTATAAGGGCATCACCTATGTATAAGGTAAACTTTAGCCATAAGGTGGGACCCATCTTTCTTGTAAAATCTTCCACTATGTATAAGGTGAACTTTAGCTATAAGCTGGAACCCACATGTCTCATCCTACATACTCATGCATGAGAGGGAAGAGAGAGTAAATTATTTTCTATTGCTTGTGGACAACCCATAAGCTTAAGGTCACCTACAAGCTTATGGACAACTCTTATTTCTTCCACTATGTATAAAGTAGACTACAAGCATTGCCACATAGAACTTAAGGTGTGGTTTTTTGCACATAGTGGATGCCCTAAGCTTCTTGAATCTTGATGTTATTTTAGAACACAGAGATCATCGATATACGAGTACTGGTAGAAATAGCTGCAAATAAGAAGCTAAATTTTACCTTGCAGATGCTCCATCAGTTATAATCTGTGATACCAAGCATGGAAGCACATATGCGGTTCATTGAGGCCAGTATGTACACATGTTATAATGTGTTAGCATGCAAAGCAACACCATAGTAACTTACATGTTGAAATTTGGGATCTAGCTAACCTCCTTGACAGCATCTTTTAATATCAGGTGAGCAGCAGATGCATCTAATGGAGCTGGTGGTTTTACATTGCCGGCAGTCCTTTTTTGGTTATGGACGGGAGTTACTTTTTGCACTTATGTAAATAAAAGAAAAACATGGCTATGAGCAAAGAGGCAGCCAGATGATAGAAAGGGGAGATAATATGCCTGTGCTTTACAGTCATTAGCTAGTTGTGTTTTAAAGAGCGACCTTTTCACACTGGTATCACGCAGTGGACGTTGCTTACCGTTTTGCAAGGCCCTAAAAAAATGAGTCACATATGTATGATCCTTAATGTGTTTCAAAGGGAAACACATATACAAATGGTGCTAGAAAAACCAGTGGGGTGACTCACCTATCATCAATGCCGTGATCAAGAGGTGGTGGGGTCAACGTGGGTACTTCCTTTTTATGGGCAGTTGTCTGGGAATGCGGCACATCCTTTTCAATACCAAATGTCTGAAATGAAAGTAAACGTTTATGAAAGGGGTAAGATAGTTAATAGTAGAGACAGTATATCTTTATGGAACTACAAAAATGTTTTACCTTAGTTATCTGAGCAAGTTTTTCATTCTCTTTGCAGGCAATATCTAGCTTACTTTTAAGAGACTCTGTCTGCTCATAAAACATGTTTGCCCAATTTGATGCAGCCAATAACTTTTGTTGGCAATAAGCAAGCTTAGCTTCACACTCTGTAAGCTTGTTTTGATTAATGTCATCTACAAATATAATGCCTATCTTCTGTAGATAGAGAAGAGCAGCAAGCTTTGCCGATTCGAGAGCATCTTCTTATGTCAATTTATATCACCAAAGATATTCCTGTTGTGTAACATGGAGTACTATTCGTGTGAGAGTGCATCGATGCAGATAGACCCAAGTACCTGATCGTTACCAACTGGCAGGCCTTGGATTCGTGTATTTCTAGCGATAAGGTCTTCAAAGCTTGCTGAAGAACATATTCTTTACAGATATAGACAAGCTTTGCTACAACGTGAGAAAAGGAATTAATATAAAGAGTGAACCAAATGCTCTGTTTCACAAGTAATTTAAAGCAGAATTGGACATGTGTCAAGTTAAATACTAGTATTTAAGAAAAGGTTTATAGCTTCGTGTAACAATTTGAACAATTTTTTAAGAACGTAAAAGGTAGTAATAGAGAAAAATGTGTTCATTAGAGTCGAGCTTACTTGGGAAGGCAGCTTTTCGTTCTCATGAATCAAGGATACCGGACCTGACGATTCTTGGTTATCGGACATATTTTCTGAATTAGTCGACATGTCTCTATCTTGTACTTTCTTGACTACCTGAAAGAGGAGAGGTGTATCAGATTGTAGCCATTCTGTAGTGGTTAAATAGTAAAAGAAAATCCAATCGTGCAGTCCAGCGAAAATCAGAACTGCTGAGCATATCATGAAAGCTTAAGTTTGAAACATGTAGAACCGTGTGATGAGAGGTAAGCAACAGGGAAGACTTGCACAGAGACCAGTCTTAAGCATATCAGGTAAGCTTAAGTTTGAAATTCACCATTTATTGGATCTATATTACTTGATAAATTCATTTTCTTATATATCTTTATAAATAAATAGGTGTATTTTTGCTGGTCTGTTTGAACAATGGAATCTTAATCTGACTCACTTGACATATTAAGAGTAGATGATCTGTAAAGAAAGGTAGTACAAACTCTCGGAATTTACAGTACATGCTCTGCTGCCATATCAAATTCCTACTCATAGACCAGACCTGATCCCATGGAGGGGCACCGATCTACCTATCGTCTCTCTACCATCTCTCAACCATTTGACTGATGTAGCTTCAATTTATCTAGAATTAAGAGCAGCGGCAGGCAAACACCAGACCCAGCGAAGCCCACCCGACCACCCAAAGCCGCAGCCTCCAGCAATCGAACGACCTGCGAAGAAGGAACGCAAGGGGAAAAGGTCAGCCGAAGAAGAAAGAATAGATCGAGCATAGAAAATCTGGACAATGAAAATAGAGCATAGAAACATAACGGAATTATTATTGGCCAGAGGCACTTTTAGTTATGTAAACAAAATCAAGCTCATCGGTATTTTTCTTAGGTTATATGTTTGATGTAAGGGTATGTCTAACGCTAAGCTCACTGAGAATTAAGCTAATTCTTAGTCAACTGACGTCATCACGTGTATTCAAAGCCATTTTCCGTGAGCTGCACAGGTATCCTTGCTTGCGTGTGGAACTGGACGCGCGCGGCGTGCACTCCGTTTCCAGCGACGAGAAACAAACCATAAGGCGGGACCATGTAGAGAGCGTCTCCTGGCCCACCACATGAGTTGTCCACGGAGGAGAGGATAAACAACATTTTAATATGGTCAGATCGATTTTCACTTTGTTTCTAAAAAGATGTGGATTTGCTGCATGCGTGGCCTTTTCTTTACTTATTTGCTGGCTAGGATGGTTAATAGACCTCTTTTGTTTATCCATATAAACTATGCTCACTAGTTGAATGCCCGTGCGTTGCTACGGGAACTCAAAATTCTTTTCTATCGTGATTCTATTTCAGTCACGCCTTGTACTTCGTAGATGTCTTACTCAAACAATAGTATGTCACTCGCCACGGTGTGGCGGTGTTTCCTTCAACTCTGGTAAATCATTGTATAAGTTCTAACAGTTTATAAATTTGTAGTTGGTATGTGGAAGTATCATAAGTTTTAATGGCACAATTCAGCTTACGGTACCTACATACCAAAGCAAAAGAATAAAGGGAATATAAACTGCAAAAGCATCGATTGAACATTTGGATATGATGCCCCTTTTTCTTAATGAATTTACATCATCATCAGCCAGCGTAGAGAGGATGAATTACACTAAAAATGGACACGGAATAAGATGGTGTGGCATGTTTACTATGCAGTACATGAAAAATGGAAATTTTTATTTAGTACAAATATACATTATGGGTAGAATGTAAAACATCAGTCAATCTTACAAGGCTGTCAAAAGGATCTTCCAAACAGACCTAGAAAGCAACTTACTCCTCCTTTGTGTTTCAACTCATTCCCGTCCTTTGTGTGTCAGCTCACATGATATTTCCTTGAGGATTCAAGACAAATTCTAAACACTACGATCTGTCAAACATGTAGCAGGGTTGCCTATATATATTGAGTTATTTATTGTGTTTCAAATCTAAGGATAGAAAAAACTACATGTTGCTGCAGTTAGGAATGAAAGTGGAGCAGAAAGTTTTCGATTTTTTCACGAAAAAATGGAAACGGAATGACAATACGGACAGAGAAACAGAATTTGGGCCTGCACCCAGCTCACCGCTCACCTCTCCATCTCTCATATCTCCTGGCCGTTCCCTAAAAAAAATCTCCTGGCTTCGGCCGCTCGACGCCCTGCTTCGGTCATCGCGCCTCTCCGGCCGACGCTTCGTTGCTCCGTCCCGGCTGCAATCGGCGACTGCATCGGCATGCCTCTAAGCTCGCATGACGCTGACGTCCACACTCGAACTACGAGAGCAGAGAAACAAATGATCTTCCTGCAGGTATTGAAGTGTCTCTTGGTTTCGTAATCTGTCACAGCGTGTGCAACAAATTGATGGCATCGACTTCCCACTGGGCACGCATCGCGAGCACACCCTCCCCATCGACAAGCTTGTCCCCAGCAAGAAAAAATGCTGAGGCTGCCGCGACACCTACATATTTCAGTCCATAATTTCATTGCTTCAGGGCATGCAACAAAGAGCTGCCCTCCACTCTCAAACGAGCAAATCATGGTATTGCACACTACACACCTAGTATCAAGATAACTCTGGTGCTTCTGAATGTTCATTCAAAGGGGAAAATTGTCCAATGCAAAAATCCATAAGAAATGGTGACCTTAGGTGGATAGTCTAGCTTCCACATTTGATTCCAAATGTTACTCTCTCATTCACTGCCTACACCTCTGTAGGATGAGCCCGCTGGAGCTCATCATTTGTCGACTGTACATAATTATGTAGGCTACTTTTACTAAAAAAAACTCGTTTACTATTTGGATGTCAGGCAATACAATCCTCAAGCTGGGCACATATTGGAATTTTCAAAATCGATTCAGCATCGCCCGGTTTAAATATTTGCCAAATCAGATCCTTGTTCCGGCATAATGAGTCTAAGTCCAACAAATCTGCAACTGTACTCGGCTATATATTACCTTGGGGTGTACTTGGTCCCCCGGTACATCATCAATTTAAACAAACATAAGTCAGCCTAAGATCAAGGTCCGAAGGCTGTAAGCAATACATCATGGCAGCAAATTAAATATTTGTAGTAAAGAGATATAAAACATATTTTTGTTGGTTTTCTAGAGGCAACAGCTACATAATCTAGACTTTCTCAGCTAGAACATTACTAACCATCTCCGCCTCCGTGGTAATATTCAATCAATATACTTGAGAAGCACACACTAATAGCGTATTTCTGCTGAATACTACTCCTATAACCTAATGCGCCATTTCATACCAGGAAATTTCTACCATGAAAAATTACACCTTTTAATCATTTACCAAATTACATGTTTCAGCAACTGTGCATCCCTGACACCAGTAGGCTCCGGTCAAACACAACCTTTGTTCAGTCCAATAGCACCGATAATTTATCTGTGCATAAAAATAAGGTTCGGTTGAATGTATCAGAGGAGTCATTAAGTATAGCTGTCTAAGACTATTTTATCAGGAAACAAACAGGTCCGGTTATACATCTACAGAATCTTTCTAAAAACCAGACCAGATTGTCAAGCAATCGAATTACCAATAATCCACGCAACGACGAAATCACAAATTGGAGGGACCCGAACTCTGATCCAATTGGTGCATGTAGCCCAGTCCTAGCGCTGACAAAGCACCGCGTCACAACACACACGTATGCACCCAACACCTCGAATTCTAGCCATGAGGGATTGGGGCAGAAAAGGTAGGTGGGCGCCGGTGAGGACAGTACCTTGCGAGATTAGGCGGTCAACGGCGACGTCCAGGAGTGTGGCGTAGATCTCGGCCTTGGTGCGGTCGTCCAGGATCCCCTTGACGCCCTGCACCAGCTTCCTCGAGGTCTGCAGGATATCAGCCCCCTCCCGCCGCCACCCCCTCTCATGATGCCCACTCCTGATCCGACGGCGACGAGCTTCGGAAAGGAGTTAGCCAGCGGCGCCCATCTCACCTTCCGGCCGCTTGAGCCTCTCCCATCTCGTCGGTTCCTGCTACCTCGGCCACGGCGGCCTGCAGCAAGCCGAGAAGCGCGAGTCCAGCGACTCCCGATCCTCTGCTCTCACTGGTGGAGCATGAGGAAGGGGGAGAAGGGCGTCGCTCGCCGGTGGAGAAAAGGCAGGGAGAGGATTTAATGATTGTGACGTGATTTAAGGAGAGTTTAAGGCGGTTACATGGTTTCACGAGAGATTCACGCGTGATGATAGAGAAGTAGATAAATGGGATAAGGTTTGTTAGATGCAACGTGTGAGTTAGGATAGATAGGTGTACGGTGGCATTTTTCATGTAATTTTTGCATGTGTGACACCAGGCATTCACCATGCTTTTGAAATTAATAGTAAAGATTTGTTGAACATACCGAGCTAAAATCCTTCACTCTCTTGATTACAAAACATAAAGAAGATGATGTTATGTCAACTTCGAATTCTCAGTTGCAATCAGCAGTTGCAACTGGATAAATAAAGTCTCGGACCCCTATTGCAAGTCGCAGTTCCAACTAGGCCAATTTCAAAAAAAAAACTTAAATAAAGGTTGTATTTCACGTCAAATTTAAAACTTAGTTGCGAGCACTATATAGTTGCAACTGGATGATTAAAACATGTCCAAAAACTCTAGTTGTATGTCCAGTTATGTAACACCCTCGCCTGATAAGGCTGAGTTCATGTGTATAGTGCCAATCCCTGGATCGGTTCACTGGCACACACAGTACAAAATGATACCAAATATAACTGTGCATCATAAATACAACGAATATGATCCAGAATTTACATTATTTATTCAAGTACACAGCGGAAAACGAATACAAGGTAGATCTCCATCCTTCAAATGTGCCACAGGCGAACAAATGTTGAGTGGAGTCTCGCGACCTATGAACGATCACTCAGATACGATATAACCTGCAACATGAAACGTTGCAGCCACGAATGGTCAATACATTGAATGTATGGCAAGTAGGCTAAAGTGGTTAACAACAGATCTATCAACTACATGCTTATTTGGCCAAGTGGAGTTCAGGCTAATTTGCATAAAGCAATACAACTTTTCCCTACTTTCAAAATACTTTTCTTTCTTCAAAAACAATCTTCTAAGGACATACCAGCATAAACCCATGTAGATACAAGACAGTTCAGCTTTCGTATGCTCCTAAACCCATGTTCACCCATCAAATTTTAGTAATTAAGAAATAAGGATGAGTGAGAAATATCATAGCATCAGTATCAGGTCGCTCAAATTGTCCATAACCGGGGACACGGCTAATCGATTAGTTTATACACCCTGCAGGGGTTAGTACACTTTACCCATGTGACTTGGCCAGCCCAGCTCGTACCACCACTCTCATATTGGGTGATGATAGGGAGAAGTCCAAGAAGGAACCGTTCGGGAAGTAGCTCCCCAATCCCGACGCGCACCGGTCCAACCTACAATATCTACATCTCTGGATACGCGGGTTCGAGTTACCACAACCTACTGAGTTCAACCAACCGCCCATTTCATTATTGGCACATGGTTGCACACGAAAGCTTCCAAACAAAGAAACCAATCATTTCTCAGTGTCCTGGGCGGCATTCCCCACCAAAATCCACACTCGATGACCCAATCAATGCCATTCCGCCCAGGTGGTTCATTAAAACATGTTGGTTTGTCATTTAGCAAAACATAAGCCTTTCAAAACACATAACTTTTCATGATGTGATTCCCTCCCTCGTCTAAATAGCATAGCTAAGCAATCTACCAATATGATGGCTCATAAACAAGGAATACTAGGGAATAATATGGGTCATAGCATAGCATATACACATCAATTCCTACATATGCAATTCTACAAAAACATCTACAATGCATAGGAAAACAGTAGGACATTTATGACCAAGATAGCACCACTTGCCTTTGTTGTAGATGTAGTCGATTAAATAATCCTCACAATTCTCATAGATATAATGGTTGCTCTCGTCATAACCACAATACTTGCAATCATAGTAGTTGCAATCACAGTAGTTGCACTCCTCGCAATCTAACGTTTGAAGCAAACACAACAAACACCATTCAAAACATTGCAAACATGCAACAGTGCAACATTACAAGAAAACAATGCTGAACAGATACATGCATGACAATTTAACGAGTCACAATGGTTGCATTTAGTGTTCTGAACATGGTTAGATTACATGATGCATGTGGAAGGTCATTTAATGCACTAAAGCTTTTATTACTAAAGTTGTATCAATTTAATATGGTGTATACCACTTTAATTGAACTAAATATGTTTATGTCATATTATATTGTGAACTAGATGCTACTGGATAGGTAATGCAATTTAGAGACAGTGGCAATTTGAATCACCTAAAAAGGAGTTATAGAAATTTTCTTATGATTAAAACACTATTTCAATGGGTTTAAATATTTCTGTATGAATTTCTGTTTTAACAGTACCAAATAATTTGTCATGCAATTTCTCTGTATAGATATTGTCAATACAAAACCTTAGCACTTGGATTCACCCTAATCGGAGTTATAGATCTTTTTGTATGATTTAAATAGTGTTTAATGGTTTTAAATGATTCATATAGTTTCTGTTGTCTAAAAATCAAACTAAAATTATATCTGTAATCTCCACGGAATTGTGATTTCAGGGACATATTATTTGTAATTTTCTGAATAGTATTTATTTTCTTATGAATTTATTACTCTAAATAGGCCATTAAAATATTTAAATCTTCATGGCAAAACCTTACAGTCAAAGGCTGAACTAATTGCATATTGATGATCTACATAGAACCAGCTTTCCAACGCTATATCATTTATATTTTTGTGACAAGCAATTAATTTACTATGAATTTAATGATTTATAAAGCCATTAAAACTAATTAAATTGCTACAGGTTAAATAATCGGCAAAGGCTAGATCCGACCAGATATTATTAAAGTACATTACAGTAGCTTCAATTTGATATATTGTTCATATTTTTCGGAGTTACAGATAATATCTTATGAATTTATTAACCTAAAAGACCATTAAAACTAATTAAATTACTGCAGTAACCACGTATAGTAAAAGTTGGATCTAATCTGATAAGATGATTCTACATGAAATTATCTTCAATTTGATATATTATATGCAATTTTTGGACGTGGTATGAATTTCTAATGAATTTTACAAGTTAGATCTATAATATGCAATTTTAAATCCGAACGGAATATTCCAGGGAATATTCCGCTGACTGGACAGGTTGACTTTGCATGCTGACTGGGACTAGATGTTGACCTTACGTTGACGTGGCGTTGATGAGAAAGATGACCGGGATGACGACATGGCACGCATCAGTTTGATTGGATCTCGACCGTCTGGATAGGATCCGGTGGCTAGAAGAAGAGATTGACCCGATTTTGGCTCAGAATAGACAAGAAATAGATCTGTGTTAGAGAGACAAATCCGTAGGTCAAATCGAAAAACTCAGAACATGAAAGTTGTGGGGAATCATAATTCCTACCTTCTCACCAAAGGAATTTGGATTTGAAGAAACGAGCGCGAGTACATCTTGGATTTACACCGTAAGATCTGAAATATTGCGATACGAAATTCTCCGGCTGTGGTGGATGAAAAGAGGTGAGGTTTGTCGGGATTGAACGATTTCGACGATCCCTACAACTTTCGTGTTTTGACCGAAAGCAAACGACGAAGTCTAGATGGGTTAAAAAGCGAAACAAGATTCGGCCAGATGTAGATTCGGGATTTCGAGAGGAAAAACTTGTACAGCCGTGGCTCCGTGAGTTTATATGGAGGTTTGAGACGTTGTAGAGATAGGGCTTGGAGTAAGGAACAAGTAGAAACAAACGGAAGTCAATTCGGAGTTGTAGATAAAAAGTTATAGCAGTTTGAATAGAGATAGGTTAGACAAAAACTGTTTCGCACAGTTTTTAAAGCAGCTGGACAGGCAGGTGCGCGCGTGCGTGCGCTCCCGGCTGGCTAGGTAGCTGGGCCGCCGGCCCGTTAGTTTTTTTTTTTTTTCTATTTACTTGTTTATCTCATATCTTTTGTATACGAACTCCAAATGACATGATTCTTGTTTCTAAATTTTTCTAAAATCGAATAGATCATTATAGGATCAAATTTGTAATCTTTTTACTAGTTTAGAAGTAGTGGGTTTATAAAACCTTGTATATCTTATTTTATTTATATCTTTATGTGTTTGTATTTATTCCATAGCTTTTTCATACTAGCTCCAAATGAGCTCAATTTTGTTTCTAAAATTTTGTAGTATTAATTGGATCTCTTTAGGCTATAACTATCAATAATTTATGCCTTAAGAATAATGGGTTTTATAAAGACAATTTAATTACCTTTAGGAACATTTGGGCGAATCAACTATAGGATTTAGATACCAGGATTTGGATTTAGTTTGTGAGAACTTTGCATGGATGAAATGCTTATGAATGCTTCATGATTTTCATTTTGAAATCTTGCACACCAACTCTACAATCCAAAATCAATCCACGCCCTTTTGCCTATATGGCTACTTAGGTCTTAACAAAAGAATATAGGATTTTGAATTCAAGGTTGAGAGGATTTTCTATTCAAAAAGTTTCTTCTCTTTGAGAATTTTCAACAAAGTCAAACAATCAATCAATCTTATTTATTTATTTCACATTCCAAAATTAGAAGAATTTTGGGATGTGACAGACTACCACCCTTAAAAGAAATCTCGTCCCGAGATTTGGGAAGGATAGAAAGAAAGAAAGGTTCAGGATCCATTAGGATGCTACCACCCTTAAAAGAAATCTGACTAGGTCACTTCTCAAGGATTCACTTGGCTCAATTGGTTTTCATTGCACATTCTAATTCCATGATTGATAGTTTCTGAGGAAGCATTTCTTAAACTAGCGAAACTCTTATGGTGGGCAATTAGGTAACGTTTGCTTCATGATACCCATTAAACACGGTTGAAATTCATCCTTACCGTATATTCCTACGCTAAGCAATGGATGCTTTTGTAGAGGTGGAACAATCTACCATTTTAAGGTTTAGGCTCAACGCCGGCTCTCTGCTAAGGCTGAAAGGCACTCAAGATTCGCAAAGCCAACAGTACAAGAGCGAATAATAAGAGTAGTAGGAATGGTGATCAATCCATCCTGCACCCAAATTATTACCCTGTATGAGGATAGGTGAATCACGTTTTTCTATCACTCGGGCATTCTCGCTTGCCTTGAAGAATGTTTCCATGGGCACGAGCTAATGCTCTATGTATACTCCCATGTATTCAATCAACAAAGCTACTACTAAAACTAAACTATCGATACTTCAACTTTCAGGTAGCGTAATCTACTACATAACATCATGTGCAACACTTCATACTTCCACATCTTTTTTTCTATTAGGTGGAGCATTCCCTTACTAAATGCATTGTGTTGTGAAACATTCCACTTAACACATCATTATATCTCCAAGGGTTCAAGATAGGAAAGGATAGATTCTATAGGAAAGAAACGACTAAGAAAATAATCCTACCCATAACTATATGAAGCAATCAATGTCACAAACAAGGAAACAATCATAGGCGATCAACACACAATCAAACAATTGTATAATAACCTTACAGGGGTCTAAATATAGCAGTATATAACAAAAAAAATAGTTTGAAAGCATTGGGAACAATACTAGAGTAAAACATAACAACATATAAGCAATAAACTAAATCTGTCAAAACGGTATAGCAGGTTTAACGAATTTTTCTGGGCACCTTAAACTTGTCAGGAATTTTAGCCAATTTTTGTGCATATACAACAGGTAATGACGCTCCATATCCTATTTTTTTAGATTTTTCTGAATTACCAATAAAATATGAAAAATCGCGCGGTACAACAGGTCAGGCAGAAAACTACAGGAGTAAAATCACGAATTTCAATCAATTCACACCATTAAACTAATTTTAAAACCACACGAAAACTCCAGCAACTTTAGAGTTTCAAAACAACAGATCCTAAACAAGGCATCACACAAAATAGCTCAATACAAACAAGCAAGCAACCTATATTGTCATACCACATAAGTTTGTAAGAACAATATGCTAACACGATAGCGACGATCTCCTAAAGAGATAAAATGTGGTGGTCCAGACCTAACCAAACTTGATGAGAAGTTTATTTATGTCATACTATTTGTTCTTTTACTTAGATAACTCTCATATAGGTTTTATAAGAATGGACAACTATAAATTTTGAACAAGAAGAGGTTATAGAAAAGATAGATAAGGAATATAAGAACTCTAATAAGTATAAAATATGATAGTTCTCCTAATAGAGGTCTCCTATTGCTAATCCATTTCTAAGGTCACGATCCTACAGTCAACACACAGCTCTGATACCATCTTGTAACACCCTCGCCTGATAAGGCTGAGTTCATGTGTATAGTGCCAATCCCTGGATCGGTTCACTGGCACACACAGTACAAAATGATACCAAATATAACTGTGCATCATAAATACAACGAATATGATCCAGAATTTACATTATTTATTCAAGTACACAGCGGAAAACGAATACAAGGTAGATCTCCATCCTTCAAATGTGCCACAGGCGAACAAATGTTGAGTGGAGTCTCGCGACCTATGAACGATCACTCAGATACGATATAACCTGCAACATGAAACGTTGCAGCCACGAATGGTCAATACATTGAATGTATGGCAAGTAGGCTAAAGTGGTTAACAACAGATCTATCAACTACATGCTTATTTGGCCAAGTGGAGTTCAGGCTAATTTGCATAAAGCAATACAACTTTTCCCTACTTTCAAAATACTTTTCTTTCTTCAAAAACAATCTTCTAAGGACATACCAGCATAAACCCATGTAGATACAAGACAGTTCAGCTTTCGTATGCTCCTAAACCCATGTTCACCCATCAAATTTTAGTAATTAAGAAATAAGGATGAGTGAGAAATATCATAGCATCAATATCAGGTCGCTCAAATTGTCCATAACCGGGGACACGGCTAATCGATTAGTTTATACACCCTGCAGGGGTTAGTACACTTTACCCATGTGACTTGGCCAGCCCAGCTCGTACCACCACTCTCATATTGGGTGATGATAGGGAGAAGTCCAAGAAGGAACCGTTCGGGAAGTAGCTCCCCAATCCCGACGCGCACCGGTCCAACCTACAATATCTACATCTCTGGATACGCGGGTTCGAGTTACCACAACCTACTGAGTTCAACCAACCGCCCATTTCATTATTGGCACATGGTTGCACACGAAAGCTTCCAAACAAAGAAACCAATCATTTCTCAGTGTCCTGGGCGGCATTCCCCACCAAAATCCACACTCGATGACCCAATCAATGCCATTCCGCCCAGGTGGTTCATTAAAACATGTTGGTTTGTCATTTAGCAAAACATAAGCCTTTCAAAACACATAACTTTTCATGATGTGATTCCCTCCCTCGTCTAAATAGCATAGCTAAGCAATCTACCAATATGATGGCTCATAAACAAGGAATACTAGGGAATAATATGGGTCATAGCATAGCATATACACATCAATTCCAACATATGCAATTCTACAAAAACATCTACAATGCATAGGAAAACAGTAGGACATTTATGACCAAGATAGCACCACTTGCCTTTGTTGTAGATGTAGTCGATTAAATAATCCTCACAATTCTCATAGATATAATGGTTGCTCTCGTCATAACCACAATACTTGCAATCATAGTAGTTGCAATCACAGTAGTTGCACTCCTCGCAATCTAACGTTTGAAGCAAACACAACAAACACCATTCAAAACATTGCAAACATGCAACAATGCAACATTACAAGAAAACAATGCTGAACAGATACATGCATGACAATTTAACGAGTCACAATGGTTGCATTTAGTGTTCTGAACATGGTTAGATTACATGATGCATGTGGAAGGTCATTTAATGCACTAAAGCTTTTATTACTAAAGTTGTATCAATTTAATATGGTGTATACCACTTTAATTGAACTAAATATGTTTATGTCATATTATATTGTGAACTAGATGCTACTGGATAGGTAATGCAATTTAGAGACAGTGGCAATTTGAATCACCTAAAAAGGAGTTATAGAAATTTTCTTATGATTAAAACACTATTTCAATGGGTTTAAATATTTCTGTATGAATTTCTGTTTTAATAGTACCAAATAATTTGTCATGCAATTTCTCTGTATAGATATTGTCAATACAAAACCTTAGCACTTGGATTCACCCTAATCGGAGTTATAGATCTTTTTGTATGATTTAAATAGTGTTTAATGGTTTTAAATGATTCATATAGTTTCTGTTGTCTAAAAATCAAACTAAAATTATATCTGTAATCTCCACGGAATTGTGATTTCAGGGACATATTATTTGTAATTTTCTGAATAGTATTTATTTTCTTATGAATTTATTACTCTAAATAGGCCATTAAAATATTTAAATCTTCATGGCAAAACCTTACAGTCAAAGGCTGAACTAATTGCATATTGATGATCTACATAGAACCAGCTTTCCAACGCTATATCATTTATATTTTTGTGACAAGCAATTAATTTACTATGAATTTAATGATTTATAAAGCCATTAAAACTAATTAAATTGCTACAGGTTAAATAATCGGCAAAGGCTAGATCCGACCAGATATTATTAAAGTACATTACAGTAGCTTCAATTTGATATATTGTTCATATTTTTCGGAGTTACAGATAATATCTTATGAATTTATTAACCTAAAAGACCATTAAAACTAATTAAATTACTGCAGTAACCACGTACAGTAAAAGTTGGATCTAATCTGATAAGATGATTCTACATGAAATTATCTTCAATTTGATATATTATATGCAATTTTTGGACGTGGTATGAATTTCTAATGAATTTTACAAGTTAGATCTATAATATGCAATTTTAAATCCGAACGGAATATTCCAGGGAATATTCCGCTGACTGGACAGGTTGACTTTGCATGCTGACTGGGACTAGATGTTGACCTTACGTTGACGTGGCGTTGATGAGAAAGATGACCGGGATGACGACATGGCACGCATCAGTTTGATTGGATCTCGACCGTCTGGATAGGATCCGGTGGCTAGAAGAAGAGATTGACCCGATTTTGGCTCAGAATAGACAAGAAATAGATCTGTGTTAGAGAGACAAATCCGTAGGTCAAATCGAAAAACTCAGAACATAAAAGTTGTGGGGAATCATAATTCCTACCTTCTCACCAAAGGAATTTGGATTTGAAGAAACGAGCGCGAGTACATCTTGGATTTACACCGTAAGATCTGAAATATTGCGATACGAAATTCTCCGGCTGTGGTGGATGAAAAGAGGTGAGGTTTGTCGGGATTGAACGATTTCGACGATCCCTACAACTTTCGTGTTTTGACCGAAAGCAAACGACGAAGTCTAGATGGGTTAAAAAGCGAAACAAGATTCGGCCAGATGTAGATTCGGGATTTCGAGAGGAAAAACTTGTACAGCCGTGGCTCCGTGAGTTTATATGGAGGTTTGAGACGTTGTAGAGATAGGGCTTGGAGTAAGGAACAAGTAGAAACAAACGGAAGTCAATTCGGAGTTGTAGATAAAAAGTTATAGCAGTTTGAATAGAGATAGGTTAGACAAAAACTGTTTCGCACAGTTTTTAAAGCAGCTGGACAGGTAGGTGCGCGCGTGCGTGCGCTCCCGGCTGGCTAGGTAGCTGGGCCGCCGGCCCGTTAGTTTTTTTTTTTTTCTATTTACTTGTTTATCTCATATCTTTTGTATACGAACTCCAAATGACATGATTCTTGTTTCTAAATTTTTCTAAAATCGAATAGATCATTATAGGATCAAATTTGTAATCTTTTTACTAGTTTAGAAGTAGTGGGTTTATAAAACCTTGTATATCTTATTTTATTTATATCTTTATGTGTTTGTATTTATTCCATAGCTTTTTCATACTAGCTCCAAATGAGCTCAATTTTGTTTCTAAAATTTTGTAGTATTAATTGGATCTCTTTAGGCTATAACTATCAATAATTTATGCCTTAAGAATAATGGGTTTTATAAAGACAATTTAATTACCTTTAGGAACATTTGGGCGAATCAACTATAGGATTTAGATACCAGGATTTGGATTTAGTTTGTGAGAACTTTGCATGGATGAAATGCTTATGAATGCTTCATGATTTTCATTTTGAAATCTTGCACACCAACTCTACAATCCAAAATCAATCCACGCCCTTTTGCCTATATGGCTACTTAGGTCTTAACAAAAGAATATAGGATTTTGAATTCAAGGTTGAGAGGATTTTCTATTCAAAAAGTTTCTTCTCTTTGAGAATTTTCAACAAAGTCAAACAATCAATCAATCTTATTTATTTATTTCACATTCCAAAATTAGAAGAATTTTGGGATGTGACAAGTTATAACTCAAATATCAATTTTTAAAAAATTAATAAAAATGACAATTTTATGTCAACTTCAAAATCCCAGTTGCGAGCATAGTTCCAAGTGGATGATTAAAAAGGTCTCGGGCTCTTCAGTTGCAAGCACAATCGCAACTCAAGGGTCAATTTAAATAAATATAAAACTTAAAATAACAAAGTCTATTTTATGTCAATAAATTTAAGTTGCGAGCACAGTTACAACCGGTGGATGAATAAATCCCCCACATGTGTTGCATGTCCAGTTCCAACTCCTTTTAACTCATTGGTCCCACCATTCGAGTTGCATGTTCAGTTGCAACTCATTATTAGGTTAAAAAATGAAAAAAATCTAGATAAAAGTCTGATTTTGATATCAATTTCAAAACTCAGCTGTGAGTGCAGTTGTAACTGGGTGATAAAAAGGTTTCGCCTTCCCAGTTACAGGTTCAGTTGCAACTCACAAATAAATTTAAAAAATAAAAAATTCAAAAGTAGAAGGTCAAATTTATTTATGTCAACTTTAAATATATAATTGCGAGCTCATTTGCAATTGGGTGATAAATAGGATTCGCCTCCGAGTTACATGTCCAGTTGCAACTAACAGATCAATTTTAAAAATTTAAATTCAAGACTAAAAAATCATATTTATGTCAACTTCAAAACTTTGTGACCACAAATGCAACTACGTGATTAAAAAAGATCGCCACCTAGTTGCATGTCCAGTTCAACTCAGTTGCAACTATGGTTACAACTGGATGATCAAAAAGGTCCAGTTGCATGTTCAATTGTAACTCATAGATCTCGCACGAGTTTCCTATCGAGTCGCAACTAACATTCCCGCCACCCTCGAGTTGCATGACCAGTTGCAACTCATAGGTCCCGCCATTCGAGTTTCATGTTCTCTGTGATCTAGGCCTAGTAGAGAAGGACCCGCAAAGCAACACATGCCGAGACAACACGGGCCATTGCAGAGATAGAAATCAGTTACAACTCAAACTGCAACTGATGGGAAAAACCAAAAAAAAGCATTGAAAGGATACATATGTCGCCTAGAGGGAGGGTCAATAGGCGATAAAAACTTTTCCGAGAGTGGCTCGACAAAGGCGGAATTAAACTAGCGTTTACTTTGTCAAGCACAACCTAGAACAACTAGGATTCACCTGTGTGCACCAAAAACTTATGCTAAGCAATACAAGCAACAATGTGATAGCAAGATATAGATTACTTCAAGCACGAAGGCTATCACAATGTAAAGTGCATAAGTAAAGAGCTCGGGTATAGAGATAACCGAGGCACGCGAGGACAGCGATATTTTACCGAGTTTCTCCCAACATGGAGTAAGTCTCGTTTGGAGAGGGGGTGGTATCTAACCACCTACGCCACAAAAGGCCTCCCGTATTCTCCGGTGAATCTCACCCCAACGGGATCGATCCACGCTTCCACTACCGGTGCACTTGTCGGTGGCAACCGGAACCTTTCACAAGGTTGGGGCACTTCTCCACAACTTAATTGGAGGCTCCCAACAAACGCCACCAAGGCCACAACGTGCAACACTAACAAACCGTCTAGGGTTCCAAGAACCCAAGAGTAAAAAGCTTCTCAACTTTTACTCACCAAATCCTCCGAGGAGAACTCAAACCGATGCACCAAATACAAGAGGCAAGAACACCATAAAGATGCTCCAAAACATGGATCTAGATCTCCTCTCTCTTCCACTCAAATATGGGCAAGAATCATTGGAGGGATTGAGAGATAGCAAGCTTTGTAAGGTCAACAATGGAGGGGAAAACTTGCAAGAGTAGTTAGAGAACCATTGGGGAAGAAGTCCCCCTAAATAGCCCCCCCCCCCAAAATCCAATCGTTGAAGCCCAAAAACGCGAATCCCGGTACTACCGGATTTTTTCCTGGTACTACCGGACATTCCCTGGGGATCCCAGGTCGCCAAACGCACCTTATTCAATACCACCAGGTACTAAGGGGCGGTACTACCGGACCCTGGTCCGGTACTACCGGTCAACCCTGAACAAAAACGGCCATAACTTTTGCATCCGGACTCCGATTTTGATGATCTTGGGTTCGTTTCGAAGAGGACAACAAGCTCTACAAGATTATGCAAAGAAACATCATATTAAATCAAGGGAGGATAGATCCAAATGATGAAAGGTGTAACCTCTCTCAAAAAGACAAACCGATAAAACCTCCAACGTCGAAAACGTAATAGAAAATGCATATGAAATCCGTTTTCGATGAACTAGAGCTTGTCATGGAGATTAACACAAGCTCTAAATCCTCATATGAGTAAGAACCAAATAATGGAAGGTTTTACCTATCTCTAAAATACAAACCGGTAAAACCTCCAAGATCAAAATGCAATAAGATATAAAAAGGGAAATCCGTTTTTGATGAACAAGACTTGATATGGAGATTACCACAAGCTCTAAATCCTCACATGGATAAGACCAAATAACAACCAAATATGATGATGCAAGTATGCAAAGGTTTGATCTCTCTCCGAATGATATGATCGAATTACTCATTCGAGAGCCCCTCTTGATAGTACGGCTATCTATCCTAAACCCAGTCTCCCACTAACCATGAGACCGGCAAAAGGGAAAACCTACCAAGATTATACCTTTGCCTTGAGCATTCCACTTGAGCTCCATGTATACGATCTTGCCCTTCTCAAGATGGAACACCTTACTTAATTCCTCATCATTGATCCATGATCACCGAGGATGGCAAGCATCAAACATGAGATCTTCTATAGATGGAGCATTTTGAGCTTGCGCAACACATCTTCTTATCA
Organism: Avena atlantica; assembly: GCA_910589765.1. Taxonomy (NCBI): domain Eukaryota; kingdom Viridiplantae; phylum Streptophyta; class Magnoliopsida; order Poales; family Poaceae; genus Avena; species Avena atlantica. The sequence continues at coordinate 153,092,183 of OU342739.1, forward strand.
TCATCGACCTTGAAGCCAACACATGCTCCAAGCGATGCCAATGGACAAATCCTACAAGTGCAACTTAATACACACATTAGTCCATAAAGATTATCATTAATTACCAAAACCACACATGGGGCCCACATGTTCTTTTAATCTCCCCCATTTTGGTAAATGATGACTATCCCTTTAAGAGGGTTTATATAATGAATTTTCATGAATAAAATGGTAATACCAACAATAAAATGGTAACACCAATATCAAATACTACATAAGTATGTGATATTGGTACCACCACCATATATAGAGAAAACTCCCCCACAATCTATGCATGTGTGATGAACTTGAATTTAATTGCATATATTGCTAATCATTATCATTGGTGGAGTTTCCTCTATATACCACATGCTAAGCAACAACAAAGATGCAAAGATCATGAAAGGCAAACGCATAAGAGAAAACTCAATGCATAAACCAACTTCCCTTAAACCCTATAAAACTTCTCCCCCATTGGCATCGATTTCCGAAATGGGTGACAAGTTCTAGAAGGCCAATATAGTGATAAAGCCTCCAAAGGTGTGCATTCGCACATATCCAATGATGAATACTTGGGAGGAAGTAGAACTATATCGAGGACCCAAAGATTGCCAAAATAAATAAAATAAACGAAGCATCAACAAATGACACAAGCAATCACAAGAGCCGACAAACCAATTGAAAAAATGAGTCCAATGGAAACTAGAAGATATTATGAAATGAGTAAAAGAGTGTTTTTAATACAAATAGAGAAGCTCCCCAATATTTGTGCATAACTTTAGAACAATTGCATTCGCATACATAATGCACAAACATGGAATCCTTGCTCCCCCATAAGTATTTAAAACACAACAAATGAAAGATCAAATAAATGCTTTAATACAAATAGAGAAGCTCCCCAAGATTTGTGCATACTTTAAAATCGGTGTATTTCAATACAAAAATGCACAAATATGGAATCCTCACTCCCCCATAAACATTTAAGGCACACCAAATGAGAAAGAAGACAAATGAGCATTATTAAATGAATTATATGAGCTCCCCAAAGATAATGCACCAATTATGATAATTGCATTTGGGAACAAAGTGCATAATCATGGAATCCTCACTCGTCCAAATTCATTTAACAATATTTGGCATGAGAGAACAAATATGAGTGCCCGAAGATACAAACAAGACAAACAAGCACTCATAGGCAAATAAATTTGGAAGCCACTGAGGAATCAAAAGGAATAAAAGGTGGTATCCAAGGAATAAAATATCAACTAAAGTTATCTTCTCATATGTGTATATGTTTCTAAGTGGATAACATCACAAAGACATATGCCCATAAAGAAACAAGCACACACAAAGAAGATATACAATAAATCTCATAAAAGGCAAAAGTGAAGTCATAACATATATCAATAAGATGTTTGCTTCAAAGCATGGCCAAAGGCACAATTTTATCTTATTGTACATTAATGAACTTCAAACACCAACACACTACATATATTACAACTATCACCAAGGGAAAAGGAGAAAGTTGTAATATATGTAGAAAGCCAACAAGTATCACAAAAAAATCAACTAGCAAAATCTCACTATTGCACATGAGAGAAGTTGAGGAAAGGATAGGCAACAAAATTGCTAGATTGACATATTTGGGATTGGAGGATCATATGCATGATTTTGTATAGTCCCAATTATATGCACTCATATCAACTAATAGACATATACAATAGAGAGTTCTCTTAATAAGTAAAGCTAGAATCACAAACAATACAAATACAAGAATTCATGCTTAGAAGGCAACCGACACACGGTTGGAAGCAAGATATATGAGTATGAGAAAGAGATACTTGTTACCGAGATATAATTGGTAGGATGTAGATGATATGAATTCATTGATCAACCTATAGCTTGCCTCCAATTTTTCATTAACGCACCACTTCTTCAAGATTTGAGAGACAAGCATCCAATATATCTCCAATGTACCTAAAACACATTTAAGTACAAAATGGTCCCCAACTATATTGGGTCCAAAGTAGTTAGTGAAACTACAATACATAGGAGAAACTCCACATAATTATGTGCATATTAATATGAAATTGAGTTTCATGCACAACTTAGACAATGGGAATTGGTGGAGTTTCCCATATATATTGGATAAAAGAAAGCAAGCATGCCATAATATATATATGTAGAAAATATGCATGCACAAGGCTTTCAAGAACCAAAAATGAGATATAATTTGAACAAAAACACCAAGTAAACCGAGATGACACACACAAGAGTGTGACAAGACAAGCGGTGTCCAAATTGTATCAAAGAACCAATTCAACACATGAAAGATCATAAGTTCAAAAATGAACTAGGCAAAAGCCAACGAGCAAAAGATAGATAAAAATACAAATGCTCAAGGATTTATATCATTCTATAATGGTCAAAATGTGAAACAAGGAATGAGACAAAACCAACTCCCAAAAAGAGTAAAGTTCCAACGAGTAAACCAAACTCTTCAAACTTTTCATGATGGCACAAAATACCAAAATGAAAAGATCAAACTTCCAAGCACATAAAACCTGATATGGATCAAATAAGGAAGCATAAAAGGATTGTTCTAGATAATATAGGATAGATCACCCATAAGTAGTACATTATATAGAATTTTGCTTTTGAATGTAAAATGCACACAAATGAGATCATCACTACTACCGACATTAAATACAACACAAGAGGATACCAATAAAATAAGAAGATCCTAAAGTAGCAAGGAAGGCATGGGAGCACATAACACATTTACTTGGCCATAGATAGGACAATATTAAGCAAAGGCCAAAGTGAATATGATCAATAAATTCTACCATAAATTGAGTACTCATTGTCCAAGGACAATAAATATTGGGAATATTTTCCCAAGGTAGCTTGCATGGATATCCAAGATCATAGTCACAACAAGAAGCATATAACAAAATTTAAGAAATAAGAATGATACTTCGAACAAGATTCTTGGTAGCTTCCAATAGTCACACAATAACTAGTGATTAGAGTAACTTGAAGCAAATAGTTTCGATGAGGATATAGAGATCTAAATATGAGGAAACACATACCAAGAAACACTCTCACATACAAGATCCAAAATATGAGCAATAAAGGCATTCAAGCAAAATGGAACTTGTATGAGCACATGTGTCACATAGGAGCTAGATAATTATCAATATCAATTCTAAGTGACACAAACTCGAATATTCACATTTTATAGGATTGTAATATGCACTAAGCATATGAATCCCCCATAATGTGATACTACCATAAAACCAACACGAGGCAAAAAGATACAAATAGAGATAATTAATGGACATTATAGAACTTAAATTTCTCATGAGAATTATACCACATAGAGACTAGACAATAATCCAATATAATACTAGGTGGTATTCCTCATGTACACACAATTTTAGGATTGTGGAATGCCCAAGCATAACACTCCCCCAAAATGAGATAATCCATTAATCTCTCACAAGATCCAAATAAGATACCAAATATAACCATGTAAGGCTCAAACACAAGAAACACACATACATGGTGTGCCACCTAATCATACACATATATACTTGACTCCTCAAGATAATTAAGTGGAAATAACACCATGTACAAAAGCATGGAAGATACAAAACCAACACATGCACAAGGGGGCGAGTAACTTTCAGTGTAATGAGTTAAGCATATGTTACCGCAAGGAGGAACATTGGATATATAATATAGGCAATATAATTCACATTACTTGACTTGACAAATATACTAGATGAAGATCCCTCAATTCTTCATGATGTAGCCAAGTCTCCAATGTCCTCCAAAAATACCTATTGATCAAGTTTTGGCTTGTTGGTCCCCAACCAAGTTGGGTCCTAAGAGGTTAGTCACAATAGGCTTGGCAACCCAAATGGTTCTTTTCTTAAACCCACATTGAGCACCAACAAATTTGGAAAACACATTGCCAACCTCATCCTTACAAAGAGAATAAGCATCATCAATAATGATAGGGTTGGATGAGGAGATACCAATAGTGCATGAGGAAGAAATATACCCCTTCTCACGGCATATGTAGCAAGTTCTACTCTTGCCATATTTATTCTTAGGTGAAGCCACAACTCGAGGAAGAGCTTGAGTAGTCCTCTTAGGAAGAGGCCCGTCAATGACTTGAGGTCGAGCTTGAGGCCGCTTCCCTTGTTGCTTCACACTAAGAGGCTTTTTCTTCAATGGGCAAGATCTAACATGGTGACCTTCTTCCTTGCACTTGAAGAAAACAATGTTGGCCGAGTTCTTGACTTGGTCTTGGCCATTCTTCTTGTTGTCCTTGTGCTTCAACATGATAGTGGACTTGTTCTTGATATTGGAGTTGAATCCAAGCCCACTCTTGTCATTGGGGGATTTTTGCACACTCAAGATTTTGTTGAGTGTGGCCTTCCCTTGATGACCCTTTTTCAAGTCATTCTTCAAAGAAGTGACTTGAGACTTGAGCTCTTTGATTTCCTGTACATGGTTAGTTTCAACAAAAGTACTAGAGGAAGTAGATGCTACATTGTTAGAGCAATAAGGCACGGAATGTGATTCATCACGAGATATAGCATGGCTGTGAGAGGATGAATTACAAGGACTAGCACATGGCAATATAACAATTGGAGTAGATATAGTGCTAATGTCCACATGAGACCCACTAGATGTTACCTTCGACATGATGGCCTCATGAGCTAACTTTAGCCTACCATGGGAGACTAGAAGATCCTCATGCGAGCTAGAGAGATTAACATGACTTTCTTCTAATTTCCCATAGTTGCTAGTTGTCAAAGCAAGTTGAGCCTTTAGCTCAACATTCTCCTTTAAAATAGATGCTGTAGGGTTCGCAGCATAGAAAACAATTTTTTTCCTACGATGGGAACAACTATGTACCAAGATCTATCTACTAGATACAAAAAACATGCGGATGTACATCCGTAGAGAACATACCCTTGAAGACCGACAAAGCTTAACGAGTCCAAACTCGTGGTTGATGTAGACGATCTCTTGCCGATCTCAAGATCGAGAGGAAGTCCTAGCGCCGCAAAACAGCAGCGCATCCGTGCTCGCACACACGTTCGAGGCACCGAGCAACCTTCGCCTCCTCGCTCCAGCGATGCAGAGGAAGCACAACTCTTCCTTGCCGAATAGCCATCCGGAACATGTATCTCGCTAGTCCGATACCATGGGGAATAAATTCTAGAAGGGGAGAGAGACCTTCACGAGGAGGTGTGAGTGAGAGAGAGGAAGGGGCTCCTTTTATAGGGAGAGGGGGGCACCCAAGGGGCCATGCGCCAAGCCATGGGGATGGCCCCACCTCTTCCACATTCATGTGGGTGGACACTCCACTCACTCAAATGCCTTTCAATTCCCTCCACTCAAAAACCCACTCAAATTCCCATTAAATTTCCACCAAATTTAATGCAAACTCTCATTAAATAAAACTCCTTTTATTTATTCAGAATTTTGTCAATTACTTTAATGAAAAACATTCACATATAACCCCTTGCTAGTATTTCATTTCACATGCAGAAACACTTTCTACAATTTCACTCAAAAACCCGTTTCGGTATCTAGTGAAATAAATTCCTGCGCTTGTTATTCTTTTCGGCATGAAAATTTTGCTCCAAATGGATGTCGGTGTCTCTTAAGTGTGTCACCCTATGGTTCGCGAATAATGCGGACATGATCGAGACCCCTCTCAGATCAATAATCAGAAGCAGGATCTGGAGACCCATACCGACTCCCACACATTCAACGATGACTTTCTTGTGATCGTCGGAACCTTTTATGCTAGTATCTTAATCCCTTTGTTTAGCGATATATTACATGTCCGAGATTCGATCATCGGTATCTCCATACCTAGTTTGATCTCGTTACTGATATGCACTCTTTTATCGTTCCCGTGATATAACATTCTAGTGATCAAATCACTTGCTTGCAAGCTAATTAGTGTGATATCACCGAGAGGGCCCAGAGCATATCTATCCGTCATCGGGATGAACAAATTCCACTCTCGATCCATGGGCCTCAACATAACACTTTAGTAGTTCTGAACCCATCTTTATTAATCACCCTGTTACGGTGTGACGTTTGATGTTATCAAGAAACTCTTCCGGTGTTAGTGATTGACATGATCTCATGGTCTAAGGATTTCGATCACTTCGTAAGTTGTTATAGCAATATAAACTCAATGAATTTGATCGTAATGCTATACTTCAGATGAATGTTCATCACACCATTACACTAATGTTGTGACCTCGTTATTAACAACATCCAATGTCCATGATCAGGAAACCTTTGATCATCTTGTTAATCAACGAGCTAGTTTATAAGAGAGGCATAACTAGGAACTTCCTTTTTGTTTATTAAACACACATGTATTAACGTTTCCGTATTAATACAATCATAGCATGTAAAATAAACATTTATCATAAATAAGGAATACGATAATAACCACTTTATTATTGCCTCTCGGGCATATTTCCTTCAGTCTCCCACTTTCACTAGAGACAATAATCTAGTTTGAAAACTTTGCGTATTGAACACATATGGCTTTCTGGTGTTCCATATACGCAATTGCAAGTGTTTAACATAATCTATGGATCTGACGCTTCAGGTCCTTGTGTATTTGCATGTCTTTGCATCTCCATGCATTACTCATTCTCTAACGAGATGGCATTGTGTAAATTTGGTATTTTGGTGAGACCTTTAGTTCCTTGGGGTTAAATCATGTTGATACTATTGTCATACAATATATCTTTAGTGTTAGCCCGTTGCGAACCACACCTTAGTTTGATAACAAACTACTTGACACAACAATGTCTTAACTTTGGAACTCTTCCAAATCCATCATGGAAAATTTCTTTCCATTTCATTGTGCCACCCATAGTCTAAATTGAGATAAACTTAATTTGTATCTTGTGACAAAACTAGTATCAATGTAACGCTTTACAATGAACTATTTGTAATTGTTTGTCACCTCTACACAAATATATTCTTAGTTCTTCCAAAAGATCATAAGAATATTCTCACTATCGTCCAATGATCATTTTATGATTCATTTTGGTATATGCTCATAACACTTAGAGCATAGGACATATCTGGATGTGTACATATCATGGTATGATTAATCAAAACATTCTCGTGATTTCACTCATCAAGTGTCAAATAACTTGAATCTTGTTTCACTTATCAAGTGTCGATACACTTGAATCTTGATTCAATTCCTTTCCATGCGACAAGAATCGTTTCTTGTCGTTTCTATATTGAACTCCTTCAGTATCTCATATATGTATGTTTGGCACAACCATATTAGCGTCACAGTCTATCCACTATAGACATTCATGCTAAATATTCGGGTTTTGCCTAAGTCTTTCCTTGAAATGAAATTCTTAACCTTTGTCAATAAAAGATACATCATTTCCAATCAACAAGATGTCCTCCACATAATGTATTAGAAATATGTCTCAGTGCTCCCACTTAATTTCTTGCAAATGCAAGCATCTTCATCGTCTCCAAATGAAAACTCCTTTTCATCACGGTGAATATTCTAACTCCCCGATGCTTACTTCAACCATTGAAGTTTGCATGCCCTTTTAGCATTCTTTGAATTTAACAAAACCCTTTGGACCGTGTCTTGTACACGTCCTAGGTAACCATTCTATTAGAAGAATTTTTTTGTTTATTCCTCTACCATATACCAAATTATATGTAGTGGTTTCTACTTTAATCCATCCAGACTAAATATCGCTATGAAAGATCAAATCTTGTCATAGTCAACTCCTTGAACATTGTCGTAAAAACTTTACCGACATGTCGACTATTTCATAGATGTGAAACATCCATGTCTATTTCTTTATAGATCCAAATACGACCGATAGGTTTTTACACCTTTCCAGAGGGTCTTCCAAGTTCAAAACTTGATTTCTCGTATATGGAACTATCACGGATTTTATGGCTTCAAGCAATTTGACCGAGTCAGGGCCCATCATCGCTTCTTTGTAGTCGGTTCATCATTGTCAAACAATAATGATTTACTCTCAAATATCAATCATTTGCTTGTTTATCCGACCTTCTTGGTTCAATAGGAACTTTAGATCTCCGTGACCACAACCTTTGAGGCACATAAGCTATGAGCTTTCTGGCTGCCTCCGGAACATTTTCCGGCGCTGTGCAACTCAGCACATTTAGCTAAGGTTCGTTAACCTTATCAAAGTTCTATTGTCCTCCCATTTAACTTTTGCGAAAAATTCTTTCTTCAAGAAACTTCACGTTTCAAGCGACAAACCCTTTTGTCCTTGGTGTTATGGAGGAATAACCAATTGTTATTCGAAATAACCTACAAAGACATGCTCATCCGACTTTGGTTGTAAACATCTTACTTATGTTTAGCATACCAAAATTTAAGAAAGGACAACTTGGGTTTTACCCCAAACCATAACTCATATGGTGTCATTTCAACGGATCAAGATGGAGCTATTTTCAGTGTAAAAGCAGTAGTATCTAAAGTTTTAATCTTTTAAGACATAATGGCAGTTTTATAAATAACACCTTTGATCCAACCATGTCAAACAAGGTTTTATTACAAATCTCAAACACTCCATACTCCTATGGTGTTTCAGGAGATGTAAATCTAGGTGTTTTGCTAAACTCAACTCAAATAAATCCTTTTATGATAAAATCATAATTCATTTATTTTCTTGTTACACTTGTAACTCAAATAAATCCCTTATGATAAAATCATAAACCATTTATTTTCTTGTTACAATGATTTTCACTTCATCTTGAAAGTCTTTGAAACGTTTTTCAAATATTTCATACTTCTTTCTCATTAAGTGAATATTCACTCCAATTTCCGGAGAAATTATATGAAGTTGAAACCCATCGCTTACGACTACACATAATGGACTACATACATCGATATATATAAATTCCAATATTTTAGTCGTTCGTTCTTCTTTGGCCTTTGAACGAAGTTTTTAATTATCGTGAGGAAAGTCTCACAAGCGTCACTTGATCAAATCAAAGACTCCAAAAATCCATGAATATGGAAATTCTTCATGTTTTATTTCCAATATAATTTAAACGGCGATGTCACTTCGTAAGTGATCATTTGTCTTGCGACATTTTAGCATTAGGTATTATGGATGTGATTTCTCCAACTAGATTTGTAAATCATCCATCTTATATGGAATATGGTAATTATTTGAACAACCTTTGTTCTCATAATACCTGATTTAAATAACAATTATTAAAACAAATCTTGAAGTCAAGCTTTGATGTCAACGAGAAATACAAACAACGGTTTGTTTGTTTTCGATGAACATCATCACATATTCTCTTGCCAGTTACTTAGGCCATTGTGGTTCATGAATTGCGTCGTTTTATATGACATTTCATACCAACCAATTTAGTATCCAATACCCAAGAACCACATTGTTTAACAAGCAAAGAATACAACCATAACATGTATATCATCCATATACCTAAATTGGATATTTCCAATATTTTCTTTTCTGCCAAATATATTTTATAGATTCTCTTTCAGCATTTCCTTTTCCTTTTTAAAAGAATCTATCAACATCAAAAGTGGCACCATATACATGACACATAGTCCAAAGCGTGTATATTCAAATAATAATACCTTTGGACTTGCACTTTGAAGTAGATCACCATCATCAAAATGATCGGTATTCTTTCAAAATCCATTCTTTATTAATCTTTTTAGTGTAGTAAACACTTTACATACATCTTCTATTCATCCTTATCATGACGACTTTCATGATCAAGCTAATGTAGATTATAAAGACGAATGAGTATAACGCTACTTTCCAAAACCCTTTTGGATGATTAGGATGTCTAGCATCTCCAACCTTTCTAAATTCTCATCCAATATGAGAACATATATTATACTCTATCATATTACAACCAAAACATTGTTTCAGATATCGTTATATCTATCACACATGATGGTTTCCGAAACAATTCTTTCAGCTCCTAGATAAACTTGATATTAAAACAATCAAGAATCATGGAGGCAAACATGATACTTAAGATACTAACACTGTAATTGTTACTCTTGATTTAATACTAATTATTAGACTTCATGGAGTAAACAGAGTTTGCTGAAAGTTTGCAATAGTACTTTAAACTTTGATTGAGACTCAACACAATACGATACCAGTTCGTAAAGTATATATCCAGAATTCTATAGTTCTATTATCTCAATTACAACTAAGCATAATGTGGTGAACGAATGCCAATAACTACAACAAATTATGCAGATTCACTTTGATTTAATTTATGATATATACTAATCCAAATTAGAAATGAACTCTCACTCAAAAACGACATCCCTCGTGCCTTTTTGGTGATTACATGAACCAAATCCACTACACCAAGTCTGATCATCACGTGAGTCGGTGTAGCTTTAAAGGCGAGCATCCATATGGTCATCATATCAAAACATATGACTCATGCTTAACCTTTCGGTCCGTGTTCCGAGGCCATGTCTGTACATGCTAGGCTCTCCAAGTAAGAACCTTAGTATTTGCGTGTGTAACTGTCCTACACCTGAGATATGCTCGTGGATTCAAGTACACCCGATCATCACGTGATGTCTTGAAGCGACGATGCATTGTCGGTGCATACTTAAGGAAGAACACGTTTTTATCTTGATATCTAAATGAGGGATCATCTTATTATGCTAATAAAATGCCAAACAAGCAATATAAGATGCAATAAACATCACATGTTAATAAGTGAAATGATATGGTTCCCGCATATGATCTCCATCATGTGCACCGTGGTATGATCTCTATCATACCTCTATGTGTAAGGACAAGGTCTATGGAACCTACACGTTATGTGTTTTGCAAGAGTATCATCTCATACTTCTACTTACAACATCACCATATCATAACACTAGCCCAACAACAATCTAAACTAGACGCCTCTAATTTATCCATTGCAAGTTTTACGTGGCTTAGGGCTTTCGTAGATAGAACTGTTCTTACCTACGAACATGAACCACAACGAAGATAACCAAATTGTTGACAACTCATTGCAAATTAGATATTGACTATAGTAGGAGAGACAGACACCCGCTAGCCACTTATGCAAAACTAGTTGCATGTCAAGTGTGGAACAGGTCTCATGTGCGAGGACATGTAAAATTTGTCCAGGCCGCTTCATCCCACTATGCCACCAATATCCAAAGTACAACTAAGAACCAATAAAATGATCATCATCTCCCACATACTCATATGTGTACTACCCGTGCAAAGCATCTACGCATAGATCCGGCTCTGATACCACTGTAGGGTTCGCAACATAGAAAACAAAAAAATTCCTACGATGGGAACAACTATGTACCAAGATCTATCTACTAGATACAAACAACGGGCGGATGTACATCCACAGAGAACATACCCTTGAAGACCGACAAAGCTTAACGAGTCCAAACTCGTGGTTGATGTAGACGATCTCTTGCCGATCTCAAGATCGAGAGGAAGTCCTAGCGCCGCAAAACAGCAGCGCATCCGTGCTCGCACACACGTTCGAGGCACCGAGCAACCTCCGCCTCCTCGCTCTAGCGATGCAGCGGAAGCACAACTCTTTCTTGCCGAATAGCCACTGGGAACATGTATCTCGCTAGTCCAAGACCATGGGGAATAAATTCTAGAGGGGGAGAGAGATCCTTCACGAGGAGGTGTGAGTGAGAGAGAGGGAGGGGGCTCCTTTTATAGCGAGAGGGGGGGGGGCACCCAAGGGGCCATGCGCCCAGCCATAGGGCTGCCCCCACCTCTTCCACATTCATGTGGGTGGACACTCCACTCACTCAAATGCCTTTCAATTCCCTCCACTCAAAAACCCACTCAAATTCCCATTAAATTTCCACCAAATTTAATGCAAACTCTCATTAAATAAAACTCCTTTTATTTATTCAGAATTTTGTCAATTACTTTAATGACAAACATTCACATATAACCCCTTGCCAGTATTTCATTTCACATGCAGAAACACTTTCTGCAATTTCACCCAAAAACCCGTTTCGGTATCTAGTGAAATAAATTCCTGCGCTTGTTATTCTTTTCGGCATGAAAATTTTGCTCCAAATGGATGTCGGTGTCTCTTAAGTGTGTCACCCTATGGTTCGAGAATAATGCGGACATGATCGAGACCCCTCTCAGATCAATAATCAGAAGCAGGATCTGGAGACCCATACCGACTCCCACACATTCAACGATGACTTTCTTGTGATCGTCGGAACCTTTTACGCTAGTATCTTAATCCCTTTTTTTAGCGATATATTACATGTCCGAGATTCGATCATCGGTATCTCCATACCTAGTTTGATCTCGTTACTGACATGCACTCTTTTATCGTTCCCGTGATATAACATTCTAGTGATCAAATCACTTGCTTGCAAGCTAATCAATGTGATATCACCGAGAGGGCCCAGAGCATATCTATCCGTCATCGGGATGAACAAATTCCACTATCGATCCATGGGCCTCAACATAACACTTTAGTAGTTCTGGACCCATCTTTATTAATCACCCTGTTACGGTGTGACGTTTGATGTTATCAAGAAACTCTTCCGGTGTTAGTGATTGACATGATCTCATGGTCTAAGGATTTCGATCACTTCGTAAGTTGTTATAGCAATATAAACTCAATGAATTTGATCGTAATGCTATACTTCAGATGAATGTTCATCACACCATTACACTAATGTTGTGACCTCGTTATTAACAACATCCAATGTCCATGATCAGGAAACCTTTGATCATCTTGTTAATCAACGAGCTAGTTTATAAGAGAGGCATAACTAGGAACTTCCTTTTTGTTTATTAAACACACATGTATTAACGTTTCCGTATTAATACAATCATAGCATGTAAAATAAACATTTATCATAAATAAGGAATACGATAATAACCACTTTATTATTGCCTCTCGGGCATATTTCCTTCAGATGCTTCACAAGAAATAGAGTTAGTAGCACAAACATCATCATTATTAGCAAGAGGTGAGGGCAACTTGGCAAGCTCTTTTGAATATGAAGCTTTAAGTTGCTCATGTGACTCGGTGAGTTTGATGAGCTCACCCTTTATGACCCTAGAGCCATTTTTGAGGTGCTCAAAATCCTCAAGGAGTTTAGCATAAGCAACTTGAATCTCATCATTTTTACTTCTGAGTTCACTTGACACCTCAAGATCTCTATCATGAGATTCCTTTACTCTAGATAACTCTAAAGCAAAGGTCACCTCAAGAGATTACTTAGTGGTTTATTCCTCTTCAAGAGCTTTATTTAGGTTTGCAATTATATTAGCATACTCACGCTCAAGACTACCCATTTTATCAAATTTGTTATCATGCACCTCAATTTGTGTTTCTAACTTATCAGTATGTTCTTTGCTCTTAATAGCAAAGTCCAAGATTTCAACAAAATTAGAGCAAGCAATATCCTTTTTAACAAGGGCACGATAAACAATCTCACCTTTTTCATATAAATCATCAATATCAAGCTCTTCTTCCACATTATCCACATCCTCCTCATCACAAGAGGTAATGGATTCCAAAGTAGGAGTTACCTTTGAATTCCTAGACATAAGGCATATGTGGGTACCGGAAGAAGGTGAAGATGAGATTGCATTTGTGGCTTCATTCAAAACCATGTCTTGGCCCATAGAATCTTCGGTTTCCTCTACATGGTTAGCAACACAAGCACTAGAGGAAATGGAAGCATTTTTTATCATGGCAACAATACAACACAAGCATATCATCATGAGATTTATTCAAGCCATCACTACATAATATGCAAGGACTATCAACACTAGCATGTAAGGAGTTGTGAGTGCTAGAAGTGTTAAGGTCCAAAGATAGATCATTACAACTAGATAGGGATGAAGGATTACAAATAGTAAGCACACTATCCACATTGAAATTTCTATCACCACTCACCGTATCATTACCTTGTGAAAAATCACATGTTGGTGAAGTGGTAGACGATGAGAACTCATCTCGACCGGAAGTGGAAGCAACATAATCATCCTCAATAATGTTGGACTTGCTATATTTATCTTGAAGCTTGGTCCATATCTCATGAGCGCTTGAATAAGGAATGATAGAAGAAAGAACTACATTGCTCACATCAAGTAAAAGAATTTTAGTAGCTAGAGCATCTATACAAGAGTTCAACTTCTCCTCTAAAGATTCGTGTTGGGGATCCATAGGAGAATAGAAACCTATATATAGATTTCCCTCGATATTTGGATGAATTCCCCGAAATACATTAAGCATGCGAGATTTCCAAACATCATAATTTGTGCCATCGAATGTGAACCTATCATTGTGCACTAATCCCTTAGCCGGCATCTTTACTCTCAAGGCGATGAAGCCGAAAATGAGAGACCGGGCTCTCATACCAATTGAAAGGATACAGATGTCGCCTAGAGGGAGGGTGAATAGGCGATTAAAACTTTTCCGAGAGTGGCTCGACAAAGGTGGAATTAAACTAGCGTTTACTTTGTCAAGCACAACCTAGAACAACTAGGGTTCACCTATGTGCACCAACAACTTATGCTAAGCAATACAAGCAACAATGTGATAGCAAGATATAGATTACTTCAAGCATGAAGGCTATCACAATGTAAAGTGCATAAGTAAAGAGCTCGGGTATAGTGGATAACCGAGGCACGCGGGGACGACAATATTTCACCGAGTTCCTCCCAACATGGAGTACGTATCGTTTGGAGAGGGGGTGGTATCTAACCACCTACGCCACAAAAGGCCTCCCTTATTCTCCGGTGAATCTCACCCCAACGGGATCGATCCACACTTACACTATCGGTGCACTTGTCGGTGGAAACCGGAACGTCTCAAAAGGTTGGGAACTTCTCCACAACTTAATTGGAGGCTCCCAACAAACGCCACCAAGGCCACAACCTGCAACACTAACAAACCATCTAGGGTTCCAAGAACCCAAGGGTAAAAAGCTTCTCAACTTTCACTCACCAAATCCTCCGAGGAGAACTCAAACCGATGCACCAAATGCAAGAGGCAAGAACACCATAAAGATGCTCCAATCCCTCACTCTCAAGTTCCAACAAAGCTACTAAATCTATTGGTGGACCAAGAGAGGAAGAACACAAAGAGGTACACAAAATCCCCCAAAATCTGGATCCCCAAAGATAATCTCACAAAGAGATGTTTTGGTTTGGTCAAAACATGGATCTAGATCTCCTCTCTCTTCCACTCAAATATGGGCAAGAATCATTGGAGGTATTGAGAGATAGCAAGCTTTGTAAGGTCAACAATGGAGGGGAAAACTTGCAAGAATAGTTAGAGAACCATTGGGGAAGAAGTCCCCCTAAATAGGCCCCCCCCAAAATCCAACCGTTGAAGCCCAAAAACGCGAATCCCGGTACTATAGGATTTTTTCCTGGTACTACCGGACATTCCCTGGGGATCCCAGGTCGCCAAAAGCACCTTATTCAATACCACCAGGTACTAAGGAGCGGTACTACCGGACCTCCGGTACTACCGGTCATCCCTGAACAAAAACGGCCATAACTTTTGCATCCGGACTCCGATTTTGATGATCTTGGGCTCGTTTCTAAGAGGACAACAAGCTCTACAAGATTATGCAAAGAAACATCATATTACATCAAGGGAGGATAGATCCAAATGACAAAAGGTTTAACCTCTCTCAAAAAGACAAACCGATAAAACCTCCAACATCGGAAACGTAATAGAAAATGCATATGAAATCCGTTTTCGATGAACTAGAGCTTGTCTTGGAGATTAAAACAAGCTCTAAATCCTCATATGAGTAAGAACCAAATAATGGAAGGTTTTACCTATCTCTAAAATACAAACCGGTAAAACCTCCAAGATCAAAATGCAATAAGATATAAAAAGGGAAATCCGTTTTTGATGAACAAGAGCTTGTTGTGGAGATTACCACAAGCTCTAAATCCTCACATGGATAAGACCAAATAACAACCAAATATGATGATGCAAGTATGCAAAGGTTTGAGCTCTCTCCAAACGATATGATCGAGTTACTCATTCGAGAGCCCCTCTTGATAGTACGACTATCTATCCTAAACCCGGTCTCTCACTAACCATGAGACCTGCAAAAGGGAAAACCTATCAAGATTATACCTTTGCCCTGAGCATTCCACTTGAGCTCGATGTAGACGATCTTGCCCTTCTCAAGATGGAACACCTTACTTAATTCCTCATCATTGATCCATGATCACCAAGGATGGCAAGCATCAAACATGAGATCTTCTATAGATGGCGCATTTTGAGCTTGCGCAACATATCTTCTTCTCATTTCATCGACCTTGAAGCCAACACATGCTCCAAGCGATGCCAATGGACAAATCCTACAAGTGCAACTTAATACACACATTAGTCCATAAAGATTGTCATTAATTACCAAAACCACACATTGGGGGGCCACATGTTCTTTCAAGCATGACTAGCAAAAATTCTTATTAAATTTGATTTGAATGACAAAAATCTGAGCTGCAAGTCGATTAGAACTCATAGATGAGCATTCAATGACTATCTAACAAAAATAACCATTTCACTCCTAATAACACGGTTGAGAAAAATTAAAAGAAAAAAGGAAGAAAAAATTAATAAAATATAAACGTTAGGCCATCCATGCATATTTAGTAAAAAAGGTTTTGTAAAAAGAGTTGAAAATAATATTAACTAAAATTTAAAAGTAACCGTAAGGGTCAAAAATAAAAAATAAAATAGAATATTCTATGTGGATGATTAAAAAGGTCTCGACTCTCCAGTTGCGAGCACAGTCGCAACTCAAGGGTCAATTTAAATAAATATAAAACTTAAAATAAAAAAGTCTATTTTGTGTCAACAAATTTAAGTTGCGATCACAATTGCAACCGGTGGATAAATTAGTCCCCCCACATGCATTGCATGTCCGGTTGCAACTCATTGGTCCCACCATCCGAGTTGCATGTCTAGTTACAACTCATGTGTTAGGTTAAATAAATGAAAAAAATCTAGATAAAAGTGTTTAATATCAATTTTAAAACTCAGTTGCGAGTGCGGTTGGAACTGGGTGATAAAAAGGTTTTGCCTCCTAGTTACATGACTCACAAATAAATTTAAAAATGGAAAATTCAAAATAAGAGGGTCAAATTTATTTATGTCAACTTCAAAAATATAATTGCGAGCGCATTTGCAACTGGGTGATAGAGAGGATTCGCCTCCCTAGTTACATGTCCAGTTGCAACTCATGGATCAATTTTAAAAATTTAAATTTAATACTAAATAATCAGGTTTATGTTAGCTTAAAAACTTTGTGACCACAGATGCAACTACGTAATTAAAAAAGATCGCCACCTAGTTGCATGTCCAGTTCAACTCAGTTGTAACTATGGGTGGGCAAAACAGCAAACCGTGGAAACCGTCCAAACCGGCCAGTTTTCACCTAGTTCATTTGCTTTCACAACTTAAATCCTTGCCCCGAATCCACTAAAAAAAATGTACTAGTCCAAACCGACTAAACTACGAAAACGTTTTTGCACACCCCTAGTTGCAACCATGCAACCATGACAATTGGATGATCAGAAAGGTCCATTTGCATGTCCAGTTGTAACTCGCAGATCTCGCACGAGTTGCCTATCTAGTCACAACTCACAGTCCCGCCACACTTGAGTGGCATGACCAGTTGCAATTCATAGGTCCCGCCATCTGAGTTTCATATTCTCTGTAGTCTAAGCCTAGTAGAGAAGGACCCGCTAAGCAACACATGCTAGGACAACACGAGCCATTGCGGAGATAGAAACCAGTTACAACTCAAACTACTGATAGGAAAAACCAAGAAAACACGACTAGCAAAAATTCTTATTAAATTTGATTTGAATTGCAAAAATCTAAGCTGCAAGTCGGTTACAACTCATAGATGATCATTCAATGACTATCTAACAAAATAACCATTTCACTTCTAATAACACGGTTGACAAAAATTAAAAGAAAAAGAGGAAGACAAAAATAATAAAATATAAACCTTAGGCCATCCATGCATATTTAGTAAAAAGGTTTTGCAAAAAAACTTGAAAATAATACTAATTAAAAGTAACCATAAGGGTAAAAAAACAAGTCAACAACCCCACACAGAATCCCGAACAACGAAAACAGCTCAGAAAACGACACACTCTAAGTGAAGTAAAATAGACCCTGCTCCACTAAAACAGCCTGAAACCAGGCCCATCGCTGCTCAACAGCCCAGAAAGAGAAAAGCCCGGACCGGACCGGACAACCAACACAGGCCAAGCAAACTCAAAACCTGACAAACACAGATCTTGCCACGCAGGTTTGATCGGATGGTGCTCGAGTTGACTATGTTGTAAGCTGAGAATTAGCAAATCCCCCATCGGGTATTTTTCTTAGGTTATATGATCATACTTATTTCTAATTAGACCAAACACCGTACCGGGCTAAGATATTTCTCATTGTGTATCCTATACTATATGAATGAAGCCAATGCCAAAAACAATTAAGATGGGTCCTTTTATAGATGCTTTGAGATTTGAAGGTAACTTCCAAGCAAAAATCTAGTGTATTACCATCGCGACACGATGGAGTGAAAATAAGTCGCAAACTTCATAGTACAAAGAATAACATTTTAGTAACCAAATAGCACCATTTTGATCGAGATATCGAATAATAGTAAGCTCAAGTTGGCCTCGGCGTGAACTCAAAACCTGTAGCAGAGAAAACGTATTAGCCCATGTGAATAATTCATCGAACACCTAGCAAGCACAAACATTATGAAGTCAGATAAATCACATCCAAAGCAAATTAAAACAATCTACCTCACGTATTAACCCAAAACAACATCCTTTGCTATGGAAAAACAAATCAAGCATTAATGAATGGACAGGGAGGAAGATAAAAATATGAGGAGGGGGAGAGACAGAGGAGAAGCCATGAGCACCTGATCTGGCATGGGGCAGTGAGGATGGATGTACCGGAGAGGTGGCCTAGCTGTGCTTCGACCTCTATGATGGGCGACCAGACCGCTTTGGGGCGGAGCACGGGTCAAGCTCTAGTGGAGCTGCTAGTGCGTGCCTGTCCGAGGAGGGGCGCGGTGGCGGCCTGTGCTCGGCGTCTCAAGGTAGACCATGGAGAGAGAAGGGCGCGAGGCAGGATGGCGGCCAGGGAAGAGGAACAGTGCCGTCCGCTGCACGCGAGAGAAGGGGCATGGGTGTGGGATTACCAGAGGAGTAAGCAGTTAGGGTTTTCTAATGCGCGGGTCTGCTGAGCTGCTTTTTATACGGTGCAATGAAAACAGATCTACAGCTTCCACCAGATGACTAATCCAATCTGACTGCCAGTAAAGTATGATTTTTGTGAAGCCCCTTAGGACCCCCACCGGTTATAGGTTAAATATTGTGCCTTTTCTCTGTCCACCGACTGCTCCCTTACTCATTAGGATTTTACTCCTCTAACCCGCACCTAGCTAAACCCACATAACTGTTAGCTGCTTGACCCCTAAATATACTTGACCTCGTCCTCCACAGAGAAAAAACCCGCCCCTCTACCCTATAGCGACTTTCTCCCCCATCCTTGTCAGTGATGCCTCCGGTGACCATGAAAATCCTCCACCGGCACCTCGGACACTGCACCGCCCTCCCACTAAACTCATCGTCGCTCGCCGGTCCCTACCGTCGCCGGAATCGACTTGCAAAACATCCCCTCCGCTGCCCCAGTCTATTGCAAATTGTCACCCTCCAAGCTCGATTTCTTGCAAAATGGAGGAGCCGAACGATGGATGGGTGTTAATGTTGGGTTCGCAGCATGGAAAACAAAAAAATTCTATCGCGGGAACACACAAAACCAAGATCTATTCTACGATATTGGTGCAACAATATTGTAGAGAACTAACCCTCGAATATCTAGAGCGTTTAACGAGATTCGGATCTCGTGGTTGATGTAGTCGATCACTTGCCGATCTCAAGATCGCGTAGATGATCCTTCCGGTGCCATGTTTCGGCAGCGCTTTCGTAGTCAGTCACATGGACGGTAGTCTATGAAGACCTTCATCTCCCTTGTTCCAGAAGGGCAGTGGAGGTTGTAGATCTCCTCAGAATCCCAACAACACGACGGTGTGCTGGTGGTGGAGGAGGAGATATTTCTAAAGGGCTTCGCCTAAGCCGGAGCAGTGTGGTGAAGGAGAGAGGGCTACGGCGGCTAGGTTTCTAGGCGCCATGTACAAGGTTCAAGGGGGAGCCTACCCCTCCTTATATGGGAGAGGGGCGGCGGCCAAGGCCGCCTTGCCCTAACCGAGTTGGACTCCTTCCCCAACACGGCTAGGAAGAAGGGGAGGTGTAAACTTGCCTTTCAAGTTTTCCCTTTCCTTCCCAAACTAGGATTTGACTTTTCAAACTAGGGTTTGACCCTACCTCCCTTGTGCTTGGCCGAGTTGGCCTAGGGTTTGATGCGGCCAGCCCCTTAGGGCATGGCGCATCCAAGTACCCCCTCCCGGGGTGATGGACCTTCCAGAACATTCTAGAAGCTTCCGGTCAAAACACCGAAAACATTTCCGAACCCCGAAAATTGATTTTTCTTATATGAATCATATTCTCCGGACCATTCCGGATCTCCTCGTGATGTCCGGGATCCAATCCAAGACTCCGAACAACATTTGGTCTCCAACTCACATTCCATATCTACTCAAACAACATCGAATCCTTAAGTGTGTCTCCCTATGGTTCGTGAACTATGTAGACATGATCGAGACACCTCTCTGATCAATAACCAATAGTGGGATCTGGAAATCCATAATGGCTCCCACATATTTCTATGATGACTTCGTGATCGAATAAACCATCTACATATGATACCAATTCCCTTTGTCGTGCGATACTTTACTTATCCAAGATTTGATCGTCGATGTCTCTATACCTAGTTCAACCTCGTTACTGATAAGTATTCTTTACTCGTTCCGTGATATGACATCCCTTGTGACCTAGTCACATGCTTGCAAGCCATTTGGATGATATTCCACTAAGAGGGCCTAGAGTATATGTATCCGTCATATGGATGGCCAAATCCCACTCTTGATCCATGTGCTTCAACACATACTTTCAGAATACCTAATTCCACCTTTATAACCACCTAGTTAGCATAGCGTAAGATCAAGTCATTTAGAGTTCGTTTGCTACAAGCTTTAAAAAACATAGTAACCTAATCCTTCGACCATGAAATCATGTTAATCACCATCACCGGATGGATGCTTTGATGACATCAAACACCACTAGTTCAACAAGAGGCTTACTAGGGACTCTTTTATGTTTACAAAACACACAAGTATTAATGTTTACGGTTAATACAATTATAGCAAGGAATATAACAAATTATAAAGAACACAAAGATATAATAATAACTATTTTATTATTGCCTCTTGGGCATATGTCCAACAGGTAGAATGCTTGTATAGGAGCTAGGCTGCGCCAGATTCGGGAGAGGCCAGTGAAATCCCGATGACAAGGGTCCGATGCCACGACGAGGTCGGTGTCAACAGGAGACCAAGGTTGGCGTCGATTTTTGTTGGCCGAACCCCTCCATCGATTGTCGGCCGTCCTGCAGCCCCGTCGCCCCTCACGGCGTGCGGTGATCCCATACAGCATTGTATGTTGTAGTGTACAAGTCATTGACATGACACTCATGAAAACCGTTTCGCAAATATTATACCCCTCAGAGTGGTACAACAAAACCTTTATGGGTCCAAATTATTATTTATTTTTTGATAACAACCAAAGGTAAATATAAACTCCGAGATCCTCCTCGGTCCAATGAGGATTCACAAATTAAAGACAATTCAAAAGCATTATCTTGAAACACAATGGTACTACTAAGCTTAGTTGCATCTTAACATTAAAACTTTATTTGGTATGGACAATGTTGTTCGGCCCCAACTATCCTACATGTACGACTCTAGTTTTCTATATCTATATCTTCGTCTTCATTTCCAAAATCTATTCCATAACTTACACCTTCAATTCCTCCTGAGAGATCTGGTTCCTCGTAGGATATCTCTCCTTTTTAGAGATCCTTTGAAGTAGCTTCTTCGGTCTTGTTCGTACCTAAGCAAGAGTTAAGAAGGTATGGATAAGTACAAGCGCACTCAACAAGTTCTATAGGTGGTTGTTTGATGCACTATCTATAGCTTTGCATGCGAATTCTAAGCTTATGCAGTTTTTGAAATCGGGTTTTTAGAAAAGGGTAAGTTTTATTTTAGAAAAACTATATATGTCAGTCTTCATGAGTTATACAGATTTCACGGAATCCCTTTTCCTCCGCGTTCACGATCCTTTCTCGGTATAGGGAGTAAAATGTCAGGTTTTATACACTCTTAGAGCGAGTCCATGAGAGACATGATAGCTCGCACGATAGCAGATGTAGGGGAGAGAGTGGAAAATCACCCTCCAGAAGTGGTCCCCAACCCAACCCCTCTCTCTCTCCCCTCAACATCAGGGTTGTGGAGGCCTCCCTAATCCACGCCCCTACCCAACCGCTCGTTCGGGGAAGCTTCCTCCCGCCACCACGCACGTCGAACAAGGTTGCCTTGTCTTTTTTCTCTTTGATTCCGCTCAAAACCGACCTCTAGATCGATCCATGTTGGGGCCGTCGATAGCAGAACGCTGGGATACAACAGGGAGGTGAATACGGACATCGATCGTCGCACGAGGTTGCGAGGGAGGGCAGCGTCGTTGTTGCCAGAGGAGGGCGTGAGTGAAGAGGGAGGTGAGTAGAGAGATGAGACGTGAGGGAGAAGGACATCATGGTGGTGGGAGACATAGAGACGAAGAAGAAAGTCAATTGTGATAGATTTTGTTCCTTTTTTAAGAGATGCATCGTGCGTCCTCAACTGTATGGACTATGGTGGCCTGTTGGGCTTGATGATTTCACGGTTTGACTTGGCCTCTTACTAATTTACACTTCGAATTAGTTAGGTTTTTATCTAAAATTACAATAATTCGAATTATGGTGGTTTAGAAAAATAAAGTCAGTTACAAAATATTGTTATAATACACGTGAATGTGATATAGGGGAGAAAATATAAGGGACCTGCTGGAGATGGATAAACTATAGGGGATGAATCATTTAGGGAAAACCCCTATATGAACACATAGTGAGGAAATTTTAGGGGACCTGCTGGAATTGCTCTTAGAGGTATGCTACTTTTCCCGCAAACTGTCGTAAGTTTAAGGTGCATGTTAGGGAATCCCTTCACGTTCAAACTTTCTTGGTTCGAGGCTCAGTTAAAGATCCAAGCCAATTATTATTCTTCATCATGACCTCGCAATCCACCCTTTTGTAATGAGATTCGATCAGGCGACCTACACTCAATTACCGTCTCTTCTAATACACTTAGTCGTCATCCTGCAACACAGGATGAGGACGTTTCAGGATCCCACCGGTTGATTTCCATTTTGGATCACAACCTGGCTTAGTGTACGAGGTCATACATAAGGAAAAAGCTACAACTGACTTTTCCGTTCCATTACAAAGTCCGTGGTCAGTGCTTTCTATACGACGCAAGAATTACTAACTATATTTGTTGTTTAATTCTAGATTTATTTCCTAGTACAACAGAATCTCCATTCACATAATTTCCATTCATGTATTCCAACCATGATTTTACTGTCCATTGTAATAAATTATCTAACCACCCTAGGTCAGTAATCCATATTCATTATGAAAATAAAATTTTGCTTTTGTATAGTGTAATACCTTTGAAAATAGTTTTTATGAAATATTCCAAAGGACATTTAAGTATGAACTAGCCTGGTAACTACAAACCATTATAACTCGAGTGTTCTATAGTGCTTTGAACCTCAGTATCTAAAAATAGTATCATTGTCCAGTAAAGGCAACGTTTAAAGATCCAAATACATGCCACTTTGCATAGGTATGAAATGCTTTATTTAATTCGGTTGAATTTCACCCTTAAGTGATTTACTTTTGTTTGGAGTTGATTTGAAATGCAATTGTATTTTAATTTAGATTTTTCGTAATAGATTCACTTTAGATTTTCATAATAATTTCACTTTAGAATTTTCATATTAATTTCACTTTAGAATTTTCATATATTTCAAGAAATTAGATTATATAGTTTCAAATGTTTAAATGTAGTTTAAAGTTGGGATTGGTATGTATATTCTTTTTAGGATTACTAATTTTATTTAGCATTTTTAGGGCATTTTATTTATTTTAAAGATATTTAATATACAATTTAGAATTGTTATTCACACATTTTTTAATAATTTTAGAAAAATAGGATTTTAAATCCTTATATTTTCCACATTTTGGAACTATTTTTATTTTATTATTCAAAAAACGTGCCTTAACATTATTTAGATATATTTTCTTTATTCTTTTATAATTTAATTTTTCCATTCAACTTAAACCTTTTTTTAAAATCTATCAAAACACTTTTTAGATTTTCTACTTAATTTTCTACTTGTGGGTATTTTTACTTCATTTTGATGACTTTATGTGAGAGAGATAATTCTTTTAAGATTTTAGACATTTGGAAATGACCAAAATATCCCTAGGCCCACTAGTCAGTCCAACCACTTAAGTGCCAGGACAAAATCGGTCCAATCCACATGGCCCACTAACCCTCATACACTCTCCTCTCTCTCACGTGCTCGAAATTCCTCTCTCACTCACGTTAACCGACATTTTTTCAAGAAGTTAAGTATAGGTGTTCAATTAGGAACCACATGTTTTTAGAGGAGTAAATATATCCCTCTAAAGGATAGGGAGCTATTTTACTCGTCTAAATATTGGGGATCGGCTAAATAATACCCTATGATTTGTTTACTTCTCTCATATTTGCTAGTTTATCCGCAAATCCTTTAATCTTGTTTAGATTAGAAACTCTCCACCATACTGGTGTATTTTTGGGATGAGTATTTGAGGGGATTGGTGAACAGTAAATCCCCTCCCATTAGCAAACCTCCTAGGGATGAGAATATGAGAGAAGTAAACATTTGCTCCAAACTTGGTAGCACGAGTTCTTAGCCAACTTCGTCTCTAACTTCTAAATCACCCTATCAAGGTAATTGTTCTTCCATCTCTATAAAGCATGTGTTGCATTGCATGCGTTTGGGGGTCCTATCTCTATAGGGTCAATGAGTTTTGGGGTCCTATCCAGTAGACACATGCATTGCTTTGCATCCCTTTTGGGATCCTGTCTTGATGGGGTTAATGCCTTTTTGGGTTCTATCTAGTATACAAATGCAACCATGAATATAAAATTCGTGTACGATGAATCTGAAGAAATACATAAAATAACTCCAACTCTGACCACTATTATAAGAAGATATCGTTCATGAAACTCGGTGCCGATTGTTGAAATAGAACCCCATCGTCGACGTGCATATATTTCATGTAGTTTCTTGTGAAGTGAAGAATGTTGTGTTGATTACGAGAGGTTAGCAAAGAGCATTTTTGACAGAGGAGAGATAAAAACTACATCTTCAATCTCAACTCACCACACATATAAGGTACATGTTCCAAAATCACACATGCCGCCTAGAGGGGGTGAATAGTCTGTTTAAAACTTTTACGAGATGGGCTTAACAAAGACGGAATAAAACTAGCGTTTTATTTTGTCAAGCACAAAGCCTATGTAAACTATGTTTCCCCTATGTGCACCAACAACTTATGCTAAGCAAGACAAGCAACAATGTGATAGCAAGATAGATTAAGTCTATCACAATGTAAAGTGAATAAGTAAATGCTTAGGTATAGAGATAACCGAGGCACACGGAGACGGCGATGTTTTACCGAGTTCCTCCCTACAAGGGAGTACATCTCATTGGAAGGGTGGACGGTAATAAGACCACTAGCGCCACAAGAGGCCTCATCCTATTCTCCCGAACACCCGCCGAACGGCAAGCACCCAATCCACTATGGGACACTTGAGGGCGGTCACCAAACCCATACAAGATTGGGGAATCTCCAAAACTTAATTGGAGGCTCCCAATAATCACGACCAAGGCCACTAACTTAGGGAGAGCTCTAAAACTTAATTGGAGACCCCAAGAACTCACCACAAAGGCCACACAACCGTCTATGGTTCCAAAAACCCAAGAGTAACAAGATTCTTGATTTCACCAACCAAATCCTTCGAGGAGAACTCAAACCTATGCACCTAATTCAATGGCATGTACTTCACTCCCAAATTCCACCAAACCTACAAAAGCTATTGGGCAATAAGAGAGGAAGATCACAAGAGGAAAACCACACAAGTATCCAAGATCTAGATCCCAAGATATTTCCCTCACTTAGATGAGAGATGGATTGGTGGGATTGTAGATCTAGATCTCCTCTTTATTTTCCCTCAATGAGATGCAAGAATCATGGGAGGAAGAGGCCGATGAAAAGCTCAAGGAAATCAACAATGGAGGGGTCAAAGATCTCAAATGGGTAGGTCCAGTGGAGAAGAAGGGCCCCTTTTATAAGGGGCCTGAAAACTAACCGTTGCCTACTGCGACAAGCGGTACTACCGGACCAGGCAACGGTAGTACCAGAAATGACTGGTACTACCAAACTGGTACTGGATGTTGTACCGGGCGAAAATGAGTAGATAAGAAATACCCCTGTTGCCATCGATTGGACACTAATGACTGCAAGTGCACAAATCGATTGTAGCTAGTTTTGAAATAAGAGTATCGAACCCATAGAGAGCTATTTGGTTAAGGTATTTATGTCCCGCGTCACTATCTACCAAAGGATACTTGTAAGATGCCTTTGATTTTAAGTAAATAGTGTTTGAAAGGTTTTGGGGTTGAATGCAGAAAAGCAACTAAAACAAATAAAAAGGAAACAAGTAATAAAGGCATTTGGAATGGTGGATGAACTCAATAGGGCTAAAATGTTCTCGAGGATGTAGGATACACCACTAGCATGTTGTAATTAATCATAATTAGGATAACCTATTTCTTATGTCATGACATGTGTGGGGAAAGCTCCATAATAAGATGTTCACTACAAGGCTCTTAGGAAGCCACTTTGTTGAGCCAAGAATGAGGTCATCTCTAAATAATCACCGCGATGTCTGAGAGTAGTCACCCATATAGACCACCGCAATTAAGGGTCTCCATGTGGATATCGTAATTAGCTTAGTGAATCGCTCTTTATTCCTCCTTTGACCATGCAGGTTGCTAGCCGGTGCTTCTAGTCACAATTTCTCCGGGCACACTTCCAAACACGTCCAAAGGATTTCACCCTTTTCTTTAGAATCGAAGGCAAATTATATGTAGCCGACTACACATACCATCTAAAGAGAGAGATCAAACACACATCATAGATCAATAGACCATGGACAAAGTAATAGATCATATTTATTTTATTTCATAATAGTGCTAAGGTTTCTCCATCTCCCTAAGAACAAATGAACTACTCATATAAAGTCAATCAATATCATGGCAATAATATGGATGGGATATGAAAGTACAATTGAATACAAGTGAAGATCCATACTAGGGTTTGGATTAGAGCCAAGTAGATGAAGGGGATCGATGTTGGAGACGTTGGTGATGATGATGGTGATGTAGATCGGTGTTGAGGCCTTAAAGATCCAAGTACCTTATCCTCTTGAGCAATGGTGATGGTGGAGATCTTCTGGAGGCGGCGACTATGGAGTTTATCAGGCGACAGGGCTCCACCGTGGAGGTATGTGGAGAGGGATGCTTCTACCTTGGCTCCTTGCCTCTTTATATAGGCCTAGGGGAGCCCATAATAGTCTCCAATACGTTACTTATGACCTAAGGAAGGTTTAGGAATAAATGGGGATGGATCTTGTGAAGAAACGTATTCAGTATAGTTGTTTCCATGCGTCCAGACCCGTGGTACAGGCGGACGGTGTGACCATACCTGCCTGTACCAATGGTCGTTAAACCTTGAGTACGCTTTCGTATTTTGGCCACTATTTTTTCATACGAACTCCGATTTGGGTATTCTTCAGCTCGTTGGAATCATATGGACGAGGGATACAACACCATGGCCTTGGATCTTTATTTTGAGTTTATGAAAAAATTTACTTTTTCACCTCTCAAATGGCTAAGTCTGGTGTCTGTACCTCCTCCATATTGCATCTTCTTGGTTCCTTTTGCCTTCCTTTATCCATAATCCAACACAACACCTACGCACGAGTCAAAGACACTAAAAAGTAATAAAACCCTAATAAAACTACTAGTTATGCAAAGTCCATGTGAAAATGAATGAGAACTAGTAATCATATATAATTGTCATAGTTGTAGCTAGATATAACATGTAATGAGTGACAATATGAATAATTTGTATACTTAAATATGCTTCAATTTTGGACTCATAAACTTCCCCAAGATAGACTCATGCTCGTCCCTGATCAATATGGTGGCTTATGGACAAGGTCATCATGTTCATGAGGCACGAGTCCATAACATAAATGAGGCAAAAATTGAAACAAAAGTACAATATCGGATGTAGAAGATAGATGCATTGTATCCTTATTTTCCCTAAAATATCAAAGTAAGAAATGGATCTTCATATTTTTCCTTCTTTCAAGGATAATTCTCAACAGGGATCATCGAGTGATTATTTTAAGCAATGATTTACACAACCTTCAAGAGTACCAATACTTTTTCCCACATAGTGACACTTATGCCACCCATGTCGTCCATTCATATCCAAAACCAGGGGTTGCACCATCGATCGTTCATAGGCTAGTGGAGTTGTTGGAATCCAAAGGTGTGCATGGGAAACATAGCACTCTTTAAATAGTACCACTGTTTGATCCACAGGGTTAGATTTGGCATGCATCACAATTACCGCTAGACTTCATTTTAATAAAATAATTCCTTTCAAGAGTGCCATCAAGTCTCTATCAATAAATCTATGGGGTTGAGTATATATAAGGATAGACTCTTAAAACAATTAAGCATAATTCGAGAAATTATTTATAGGCTTCATCAATATAATTTTATTCATTTTAAGTGTAGAAATCATGGCAATGTATTCTAGAGGATCACAATGTTCTTCTCAAGCTAGATAAAGATTTTAACAAAGTGCATCAAATTTCTAACTCAACTCTTCTGAATCCCAACAAAATCAAGTGCATCTGTTACATAACTATGAAACAAATCTTACCTAAGCAAGCATTCAAAAATAGCGGGATACATGATTGCACAAAAAGTTTCATCGAACAAGAATATTGCACAAGACTCTACACATGCAGAAGTAACTTCCCCAAGGTAGAAATTTTGCAAGAACCTAACTTGAATACATTACTACAAGAAAAGAGAAAATACAGTTATCAAAAAAGAGTGTGAGAAGTGGTTACCTTCCCAAGCTTGAACAAAGCAAGAGTGACACACTTTATCGTTGAGGTACGAATAACCTCACTTTCGATGGAAATGGACGTTTGGTTAAACAAATACTTCCTTGTTGAAGCGTTGAGTTGAAATAACCAAGTGGCTTATGCAAGTATTTGCATGGTTGGCACAAATCATGCACGTTATCACACAATGTTCAAGCCCCTGCAAAAATAACAAACGAAGTAAAAGCAAATAATTCGGTGTACAAAAGGAGTTCGTTCACCTAACCATGAAAAGAAAATTAAAAGAAACATGAAACACTACATATCATTATAGGCTAGGAATTTTCAAAGATAGGTAAAAGAAATTGAAATACAATGAAACATGTAGAAGGTAACCCACTAACCTGAGATTATCAAAATAAAAATATTGGAGAGGTTATAAACTTTTTGTATTTTTCCCTGCCCTTGCTATGGGATGTTGCTCCTTGGTACGGGCGTATGGTACAGAAGGGATCCGTCCATACTACACCTCGTCTTTTTTTGAAGGGTTTCATCGAAGTTGATATGATCGGGTGGTATGGGTGGGATGCGCCCGTATGGGTGGTCGTTACACCCTCTGGGTCATCTTCATATTTCCTTTTCATGGTAACGAGGTCGGTATGGGCAGACAGTACAGACGCGTCCCACCGTACCGATGCTCGTTAAGCTTGCAGTCACCTTCCTAGAGAATTTTCTACTTCTTCCGGTTTGTCACATGAGAGGTACAAGCACGCGGTACAGATGGGTCCGCCCGTACTGCTGCACGTTATGCTCACTGTAAGGTCCGAAACAAGTTATTTTTCTCCGAAAATTTTACTAAGAACCTGAAATGTTAGTTCAGTATCAAAACAAAGCAAACATATTTTTTAGAAGATTTAACGACGATAAGCAACACATGATTAGAGCAACAAATAATTCTAGATGTTAAAAATAGTCCCAAGCTAACTATAAAAGGAAATCATGCATATATATACAAATTCCAATGCAATATGAATGCAACTAGATTTAAGACACAAAATTAATAAAGACAACTAATGACTTTTGGGTTGCCTTTCGGGAAGCGCTTTCTTTAAAGCCATAGCTAGGCTTCAAAGCTCCATTATTATTTCAATATATATCAACTAGAGAATTATTTATTCTTACTTTACGTAGAGATTTGGAGCACTTACTCTCATAGTTTGGTCGAAGTCGCACCCTCTTATGATGCATAGGAGTTTGATAGATGAATAAATTGTTGCTTCCAAGTGACGATGGATATGTCATGTATGATAAGCATGCCTCCATAGATAGCTTTATCAAAAGTATTGGAGACTTACATATGAATTTAAATGTTTTACCTTGGTAGGGATCATAAGGATATAATTCATAATACTCCTCCTTGGTTGCTGTAACATCCCAAAACTATAAAACAAGGATCATCAAACTCAAATCACTAGAATTAGGGTTAAACAAAAAACTTTGATTAATTAAAATCATATGAATGCATGTGTGAATGAAATGATTTGATAAATGCATGTATGAGCTTGTGTGATTAACCTAAATAACAAGAAATGGTTTAAAGATGAAACATCATATAAAACATTTCCATGCAGAAACAAAACAAGAGAAAATCAAAAAGCAAATAAAATGAAGCAAATGGTCATTTTTGCCAATCTTGCTCACTAGGTCACTTTGAGTGTTTCTAGTTCAAGATTTCAAACAGAAACTTTTCCAAATCTTTGCACCCCTTGCTAGACCAAGTAAAAGTGAATCAAGGCCCACCTTTCAAACTTACAAAAACTTTTGGCAACCTCATTTAAATCACAAATCAAAATTGAATCTTTATCATATGTGAAGATCACCCCTTTTCAAAACCCAACCAAACCAGTGTCCCTTGACTAATCCAACTAATCAGACACTCCCTAGTATGTGCCTAGCAAACCCACCAAGTTTGAATCCAAAATTCAAATTTAAACTTCTTGCGGCCATTTCATCAAATACCTTGCTGGCATCAAACAAACAAACAACAAACACTATTTGTAGCAGTAAAATTGGCCAACCTTGTTCCCTCTCTGGTTGCAACCAGGTCTTAGTAGATCATCTAGCCTCTTTAACAATCTTTAGCACCACTGTGAGCAAGCCTAGCCATTAATGGAAAGCATGCCGAGCATCACATTGCCACCCCATGGTCGACAGCAAGATACAGGCAACACTAAGCCCAGCAAGCATGTCTAGCAAGCACCCCACCGTCCACCGCCACTCCCTGTCCCAGCCTCGAGCACTGCCAGCCCCTGGACCACCCAGAACGCACGTGCCCAGTTCCTCTGCGACCATGCCGAGAGCGCGCCAGAGCGCCCCGCTCGACCAGCACCCACAAGCGCGCTCCGCCGTCGCCGCTTGCAGGGATGATCACCAGCACCCCCATGACCCCGCCAGACATGCCCGTTCGCCGCCGCGCGGACCACGCGTGCTGTGCGACATTAAAATCGCCGTCGGACCCGCTCAGAGTACCGCAACATTCCGACCGATCAGCATCGCCCCACGCCGCAAGGCCACGCCGTGAGCTTCGCCAAGGAACACCGCACCGCCCCTACCGTCGCCCATGCCAGTAGCCCTCAGTGCCGTCGACCACGACGAGCTCAGCCCACGCCCGTTGGTCCCCTTCAGCCACTATAAATAGAGGCCTCCACCGCTCATTTTCTTCATACCATTTCACTCCCCTCTCACCCAGAACCACCCCACCTCACTCCCGGATCAAGGCGAGCAGAGCATCACGGAAATTTGGCCAGAGCCCGCCGCTGCTGGAGAAGAAGGGAGCCGTCGATTGGAGCCGCCCCAGGAGAAGCTGTCGGTACCAGGAGAACCGCCGTCATCGAATTCGTCGTTCGCCCCGGTCGCCGACCCTCGTCTGAGCCCCGGTGAGCCTCCCACGACCCCCACCTGCCGCGTTAGGGTTCTGTCTCGCCGGCGCTGCCCGACGTGGAAGATGAACCGTAGCCGTTTGATTAGAACCAGATCCTACGGTCCACGTTTCCCCGTACCGCTTCGCCCCTCCCCGTCTCACTAACGCGTGAGGACAGCCACTTAACCAGCCCGCGTACGCGCTGTGTGTAGTGGCCGGCCCATCAAACCCTCCCGCGCGACCCAGCAATTCAAAGTTAGTTTTATTCATTTAATTTCAAACATAGTTCTGTACCTAGATTGAAAAATCAACCCATCTCGATTCACTGAACCAAAATGCATGAAACCAATTTTGTTAGAAAGGTACTAAGATGCTTAATCCAAGCCCGTTGGATTCAAATCATTTGGAGTTATAGATCATCCATGGTAAAAAATAAGGCAGAAGCTTTTCTGCATTCAAACATTTTTCAAAATTCAACCATAAAAGACTTTGAGTTGATTCCAACTCTCAAAAATGACATTTAATCATACCTTTCAGAATATATAAAAATATATGGGTTTACTTGCAGAGATAATGCTCAAGTAATAAAAGACTGCCACATAGGCATTTCTAGTCACTTTATTTAATTAAAATAAAAAGGTTAAACCTTATTAAATTGTGACACCACTTTAAATTACATTCCCATGTACTGAAATATGTGGTGATGACATGTATCAACATGATCCCATGTTTGAGTTGAAGAATATTAAATCTTAAGTAGTTTTTTTAATGAGTAGAAATTACTTTTCTAAAAATAAAATAAATAAGACAAGTGCTTTAATCCTTTTGATAATAGTTGGGAGGCCAAACTCACAGGAGAGGTGCCTATACTAGGGCGTGTAATTGAAAGGTTAGGATTGATTATCCGCATACTGAGTATGGTGAATTCAGGATTGCTCCTGACGGATGTATCGAATGTTGTGGTGAAAGTGTACAATCTCTGCAGAGTGTCAAACTATTCGAATAGCCGCGTCCACGGTTATGGACAGTTGGAGTGGCCATACTGTTTCCCCCGTCAGATGTTTTCAAAATAACTTGTGAAATGAATTGTGACTTTGACTTGACCACAACAGAGTTGTGATACGAAATTCAAATGCACACTTAGGTGTATAAAACTTTCAACCAGTTTTCTTTGCTTCTGAACTTAGTAGAGGTAAATCTGGCTTTTTGCAAAACAACCTTAGAGCTTAGTATCTTACTACAAAACCCCCTTAACTTGTTAGTATTAGTTTGCGAGTACTTAAAGAGTACTCATGGATTTGTCCCTGGCTATTCCCGTGGCTAGACTATGAAGAGGAGTACCAGGATGATGGACCGCAGGAAGGTTACGACAACTAGGATCATCTCCCATCGTCAGCATTGCCTGTGACCCTGAAGATGGAGCTTCGCCTACGCTATCGTTACTATTACGTTATTCCACTACTTGAGTTGTATTAAGAACTGGATCATGAGATCCTTATTTGTGTAAGACCTTATGTATGGTTTGTAATGGATGATGTACTGTGATATCCAAATCTGTTATGTCTTGAAAAAATGGTAATCCTGGGATTGCGATGTATGGCATAACAGGCATCTGGGATTAAAAATCCGGGTGTTGACAAGTAGGTATCATAGCCAAGTTGACCATAGGAGACCCTAGTTAGAATGGATGTTTGAATCGAAAACTTAGTTTCAAAACCAAAGGAAATGAGTATTTACAAAAACTTATTCTCATTCTTATCACTTGGATTCTTTCATGAAAATTCATATTCCTAAAAAATTCTTGCAAAATACATAAAATTTGACACACTTGATCACTCTACTACTTACTCATCCTATATTCTTATAGATGGACGTGAAGTACATCAAGTTTTATCAGTTGGGGAATGGAGGATACCTCATATTTGAGCGTGACTTGGACCAGCTTTCGGAACTTCTGGAGCGTCCGCACCCCGATTTCTTTGGAGCCCAGCTCAATGATCAGGAAGGAGAAGATCTGCAGTGGTTAGTTGTTGCAAGTCTCTGAGGAAAGGTTGAACCTCCCACTGCAGAGGGAATTCAGTTCACCCTAAGAGAGAACAACTGGCTTGATGGACTGGCTAGGGCAATGCAGGAAGCTCTTGCCCGTTTGTGTGGGCAGAGTATCAATCAGATCAAGGGTACCCGTTTTGAGTTCTACCCAAGGCGTGATGTTATGGTACAGCCACTGGAGGCCCCATACCACCATGAGATGAAGAGTCAATTGGACCACCTCAGCTTCATGATGTATGACCGTCAAAAGGAGTTGGACAATGCACATGCCTACACCAACCACAAGTACTCCATCGCCCAGAAGAAGGATCCGACCATCGCCATGCTAGTGAAGGATCGCAAGTCTCATCGCCGTCAGCTCGACAAGAAGGACCGCATCATTGCCCGTCTTCACCACCGGATCACGGATTTGGAGGAGACCATCCACGAGAGAAACATGTAGTTGGAGGAGAGGGAGAATGCATGGGAAGACCTTCGTGGAGACCCCTACTCCTATCTCAACGATGATGATGACTTTTTGGAGAATCAGGCCATGGACTTCTTCACCGATGAGGATGATTTCACCTTCATCGATGATGATGATGATGATGATGATGATGATGAGGATGATGAGGACACTGAATCCGAGGAGTAGTAGCACTTGAGCACTAGCGTTAGTGAATTGTATTCGGTCCCACTGTATCGTAGCTTCACAGAATGGTTCTTAAAACCATCTGTTTTTCGTTGTTGTGGTGTGTGTTGTATCGTGTGCAAAGAATGAATGAATAAAAAGCAAGTTGCTAGAAAAATCTAAGTCAAACTTTAAAAACTTTTCAACAACCCTGACCTTAGAAATTTACCTCTTTTCTCATGATCTATCTCAATATTTAGATGCCTCGCGGAGGAAGCAACTCAGCCCCGGACCCGATGTTGCAACTCTTGCAAATGTTGGTTTCTGACCGCGAAGCCGAAAGAGTCGAATGTCAATACAACCTAGCCACCCTTTAACATATCTCTCAGATGGCCAACAACAATCAAGGCCATGGAAATCAGGACAACCATGGATCTAAGCTCAAGAATTTCCAGAACACCAATCCACCTGTTTTCACTAAGTCAGAAGAGCCCTTAGATGCAGATGATTGGCTGCAAACCATGGAGAACAATCTGGAAGTCGCAGGAGTGGAAGCTAACGAGAAAGTTCTGTTCGCCACCCACTATCTAGCCGGAGATGCAAGAGCATGGTGGAACAACGTTTGTGCAATGACGGGAGGTCAGCTGATGACTTGGGAAGAGTTCAAAGTCAAGTTTAGCAGAACCCATGTGCCATCGGGTTTGATCAAGAGGATGAGAGATGAATTCAGAGAACTGAAGCAAGGAAGGATGACATTAGTGGAATATCGTGACAAATTTTTGTCATTATCTAGGTATGCCCCGGATGAGATCGACACTGAAGCCAAGAAGAAAGAGAGATTCCTGAATGGTCTGCATGATGAGATGCAGACGGTATTAGTCAATATCCCCTTTGCAGATATTGAAGCCTTAGTTGACTCTGCCATTCAGATGGAAGGAAAGATCAACCAAGCCAATGAGGACCACAAGCATCGCATGGTGCATCAGCCAGGGACCCACCAGACCCCAAAGTATCGCCCCAAACCATCTCCAGGATTTGCCTCGAGAACCAACAGACCCTCGATGAACCGTCTGACCTATCCCAACCGTGGAAACCCAAGGCCCAGAGGAAACCACAACAACACCGGCAACTCTACCAATTTCAACCGTGCACCACCCAAGTTCAACAACAACAATGCCGCCACCAACACCAACACTGCCCCAAGGACTGGAAGCAATGTTGTGCCTGTTGCAGCAAAGGACAAGTCGCAAGTGATTTGTTATGAATGTGGAACCAAGGGTCATTATTCCAATGAGTGCCCCAATAAGATTGCCGCAGCCCCCAATGCAAATGCCCCAGATCAGCAGCAGCGCCGTGTTCAACCTAGGAGAAGGTTTGCCCCAGGGAGCTCGCTCAAACGCAACAGTCGTCTCTTTCTCATGCATGCTGAAGAAGCCCAAGAAGCGCTAGATGTCGTGCTGGGTATGTTTTCTGTTAACTTGGTACTTGCAAGAGTGTTGTTTGATTCTGGAGCATCGCACTCATTTGTTACTGAAGAATCTGCATGCTCTAGTAAGATTCAACCAAACAAATTGAAGCATGTTATGATTGTTCAAATACCTGGTTCAACCACCAAAGCTAGGCAAATTTGCAAAGCCGTCCCTATCCGAATCCATGGCATAGATTTTTATGCTAATCTGTAGAGGTTGTGCAGTTTCCCCACAAGACTTGATTTTCACCAAGACAGGACCTTTCAGAAGCCTTCCCTTAGAACAAATGGACGCGTTCCAATCTATCATCCCACTACCACCAACTGTCCAAATGGCCAAGTTATTGCAACCTATGTGATCCAGGCAGAGCCCATATTGCCAAGTGGCTGCACTAGAAGCTTCTTAACATATGGCATCTCAAATCCCTTTGTTCCTGGGTGGCTTTCCACAAGTGATATACACAAGGTAAACCATAGAAATGGGCCTTGTGTAACCACTCAACATAAACCATTCCTTCCATTCCACCCAGGTGTTTCATTCACTTAGTTGTTTTATTAAACAAAACTCAAGTCCAAAGACTTAGAAATATTTTCTCATAGCATGAATATATAACCACCCTTGGTTGCTACTAGCTAGGCTAAGCATGGCATTGATAAGACTTAGAAATATTTCTAGCAATTCTACAACTACTAGGATTTCCCAAGCATAGCATATAGATCAAAATATCCATGCAAGTCTAGCAAAATATTTCTAATGCATAGTTGAAAAACATAGGAATAAATCATGAATCACCACTTGCCTTGGTAGTTTGGAGAGTAGATACAATCCTCACAATCACAATCACTATTTGCACCAAAATGTACACATAAAATAATGGCACAAAATCACATACACAATTAATACAAGCAAAAATACATGAATGTATGCAATATGCCATGTGATGATTTTCTACACCAAACAAGACAAGTGCACTATACTGAAACATAAACAAGTACAAAACAAGCTAAATAAACTTTATTTGAATAACAAAACATTTTCCAAATAATTACTATACTCAATTTATGCCTACAAATGTTTCTGCAAAAACATTCATTTTAACAGAAGCAAATCATTAAACACATTGCATAAATGGAAAGGATTTTCTCTCCTGATTCCATTTATATAAAATTTGTTAAATTTGGACGTGGGAATCAAAATTTATGAATCAAACAAGTTTAAACATCTAATAGATATAAAATCTGATTTTAAGTCTAAGAACTGGCCACGCGGCGCGCTCTGATTGGACGGCACCGCTTCGCACTGGATCAAGCTCGCGCATCTTTGGATCTAACTTAACCTGCATGGCCCAGATCTGTTCGTACCGCTTCGCTAAGATCTATTCCTAATCGTTAGATCTGGATCCTACGGTCACTGATCAAACGACTATAGACGAGCGGCGCTAGCGGCAGCGAGTGGCGGCGGCGGCTCTGTCAGAGACGATGCCAACGATTTAGGTCGCGCGGGAGGGGGTGAAGTGGCTTACCGAGTTTGCCGCATGTTGCTGATGCTCAAGGTGGGCTTGGTTGGCGAAGGGGCGCGCAGAGGTGGTCGCTGGAGCTCGTCGGAGTCGGGCTTAGGTGGACGGCGACGTTGGCGACGTTCTGATCCTCCCTAACACGAACGGAAGGCATCAGCGTGTGCACATCGTTCAGGCGAACAAGATAGGGTCAAGGGGAAAGCACGGGGCGGTCGAACCTCACCGGAATTCCTTGTCGGAGTTGGAGACGGCGTCGGGAGTTTGCGGTGTTCGACGGAGTCGACGACCTGGGGAAGCACAAGTCGAACCAAAGGTGTTAGAAGAAGCGCAAGACGATTGCAGAGCATCTCGTGTGAACCAGAGAGCAAGGCGTGCTCGGAACTCACCGTGATGGCTCGCCGGAGTGGTTCGGGACAGCGGCGGCGCGAGCTCGATTGTGGACAGCCTAGCGGCGCTCTGTGGTTGGTGAGTGAGGGGAATGGAGCGAAGAGGGGAGGGGATCTTATAGCCGGAGCAGGGGCGGAGATCGCGCTTGCATTCGTCAATTAAGCGGAGTAAAATCGCGGCAGTGATGGGGGAAGAAACGAGCGGCGACGGCGTTTGTGCGCGGGATTTGGGGAAGAAGGAGCCGACATGGAGAGGGACCACCAGTCAGCGACGTGTGGGTTGGTTCGGTGCGGGTGAGAGATGAAGCAGAGAGGAGATGGCTCGGGTGGGCTTTTGGGCTGGTTCTGGTTTTGGGCTGGTTCTGGTTTTGGGCTTGATTAGAAGCGCCGGCCTTTTTCTATTTCTTTCTCCTTTTCTATTTCTGTTTTTGATTTTCTGGATTCATCTTCAAATAAATTCCAATGCAATTTGAATTCAAATCTTTTCTGGATTTTTGTAGAGTGTAACACTCATATTTTTGGGCATAAAACCTTGTGGTCTCTCTGTACTAGCATGGTCCCTTTGATTAAACAAAATAAACAGTGTCATAGCACTTGATTTGAATAAGTTTTGAAAATGGTTTTAAAACCATTTTTGTTTTGTAAATTTTGGTTTAAGCACTAGCATTCAAGCAAAACAATATGAGAGCAACAAGGCTTGGTTTTAAAACAATTATACTCTCATTTGAGAGTGGCATTTGATTACGGTTTGCTCACATAAAATAATGGCACCAAGTGCTACTGTTTTCTTGAAATGAGTTAGAAATTTGATTCCCTAAATCATATGCATGCATGGATGATATGCAATCTTTGAAAACATGATTTTTGGGATGTTACAAGGATATTCCAAAGAATGCCTTTACCACCAGATATGGATTATACGAGTATATGGTCATGTTTTTTGGATTAACCAATGCCCCCGCTTATTTCATGAATCTCATGAATAAGATTTTTATGGACTTGCTGGATAAGTTTGTCGTTGTTTTCATCGATGACATTCTGATTTATTCCAAATCAGAAGAAGAACATGAGCTACACCTAAGGACCATTCTTTGAACCCTTAGAGAGCATCAGTTGTATGCCAAGTTTAGCAAATGTGAATTCTTGTTACAGGAGGTAGGATTCCTTGGCCATATTGTATCAGCCAGAGGAATTGCCCTTGACCCTGTGAAGGTGAAAGATGTCGAATATTGGCAAGCCCCAACCACTCAAACCCAAGTTCGTGCATTTCTCGGATTAGCAGGATACTACCGCAAGTTTGTAGAAGGATTCTCGAGTATCGCTAGACCCATGACCCAATTGCGGAAGAAGGACAAGAAGTTTGAATGGACGGACAAATGTGAAGCGAGTTTTCAGGAACTCAAGAGGAGATTGATTTCTGCCCCAATTTTGATCATCCCGGATATCACAAAGCCCTTTGATGTGTATTGTGACGCATCCAAGATTGTTCTCGGATGTGTGCTAATGCAAGAAGGAATAGTTATATCTTATCTATACCGACAATTGAAACAGCATGAACAGAATTACCCAACCCATGACCTTGAACTAGCAGCCGTAGTTCTAGCCCTGAAGACATGGATGCATTATCTCATGGGAAACCATTGTGAGATTTATTCGGATCACAAGAGCCTAAAGTATATATTCACTCAGAAGGAGCTGAATATGAGACAGAGAAGATGGATTGAGCTAATCAAGGACTATGATCTGGACATTCACTATCACCCCGGTAAAGCCAATGTGGTAGCAGATGCCCTTAGAAGATTGCCGTGCCACTTGAACTCCATGATTCTAAACGAGCAACCAAGTTTGCATAAAGAGATGGAACAATTTAGAATGGAATTGGTAAGTGAAGGATTTTTGGCTAGCATAGAACTTCAACCCACTTTGATCAGTCAGATCAAGGAGGCGCAGAAAGGAAATGCTAGTATCGATGGAATCAAACGTCGTATCAGTACATGCAAAGTACCCGGATTCACGGAAGATGAAGAAGGAGTTCTGTGGTACAAAGGACGTCTTTGTGTACCAGCAGATTCAGAATTGAAAGAAGTGATTTTGAAAGAGGCCCATGATACTCTTTATTCTATCCACCCCGGAGGGACGAAGATGTATCAGGATTTGAAGGAACAATTTTGGTGTCATAAGATGAAGAGAGAAATCGGAAGCTATATCGCCAAGTGTGATATATGTCAGAGAGTCAAGGAGGGACATCAAAGACCCGTAGGACTGTTGCAACCGCTACATATTCCGGAATGGAAATGGGATACCGTTGGAATGGACTTTATGACCGGATTGCCTACTTCTAGTAGGGAAAATGACTCTATCTGGGTCATAGTTGACAGACTGTCCAAAGTAGCCCATTTCTTACCCCTCAAGACCACATACCAGAGTTAGAAGCTAGCGGAGTTATACATCGCTAGAATCATTAGTTTGCATGGAGTCCCAAAGAACATCGTATCGGATCGAGGAACTCAGTTTACCTCGAGATTCTAGAAGAAAGTCCAAGAAGGTTTAGGAACCCGACTAGATTTTAGCACCGCGTATTACCCTCAGACCGATGGACAAACGGAACGAGTAAATCAAATACTCGAAGATATGTTTAGAGCATGTGTCGTAGAGTATGGATATAAATGGGAAGACTGTCTGCCTTTCGCAGAATTTTCTTACAACAACAGTTATTAAGCTAGTCTACAAATGGCCCCATTTAAATTTATGTACGGAAGGAAGTGTCGCACCCCTTTGAATTGGTCGGAAGTAGGAGAGAGTCAGATTTTCCGACCCGACATCGTACGAGAAGCAGAAGAGAAAGTTTACAAGATTCGTGAGAACCTCAAGACCGCCCAGTCAAGACAGAAGAGTTACGCCGACAAGAGACGTCGAGACCTCGCTTTTAATAGCGGAGATTTTGTGTACCTTAAATTTTTGCCTTTGAAGGGAATGCAGTGATTCCAGCTCAAAGGAAAGTTAGCCCCCAGATATATTGGACCCTTCAAGATTCTGAACCGTCGAGGGGAAGTATCATATCAATTGGAACTGCCAGAAGAAATGTCCGCAGTGCACAATGTGTTCCATATATCGTTACTTCGCAAGTGCCTTGAAGTTCCGGAGAAGACTGAAGTTTTCAAGAACATTGATCACCGGACCATAGAGATCAACGATGACCTGACCTATCCCGAAGTACCCATCCGTATTTTGGAAGAAGCTTTCAGAACCACCAGGACCCGAAGCATCAAGTTTCTCAAGATTCAGTGGAGCAACCACTAATCTGAGATTATCAAAATAAAAATATTGGAGAGGTTATAAACTTTTTGTATTTTTTCCTGCCCTTGCTATGGGATGCTGCTCCTTGGTACGGGCATATGGTACAGAAGGGATCCGTCCATACTACACCTCGTCTTCTTTTTTAAGGGTTTCATCGAAGTTGGTATGATCGGGTGGTATGGGTGGTATGCGCCCGTATGGGTGGTCGTTACACCCTCTAGGTCATCTTCATATTTACTTTTCATGGTAACGAGGTCGGTATGGGCAGACAGTACAGACGCGTCCCATCGTACTGATGCTCGTTAAGCTTGCAGTCACCTTCCTGGAGAATTTTCTAATTCTTCCGGTTTGTCACATGAGAGGTACAGGCACGCGGTACAGATGGGTCCATCACCCCGCCAGACATGCTCGTTCGCCGCCGCGCGGACCACGCGTGCTGTGCGACATTAAAATCGCCGTCGAACCAGCTCAGAGAACCACGACGTTTCGACCGATCAGAACCGCCCCACGCCGCAAGACCATGCCGTGAGCTTCGCCAGGGAACACCGCACTGCCCCTATTGTCGCCCATGCCAGTAGCCCTCTGTGCCGTCGACCACGACGAGCTCATCCCACGCCCGTCGGTCCCCTTCAGCCACTATAAATAGAGGCCTCCACCGCTCGTTTTCTTCACACCAGTTCACTCCCCTCTCACCCAGAACCACCCCACCTCACTCCCGGAGCAAGGCGAGCAGAGCATCGCCGGAATTTGGCCGGAGCCCGCCGCTGCTGGGGAAGAAGGGAGCCTTCGATTGGAGCCTCCCAGGAGAAGTTGCCAGTACCAGGAGAACCGCCGTTGTCGAATTCGTCGTTCGCCCCCGTCGCCGACCCTCGCCTGAGCCCCGGTGAGCCTCCCACAACCCCCACCTGGCGCGTTAGGGTTCTGTCTCGCCGACGCTGCCCGACATGGAAGATGAACCGTAGCCATTCCATTAGAACCAGATCCTACGGTCCACGTTGCCCCGTACCGCTTTGCCCCTCCCCGTCTCACTGACGCCTGGGGACAACCACTTAACCAGCCCGCGTACGCGCTGTGTGTAGTGGGCCAGCCCAGAAACCCTCCCGCGCGACCCAGCAATTCAAAGTTAGTTTTATTCATTTAATTTCAAACATAGTTCTGTACCTAGATTCAAAAATCAACCCAGGTCGATTCACTGAACCAAAATGCATGAAACCATTTTTGTTAGAAAGGTACTGAAATGCTTAATCCAAGACCATTGGATTCAAATCATTTGGAGTTATAGATCAACCATGGTAAAAAAACAAGGCAGAAGCTTTTCTGCATTCAAACATTTTTCAAAATTTAACCATAAATGCTTTTGAGTTGATTCCAACTCTCAAAAATCACATTTGATCATACCTTTCAAAATATATAAAAACATATGGGTTTACTTGCAGAGATAATGTTCAAGTAATAAAAGAATGCCACATAGGCATTTCTAGTCACTTTATTTAATTAAAATAAAAAGGTTAAACCTTATTAAATTGTGACACCACTTTAAATAACATTCCCATGTACTGAAATATGTGGTGATGACATGTGTCAACATGATTCCATGTTTGAGTTGGAGAATATAAAATCTTAAGTAGTGTTTTTAATGAGTAGAAATTACTTTTCTAAAAATAAAATAAATAAGACAAGTGCTTTAATCCTTTTGATAATAGTGATGATGTTAGATCATCTAGTGTGACTTTTTGTGTGATGGTTAAAAATAGTTAAGTATTGTTTGGTGATTGTGTACCTCGTATTTATTTATAGATGCTAGTACCAACCAAGGATACGAGGAGGAAGGAGGATACTATGAGGAAGAATCCGATGAGAACTTCAACCACTGCTCTGCACAAGGAAGCTTATACTAATATCCTAGCAAGCCAATACTTGAAACCTTGCAAGCTAACCCTTGCAACTATGAAAGTTAGATAACCTATGCATTGCATTAAGCATGCTTGGTTAGATACATTTGATGATGCCCAATCCTAGTTTTACTTGCATGCTTAAGTACTTTATTTTCTTTATCAAAGCTTTCTCTTAGAGTTTACATGGTGACTTGTAGATTCTAGAAAGATAACTAAAGGTAGCATAAAGAGCATAAAATTTGGCCTAAGTTAGATAATCTTGATGTCATCCTAAGCCATGAGATTGAACTTAGCAAATCCCCACTTGTTTACCATCCTCATTAGTATTTACCCCCACTTGTAGATGCTAGTGCTAAGCATAAAACTTGATCAACTTAGATGGGAATACTTGGTGAAAATGGTTATGAAAACCTTAGAATGATGAGTCATTCTACTGAAATGTTTTGACATGTGTTTCCTAACACCAGATGATTTTGATGATGAAAATGTTGAGGCATGAGCCTCACCCCTTTATAAAATTGATGGTTGTCTGGATGCGATACCATTCCAATTTTACCGTACAACCACAATACCCGAAATTTGGGTAGGTCTTGACTGGAAATTTACATACCTTAGTATGGGTTCCCTCGCGGCCAAGGTCTGAGCTGAGGCTACCTTGTGAAGATTGTCCACCTGTGCAGTACCCAAGATGACAGTTGGTCATGGTTGGGAGGCCAAACTCATAGGAGAGGTGCCTATACTAGGGCGTGTAATTGAAAGGTTAGGATTGATTATCCGCATACTTAGTATGGTGAACTCAGGATTTCTCCTGACGGATGTATCGAATGTTGTGGTGAAAGTGTACAATCTCTACAGAGTGTCAAACTATTCGAATAGCCGCGTCCGCAATTATGGAAAGTTGG
Source organism: Avena atlantica (assembly GCA_910589765.1). Lineage (NCBI taxonomy): Eukaryota > Viridiplantae > Streptophyta > Magnoliopsida > Poales > Poaceae > Avena > Avena atlantica. The sequence goes on from OU342739.1 coordinate 153,136,655, forward strand.
AGTGGCCATACTTTTTCCCCCGTCAGATGTTTTCAAAATGACTTGTGAAATGAATTGTGACTTTGACTTGACCACAACAGAGTTGTGATATGAAATTCAAATTCCCACTTAGGTGTATAAAACTTTCAACCAGTTTTGTTTGCTTCTGAACTTAGTAGAGGTAAATCTGGGTTTTTGCAAAACAACCTTAGAGCTTAGTATCTTACTACAAAACCCCCTTAACTTGTTAGTATTAGTTTGCGAGTACTTAAAGAGTACTCATGGCTTTGTCCCTGGCTATTCCCGTGGCCAGAATATGAAGAGGAGTACTAGGATGACGGACCGCAGGAAGGTTACGACAACTAGGATCATCTCCCATCATCAACATTGCCTGTGACCCCAAAGATGGAGCTTCGCCTACGCTATCGTTACTATTACGTTATTCCGCTTCTTGAGTTGTATTAAGAACTGGATCATGAGATCCTTATTTGTGTAAGACCTTATGTATGGTTTGTAATGGATGATGTACTGTGATATCCAAATCTGTTATGTCCCGCAAAAATGGTAATCCTGGGATTGCGATGTATGGCATAACATGCATCTGGGATTAAAAATCCAGGTGCTGAGAGTTGCACTATCGTGGGGCAACACTTCATAGCACCCTTTCTTTTATAACAGGGGAAAATTCAAAGGTGTATTTCTCCTCTAGTTCATCACTCTTGCTAGCAAGTTCACTACTTCTAGAGATATCAAGCCACTCACAAAAGGAAGCATCGTTAACAAATATTCCATTCGCAATGTTCTCTTTTTGTCCTTGCACATTAGTACTACAAGATTTTATCTCCAATTCATCACTATATATGTTCTCCAAATGAGTATCTAGGCACGAGGCCTCCGTAGATAAATTATCTTCATTTTTAACATAATAAGAATTATTACTAGAGATATAGGCATCATAAACAGATTTTTCATTTTCAATATGCCATATTTGTTCATGATCATGAGTATCAAATATGTATATAGGATTTGGAGTAGAGGGTATAGGTGAGCTATAACTTAGCTCATCATCCTCTTCTTATTCCTCGCCTACATGTGTGGTGTCGAGGATATTATTAGACCTTCCTTTGCAAAATCATTTGGGAGTGAGTCATTATTCGTTAGGCTTCTTTCCAGTTCAGTTTGCGGGGTGACAAAATAAATTGCTGCCAACTCTTCAATGGTTTTTCTTCCTTGATTTCAATCTTCTTTTCATATGGCAACTTTTTGAATTGGCTGCAATTTACCTTGAGATCTTCTTATCCAAAATGTAAAGACGTAACTTATTTCTTGGGACCAGCCTTAGGAGGGTTACCATTACAAGGTTATGCGTAATGTTCCCACTCCTTTGTAATCTGCAAATGCTCAGCATAGGTTTTGACAATTCAAATAATTATATAAGGGTCAAGAATAAAATTTCCAAGTAGTTTCTCTACTCTACCAGATGCTAGAAATTTTCTCAAGCAATCATATCCCATAGGATCCTCTTTATTAAGTTAAATTCCAAAATGGTTTTTTTCCATCATTTCATCTTGTACCTCTGTCATCTCACCATCGGTAATATATTCTCCGTACCATTGTTCATTCTCCTCTATTGAGGATTCCTATTGAAAGATGCATTGCAATATTCATAGAAAGATTTCTTCTCTAGTTCCTCACCAAACTCAGGCCAATCATCATCAGAATCATTACTGGATAATGAGATATCATTTGCATGCATACTATTTGTGTGTGGAAAGTTATTTTCAGAAGTAGGAGATTAAAGTGGTTGATCAAGTTGCTCCTATTCATTCTTACTAAGATAATTTGCGAGTAGCTCAGCGATAGTCTTACCTTTGGGCTTACCTTCCACTAGTTGAGAGGGTGCAACGTCAAGTGCCACCTCTTTATTAACAATATGTTCCGGTGGTTTAGGTGGAGGTTCTTTGAGTGGAGTTCTCTCCACATCATTCTTTGAAGCACCCTGCAAAAGGTTAGATTCTTTCATGGCGGCTTTAATCCGCTCAACAATAAATGCATTATTAAGGAAGTTATCTTGGGAATAGTAGAATATAGGGTGAACTTCTTTATAGATCATATCAAGTGGTTTAATTTCTACTTGTATATCTCTCAAATGAAATAACAACTCTTGGAAACTGGTAAAAAGCACAAATTGTAATCTATCCTCTCTAGCATGGCATTTAAACTCATCACAATTAAAGTTTGCTAGTTCGGTACCAAAATTATACTCACATTGATAATTGAGGTGATATAGAGATTCGCAACAATCACAATATAATTGACAAGAGGCACATAGTATGGATGAATACTTGTCCACCCAAGTCAGCCATTTTTCAATATGTGACGCCTCTTCATCACATTTCCCATAATGCCCCCTTTGACTCTTCCATTATAAATTTCATCTGTTGGAAGATAGTCATCTCGGAAGACATGATTAGTAACAATAGTTTTTTATAAATTTTTGTTTTATAATTTTTTTGTTCTTTTCAAATAAGTAAAAGCAAAAAGATAAAAATCAATAAATTTTAGTAACTTGAAACTTGTAAACAACTTTAGTAAAACAATTAGTAAAATGAGAAACTAAGAACAAAGAACAAAAATGCTTAGCTCCCCGACAACATCACCAGAAAAGAGCTTGATGATTGCAAGTGAACGGATCGATTGTAGATAGTTTCAAAATAAGAGTATCGAACCCACATAGAACTATTTGGTTAAGGTCTTTATGCCCCTCGTCACTATCTACCAAAGGATACTTGTAAGCTGCCTTTGATTTCAAGTAAAGGGTGTTTGAAAGGTTTTTGGGTTGAATATAGAAAAGTAATTAAAACAAGTAACAAAAGCGTTTTGAATGGTGGATGAACTCAATAGGGCTAATTTTTTTTTGGGGATGTAGGATACACCACTAGCATGTTGTAATTAATCATAATTAGAATAACCTACTTCTTATGTCATGACATGTGTAGGGAGAGCTCCATAATAAGATGTTCACTACAAGGCTTGTAGGAAGCCACTTTGTTGAGCCAAGAATGAGGTCATATCTAAATAACACCGTGATGTTTGAGAGCAGTCACCCATACAGACCACCGCAATTAAGGGTCTCCCCATATATATCGTAATTAGCTTAGCGAATCTCTCTTTATTCCCCCTTCGACCGTGCAGGTTGCTAGCCGTTTCTTCTAGTCACAATTGCTCTGGGCACACTTCCAAACACATCTAAAGGATTTCACCCTCTTCTTTAGACCCTAAGGCAAATGATATGTGGCTGACTACACATATCATCTAAAGAGAGAGAGGGAGAGATCAAACACACAAAATAGATCAATAGATCATGGAAACAAGTAATAGATCATCTTTATTTTATTTCATAATAATGCTATGGTTTCTCCATCTCCCAAAGAACGAAGGAACTACTTGATGACCCACAAGTATAGGGGATCGCAACAGTCTTCGAGGGTAGTATTACCCAATTTATTGATTCGACACAAGAGGAGCCAAAGAATACTTGCAAGCCTTAACAACTGAGTTGTCAATTCAGCTGCACCTGGAAATAGTTCTTTCTCACAGTAGTTTATCAGTAGCAACAGTTTTGTAGTAGCAATAGCAAAGCAAAAGCAGCAGTAAAACAAGAGCAATAGTAACAGTAGTAGCAAACAGTAGGATATGAGTGCGGTAGGCATAGGGAAGGATGGACGGGCGTTGCATGGACAAGTCTAAACATGTAACTTCAAGATCTAGGGAAATTGCAGATAAATAATATAAAGCATCCAAGTACTAAACAGTCATAGGCATGTGCTCCATATATAGTCAAGCATGATCGCAATGAGAACTTGCACAACATCTTTGTCCTGCCAGCCCGTTGCAGCGGGGCCTCAAGGGAACTACTGGAAATTAAGGTGCTCCTTTAAATAGAGCACCGGAGCAAAGCATTAACACTCCATGAACACACGTGATCCTCACATCACAGCCATCCGCTTAGGATGTTCCAATTTCTGTCACTTCGGGGACTTTGGATTCAGACAATGATATGTGTAACAACTTGCAGATAAGATCACAAACAATACTATCATCATGAATCAATAATGAGTTTAGATCTGAGATCATGGCACTCAGGCCCTAGTGACAAGCATTAATCACAACAAGTTGCAACAAAGTCAAATAGCACTAATAGAGATACTAGGCACCATGCCCTAACAATCTTATTCGATTACATGATAGAACTCATCCAATCCCTACCATCCCCATAGCCTACAGCGGGGGATTACTCACTCATGGATGAGGGAAACATGGATGGTTGATGGAGAGGCATTGTTGATGATGATGACGATGATCCTCTTCAAATTCCTCGTCCTGGAAGGGTGCCAGAACGGAGTTTCTGGTGGTGGCAGGGCAGAGGAACTCTTTCTGGAAAAATGTCGAACCCCCCTGAGTTTTAAGGTCAAGAGGCAACTTATAGGCGAAGAGGGAGGCCGAGGGGGTGCCTGGGGTGGCCACGCCCCCTCCAGGCGTGGCCAGGCTTGGCCCGCACGACTGGGGGGTGTGGGCCCCTTAGGCCTCCACTCCGTCTCGTCTTCTGGCTTCGTGAGTCTTCTGGTGAAATAGGATTTTTGGCATATTTTCCGGGATTTTCCCTGATAGTTGATTTTCTACACAAAAACTAGACACCAAGGTAATTCTGCTGAAAACAACGTTAGTCCATGTTAGTTGTATCCAAATCACACAAGTTTAGAGGAGAAACAATAGCAAAAGTTTTCGAGAAAGTAGATACGTTTTGGACATATCAACTCCCCCCCAAGCTTAGCTTATTGCTTGTCCTCAAGCAATTCAGTTGAAAACTGAGTGCGATAAAAGAACTTTCACGAACATATTTGCTTCATATGATGTATATATATTCTCAGTACAGGAGTAGATACTTAGATAATTCATAATAAGTAGTATGCAACTAAGTCTACTTAATAGTCACTGCAAGCTATGCAAAGATTCCAACTCAATAATAATAAGTAGCATGAAACATAAACATAAGCAACATTGCAATGCTCATAAGAAGGTATGAAAGAGTGGTATCTCGCTTGCCTTTGTTTGTAGAGCACAACATAAATGCCAAGGCACCTCTGAAGTTCAAGTGAAGACTAGAAGTAAAGATATCAGAGATACAAGCATCAAAGTCAAGACCTAATTAACCAAGTTTTGAGACAAGCACATTACACTAAGAATGACAACTATTCTCTCAAGAAGGTGCTCGTAGAATAAGTGGTGACTCAACAAGGAAGTGAAAAGGTTTTGAAAAGTTTGAAAGGCTTCCAAATGCTGAAAGTATGGTACTCATTAGCTGTGAGCTCTCATTGCCCCTATCATAGGCATCTTCATGTGGTTAAGGTGAAAGTGAGGTCCAATATGAGTTATATGCTTGACAGGCCATAAACTGGAAATCTCATGTCCCTTGAATACAAGGGCCGCTCCTCATGCTACTCAACTTTAGTTACTTGCAAGTTCTTGTCATAGTAAATACATGCGTATCATAGAGAACCGCCAACGGGGTACCCCTTGCACATGATACAGGAGCTATCCCATAATCAAAATGACAAGGCAAGCAGACAATGAGCATATCAGCAATCTTTTATTTGCTATTTGCATAGGTTTTAATTAAGGATGCTTCACAGATTGATCATTATGGTGTCACATCCCAAGATTTTAGAAATTGGGACTATTTTTTTTGCATTTGCATGATATTCATCAGCATTGCATTGCATATTTGCATCAAGAAAAATCCCTAAATATAAATAAAGTACTAAAACCCTAAATAGTATATGCCACTTTGTTCCTAAAGGGAATTAAATTATCTTTATAAAAACCCATTGTTGCTAAGGCATCGATTATTGATAATTATAGCCTATAAAGATCCAATTAATATTACAAAATTTTAGAAACAACATTGAGCTCATTTGGAGCTATTATGAAAAGGTTATGAAATAAATACAAACACATAAAGATATAAATAAAATGAAATATACAAGGATTTATAAATCCACTACTTCCAAACTAGTAAAAATATTAAAAATTTGATCCTATAATGGTCTATTCGATTTTAGAAAATTTTAGAAACAAGAATCATGTCATTTGGAGTTCGTATGCAAAAGATATGAGGGAAACAAATAAATAAATAAAAAGAAAAAGAAAAAAAAGAAAAAAACTAACTGGGCCGGCCAACCAGCCGGCGGCCCATCTAGCCAGCCGACCGGAGCACCTAGGCACGGGCAACGTACGATCCCAGTTGCTTTAATTTCCGTGCAAATCAGTTTTCCTCAAACCTATCTCTATTCAAACTCTTATATCTTTTTATCTATAACTCCGAATCGACTTCCGTTTATTTCTACTTGTTCCCTACTCCAATACCTATCTATACACTGTCCTAAACATCCATATAAACCCGTGGAGCCACAGCTGTATGAGTTCCCCTTATCGAAATCCTGAATCTACACATATCTGAATCCTATTTCGTTTATTCACCCATCTAGACTTCGTTTTTTTGCCTTCAGCCAAAAAAGAAATCTTTCAATCCCGACAAACCTCACCTCTTTTCCTCCACCACAGCCGGAGAATTTCGCATCGCAATATTTTAGATATGACGGTGTAAATCCAAGATGTACTCGCGCTCGTTTCTTCAAATCCAAATTCCTTTAGTGAGAAGGTAGGACTAATGATTCCTCACAACTTTCATGTTGTAAGTTTTTCAATTTGACCTACGAATTTGTTTCTCTAACACAGATCTATTTCTTGTCTATTCTGAGCCAAAACCGGGTCAATCTCCTCTCCTAGCCACTGGATCTCATCCCGTCGATCAAGATTAGAGCTTATCAACGAAGGGGTACGAGCCAACCAGATCCTGCCACATGTCAACGCCAGGTCAGCCCTGTGTCCCAGTCAACATAGAATATTCCCAGGGAATATTCCCTGTAGATTTGAAATTGAATTTAATTTGTATAAAATTGTCTAAACTTGCAAAAATCATATAAAAAGATTTGTAGATCCAAAAATAGCAAATTATATGTAACACCGCGGTTCTGAAAAGACCGAGGCTTCTATGTGACATGCCAATCCCTGGATCGGTTCATTGGCCCATAATATAATAAGATGAATAACATAGCAAAATATCCGTGTATCATGGATAACGAAGATCCAGAGTACCATTATTACAATAAAAGCTTAGCTCAAGGCTAGCTCAAATTATTCAGGTAGCAACATAAATAAAGTAAATCCTCCATTCTTCAAATTGCCCACAAGTGAACAAGTGCCGAGTGGAGTACATGGCCTATATCGATTACTCAGAATCGGAATAACCTGCAACATGAAACGTAGCAGCCCCAAAGGGTCAATACATGGAATGTATGGCAAGTAGAGCTAGTAATGGAGACAATAGTACTAACATCTACATGCATATTTGGCAAGTGAAGCCGTGTCTGGCTTGCATTTGCAAATACATTTGTCCTACTTTCATAAAAAGTTTTTGATTTTCTTTGAAAAGATCCCAATTAAGTTAACCCAACAATGTTAAAACAATTATGAAATTTGAATGAGCGAGAAACATGTCATGGAATCAATATCAAGCAACTCAGTTGTCCATAACCGGGGACACGGCTAATCGATTAGATTATACACCCTGCAGAGGTTTGTACACTTTACCCATGTGACTTGGCCAGCCCAGCTTGTACCATCACTCTCATTTTGGGTGATGATAGGGAGAAGACAAAGAAGAGACTGTTCGGGAAGTAGCTCCTCAATCCCGATGCGCACCGGTCCATCCTACCAAAATTCTACATCTCTGGATACGCGGGTTCGAGCTACCACAACCTACTAAGTCCAACCAACCGCCCATTTCATCATTGGCACATGGTTGTACACGTAAGCTACCAAATAAAGAAGCCAATCAATTTCTCTCGATACCTGGGTGCCTTTCCGCAATGAAACCACCAAAAATTATCAATACCATCACACCCAGGGGATTCATTGATTAAGTTGTTTTAGTTTTCACAAACCAAAACTTTTAGAAACAAGTCTCAATGATGTAACCCAGCCCTCGTACAACATAGCATGGCTAAGCACATCTACCAACGGTGTTTCATCTATAAGGAGGGTCCTACCACATAATAGGACATAGCATAGCGATAGTATCATCCTACACATGCATCTACAAAATATACGACAATGCATTGAAAATAGTAGGACGATATCATGAACAAAGTAGCATCTACTTGCCTTGGTTGTAGCGGTCGGAAGAACAATCCACACACGAGCAAGCGTTGCACTCGTCACAATCTACACGATACAATTGCAATCATCAACAAACAATCCACAAGCATATGCAACAAAGATGATGCATGAAGGTATGCAAGACAAGTGGGGTGACGCTACAGCAACACCACATAATAGTATTCAGTAGAGGTACTGATTGCATGCACGGAAAATAGTTTTAGCGCAAGGAAAAACTATTACGCAAAAAGTAATGCTCAAAACTAGAGCTGGAACTCAAATAATTCACTACCGGTAGTATACTGTTTGTAAAATCTTGGGAAAATTCTACCGCATAGGTATCACTGATTAGAAACAGTACCAATTGGAATTACTCAAAAACGAATTATAAAACTCCCCGAGTAATTAAAACACTTCAGAAAGCCACTAGACAGTTTCTGCAGAAGTTTTTACTGTAAGACTATCTTTTTAATTCACGATGAGATTCCCCTCATTCCACTGAATCCAGGGATATATCATACGCGATTTTTGGAGCTACGGATCTTTTTCTACGAATTAATTATTCCTAAAAGGCCATTAACCTATTTGATTAAACTGTACTAAATCTTGCTGCAAAAGTCTGAACCAAAGGTACAACAAGATTCTACACGACTTACTGAATCTACGCATATTTTATTTGCAATTTTTGGCCCAGCGGTTTAATTTCTACGCAATTTACAAGTTTCTACCGAAATCTATCAACTAAATCGATTAACGAAAATAACCAGTCAACTGTGTCTGTTGACTGGTCAACGCGTCTGCTGACTGGGCGCTGACTGGGCGTCTGACTAGTCAACGCCTGAAACTGACCGGTCAACGGCTGATCTGAACCGCTGATCTGAAATCTAACGGCGGCTGCGGACTCACCGGAAACGAACGGCGAAACGAACGGCGGCGAGTTCCGGACGGTGCGGCGATCGGTTCCGGCGTCGGAGTTTTTCCTGCAGGGGGGAAGACGGTCAGCGCGATGGATTAAAACGGTCACGACACGGCGGCGGCGTGCGGCGCGGGCGCAGGTGCGGCCGAGGCGGGCGCGCGGAGGCGGCGGCTGCGCGCGTGCGTGCGTGCTGCGGCAGCAGCGGCGGCGGCTGCCGGCGGCGAGGCGCGGGGTGGCGGGGCGCGGCTGCAGTAGCGGGCAGCGGCGGAGGCCAGGCGCGGAGCGAGGCGGCGCGCAGTGGCGGCTGCGAGGCGGCGGCGCTGCAGCGGCGGGGTGGCGGCAGGCGAGCGGCAGCGGGAAGAGGAGGCGGCGACGCGGCACGCTTACTGAGGCGGGGGCGGGGGCTGCACGCGGGGATCGAGGCGGAGGCGGGGCACGGGTCCCGAGGCAGCGGCGGCTGCCCCTTATGTGGGGCCCCCTCGTGGGATCCTAGTCCGATTCGGGCGCGGTTGGATACGGACTCGGAAAATCGGCCCGAGATTCGGACCTTTTTCTATCTTTTAATAAAACGGCCGCAACTTTTTCGTACGAGCTCCGAATCAAGCGATTCTTGCTCCTACGGTTTTATAAAATCGCAATGAACAATCTAGGGTCAAGGGTTGGACGAAATCACTAGGCTACAAGGGTGGCAACACTAGTTCTTCTAATACCTCCCGCAGGAGCCTCGTAGTAAAATAGAAAAAAGGGTTTTGAAAATAGCGTTTCGTCGATTCTTTTTAATCGATGGTTTTGCATGGAAAAATATGATGCAATGATATCAATGATATGCAGAACCAAATCTAAAATTTGGGATGTGACATTATATATCAATGAATTCAGAATAACGTGTAGAATATTAATATGACATTAGATCCAAACTTTACAGTATTACTGTAGTAATTTAATTAGTTTTAATGGTTTTTTAGGTTAAAAATTCATAGGAAGTTATCCGTAACTCTGAAAAATATGAATAATATATAAAATTGAAGCTACTATAATGTAGATTAATAATATCTGGTTGGATCTAGTCTTTGCGGATTATTTACTCCGTAGTGATTTAATTAGTTTTAATGGCTTTAGAAATCATTATATTCATAGTAAATTATTTGCATATCAAAAAAATATAAATGATATACCGATGGAAAGCTGATTCCATGTAGATCATCAATATGGAAATGGTCAGGCAAATACTGTAAGGTTTCACAACAATTAAATAAATATATTAATGGCTTATTTAGAGTATAAAAATCATAGTAATTCGAGTGCTGCTCAGAAAATTACAAATAATATGTCCCTGGAATCACAATTCCATGGAGATTCAGGTATAATTTTAGTTTGATTTTTAGGCAATAGAAACTATATAAATGATTTAAAACCCATTAAACACTATTTAAATCATACAAAAAGATCTACAACTCCGATTAGGATGAATCCAACGCATACTGGTTCGTATTAACATGCTCTATCCAGTAAACCCAAGAAACAAATTTAATTCGACAATTAGAACAGGCGTTACAACAAAACTATTAAAAACCCTATATTGGCAAGTAATTATTAATAACAAGTACTCCATTGCATTAATTGGCCTCTTGCATGCATCATATACTTCAGTATTGTTTAGAGAACTAAAGTAACAACCATTGTGACTTATTAAATTGTCATGCATGCATTTGTTGCATTTGTTTGATCTCTATGTGCTATTGTTTATGTTGTATGCAATTGTTTGCTCGATACATTGCGAGGAGTGCAACGTGTGTGATTGCAACGAGTGTTTGAACGACTTCACCAACTATCAAGGCAAGTAGATGCTACTTTGTTCATGATATTGTCATACTATTTTTAATGCATTGTCGTGTATTTTGTAGATGCATGTGTAGGAAAGTACTATCGCTATGCTATGTCCTATTATATGGTAGGATTTTCCTTTAGATGAGCCACCGTTGGTAGATGTGCTTAGCCATGCTATGATGGACGAGGGCTGGGTTACATCATTGAAGGTTGTTTCTAAATGTGTTGGTTGCGAAAACTAAAAAAATAACTTAATCAATGAATCTCCTGGGTGTGATGGGATTGAAAATTTTGGTGGTATCATTGCGGAAAGGCACCCATGTATCAAGATAAAATGATTGGATTCTTTATTTTGTAGCTTACGTGTACAACCATGTGCCAATAATGAAATGGGCGGTTGGTTGGACTCAGTAGGTTGTGGTAACTCGAACCCACATATCCAGAGATGTAGAATTATGGTAGGTTGGACCAGTGCGTGTCGGGTTTGGGGAGCTACTTCTCGAACGGTACCTTCTTGGACTTCTCCCTATCATCACCCAATATGAGAGTGGTGGTACGAGCTGGGTTGGCCAAGTCACATGGGTAAAGTGTACTAACCCCTGCAGGGTGTATAAACTAATCGATTAGCCGTGTCCCCAGTTATGGACATCTGAGTTGCTTGATATTGAGTTCATGACATGTTTCTCGCTCATTCTCATTTCATAATTGCTTTAATGCTGATGGGTTAACTTAGTTGGGATTCTTTTCAAAGAAAATCAAAAACTGTTTATGAAAGTAGGACAAAGGTATTTGCAAATGCAAGCTAGCCACAATTCCACTTGCCAAATATGCATGTAGATATTAGCTCTATTGTCTCCTTTAATAGCTCTACTTGCCATACATTCCAAGTATTGACCCTTCTGGGCTGCTATGTTTTATGTTGCAGGTTATGATTCCAATTATGAGTGATCGACTAGGTTGCGATGCTCCATCAACATTTGTTCGCTTGTGGGCAATTGAAGATGGAGTCTACTATATATTTAAGCTTCCGTTTGCTATTGAACTATTTGAGCTTGCCTCCGTGCTAAGATTTATTGTAATAATTGCAAATTCTGGATCAATTCGTTATTTATGATGCACTATTAAATTCTTTGGTATTCATCTGTACTGTGTGTGCCAGTGAACTGATCCAGGGATTGGCACTATACACATGAACTCAGCCTTATCAGGCGAGGGTGTTACATATGGTTATGCTACAAGTTTCCACCATGATTAGGCATGGCTTAGGCTAGAGGCCTAGACGTTTCACTAACACATATATATAATTCCATGAACTTACAAGCTCCCCTTTTATTTCACACTGACGACATCCGCAAACAAAAGAGCATGATATCAACTGGATATATATCCACAAGTGTTGAAAGCGTTCCCCGTGACAGCATGGTTCTGCTAAATCCCAGCCTATAATTTGCAAACATATAACTTTCATGGACAGTCACAATGGTTCAGGTTTATTAAGTGCAAGAAATAAAGTGTGCCATCAAGTTCGTGACTAACTTTCTCAAAACAGTCAAACATTTTATTTGGAAGAAAACAAGGCATAATGAATATGCACTAAATAGAAAATGATGCTAGTAGGTAGGTATGGTAGACACTCTGGAAATATTGGTTTTGGGGAGTTGGATGCACAAGTAGAGCTCATACTCAATGCAAGTGAAGGCTAGCAATAGAGAGGGAGCGACAAATGAGAGAGCAATAACTGTCATAATCATGCTTGCAACAAAATAGGACTAATTATGGCATGAAAGTGATACAAGAACTCTAAGGCAAAATAAATCATCGAGGATTACTGACTATTGTTCAGTCATATGCATGCGTGAGCATGTGCCAAGTCGATTCAAATGAAAAATTTAGAGGAGGATACCACAACATCATACCAAGTTATGAATAAAACAATGCAATCAAACATTCATATGACATGCTACAAACTATTAGCAAGCTGGATCTAATCATAAGAGAGCCATAACTACTAAGCATCCATAAATAACATACACCTTACATGAACAGACTAATCATGCCCACAATGATGAGTATATGTACAAAAATGAAAACAAATAGAGTTCGTTACCATCCTCTTACCACACCTCAAGTTGTCTTAATCTTCATTATTGCTCTTCACTTATGTGGATTGAATAATAACATGAAACCAAACTCCACTGAGGACCGCTGAACCCTGCAAAGAACTTCACAAAACCAAAGAAGCACAACAAATATTTTTGGTGTTTTCGATTTTTTAAAGCAAGCACACAAAGCAAAATCTTTTTGGATTTTTCTTAAGGCAAACCAAAGGTAAAAAGCAAAGAAACAAACCAAGAGAAACAACGAAAATATTTTTGGTATTTTTGTGTTTTGAGAAAGCAGAAACAAAAACTAAAAAGAAAGCGAAACATGGATATACAAAGAACCGACGAAACATGATATGTAGATGAGTGTGATGTCGGTATACCTCCCCCAAGCTTAGGCTTTTGTCCTAAGTGGGGCTCAACTCCATGGTGACCAAGAAGGTGGACCTCCATAATACGACGAATAGGTCCCTTCATCCTGGTACGAGCTCGAGGACGCCCCTGTGTAGTGCACAGAGGGGTCGTATGAGGGCGCGTATCCCTGGTAGTGCCCGTGGAACCCACGGATGCGTAGATTCTTATCCATCTCCTCCTTGGAGCGTGACAAAGGTCCCTGGGAAATACTGAACAAAGTGGTTTGGGGCAAAGGAATTTCCCTCTCTTCCTCGTTAGTAAACATCATCCTATAAACCAAACTATCAAGGGTAGAGCTAGCAGTGACAAAGTTATGCGCTTTCATGGCAGCTAAATCAAGCCTGTGAGGAGCCAAAACTGTATCATTTGGATCAACAGAAAGTTCTAAGGCAGCAACAACACATGCAACAATAATACCCCCATAAATGGGTCCCTTAGAAGCTAAGCGACGAGAAATGAGAGAACCAAGATTATACCTGGTTTCATTGTTGAGTGCAGCAGCTAGAAACGCCAAATGATAGTTGAAAATATTGCTAATGTTCTCCCTACAAAGAATACTAGTGGCAAAATAATAAGCAAAATATCTGATAGCTGGGAGTTGAATATTTCTTATCTTTCCGCGCTAGGCTCTGCAATCATCATCATTAGTCATCCCGCAGTAGAGCTCCAACAAATCAGGGGGTTGGGCTAGAATCTTCTTCACCGTCCCAGCCGTGCCAATACCCAAGACTTCGCAAAAATTCTTTGATGTCATGGAGATAGGCCTATTATAGATTTTGAACGACACATCTGGCTTGAAAGGGCTGTTAGAAAAACAAAAACTCTCCACAAAGGTTTTGGTGAGCATAGCGTACTGCACACTCTCATCCTGCATAGAACTAGTTAGTCCAACCCTCCGAACCAAGGTTATGAAATCATTGAGAATCCCTCCAGCCCGCAAAAAGGTAGGACAAGAAAAGGTAGAAGGGTGCGCATCCTCCTCATCTCCCTCGTTGCCAAAATGCGGTGTAATGAGATCCATATTGTATGATGGCCTAGCTCAGGAGGATGATCTTGAAGGCCTTGTCCTCCTAGGTGCATCACTCTAAAACACTTCTCCAAAGGTGTGGTGGTCCATTTTTTCTGAAATTTTTAGACAAACATCAAACCAAGTAATTTCCAAGTTGATAAATGATGAGGAACTACTCTAGGAACTTGCTAGAGGGATAAACATGCATCAAAATGAAATCTCTAAGCATAGAAAAAGCATGCAAGCTCACACACCCTAATACCTATAGCAACAAAATACTCAAGATACAATCTACCAATCAAATATCTAATTGGACAAGCGGAGGAGGCACACACCAAGGACCAATCCCTCCAAAAATCAGCAGCAAAGATGTACCGAGAAAGGAGATCAAAAATCGGGAGCAAGAACAACAGGAACTCGAGCTTGAGAAATTTTTCTGATGTTTTTAGGAGAGAGAAAGAAGTGGCTAGGAGGAGGCAACTTGGAGGGCCACAGGTGGGTCCCACCCAGGCCAGGCGCGCCCAGGGGGCTGGCCGCGCCACCAGGGGGTGTGCTGGCCTGGTGGGTCCCCCTGGCCCACTCCAGGTGTCCCTCTGCCCCTTTTTCGAGGAAAAATTTAATATGAATTTTCCGGAATTTTTTGGGAAACTTTATTTTTGGCCAATTTTCAGGGTATGAAAATTGATTTTCTCGCAGAAAAAGATTTTTTAGAAGAAGCAAAAGCAAACAAAAACCAAAACTACAGAAGTTCTAAGACACTCTAACAAGCAAACAACTAGCAAAACTAAAGCTAACAAGAGAAAGAGCAAACACTAGGAAGAAGAAAAGTAAAAGTGAGCAAGTATAACCACTGTGAAAGCATTTTTTTGTTCATTAAAATCCATTTGTTAATAAGGTTGATCAAGTGTTGTTACCAAAACAATCTTATATGAAGCAGAACTTTGCATTCCACAAAATTATTATGTTACCTCAAACTTGATAGCAATAGTCCCAATCATAATAGTTTCAAAACTTTCTTGTGGAATGGGACAATATATTTCTCCAACTTTGATGCTCTCAATATTTTCAATGGAATTCAGGCAATAGCTCTTATCAATCTTCTTGGGGAAATAGACAGTATGCTCTTTGTCATTAATATTAAAAGTTACTTTTCCTTGATTACAATTGATGACAGCACCTGCAGTATTAAGAAAAGGTCTCACAAGAATAATAGACATATTATCATCTTTAGGGATCTCAAGCACAACAAAATCAGTTTAAACCAAGGAATTATGATCCACTTGAACAGGAATATCCTCACATATACCAATGGGAATAGTAGTAGACTTATTAGCCATTTGCAAAGATATATCAGTTGGTATCAACTTTTCTAGCTGGAGTCTCTTGTAGAGAGAAAAAGGCATAACACTAACTCCAGCTCCCAAATCACACAAAGCAGTTCTAACATAATTATTCTTAATAGAGCAAGGAATAGTTGGTATACCTGGATCACCAAGTTACTTTGGAACCTTACCATTGAAGGAATAATTAGCAAGCAAAGTAGAAATTTACTCATTAGGAATCTTCCTTTTATAAGAGACAATATCCTTCATATACTTTGAATAAGGAGGCAACTTAATAGCATTAGTCAAAGGAATTTGCAAAAATAAAGGTTTCATCCACTCACAAAACTTGTTATAGTGTTCTTCCTCCTTTGACTTGTGTTTCTTATTGGGAAAAGGCATAGGTTTCTACACCCAAGGTTCTCTCTCACTACCATGTTTATTAGCAATAAAATCTTCCTTAGTGTACCTAGTGTTCTTAGTGTGCTTCTCAGGTTCTTCCTCAACTTCCTCCTTATCAGGAGTATCATTTTTATCATCACTTTTAGTTTTAGCATCAGAGACAGATATGCTATTAGGGTCTACAGCAGGTTCAAGTGGTTCCTTAACTATTTTGTGTTTCTTTTTCTTTCTCTTATGAGGACTACCACTACTTTCAACTTGTTGAGAATCCTGCTTAATTCTTTTAGGGTGTCCTTCAGGATATAAAGGATCTTAAGTAGCTATACCACTCCTAGTTCTAATTCCATAAGCATGTTTATCTCCTGAGGCATTAACTAGCATATCATTTTGTACCTTAGCAAGTTGATCAATTTGAGTTTGAACCATTTGAAAGTGTTTACAAAACATTTTAACATCATTAGCAGTTCTTTCCACAATATCTTTCAACTCATTAATAGCTCTAGAGTTTTCCAATAAATGATTCTGAACTTGTTTATTAAAATTACCTTGTTTAACAATAAATGTGTCAAGTTCCTCTAAGCATTGATCAGGAGGTTTACCATAGGGAATATCACCTTCATTAAAGTGGAGAGAGTGTACCTCAATAGTGGATGAGTGGGGAATTGGCTTACATAATTCTTCTATAGGAGGTAGATTCTTCACATCTTCAGCTCTAATACCTTTCTCCTTAATACATTTCTTAGCTTCCTTCATCACTTCATCATTTAATGCACTCACTCCCCTCTTCCTTGGTGTTGGTGTTGGAACTGGTTCAGGCACAACTGGTTCAGGAGTAGTAGGCTCAGGTGTATTTAGCTCAGTTGAAGTCCAATCATCATAATTCTTTCTTATTTTAGCCATTAATTCTTCGGCATCCGTAGGAGTTCATTTCCTGAAAACACAATCAGCACAACAATCTAGGTATGTCCTAGAATTATCAGTTAGTCCATTATAATAAATATCAAGAAGCTCATTTTTAGGTAATGGACATCTAGGATGTGCATAAATCAAGGCACGGAACCTTGTCCATGGCTCAGGCAATTTCTCTTCTTCTCCCTGTTTAAAATCAAAAAGTTTCTGCAAAGCAGCATGTCTAGCACTGGAAGGAAAATATTTCTGGAAGAAAGAAGAAATCAAACAATCAGGGCTATCAATGGATCTAGGAGGTAATATATTAAACCAAGCGTTTAGTGAAAGGGGTAAGATCTTTGTAACAAAGTACTTGCACATCTTAAAATCATCAGAGAATAAAGCACTCATAGTGGAAATCTCATGCATATGTGCCACAACACTCTCACTCTCAGTCCCAAAAAAAGGTTCTTTCTCAACAATGTCTAAATAGGATAAATCAAGAGAGAAATCATAATCTTCATCTTTAATATCGAGGTGGAAAACTTAGGATCAGAAGACAGTTTAGGAATAATGGTACGTCTCTCAAGGAGACTCCTAATAGCACTAGCACCATGTGTGTTTTGGTACTCTTCAATAAAATCATCAGTCATTTCAATGTAACCATCACTAATATCATATCTCTCTCTAAACTCGGGTGAGCTAACAGGTGTAACAATGTCTTCACTATGAGTTTCAGTGTTTCCCAAAATAGTTCTAGCAATAGTAGCATCTAGGAAAGTACCTAATGAACCACTTGCATCAAGCATAGCAGAAGTAACATCATGAGTATCATAAGCAATTTCAGATTCAGCAGTAGTAGTAGTGTGTGTATCATGTGTATGTGGTGGTGGTCTAACAAGCTTAATTATAACAGACGGTGAATCAAGAGCAGCAAAGGTGTTTAGGACCGTACCTCTTCTTGTAGTGGATGGTAAAATAGGAAAATTTCCATCATGAGACTTCCCCATGATGAAAGGAATAGCATTGAACAATAATAGATCCAAGTGAACTTACAAATAAAGCTATGCTCCCCGGCAACGGCGCCAGAAAATAGTCTTGATGACCCACAAGTATAGGGGATCGCAACAGTCTTCGAGGGTAGTATTACCCAATTTATTAATTCGACACAAGGGGATCCAAAGAATACTTGCAAGCCTTCACAACTGAGTTGTCAATTCAGCTGCACCTGGAAATAGTTCTTGCTCATAGTAGTTTATCAGTAGCAACAGCAAAGCAACAACAGCAGTAAAACAAGAGCAATAATAACAGTAGTAGCAAACAGTAGGATATGAGTGCGGTGTCGTGGTATTGCTGACGAGTACGCCATGGATGGGTCCTCACAGTGCATGTTTAGAGACGTGGGGTAAGGCGGACGGTTGACGAGTATGAGGTAACACAGTTTACCCAGGTTCAGACCCCACGACGGTGGCGGAATCCTAATCCTGCTATAAATCACTATAAGGGCAATACGCCGAGTTACAGGGATTGGTTCGCTGTGCGAGGTGTGTCGTAGTCGACACTAGATTGTCTGAGATTGTGCCCTAAAGGCTCCCATAGGCCCGACTTACATAGTCTCCAAGTCCCAGGGTTATAGGGAAAATTCCTAGCCAGCCATGTTACAGAGTCCTACATCGTCTATTACTAGTCTTGTGTATCTTGCACTCCAAGGCTCCGGGTACGCTGGTGACTCCACCGTAGCCTTCCTTTATCTGGCATGGGGCTCCCTTCTGGATCTATCTAACTGGGCCGCCCAGCAGGCCATAGGCCATGCTACCAACTATGGGCCACCCGGGTTATTCGGATAAGTGACATGCTATGAAGATACCCATATAGCATATCCCCAACAGTAGCCCCCGGAGAACTCGAGATCTTGCGTCGTCTTGTCTTTTCAGATGAATGCTCCGTCTAGTTGGATGTCGGCAAATCGTCAAGCAATATCTTGTAGTCCTCCCAAAGAACCCTGCAAAACTTTCTCCGTCTTCAACTTGTAAGCCAAAGAAATGTTGAATCTTCCATCGTACACTTCCGTAGTCGGATTAGATCCGTCTATGTCGGAATCTTCAATGTAACGGCTCATCTACCCATGTCAGCTAGGATGGCGTAGACTTAGGTCAGCAAGGCCTCGTAACTCACACATGCAGAGAACGCAATCATGTCCGATTTTCCCGCGCGAGCGATACGAACCGTTGGAGACGTTGTCGAAATTTCCGCGCACGTTCGCGAACACGTCGTCTATGCGGTAACCGTCCGATCAAGCTGCACGAATCTTGACGCTGAGGATGATAAATAGTAACCGTGCGGAAATTTCCACTTTTTACCTCATTCTCCTCGCATCATATTCTTCCTCCAGTCGCGTGCCTCCTCGAGCTCTCCGCGAGAACTCTCGAAAAAACCTTAGCTTCCAATCTGCTCCAGTCGCACCAAATCCTTACTCCATGGCTAGCAGCAGCACTTCTCCATCAATGGTGGCGTCGAGCGAAGCCGCGGAAAAGCCGGCGAGCTCCATCGTCGTGCCTCTAAAGGGCCTAGTCATTCCTGCATCAGCGGTTATCGAGACCACCGGTTGCGACCTTAATCTGGCGGCGCTGGAGCCGTTGGAGGAGGAACCAGACTCGCACAAGGGCGACTGGCGCGGCTCAGAGATCACCTACCGTGACATCCAAGAGATGATCGCCGAGGGCTACCTCCCCGCGACGGAGGGGATTGCCTGGCAGGCGGCGCCGGCCGGCGAGGTGACACCTACTCCCCAAGCCGGAGAAAAGGTGTACCTAAAAGCTCAAATGGTACGCGGCGTCTCCCTGCCCATCTCCAACTTCTTCCTCTCCGTCTTGAACCATTATAGGGTCCAGCCCCAGAACCTTTCCCCCAATAGTATCTTAGTGCTTAGCAACTACGCGGCACTTTGCGAGGGATATCTAGGGAAAAGGCCTAGGTTAGACCTTTTTGTGTACTTCTTCACTGTCAAACGTGAAGACGGACATAGCAAGGAAGATCTTAGGAACTGTGGCACCATAAGCTTCAAGATTCGACCTGGCCGGCGGTTCCCCGACATGGTCGGCCACGAGTCCTGCAAGAATTGGCAACAAACGTACTTTTACGGCCCAGACTTCCCTCTGGCTGGCCGACAAGTTATGTACCCGGACTTCGTTGACGGAGCCGCCGCTGAAGCCTCATCATGGAGATCCCAAGCCTCCATTCCCTCCGACCTCGACGCTTCTCAGGCCATAAGGCGGATTGAGTGGTTTGTGGAGACGGGTCTGACCGACTTGGACCTAGCCATGTGCTGGTTCATCAGGCGAATCCAACCTCTGTAGCACCACGTGTCGTGGTATTGCCGACGAGTACGCCATGGAGGGGTCCTCATAGTGCGTGTTTAGAGACGTGGGGTAAGGCGGACGGTTGACGGGTACGAGGTAACATAGCTTACCCAGGTTCAGATCCCACAACGGCGGTGGAATCCTACTCCTGCTATAAATCACTATAAGGGCAATACGCCGAGTTACAGATATAGGTTCGTTGTGCGAGGTTGTTTGAGTCGATGCTATGATCGTTTGAAGTTGTGCCCTAAAGGCTCCCATAGGCCCGACTTATATAGTCGCCATGTCCTAGGGTTACAGGGAAAAGTCCTAGCCGGACAGGTTACAGAGTCCTACACCGTCTATTACTAGTCTTGTGTATCTTGCACTCCAAGGCTCCGGGTACGCTGGTGACTCCACCGTAGACTTCCTTTATCCGGCATGGGCCTCCCTTCTGGATCCACCTAACTGGGCCGCCCAGCAGCCATAGGCCATGCTACCGACTATGGGCCACCCGGGTTAGTCGGATAAGAGACATGCTATAAGGATACCCATATAGCATATCCCCAACAGTAGCCCCCGGAGAACTCCGAGATCTTGCGCCATCTTGCCTCTTCATGTTGAATGCTCCGTCTAGATGGATGTCGGCAAATCGTCAAGCAATATCTTGTAGTCCTCCCAAAGAACCCTGCAAGGTTTCCTCCGTCTTTGAATGGTAAGCCGGAGAAATGCTGAATCTTCCATCGTACTCTTCTGTAGTCGGATTAAATCCGTCCGCCGGAATCTTCGATGCGACGGTCATCTACCCGTGTCAGCTAGGACGACGTAGGCTTAGGTCAGCGATGCCTCGTAACTCACACATGCAGAGAACCCAATCATATCCAATTTTCCCGCGCGAGTGATACGAACCGTTGGCGGCGACAGTTGGAAACGTGGCGAAATTACCGCGCACGTTCACGAACACGTTGTCTACGCGGCAACCGTCCGATCAGCTGCACGAATCTTGACGTAGAGTATGATAAATAGTAACCGTGGGACACTTTCCACTTTTTACCTCATTTCTCTCACGTCATCGTCTTCTTCCTCCAGCCACACGCCTCCTCGAACTCTCCGCGAGAAACCTCGAAAACCCTAGTCTCCCTCTGCGTCAGTCGCATCCTTCCAGCACCCCATGGCCAGCAGCAGCTCTTCCCCATCGATGGCGGCGTCGAGCGAAGACACGGAGAAGCCGGCGAGCTCCATCGTCGTTCCCCCAGAGGGCCTGGTCATCCCCGCGTCAGCGGTGATTGAAACCACTGGCGGCGACCATAATCTGGCGGCGCTAGAGCCTCTGGAAGAAGATCCAGACTCGCACAAGGGCGACTGGCGCGGCTCGGATATCACCGACCGCGAAATCCAAGAGATGGTCGCCGAAGGCTACCTCCCCGCGACGGAGGGGCTCGCCTGGCGGGCGGCGCCGGCCGACGAGGTGACACCTTCTCCCCAAGCCGGAGAAAAGGTGTACCTCAAGGCTCAGCTGGTACGCGGCGTTTCTCTGCCCATCTCCCACTTCTTTCTCTCCGTCTTGAACCACTACAAGGTCCAACCCCATAACCTCTCCTTCAATAGCATCTTAGTGCTTAGCAACTTCGCGGCACTTTGTGAGGGTTATCTAGGGATTAGGCCTAGGTTAGACTTGTTCGTGTACTTCTTCACCGTCAAATGTGAAGCCGGACATAGTAGGGAAGAGCTTAGGAACTGCGGCACCATAAGCTTCAAGATCCGACCTGGCCGGCGGTTCCCCGACATCGTCGGCCACGAATCCTACAAAAACTGGCAGCAGGCGTACTTCTATGGCCCCGACATTCCTTTGGCGGGCCGAGAAGTAACATAGCCGGACTTCGCGGATGGAGCCGCCGCTGAAGTTTCCACATGGAGATCCCATGCCTCTCTTCCCTCCGACCTCGACGCTTCTAGCGCAATAAGGCGGATCGAATGGTTCGTAGAGACGGGTTTCACCGGCTTGGACCTGGCCATGTGCTGGTTCATCAGGCGAATCCAGCCTCTGCAGCACCGCGCAGAATTCATGCACGAGTATACCAGTGATCGAAGGGATACACTCCGGATCTCCGTGGATAACTTCTCGAGCGACTCCGTCAAGCTCCGCCTGAAGGACATCGTCAAGGTGAAGGATAAGAAGCGTGGCTTCACCATCACCTATGACATGTTCGTAGACGGCAAGTGCCCAAAGGTAGATATGTATTTTCCATGTACGACATATACTCCAGTTTCTCCGTCTTGCCATCACCATCCCATCTAACACGGTGATTTCGTACTTAACAGCTTAGCGATCTAGATGAGGACAACCTGGCTACCCAAATCTACGATCCAAAGATGAAGGAAGTCGCGGTCGTGTCCGACGACGATGTCCCGTTGGCGCGAAAGCGGAAGAGCTCCACCTCTGACCCTGCCGACAGAGGCAAGAAAAAGAAGACGGAGGGTGGATCCTCCACGAAGACTACCGCCGCCCTGGAGGCGGAAAAGAAAAGATTCACCAGGATTTTTGCCAAAGCACCCCCATTAGTGTGAGCTTCTCATTCTCTGACATTGTATTATTTATCTGTCTTGTTCCTGTACTTATGCACTTTGCACGTTTCAGGAAGAAAGCCACAACCAGCCTCAAGAATACCTCCAAGACTTTGGGGGCTTCTAGAAATATCAAAGATATGCTGCATCGCGACTCCTCCCCCGCCATCGCCCCTGCTACTCCTGCCGTCAAGCCTTCCTCTGCCCCGAAAATCTCTCAAGCCCAGGAGGCACCAGGCCCTTCCGCCATGGAAGTGGATTCTGGCGCTTCTACTGAACTCGCTGTTGTCGGCGAGCAGGCAACGCAGGAGAGCGTTACTCTACAAATGGATGAAGCTCCGGCTAAGGATGCCATCGGTAGCGGCAAGGCGGCAGTGGGAGCTGGTACCTCTGCCGAAGGCGGCGCCCCTACTCCCTAGAAACCCTTCGAGTTCCCGAAGATAGTTTACCCGGCACTCCTGCCGAGTAACACAACTATGGTTCCTGGAGGAGTGCCGTCATCCCCGACGTGCGGTATTGAGGAGCTGCTCCGGCAAGCAGATATCTTGCGGGGAAATAGCATTTCCTTTGGCAAGCTGCTGGCCGAGAGTGCTACAAACCTCAAAATTATTGCACTTGTAAGTTTTATTTTGCCTTTTGCATTTCATTATGAGTATCCCACTGTAGCCCCTGAGGATGTAGACGGAAAACCATAGGTTTTGCATCTATATGCTCTAAGAGTGACTAAGTTAGAAAAGAGCTCTCACTGTAGCCCGCAAGCATTTAGATAGAAGAAATTATTCCGACTAGATGCTTTAAGAGTAGCCTACGCAGTGTTTATAATTTTCAATACTGTAGCCCCCAAGCCTCTAGTTGTAACTGAATCAGCTCCAACTAGATGCTTAAAGAAAAGCTAAGCATTTTCCGAGTTAAAACTTTATACTGTAGCCCCCAAGCTTCTACTCGAGAACTGAAGTAGTTCCGACTAGATGCTTAAAGAAAAGCTAAGCATATTGCTAAGTTGAAAAACTTTCGCTGTAGCCCCCGAGCGCCTAGATGGAAAGTTTCCGACTAGGTCCTACAAGCAGACTAAACAACAGTTTTTACTTTTTCCTTTGTTTCAGAGAACGAGAATGCTCGGTGGGGCATGGCCAACGACAAGTACCAGAAGATGCGCGCAGATCTTGAAGCCGAAAAGGGTAAAACTGCCATCTTGAAGGAACAGATCATCAAAAACAAGAGTCTATTTTCTTTTTTGCGCATTCCGTCTTGGTTTTATGCCTTCCTTCTTCGAGTACTCACTGTGTGTTTTGTTTTCTCCGACTTGCAGAGCATGTCGCCAAGGCCAAGGATACTGTCGAGCAGTCCAAGAACATTCAACAGCTGGACAGTGAGAACAAAATCCTTAAGAAGGAGAGGGAAGAAATGCTGAAGATGCACGAGGATTCCATGAAAGCCATGCAAGATTCCGCCTCTGCGGAGATCAATCGCTTGAAGGAGGAGCTTGCGATCTTAAAAGATCAGAAGCAAGCTGCTGATGAGAAAAACCATCACCACAGCGAGGCGTTTAAGCTCCTCCAACAAGAGAAGGAATCCTTGGCGGACACCGTCTGGCAGGCTAAGGCCAGCATCTTCAGTAAGTGTCATCCGCCTTGTATTTCTGTAGTCTGGACACGTAGAGTTTACTGAACTCATGCGCTCCTTGTCGGAATTTTTAGCGCCTATGGGTTTAACCCGCTCGCCTCCTTCGGACAAGGAATGCATGGTTCTTGCCGGCAACTTCATCAACACTGCCATCACCCAAGCCAAGGAGATTGCTAAGCCCCTCCAGATATATATCAGGGCATCGGACTCCGTGACGAAGTACTCGGAGATTCTGCGCCGAGCCCCCGAGCGTGTTACAAGCTGGAAGGCTTCATGTGCATGGGCTGGCGCGAGGATGGTGCTTTCGATGGTGAAGGCACACTACGAAGATGCCGACATCGATACGGTGACCTCTGGCATCCCCGACGTTGATGATGACGGCAAAGAAATTGATCACGAAGCCATCCTATCATCACTCGCGGATTATGACACCAGAGTCGCCGAGTTGGTGGACATCAACGTCTTCGTGCCCATGAACACCATCGACATCGTCAACCAAGATTCCTCCGAGTCTCATCATAGCGCTGATGTTGAGGGTGATTCTCCGACTGGGGACGATGCTGCTTCCAAATCTCCTGCGCCCAAAGAGTGAAAAACACTATGTAATATTTGTTTTGCCTTTGGTATATGCGCGTAAAAAACTTGATGGTGTAACTTAAGGCGGAAAACAATGGTTGTTATGTCCTGCTACTTAAGAATTTAGTTCCCATCATGTATATATTTTTTAAGCAAGTGCTGGCTTATCCATTACTTTGGTTCTTATGCTTGACTTTTCGTGAGTCGGAACCATGCGCTTAGGTGATGATGCCCAATGGCACTGTCAATAACCTGAGCACAAAATCGCCGACAATAAGTGCCAAAAGTCACTACTCCAGAATCCACATAAAAATGACAAAGAACGTGTAGACCAGAAAACTTAAGCTAACGCCCGTAGGCGGAATTTTCACAAGTGCAAACGCAAAACTTGTGCATAAAGGTTTTATATGATCCAAAAATGAACACTAAAGGAGGTAAAAGACTCAGAAATATGAGTGAACCAGAGAGCTTTATTTCGTTGATCATATAAGAGATACACAATTAGATAAAAATGCTAAGTGTAAAAAGGACGTAGCTGTGCTATGTTCCATGGCCGATCAAGCTCCGGGTAGTCATCATCCGGGTCACGTCGCTTACGCTTATGATCCTCGTTGGGTCTATCCTTTAGTTCACGATTGTCAACAAGTTAGTAAGACCCATTGAGCAGCGCCTTGCTTATGATGAACGGTGCTTCCCATGGCGGGGATAATTTGTGTGACTTTTTCTGCTTAAGTCGGAGCACCAAATCCCCCTCTTTAAACGAGCGATGCCAAACATGGCGACTATGGTAGCTGCGTAGCTTCTGCTGGTAGATGGCGGATCTTTGGCATGCCAAAACGCGCTCCTCCTCGAGAAGGTCCACATCTAGGCGTTTGGATTCTTTAGTGTCATCCTCGTCGTAGGCGGCAACTCTTGGTGCATCGTGGAGGATGTCGGAAGGCAGGATAGCTTCTGCTCCATATACCATGAAGTAAGGAGTGTAGCCGGTAGATCTGTTGGCTGTAGTTCGTAAACTTCACAGTAAAGATGGCAATTCTTCCGCCCAGGCTCCAGCTGCTCTATGTAGAGGTGCCTCAAGACGTGGCTTGATTCCCTGCAGAATTAATCCATTGTCTCGCTCAACCTGACCATTGGATTGTGGGTGTGCCACAGATGCAAGGTCAAGTCGGATGCCTTTCTCCCAGCAATATGCCTCCACTTCTCCGAGTGATAAATTGCTGCCATTGTCGGTGATGATGCTATGTGGGAGACCAAATCTCACCACTAGGTCCCAGACAAACCTGAGGGCAGTTGCCCCATCAAGCTTTCTAATGGGTTTAGCTTCTATCCATTTGGTGAATTTATCAACTGCTACAAGCAGATGTGTAAACCCACAAGGTGCCGTTTGTAACGGTCCCACCATGTCTAGCCCCTAGACCGCAAACGGCCAAGTTATTGGTATTGTTCGCAGTTCTTCAGCAGGAACATGTGGTTGTCGGGCATAATACTGGCATCCCATGCATGTCTCCACCAGCTTGTCGGCGTCCGCCTTCGCGGTCAGCCAGTAGAATCCTTGCCGGAAGGCTTTCGCGACCAATGATCGAGGAGCGGCGTGATGCCCGCAATCTCCGAGATGGATTTCGCGTAGGATTTCCATACCTTCCAGCTGGGAAACACACTTTAGGTATACACAAGTAGTGATCCTTTTGTAGAGTTGCCCATTGGTTATGGTATAACCCTTTGCTCGTCGTACTATTTGCCGTCTTTCGACTTCGTCGTCGGGCAAAGTTCCGTGTTCGAGGTATTCCATGAACGGTTTTGTCCAAGCCGGAGGGACCTTAGTCACCATGTTGACGAAAGAGTCAGCTCTATCCGGATTGTCGATGTCGGCTCCCTTCACGGATGGTGTGCGTAGGTGCTCGAGGAAAACTCCTGGCGGCAACCAAGTCGGAATCTCCACAGCAAACTATGCGCTTGATTCCAATATCCTTGGCTACACGTAGTCCGTGAATGAGTGCTTCATACTCCGCCATGTTGTTTGTAGCCACGAAGTGGATTTGCAGAACGTAGTGGAGCTTGTCTCCTATTGGTGACTGTAGCAATACACCAACCCCCGAGCCGTTGAGCAGCTTTGATCCGCCAAAGTGCATCACCCAGTACTCTGGTTCTGGCAACGGAGTAGCGTCTGGCATCTCCGTCCAATCTGCAACAAAATCCGCCAAGGCTTGTGATTTGATAGCGTCGCATCTCTTGTAGGTGATCTCGAAGGCGGCAAGTTCAATGCCCCACTTCACGACCCTTCCCGTAGCGTCGCTGTTGTTGATGATGTCCGACATTGGAGTCTTGCTCACCACTGTCATTGGGTGCTCCTGAAAGTAATGCCTCAGCTTCCGAGAAGCAAGGAATACTCCATAAGCTATCTTTTGGTAGTGCGGGTAACGCTTCTTGGACTCCGTCAAGACCTCGCTCACATTGTAAACTGGTCGTTGAACTCCGTGCTCATAGCCTGGTTCCTTCCGCTCTACCACGACGACGATGCTGATAACCTTGTTGGTTGCCGCCATGTAAATTAATAGGGGCTTTCTAGGTTTAGGTGCTGCAAGGATGGGCGCTGAGGAAAGAATATCCTTGTGCTGCTTCAATGCTGCATGTGCTTCGTCTGTCCATGTGAATTTGTCCGCCTTCTTCAGCAACTTGTACAGCGGCAGAGCCTTCTCTCCAAGTCGGCTGACAAACCGACTAACTGCTGCAACACAACCTGTTAGTCGTTGAATGTCCTTTAGGCATGTCAGACGGTTTATGTTCAAGATGGCCTTAATTTTCTCCGGGTTGACCTCGATTCCACGCTGGGAAACGATGAAGCCCAACAATTTGCCGGCTGGGACCCCGAAGACACACTTCTTAGGGTTAAGCATCATGTTGTATTTCCGGAGATTATCAAAGGTTTCTTTTAAGTCGGAGATTAAGTCGTTTGACTTTTTGGACATCATCGCGATATCGTCCACATATGCGTGAATGTTCCGACTGATTTGGTCGTGAAGGCAACGTTGCATTGTCCGCTGGTAGGTAGTACCTGCGTTTTTTAGCCCAAAGGGCATCGTGACATAGCAAAACATGACGTATGGGGTAGTGCATGAAGTGGCCAATTGGTCCGACTTCCTCATCTTGATCTGGTGGTATCCTGAGTATGCATCGAGAAAACACAAAAATTCCGAGCCAGCCATCGAGTCAATGACTTGGTCAATGCGAGGCAAAGCAAACGGATCTTTGGGACATGCTTTGTTCAAGCCGGTGTAATAAACGCACATTCTTAATTCATTGGTTCCCTTATTGGGGACAAGTACAGGATTGGCCACCCATTGGGTGTGAAGGAATTCTCGGATAAATCTAGCCTTAAGTAACCTAGCTATCTCTTTGCCAATGGCGCGTCTTTTCTCATCTCCAAAGCTTCGTAGAGGTTGTTTCACTGGTTTGGATTTTGGATCAATGTTTAAGATGTTCTCGTCAAGTTCCCTAGGTACACCTTTCATGTCGGCAGGTTGCCAGGCAAAGATGTCCCTGTTCTCATGAAGGAACTCGACGAGCACGCTTTCCTATTTGGGATCCAGGTTCGCCTACCACAAGTTCCATAGGCTTGGTTTCGATGCCGGCCTTGAACGCAGGAGCGGAGTCCGAGATTTGTTTCTTCGACGCGGGCATCTCTGAGTCATCGACCTTGCGCTGGATCTCTTTGAATTCTTCGCTGTAGAGGACCGCTTCTGCAATGGCTGCTTCGTTGATCTCGCAGTCCCTTGCCTTGGTAAAGCTTCCGGATACGATGATGATGCCGTTTGGTCCGGGTATCTTGAGTTTGTTGTAGACGAAGAATGGCTTGGCCATGAACGTGTGGAATATGTCGCGGCCGAATATGACGTGGTACACGCTCTTGAAGGGGACCACCTCGAAGGTCATGCACTCCTGGCGATAGTTATTAACATCGCCGAAGGCTACCTGAAGTGTAATGCAACCAAGGGACCTAGCCTCCCGACCAGGAACTACGCCATGGAAGACGGTGTTGGTCCTCCTTAGGTTTTCCTCCGTCAAGTTCATCTTTTGCAGTGTATCCAGGTACATGATGTTGATGCTGCTTCCACTGTCCACCATACACTTGGTGAACTCCACGCCATCAATCAAGGGGTTGATGACCATGGCGTATTGGTTCTCCGTGGGTATAAGGTCTAGGTGGTCCGTCCTGTCCCAAGTTATTGGAACCTCCGACCAGCACAGGTACTGAGGGACTGGGGGGAGAGTAGCCATCAGGATCCTCAGAGAGGTCTTCTGTTGTCGGACTGTGGGGGTGCCAAGGAAAGTGTGGTAGACTGGGGCCTTCTTCGCGAAGGGGTTCTTGCCCTTGTCGTCGCTCTTGGAGGCGTGCTTAGGGTCAATGTCTTCGTCCATGTCACTTGAATCCTTGGACTCCTCCTTCTTCTTCCCCTTGCCCTTGCGGCGCGGTCTGTTCTTCCGACTTCGCTTGTAGCCGGACTCCGGGTCTTCCTTGAGGTCGTTGACGAACTTGCAGTGCGATTGGTATGGGTGTCTTTGCCGTTGACGTCGAGGTGTACGAGGCATGGCATATCACGGTACTCCTCGTAGGTTTGGGGATCGCGAAGCGGCGCCGAGGTGGTTTCACTTCCTCGTTGCTGCCCACGACCGGCTCCCCTTCCTCGGCCACGTTGTCCGCTCTCTCCTCGTCCTGCAAAAGTCATAGCGACCATGTTGGTAGATTGCTTTTCTTCTGGAGCGGTTTTCCGCTTTGTACTGCTGTTTCTCCGAGCTTGGGTTGGAATAGCCGTTGCCGGCAAGGAGCCACGAGCATCATCGTCGGCAGCTGCGAACTCACTAGCCAACTGAATAATCTGGTTCAAGTCGAGCTGGTGATTGTCCTGTAAGCGCTTCAGCTTATGTCGGAGCAACGTGCCCCTTTCCAACCCATCGATGAAGGCGGCCATGGCGGTTTGAGCGTGCACTCCTGCGCAGGAGTTCTTCATGTCTAGCCAGCGGGAGAGGTAGGCGCGAGATGTCTCGTCTTTCTCTTGCACGCACCGCTGTAGATCGCCCACAGTGCAGGGACGCTTGTATGTACCCTCAAAGTTCTTGGTGAATGCTTCTTGAATGTCCAACCAGTTGTAGATAGATTTCTCCGGCAAGTCGTCGATCCATTGACGGGCCGTGCCCGCCAACATTAATGGGAGGTACTTGACGACGACGTTGGGGTTGCCTCCGGCAATCTCCACGGCGTTGCCGTAGTCCTGCAACCATGTGGCTGGCTTGGCGGTGCCGTCATAGGGCTTGATGGTCTTGTCAATCCGGAAGCCTTTGGGGTAAGTTGCAGACCATATTGCAGGTCCAAAGCAACGTGGTCCCAGGTATGGTCCTTCCTAGGCCTCGTGGATCTTATCGATCCGCGAACGTGCATCGTATGACTCCGGGTTCTTCTTCTTCTTCTCAACAGGGGATGGGCTGCGTGAATGACGCAGGCCTCCTCCGCCATGGTGACTGCTTGGTGGTGACGGAGGCAGAGGCGACGGTGGGTTAGCCTTCTTGCTGTTACCCTCCTGCGACGCTTCACACCTGTCACGATTGCTTGTCGGACGCGGAGGGTCATGGCGCGACCTGCTCTTATGTCCTTCGTTGTGCTTTCTGTCATGACGGGTCTGCTCCGCGTTGTCGCGGATGACGATGCCACACTTCTTTGGTGGGGGAATATCCATACGATGGTGAGCTTTGTAATCTTCGCGGTGTCGGGGGGACCGGGGCGGTGGCGATGGGCGACGAGGTCAGGCCTTTTCTCCGTGGTCAGAGGATATTGGGATAGCATCCTTCCTGTTGCGTGCATCCCTCCGTCTTCGTTCTGAGGAACCCGTCTAGGACCCGACATCAAGAGGAGATCTGTCCCTTGGCGGCTTGTACTGGCTAGACTGGCAGAGCGCTGGGTTAGTCTCAAGCCTCTGAGAGGTGGCCTTTTCCTGCTGCTTCACCGCCTTGGCCACTAGGTCATAGACCTGTTCCACTGCCTCAGGCGATTTATCCTGTTCCAGAAGGGTATTGGCGACGGCGAGGTTAAGGAGGGGGGTGGGCATCACCTGCTTGCCTTCACTGTCAATATATGGCTTGGCTTGTGCTGGCTTCGAGGGAGCCCATCCTAGGTTGCGCCGTACACCAGGATCGTTGATGACGCGAGCCGGAGCTTTCTTAGCCTTCTGCTGCTGTAGCAGAGTCTTGTACTCGTCCTCCATTGCTATAGCTTTCTCTATGGACTTCTGCGCGTTAACCAGATCTCGATCTAGCTTAGAGCCTTGCTCCGCGATGGCTTGCGCTTCTTCCAGCAGCTGCTGGCGTTTCTCATCAAGCTGGGTCACGTTCCGGATATGAGCAATGGTCAGTGGCTCGACAAGGAGATTGCCGTACATCACTCTATCGGCTGGAGTAACCTGGGCTGTAGAAGACGTAGATGTTGGAGGCGGCAAGTTTGCGGTGTTGTTGTTACTTGGGCCGGTGCCGAGTTCCTGCGGCTGCTGCACTAGGTTGGGCGGAGGAGGCATGTCTTTTGGGCGATCATCGTCAGCAGCAATAAGTGGCCCTTCCCCTTTTCTAGTGCCGTAGGCGGAGCTCGTCCGGGTTGATCTTCATCCATCACCGTCCCAATGGTGATGAACACCCCTCGGGACGCGACAACATTGTTGGCATGTTCGTCACGCGAGTACTCCTCCTCCATCTCCTGCATAGCGGAGTCTAGCTCTTCTGGGCTGAAGTCTATTTCCTCTGAATCTGCACTGAAGTTGGCATAAAGCGCGTCAATGACAGAGTCGGAGGGCGCCAGGACTTCCTTGATGACGGGCGGTGGAGGTGCAATGGGCTCGACGATGACTGGAGGCGGTGGCGCTGCTATGACGATGGCGGCAGGAGGTGGTGGTGGCTGAATCGGAGGGGCTCCGTCAATGAGCGCGAGCGCTGTTTGAGCTACCGCTTCGGCCTCCGCATAGTTGTTGACGGTGCTCACCATCTCTTCGAGGGTGAGGCGTCCTGTTGCCTGCTGCCATCTTAAAGAATGTTGGAGAAGCGTGCCACGGTCCAGTCCTTCCACGAAGTGATACATAGCGTTATCATCGGGGTAGTGGGCTAGGTCAGCTCGTATGCGGAGCCACCTAGCCAGGTAATCTCGGGGGTTTTCGCCCTCTTTCTGAATGGAGCGCGCCAGATCGAAGATGGTAACCATGCCGACGAACTTGGATCTCTACTATCCAGACGCACGGACTAAGCCGGCGGATTTGCAGTGATCTTCCACCTTTATATCCTGCACAAGGGCGGTTTGGGTGGGCCTGGAATTTTTCCGATCTTTGCTGGCAAGCTCCGAAGAGAGATCCGACATCGATCCTTCCGCGAACGAATCCTGCCCGTAGGCGGTCCGTGCGGGTCTTGAATTTTTCCGATCTTTGCCGGCAAGCTCCGAAGGGAGATCCGACATCGATCCTTCCGCGAAAGTATCCTGCCCGTAGGTGGTCCCTGCGGGTCTTGATGCTCCTCCGACTCCCAGGGAACTAGTGATCGAGTCGGTTTCGCCGATGAAGAGGTGGATGTCTCCGATAGGAACGATCGAACACCGCATAGGGTTCGTCTTCGCAGGGATCCAGAACTCGTCGGGAGGGATGATCGGAACGTTGACGAAGAAGAGAACTCGACCGATGGCTACGGTTTCGCTGATTCCCGCGAAGATCTTGGTCCTCGCCCGCTGAAGAGCCTGAAGCGCCTCTCGCCCCATGGTGGGCGCCAACTGTCATGGTATTGCCGACAAGTACGCCATGGAGGGTTCCTCACAGTGCGTGTTTAGAGACGTGGGGTAAGGCGGACGGTTGACGGGTACGAGGTAACACAGCTTACCCAGGTTCAGATCCCACAACGGCGGTGGAATCCTACTCCTGCTATAAATCACTATAAGGGCAATACGCCGAGTTACAAAGATAGGTTCGCTGTGTGAGGTTGTCTGAGTCGATGCTATGATCGTCTGAAGTTGTGCCCAAAAGGCTCCCATAGGCCCGACTTATATAGTCGCTAGGTCCTAGGGTTACAGGGAAAAGTCCTAGCCGGACAGGTTACAGAGTCCTACACCGTCTATTACTAGTCTTGTGTATCTTACACTCCAAGGCTCCAGGTACGCTGGTGACTCCACCGTAGCCTTCCTTTATCCGGCATGGGCCTCCCTTCTGGATCCACCTAACTGGGCCGCCCAGCAGGCCATAGTCCATGCTACCGACTATGGGCCACCCGGGTTAGTCGGATAAGAGACATGCTATAAGGATACCCATATAGCATATCCCCAACACCGCGTGAAGCTCATGCACGATTATACCAGCGTTAGAAGGGATAGTCTCCGCATCTCCGTGGAAAACTTCTCGAGCGACTCCGTCAAGCTCCGCCTTAATGACATCGTCAAGGTGAAGGATAAGAAGTGTGGCTTCACCATCACCTAGGACATGTTCGTAGACGGCAAGTGCCCAAAGGTAGGTATTTATTTTCCGTGTACAACATATACTCCAGTTCTTCTGTCTTGCAAATGTCATCTCATCTAACACGGTGACGTCTCATTTAACAGCTTAGCGATCTAGAGGAGGGCAACCTGGCTGCCCAAATCTATGATCCAAAGATGAAGGAAGTCACGGTCGTGTCCGACGACGAGGTTCCGTTGGCACGGAAGCGGAAGAGCTCCACCTCTGACGCTGCCGACGGAGGCAAGAAGAATAAGACGGAGGGTGGAGCCTCCAAGAAGACTACCGTCGCCCTGGAGGCGGAAAAGAGAAAAGTTACTAGGATCCCCTTTGCCAAAGCACCCCCACTTGTGTAAGCTTCTCATTCTCCGACATTGTCTATTTATCTGTCTTGCTCCTGTACTTATGCATTTCACACGTTTCAGGAAGAAATCCATGACCAGCCTCAAGAAGACCTCCAAAACATCGGGGGCTTCTCGAAATATCAAGTACATGCTGCATCACGACACCTCCCTCGCCATCGCCCCTGCTACTCCTGCCGTCAAGCCCACATCTGCCCCGACAAGCTCACAAGCTAAGGAGGCATCAGTCCCTTCTGCCATGGAAGTGGATTCAGGCGCCTCTAACGAACTCGTTGTTGTCGGCGAGCAGGAAACACAGGAGAGCACCGCTCAACAAATGGCTGAAGCTCCGGCTAAGGATGCCATCGGTGGCGACAAGGCGGTGGTGGAAGCTGGTACTTATGCCGTTGGCGGCGCCCCCGTACCCAAGAAAACCATAGCCTATCCGAAGATAGTCTATCCGGTGCTTACACCGGGTAGCACTGCCTTGGTTCCTGGTGCGGCGCCGACATCTCCAACGTGCGGTCTAGAGGAGCTCCGCCGGCAAGCAGAAATCTTGCAAGGAAATAGCGAATCCTTTGCCAAGCTGCTGGCCGAGAGTGTTATGAACCTCAAGATCATCGCACTTGTAAGTTTTCTTTGCCTTTTTCTTTTCATATGAGTATCCCACTGTAGCCCCCGAGGATGTAGACGGAAAACCATAGGTTTTGCATCTATATGCTCTAAGAGTGACTAAGTTAGAAAACCTCTCACTGTAGCGCCCAAGCATTTAGATGGAATGAATTATTCCGACTAGATGCTTTAAGAGTAGCATACGTAGTGTTTATAAATTTCCATATTGTAGCCCCCAAGCCTCTAGTTGCAACTGAATTAGTTTCGACTAGATGCTTAAAGAAAAGCTAAGCAGATATCCGAGTAAAAAACTTTATACTGTAGCCCCCAAGCTTCTAATCGAGAACTGAATTACTTCCGACTAGATTCTTAAAGAAAATCTAAGCATATTGCTAAGTTAGAAACTCTCGCTGTAGCCCCCGAGCGTCTAGGTGAAAAATTTCCGACTAGATGTTCCAGGCAGACTAAACAACGGTTAACTTTGTCCTTTTTTCCATAGAACGAGAATGCTTGTAGGGGCATGGCAAATGACCAGTACCAGAAGATGCGCGCTGATCTTGAAGCCGAAAAGGGTAAAACTGCCTTCTTGAAGGAACAGATCACTAAGAGAAAGCGTCTGTTTTCTTTTTCGCATTCCGACTTGGTTTTGTGCCCATATTCTCCGAGTACTTACTATGTACTTTGCTTTCTCTGACTTGCAGAAACCATCGCCAAGGCTAAGAATATTGTCGAGTAATCCAAGCATATTCAAGAGCTGGATAGCGAGAACAAAATTCTTAAGGAGGAGAGGAAAGACATGCTGAAAATGTATGAGGATTCAATGAAGGCCCTGCAGGACTCCGCCTCCGCGGAAATCACTCGCTTGAAGGAGGAGATTGCGATCTTAAAAGATCAAAAGCAAGCTGCCGATGAGAAAAATCATCGCCATAGCGAGGCGTATAATCTCCTCCAACAAGAGAATGAATCCTTGGAGGACACCGTCTGGCAAGCTAAGGCCAGCATCTTCAGTAAGTTTTCTCCATCTTGGATTTCTGTAGTCTGGATACTTTGAATTGTTGAACTCATGCGCTCCTTGTTGGAATTTGTAGCTCCTATGGGTTTAACCCGATCGCCTCCTTCAGACAAGGAATGCATGGTTCTTGCCGGCAACTTCATCAACACCGCCATCACGCAAGCCAAGGAGATTGCCAAGCCTCTCCAGATAAACATCAAGGCATTGGACTCCGTGGCGAAGTACTCTGAGATTTTGCGCCGAGCCCCCGAGCGTATCACAAGCTAGAAAGCTTCATGTGCACGGGTTGGCGCAAGGATGGCGCTGTCAATGGTGAAGGCACACTATGAATATGCCGACATCGACACAGTGACCTCTGGCATTCCCGACGCAGATGATGATGGCAAAGAGATTAATCACGAAGCCATCCTGTCATCGCTCGCGGGATATGACACCAGAGTTGCCGACTTGGTCGATATCAACGTCTTTGTGTCGATGAACACCATCGATGGCGGCAACCAAAGCTCCTCCGAGTCTCTTCACACCGCCAACTTCGAGGGTGGCTCTCCTGCTGGTGATGACGCTACTTCTAAGTCTCCTGCGCCAAAGGAATGAAGAAAAACTTTGTATTATTTGTTTCACCTTTGGTGCATGTGCGGAAAAAACTTATTGATGTAACTTAAGGCGGAAAACAATGATTGTTATTTCCTACTACTTAAGAACTAGTTTCCAGCATGTATATATTTTTTAAGCAAGTGTTGGCTTATCCATTACTTTGGTTTTTATGCTTGACCTTTCGTGAGACGAAAGACTCGTTGTCAGACCATGCGCTCAGGTGATGATGCCCAATGGCACCGTCAATAACCTGAGCACAAAATCGCCAACAATAAGTGCCAAAAGTCACTACTCCAGAATCCACATAAAAATGACAAAGAACGTATAGACCAGAAAACTTAAGCTAACGCCCGTAGGAGGAATTTTCACAAGTGAAAATGCAAGGCTTGTGCATAAAGGTTTTACATGATCCAAAAATGAACACTAAAGGAGGTAAAAGGCTCCGAAATTTGAGTGAACCAGATAACTTTATTTCATTGATCATATAAGAGGTACACAATTAGATAAAAAATGCTAAGTGTAAAAAGGACGTAGCTGTGCTATGTTCCATGGCCGATCAAGCTCCGGGTAGTCATCATCCGGGTCACGTCGCTTACGCTTATGATCATCGTTGGGTCTATCCTTCAGTTCACGATTGTCAACAAGGTAGTAAGACCCATTGAGTAGCGCCTTGCTTATGATGAACGGTCCTTCCCATGGCGGGGATAATTTGTGTGACTTCTTCTGCTTAAGTCGGAGCACCAAATCCCCCTCTTTAAACGAGCGATGCCGGACGCGGCGACTATGGTAGCTGTGTAGCTTCTGCTGGTAGATGGCGGATCTTTGGCATGCCAAAACGCGCTCCTCCTCGAGAAGGTCCACATCTAGGCGTTTGGATTCTTCAGCGTCATCTTCGTCGTAGGCGGCAACTCTTGGTGCATCGTGAAGGATGTAGGAAGGCAGGATGGCTTCTGCTCCATATACCATGAAATAAGGGGTGTAGCTGGTTGATCTGTTGGGTGTAGTTCATAAACTCCACAGCACAGAAGGCAATTCTTCTGCCCAGGCTCCAGCTGCTCTATGTAGCGGTGCCTCAAGGCGTGGCTTGATTCCCTGCAGAATTAATCCATTGGCTCGCTCAACCTGACCATTGGATTGTGGGTGTGCCACAGATGCAAGGTCAAGTCAGATACCTTTCTCCCAGCAATAAGCCTCCACTTCTCCGAGTGACAAATTACTATCGTTGTCGGTGATAATGCTGTGTGGGAGACCAAATCTCACCACTAGATCCCGGACAAATCTAAGGGCAGTTGCCCCATCAAGCTTTCTAATGGGTTTAGCTTCTATCCATCTAGTGAATTTATCAACTGCTACGAGCAGATGCATAAACCCACAAAGTGTCGTCTGTAACGGTCCCACCATGTCCAACCCCCAGACTGCAAACGGCCAAGTTATTGGTATTGTTCGCAGTTCTTCAGCAGGAACATGTGGTTGTCGGGCATAATACTGGCATCCCATGCATGTCTCAACCAGCTTGTCGGCGTCCGCCTTCGCGGTTAGCCAGTAGAATCCTTGCCGGAAGGCTTTCGCGACCAACGACCGAGGAGCGACGTGATGCCCGCAATCTCCGAGATGGATTTCCGCAGGATTTCCATACCTTCTAGCTGGGAAACACACTTTAGGTATACACCAGTAGTGCTCCTTTTGTAGAGTTGCCCATTAATTATGGTATAACCCTTTTCTCGTCGTACTATTTGTCGTATTTCAACTTTGTCGTCGGGCAAAGTTCCGTGTTTGAGATATTCCATGAACGGTTTTGTCCAAGACGGAGGGACCTTAGTCACCATGTTGACGAAAGAGTCAGCTCTATCCGGGTTGTCTATGTCAGCTCCCTTCACAGATGGTGTGCGCATGTGCTCTAGGAAAACTCCTGGCGGAATTTACTTGTGCCCTGATCCAAGCTTAGACAGCAGATCAGCCGCCTCGTTTTGCTCCCTAGGTACATACTTAACTTCGTAGCCCAAGAAGCTCTAGGCTATCTCGTCCACTTCGTCTCGATATGCCGCAACCAAGTCGGAATCTCCACAGCAAACTATGCGCTTGATGCCAATATCCTTGGCTACACGTAGTCCATGAATGAGTGCTTCATACTCCGCCATGTTGTTTGTAGCCTCGAAGTGGATCTGCAGAACATAGTGTAGCTTGTCTCCTGTTGGTGACTGTAGCAATACACCAGCCCCGAGCCGTTGAGCAGCTTTGATCCGTCAAAGTGCATCACCCAGTATTCTGGTTCCGTCAACGGAGTAGCATCTGGCATCTCCGTCCAATTTGCAACAAAATCCGCCAAGGCTTGCAATTTGATAGCGTCGCGTCTCTTGTAGGTGATCTCGAAGGCGGCAAGCTCAATGCCCCACTTCGCGACCCTTCCTGTAGCGTCGCTGTTGTTGATAATGTCGGATAGTGGAGTCTTGCTCACGACTGTGATTGGGTGATCCTGAAAGTAACGCCTCAGCTTCCGTGAAGCAAGGAATACTCCATAATCTATCTTTTGGTAGTGTGGGTAACGTTGTTTGGACTCCGTCAAGACCTCGCTCACATAGTAAACTGGTCGTTGAACTCCGTGCTCATAGCCTGGTTCCTTCCGCTCTACCACGACGAAGATGCTGATTACCCGGTTGGTTGCCGCCATGTAGATTATCAGGGGCTCTCCAGGTTCAGGAGGATGGGTGCTGAGGAAAGAATCTCCTTGAGTGTAGAGGGAGTGTCCCAACCTTTACACAATGTAAGGTGGTGTCCCCTGTGTTTACAATGCTAGTCCCTGGATCAATAGCTAGCATCCACAGTTAAGATGTAATATCAAGAAACAAAGGTCATAATGCAACTTTATAACCAGGAATAACATAATTTTATTACATCTTACATAGCTCATTTGGCTATTACATTACATTGCAGCGGAATAACTATAAGCATGGGTCTTTCATCTTCAAAGTTCCATAGGCAGATGTTGGTTGTAGACTTTGTAATCCTAATCGATCAATCTTCACTAAAATCAATCAAACCTGCAACATACAAGTTACAGCCACAAAGGTCAATACATTTGAATTGTATTGGCAAGTGATACTATGGTAGTATAGTGGAGTCTATCATCTATATGCATTTGGCTAAGTAGAGTTGAGGCTTGCATTGCTCAAAATAGATTTTCCTTATCATTTTTGAAAATACTAAGTTTTTGTTTTGACAAAATCTTTTCCAAGGCTTCTCTCAATCAAAGATTGAAGATTTCAAATAACCCTTGTTCAAACCACAAGTTTTAACTTAGAAATTTGAATGATGAGATTCTTGATTGCTTCCATGTCTTGATGCTCAAATTCTCCTTTACCAGGGACATGGCTAAGTACTTAGATTTTACACTCTGCAGAGGTGGTGCACTTTCCCCACAAGACTTGGTTTCCCAAGACAAGATCTTTCAGAAGCCATCCCTTAGACCAAAATGGACGCGTTCCAACCTATCAAACACTACCACCAACTGTCCATATGGCTAAGTTCTTGCAACCTATATGATCATGGCAGAGCCCATATTGCCAAGTGGTTGCACTTGAAGCTTCTCAACATTTGACATCTCAAATCTCTTTATTCCTGGGTGGCCATCCACAAGTGAGATACACAAGGTAAACCATAAACATGGGCCTTGTGAACCACTCAACCAAAAACCACCAAGCAATTACCATTCCACCTAGGTGATTCATTAACTTAGTTGTTTTATTAAACAAAACACAAGTCCTCAGACTTAGGGATTTTTCCATAGTGTGAATATATATTCCACCCATGTTTTCTATTAGCTAGGCTAAGCTTGATAGTAATAGGAATCTTAACTTAGGAAGATTTCCACTAAGGTTTCATCTACTAGGTTTTACTATAGCAAAGTTTATACTTAGCAAAATCCATGCAAGTTTTACTTAGAGAAAATCACTAATGCATAGTGAAAGTAATGGGACAAAAAGTATGAAGCATCACTTGCCTTTTTGGTAGAGTATAGGTTCACTCCTTGTCCTTGCAACAATCACACTCTTCAAGTCACTAAAAATCAATCAAGCAAGGCACAAACTCAATCTACCAATCAAGCAAAACAACACATAAAATGACAAAGTCAAAGTAATGCATGCAAGCATGTCAATCTTTGTTTTGTTTTGAAAAGTGTTTCCTAATGGGTCATAAACTTTTTGAAAACACCTAATGTCATATTGTAAAGTGGCCAAGTCATTTGCAAAAGGTTTCACTACAAAAACCATTTTCAAAACAAAGTATCATTTTATGTGGTGTAGAAATATTTTTACCAAGGCATTAATCTCCAAGGTTCACCAAATATGTTTTCAAACCATAAAACTTGTTGTTTAGGGTCAGAGAGTTTAAAACAAAACATTTTCCAAAGGTTTTCTTCCAAAATCATTTTTAATAAATAAACCACATTTCTATTTGACTAGAAATGGTTTTAAATCAAAGAATCATTATTTTATTTCACCAAATACATTTTTGAGTCCAAAAGTGTTTCCTAGGGTCAGTAGGTTCAAAGCAATCCAATTGCAAAAGATTTTAACCCCAAATTCATTTTTAAACAATTTTTACATCCTTAACAAGCATACAAAAGTTTCTGCAAAAACATCCACTCTAACAGATACTATTTGCTAAACCAAGGGCATGGTTGGCTAGGGTTTGTTCTACTGATTCCAATGATACCAAATTTGCAATTTTTGGACGTGTGGTTAAAAAGTTACAGTGGTTTCAAAATGGCACTTAAATCTGATTTCAAAATCTGTTTTAAACAGAAACTGTCCACGCGTCGCGCCGTGATTGGTCAGTACCGGTTCGTGTGGATCGCACAGCTGCAGCCGTTGGATCTAAACTGATCGCGTGGCCCAGAACACGTACCCCTTCGCTGTTAAGTAGTTCTATCCTATCCACCAGATCAAGATCGAACGGCTACGGTGTGCTCGACCTTAAACGAGCGGCGCTGCGGCGGCTACTGGCGGCGGAGCGACTAGACGGTGGCGGCGCCGGTGAAATAGGAAGCAAGGGAGGAGGGGAAGGTGCTCACCAGATTCGCAGGGCTGTGGTGATGCTGAAGGTACTGCTGGCTTGACAAGGGGCGCTCAGGGGCAGTCGTAATTCCTCGCCGGAGTTGCTCCTGGCGTCAGGCGGCTCTGGTTGTGCTCGGGGACGGTGCTGTGGTTCACCCCAAGACAAGACGAAGACGCGGTTAGACGCGCATGGTCGAGACGAGTGAGGGAGCATGAACGAGGAGGCGCGGGGCGGTCTGGTTTACCTGGGAGTTGTCGTCGAAGTTGAAGACAGACGGCAGCGCTCAGAGCTCGGTCGGAGTCGACGCTCAGGGACGCCCGCGGTCAAACGAGGGGCATGGACAGATTCGTCAGGAGGTGGGGAAGGTGTGAGCTAGGTCGAGGAGGCACGGGGTGGCAGTACACGGCCGGAATTGGTCGGAGACGGTGGTCGGAGACAGAGCTGCTCGGGGAGAAATTGGGGCGGCCTGGGGGCGTGGTTGGGGGAGGAGACAGAGGGGAAATGGAGAGGAGGCCAGGGCGTTTAAGTGTGTGTGGTCAGGGGGCGTTGATCACGCGGCATTGAAGCGAATTGACGAGGCGAATTCAATCGGCAGTAAACAGCCAGGGCGACGAGGTCGTGTTTGAAGACGATGAATAGGAGGGGGTGGGGTCGGCTGGTCAGCGAGTGAGTGAGAGGGAAGGAGGGTCCACTTGTCATCGTCTGTATGGGTGCGTGACCGAGTGCAAAACGTTTCGCTGAGGGAAAAGAAAGTTGGGCTGGTTGCTGGGCTTATTGGGCTGGCCGGCTGGGCTGGTCTGTCTT
Organism: Avena atlantica; assembly: GCA_910589765.1. Taxonomy (NCBI): domain Eukaryota; kingdom Viridiplantae; phylum Streptophyta; class Magnoliopsida; order Poales; family Poaceae; genus Avena; species Avena atlantica. The sequence continues at coordinate 153,178,815 of OU342739.1, forward strand.
CATTTTTTTTCTTCCTGGATGTTTTTCTTTTTCTAATTCAAATTTCTGTTTTGAATTTCAATCAACTATTCAAACATTCAAACAATTCAAACTATTCACCACACTAGTAAAGAGTTTTTGGTTCTGTTTATCAACATAAACCAATCCCAAAATAAAACAATATTTTTATTCTTTTTAGGATCTATTAAATATAATAGACCATAGTTATTTAATCAAATAGGGTTTGATTTATTTAATAAAATCTCCATTTGAAATCCAAATATTTTCAAAACCAAATCAGTAGGTTTTATTTGGAAATAAAAGATATTTGGAAAACTTGTTTAAAACGAAATAACATATTTATTTTAGGATCCATTTAATAATTAAATAAAATGGACCTTAGTTATTAAATCAAATAGGATTTGTTTTATTAAAATATTTATTTTGAAATCTAAAATAAAACCAAAACACTTCAGTAGGTTTTATTTGAGAATATAAAATATTTGGAAAACTTATTTAAAATAATTTAATAAGTTTTGATGTTTTAATTAAAATGGTAAAACCTTTTATTTAAATAAAATTGGATATTAATTCCTTATTATTTTAGTTAAATAAACCTTTACTATTTTTTACCAAAACAAAACATTTTATTTCAAAAGCTTGGCCAAGTTTTAGTTTGGCTCTATAAAATAACCTTTATTTATAAATCTATTCTTTTTCATTTGAAAACCAAAACCTTTATTAAAAGATCCAAAATAGTAATTTTAAATATTCAAAATATTTTCTTTATTAAATGTTTATCTTTTTAAATCCCTTTAGGATTTATTTGATCCAAATTGGTTTGAAAATTTCCAAATGGATTCAAAAAATATTCTTCTCACCCTGAAAATCAACAATGTTTTATTTTATTCATTTATTTTTCACATTACAAGATTTGGAAAATCTTGGGATGTGATAGGCTACCACCCTTAAAATAAATCTCGTCCCGAGATTTGGGGAGGCTAGGGTTACATGTTGGTTCAAAACAACTAGGGTACTACCACCCTTAAAAAAATTTCAACATAAATTACATATTGTCCTTCTTGGGATCCTGGGGAAAATTTCTCTAAGCAAACATTTGCATGGTGTCCTTGGTTTCCATACTTGACTCATGGGCCAAGGTTGAGATCCTTCATCGACTTGTTTAACTTGTTCTTCATCTTTTCTGGACAATTGTTTGCATAGTGGCCTAGTACCTTGCATTTGAAACATGTTATAAGTTTGAGGTCTTGAGGTGGCTTCTCTGGACAATATGATGCATAATGTCCTAACTCCTTGCAGTGTTTGCACATCACTTGGCTAATATCCTTCCTCATCTTGGGTTTCACTAGCCTTTTTTTGTCTTCTTGGCTCTTCTCCTTTTCTGGGCATTCACTGGCATAGTGTCCCATCTCTTTGCAATTGTAACACTGCAACTGGCTTATGTCCTTCTTCTTCTTTTTGGGTCTCTACAAAGCTAGGAGTTCTTCTAGTTCATGTTCTTCATAGGTGGGAGATCTTTCTCTCTTCTTGGGGCATTGATCTTCATGTTCCTTGGATGCATGATCCTTGTCTCTAAAAATATGGCTATCTTGGGTTCCTTCTAGATTAGCATCTTTGACATCCTTGTTGTCATTAGCTCTTTGGGAAAAGTTTTCCCCCATGTTGATCATTTGAGTAACTAATCCTTGCAACAATTGGGTTTAAAGTTTCAAAATCCTTTGTATAGCTGGGTCTAGTCCATTGTTGTTGGCTAAAAGCTGAATTGTCTCTTGGCTCAACTGGTTTTGGGTTGCTATAAGTTCTTTCATGTTGTCCTCTTGGTTGTTGTTGGTGTCACCATCCTTGATGTTGGTGTCTCTTGGAGTAGTCATCTGTTTGGGTTGGGTAGGGATTAGAACATGCAAAATATTTCTAAGGGAATAATTCCATTCACGCACATCACAATTCACACAAGCAATGTGCAAGCAATCACAAACAAACATTCCACTCAAACAACAAGTTTCAAGCACATAATTAGGCAACAAAATATTTTTGTTACACCACATAAGTTGGTGTGTTTTGACTTAACTAAAATATGGTGGTCCATCTATATGGTTCACTTGTGATCTTTCCATCCTTCTTGGTTGATTCTTTTTGTATGAGATCATGGTTTCCTTGAGAAAAACTCTTATTTACAAATACTTCAAGTGAAGTGAACTCCTTCTAATTTTGTATTTCCTTAGTCTCCACATCTTGAGCAAGATTTCCTTGTCTCACTTGTAGTCCTTAGTGGTATCCAAGTTGGAAGTCCTTGGTGAATATGCTGAAGATGTTGAAGTCATTAGAGTTGAAGAAGTTGAAGTCATTAAAGTTGATGATGTTGAAGAAGTCCTTTGCACATGGTGTAGTCTTGGGCCATGGGGTAGGTTTTTTCCATCAAGTTGAAATAGAAGAGATGTAGAGTTGAAACCAAAAATGGTTGAGGAAAGAGTTTACAAGATTTGTTTGTAAATAAGTTTTTGAACAAAACAACTCTTATTTTTCTAAGGGTTTTTGTCCAATCCTAGGTTTACAAATCCTACAGGCAACACAATGCTCTGATACCATCTGTAGAGGGAGTGTCCCAACCTTTACACAATGTAAGGTGGTGTCCCCTGTGTTTACAATGCTAGTCCCTGGATCAATAGCTAGCATCCACAGTTAAGATGTAATATCAAGAAACAAAGGTCATAATGCAACTTTATAACCAGGAATAACATAATTTTTTTACATCTTACATAGCTCATTTGGATATTACATTACATTGCAGCGGAATAACTATAAGCATGGGTCCTTCATCTTCAAAGTGCCACAGGCAGATGTTGGTTGTAGAATTTGTAATCCTAATCAATCAATCTTCACTAAAATCAATCAAACCTGCAACATACAAGTTACAGCCACAAAGATCAATACATTTGAATTGTATTGGCAAGTGATACTATGGTAGTATAGTGGAGTCTATCATCCATATGCATTTGGCTAAGTAGAGTTGAGGCTTGCATTGCTCAAAATAGATTTTCCTTATCATTTTTGAAAATATTAAGTTTTTGTTTTGACAAAATCTTTTCCAAGGCTTCTCTCAATCAAAGATTGAAGATTTCAAATAACCCTTGTTTAAACCACAAGTTTTAACTTAGAAATCTGAATGATGAGATTCTTGATTGCTTCCATGTCTTGATGCTCAAATTCTCCTTTACCAGGGACATGGCTAAGTACTTAGATTTTACACTCTGCAGAGGTGGTGCACTTTCCCCACAAGACTTGGTTTCCCAAGACAAGATCTTTCAGAAGCCATCCCTTAGACCAAAATGGACGCGTTCCAACCTATCAAACACTACCACCAACTGTCCATATGGCTAAGTTCTTGCAACCTATATGATCATGGCAGAGCCCATATTGCCAAGTGGTTGCACTTGAAGCTTCTCAACATTTGACATCTCAAATCTCTTTGTTCCTGGGTGGCCATCCACAAGTGAGATACACAAGGTAAACCATAAACATGGGCCTTGTGAACCACTCAACCAACAACCACCAAGCAATTACCATTCCACCCAGGTGATTTATTAACTTAGTTGTTTTATTAAACAAAACACAAGTCCTCAGACTTAGGAGTTTTTCCATAGTGTGAATATATATTCCACCCATGTTTTCTATTAGCTAGGCTAAGCTTGATAGTAATAGGAATTTTAACTTAGGAAGATTTCCACTAAGGTTTCATCTACTAGGTTTTACTATAGCAAAGTTTATACTTAGCAAAATCCATGCAAGTTTTACTTAGAGAAAATCACTAATGCATAGTGAAAGTAATGGGACAAAAAGTATGAAGAATCACTTGCCTTTTTGGTAGAGTATAGGTTCACTCCTTGTCCTTGCAACAATCACACTCTTCAAGTCACTACAAATCAATCAAGCAAGGCACAAAATCAATCTACCAATCAAGCAAAACAACACATAAAATGACAAAGTCAAAGTAATGCATGCAAGCATGTCAAGCTTTGTTTTGTTTTGAAAAGTGTTTCCTAATGGGTCATAAACTTTTTGAAAACACCTAATGGTCATTTTGTAAAGTGGCCAAGTCATTTGCAAAAGGTTTCACTACAAAAACCATTTTCAAAACAAAGTATCATTTTATGTGGTGTAGAAATATTTTTACCAAGGCATTAATCTCCAAGGTTCACCAAATATGTTTTCAAACCATAAAACTTGTTGTTTAGGGTCAGAGAGTTTAAAACAAAACATTTTCCAAAGGATTTCTTCCAAAATCATTTTTAATAAATAAACCACATTTCTATTTGACTAGAAATGGTTTTAAATCAAAGAATCATTATTTTATTTCACCAAATACATTTTTGAGTCCACAAAGTGTTTCCTAGGGTCAGTAAGTTCAAAGAAATCCAATTGCAAAAGATTTTAACCCCAAATTCATTTTTAAACAATTTTTACATCCTTAACAAGCATACAAAAGTTTCTGCAAAAACTTCCACTCTAACAGATATTATTGCTAAACCAAGGGCATGGTTGGCTAGGGTTTGTTCTACTGATTCCAATGATACCAAATTTGAAATTTTTGGACATGTGGTTTAAAAGTTACAGTGGTTTCAAAATGGCACTTAAATCTGATTTCAAAATCTGTTTTAAACAGAAACTGTCCACGCGTCGCGCCGTGATTGGTCAGTACCGGTTCGTGTGGATCGCACAGCTGCAGTCGTTGGATCTAAACTGATCGCGTGGCCCATAACACGTACCCCTTCGCTGTTAAGTAGTTCTATCCTATCCACCAGATCAAGATCAGACGGTTGCGGTGTGCTCGACCTTAAACGAGCGGCGCTGCGGCGGCTACTGGTAGCGGAGCGACCAGACGGTGGCGGCGTCGGTGAAATAGGAAGCGAGGGAGGAGGGGAAGGTGCTCACCAGATTCGAGGGCTGTGGTGATGCTCAAGGTACTGCTGGCTTGACAAGGGGCGCTCAGGGGCAGTCGTAATTCCTCGCCGGAGTTGCTCCTGGAGTCAGGCGGCTCTGGTTGTGCTCGGGGACGGTGTTGTGGTTCACCCCAAGACAAGACGAAGACGCGGTTAGACGTGCATGGTCGAGACGAGTGAGGGAGCGTGAACGAGGAGGCGCGGGGCGGTCTGGTTTACCTGGGAGTTGTCGTCGCAGTTGAAGACAGACGGCGGCGCTCAGAGCTCGGTCGGAGTCGACGCTCAGGGACGCCCGCGGTCAAACGAGGGGCTTGGACAGATTCGTCAGGAGGTGGTGAAGGTGTGATCTAGGTCGAGGAGGCACGGGGTGGCAGGACACGGCCGGAATTGGTCGGAGACGGTGGTCGGAGACAGAGCTGCTCGGGGAGAAATTGGGGCGGCCTGGGGGCGTGCTTGGGGGGAGGAGACAGAGGGGAAATGGAGAGGAGGCCAGGGCATTTAAGCGTGTGTGGTCAGGGGGCGTTGATCACGCGGCATTGAAGCGAATTGACGAGGCGAATTCAATCGGCAGTAAACAGCCAGGGCGACGAGGTCGTGTTTGAAGACGATGAATAGGAGGGGGTGGGGTCGGCTGGTCAGCGAGTGAGCGAGAGGGAAGGAGGGTCCACTTGTCATCGTCTATATGGGTGCGTGACCGAGTGCAAAACGTTTCGCTGAGGGAAAAGAAAGTTGGGCTGGTTGCTGGGCTTATTGGGCTGGCCGGCTGGGCTGGTCTGTCTTCATATTTTTTTTCTTCCTGGATGTTTTTATTTTTCTAATTCAAATTTCTGTTTTGAATTTCAATCAACTATTCAAACATTCAAACAATTCAAACTATTCACCACACTAGTAAAGAGTTTTTGGTTCTGTTTACCAACATAAACCAATCCCAAAATAAAATAATATTTTTATTCTTTTTAGGATCTATTAAATATAATAGACCATAGTTATTTAATCAAATAGGGTTTGATTTATTGAATAAAATCTCCATTTGAGATCCAAATATTTTCAAAACCAAATCAGTAGGTTTTATTTGGAAATAAAAGATATTTGGAAAACTTGTTTAAAACGAAATAACATATTTATTTTAGGATCCATTTAATAATTAAATAAAATGGACCTTAGTTATTAAATCAAATAGGATTTGTTTTATTAAAATATTTATTTTGAAATCTAAAATAAAACCAAAACACTTCAGTAGGTTTTATTTGAGAATATAAAATATTTGGAAAACTTATTTAAAATAATTTAATAAGTTTTGATGTTTTAATTAAAATGGTAAAACCTTTTATTTAAATAAAATTGGATATTAATTCCTTATTATTTTAGTTAAATAAACCTTTACTATTTTTAACCAAAACAAAACATTTATTTCAAAAGCTTGGCCAAGTTTTAGTTTGGCTCTATAAAATAACCTTTATTTATAAATGTATTCTTTTTCATTTGAAAACCAAAACCTTTATTAAAAGATCCAAAATAGTAATTTTAAATATTCAAAATATTTTCTTTATTAAATGTTTATATTTTTAAATCCCTTTAGGATTTATTTGATCCAAATTGGTTTGAAAGTTTCCAAATGGATTCAAAAAAATTTCTTCTCACCCTGAAAATCAACAAAGTTTTATTTTATTCATTTATTTTTCACATTACAAGATTTGGAAAATCTTGGGATGTGACATTGAGCTGCTTCAATGTTGCATCTGCTTCGTCCATCCACGTGAATTTTTTTGCCTTCTTCAGCAACTTGTACAACGGCAGAGCCTTCTCTCCAAGTCGGCTGACGAACCGACTAACTGCTGCAACACAACTTGTTAGTCGTTGAATGTCCTTTAGGCATGTCGGACGGTTTATGTTTAAGATGGCCTTGATTTTTTCCGGGTTGACCTCTATTCCGCGTTGGGAAACGATGAAACCCAACAATTTGTCGGCTGGGACCACGAAGACGCACTTCTTAGGGTTAAGCATCATGTTGTATTTCCGGAGATTATCAAAGGTTTCTTTTAAGTCGGAGATTAAGTCATTTGACTTTTTAGACATCACCGCGATATCTTCCACATAGGCGTGAACGTTCCGACCAATTTGGTCGTGGAGGCAATGTTGGATTGTCCGCTGGTACGTAGCACCTGCGTTTTTCAGCCCAAAGGGCATCATGACATAGCAAAACGTGTCGTAGGGTGTAGTGAACGAAGTGGCCAATTGGTCCGACTTCCTCATCTTGATCTGGTGGTATCCTGAGTATGCATCGAGAAAACACAAAAGCTCCGAGCCAGCCATCGAGTCAATGACTTGGTCAATGCGAGGAAAAGCAAACGGATCTTTGGGACATGCTTTGTTCAAGCCGGTGTAATCAACGCACATTCTTAATTCATTGGTTCCCTTTTTGGGGACAAGTACAAGATTTGCCACCCATCGGGTGTGAAGGACTTCTCGGATAAATATAGCTTTAAGTAACCTAGCTATCTCTTTGCCAATGGCGCGTCTCTTCTCATCTCCAAAGCGTCGTAGAGGTTGTTTCACTGGTTTGCATTTTGGATCAATGTTTAAGATGTGCTTGGCAAGTTCCCTAGGTACACCTTTCATGTCGGCAGGTTGCCAGGCAAAGATGTCCCTATTCTCACGGAGGAACTCGACGAGCGCGCTTTCCTATTTGGGATCCATGTTCATCCCAATGGCAGTGACCTTGGAGGCATCGCCTACCAGAAGTTCCACCGGCTTGGTCTCGATAGCGGCCTTGAACGCAGGAGCGGAGTCGGATATCTGCTTCTTCGACGCGGGCATCTCTGAGTCATCGACCTTGCTCTGGATCTCTTTGAATTCTTTGCTATAGAGGACAACTTCTGCAACGGCTGCTTCATTTATCTCGCAGTCCCTTGCCTTGGTAAAGCTTCCGGATACGGTGATGATACCGTTTGGTCCGGGTATCTTGAGTTTGTTGTAGACGAAGCATGGATTGGCCATGAACGTGTGGAATATGTCGCAGCCAAATATGATGTGGTACACGCTCTTGAAGGGGACCACCTCGAAGGTCATGCGCTCTTGGCGGTAATTATTAACATCGCCAAAGGCAACCTGAAGTGTAATGCACCCAAGGGACCGAGCCTCCCGACCAGGAACTACGCCGTGGAAGATGGTGTTGGTCCGCCTTAGGTTTGCCTCCGTCAAGTTCATCTTCTGCAATGTATCCAGGTACATGATGTTGATGCTGCTTCCACTATCCACCATACACTTGGTGAACTCCACGCCGTCAATCAAGGGGTTGATGACCATGGCGTACTGGTTCTCCGTGGGTATAAGGTCTGGGTGGTTCGTCCTGTCCCAAGTTATTGGAACCTCTGACTAGCGCAGGTACTGGGGAACTGGGGGGAGAGTGGCCATCAGGATCCTCAGAGAGGTTTTCTGTTTGTCCGACGGTGGGGGTGCCAAGGAAAGTGTGGTAGACTGGAGCCTTCTTTGCGAAGGGGTTCTTGCCCTTGTCGTCGCTCTTGGCGGCGTGCTTGGGGTCAACGTCTTCGTCCATGTCACTTGAATCCTTGGACTCCTCCTCCTTGTTCTTACCCTTGCCCTTGCCTCGCGGTCTGTTCTTCCGAATTCGCTTGTAGCCGGACTCCGAGTCTTCCTTGAGGCCGTTGACGAACTTGCAGTGTCGATTGGTATGGGTGGCCTTACCGTTGGCGTCGAGGTGTACGAGGCACGACATATCGCGGTACTCCTCATAGGTTTGGGGAACGCGGAGCGGCGCCGAGGTAGTTTCACTTACTCGTTGCTGCCCACGACCAGCTCCCCTTCCTCGGCCACGTTGTCCGCCTTCTCCTCGTCCTGCAAAAGTCATAGCGACCATGTCGGTAGATTGCTTTTCTTCTGGAGCGGTATTCCGCTTTGTACTGTTGTTCCTCCGAGCTTGAGTTGGAACTGCTGTTGCCGGCAAGGAGCCGCGAGCATCATCATCGGCAGCTGCGAACTCACTAGCTAATTGAATCATCTGGTTCAAGTCAAGCTGGTGATTGTCCTGCAAGCGCTTCAGCTTATGCCGGAGCAACGTGCCCCTTTCCAACCCGTCGATGAAGGCGGCCATGGCGGTCTGAGCATGCACTCCTGTGCAGGAATTCTTGATGTCCAGCCAGCGAGAGAGGTAGGCGCGAGATGTCTCATCTTTCTCTTGAACGCCCCGCTGTAGATCGCCCACAGTGCAGGGACGCTTGTATGTACCCTCAAAGTTCTTGGTGAATGCTTCTTGCATGTCCAACCAGTTGTAGTTAGATTTCTCCGGCAAGTCGTCGATCCATTGATGGGCCGTGCCTGCCAACATTAATGGGAGGTACTTGACGGCGACGTTAGGGTTGCCTCCGGAAATCTCCACCGCGTTGCCGTAGTCCTGCAACCACGTGGCTGGCTTGGCGGTGTCATCATAGGGCTTGATGGTCTTGTCAATCCGGAAGCCTTTGGGGTAAGTTGCGGACCGTATTGCAGGTCCAAAGCAACGTGGTCCCAGGTATGGTCCTTCCTGGGCCTCGTGGATCTTATCGATCCGCGAACATGCATCGTACGACTCCGGGTTCTTCTTCTTCTTGTCAATAGGGGATGGGCTGCGTGAACGACGCGGGCCTCCTCCGCCATGGTGACTGCTTGGTCGTGACGGAGGCGGAGGTGGCGGTGGGTTAGCCTTCTTGCTGTTACCCTCCTACGACGCCTCACGCCTATCACGGTTGCTTGTCGGACGTGGAGGGAGGGGTGAGACCTGCTCCTGTGCCCGTGGTTGCGCTCTCCGTCATGACGGGTCTTCTTCGCGTTGTCACGGATGACGATGCCACATTGCTTTGGTGGGGGCATATCCATACGATGGTGAGCCTTGTAATCTTCGCGATGTCGGGGAGATCGGGGCGGTGGCGACGGGCGTCGAGGTCGGATCTTTTCTCTGTGGTCGGAGGATACTTCCTGTTGAGCGCATCCCTCCATCTTAGTTCTGATGAACCCATCTGGGACCCGACATCAAAAGGAGATCTGTCCCTTGGCGGCTTGTACTGTCTAGATTGGCAGAGCGCTGGGTTAGACTCAAGCCTCTGAGAGGTGGCCTTTTCCTGCTGCTTCAGCGCCTTGGCCACTAGGTCATAGACCTGTTCCACTTCCTCAGGCGATCTATCCTACTCCAGAAGGGTCTTGGCGACGGTGAGGTTAAGGAGTGGGGTGGGCATCACCTTCTTGCCTTCACTGTCAATGTATGGCTTGGCTTGTGCGGGCTTCGAGGGGGCCCATCCTAGGTTACGCCGCACACCAGGATCGTTGATGACACGACCCGGAGCTTTCTTAGCCTTCTGCTGCTGCAGTAAAGTCTTGTACTCAGCCTCCATTGGTCTAGCTTTCTCTATGGACTTCTGCGCGTTGACCAGATCTCGATCTAGCTTAGCGCCTTGCTCCACGATGGCTTGCGCTTCCTCCAGTAGCTGTTGGCGCTTCTCGTCATGTCGTGGGCATGACCACGACAGATGCTGCAATCGGCAGCGAGTAGTAGAACGAAGGGCAAGGGCGGCCAGCCATCTGCGGTGCGAGATGAGGGCGGAGACACAGAGTTTTACCCAGGTTCGGCCCCCCGGAGGGTAAAAGACCTACTCCTGCTAGATTGTATTATGATGGAGGTACAATGGGGCGAGCTCGACGGCTAGGCGGCGAGTCGCTTGGGTGGATGATGGAACGTACATTTACACGCCCTGTAGGGAGGTTTATATAGACTCACCCTCCCTAGGGTTTACAAATCTCAACCGAATCTATTAAGGGTTCGGTACTCGTTTAACCTAATCCGACTGGGCCTATCTACTCTCCTGGGCCTTCAGCTTCCAGTCGCTTGGATCCATGACAGGTCTTGATCCAGTCGCCGTCTTGCAGGCCCACTCGCCAGGTTGTGGGCCAGTCGAAAACGTCCTGCTGGGTATACCCCGGTAGGCATATCCCCATCAGTAGTCCCCGGGGCCGTCGTCGATTGGGCGCAGGTGGTTGCTGGAAGTCGGAGCATACGGCTTCAACGCGGACATCCAGTCGAATCGGCGGCGGGCTCCTAAATAAAGGAGGAAACTAGTCATTCTGGTCGCAGCTTTGGCGAACGGGTCAGCGAAATATTTAGTCACTGTTGTAGTGATCGGGTCGGCGAGCCGAGTGGCCGAAGTTGGACCGTCAAAACGCAGTCAAAACTAGCCGTTGGAGTAATCCAACGGTAACTTTTCACGTAATCATCGCGTAGTAACGGCTCCCCGATTTGGCGGGTAACAACCGCTATATAAAGGCAATGGTAGGTGATCGGAAAACCATCTCCTCGTCATTTCCTCCGATTGCGCACACCTTCGTTTTCCTTCGCATCGCGATCCAGCCGAACCAAAATCCTCCGACCCCCACGAATCCTTCTGCCAATGGCCCCCTCCACCGAACCATGGGGCAGGTCCAAGTGTACGAGAGCGTTACTGGCTTCCTTCGAGGAGGATGGGATCCTTCGCGCCGGCAGGTGGCGCATCCCCGCTGCCGGAGAGGTGACTCCGGACCAGCACGAGGGAGAATTCGTCTGCTTCACCAGCCACCTGGAACGGGGGCCGGGATTCGCCACATCTCTTTTCTTCCGGCGCTTCTGCGCCTACTACGGGATCCAGCCATCGGACCTAGGCCCGCACAGAATCGAGCAGCTCGCCATTTTTGTGGCGTTCTGCGAGTGCTACCTGGGCTGCAGGCCATACTTCCCCCTGTGGCAAGATCTGTTCCACGGGCGGATCAGTCGCGAAGAAGCAGGCGGCCCAATGCTTGCAGCGGGTGGCTTGACGTTTCAACTGAAGTCGAAGGCCTCCTTTTTTGATCTGATGCTACCTGCCAAGGCAGCGAGCGAGTGGAAGAAGTCTTGGTTTTATGTCACCGAGGCGACTCCGGAGGGCGAGGTGGCGATCCCAAGATACTCCGCCGACCGGCCCGAACCGCGCCGACTCCAAGTCGCCAAGCTTCCAACAGACCAGCGGATGGTTGTGGACGAGATGCTTCAGACCATCCGTGGCCTGAAGAAGAAAGGTCTCCAGCCCATCAATTTGTACAAATGCTGGCTCGGGCGGCGACTCGTCCCCCTGGCCCGCCGTGACCACTATATGTACGAGTACACGGGCTGCGAGGACTCGACGAAATCCTGCCTCGCCGAGTGGAAACTCGAGGACTATATCCTGGCGTTGAAAAAGATCACCCAGGCGGTGTACCTGGACGCGAAGGTCGGGGTAGCTCCCTACACCGCGAAGCATCCAGCCCCAACGGTAAGTCACTTTCTTTCATTCGCAGTCGCAGTTAATGCAGTCGCGGTCGTATTGATGATGTCTTATGCTCATTGTAGTTATTTCAAGTGGTGGAAGGGTGGCTTCCGCCCACAGACGATGAGAACTCGAGCTCGTCCGTCCGGGACGGGGGCGAGTCGCCTCCTGCCAAAGGCGGCATCGAGAGCGACAAGAGCGACGACGACGACGAGTCCGAGGAAGAGGTTGCCCCGCTGGTTCAGAAAACTCGCGGGAAGCGTCAGCGTGAACTCGAGGCGAGTAAAATCCTCGAACGTCACGACGACGACAACGAACTTCCCGAAACCACCTCGCATCGCCAGGCCACTCCGTCGAAGAAGAAGAAGAAGGAGGAGGTGAATGCCCCTCCGAAGAGGAAGACGAAGCCGGCGAGACAGGCATCTCCGCCTCACTCGGCGAGCAGCTCCGACGCCACTAGCCTGGCCAAGGATGAAGCGCCACAGACGATGGCAGCGGCGGACGTCACCGCCGTCCTGAGTGAGGCGCCTCTGGCCTCGATGCCTCCCCCATTCGCCCCAGTCTCTAGGTCGGGGGTCGATCCGATCGCGGCGGCTTCACCACCTAGGGAGGCTCCCGCCGAAAATGTTTCGGACGCACCTGTCGCGGCCTCGACAACGAAAAAGCCGTCCGTGTCTTGGGCGCACGATGTCCTGGAGTTGGGTCTCAGTCGTAAACTGGGCCCCGAACTAGAGAAGCCGGCCGGCATCCGCACGGGGATGCGGTTCCTACCAGTCGCTAAGTGAGTTTTATTCACCTGCCTTTGTTCTTCATTGTACTCGGACCACTTTGCTCAAGCGATCAATTTGTAGGACTGGAGCTAAGAAGATAGGCCACCCGTCCGTGGCCAAGGTGCCGCCAGTCGTCGCCGAGGAGGACCCCTCTCGAAAGAGGAAGGCGGACGAGGTCGTCGCCCCCGCGGATAGTGCCAAGAAGACCAAGGGCGACAAAGTCGTCACGGTGTCCGACGACACGACGATCGCTCTGAGTGAACCCGTGGCGCAGGCGGCCTTGACGACCAAGGAGGGTGCTCCCTCGCCTGGGGTGGCCGAGCCGGCCTCTTTCGGCGCCAGCGCATCCATCGCGACCTTCCCGCGCTTCATGGCCAGAGTGGCTACGGTGAGTGGTACCACGCCCTCGATCCGTGCACCTGAGATCGCTGAGACGGAGGTCGAGCAGCGTCGCGGGCACACTTCGGCTCTTCTCGCATCCGTGGACGCGATACATCTTCATGGCATGCTTGGCGCAGCCATCCAGGTATGTCCAGTCCCCGAGGATCGGGCCGCTGACTTGCAGCGGTCGGATTCTTTTAGTGTCTTTGTTTTTGTTTCTCGCGTCCAGTCCCCGAGTGCCTAGTCGCTGAATTTTTGCGGGTGGGCACTTAGTTTTTTTATCTCCAGTCCCCGAGTGCCTACTCGTTGAATTTCAGCGGGTGGGCACTTAGGATTTCGTTTTTGTTAACTGTTTTTCTTTTGCGCAGGGTTTGTAGTGTGAGTCAGCCGACCGGCTTGCTGCGAAGCGTCCCGCGGAGAAAGAACTTGCCATCGTCCAAGAGGCAAACAAGGGTCTCCAGGCGACTGCTGCGAAGGCAGAGGAGGTCCGCCAAGGCCTTGTCCCAGCGAGTGAATTGACGGCAGCTCAGTCTGCATTGAGCTCGGCTGAGAAGCAGATCGCCGACCTTGAGCGCGAGCTGAAGGAAGCGAAGGAAGAAGCGACCTCGGCGGATGGGCGATCCAAGGCTGCTGTTACGGCCGCCGCTGAGGAGCGTAAGGTCTTCGACGCCCTTGTTGCTGGGCTTCAAGACGACTACACCTCTCTTCAGAGTTTCATCACGGATCTCTCCCGTCCCTTGATTGGTGAGTGTGCCTGCCTCTGCCTATAACATATGCATTGTGTAATCTTTGATGTATTAACTGTCACCTTCTGTCCGCAGGTCGGATCATTGTCAGCGCGGAGGAGGCGAATTCGTTCAACGCACGGCAATGTGTAGCCACGCTGGTCGACTCGGCCACGTTGTCGGCGACATGTATACGGGCGTATCTTCAGGAGATGTCGCCCACGGAAGTGATTCCCAGCGACCTCGTCGAGGTGTGGCGATACTTGGAGAAGGCGCCGTCGGTCGTCGAGTTAATGACGCGGTCAGCATTCCGGCGCGGGGTGGCGATGGCACTGAGCCTTGGGCTCGCCCACTTCCCGGAGGATTTTGATCTTGATGACATGACGAGTGGCTACCCGTTGTCGACTGGATCGGTGGATATCTCCGAGGTGTTGAAGCTGACGGACCGCGCCGCGGTGTACTCCGAGCGTGTCTGGGCGATGGGCGACCTCCTTCCTTCTCAGGAGATGGTCGTCGCACCCAACGACCCCGAGCCACAGCACCGGGACTTCAAGATCGAGCAGCCCTTCCGTGCGGCGATGGCGGGTGAGTTGACAACGTACCCGTCAAACCCGTACACACCTTTCATTCGCAACCGCAAGGGTGGCGGCGAGTCGTCGTCGAAGCCTGTGGAGTAAAACATTGTGCCCTGGGGCGTTAGTAGCAGTTCGGCCATTGGGCACACATTGTATTTTGTAACGATTGTGATCTGCTATAATGAAATGTCGTGGTATTTTGTGAGTTGTCGTGTTGTCGTGATGGAGGGTTGAACGAGTCCCCGAGCGCGTCCGCCCTTTTTATGGGGTTTACCTCGTTTGTTTGTGTGTTTTGTGGTTTTTTGAATGTTTTGTTATTGAGGTCGACTCGCCCGATCTTGGAAAGCCAGTCGCAAGGCGACTCCCATGAGTGCTATGTACTTCACCGTTTTCCCTTGCGCGAATGAGGTCGAGTAGCCGAGTTCCCGAGCGTGGTACTTGGTTGTTCTAGTCGTGACTCTAGGGTGGGTGAGGGTTGGGCGCGTTAGAGTAAGCACATCACTCCTTCCTGGCCCGTCGGGTCAGTCGCATGGCGAGTCCTGGGCATGCTCTCATACTTGGCGTTTTCCCTAGCCGCTCGCGCTGAACTGGTCGTCAGTCCCTGAGCGTGGTACTTGGCCGTTCGAGTCGCTATGTCGAGGATGCGGAGGATCATGGTCGCTGTGAGAAGCGAAGGCAGTTGTCTTGGCTCGTTGAGCCAGTCGAGCTAGGCGACTCCAATGGGGCTCCGGGTAGGCGTTTTTCATGGACTTTGCAAGACCTGGGGTAACCCAGTGCCCTTGTAGCGCACTACTTGGCCGTGCCGATCGCTGTACCAGAGGTTGACTTCTGCAGTTAGCTTGATGCTATTATTACGAGTGCGAGTGGCACAAGACACGGAGAGTAGACGCAATTTGCGGTAACCAATATTTTTTATTTCATAGCGACTAGAGGGTACATATGTGGAGTTCTAGGAGTAGAACTTCCGTAGGAGGTTTACATTCCATGGTCGCTTGACGTCGAGTTTGCCATCCCCGCGGACGTCGATGAGGTAGTAGGCGTCGTTGCCGAGTACTCGCCCCATGGCGAATGGTACCTCCCACGGGGGGGAGAGCTTGTGCATGCCCTTCTTGTCCTGGATGAGTCGTAGCACCAGGTCGCCTTCCTGGAAGGTGCGAGTTTTCACCCACCGGCTATGGTAGCGGCGGAGTCCTTGCTGGTAGATGGCACTGCGAGAGCGAGCTAGGTCGCGTGCCTCGTCGAGTTGATCGACTCCGTCCTGCCGTGTGAGTTCGTTCGCCGCCTCCGTGTAGTGGACGACCCTTGGCGAGTCGTGCTTGAGGTCGGTGGGCATGACTGCCTCGGCGCCATACACCATGAAGAAGGGGGTGAACCCTGTCGACCTGTTGACTGAGGTGCGGATGCCCCAGATGACGGAGGGTAGCTCCTCGACCCAGCACCCGGCGGTGCGCTCGAGCGGTACTTGGAGCCGCGGCTTTAGGCCGTGGAGGATGCTCTGGTTGGCCCGTTCTGCCTGGCCGTTGGATTCCAGCTGGGCGACTGACGCGAGGTCGAGCCGGATGTGGTGTTCTTCGCAGAACTTGGCCATGGCTCCTTTGGAGAAGTTGGTGTCGTTTTCCGTGATGATGCTGTTAGGGAACCCGTAGCGATATATGAGCTCGCGTAGGGCGGTCTTCCCGTCGCATTTCCGGACTGGCTTAGCCTCCACCCACTTTGTGAATTTGTCGACCGCGACCAGGAGGTGGGTGAAGCCGGAAGGGGACTTTTTGAAAGGGCCTACCATGTCCATACCCCACACGGCGAATGGCCAGGTGATGGGGATTGTCTTGAGCGCTGAGCTCAGCACGTGTGTCTGGTTGCCGTACTTCTGGCACCCGGCGCACCGCTGGACAATGTCGACGGCGTCGGCGTGTGCGGTGGGCCAGTAGAAGCCGTGCCGCATAGCCTTGGCGACCAGGGAGCGGGCGCCGGCGTGGTGGCCGCAGTCGCCGGAGTGGATGTCGTGGAGGATCTTACGTCCTTCGGTGGGTTGAACTCAGCGTTGGAACACGCCTGTGACGCTGCGCTTGTGGAGCTCGCCGTCGATGATGGTGAAGAATTTGCATCGACGTACAATCATTCGGGCGTCTGTCTCGTTTGCCGGCAAGGTGCCGGCCTCCAGGTAGGCGATGTACGACTTGGTCCAGTCGTCTGGCTTTGCGATGAGTGCGACCAGGGCTGCCTCTGGCTGCAGCGGGACTCCGATGTCGATCTCCCTTGGGGGAGAGACTGATGGTTTGGTGATCGTCTAGAGGAAGACACCGGTGGGTGGTGCGAGTCGAGCCGACCCGATGTGAGAGAGTGCATCGGCCTCCACGTTCTTCCGCCTGTTGATCCACTCGACGGAGTAGCCTGCGAATTGTCCTCCCAGCTTGTCTACTGCCTGGCGGTATGCCGCCATGGTGGGAGAGACGGCGTCGCAAGTTCCAGCGACTTGCCCAGCGACGAGGTCTGAGTCTCCGTAGCAACGTAGGCGGTTGACGTTCATCTCCTTGGCAGCTCGCATGCCGTGGAGTAGTGCCTCGTACTCAGCCATGTTGTTGGTGCTGGGGGTGAAGTCGAGGCAGAGGATGTAGCGGAGCTTGTCGCCCTTCGGTGAAGTCAGCACGATCCCTGCTCCTGCGCCGTCCGCGTTCTTGGAGCCGTCGAAGTGCAGGCTCCAGTAGTGGAGGTATGGCAGCTTTTCTGGCTGCTGGGCCTCTTCCCAGTCGGCATGAAGTCCGCGAGAGCCTGCGACTTGATCGCTTTTCGTGGCTCATACTTGATGTTGTGGACGCCGATTTCGACAGCCCACTTGGCGACTCGCCCAGTCGCCTCACGGTTGCGGATGATGTCCTGCAACTGTGCTGAGGAGACGACCGTGATCGGGTGCTCCTGGAAGTAGTGCGGCAGGCGCTGCTGTGCTCTGAAGACAGTGTATACCAGTTTCTGGTATTGCGGGTATCGCTGGAGCGACTCGGTGAGGACCTCGCTGATGTAGTACACCGGTCGCTGTACCGGGCGCTCCTTTACTTCCTCCGGCCGCTCGACGACCATGACGGCACAGACGACGCGCTCGAAAGCGGCGACGTAGACCAGCATAGGTTCTTTGTCGATGGGGGCGGTGAGTAGTGGTACTGCGAGTAGCACCTTCTTGAGGTCGCGGAGTGCGTCGTCCGCCTCCTTGTCCCACTGGAAGGTGGGGTTCTTTCGCATCAGGCGGTATAGGGGCATCGCCTTCTCGCCCAATCGGGGGATGAAGCGGCTGAGAGCCGCGACCCACCCGACCAGCTTCTGGACGTCGTGCAGGCACTCGGGTTTGCCGAGTCGGGCGATCGTGTCGATTTTGGTGGGGTTCACCTCGATCCCGCGCTTGGAGACGACGTACCCCAGTAGTTGCCCTGCTGGTACACCGAAGGTGCATTTGCCTGGGTTGAGCTTTATCTTGTATTTTCGCAGGTTGGCGAATGTTTCCGCCAGGTCGGCGAGTAGATCGCCCTGGCGAGCGGACTTCACTACCACGTCGTCGATGTAGACGTGGATATTGCGGCCAATTTGGCTGGCAAGGCATTCCTGCATGCACCGTAGGTTGCCCGGCGTTCTTGAGGCCGAAGGTCATGGCGGTGTAGCAGAAGGCTCCGAATGGCGTGATGAACGCCGTATTCTCCTCGTCCTCAATAGCCATTTTGATCTGGTTGTACCCATAGTAGGCGTCGAGGAAACATAGCGACTCCGAGCCCGCGGTGGAGTCGATTATTTGGTCGATCCGCGGGAGGACGAACTGCTCCTTCGGGCAGGCGCTGTTTATGTTTGTGTAGTCGATACACATCCTCCAGGTCCCGTTCTTCTTCTCGACCAGGACTGGGTTTGCCAGCCACTTGGAGTATTTGATTGGCCGGATGAAGCCTGCAGCGAGTAGACGCTGCACCTCCTCGGCGATGGCTCGGCGGCGCTCTTCATTGAAGGGCCGCAGCGACTGCTTGACGGGTCGCACTTTGGGGTCGGCATTTAGTTTGTGCTCAGCGAGTTCCCTAGGGACACCAGGCATGTCAGAGGGCTTCCATGCGAAGATGTCCCTGTTCTCACGGAGGAACTCGATGAGCGCGCCTTCCTAGGCTGGGCTCATGCCCGTCCCGATCGTCACCGTCTGGCTGGAGTCGCCTGGGACCAGCTCGACGGTGCAGGTGTGCGTCATTGCCTCGAAGGCTGAGGTGTTGGCGCCCTCCGAATTGGGCTTGTTGAGTATGGTGGGGTCGTCGTTGTTGACCCCGCTCGTGTATTTCGCGAGCTCGTCGGCGTGGTTGGTCTCTGCCGCGATGACGGCGTCGGCGAGTTCGACTCCTTTGGCCTCGCACTCGGCGGCCATGTCGGGGTCGCCGTTGATGGTGATGACGCCACACGGCCCGGGGAGCTTCATCGCGTTGTACGCATAGTGGGGCGCTGCCATGAACTTGGCGAACGCCTGGCGCCCCAGGACACAGTGGTAGGGGCTGTCGAAGGGTACCAGCTCGAAGACGATCCGCTCGGTGCGGAAGTTTGCTGGTGTGCCGAAGGTGACTGGCAGCGTGACCTTGCCGATCGTATACGCCTTCCGACCGGGGACTATGCCGTGGAACGTGGTGTAGGTCGTTTCGACCATCGACTGCGGGAGCCGCAGTCGCCTGAAGGTGTCCAGGTACAGGATGTTGATGGAGCTGCCGCCGTCCATCAATGTCTTGGGGAGCCAGTAGTCTCCCACCTTGGGATTGACCACCAGGGCGACTCGGCCGGGGTACTCGATGCATGGCGAGTGGTCCTGGCGGCTCCAGGTGATGGGCTGCTCCGTCCAGTTGAGGAACTGGGGAACATCCACCTAGGCCACCGCGTTGACGGCGACAACGCAGGTGATGACCTTCTTCTCGCGCTTCGTGTTGAAGCCTGTGAAGGTGTGGAGCGAGCCGGCCACATTGCCGAATTTTCCGCCATTTGGTGGGTTGTTGTCGGGGTCCTCCCGCGCTCGCCGTGCCTTCTCAATCTCCCGAAGAGTGTGGCAGTCGGCGATCGTGTCCGTGGCGGGCTTCCCTTCCCTGTTGCGAAACGCACAAGGTTGGTTAAGGAGGGCCGCGGGGTCGAACCTTGGTTTCGCCTTGTAGTTGCCGCCGTCGCGGAGTTGCCCTCCGTCGCGGCGGAAGCTCTTGGGCTCGCGCTGCGCGTGCCCGGCGTTGGCGATGAAGTCGACTCGCCCGTCACTGCGGCGCTTGCCAGTGAGGCGAGTGTTGCTATAGCGTAGGTCGGACCGTCGTCCTTTGTCGTTGCTGCTCGTGCGGCGTTGGCCTCCCGACTCGTCGTCGGTTTCCTGGTTTGGATCTTCCTCCGCGTATCTTTTGGCGATCTCGAGGAGTTCCGGTATGTTGTCGAGTGTGCGAGAATGTCGCTTGAGCTTGGCGACCAAGGGGTCGTAGCGGCACGAGGTCTTGAAGCAGTGGATCGCGGTGTCCGGGTGGATGCCGACCGCGTTGTACCATAGCTCTTGCCACCGCTGGACCCAGTTGCGGGTCGACTCGCGGGGTCCCTGGACGCATCGTTCCAGGTCCTCGATGGTGGTGGCGCGCATGTAGGAGCACTCGAAGTGCCTGACGAAGGCATCTCGCATCTCATCCCAGGAGTCGATGCTATCCTGGATAAGGGTGTTGATCCACTGCCTGCACCTTCCCTCCATCATCAGGGCGAGGTAACGGGCGGCTAGCAGGTCGGTGTGGCCAGCGATCCCCATTGCCATGAGGTATGTGTCTAGCCACACGGAGGGGTCGTACTTCTCTATTTCTTTCGGCGCTTTGAAGTTCGCCGGATATTTTTCGCCTCGGATCATCGGTCCGAAGCACCGGGGCCCGAGTCGGCTTAGCGACCCCATTGGCTCACCGTCGCAGCGATTGGTTAGGGTGTGTCGCAGGTCGTCAGGCTGGCGTGCGCGCCAGCTTTGGTTGTTGATGATGTGGGTGCGGGCGTCGACGGGCTGACCGTTGGTGGCGACGAAGTTGGTCGCTGGCCTGGGGTCGTTGGTGGAGAATGTTGCGTTCGCGGGTCGGTGTTGGAGCTGCAGTGGTTTGGGTGGCGGGCAATTGAGGGTGTTTGCCACCAATGGGCGGCCGCTTGAGGCCGCTCTGCTGCCCGACGAACGCGAGTACACCCGACCCTGTGAGTCGGCGCCTGCGTTTTGTTGCTCGACCGCCTTTGCGAGTAGGGCCCTGACATATTGGATCTGTAGGGCGCCGTCACCAGTGGCCGTGATGTTGTCGGCCGCTGCTCGACCTGCCACGAGGTTGTCCATCGGGGTGGAGAACAGTGGTAGGCCGTTCGCGTCTCGCTCCCGTGAGGAGACTACTATCCGCGGCTGATCCCTGGGGGGTGTGCGGTTGGGTGGACGTGGGGCGCCGTTCGCCGTCGACCCTGGTGGGGGGCGGGTCATTCTCGTCGTCGAAGTTCAGGGCGCGCCCCTAGACTTTGGGGTTCAAGCACGACCTGATTCGCTGCTGGTGGTAGCGCGACAGCTCCTGCGCCGTCACCTGCTCGAGGCGAAATTTTTCGCGCTCGGCTTGCTCCTTGCGGACTGCCTCCGCCAGCTTCAGGCGGAGTTCCTCGACCTCCGTTGCCGTGGTGTTAGGAGGGATCGGGGTGGAGAAGGGATCCTCCGGCGGATCGGTGCCAGTCGCCATGTAGGTCGCGGCGTGGCGACCGGTCCCGTCGCGGAGATCGGCGGAGTTTTCCGACCCGGAGTCGAAAGCCAAAGATCCTCAGGATGGAGGGATCCTCGAAGTCTCCCACGTTGGAGACCTGGGTGATGGAGCCTGTGGGCGAAGCCGCGGTGATGGATCCAGCGAGTGACGCCGGGGTCGCCGAGTCGGCGTCGTCGTTGAGGGCCGCATCTTCCGCGGCCGCGAAGTTTTCGGCCACGTTGCTGTGGGCCTAGTTGTACTCGGAGGCGAGGAGATGGATCGTGCGGACCTGGCTCTCGGAGAGCCGGTCGCGTGGTGGCAACTCGCGGATGCGAGCCGAGTCCTCCGAGATGATGACGTCGGTGAGGCCGACGAAGAGGCTGATCATGCCGACCGACAAGATCATGCTGTGCGTGACGGGTCATGCCGCCAGGACGTAGCTGCTCGGCAAGATCTAGAGCATCTCGCCGATCGCTATCATGCGGCCGGTGGCGATCGTCTCGTTGATGGGCAGATTGGATCTCGCCGCAGAACACCGGCCAGACCGGCCAGGCCCCACGGTGGGCTCCACTGTCGTGGTAATGACCACGGCAGATGCTGCAATCGGCAGCGAGTAGTAGAACAAAGGGCAAGGGCGGCCAGCCATCTGCGGTGCGAGATGAGGGCGGAGACACAAGGTTTTACCCAGGTTCGGCCCCCCGGAGGGTGAAGACCTACTCCTGCTAGATTGTATTATGATGGAGGTACAATGGGGCGAGCTCGACGGCTAGGCGGCGAGTCGCTTGGGTGGATGATGGAACGTACGTTTACACGCCCTGTAGGGAGGTTTATATAGACTCGCCCTCCCTAGGGTTTACAAATCTCAACCGAATCTGTTAAGGTTTTGGTACTCATTTAACCTAATCCGACTGGGCCTATCTACTCTCCTGGGCCTTCAGCTTCCAGTCGCTTGGATCCACGCCAGGTCTTGATCCAGTCGCCGTCTTGCAGGCCCACTCGCCAGGTTGTGGGCCAGTCGGAAACGTCCTGCTGGGTATACCCCGGTAGACATATCCCCATCACGTCAAGCTGGGTCACGTTCCGGATATGAGCAACGGTCAGTGGCTCGACGAGGAGATTGTCGTACATCACTCTATCAGCTGGAGTAACTTGGGCTGCTGCAGACGTGGATGCTGGAGGTGGCAGGTTTGTTGTGTTGTTGTTTCTCGGGCCGATGCCGAGTTCCTGCGGCTGCTGCACTGGGTTAGGCGGAGGAGGCATGACCTTTGCGCGATCATCGTCAGCAGCAGTAAGTGGACCCTTCCCCTTTTCCAGTGCTATAGGCGGAGCTCGTCCGGGTTGATCTTCATCCATCGTCGTCCCAATGCTGACGAACACCCATCGAGACGTGACGGCATTGTTGGCTTGCTCGTCGCGTGAGTACTCCTCCTCCATCTCCTTCATAGCGGAGTCTAGCTCTTCTGGACTGAAATCTATTTCCTCTGAATCTGCATTGAAATCAGCATAGAGCGCGTCAATGACAGAGTCGGAGGGTGCCAGACCTTCCTCGATGACGGGCGGTGGAGGTGCAACGGCCTCGACGATGACTGGAGGTGGTGGTGCTGCTATGATGATGGCGACAGGAGGTGGTGGTGGCTGAATCGGAGGGGCTCCGTCAATGAGCGCGAGCGCTATTTGAGACGTCCCTTCAGCCTCCGCATAGTTGTTGACGGTGCTCACCATCTCTTCGAGGGTGAGGCGTCCTGTTGCCTGCTGTCGTCTTAAAGAATGTCGGAGAAGCGTGCCACGGTCCAGTCCTTCCACGAAGTGATACAGAGCGTTATCATCGGGGTAGTGGGCCAGATCGGCTCATATACGGAGCCACCTGGCCAGGTAATCGTGGGGGTTTTCGCCTTCTCTCTGAACACAACACGCCAGATCGAAGATGGTAACCACGCCGACGAACTTGGATCTCTGCTGTCCAAATGCACGGGTGAAGCCGGCGGATTTGCAGTGATCTTCCACCTTTATATCCTGCACAGGGGCGGTTTGGGTGGGCCTTGAATTTTTCCAATCTTTGCCGGCAAACTCCGAACAGAGATCCGACATCGATCCTTCCGCGAACGTATCCTGCCCGTAGGCGGTCCGTGCGGGCCTTGATGCTCCTCCGACTCTGTCACATCCCAAGATTTTCCAAATCTTGTAATGTGAAAAATAAATAAACAAAATAAATAATTGTTGAAATTTAGGGTGAAAAGAAACTTTTGTTTCTAAATAGAAACCTAAAATCCCATCTTGAACAAACTTGGGTTAATGTTTGAATCCAAACTAAATTCAAATCAAGTGAAATGCATTCTTCATAAATGCATCTGGAAACTTAAACACTTGACAAATAAACCAAAACCCTAAAAACCCTAATGGAGGAAAATCATTTTCAAGTTATCTCTAAGACTATGGATTTGATCCATATAAAATTGGTCAAAAAACATTTCAAAATGACCAAGAATGACAAAGGGAAATATTATAAAACCATATAAATTGATTTCATTCAATTTGGAGCCATAGATAAAATCTTATGAATTTAATAAGATAAGGAAATTGAATTTCCAAAGCTAATAAAGCAACCATCTAGAAATCCATACCAAATGGTGAGCAAATAATCCTAAAGGAATTTAAAATATAAACAAATAATAAATAAAGTTATAAAAGTTGGAATCACTATTTTTGGATCTTTTAATAAAAAGATTTGCTTTTCAAAAGAAAAGGTAGAATTATAAATAAGGATTATTTTATAGAGCCAAATTAAATCTTGGCCAAGCTTTTGAAATAAAATATTTTGTTTGATAAAAATAGTAAAGGTTTATTTAAATAAAACCATGAGGATTTATTAATATCAAATTTTGTTTAAGTAAAGGCTTTTCCATTTTAAATAAACATTGAAACTTGTTAAAGTATTTTAAATAAGATTTCCAAGTGTTTTGTTTTTTCAAGTAAAACCTACTAAAAAGGTTTTGGTATTATTTAGATTTGAAATAGAGTTTTTAAATAAATTAAATCCTATTTGAAATAAAGACTAAGGTCTATTTATTTAATTATTAATAGACCCTAAAAGAATAAAAGAATTATTTTATTTTGGACTTTGGATTATGTTGTTAAACAGTATTAAAATCAACACAAAGTTTGGTGGTGGTTTGATTTGAATTGGAGTTTGAATTATTTGTTTGAAAATCAAAACAGAAAATAGAAAAATAAAAAGCTTTCAGTATAAAAAAATGAAACAAACTCAACCCACTAGCAAGGCCCAGCCCAGCCCAACAGCTAGCCCATTTTCCCTCCCCACAGTGAACCGTTTTCACTGAGTAACGCACCCGCTGAGTCACTGACGCTACGACCCCATGCCCACTCCCTCTCTCTCACTGACGACACAGCCCCACTGCCGCATCATCATCATCAACCCCGCGCCAGCCGTTTCCCCCTTTCTCAACGTCGTTCTGCCGCGAATGAATTCGCGTAAATACGCGTTGATGGCTGACTTAATCCTCACCGTGACCACGGACCCTTAAACGCCCATGACTCCTCCCCATTTTCCCTCACTCGCCCCTCCCTCTGTGCCCTAAGGCTGTTCTAATTTTGAACCACACCATCTCTGTCTCCGACGACGTTTCCGGCCAATTTCGGCGCCGACCAGCCGCCCCTCGCCTCCCATTGCACGCAAGCTTACTCGCTAGCACCAGGCGCATCCACCAGTACCTCCAACTCGGCCGCGCTCGTTCCAGAACATCGGCAACCTCAACGCCACTCGCCACCATCGTCTGCCATTTCTCTGGCAAGCTTCCCTGGTAAGCGCAGACCACCCCGAGCCTTTCCGTTGATGCTCCCATGATCCCTAGTGCCGTACGCGTCTAACCATGTGCCCCGTTTGTCTTAGCTCGCTCTCAAGCCTCACCCCGTCGACAACTGAGCAAGCCCGGCGCCGCCATCGACTCTGGTGAGAAATCCCCCTGGAACCAGAGCGCCCCTCGCCAAACCGACCACACCTCGAGCTTCTCCACACTCCCACGAGCACGGTGAGCACCTCCTTTACCCCTCTTGCTTCCTGAATCACCGGCTCCGCCATAGCCCGAGCGTGCACCTCCAGTCGCTGCCGCCAGCGCCGCTAACCTTTGGTCAAACGTGCAGCAGCCGTCCGATCCAGATCCGAGGCACGCGATAGATCGAATTAACGAAGGGGTAAGGACAGATCTATGCCACATGATTCGCATTAGATCCAACGATCCTCAGTGCGTGATCCGAACGAATCGGTACCGCCGAATAGGAACAAGCCACGTGGCCCTGTCTGTTTTAATAAAAACAGAATTGATATATTTGATGTTCCAATTTGAAAAATTCATAACTTTCAAACCACCCGTCCAAATTTGCAAATTTTATATCAATGGATTCAGCAAAACAAGTACTTTCTGACCATGCACTTTGTTTAGTAAAATTCTTCTTTTAAATTGATTGTTTTTGCAAAAACTTGTGTAGGCATATTTAGAATATAAAATTTGTTCTAAAATGAGTTTTTGAGATAAAACCTTTGGCAAATAGATTGTTTTGAACCTACTGACCTTAGAAACCAACTCATGGATTTGAAAATGTATTTGGTAAAGCTAAATCTTTGATTTAAAACACTTCTACTCAAATAAAAATAATGTTTATGTGTTAAAAATGTTTTTGGAAGAAAACCTTTGGGAATTGTTTTATTTTAAACTCTCTGACCCTAAACACCAAGTTTTATGATTTAAAAATGTATTTTGTGAACCCTATAAAAATTATTGCTTTGCTAAAGGCATTTTCAACCACATAAAATATTGATTTGGTTTAAAAATGGTTTATAGGTAAAATCTTTTGCA
This sequence comes from Avena atlantica, assembly GCA_910589765.1. Taxonomy (NCBI): domain Eukaryota; kingdom Viridiplantae; phylum Streptophyta; class Magnoliopsida; order Poales; family Poaceae; genus Avena; species Avena atlantica. The sequence continues at coordinate 153,205,085 of OU342739.1, forward strand.
AATAGTTTTGCCACTTTATAAAATGACCAATAAGTGTTTTTAGAATTTTATAACCTATTAGAAACCACTTTTGTAAATAAACAATGTTTGGCATGCTAGCATGCATTGTTTTGTTTCAATTATTTTATGTGATGATGCTTGAATGGTAGATTGAAATATTGCTTGCTTGATTGAATTGTAGTGATTTGAAGAGTGTGAATATTGCAAGATCAAGGAGTGAACTTATATTCTCTACCAAAAAGGAAAGTGATGCTTCATACTTTTGGTTCCATTATTTTCACTATGCATTAGTGATATTTCTAAGTAGGACTTGCATAGAATTTTGCTAAGTATATACTATGCTTGGGAAGTCCTAGTAGTTGTAGAATTGCTAGAAATTTCTAAGTTAAGATTCTTATCAATGCCATGCTTAGCCTAGCTAGTAGCAACCAAGGGTGGTTATATATTCATGCTATGAGAAAATATTTCTAAGTCTTTGGACTTGTATTTTGTTTAATAAAACAACTAAGTGAATGAAACACCTGGGTGGAATGGAAGGAATGGTTTATGTTGAGTGGTTACACAAGGCCCATTTCTATGGTTTACCTTGTGTATCTCACTTGTGGAAAGCCACCCAGGAACAAAGGGATTTGAGAGGCCAAATGTTAAGAAGCTTCTAGTGCAGCCACTTGGAAATATGGGCTCTGCCTGGATCATATAGGTTGCACTAACTTAGCCATTTGGACAGTTGGTGGTAGTGGGATGATAGCTGGGAGCGCGTCCATTTGGTCTAAGGGAAGGCTTCTGAAAGGTCATGTCTTGGTGAAAATGAAGTCTTGTGGGGAAAGTGCACAACCTCTGCAGATGGAAGAATCTAAGTACTTAGACATGTCCCTGTTAAAGGACAATTTGAGCATCAAGACATGGAAGCTATCAAGAATCTCCTCATCCCAATTTCTAACTTAAAAACTTGTGGTTGAACAAGGGTTGAAGGATCACCAATTTCTGTTGGGAGATGCCTTGGGTGATTTTGTCAAGCAAAAACTTAGTGTTTTTAAATGATAAGGAAAATCTATTTTGAGCAAAGCAAGCCTAAGATCCACTTAGCCAAATGCATATAGATGATAGACTCCACTATACTACCATAGTATTACTTGCCAATACAATTCAAATGTATTGACCCTTGTGGCTGTAACTTATTATGTTGCAGGTTTGTTTGATGTTAGTGAAGTATGTTGATTAGGATTACAAGTCTACAACCAACATGACTGCATGTGGCACTTTGAAGATGAAGGACCCCATGCTATTGTTATTTTCTGCTGCATTGTAATGAAATAGCCAAATGAGCTATGTAAGATGTAATAAATTATTTTATTCCTGGTTATAAAGTTGTATTATGACCTTTGTTTCTTGATATTACATCTTAACTGTGGATGCTAGCTATTGATCCAGGGACTAGCATTGTAAACACATGGATCTCTACCTTATTAAAGGTTGGGAACCTTACAGACTCCTAGGGAACTAGTGCCCGAGTCGGTTTCGTCGATGAAGAGGTGGATGTCTCCGATAGGAACGATCGAACACCGCGTAGGGTTCGTCTTCGCCGGGATCCAGAACTCGTCCGGAGGTCCACGGTCTCGCCGATTCCCGCGAAGATTTTGGTCCTCGCTCGCTGAAGAGCCTGAAGCGCCTCTTGCCCCACGGTGGGCGCCAACTGAAGTGGTATTGCCGACGAGTACGCCATAGAGGGGTCCTCACAGTGCATGTTTAGAGACGTGGGGTAAGTCAGACGGTTGACCAGTACGAGGTAACACAGTTTACCCAGGTTCAGACCCCACGACGGTGGCGGAATCCTACTCCTGCTATAAATCACTATAAGGGCAATACGCCGAGTTACAGGGATTGGTTCGCTATGCGAGGTGTGTCGTAGTCGACACTAGATTGTCTGAGATTGTGCCCTAAAGGATCCCATAGGCCCGACTTATATAGTCGCCAGTGAAGGGAATATGCCCGAGAGGCAATAATAAAGTGGTTATTATCGTATTCCTTATTTATGATAAATGTTTATTTTGCATGCTATAATTGTATTAATACGGAAACGTTAATACATGTGTGTTTAATAAACAAAAAGGAAGTTCCTAGTTATGCCTCTCTTATAAACTAGCTTGTTTATTAACAAGATGATCAAAGGTTTCCTGATCATGGACATTGGATGTTGTTAATAACGAGGTCACAACATTAGTGTAATGATGTGATGAACATTCATCCAAAGTATAGCATTACGATCAAAGTCATTGAGTTTATATTGCTATAAACAACTTACGATGTAGTCCTAATCCTTAGACCATGAGATCATGCCAATCACTAACACCGGAAGAGTTTCTTGTTGACATCAAACGTCACACCGTAACTGGGTGATTATAAAGATGGCTTCAAAGATACTAAAGTGTTATGTTGAGAATCATGGATCAAGAGTGGAATTTGTTCATCCCGATGACGGATAGATATACTCTGGGCCCTCTAGGTGATATCACATTGATTAGCTTGCAAGCAAGTGATTTGATCACTAGAATGTTATATCACGGGAACGAGAAAAGAGTGCATGTCGGTAACGAGATCAAACTAGGTAAGGAGATACCGATGATCAAATCTCGGAGATGCAATATATCGTGAAACAAAGGGATTAAGATACTAGCGTAAAAGGTTCACACGATCACAGAAGTCATCGTTGAATGTGTGGGAGTCAGTATGGATCTCCAGGTCCCGCTACTAATTATTGATCGGAGAAGGGTCTCGATCATGTCCGCATTATTAGCGAACCGTAGGGTGACACACTTAAGGGATACCGACACCATTCGTCGCAAATAATATGCGAGAGAAAGAAAAAGGAAAACGCAGGAATTTATTTCACTAGACACCGAAATTGTTTTGGTTGAAATTGCTGAAACTGGTTCTGCATGTGAAATGGAATACTAGCAAGGGTTTTTATGTGAATGTTTGTTAATTAAAGTAATTAACAAAATTCTGAATAAATAAATAAAAGAGTTTTTTATAAATGAGAGCTTGCATTAAATTTGGTGGAAATTTAATGCATGTGAGTGGATTTTTGAGTGGAGGCTCTTTTATGGGAGTGGAGGATTTTCATTTTGAGTGGGAGCTCCACCCACATGAATGTGGGAGAGGTGGGGGAAGCCCCCATGGCTAGGCGCTATGCCCCTTGGGTGCCCCCCTCTCCCCTATAAAAGGCCCCCCTCTCATCCTCTCAAAGCACACCTCCTCGTGAAGGATCTCTCTCCCCCTCTAGAATTTATCCCCCATGGTCTCGGACTAGCGAGATACATGTTCTCGGCGGATATTCGGCAAGAAAGAGTTGTGCTTCTGCTGCATCGCTGGAGCAAGGAGGCGGAGGTTTCTCGGTGCCTCGAACGTGTGTGCGAGCACGGATGCGCTGCTGTTTTGCGGCGCTAGGACTTCCTCTCGATCTTGAGATCGGTAAGAGATCGTCTACATCAACCACGAGTTTGGACTCGTTAAGCTTTGTCGGTCTTCAAGGGTATGTTCTCTACGGATATACATCCGCCCGTTGTTTGTATCTAGTAGATAGATCTTGGTACATAGTTGTTCCCATCGTAGGAAATTTTTTGTTTTCTTTGCTGCGAACCCTACAGTGGTATCAGAGCCGGATCTATGCGTAGATGCTTTGCACGGGTAGTACACATATGAGTATGTGGGCGACGATGATCATTTTATTTCTTCTTAGTTGTACTTTGGATATTGGTGGCATAGTGGGATGAAGCGTCCCGGACAAACTTTACATGTCCTCGCACATGAGACCTGTTCCACGCTTGACATGCAACTAGTTTTGCATAAGTGGCTAGCGGGTGTCTGTCTCTCCTACTATAGTCAATATCTAATTTGCAACGAGTTGTCAACAATTTGGTTATCCTCGTTGTGGTTCATGTTCGTAGGTAAGAACGGTTCTATCTTCGAAAGCTCTACGCCACGTAATATTTGCAATGGATAAATTAGAGGCGTCTAGTTTAGATTGTTGCTGGGCTAGTGTTATGATATGGTGATGTTGTAAGTAGAAGTATGATATGATACTCTTACAACACACATAGCGTGTAAGTTCCATAGACCTTGGCCTTACACATAGAGGTATGATAGAGATCATACCACGATGCACATGATGGAGATCATATGCGGGAACCATATCATTTCACTTATAAACATGTGATGTTTGATTGCATCTTATATTGCTTGTTTGGCGTTTTATTAGCATAATAAGATGATCCCTCATTTATATATCAAGATAAGAATGTGTTCTTCCTTAAGTATGCACAGACAATGTTTTGTCGCTTCAAGGCATCACGTGATGATCGGGTGTACTTGAATCCACGAGCATATCTCGGGTGTAAGACAGTTACACACGCGAATACTAAGGTTCTTACATGGAGAGCCTAGCATGTATAGACATGGCCTCGGAACACGGACCGAAAGGTTAAGCATGAGTCATATGTTTTGATATGATGACCATATGGATTCTCGCCTTTGAAGCTACGCCGACTCACGTGATGATCGGACTTGGTGTAGTGGATTTGGTTCATGTAATCACCAAAAAGGCACGAGGGATGTCGTTTTTGAGTGGGAGTTCATTTCTAATTTGGATTATTAGGACTCAATTTATCATAAATTAAATCAAATTGAATTTGCATAATTTTTTGTAGTCATTGGCATTCGTTCACCACCTTATGCTTAGTTATAATTGAGATAATAGAACTATAGAATTCTGGATATATACTTTACGAACTGGCATCGTATTGTGTTGAGTGTCAATCTAAAGTTTAAAGTCCTATTGCAAACTTTCAGCAAACTCTGATTTCTCCGTGAAATTTAATAATTGGTATTAAATTGAGAGTAACAATTCCAGTGTTAGTATCTTAAGTATCATGTTTGCCTCCATGATTCTTGATTATTTTAATATCAAGTTTATTTAGGAGTTGAAAGAATTGTTTCAGAAACCATCATGTGTGGCAGATATAACGATATCTGAAACAATGTTTTGGTTGGAATATGATAGAGTATAATATATGTTCTCATATTGGATGAGAATTTACGAAGGTTGGAGATGCTAGACATCCTAATCATCCAAAAGGGTTTTGGAAAGTAATGTTATACTCACGATTCACCTTTATAAGCTACAGTAGCTTGATCATGAAAGTCGTCATGGTAAGGATGAATAGAAGATGTATGTAAAGTGTTTACTACACTAAAAGATTACTAAAGAATGGATTTTGAAAGAATACCGATCATTTTGATGGTGGTGATCTACTTCAAAGTGCAAGTCCAAAGGTATTATTATTTGAATATACACGCTTTGGACTATGTGTCATGTATATGGCGCCACTTTTGATGTTGATAGATTCTTTTAAAAAGCAAAAGTAAATGCTAAAAGAGAATCTATAAAATATATTTGGCAGAAAATGAAAGATTGGAAATATCCAATTTAGGTATATAGATGATATACATGTTATGGTTGTATTCTTTGCTTGTTAAACAATGTGGTTCTTGGGTATTGGATACCAAATTGGTTGGTATGAAATTTCATACAGAACGACGCAATTCATGAACCACAATGGCCTAAGTAACTAGCAAAAGAATATGTGATGATGTTCATCGAAAACAAACAAACCGTTGTTTGTATTTCTCGTTGAAATCAAAGCTTGACTTCAAGATTTGTTTTAATAATTGTTATTTAAATCAGGTATTTTGAGAACAAAGGTTGTTCAAATAATTACCGTATTCCATATAAGATGGATGATTTACAAATCTAGTTGGATAAATCACATCCATAAAAACTAATGCTAAAATTTCACAAGACAAATGATTGGAAGATCACTTACGAAGTGACGTCGCCGTTTAAATTATATTGGAAAGAAAACATGAAGAATCTCCAATTTCATGGATTTTTGGAGTCTTTGATTTGATCAAGTGACACTTGTGAGACTTTCCTCGGGATAATTAAAACTTCATTCAAAGGCCAAAGAAGAACGAACGACTAAAATATTGGAATTTATACATATCGATGTATGAAGTCCATTATGTGTAGTTGTAAGCGATGGGTTTCAACTTCATATACTTTCTCCGGAAATTTGAGTGAATATTCACTTAATGAGAAAGAAGTGTGAAATATTTGAAAATGTTCAAAGGCTTTCAAGATGAAGTGAAAATCATTGTGACAAGAAAATAAATGGTTTATGATTTTATCATAAGGGATTTATTTGAGTTACAAGTGTAACAAGAAAATAAATGAATTATGATTTTATCATAAAGGGATTTATTTGAGTTGCAAGTTTAGCAAAACACCTAGATTTACATCTCCCGAAACACCATAGGAGTATGGAGTGTTTGAGATTTGTAATGAAACCTTGTGAGACATGGTTGGATCAAAGGTGTTATTTATAAAACTGCCATTATGTTTTAAAAGATTAAAGCTTTAGAGACTACCGCTTTTACACTGAAAAGAACTCCATCTTGATCCATTGAAATAACACCATATGAGTTATGGTTTGGGGTAAAACCCAAGTTGTCATTTCTTAAATTTTGGTATGCTAAACATAAGTAAGATGTTTACAACTGAAGTCGGATGAGCATGTCTTTGTAGGTTATTACGAATAACAATTGGTTATTCCTCCATAACACCAAGGACAAAAGGGTTTGTCGCTTGAAACATGAAGTTTCTTGAAGAAGGAATTTTCATAAAAGTTAAGTCGGAGGATAATAGAACTTTGATAAGGTTAACGAACCTTAGCTAAATGTGCTGAGTTGCGCAGCACCGGAAATCGTTCCGGAGGCAGCCATAATGCTCATGGTTTATGTGCCTCAAAGGTTGTGGTCACGGAGATCTAAGTTCCTATTGAACCAAGAAGGTCGGATAAACAATCAAATACTAAGATTTGAGAGTAAATCATTATTGTTTGACAATGATGAACCGAATATATGCAAAGAAGCGATGATGGGCCCTGACTCCGTCAAATGGCTTGAAGCCATAAAATCCATGATAGTTCCATACACGAGAAATCAAGTTTTGAACTTGGAAGACCCTCCGGAAAGGTGTAAAAACTTATCGGTCGTATTTGGATCTATAAAGAAACAGACATGGATGTTTCACATCTTTGAAATAGTCGACATGTCATAAAGTGTTTTATGACAATGTTCAAGGAGTTGACTATGACAAGATTTGATCTTTCATAGCGATATTTAGTCTGGACGGATTAAAGTAGCAACCACTACATATAATTTGGTATATGGTAGATGAATAAACAAAACAAGTTCTTCTAATAAAATGGTTAACTAGGACGTGTACATGACACGATCCAAAGGGTTTTGTTAATTCAAAGGATGATAAAAGGGGTATGCAAACTTCAATGGTTGAAGTAAGCATCGCGGAGTTGGAATCTTCACCGTGATGAAAAGGAGTTTTCATCGGGAGACGATGAAGATGCTTGCATTTGCAAGAAATTAAGTGGGAGCGTTGAGACATATTTCTAATACATTATGAGGAGGACATCTTGTTGATTAGAAATGATGTATATTTTATTGACAAAGGTTGAGAATTTCATTTCGATGAAAGACTTAGGCAAAACCCAAATATTTAGCATGAAAGTCTATAGTGGATAGACCGTGACGCTAATATGGTTATGCCAAACGTACATATATGAGATATTGAAGGAGTTCAATATAGAAACAACAAGAAACGGTTCTTGTCGCATGGAAAGGAATTGAATCAAGATTCAAGTGTATCGACACTTGATAAGTGAAACAAGATTCAAGTGCTTTGACACTTGATGAGTGAAATCATGAGAATGTTTTGATCAATCATACCATGATATGTACACATCCAGATACGTCCTATGCTCTAAGTGTTATGAGCATATACCATAATGAATCATAAAATGATCATTGGACTATAGTAAGGATATTCTTATGATATTTTGGAAGAACTAAGAATATATTTGTGTATAGGTGACAAACAATTACAAATAGTTCATTGTAAAGCGTTATATTGATACTAGTTTTGTCACAAGATACAAATTAAGTTTATCTCAATTTAAACTATGGATGGCACAATGAAATGGAAAGAAAGTTTCCATGATGGATTTGGATGAATTCCAAAGTTAAGACATTGTGACGGATACTACAACAAAAAGGGCTAAGTATATGACTGCTATAGTAGCAGCAACGGAGGGAATTTGTGTCAAGTAGTTTGTTATCAAACTAAGGTGTGGTTCGCAATGGGCTAACACTAAAGATATATTGTATGACAATAGTATCGACGTGTTTTAACCCCAAGGAACTAAAGTCTCACCGAAAGACCAAATTTATACAATGCCATCTCATTGGAGAATGAGTGATGCGTCGAGACGCAAAGATATGCAAATACACACGGACCTGAAAGTGTCAGATCTGTAGATTATGTTAAACACTTGCAATTGCGTATATGGAACACCAGAAAGCCATAGGTGTTCAATACACAAAGTTTTCAAACTAGATTATTGTCTCTAGTGCAAGTGGGAGACTGAAGGGAATATGCCCGAAAGGCAATAATAAAGTGGTTATTATCGTATTCCTTATTTATGATAAATGTTTATTTTGCATGCTATAATTGTATTAATACGGAAACGTTAATACATGTGTGTTTAATAAACAAAAAGGAAGTTCCTAGTTATGCCTCTCTTATAAACTAGCTTGTTGATTAACAAGATGATCAAAGGTTTCCTGATCATGGACATTGGATGTTGTTAATAACGAGGTCACAACATTAGTGTAATGATGTGATGAACATTCATCCGAAGTATAGAATTACAATCAAAGTCATTGAGTTTATATTGCTATAAACAACTTACGAAGTAGTCCTAATCCTTAGACCATGAGATCATCCCAATCACTAACACCGGAAGAGTTTCTTGTTGACATCAAACGTCACACCGTAACTAGGTGATTATAAAGATGGCTTCAAAGCTACTAAAGTGTTATGTTGAGAATCATGGATCAAGAGTGGGATTTGTTTATCCCGATGACGGATAGATATACTCTGGGCCCTCTCGGTGATATCACATTGATTAGCTTGCAAGCAAGTGATTTGAACACTAGAATGTTATATCACGGGAACGAGAAAAGAGTGCATGTCGGTAACGAGATCAAACTAGGTATGGAGATATCGATCGAATCTCGGACATGTAATATATCGTGAAACAAAGGGATTAAGATACTAGCGTAAAAGGTTCACACGATCACAGAAGTCATCATTGAATGTGTGGGAGTCAGTATGGATCTCCAGGTCCCGCTACTGATTATTGATCGGAGAAGGGTCTCGATCATGTCCGCATTATTCGCGAACCGTAGGGTGACACACTTAAGGGATACCGACACCATTCGGAGCAAATAATATGCCAGAGAAAGAAAAAGGAAAGCGCATGAATTTATTTCACTAGACACCGAAATTGTTTCGGTTGAAATTGCTGAAACTGGTTCTGCATGTGAAATGGAATACTAGCATGGGGTTTTATGTGAATGTTTGTTAATTAAAGTAATTAACAAAATTCTGAATAAATAAATAAAAGAGTTTTATTTAAATGAGAGCTTGCATTAAATTTGGTGGAAATTTAATGCATGTGAGTGGATTTTTGAGTGGAGGCTCTTTTATGGGAGTGGAGGCTTTTCATTTTGAGTGGGAGCTCCACCCACATGAATGTGGGAGAGGTGGGGGCAGCCCCCATGGCTGGGAGCCATGCCCCTTGGGTGCCCCCTCTCCCCTATAAAAGGCCCCCCTCTCATCCTCTCAAAGCACACCTCCTCGTGAAGGATCTCTCTCCCCCTCTAGAATTTATCCCCTATGGTCTCGGACTAGCGAGATACATGTTCCCGGTGGCTATTCGGCAAGAAAGAGTTGTGCTTCCGCAGCATCGCTGGAGCGAGGAGGCGGAGGTTGTTCGGTGCCTCGAACGTGTGTGCGAGCACGGATGCGCTGCTGTTTTGTGGCGCTATGACTTCCTCTCGATCTTGAGATCGGCAAGAGATCGTCTACATCAACCACAAGTTTGGACTCGTTAAGCTTTGTCCGTCTTCAAGGGTATGTTCTCTACGGATATACATTCGCCCGTTGTTTGTATCTAGTAGATAGATCTTGGTACATAGTTGTTCCCATCGTAGGAAAATTTTTGTTTTCTATGCTGCGAACCCTACAGCCAGGTCCCAGGGTTACAGGGAAAAGTCCTAGCCGGACAGGTTACAGAGTCCTACACTGTCTATTGCTAGTCTTGTGTATCTTGCACTCCAAGGCTCCGGGTATGCTGGTGACTCCACCGTAGATTTCCTTTATCCGGCATGGGCCTCCCTTTTGGATCCATCTAACTGGGTCGCCCAGCAGGCCATAGGCCATCCTACCAACTATGGGCCACCCTGGTTATCCGGATAAGTGACATGCTATGAGGATACCCATATAGCATATCCCCAACATGCGGTAGGCATAGGGATGGATGGACGGGAGTTGCATGGACAAGTCTAAACATGTAACTTAAAGATCTAGGGCAATTGCAGATAAATAAGATAAAGCATCCAAGTACTAACAATCATAGGCATGTGCTCCATATATGTCTTATTATGAGGTATTACTTATGGCTTTTCATCTGTTTATGCATGTTGGATGATTCTTGGAGGATGAACTGCTAGAGTCTAGATTCTGATAGAAAAGAAGGCGTTTCGGTGCAATTTCGTGAAGATCGGAAAAATACCAGAAAATATGGAAACATATTATTTTCCCAGATGACGAAGGAAACCAGAAGGAGGAGCGAAGAGGGGCCACAGGGGGTCCACACCCCCTAGGCGCGGGTCCCCTGGGCCGCACCTAGGGCAGATGTGGCCCACCTGCCTGACTCCCGACTCCGCCCCTTCGCCTATATCTTCCCTATGGAACCCTAAGCCTAAGGGGGCAACCACAGATAGATTTCCGCCGCCTCTGGGGGGCGAAAAACACCGATAGAGAAAGATCTCTCCGGCAGACAGATTTCTGCCAGGCGAATTCCTTCCCGGAGAGGGGAGACCGTTGCCATCAACACCATCGTCAAGCTAGGCTTCATCGGGATCATCATCATCCACACCATCATCTCCACCAGCACCATCATCACCACTCCATCCTGTTGTAACAATTGTGTTGGATATTGCTTTAGTTCTTAGGGGAAACTTTCCCGGTGTTGATTACTATTGTAGTTGATGCTTGTGAGTGGAACCATTGGATTATTGTTTATGTTCAGATTGTTATCCATTATCAAATCATCTTTGATCTTGATCCATATGATGTCTCGTGAGTAGTTCGTTTAGTTATCGAGGACATGGGAGAAGTCATGTTGTTAGTAGTGAATCTGTGATGAGTTATTATTCAATGGTTGTATTTAAGTCGTGGTGCTATTCTTCTAGTGGTGTCATGTGAATGTCGACTACATGATACTTCACCATTTATGGTCCTAAGGGAATGCATTGTGTATTTGGCTACTAATTGTGGGGTTGTCGGAGTGACAGAAACCTGAACCCCTGTTAGGACACCTTTGCACAAGGGAGCGTAGGATCTCAGAGTTTAAGGCTGTGGTTAGATTTATATCTTAATTACTTTCCTGTAGTTACGGATGTTTGCACAGGGTTTAATCACAAGTATGTATTAGTACAAGTAAGGTCGGTATGTTAGCACAGGTTCACCCACACAACACTTACAAACACCAGAGAAGATTACTCAGCTATTTGAAGCGAAAGCACTTGACAGAATTCCCATGTGTCCTCGAGAACGTTTGGTCCTTATAAGTATTTCCACCGGCTTGTCCTTTGCTAAGAAAGGATTGGGCCACTTGCTCTATTTGTTTGTTACCTTTGTTACTTTCTCCTTGTTTTGTTGTCTTATTAGAAAACCACTAAAAATCCGTTTGCTAAGTATTCACAGGGATTTCCTGCTCCATACCACTGTTAAACACCTTCTGCTCCTCGTTAGGATCGACACTCCTATTTATCGAAAGTACTACGGTACACCCCCTATACTTGTGGGTCATCAAGACTATTTTCTGGCACCCTTTCCGGGGAGTGAAGCGCTATTGAAGAGTGGAACTGGTAAGGGAAACTTCTACTGTGAGTATTGCTTTTGTTACTGCTTGTTACTTTGTTTCCAATATGGATAACCCACTTGGTTTTCTGTTTGGGAAAACTACTACCACTGCTAGGGTAGTAGATGAACCACCACCTGTTGAGATAGATCCTTTTAAGATACCTACAAGTATTGTTAATCGAGTTATGGATAATTATTATTTAGGGGATAGAACTGTCCATCCTGGTGATCACTTGCTTTTTATCCATTAATTATGTGGGTTGTTTAAGTGTGCAGGTATCACAACTGAATAGGTGAAGAAGAGGTTACTCTCCATATCCTTGAAAGGGAGAGCTGAAGAATGGTATAAGCTGCTAAAGAATGGACAATCCATGTAATGGGAGGAGATGGCATCTCTCTTTTACTCTAAATTTTATCCTCCCAGTGAGATACATAAGGATAGAAATCTTATATATAACTTTTGGCCACTTGATGGAGAGAGTACAGCTCAAGCTTGGGGGAGATTGAAGTTACTAATGCTTAAATTTCCTATTCATGAACTCCCTAACAATAGTATTCTCAATAACTTTTATGCTAGGCTTTCTCTTCATGATAAAGATTTACTAGATGCTTCTTGTGCTGGATCATTCACATGTATGAAGGAAGAAGCTAAATGGGATCTCTTAGACCGTATTCAAGAAAACACCAAAGCTTGGGAGAATGACAAAGGAAGAAAGTCAGGTATAAACTATGATTATGAATGCATTAAATATTTTATGGGAACTGATGACTTCCGTGATATTAGCAATGAGTTTGGTCTTGATTCCCAAAATATTTCCAACTGTTTTAAGGCCTTTGCCTCTTACATAGAAATTCCCAAGAAAAAGTGGAATAAGTACCATGCTATGTATAAATTGTTAATCATGCTCCCGTTAGAAGTACTCAAGTTTGTACTACTAATCATATTGCGCCTGAACCTCATGTTGAGAAAATGCCTTTCCCAGCTAAGGTAAAGGAGTATTCTATGATTATTAGTGCAAATAACAAAGGTACAAAGAAAAATGTGGAGCCTGGTAAGCATTTGAGTGATGAACCTGTGGTAGCTATTGTGAAAGACACTGTCACTAGAAATATAGAGGATGAGCATATTGTCTTCTGTGAAGATGCTTCTAATATTATCTCTCATCCTAGTAAGGCTAGAAAAGCTAGTGTTCATGTTCTTTCTGTTAAAATTGGTGATCATTGCTACTATGGTTTATGTGATATTGGTGCTAGTTCTAGTGTTATTCCTTATGAGCTTTACAGGGAAATTATGCATGAGATTGGTCCTTGTGAGCTTGAGTACATTGATGTGGTTATTCACCTTGCTAATAAGGAAACCATTTGCCCCATTGGCATTTTAAGAGATGTGGAGGTTCTCTGTGGTAAGATTAAATATCCTGCTGATTTTCTAGTGCTTAATTCAGCAGCTAGCAAAACTTGTCTTATCATTTTTGGTAGACCTTTCTTGAACACTTGTGGAGCTATTATTGATTGTAAGAAGGAAAAAGTTTTAACTAAGTTTGATGGAGATTCTTATGATTTTAAATTTTCCAAATTTGCTAAAGCTCCTTGTGAAAATAGCTTGCCTAATAAAGATTTCAGGATGGAACAACTTGCTTCTATTGATCTAGTCTATGACCTTGGACCACTTTTTGATGACTATAAGTATGCTTATTCTAATGATAAAGTTGTTTCCAATGATAGTTATATTGCCAACTTTATTCAAAGTGATACTGAAAGTTATTTTGAGAGAGGGAAACATGGTTTTATGCATCTCAATGATGTTAAGTTTCCCTGTTTTATGTTGAAAGCTTTGAAGTTGCATCTATTTTGTCTTCCTATGCTAGTGGATTTTTGTTTCAACAATTCGTTTTCTCATGATACCCCCATGAATAGGAAGTGGGTTAGACTCAAGTGTGTTGGTTATTTGCTTCTTGATGCTCTCTTTCACTTCAAATATATATCTCCTATGTGAGATTCTTTGAAAGTTTCAAGCCTAACCTAAAGGCATTAAAGAAAAGTACTTGTTGGGAAATAACCCAAGAGTTTTGTCGTGTCTTGGAAGTTATTACCTCAGTAATGACCGCTCCTTATCCGTTTGTTTTGGTTTTTGTGTCAAGTTCAACTACTTTTGTGAAGTAGAGTAGTTGTGAAAAGTGGCTGTCCTGGGATAAATTTTTGTGCCGTATTGTAAAAATTCATGAGGGATCTCAGTACTTTGGATGGAGCTGAATTTTTCTGTGCTTGTTCTCCAAGTTGTTACCCAACTTTCATAAGTTTTGCACTTTTTGATTTGAGCAACAGAAGGTTTTCGAAAAAAATCAATCTTTACCTACTGGTCTGTTTTGACAGATTTCTGCCATCATTTGCATTTGCCTCTTACAGAAGCTTTTGTTTTGATGGGTTTTCAGTTGAAGTGTGTACCTAAAAGTTTATTGTTTTTGTTTACACTAATGTTGTCATTGAGTTTGTGCAAGGGTTTTGTATGAAGGAAATTCTCAGGAGAAAGAGAAAAGGAATATGCAGAGTTCATCTTTGAATAGGTAAAAGTGGTGAAAACAGAAGATTCGTGAAACTCCAATCTTTTTATATTTTTTATGTTTTTAATACATAAGGAAGACTACGAGACGGAATTGAAGAGGAAACAGAGTCCGGGGTGGACAAACCCACCCCAGGCGCGGGCCCATCCTGGCCACGCCTGGAGGGGGTTTGACTCCCCCGAGCTCCTACTCCGCTTTGTTTCCATGTCAAAACCTTCCTTATGCTTTGGAACTTCATAATATATAACCCCCCCCCCGGTTCCCCCGAGGTTCGTGCATCGTGTTTTCGTTTCAATCTGTTTCGGTCATGAAATCCTCTCAAGTTTAGAGCGCCATGGTCTCCGCCAACGACAAAGGCAAGAAGCCCGAGGAAGAAGATCCTCAAGATCCCAAGGAGGAGGAGATTCTTGTTGGGGATGAAGAGGACATGGAGGAGGACAAGCATCCGGACACTCGTGCTACCATCGCAAGCATTGGTTTGGTGGCAAGACCTACCAAGCTTAGGAGGACAGCACAGATGTCTATAGGAGGGAGAACTCCGCGTCATATCCTTGCTCCACGCACACTTCCTCCTAGTACCCCTTGTTCTAACAGTGCAGGGAAGAAACACTCTAATAAGAAAGAATGGAGAAAGAATAACAAGGACTGGGATCCTCGGTCCGAGTTGATCATGAGCTGCATTGAGCATAATTCGAAGTTAATTCGTACTCTGACCTTCGATATGGAGGATTTGAAGAAACTTCTTGAAAAGCTTATCAAGAGAACACCACCACCAAAGGAGTAATTCATCATCAGGTTTGGCATCCCCTTGGCTTATTCCAAGCTTGGGGGAGTGTCGCGGTATCACCACCATTATCTTTTACCTTTTTAGTGGATTCATATCTGTGGTAGAGAGGTTATCTTATAGTTTGGTTTGCATGTGGAAGTATCTCTCCTTTAGTTGATTATCTTTGTATCCCTTGGTGTGAGTGCCTTTATTGGAATATTAATGAGAAGTCTCATCTTTTACTTTTTGCACTTCTTATTTTAGTTTGCAATCTCTATTATATGATGGATCTTGTTGATCAGTATTGGCACCACTTTGGGAGCATCAAGTGGATCTAAATTGGTTTTGGCAAACCAAGTTCTGGTTAGTAGCAATACCTTTTGAAGTTTGAAAGAAAAAGAGAAAAAGCTTACAGATATTTTGTATCATTTGTTTTCTTTCTTGTTGACTCATAAGCTTAGTATTCTTTATTTAAGATATTTTATGTTTTCAAGGAAGATTGCATGTTTGGCTTTATTACTTGTATGTTTGCTTGTCTCTTTCAAATCTCTTGCTTTCTACCCAGCCTTACTAGCCAAAAACCTGTTTTGAGAAGGCATACTTCTCATGTTTCCAAATCCTTTGAACCAAACCTATGCCATTTGTGTTCACCATATCTACCTAGTACCATTTTTTTTGCTATTCCAAGCAAATTCTCAAGCTTCATCTACCTTTCGAATTAAAAAGTATTTTGTTATATGAAAACTAGTTAGTAAAGCTCTCACGAACTTGATGGCACAACTTATTTTCTTGCCCCTAATAGACTTGAACCATTGTGCCATCGAAGTTGTATATGCTTGCATTTATACGTTGGAATTAGCAGAACCGTGTTGTCATGGGGAACGTTTTCAACATTGCACTTGTACTCTGTACACAGTTGATATCGTGCTCTTTTGTCTATGGATGTCAATGGTGTGAAATAAAGAGGGAACTTGTAAGTCCATGGAGTTTGTATTTTGTGTTAGAGAAACGCCTGGGCCGCTAGCCTAAGCCATGCCTAATCATGGTGGAAACTTGCAGCATCACCATAGTGAGCTATCTATGAAGCATCCTCAATAAAAAGCTATGCACATAGTAAATAAAAAGATTGATGAGATGCTCATAGTCTGCTTGCCTTGTCATTTTGGTTATGGGAAAGCTCTCGTACCATGTGCAAGGGGTACCCCATTGGCGGTTCTCAATGATATGCAAATACTTACAATGACAAGAACTTACCTGTAACCAAAGTTGAGTAGCATGAGGAGTGGCCCTCATATTCAAGGGACATGAGATTGCCAACTTATATTTCGTCAAGCATATACTCCATCTTTGTGCACTTTAACCTTAATCATCTCAAGATGCCTATGATAGGGGCAATGAGGGCTCAAAGCTAGTAAGTACCATAATCTTTTGGAAGCTCTTTATGACTTGTAATCCCTGCTTCCCTCTAAGAAGGGACCTTTCTCCCACTTCCAAGTTGAGTCAGTAAACCTACTTCCTCTCTATCTCCATTAAGCATTTGAGTTGTTATGTTTCAAGCATTCATATGGTGATTTATTTAATCATGTTCTTTATCTTCCTTGTTTGCACAAAACTCTTATCTATTGAGTATTACTTTGAAAGCCTTCACTTGTGAAAGACCTTTTTGAGCAAAGAGTGCTCCTGTTATAAAACTTCTAAAAAAGCTTTTTGTAAAAATTGTTTGCGAGGTGTTCTTTGACCAAGAGCAAGTTTGCCAATTCCAATTATGATTTATATTTATGCATCTGTATTGTGACTGATGTACTTGGTTGCAAGCTAAGTTATATAATGGTGAGTTGCTTTCTTCTATGAGTTGTGCAATGGTAAGTGTGATGCTTCTTGTTCGTATTATTTTATCGACACTTCACTCCATAAACCTGTGGACATGTTTACTGAGCTCAGTTTTCGCTTGGGGACAAGCAAAGTCTAAGCTTGGGGGAGTTGATACACCCAATTTGCATCACCTTTCTATATCATAATTTACCTCTATTCATTGATATATATCTTATTATGAGGTATTACTTATGGCTTTTCATCTGTTTATGCATGTTGGATGATTCTTGGACGATGAACTGACGAAGTCTGGATTCTGATGGACAAGAAGGTATTTTAGTGCAATTTCCCGAAGATCAGAAAAATACCATAAAAATATGGAAACATATTATTTTCCCAGATGACGAAGGAAGCCAGAAGCAGGAGCGAAGAGGGGCCGCAGGGGGCCCACACCCCCTAGGCGCGGGTCCCCCCTGGGTCGCGCCTAGGGCAGGTGTGGCCCACCTGCACGGCTCCCGACTCCGCCCTTTTGCCTATATCTTCCCTACGGAACCCTAGCCTAAGGGGGCGTCCACAGATAGATTTCCGCCGCCTCTAGGGGCGAAAAACACCGAGAGAGAAAGATCTCTCTGGCAGATAGATTTCTACTAGGGGAATTCCTCGCGGATAGGGGAGACCGTCGCCATCAACACCATTGTCAAGCTAGGATTCATCGGGATCATCATCATCCACACCATCATCTCCACCAGCACCATCATCACCACTCCATCCCGCTATAACAATTGTGTTGGATATTGCTTTAGTTCTTAGGGGAACTTTCCCGGTGTTGATTACTTTTGTGGTTGATGCTTGTGAGTGGAACCATTGGATTATTGTTTATGTTCAGATTGTTATCCATTATCATATCATCTTTGATCTTGATCCATATGATGTCTCGTGAGTAGTTCGTTTAGTTCTTGAGGACATGGGAGAAGTTATGTTGTTAGTAGTGAATCTGTGATGAGTTATTATTCAATGGTTTAGTATTTAAGTTGTGGTGCTATTCTTATAGTGGTGTCATGTGAACGTCGACTACATGATACTTCACCATTTATGGGCCTAGGAGAATGCATTGTGTATTTGGCTAGTAATTGTGGGGTTGCCGGAGTGAAAGAAACCTGAACCCCCGTTAGGACACCTTTGCACAAGGGAGCGTAGGATCTTAGAGTTTAAGGCCGTGGTTAGATTTATATCTTAATTACTTTCATGTAGTTACGGATGTTTGCAGGGGGTTTAATCACAAGTATGTATTAGTCCAAGTAAGGTCGGTATGTTAGCACAAGTTCACCCACACAACACTTACAAATACCAGAGAAGAGTACTCAGCTATTTGAAGCGAAAGCACTTGAAAGAATTCCCATGTGTCCTCGAGAACGTTTGGTCCTTATAATTATTTACACTGGCTTGTCCTTTGCTAAGAAAGGATTGGGCCACTTGATTCGTTTGTTCGTTACCTTTGTTACTTGCTCCTTGTTTTGTTGTCTTATCAAAAAACCACTAAAATATGTTTGCTAAGTATTCACAAGGATTTCCTGCTCCATACCACTGTTCAGCACCTTCTGCTCCTCGTTGGGATCGACACTCTTATTTCTCGAAAGTACTACGATACACCCCCTATACTTGTGGGTCATCAATCATGGCACTCAGGCCCTAGTGACAAGCATTAAGCACAACAAGTTGCAACAAAGTAAAATAACACTAATAGAGATACTAGGCATCATGCCCTAACAATCTTATTCGACTACATGATAGAACTCATCCAATCCCTACCATCCCCATAGCCTACAGCGGGGGATTACTCACTCATGGATGAGGGAAACGTGGATGGTTGATGGAGAGGCGTTGTTGTTGATGATGGCGATGATCCTCTCCAAATTCCCCGTCCCGGTAGGGTGCCAGAACGGAGTTTCTGGTTCCAAATCACGGTTTCTGGTGGTAGCGGCATAGTGGAACTCTTTCTGGAAAAATGTCGAACCCCCCCCCCCCCTGAGTTTTTAGGTCAAGAGGCAACTTATAGGCAAAGAGGGAGGCAGAGGGGTGCCTAGGGAGGCCACACCCCCTCAGGCGCGGCTAGGCCTGGCCCACGTGGATGGTGGGTGTGGGCCCCTTAGGCCTCCACTCTGTCTTGTCGTCTGGCTCCGTGATTCTTCTGGTGAAATAGGATTTTTGGCATATTTTCTGGGATTTTTCCTGATAGTTGATTTTCTGCACAAAAACTAAACACCAAGATAATTGTGTTGAAAACAACGTTAGTCCGTGTTAGTTGTATCCAAATCACACAAGTTTAGAGGAGAAACAATAGCAAAAGTGTTTGGGAAAGTAGATACGTTTTGGACGTATCAGTACTCACATATAAAGCCAATCAATATCATGGCAATAATATGGATGGGATGTGAGAGTACAATCAAATACAAGTGAAGATCCACACTAGGGTTTGCATTAGAACCAAGTAGACGAAGGGTATCGGTGTTGGAGATGTTGGTGACAATGATGGTTATGTAGATCGGTGTTGAGGCCTTCAAGATCCAAGTTGTCAATGCCCGTATTTTTAATCCTAGATGCCTGTCATGCCATACATCGCAATCCGGGGATTACCATTTTTGCGAGACATAATAGATTGGTACCATAGTTCATCATACATTACAAACTATAATTAAGGTCTTACAACAAATAAAGGATCTCATGATCCAGTCTTAGTACATTCAAGCAGCGGAATAATATAATAACGGTAGCATGGGCGAGGCTCCATCTTCATGGTCACAGGCAATGCTGACGATGGGACATGATGCTAGTTGTCGTAACCTTCCTACTGTCCATCATCCTGATAGTCCTCTTCATAGTCTGGCCACGGGAATAGCCAGGGACAAAGCCATGAGTACTCTTTAAGTACTCGCAAACTATCACTAATAGGTAAAGTGATTTGAGTAGGAATACTAAGCTCTAGGTTGTTTTGCAAAAAGCCAGGTTTATCTCTAACTGAGTTTAGAAGCAAAGAAAACTAGTTTAAGGTTTTATAACACCTAAGTGGAAACTTGAGTTTTCACTTTCACAACCCTGTTGTGGTCAAGTCAAGTCATGATTCATTTCACAAGCCATTTTGAAAACATCTGACGACGGAACAGTATGGTGTTGGGCCACGAAGAGATAAAACAAAATTTTCCCTCTAAAGTGGTGATCCCAAGATATAGCCGAGGTAGAAGGCAACGAGGTTTACCACTAGACGCGCAGTTGCGGATTACTGATGAAGCGCGTCAGTTGATGCAGTGCAGTCCTTTGCGATCCGATCTACCTGGTGTTGATCGTACAACACCTCTGCTGGTATCCACACGTACAAGGAGGAGCACCGGCGGCGAACTGCTAGGTTCGTTACGACAGCAGGACTGTTGTGGAGCTAGGGTTTCCAACACATGGAATGACCTAACCGAACAACGATTAACCCTTCTGAGTTACTGAGCTCCACTATATATAGGGAGTGAACGTGGGCTCCACACTTGTGGCCCATTCACTAAAGCCCATATAACACTAGTCACCACGAGTCTGACTCACTGACTCATTCCTAATCCGGCTTGGGTCTAACCCAACCAGATTTCCAGTTCAGATCCAATCCGAACTTGCTCCCGCTCTTAAGTGTGTGACCCCGCAGGCTCATGGCTACTTGGACACGATTAGAGTCTGACTCTTAATCGATCAGTCGGTAACGGCTCCTAGCAGAACGTGCTGACTCCCAAGTACCAAAGAGTCATGACGACTTGCCTTTCCAATGCGACTTACGTCCGAGTCCCTTTTGCCTCACGATATACCTTGTCAGACTATAGGCGGATATTTGTCATCCATTAAATAGTCCGATTCTCTTCTCGATCCGAGATAAGTGATTCACCCGGCTAACTCTTAGTCGATCGCCTCGATTAACACTTAACCGAGTCGTGCATGGCCATGCGTTCCGAATCATATCTCACGAGAGGGCACAGAAATATCTCTCCGAGTGGAGAGGGAAAATCCCATCTTGGTTATTCACATCACGCAGCTTGATTCTCAGTTGACCCGAACTCTGCCTTTATAACTGTTGGGAATATTCCCTAGAGGCAATCATGTATGATGATATTTCCCATTGTATTCATAAAGATATTAAGTTGTCCTTGTATAAACATCTAATGTGTATCATTGAATATGTGATTCGATTGTGGAACTATACATTCATGTTGTTTGTACTAAATATCCTTGGACATTAAAGTTGTGCTGGACACACAAATTAGACCAATGTGAAAGTTGGCTTGATGACTCGGTTCCACTTGTCATGGGCATGGAGATGCTATTCCAACTTACACAGATTCGGCTAAAGAGTTTAGCGAGTCGGATTGACCCATATTGAGGTACAACGAACAAGTTGTCATTTTTATATCTCAATCAATGTAATCCTTAGACCTGAGGTTATTGCATAGTCCGAGTTGAGGATCACCGACTTAGGTTCTGTCAAACACTGATCCATAACTGGGCAGTTATAAAGGCAGAGTTTGGGTCGACTGAGAATCAAGCAGCGTGATGTGAATAACCAAGATAGGATTTTTCCCCTCCACTAGGAGAGATATTCTCTAGGCCCTCTCGTGCGATATGATTCGGAAAGCATGGCCATGCACGACTCGGTTAAGTGTTAACGGAGGCGATCGACTAAGAGTTAGTCGGGTGAATCACTTATCTCAGATCGAGAAGAGAGTCGGACTATTTAAGGGATGACAAATATTCGCCTATAGTCTGACAAGGTATATCGTGAGGCAAAAGGGACTCGGACGTAAGTTGCATTGGAAAGGCAAGTCGTCATGACTCTTTGGTACTTGGGAGTCGGCACGTTCTACTAAGAGCCGCTACCGACTGATCGATTTGGAGTCAGACTCTAATCGTGTCCAAGTATCCATGAGCCTGCGGGGTCACACACTTAAGAGCGGGAGCAAGTTCGGATTGGATCTGAACCAGTAATCTGGTTGGGTTGGACCCAAGCCGGATTAGGACTGAGTTAGTGAGTTGGACTCACGGTGACTAATATTATATGGGCTTTAGTGAATGGGCCGCGCGAGCAGAGCCCACGTTCACTCCCTATATATGGTGGAGCACACCAACCCTGAAGGGTTAATGGTTGTTCGGTTAGGTCATTCCATGTGTTGGAAACCCTAGATCCACAGCAGTCCTGCCGCTGTAACGAATCTAGCAGTTCGCCGCCGGTGCTCCTCCTTGCACGTGTGGATACCAGCAGAGGTGTTGTACGATCAGCACCAGGACGATTGGATCGTGAGGACTACACTGCATCAACTGACGCGCTTCATCAGTAATCCGCAACTGCGCGTCTAGTGGTAAACCTCGTGGCCTTCTACCTCAGCAAGATCTTGGGATCACCACGTTAGAGGAAATTTTTTGTTTTATCTCTGCGTGGCCCAACGGTGGTATCAGAGCGATAGCTTCTGGGTTTAGGCTCGAGATCTCGCATATGTGTTAAGCGGTTGGCTGTAGATGAGATCTATGTGCTGATTGGTGGTCGATCTATGAGATAGATCGGTTTTGTACGAGGTTGATTGGATCAACTGTACTCGGGGAATGGTAGATCTGATTTCCGTGATCATACTACTGAGGTCGTGGAACGACATACCCCTACCGTTCGGCTTCCGCCATCGGGGTAGACTGTGACACGTAAATCCAGATGCGGTGATCGAAGATCAAAGAGTTTGATCGAGTTGGAACAATGGTCGGAATCCATGTTCGGATCGTAGATGAGATCTACGTTTTCGGAAAAATCGTCGGGCGCTGTCGTAGCGCCTTAGATGTCGTTGTGAGTTTCCCACGCAGGTAGATATTGTATCTATGCATAACTTGTTTTTACAGGAAGTTGTGAATGGTATGGTTCATGTGCATGTGATGTATGTGTGTAATCTATGGTTTTTGTCTACCGGCTGGAGCCTAGGTGCTGTCATTTTATTGTATAACGACATGTGTGTCGGATTCTCTATGTAATTTACTTTACTAAGCTAGTGTAGCTGTTTGGAGAACCCGGAAGGCATGCAAGGCATTTTACATGTCGGCGATATGGAGTAAGACGGCAAGTGACAAGAGTTGGCACGAGTCGGATTACAGGCTTTGTGGAGATGGAGATCGCCATGAAGAGAGTCATACCATTTCACATTATAATTGTTTTATTTTGTGTTATTGTTATGTCTCTGTTTTACCTCTATTAGATAGTCGGTAAAATTTAATCCCTTAAAGAAGGTCTAGTCGGTTTTACCGCCAGTGTTTGCACCATCACAAGTCGGACATTTTTAGTAGTGGGCTCATAAAATTGAGGTGCTGCCAATTCTTTCCGACTAGGTGGGTTCGAGTCGGACTCTTACTGCGGAAACACTCGGTAAGCTAGATGGGTCGATCACAACGGTTGTGGGGCTTGGGGAAAAGTCGAATGGGAGCCGGGGCATGTGATGCCACCCGTCCAATAGGAGTCGTATGAGATACGATTGACAAGGAGTTGTCTACCTAGATCACTTGGAGACTAGCGGTGATGCTAAAGCTCACTAGCTGACTTGCTTATTTAGGGTGATGAATCACTTAGTAACCATCGGAGGGGTGTTGGTTCTAGTGGGAGCATAAAATATTAAAATGTTTAATATGCTTGCTCTTTTATGAATACATGTCTTAAGTGTTTTGCATATTTTCTATTGTAGATCATGGCACATAGTAGCAGTCACTCTCAGATATCCAGTTTTGCGTTAAGAACCATTCTTGATAAAGATAAACTAAATGACACTAATTTTACCAACTAGTATCGAAATCTGATTATTGTTCTCAAACAAGAAAATAAGGACCATGTCCTAGACAACCCACTTCCAGATGAGCCGAATGAGAATGCGACTGTCGCTTCCACCAATGCCTACCGTCGGGCTAAGGATGAGTCCACGGATATTAGTTGTCTTATGCTTGCTCACATGAACCGGACTTGCAAAAGCAGTTCGAGCATGTTGAGGCCTACGATATGATCAAAAGCCTCAAAAGTATGTTCCAGGCTTAGGCGAAGACTGAGAGGTATCAAGTCTCTCAGGCTTTGCTGAGTTGCAAGCTTAAGGATGGTGATCCACTGAGTCCGCATGTGATCAAGATGGTTGGTTACGTGCAGTCTCTCGAGAGGCTTGGCTACCCCATTAGCGAAGAGTTTGCTATGGATATAATTCTGAACTCTGTTCCTAGTGCATATGGGCAGTTCATTTCGAACTACCACATGCATGGTATGGATAAGAATCTCACTGAATTGCATGGGATGCTCAAGCAGGCAGAGGCGGATCTCAAGAAGGGCGCCAGTCAAGTGTTGATGGTGCAGAATAAGGCTAAGTTCAAGAAGAGTTCTTGGACTAAGAAGAAGGCTAAGTCAGGAGGAAAGCAGGCTCAGGACCCAGTCCCAAGCGCTTCCTCAGGGACTAAGCCATCTCCTTCAGCCGGATCCACTTGCTTCTATTTTTTTTAGGGTAAAACAGTAGGGTAAAAACCCCACTGCAATTTTTATAAATCATAAAGAGTTACAAGTAGTGAATATTTACAAGTTTCAAGCCACCTCAATGAGGTATAATAAACACTATGGGCAACTATCTCCTGTATAAATTATTGCTAATCCAATCTTTGAGGTCCTAGTAATACTTTTTCTTAATTCTACACATGACCCATCTTAATTCCTGAGAAACAATAGCCCTCCATTCATCAAGGGAAGCATGCTTGTTATTGAAGATTTCATTGTTTCTGCACATCCATATGCCCCAAGCCCCAAGAATAATGATTTCCATTGCAAAGGGGACTTTTAGGCTGCTTTTAATACTAGTCAACGTCTCGAAGAGATTTAGAACATTGTCTTGAACAGGACAAATTTCAGCCTAGCATGCTTTTGCAAAAGAATAGCCCCAAAATAAGTGAAGTAGAGTTTCCTCACTCCCACTTGCTTCTATTGCAAGGCGGATGGTCACTGGAAGAGGAACTGCAGCAAGTATTTGGCCGATAAAGCCAAGAATGGAGGTATGACTTCCGACTCAGGTACACTTGTTTGCAAGGTTATAGACATATATCTTGCTGATGCACCTAATAGTTCTTGGGTATATGATACCGGATCAGTTATTCACATCTGCAACTTGTTGCATGGACTGGTAAGAACTAGGAGCGTAACAAGAGGCGAGGTTGATATTCGAGTCGGCAACAAAGCAAGAGTTGATGTGTTGGAAGTCGTCATGATGCAACTTCATTTACCTTCCGGATTCATTATGGAACTGAATAATTGTTATTATGTTCCAGTGCTCAGTCGAAACATTATTTCTGCTTCATGTTTGATGAGGCAAGGCAATGAGTCGAATATCAAGAATAATGGTTGTTCTTTGTATTTGAATGATATGTTTCACGGCTTTGCACCCGTCCAGGACGGGTTATTTATTTTGAATCTTGATGGTGAGTCGGTTTATAACATAAATGTTAAAAGGTTGAAACCAAATGATCTGAATATGACTTACTTTTGGCATTGTCGGCTTGGTCATATAAGTTGGAAACGCATGAAGAAGCTCCATGATGATGGACTCCTAACTTCGTTCGACTTGGAGTCATTCAAGACATGTGAATATTGCCTACTCGGTAAAATGACCAAGACACCTTTTGCAAAGAGTTGCGAAAGGGCGTCCGACTTGTTGGGACTAGTACATAGTGATGTATGTGGACCAATGAGCACAACAGCCAGGGGTGGTTATGAGTACTTCATTACCTTCACTAATGATTTGAGTAGTTATGGATATATCTACTTGATGAAACATAAGTCGGAAGCCTTTGAAAAGTTGAAAGAATTCCAGAATGAAGCACAGAATCAACTCGGCAAGAAAATAAAGTTTCTTCGGTCAGACCGAGGAGGCGAGTACATGAGCCATGAGTTTGATGAACATCTGAAAATTTGTGGAATAGTTCCTCAACTTACTCCGCCAGGAATGCCACAAAGTAATGGTGTTTCGGAAAGGCAGAATTGAACCTTGTTAGACATGGTACGATCAATGATGAGTCGGACAGTTCTGCCTTTATCATTTTGGGGCTATTATCTAGAAACATCGGCGTTCACACTAAACAGAGTACCATCAAAATCCGTAGAGAAGACACCACATGAGATGTGGATAGGCAAAAGGCCGAGTTTGTCTTTTCTTAAGATTTGGGGTTGTGAAGCATTTGTCAAGCGACTTCAGTCGGACAAGCTTACAGCCAAGTCGGATAAGTGTATTTTCGTGGGGTATCCGAGGGAAACCTTGGGTTACTACTTCTACAACCAAGAAGAGGGCAAAGTGTTTGTCGCTCGGAACTGTGTCTTCCTTGAGAAAGATTTTCTCAGTTGGGGAGTAAGTGGGAGCACGGTGCAGCTCGAGGAAATTCGAGAGGAACCGGCTAGTAGCGAGTTGGCAAAAACCTTGGAGGTTGAGCCGGTCGTGGCAGCTGAGCTGGCAGTAGCACCTGTACTACGAAGATCGGCAAGATTACAAAGTGTTCGTGATGTGTTACTATTAGACAGTGATGAGCCGGCAAATTATTCGGAAGCGATGGTGGGATCTGATTCCGAGTCATGGCTTGGAGCCATGAGATCCGAGTTAAAGTCCATGGATGAAAATCAAGTTTGGAACTTGGTTGATCTGCCAGATGGTGCAAGACCCGTCGAGTGCAAATGGGTCTTCAAGAAGAAAACTGATATGGATGGAAATGTTTCCGTCTATAAAGCACGCCTTGTCGTGAAGGGGTTCCGACAAGTTCAAGGAGTTGATTACGACGAAACTTTTCTCGCCCGTAGCGATTCTTAAATCAGTTTGGATCATGTTAGCTATAGCAGCCTATTTCGACTATGAGATATAGCAGATGGATGTCAAAACGGCTTTCCTTAACGGAAATTTAACCGAGGATGTGTATATGATACAGCCTGAGGGTTTTGTCGATCTGGCTATGCTGAAAAGGTGTGCAAACTTCAGAAATCCATTTACGGGTTGAAGCAAGCATCTCGGAGTTGGAATATTCGCTTTGATGAGGTAGTCAAATCGTTTGGCTTCATCAAGAGTGATCATGATTCTTGTTTATACAAGAAGTTTAGTGGGAGAAAAGTAAACTTTCTAATCTTATATGTGGATGACATATTACTGATTGGAAATGATGTCCAGATGTTGCAAGAAACCAAGGAATCATTGGAAAAGAGTTTCTCAATGAAAGACTTGGCTGAGGCAACATACATCCTCGGAATCCGGATCTATAGAGATAGATCAAGGAGGCTCATTGGATTGAGTCAGAGTACTTATTTGGACAAAGTGTTGAAGAAGTTCAACATGTAATCGTCTAAGAAGGGGTTCTTACCGATGTCCCATGGTGTAAAACTTAGCAAGACTCAGTGTCCTTAGACAACTGATGAGCGAAGTCGGATGAGTGCGATTCCGTATGCTTCTGCAGTCGGATCCATCATGTATGCCATGATTTGTACTAGGACGGATGTTTCATATGCTCTAAGTGTTGTGAGCAGATACCAGGCTGATCCTGGAGAAATCCACTGGATAGAGGCTAAAAATATCCTAAAGTACTTGAGAAGGACTAAGTATATGTTCTTGGTTTATGGTGGTGAAGATGAAATCAGTGTAAAGGGTTACACGGATGCGAGTTATCTTACCGACTCTGATGATTCTCGTTCGCAATCCGGATACGTGTTTATTATAAATGGAGGTGCTGTGAGCTGGAAGAGTTCCAAGCAAGAGACTGTGTCTGCATCTACAACAGAGGATGAGTATATTGCCGCCTCGGAGGCAGCAAAGGAAGCTGTTTGGATGAGGCATTTCCTCATGGATCTTGGTGTGGTTCAGAGCTCATCCAGTCCGTTAGACATGTATTGTGACAACAATGGTGCTATTACACAAGCCAAGGAACCTAGATAGCACCAGAAGAACAAGCACATACTCATGTGATACCACCTGATTCGCCAGTTCGTGGATCAGAGTGGTATCAAGTTATGCAAGGTACACACGGATGAAAATATTGCGGATCCGTTGACAAAGCCGTTACCACAGCCGAAGCATGAGGCGCACCTGAGAGCCATGGGCATTAGATGCTTAGACATATGATGTCGTAAGATTGACTCTAGTGCAAGTGGGAGACTGTTGGGAATATGCCCTAGAGGCAATCATGTATGATGAGATTTCCCATTGTATTCATAAAGATATTAAGTTGTCCTTGTATAAACATCTATTGTGTATCATTGAATATGTGATTCGATTGTGGAACTATACATTCATGTTGTTTGTACTAAATCTCCTTGGAAATTGAGGTTGTGCTGGATACACAACTTAGACCAATGTGAAAGTTGGCTTGATGACTCGGTTCCACTTGTCATGGGCATGGAGATGCTATTCCAACTTACACAGATTCGGCTAAAGAGTTTAGCGAGTCGGATTAACCTATATTGAGGTACAACGAACAAGTTGTCATTTGTATATTTCAATCAATGTAATCCTTAGACCTGAGGTTATTGCATAGTCCGAGTTGAGGATCACCTACTTAGGTTCTGTCAAACGCTGATCCGTAACTGGGAAGTTATAAAGGCAGAGTTCGGGTCGACTGAGAATCAAGCTGCGTGATGTGAATAACCAAGATGGGATACTGCCCCTCCACTTGGAGAGATATTCTCTGGGCCCTCTTGTGAGATATGATTCGGAAAGCATGGCCATGCACGACTCGGTTAAGTGTTAACCGAGGCGATCGACTAAGAGTTCGTCGAGTGAATCACTTATCTCGGATCGAGAAGAGAGTCGGACTATTTAAGGGATGACAAATATTCGCCTATAGTCTGACAAGGTATATCGTGAGGCAAAAGGGACTTGGACGTAAGTCGCATTGGAAAGGCAAGTCGTCATGACTCTTTGGTACTTGGGAGTCGGCACGTTTTGCTAGGAGCCGCTACGGACTGATCGATTTGGAGTCGGACTCTAATCGTGTCCAAGTAGCCATGAGCCTGCGGGGTAACACACTTAAGAGCGGGAGCAAGTTCGGATTGGATCTGAACCAGTAATCTGTTGGGGTTTGTAGCATGGAAAACAAAAAAATTCTACCGCATGCAAACAAACAAGCCAAGATCTATCTACTAGATTTTAGCAACGAGCCGTTAGAGGAACTTACCCTCGAAGATTCCAAAGCGGTTAACGAGAGCAGATTCTCGTGGGTGATGTAGTCATACTCTTGCCGATCTCAAGATCGTGTAGACGATCCTTCCGGTGCTGCGTTCCGGCAGCGCTTCCGCAGTCGTTCACACGTTCGGTACTCGATGAAGACCTTCCTCTCCCTTGTTCTAGCAGGCAGTGGAGGTTGTAGCACTCTCCTCGCTATTCCGGCAGCACGACGGCGTGGTACCGGAAGTAGAGGGGAGATCTCGCAGAGCTTCACCTTAAGCCGGAGCGAGTATGGTGGACTATGAGAGAGGCCTTGGCGATCTAGGGTTTAGAAGGCACCAAGGGGAGAGTGTAGTCGGCGGCTAGGGTTTGGGATCACCCCAACTCGGCGAGTTGGTGGTGCCCTGGGCGGCGGCGGCAGCAGCAGGGGTGGTGGCGCCGGCGGCTTAGGGTTTGGGGTGTGTGAGGTGTAGGCTAGAGGGGCAGCCCTGCCCCTCCTTATATAGGTGGGAGGGCGCCGGTTGGGAGGAGGTAGTCCTCCCCCAACTCGGCCTCCTTGGCCGGCGGGTGGAGGTAGGAGGACTTCCTCCCCAAGTAGGTTTCCTACTCTCCATCCACCAAGCAAACTTGTCGTTTGACTTTTTTCAAATTGGCGTTTGACTTTTCAAACTAGGATTTGATTTCTTCCTTTATTTTTCCCAGCCATGTTACCTAGCACATGATGCAAACATTCCATATTGTCATGACACATTCATGTACCCTTCCCCTCTAGAGTGCCGGACCTTCCGGAACCTTCTAGAACATTCCTGATGAAAACACCGGAATCATTCCCCAACTCCGCAACAGGACTTTCCTTATATGAATCTTATTCTCCAGACCATTCAGGATCTCCTCGTGATATCCCGGATCCCATCTGAGGCTCCAAACAACATTCAGTCTCTTACTCATCATTCCATAACTACTCAACAACATTGAATCCTTAAGTGTGTCTCCCTACGGTTCGTGAATTATGCGGACATGATCGAGACACTTCTCCGATCAATAACCAATAGAGGAATATAGAAATTCATATGGCTCCCACATATTTCTATGATTACTTTGTGATCGAATGAACCACTTACATACGATACCAATTTCCCTTTGTCTCACGATAGTTTACTTATCCGAGGTTTTGATCGTCGGTATCTCTGCATACCTAGTTCAACCTCGTTACCGATAAGTACTCTTTTCTCATTCCCGTGATGTGATCCCTTGTGAGCTAGTCACATTCTTGCAAGCTAATTAGATGACATTCCACCGAGAGGGCCCAGAGTATATCTATCTGTCATATGGATGGACAAATCCCACTCTTGATCCATGTGTTTCAACCCATACTTTCCGAACACTCAATGCCACCTTTATAGCCACCTAGTTACGGTGTGGTGTTTGATGTCATCAAAGCATCCTTCCGATGATGGTGATAAGCATGATCTCATGGTCGATGGAATTAGGTTACTATGTATCAGAAAGCTTATAGCAATTGAACTATTAAAATGACTTGATCTTTGTGCTACGCTTATCTATAGGATTATGTCCATCATATCATTCTCCTAATGATATGACCTTGTTATTAACAACATCTCAAATGTTCATGATCAAGAAACCATGATCATCTATTAATCAACAAGTTAGTATTATAAAGAGGCTTTACTAGGGACTCTAAATTAGTTTACAAAGCACACAAGTATTAATGTTTCTGGTCAATACTATTATAGCATGAATGTAAACATTTATCATAAACACAAAGATATAATAATAACTACATTTATTATTGCCTCTAGGGCATATCTCCAACAGTCTCCCACTTGTACTAGAGTCAACTAATCTAGATTACATGGTAATATACCGAACACCCATGGCAGTTTGGTGTTGGTCATGTTTTGCCCTCGGGAGAGGTTTAGTCAACGGATCCGCCACATTCAGATCTGTGTGTACTTTGCAAATCTTTATGTCACCATCTTGGACATGTTCTCGAATAGCGTGAAAACGCAGCTTGATGTGCTTCAGCTTCTTGTGTGACCTTGGTTCTTGCGCATTGGCTATGGCGCCCATGTTATCACAGTAGATAGACATTGGGTCCAGCGCACTTGGAACCACACCGAGCTCTGTAATGAACTCCTTCATCCATATCGCTTCTTGTGAAGCCTCCGAAGCAGCTATGTATTCCGATTTAGTTGAAGATCTCGCCACAACGCTTTGCTTTGCACTCCTCCAGCTAACTGTTGCACCATTCAAAATAAATACGTATCCAGATTGAGATTTATAATCATCCGGATCGGTGTTCCAACTAGCATCGGTGTAACCATTAACAACGAGCTGTTCATCACCTCTATAAGAAAGAACCATATCCTTAGTTCTTCTCAAGTACTTAAGGATGTTTTTGACCGCTGTCCAATGTTCCACTCCTGGATCACTTTGATATCTGCTAGTTAAACTAACAACATATGCAATGTTGGTTCTAGTACATAGCATGGCATACATTAGAGATCCTATGGCTGAGGCATAGGGAGTTTTACTCATCCTTTCTCTATCTTCTGTCGTTGCTGGACTTTGAGTTTTACTCAAGGTCGTATTGGGAAACATGGGCAAGAACCCTTTCTTGCTATCTTCCATTCCAAACCTCTTTAGAACTTTGTCCAAATATGTACTTTGTGACAATGATATTAGGCGTCTCGATCTATCTCTATAAATCTTTATGCCTAATATGTAAGCTGCTTCGCCAAGATCTTTCATTGAAAAACTATTATTCAAATATTCGTTGACACTATTAAGAAGGTCTACATCATTCCCAATCAACAATATGTCATCTACATATAGTATTAAGAATGCTACAGAGCTCCCACTCACTTTCTTGTAAATACAAGCTTCTCCATAAGTTTGTATAAAACCAAAACTTTTGATTACCTTATCAAAACGTTGATTCCAACTTCGGGATGCTTGCTTCAATCCATATATGGACCGTTGAAGTTTGCATACCTTGTTAGCATCTTTAGGATCGACAAAACCTTTGGGTTGCATCATATACAACTCTTCATCAATGTCTCCATTGAGGAACGCTGTTTTGACATCCATCTGCCATATCTCATAATCATAATATGCAGCGATTGCTAACATACTCCTCACAGACTTTAGCTTCACTACTGGTGAGAAAGTCTCATCGTAGTCAACTCCTTGAATTTGTCGAAACCCTTTTGCGACAAGTCGAGCTTTATAGACACTAACATTACCATGAGCATATGTTTTCTTCCTGAAAATACATTTGTTCTCGACAGCCTTCCGGCCATCCGGTAAGTCCACCAAAGTCCATACTTGGTTTTCGTACATGGATCCAATTTCGGATATCATGGCGTCTTGCCATTTATTGGAATCTGGGCTCATCATCGCTTCCTCATACGTCGCAGGGTCATCGGTGTTGTCCACCAACATGACACTCATAACGGGATCATACCAATCAGGAGTGGTACGAGTTCTCGTTGACCTGTGAGGTTCTGTAGTAACTTTAACCGAAGTTTCATGATCATCATCATTAGCTTCCTCTCTTATTGGTGTAGGCGCCACAGGAACTTCTTCCGGTGCTGTGCTACTAGCAAGTTCGAGAGAAGGTTCAACAACCTCATCGAGTTCTACTTTCCTTCCAGTCACTTCTTTCGAGAGAAATTCTTTCTCTAGAAAGGATCCATTTTTAGCAACGAAGATTTTGCCCTCGGATCTATGATAGAAGGTATACCCAATAGTTTCCTTCGGGTATCCTATGAAGACGCATTTTTTCGCTTTGGGTTCAAGCTTGTCCGACTGTAACTTCTTTACATAGGCTTTGCAACCCAAACTTTAAGGAACAACAATCTAGGTTTCTTCCCAAACCATAATTCATATGGTGTCGTTTCAACGGATTTAGATTGTGCCCTATTTAAAGTGAATGCGGTTGTTTCTAATGCATAACACCGAAACGATAGTGGTAAATCTGTAAGTGACATCATAGAACGAACCATATCTAAGAGAGTTCGATTACGATGTTCAGACACACCATTGCGCTGTGGTGTTCCCGGCGGTGTCAATTGTGAAAGTATTCCGCATTTCTTCAAATGCTCGCCAAACTCGTAACTTAGATATTCACCTCCACGATCAGAACGTAGAAATTTAATCTTCTTGTTACGTTGATTCTCTACCTCACTTTGAAATTCTTTAAACTTCTCTAAAGTTCTGGACTTATGTTTCATGAAATAGATATACTGTCACATCCCAAAATTTTGCAAATTTTGAAATGTGACAAAACTGAAACAAAATGAAAAACTAAGTCTTGGAAATTCAGAGGGAACAAAAACTTTTTGACTATTTAATATAACTCCTTCAAAAAAAACAATTTTGTTTGTGAAGTTGTATGCATGTTTTCAAAACCTCAAAATCATGAAGCATGCATGGTTGCATTTTAAAACTAAGAGGAATAACTTTCTTCTCAAAGTTTAAATGACCACTTAATAACATGAGACTTTGGATATATTCTATATTTAAAATATATAAATTAATTCCTAAATGAGCTAAAAAGATAAAGGGCAAAATTATAAAGCCATACAAATTAGTTTGACTCTATTTGAAGCTCCAAATAAAATGATATGAAGTTTATAAAATATAGGAAGAAAAATAAAGTCAAGTTAAGGCAATGACTAAAACAAAATAAAAGTACTCTTAAACGAGTGATTATGATAAAGAATAAGATTATAAAGCTAAAAAAAATTGGTTTAAACCTTTTTAAAGTCCTAAGTCAAAAGATATGGTTTTTATAAAAAAAAATAGAAAATAATAAAAACAAGGCGTACGTACCATACTAATTTTTTTTTGAATTATACTTTACTAAAAAAATATTCCAAATACTCTAATTGGAGTAAACTATCAAATTGTATTTTATATAAATTTTCTAAAAAAGGTTTGGTATAAATTTAAAACAAATTGAAGAGACAAATTGAAAACTAAAAAAAATAAAACAGAAAAAGAAAAGGAAAAAACGTTAAAAAAAACATCAGCAGCCCAAGACCCAATCAACCCTCCATCTCTATTTTCCTCTCCCGTTAATTTTTTTATTGGGCCAATTTTGTTTTTAACCAAGGGATATTGCAGCGCGGTTAAATAAAAATAAATATTTTGTTTAGAGTTATTAAAAAAATTAATTTCAAATGTTTTGAAATTAACTTGACATATAAAAGCAAGAGATTAATTTCTCATAGTACTTTTCGTATTGATATTTGAATGTGCTTTTAATTTGCCAATTTACTTCTACTTGGTATTCTTCAAATTTACAATTTTTGGACTTGTTCTATAATTATGCATGTGCGAGTGCGTGTATGCATTCATGGGCTAGCTGCATGCAGTTCTCTTGCTCTCTCTCTTCTCGCCTCTATCCTGGACTCCACCCGATTTTTTTGCTTTTTTTTTCTTTTTCTTCCCACACGCAACAGCAGGTCTTGGCCTTGCAACCTAGCTGAATCGATCACTCTTACACACGCATAGAATCCTAGCATAGCATGCAGCTCATCTAAATGCCGCTGTTTCGTTTCGTTTTCCTGAACGCACGCACGAGTTAATTGGTTTGAAACGTCAGCCATCAATGCCATAAACTGCTACCATTACACGTCTTCCTATTAAGCCTAATACAACGTCCACTGCCTCTTCTTTCCATTCTCCACTATTACAGGAGCCCAAGGCCTCTATCTCAACTCCATCTCAAAAAGAGACTCCGCTAGACTGTCGCTGGATCCGGCCGCATTCTCGGCAGGTCCGGCGACAAAGAACGAGCTGCTGCGCCTTCAACAACACGGGGAGGTGGAGAGCTGTTTCGTGTACCAGAAGGACGAGGCGAGAATAGCTGACAACACACTCCGCAGCCGTTGCAACTCGGTTCAACGACTTCCTCCGACGATTGTATCGCGCTCGGTGAGCAACATGCTAAATCCTTGCACCCGTCTAATATACATACGTATGCTTACCTCCTAGACATGATTTCTAGCTATAGCTTTCTAGATGAACGCGGTGCCCATGAACCGAATCCATTGACATGGGCATATTAGACCACCATGAACACGCCTTATGATCTCGAGCCCAACATGAAAAACCATCAAAAGAGCACTAGAAATCCAGAACTGGCGATTAGTTTTAATACAAAATTATTTTGATACACATACATGTATTCAACTGATCAGGAAGAGGTTATTACGTTGCCTGTAGCTGCATATCAATTCCTATTTTCGGATTTTTAGACATAAGAACATAGAAATTTGTAAAAATCATATATTTAGTTCTGTATATCCAAATTTAGAAAATAATATGTCTATGGATTCACAAAAACGAGTAGAACATAATGGAGCCATAATTTGATACTTTTGAGTCTGTTAAAATCACGTTTCATATAGAACCATTTGTGGAGTATTTTGAGTATAAAAATTGTTGTGTAAAATTATTTTTAAGTGGATCCTTTTGCAAATGGTTGCATATTGAATCCTCTGTACAGTAAGACCAAAATATAATTTTATTCTAGTATAAATAAGACCATGGAAATTATTTAGTGAGAATGGCCTTTCCAACTGTTAGAAAATGTTGCTAATTGCTACAATTGCACAAATGGTTGCATTTGTAATCTTGAAAATATAAAATGTTCATAAATCACTTAATAATGTTCAGAACCTTGTTATAAAAATTTGTACAATAAAAATTGCCATCTAGCATGTTTGCATACTTTGCATGATTTTTGTGTTGCCATAAGTGTTGATCTTGTGTATGTTTTGTCTTGGTTGTTTTGCTTGATAGATTGTGTTAATTGTCAAGTGTGTTATTGCGAAGACTGTACCAACACCACCAACTACTAAGGCAAGTGACACTATCATCCAAGTCCTACTATTTTCATTACACTTAGTGGATTTTGTAACATGCATGATAAGGACTACTATATTTTATGCTATGCTAAATCCTAATAGGATACCCTTATATATCCCTTAGTGGAAACAATGTAGTTATAGTATGCTTAGCCCTGCTATATAATTGGGATGGGATACATGTTATGATTATAAGAAGAGTTGAAAAGATATATGTTTTATATAATAAAACAAGTACTCAATGAACCACCTGGGTGGACAAGGATACTCAAGTTTTGGACAAGGTGGCAACAAAAGGAACCATGTTTATATGGCCATCTCTTTTTGTATGTGCACTAGAAGAAAACCACCCAGGGACTTAGAGATTGAATATGTTTCTCGTACAGTGGCTTCCGTGTACAGCCACATGCTAAATAGGCTCTAGCTTAGTTAACTACATAGTGGAAGACCCATGCATTGGCATCTTCAGGTTAACTAGAATTGTGTAAGGGAACTTGAAACCCTACATTGGTGCCTAGATGACAAGCTAGCATTGTGTATTGGGAGGACTCCTATGGAAATACTTTGTCACATTCTCAATCTGCCAGTACTCCATCTTGGTGAGTACTTATCCAGCGGCCACTGGTGGCATCAAGATGAGATTGTGTCATGTGGGTAAAGTGTACAACTTCTGCAGAAGATCAAAATTCTAAGTACTTAGCCGTGTCCCTGGTTATGGACAATACTGAGCAACTAAGGCCTGAAGCTATGGAAGATCTCGACATTCCAATTTCTCAAAGTAAAACTTGATGGTGACAACAAGGGATTTTGAAGCACTTGGAGTTTTCCAAGACGTTCAGAAAGATTTGACAAAAGATCAAAACTATTTTGAAAAGATAGGATAAAACTATATTGCTTTCTGCAAATGATCCTAAACCCCACTTAGCCAAATATGCATGTAATGATAGGATCCACTAAATTTTACATAGTAGTGAAACTTGCCAATACAATTCAAATGTATTGACCCTTGTGGCTGCAACTTATTATGTTGCAGGTTTGTTTGATGTTAGTGAAGTTTGTTGAATAGGATTACAAGTCTACAACCAACATGACTGCCTGTGGCACTTTGAAGATGAAGGACCCCATGCTTTATAATTATTCTGCTGCAATGTAATGTGATAGCTAAATGAGCTATGTAAGATGTAATGAAATATTTTATTCCTGGTTATAAAGTTGTATTATGACCTTTGTTTCTTGATATTACATCTTAACTATGGATGCTAGCTATTGATCCAGGGACTAGCATTGTAAACACAGGGATCTCTACCTTATTCAAAGTTGGGAACCTTACATATACCCATATCTACTCAAGTCATCCGTGAAGGTAAGAACATAACGATAACCACTGCGCGATGCTACACTCATTGGACCACACACATCAGTATGTATGATTTCCAATAAGTCTGTAGCTCGCTCCATCATACCAGAAAATGGAGTCTTAGTCATTTTACCCATCAGACATGCTTCACATCTTTCAAGTGATTCGAAATCAAGTGATTCAAGAAGTCCATCGGAATGGAGTTTCTTCATACGCTTCACTCCAATGTGACCAAGACGACAGTGCCACATATAGGTCGAGTTATCGTTCAATTTCAAACGTTTAGCTTCAATGTTATTTATATGTGTATTTCCACTATCGAGATTCAATAAGAATAGACCATCTATCAAAGGTGCATGTGCATAAAACATATTACTCATATAAATCAAACAACCATTATTCTCGGACTTAAACAAGTAACCATCTCGCAATAAACATGATCCCGATATAATGTTCATGCTCAACACAGGCACCAAATAACAATTATTTAAGTATAAAACTAATCTCGATGGTATATGAAGAGGTAGCGTGCCGACCGCGATCACATCAACCTTTGATCCATTTCCAACGCGCATCGTCACCTCGTTCTTCGCTAGCTTCCGTTTATTCTCCAGTACCTATTTCGAGTTACAAATATGAGCAACCGAACCAGTATCAAATACCCAGGCACTACTACGAGTACTAGTGAGATACACATCAATAACATGTATATCGGATATACCTTTCTTCTTGATGTTGCCGTTCTTCAAATCCAACAAGTACTTTGGGCAATTCCACTTCCAGTGACCCTCTCCCTTGCAGTAAAAGCACTCAATATCAGGCTTAGGTCCAGCCTTGGTCTTCTTCGTCGGTGCGGCAACTTTCTTACCACCCTTCTTGAAGTTTCCCTTTTGCTTAGACTTGCCTTTCTTAAATTTGGTGGTCTTATTGACCAACAACACTTGATGCTCTTTCTTGATCTCCACTTCTTCAGATTTCAACATGGAGAAGAGTTCTGGCAACGTCTTATTCATGTTTTGCATATTGTAGTTCATCACAAAGTTCTTGTTACTTGGTGGCAGTGATTGGAGGACACGGTAAATCCCCAAAGAATTAGGAATCACTATACCCAAGATTTGGAGTTTGTTTGCGTGCCCAGACATCTTAAGCACGTGCTCACTGACGGAGTTGCCCTCTTCCATCTTGCAGTTAAAGAACTTTTCAGAAGCCTCATAACTCTCAACTGCCGCGTGAGCCTCAAATATCATTTTGAGTTCACGGACAATATCATGTGGGTCATGGTTCTCAAACCTTTTCTGAAGCTCTGATTCCAAACCATACAAGATAGCACACTGAACTGTGGAGTACTGATTCTTCCGAGTGAGGTAAACATTCTTTACTTCATCGGTAGCATCAGCTGCAGGCGAGTCACCCAGCGGTGCATCCAGCACATAGGTCAAATTACCAGCATTGAGGACAGTCCTCAAATTGCGGAACCAATCCGCGAAGTTGCTTCCATTGTTTTCAACTTTTCTTTCTCTAGGAACGCATTAAAATTGATGGTAGGGGCCACCATTGATCTACAACATATTTGCAATAGTTTAGACTAAGTTTATGACAAATTGAGTTCTAATTAATAGTTAAATTGATCTAGGTGAACTCCCACTCAAAACAATATCCCTCACATTGTTTTAGTGATCACATGAACCAAATCCACCACATCAAAACCGATCATCACGAGAGTTGATGTAGCTTCAATGGCGAACAATCGACATGTTCATCATATCTACTATATGACTCATGCTTTATCTTTCGGTGATCTGTGTTTCGAGACCATGTATGTACATGCTAGGCTCGTCAAGATCATTCCTTAGCTTCCGCATGAGCAAATCTGGCTTGCTCACGTTGTATACACTTGCAGAATCTAACACACCCGATCATCACGTGGTGCTTCGAAACAACAAGCTTTAGCAATGGTGCTTACCAAGGATGAACACTTTAAAACTTGAAATTTATGTGCATGAGGGATCATCTTATAATGCTACCATCGTAACTAAGCAATACAAGATGCATAAAGGATTAACATCACATGCAATTCATAATATGTGATATGATATGGCATTTCTTCTTGTGCTTCCGATCTCCATCTTCAAGCACGGACATGATCTCCATCATCACCGGTATGGCGTCAAGGTCAATGGCACCGCTTCATGGTTGTCGTCCACCAGCTTCAACTATTACAACTACTTTGAATAGACGTGTGGGTCTTAACAGAATTTAAAGACAACCATATGGCTCCTGCCGGTTGCCAACTTACAATAAGGAACATTGCATACATCAAATATAATCACAATCATGGCCATATCACAACACAGCACACACCTGCAAAACAAAGTTAGACGCCTCTAATTTTCTTTGCATATTTTACGTGGTTTGGGGCTTTCAATAAGTGTCGATCTAACTTACGAACAAGAACCACAACGTTGATGTTTGAACTATCAAGTGCCCGTTGTAAATTGGATCTATACTATAATGGGAGAGACAGACACCCGCAAAGCCACTTATGCAATACAAGTTTCATGTTGAGCGTGGAGCAAGTCTCATGAACGATGTCATGTAAGGTTAGCCCGGGCCTCTTCATCCCATCATACCGCAAGATGCAAAGTACACAAGAAGCAATTGATAATAAAAGCACCACCGCCCACAATGAACATTGTGTTCTACTCGTGCAACAGATCTACATATAGACACGGCTCTGATACCACTGTAGGGGTTCGTAGCATGGAAAACAAAAAATTTCTACCGCATGCAAACAAACAAGCCAAGATCTATCTACTAGATTGTAGCAACGAGTCGATAGAGGAACTCACCCTCGAAGATTCCAAAGCGGTTAACGAGAGAAGATTCTTGTGGGTGATGTAGTCGTACTCTTGCCGATCTCAAGATCGTGTGGATGATCCTTCCGGCGCTGCGTTCCGGCAGCGCTTCCGCAGTCGGTCACACGTTCGGTACTCGATGAAGACCTTCCTCTCCCTTGTTACAGCAGGCAGCGGAGGTTGTAGCACTCTCCTCGCGATTCTGGCAGCACGACGTCGTGGTACCGGAAGTAGGGGGAGATCTCGCAGGGCTTCGCCTTAAGCCGGAGCGAGTATGGTGGACTATGAGAGAGGCCTTGGCGATCTAGGGTTTAGAAGGCACCAAGGGGAGAGTGTAGCTGGCGGCTAGGGTTTGGGATCACCCCAACTCGGCGAGTTGGTGGTGCCCTAGGCGGCGGCAGCAGCAGGTGTGGTGGCACCGGCGGCTTAGGATTAGGGTTTGGGGTGTGTGAGGTGTAGGCTAGAGGGGCAGCCCTGCCCCTTCTTATATAGGTGGGAGGGCGCCGGTTGGGAGGAGGGAGTCCTGCCCCAACTCGGCCTCCTTGGCCGGCGGGTGGAGGGAGGAGGACTTCCTCCCCAAGTAGGTTTCCTACTCTCCCTCCACCAAGCAAACTTGCCGTTTGACTTTTTTCAAATTGGCGTTTGACTTTTCAAACTAGGATTTGATTTCTTCCTTTATTTTTCCCAGCCATGTTACCTAGTACATGATGCAACCATTCCATATTGTCATGACACATTCATGTACCCTTCCCCTCCGGAGTGTCGGACCTTCCGGAACCTTCTAGAACATTCCTGATGAAAACACCGGAATCATTCCCCAACTCCGAAATAGGACTTTCCTTATATGAATCTTATTCTCCGGACCATTCCGGATCTCCTCGTGATATCCCGGATCCCATCCGAGACTCCGAACAACATTCAGTCTCTTACTCATCATTCCATAACTACTCAACAACATCGAATCCTTAAGTGTGTCTCCCTACGGTTCATGAATTATGCGGACATGATCGAGACACTTCTCCGATCAATAACCAATAGAGGAATCTGGAAATTCATATGGATCCCACATATTTCTACGATTACTTTGCGATCGAATGAACCACTTACATACGATACCAATTTCCCTTTGTCTCATGATAGTTTACTTATCCGAGGTTTTGATTGTCGGTATCTCTGCATACCTAGTTCAACCTCGTTACCGATAAGTACTCTTTTCTCGTTCCCGTGATATGTGATCCCTTGTGATCTAGTCACATTCTTGCAAGCTAATTGGATGACATTCCACCGAGAGGGCCCAGACTATATCTATCCGTCATATGGATGGACAAATCCCACTCTTGATCCATGTGTTTCAACCCATACTTTCCGAACACTCAATGCCACCATTATAGCCACCCAGTTACGGTGTGGTGTTTGATGTCATCAAAGCATCCTTTCGGTGATGGTGATAAGCATGATCTCATGGTCAAAGGAATTAGGTTACTATGTATCAGAAAGCTTATAGCAATTGAACTATTAAAATGACTTGATCTTTGTGCTACGCTTATCTATAGGATTATGTCCATCATATCATTCTCCTAATGATATGACCTTGTTATTAACAACATCTCAAATGTTCATGATCAAGAAACCATGATCATCTATTAATCAACAAGCTAGTATTATAAAGAGGCTTTACTAGGGACTCTAAATTAGTTTACAAAGCACACAACAAGTAATGTTTCTGGTCAATACTATTATAGCATGAATGTAAACATTTATCATAAACACAAAGATATAATAATAACTACATTTATTATTGCCTCTAGGGCATATCTCCAACATAATCTGGTTGGGTTGGACCCAAGCCGGATTAGGACTGAGTTAGTGAGTTGGACTCACGGTGACTAATATTATATGGGCTTTAGTGAATGGGCCGGGCGAGCAGAGCCCACGTTCACTCCCTATATATAGTGGAGCACACCAACCCTGAAGGGTTAATGGTTGTTCAGTTAGGTCATTCCATGAGTTGGAAACCCTAGATCCACAGCAGTCTTGCCGCCGTAACGAATCTAGCAGTTCGCCGCCGGTGCTCCTCCTTGCACGTGTGGATACCAGCAGAGGTGTTGTACGATCAGCACCAGGACCATTGGATCGTGAGGACTGCAATGCATCAACTGACGCGCTTCATCAGTAATCCGCAACTGCGCATCTAGTGGTAAACCTCGTGGCCTTCTACCACGAGGACTGCACTTCATCAACGGACTCTCGTGGCCCATTCACTAAAGCCCATATAACACTAGTCACCGTGAGTCCGACTCACTGACTCGGTCCAAATCCGGCTCGGGTCTAACCCAACTAGATATCCGGTTCAGATCCTATCCGAACTTGCCCCCGCTCTTAAGTGTGTGACCCCGCAGGCTCTTGGCAACTTGGACACGATTAGAGTCCGACTCTCAATCGATCAGTCGGTAGCGGCTCCTAGCATAACATGCCGACTCCCAAGTACCAAAGAGTCATGAAGACTTGCCTTTACAATGCGACTTGCGTCCGAGTCCCTTTTGCCTCACGATAAACCTTGTCAGACTATAGGCGAATAATTGTCATCCCTTAAATAGTTTGACTCTCTTCTCGATCCGAGATAAGTGATTCACCCGATTAAGTCTTAGTAGATCGCCTCGGTTAACACTTAACTGAGTCATGTATGGCCATACTTTCCGAATCATATCATCCGAGAGGGCCCAGAGAATATCTCTCCAAGTGGAGGGGCAAAATCCCATCTTGGTTATTCACATCACGTAGCTTGATTCTCAGTCGACCCGAACTCTGCCTTTATAACTGCCCAGTTATGGATCAACCTTTGACAGACCTCAGTCGGTGATCCTCAACTCGGACTATGCAACAACCTTAGGTCTAAGGATTACATTCAGTGAGATTCTTATCCATACCATGCATGTGGTAGTTCGAAATTAACTGCCCATATGCACTAGGAAGAGAGTTCAGAATTATATCCGTAGAGAACTCTTCACTAATGGGGTATCCAAGCCTCTCTAGAGACTGCACATAACCAACCATTTTGATCACATGCGGACTCAGTGGATCACCATCCTTAAGCTTGAAACTCATCAAAGCCTGAGAGACTTGATACCTCTCAGTCTTCGCCTGAGCCTGGAACTTATTTTTGAGGCTTTCGATCATATCGTAGGCCTCAACATTCTTGAACTGCTTTTGCAAGTCCGGTTCCATGTGAGCAAGCATAAGACAGCTAATATCCTTGGACTCGTCCTTAGCCCGACGGTAGGCATTGGTGGCACCGACAGTCGCATTCTCATTCGGCTCATCTGGAAGTGGGTTGTCTAGTACATGGTCCTTCTTTTCTTGTTTGAGAACAATTCTTAGATTTCGATACCAGTTGGTAAAATTAGTGTCGCTTAGTTTATCTTTCTCAAGGATAGTTCTCAATGCAAAACCAGATATCTGAGAGTGACTGCTACTAGGTGCCATGATCTACAACAGAAAAATGCAAAACACTTAAGACATGTATTCATAAAAGAGCAAGCATATTAAACACTTTAATATTTTATGCTCCCACTAGAACCAACACCCCTCCGATGGTTTCTTAGTGATTTAGGATCCTAAATAAGCAAGTCGGCTAGTGAGCTTTAGCATCACCGCTAGCTGCCAAGTGATCTAGGTAGACAACTCCTTGTTGGACGGGTGGCATCACATTCCCCGGCTCCCATCCGACTTTTCCCTGAGTCCCACAACCGTTGTGATAGACCCGTCTAGCTTACCGAGTGTTTCCGCAGTAAGATTCCGACTCGAACCCACCTAGTCGGAAAGAATTGGTAGCACCCCAATTTTATGAGCCCACTACCAAAAATGTCCGACTTGTGATGGTGCAAACACTGG
This sequence comes from Avena atlantica, assembly GCA_910589765.1. Lineage (NCBI taxonomy): Eukaryota > Viridiplantae > Streptophyta > Magnoliopsida > Poales > Poaceae > Avena > Avena atlantica. The sequence continues at coordinate 153,249,559 of OU342739.1, forward strand.
CGGGAAAACCGACTAGACCTTCTTTGAGGGATTAAATTTTACCGACTATCTAATAGAGGTAAAACAGAGACATAACAATAACACAAAATAAAGCAATTATAATGTTAAATGGTATGGCTCTCTTGCCGTCTGGATTACAAAGCCTGTAATCCGACTCGTGCCAACTCTTGTCACTTGTCGTCTTACTCCATGTCGCCGACATGTACAATGCCTTGCATGCCTTCCGGGTTCTCCAAACAGCTACACTAGCTTAGTAAAGTAAATTACATAGAGAATCCGACACGCAGGTCATTATACAATAAAATGACAACACCTAGGCTCCAGCCGGCAGACAAAAACCGTGATTCGCAGATCACGTATAGATTACACACATACATCACCGTGATTCTGAAAATCGTTCCGATTTGATCAAACTTTTTGATCTTCGATCACCACATCTGGATTTATGTGTCACAGTCTACCCCGATGGCGGAAGTAGACTGGTAGGGGTATCTAGTTCCACGACCTCAGCAGTATGATCACGGAAATCAGATCTACCATTCCTCGAGTACAGTTGATCCAATCAACCTCGTACAAAACCGATGTATCTCATAGATCGACCACCAAGTCAGTACATAGATCTCATCTACAGCCAACTTCATATCACATATGCGAGATCTCGAGCCTAAAACCAGAAGCTATCACTCTGATACCACTGTTGGGCCACGTAGAGATAAAACAAAAACTTTTTCCCTCTAAATGTGGTGATACCAAGATCCAGCTAAAGAAGGCCACGAGGTTTACCACTAGACGCGCAGTTGCGGATTACTGATGTAGCACGGCAGTTGATGCAGTGCAGTCCTTACGATCCAATCGTCCTGGTGCTGATCGTACATCACCTCCACTGGTATCCACACGTACAAGGAGGAGCACCGGTGGCGAACTACTAGGTTCGTTACGACGGCAGGACTGTTGTGGAGCTAGGGTTTCCAACACATAGAATGACCTAACCGATCAATGATTAACCCATCTAGGTTAGTGTGCTCACTAACTCATATAACACTAGTCACCGTGAGTCCGACTCACTAACTCAGTCCAAATCCGGCTCGGGTCCAACCCAACCAGATATCTGGTTCAGATCCTATCTGAACTTTCCCCCGCTCTTAAGTGTGTGACCCCGCAGCCTCTTGGCAACTTGGACACGATTAGAGTCCGACTCTCAATCAATCAGTCGGTAGCGGCTCCTAGCAGAACGTGTCGACTCCCAAGTACCAAAGAGTCATGACGACTTGCCTTTCCAATGCGACTTGCGTCCGAGTCCCTTTTTCCTCACGATATACCTTGTCAGACTATAGGCGAATAATTTTCATCCCTTAAATAGTCCGACTCTCTTCTTGATTCGAGATAAGTGATTCACCCGACTAACTCTTAGTCGATCGCCTCGGTTAACACTTAACCGAGTCGTGCATGGCCATGCTTTGCGAATCATATCTCACGAGAGGGCCCAGAGAATATCTCTCCAAGTGGAGGGGCAAAATCCCATATTGGTTATTCACAACACGCAGCTTCATTCTCAGTCGACCCGAACTCTGCCTTTATAACTGCTAGTTACGGATCAGCGTTTGACAGAACCTAAGTTGGTGATCCTCAACTCGGACTATGCAACAACCTCAGGTCTAAGGATTACATTGATTGAGATATACAAATGACTACTTGTTCATTGTACCTCTATATGGGTCAATCCGACTCGCTAAATTCTTTAGTCGAATCTGTGTAAGTTGGAATAACATCTCCATGCCCATGACAAGTGGAACCGAGTCATCAAACCGACTTTCACATTGGTCTAAGTTGTGTGTCCAGCACAACCTCGATGACCAAGGACATTTAATACAAACAACATAAATGTATATTTCCACAACCGAATCACATATTCAATGATATACATCAGATGCTCATACAAGGACAACTTAATAACTTTATGAATATAAGGGGAAATATCATCATACATGATTGCCTCTAGGGCATATTCCCAACATCGAGGGCTGGACAGTGGGTGGCGATGGACGGTGGCGTGCGTCCTAGACACGGTGGCTAGGCGCGGCGCTTGCCCTGGCTAGCTAGCCATGGTCGGCTGGAAAGGGTGCTCTCGGGTTGGCACAACATGGTGCAATGGTAGGGTTCTAGGTTAGTTCAGTGTGTTGGTTGGCACTAGGGGAGACAGGGGTGATCAATGGTAAACAATGCTTGCAAAGATTACTGCTCAAAACAGTGATGTTTGGCCAATTTGATTTTCTGTCTCCAAGTTTTTGATGAAATGGCCGCAAGAAATTCAAATTTGAATTTTCGATTGAAACTTGGTCGGTGCAATGGTCACATACTAGGTAGTCTCTGGTTGATTGGATTTGTCAACGTGCACTGGTTTGGTTGGGTTTTGAGAAATGGTGATCTTCCCATATGAACTAGATTCAATTTTCAAATGTCATTTGAATAAGGTTGCCAAATGTTTCTGTGGGTTTGAAAGGTGGTCTTGGGTTCACTTTCACTTGTTCTAGCAAGGGGTGAAAATAAATGGATTTGTTTCTGTTTGAAATCTTGGACTAGAAACACTCAAAGTGGCCTAGTGAGCAAGATTGGAAAAAATGACCATTTGCTTATTTTGTTTGTTTTTTAATTTCCTTTGATTTTATTCTGCTTGGAAATGATTTAGATGATGTTGTTTTCATATTTGAACCAATCCTTGCTATTCACAACAATCCCACAAGTCCATTCAAGCATTCACATGTTCATCACATACACACATGCATTCATAAAGATTTTAATTAACAAAAGTTTTTGTTAACCCTAAATTTGGGTGACTGGAATTTGATAACCTTGATTAATATTTTTGGGATGTTACAAACCTTCCCTCCTTAAACAAAATATCATCCTAAGATTTGAGAAAAAGAGAAAACTAGGATTTAAAGAGATCTGGAAACTCTGTCCTAATGTAGTCTTCTCGCTCCTAGGTAGCTTCTTCTTCAGTGTCGTTACTCCACTGGATCTTGAGAAACTTGATACTCCGGGTCCTGGTGGTTCCGAAAGCTTCCTCCAAAATACGGATGGGTACTTCGGGATACATCAGGTCATCGTTGATCTCTATGGTTCGGTGATCAATATTCTTAAAAACTTCAGTCTTCTCCGGGACTTGATATGGAACACATTATGTACGGCTGACATCTCCTCTGGCAGTTCCAGTTGATATGATACTTCTCCTCGATGATTTAGGATCTTGAAAGGTCTGATATATCTGGGGGCTAACTTTCCTTTGAGCTTGAAACGTTGCATTCCTTTCAAAGGTGACACCTTGAGATACACAAAATCTCCGATATTGAAGGCTAGGTCTCGTCGTCTCTTGTCGGCATAACTCTTCTATCTGGATTGGGCGGTCTTGAGGTGCTCACGGATCTTGTGAACTTTCTCTTCTGCTTCTCCTAGGATGTCGGGTCCGAAAATCTGACTCTCTCATACTTCCAACCAATTCAAAGGGGTACGACACTTCCTTCCATACATGAATTAAAAAGGGGCCATTTGCAAACTAGCTTGATAACTTTTGTTGTATGAAAATTCTGTGAAAGGAAGACTGTCTTCCCATTTTGATCCATATTCTAGCACACATGCTCTCAACATATCTTCGAGTATTTGATTTACTCGCTTCGTTTGTCCATCGATCTGAGGGTGATAAGCTGTGTTGAAATCTAGTCGGGTTCCTAATCCTTCTTGGACTTTCTTCCAAAATCTCGAGGTAAACTGAGTTCCTCGATCTAATAAAATGTTCTTGGGGACTCCATGCAAACTGATGATTCTAGCAATATACAACTCTGCTAGCTTCGAACTTTGATAGGTGGCCTTGACTGGTAAGAAATGGGCGAATTTGAACAGTCTATCCACTATGACCCAAATAGAATCATTTCCCCTACTAGATGTAGGCAAACCGGTGATAAAGTCCATTCCAACTCAATCCCATTTTCATTCCGAAATCTGTAATGGTTGCAACAGTCCTGCGGGTCTCTGATGTCCCGCCTTGACTCTCTGACAGATATCACATTTGGCTATGTAGCTTCCGATTCTCTCTTCATCTTATGCCACCAAAATTGCTCCCTCAAATCCTGATACATCTTGGTTCCTCCGAGGTGGATAGAATAAAGAGTATCATGGGCTTCTTTTAAAATAGTTTGTTTCAACTCTGAGTCTGCTGGCACACAGATACGTCCTTTGTACCACAAAACTCCTTCTTCATCTTCGGTGAATCCGGGTACCTTCCCTGTACCGATACGACGTTTGATTCCATCGATGCTAGCATTTCCTTTCTACGCCTCCTTGATCTGACTGATCAAAGTGGGTTGAAGTTCTATGCTATCCAAATATCCTTCACTTACTAGCTCCATTCTGAAATCCTCCATCTCCTTGTGCAAACTTGGTTGCTCCTTCAGAATCATAGAGTTCAAGCGACACGGCAATCTGCTAAGGGCATCTGCTACCACATTGGCTTTACCGGGGTGACAGTGGATGTCCAGATCATAGTCCTTGATTATCTCTATCCATAGCCTTTGCCTCATATTCAACTCCTTCTAAGTGAAAACATACTTCAGGCTCTTGTGACCCGAATAAATCTCACAGCGGTTACCCATGAGGTAATGCCGCCATGTCTTCAAGGCTAGAACTACGGCTACTAGTTCATGGTCATGGGTAGGATAATTCTGCTCATGTTGCTTCAGTTGTCGGGATAGATAAGATATAACTTTGGATTCTTGCATTAGCACACATCTGAGAACGATCTTGGATGCGTCACAATACACATCAAAAGGCTTCGTGATATCCGGCATGATCAAGATTGGGGATGAGGTCAATCTCTTCTTAAGCTCTTGAAAGATCTTCACATTTGCCTGTCCATTCAAACTTCTTATCCTTCTTCAACAATTGGGTCCTGGGTCTTGCGATGCTCGAGAATCCTTCTACGAACTTGCGGTAATATCCCGCTAATCCGAGAAATGCACGAACTTGGGTTTGGGTGGTTGGGGCTTGCCATTCTTCAACATCCTTAACCTTGGCAGGGTCAATGGCAATTCCTCTGGCTGACACAATATGTCCGAGGAATCCTACTTCTTGTAACCAGAATTCACACTTGCTAAACTTGGCATACAACTGATGCTCCCTAAGGGTTCCAAGGATGGTACTCAGGTGTAGCTCATGTTCTTCTTCTGATTTGGAATATATCAGAATGTCATCGATGAACACAACGACAAACTTATCCAGCAAGTCCATAAAAATCTTATTCATGAGGTTCATGAAATAAGAGGGGGAGTTGGTTAATCCAAAAGACATGACAGTGTACTCATACAATCCATTTCTGGTGGTAAAGGCAGTCTTTGGAATATCCTCTGCTCGAATCTTGATTTGATGATAACCAGTTCTAAGATCAATCTTAGAAAACACTCTGGCACCGGTAAACTGGTCAAATAGATCTTCTATCTTCGGCAGTGGGTACTTGTTCTTGATGGTGACATCATTCAGCTTCCGATAATCCGTACACAAACGGTTATCTCTATATTTCTTATCCACAAACAATACTTGTGATCTCCATGGCGACACACTTGCTTGAATCAGTCCTATCTCCAGCATAGCATCCAGTTGCTTCTTTGGCTCCACTAATTTAGATGGGTTCATACTATAAGGTCTCTGGGCTATGGGTCCGGTTCCAGGGATTAGTTCAATGATAAACTCGATGTCCCGATCTGGGGGCATATCGGGCAATACATTTGGGAACACGTTTTGGTATTCACAGACTACTCGGACTTGGTCAATGGTTGGTTGGGATAGACTCTTGTTGCACTTTAATTGACGGGGCAAGGTTTCTGATACATGATATACTGATATTTCGGCTGTACTAGTGATGACCCACAAGTATAGGGGATCGCAACAGTCTTCGCGGGTAGTATTACCCAATTTATTGATTCGACACAAGGGGAGCCAAAGAATACTTGCAAGCCTTAACAACTGAGTTGTCAGTTTAGCTGCACCTGGAAATAGTTCTTGCTCACAGAAGTTTATCAGTAGTAACAGTTTGGTAGTAGTAACAGCAAAGCAACAACAACAGTGAAACAGTAATAATAGTAACAGTAACGGTAGACATAGAGATGGATGGATGGGCGTTGCATGGACGTGTCTAAACATGTAACTTCAAGATCTAGGGCATTGCAGATAAATAATAACAAGCATCCAAGTACTAAACAATCCTAGGCATGTGCTCCAAATATAGTCATACATGCTCGCAATGAGACCTTGCACAACATCTTCTGTCCAGCCAGCCCATGGCAGCGAGGCCTCTAGGGAACTACTGGAAATTAAGGTGCTCCTTTTAATAGATCACCGGAGCAAAGCATTAACACTCCATGAACACATGTGATCCTCACACCACATCCATACCCTCCGGTTGTCCCAATTATTGTCACTTTGGGGCCTTTGGATCCGGACAATGATATGTGTACACAACTTGCAGATAAGATCACAAACAATACTATCATAATGATTCAATAATAATTTCATATCTGAGATCATGGCACTCGGGCCCTAGTGACAAGCATTAAGCACAACAAGTTGCAACAAAGTCAAATAGCACTAATAGAGATACTAGGCACTATGCCCTAACAATCTTATTCGAGTACATGATAGAACTCATCCAATCCCTACCATCCCCAAGCCTACAGTAGGGGATTACTCACTCATGGATGAGGAAAATATCAGTGGTCGATGGAGATGCGTTGGTGATGACGATGGCAATGATCCTCTCCAAATTCACTATCCCGGGAGGGTGCCAGAACAGAGTTTCTGGATCCAAATCTTGGTTTTTGGTGGCAGCGGTGGAGCGGAACTCTTTCTGGAAAACTCTCGAACCCCCCTCGATTTTTAGGTCGAAAGGCAACTTATAGGCGCAGAGGGAGGCCAAGTGGGTGCCTAGGATGGCTACACCCCCCAGGCTCGGCCAGTGGTGGGCCCGCGCCTAGCATGGGTGTGGGCCCCCAGGCTCCTTATCCATCTCGTCTTCTGGCTCCGTGGATCTTCTGGTGAAATATAATTTTTGGCATATTTTACGGGATTTTTCCTGATAGTTCATTTTCTGCACAAAAACAAGATACCAAGGTAATTCTGCTGAAAACAGCGTCAGTCTGTGTTAGTTGTATCCAAATCACACAAGTTTAGAGAAAAAACAATAGAAAAGTGTTCGAGAAAGTAGATACGTTTTGGACGTATCAACTCCCCCCAAGCTTAGCTTATTGCTTGTCCTCAAGCAATTCAGTTGAAAACTGAGTGCGATAAAAGAACTTTCACGAACACTTTGCTTCATATGATGTAAATATTCTCAGCACAGGAGTAGATGCTTAGACAACTCATAATAAAGAGTATGCAACTAAGTCTACTCAATAGTCATTGCAAGCTATGAAGAGAAACCAACTCAATAATAATAAGTAGCATGGAACATAAACATAAGCAACATTGCAATGCTCATAATAAGGTATGATAGAGTGGTATCTCGCTTGCCTTTGTTTGTAGAGCACAATATAAATGCCAAGGCGCCTCTGAAGTTCAAGTGAATACTAGAAGTAAAGATATCAGAGATACAAGCATCAAAGTCATGACATAATTAACCAAGTTTTGGAACAAACACAAGAATGACAACTATGCTCTCAAGAAGGTGCTCATATAATAAGTGGTGAGTCAACAAGGTGGTGAAAACGGTTTTGGAAAGTTTGAAAGGCTTCCAAATGCTGAAAGGAAGTACTCATTAGCTTTGAGCTCTCATTGCCCCTATCATAGGCATCTTCATGTGGTTTAGGTGAAAGTGAGGTCCACTCTGAATCATATGCTTGACAGACCATAGACTAGAAATCCCAAGTCCCTTGAGTACGAAGGCCGCTCCGCATGCTACTCAACTTTGGTCACCTGAAAGTTCTTGTCATTGTAAATACATGCATATCATCGAGAACCGCCAACGGGGTACCCCTTGCACATGGTACAGGAGCATTCCCATAACCAAAATGACAAGGCAAGCAGACAATGAGCATCTCGGAAATCCTTTTATTTACCATATGCATAGATTTTTATTGAGGATGCTTCATAAATGCTCATTATGGTGATGCTGCAAGTTTCCACCATGATTAGGCATGGATTAGGCTAGCGGACCAGGCGTTTCTCTAACACAATGTATAGACTCCATGAAATCACAACCTCCCCTTTTATTTCACATCGTCGACATCCGTAAACAAAAGAGCAAGGTATCAACTGGATAGGATATCCAACAAGTGTTGAAAGCATTCTCCGTGACAGCACGGTTCTGCTGACTCCCAACATATAATTTGCAAGCATATAACTTTCATGAACAGATCACAATGGTTCAGGATTATTAAGCGCAAGGAATAAAGTGTGCCATCAAGTTCGTGGGAGCTTTACTAACTAAATTTCTCAAAACAGACAAACATTTTATTTTGGAAGAAAACACGGCATATAGAATATGCACTGAAGTACAAAATGATGCTAATAGGTAGGTATGGTGGACACAGCTGGCAATATTGGTTTTGGGGAGTTGGAAGCACAAGAAGAGCACATACTCAGTGCAAGTCAAGGCTAGCAATAGAGAGGGAGCGACAAATGAGAGAGCAATAGCTGTCATAATCATGCTTGCAACAAAACAGGACTAATTATAGCATGAAAGTGATACAAGAACTCTGAGACAAAATAAATCATCGAGGCTTACTGACTATTGATTAGTCATATGCATGCGTGAGCATGTGCCAAGTCGATTCACATGAACAGTTAGAGGAGGATACCACAATATCATACCAAAATTTGAATAAAACAATGCAAGCAAACATTCATATGACAAGCTACAAACTATTAGCAAGCTGGAGCTAATCATAGACAAGCAAGAACTACTAAGCATCCACAATGACATACACCTTACACAAACAGGCTAAGAATGCTCACAATGATGAGTATATGTACAAAAATGAAACAAATAGAGTTTGTTACCAGCCTCTTACCACACCTCAAGTTGTCTTAATCTTCATTATTGCCCTTCACTTGTGTGACTTGAATAATAACATGAAACCAAACTCCACTGAGGACGGCTAAACCCTGCAAAGAACTCACAAAATCAGAGAAGAAGAACAAATTTTTTGGTGTTTTTGTTTTTTAGAAACAAGCAAACAAAGCAAAATCAAACAAAGAAAAAGGAAAACCAAACAAGAAGCAAACAAAGAAAAACAAAGAAAGCAAAATATTTTTGGATTTTTCTTTTTTAAGGAAAACCAAAGCAAAGAAACAAAGAAACAAACCAAGAGAAACAACGAAAATATTTTTGGTATTTTTGTGTTTTTAGAAAGAAGCAACAAAAACCAAAAAGAAAGCGAAACAATGGATATACAAAGAACCGACCAAACATGATATATAAATGAGTGTGGTGTTGGTATACCTCCCCCCAAGCTTAGGCTTTTGGCCTAAGTGGGGCTCAATAGCGGGGGTAGTAACCCCATACTGGTGGGTCATCATAGGAATGATCATAGTCACGCGCTTGCGATGAAGAAGAAGACGCGCCCCAATCAAATGAGGGCTGCTGGTATGAAGACTCTCCCAAGTTGGAGGGCTGAACCGAACTGTCTTCGGCATCCTCTTCAACATTCTCCTCTTGCTGGGAGAGCTCCGCCACATATGTGTCGACCTCCTCCTCCGTAAGCGACCATCCTTGCCTGTTATCAAAATTAAACAAAACAGGTGCAGGCAAATAAACTATTTTCTTAGTCCTACCCTTTCTCCGACCTTGCTGGGCAAACGATAATTCATACGGAAAATTTCTCACATTAGACCCCAAGGAAACAAAACCATGCTGAATCATGGATTCAATATCAAGCCTCTCTATGGGAAACTGAAAATCTGAATAGTGAGGCTCTAAACCATGGAAAGCTAGCAACCTAGAAGCAATGAGACCCCCGCAAATTCCACCTTTCTCACGGTTGGTGGTGAGACGGTGAGCTATCAAAGCACCCAGGCTATAGGATTTATTCCTATTTAGAGCAGCTGCAATAAAATCTAGATCAAAAGAAGACAACTTTCTAGTAATCTTTCTAGCAAGAACACACTTGGTAATGAAATATGCAAACTATCTAATAGCTGGGAGCTAAATGTTTCGAATTTTACCACTTTCCTTTGAGAAGTCGAAACCTTGGCAAATCTCAGCATATAAATCCATAAGTGACTTGGGCCTTTCCTTGATCTTCTCATAAGACCCCCACTGAGGTACTCTAATTGCTACACAGAAATCAGCAAAAGGAAGGTAGACAGGTATATTATATATTTTGTAATGGACCATGGGATTAGATGTAGACCAAGTGAACCGGAAGTCCTGCACAAAAGCCATGGTTAGCTTAACATATTGTAACGGTTCACCTTCAACAAAGTGTTCCAACCCTGCATTTGTAATCATATTTTGGAAATCTTGGAGGATCCCCGCAGTTCTCATAAATTCATGGCATGGATATATGGAAGGAAAAACTGCCTCCTCACGATGAACCTTCATTGGCTCATGCACCATCAAGTCATATCGATTCAGTGGATAAGCACTCATATTTCTTGCTGAAATTTATAGACAACCATCAAACCAAGTGATTTCTAAGTTGATAAATGATCAGCAACCACTATAGGAACTTGCTAGAGGACTACACATGCATAAAAATAAAGTTTCTAAGCATAGAAAAAGCATGCAAGCTCAAACAACCTGTCACCTATAGCAGAAAAATACTCAAGATACAATTTATCAATCACAAATCTAATTAGACAAGTGGAGGAGGCACATACCAAGGAGCAAACCCTCCAAAAATCAGCACTTGAGATGGGCTGAACAAGGAGATCGAAAATCACGAGCAAGAACAGCAAGAACTCGAGCTTTAGAAAGTTTTCCGGTGTTTTTCGGGAGAGAGAAAGAAGATGGCTTTGGAGAGGCAGCATGGAGGGGCCCAGGTGGGCCAGACCCCCCTAGGCTCCACCCCCTGGTATGACACGCCTACCATGGGTGTTGTGGCCTGGGGTGGCCCCCTAGGTCACTTCAGGTGTCTCTCTGCCCCTTTTTCGAGGACAATTTTATTTTGAATTTTCTGGGATTTTTCGGAAAACTTTATTTTTGGCCAATTTTCAGGGTATGAAAATTGATTTTCTCGCAGAAACATTTTTTCAGAAGAAGCAAAAGCAAACCAAAAGCCAAACTACAACAGCTCTAAGAAACTCTAACAAGCAAACAACTAGCAAAACTAAAGCTAAAGCAAAGACTAGGAAGGAGAAAAGTAGAAGGAAGCAAGAATAACCACAGTGGAAACATTATTTTGTTCATTAAAATCCTTTTGTTAACAAGGTTGATCAAGTTTTGTTACCAAAACAATCTTATATGAAACAAAACTTTGCATTCCACAAGGTGATTATGTTACCTCATACTTGATAGCAATGGTCCCAATCATAATAGTTTCAAAATTTTCTTGTGGAATGGGACAATATATTTGTCCAACCTTGATGCTCTCAATATTTTCAATGGAATTCAGGCAATATCTTTTAGCAACCTTCTTGGGGAAATAGAGAGTATGCTCTTTGTCATTAATATTGAATGTTACTTTCCCTTGATTACAATTGATGACAGCACCTGCAGTATTAAGAAAAGGTCTCCCAAGAATAATAGACATATTATCATCTTCAGGCATTTCAAGCACAACAAAATCAGTTAAAACCATGCAATTATGAGCTACTTGAATAGGAACATCCTCACATATACCAACAGGAATGGTAGTTGACTTATCAGCCATTTACAAAGATATATCAGTTGGTATCAACTTTTCTAGCTGGAGTCTCTTGTAGAGAGAAAAAGGCATAACACTAACTCCATCTCCCAAATCACATAAAGCAGTTCTATCATAATTATTCTTAATGGAGCAAGGAATAGTTGGTATACCTAGATCACCAAGTTTCTTTGGAACCTTACCATTGAAGGAGTAATGAGCAAGCAAAGTAGAAATCTCCTCATTAAGAATCTTCCTTTTATTAGAGACAATATCCTTCATATACTTTGAATAAGGAGGCAACTTGATAGCATCAGTCAACGGAATTTGCAAAAATAAAGGCTTCATCCACTCACAAAACTTGTAGTGTTCTTCCTCCTTTGACTTGTGTTTCTTACCTGGAAAAGGCATAGGTTTCTGCACCCAAGGTTATCGCTCTTTACCATGTTTATGAGCAATAAAATCTACCTTTGTGTACCTAGTGTTCTTAGTGTGCTTCTCTGGTTCTTCCTCACCTTCCTACTTATCAGGAGACTCATTTTTATGATTACCACTCTCATTTCAGCATCAGAGATAGATATACTATTAGGATCTACAGCAGGTTCAAGGGGTTCCTCATATATCTTATGTTTCCTTTTCTTTCTCTTACGAGGACTACCACTATCTTCACCTTGTTGGGAATCCTGCTCAATTCATTTAGGGTGTCCTTCAGGATATAAAGGATCTTGAGTAGCTATACCACTCCTAGTTCTAATTCCATAAGCATGTTTATCTCATGAGGCATTAACTAGCATATCCTTGTGTACCTTAGCAAGTTGATCAAGTTGGGTTAGAACCATTTAAAGTGTTTACAAAGCATTTTAATATCATTAGAAGTTCTTTCCACAATATCTTTCAACTCATGGATAGCTCTAGAGTTTTCCAACATATGATTCTGAACTTGTTTATTAAAATATCCTTGTTTAACAATAAATGTGTCAAGTTCCTCTAAACATTGATCAGGAGGCTTACCATAAGGAATATCACCTTCATCAAAGTGTTGGAGAGAGTGTACCTCAATAGTAGATGAGTGGGGAATTGACTTACATAATTCTTCTATAGGAGGTAGATTCTTCACATCTTCAGCTCTAATACCTTTCTCTTTTAGACACTTCTTAGCTTCCTTCATCACTTCATCATTTAATGCAATAACTCCCCTCTTCTTTGTTGTTGGTGTTGGAACTGGTTCAGGCATAACTGGTTCAGGAGTAATAGGCTCAGGTGCATTCAGCTCAGTTGAAGTCCAATCATCATAATTCTTGCTTATCTTAGCCATTAATTCTTCAGCATATGTAGAAGTTATTTTCCTAAAAACACAATCAGCAAAGCTATCTAGGTATGTCCTAGAATCATCAGTTAGTCCATTATAATAAATATCAAGAAGCTCATTCTTAGGTAATGGACATCCAGGATGTGCATGAATCAAGGCACAGAACCTTGTCCATGACTCAGGCAATTTCTCTTCTTCTCCCTGTTTAAAATCAAAAATTCTCTGCAAAGCAGCATGTCTAGCACTGGGAGGAAAATATTTCTGGAAGAAAGAAGCAATCAAGCAATCAGGACTATCAATGGAACCAGGAGGTAATCTATTAAACCAAGCCCTAGCTTCTCCTTTTAGTGAAAAAGGGAAGATCTTAGTAACAAAGTACTTGTGCATCTTAAAATCATCAGAGAATAAAGCACTCATAGTAGAAAACTCATTCATATGAGCCACATCACTCTCATTTTTAGTCCCACAAAAAGGTTCTTTCTCAACAATATCTAAATAAATCAAGAGAGAAATTATAATCTTTACCTTTAATATCTATGGGAGGGGTGGCAAACTAAGGATCAGAGGACAACTTAGGCATAATAGTACGTCTATCAAGGAGACTCTTAATAGAACTAGTACCATGTGTGTTTCGGCACTCTTCAAAAAAATCATCATTGAACTCAATGTAACCATCATTAATATCATAACTCTCACTAGCCTCAGGTGAGCTAACTAGAGTAATAGTGTCTTCACTAGGAGTTTTGGTATTTCCTAGACTAGCCATAGTAGCATCTAGAAAAGGACCTAATGAACCACTCGCATCAAGCATAGTAGAAGTAACATCATGAGTATCAAAAGCAGTTTCAGATTCAGCAGTAGTAGCCGTGTGTGTAGCATGAGTATGTGGTGGTGGTGTGACAAGCCTACTTATAACAGACGGTGAATCAAGAGCAGCAGAGGTGTTTAGGACTGTACCTCTTTTTGTAGTGGATGGTAAAATAAGGAACTTTCCATCACGAGACTTCCCCATGATGAAAGGTGTAGTAGTGAACAATAATAGATCCAAGTGAACTTACAAATAAAACTATTCTCCCCGGCAACGGCGCCAGAAAATAGTCTTGATGACCTACAAGTTTAGGGGATCGCAACAGTCTTCGCGGGTAGTATTACCCAATTTATTGATTCAACATAAGGGGAGCCAAAGAAAACTTGCAAGCCTTAACAACTGAGTTGTTAGTTCAGCTGCACCTGGAAATAGTTCTTGCTCATAGAAGTTTTTCAGTAGTAACAGTTTGGTAGTAGCAACAGCAAAGCAACAACAGCAGTGAAACAGTAGCAATAGTAGCAGTAACGGTAAACAGTGGGATTCGAGTGCGGTAGGAATAGGGATGGATGGACGGGCGTTGCATGGACGAGTCTAAACATGTAACTTAAAGATCTAGGGCATTGCAGATAAATAATAACAAGCATCCAAGTACTTAACAATCCTAGGCATGTTCTCCAAATATAGTCATACGTGCTCGCAATGAGAACTTGCACAATATCTTCTGTCCAGCCAGCTCGTGGCAGCGGGGCCTCTAGGGAACTGTTGGCAATTAAGGTGCTCCTTTTAATAGAGCACCGGAGAAAAGAATCAGCACTCCGTGAACACATGTGATCCTCACACCACAGCCATCCCCTCTGGTTGTCCAAATTATTGTCACTTTGGGGCCTTTGGATCCAGACAATGATATGTGTACACAACGTGTAGATAAGATCACAAATAATACTATCATAATGATTCAATAATAAGTTCAGATCTGAGATCATGGCACTCGGGCCCTAGTGACAAGCATTAAGCACAACAAGTTGCAACAAAGTCAAATATCACTAATAGAGATACTAGGCACTATGCCCTAACAATATTATTCGATTACATGATAGAACTCATCCAATCCCTACCATCCCCAAGCCTACAGCGGGGGATTACTCACTCAAGGATGAGGGAAACATCGGTGGTCGATGGAGATGCGTTGGTGATGACCATGGCGATGATCCTCTCCAAATTCCCCATCCCGGCAGGGTGCCAGAACGGAATTTCTGGATCCGAATTTTGGTTTCTGGTGGCGGCGGCGGAGCAGAACTCTTTCTGGAAAACTCTCGAACCACCCTCGGTTTTTAGGTCGAAAGGCAACTTATAGGCACAGAGGGAGGCCGAGGGGGTGCCTGGGATGGCTGCACCCCCCCCCCCCAGGCGCGGCTAGTGGTGGGCACGCGCCTGCATGGGTGTGGGCCCCCTAGGATCCTTCTCCGTCTCGTCTTCTGGCTCCGTGGATCTTCTGGTGAAATATAATTGTTGTCATATTTTCCGGGATTTTTCCTGATAGTTCATTTACTGCAGAAAAACAAGACACCAAGGTAATTCTACTGAAAACAACGTTAGTCCGTGTTAGTTGTATCCAAATCACACAAGTTTAGAGAGGAAACAATAACAAAGTGTTCGAGAAAGTAGATACGTTTTGGACGTATCAACTAGTCATGGTTATGGATTTCTTGGCACAGTCGATTAATCCTTTATGTTTTGACATCCAATCCATTCCTAGTACTACTTCCAAACCTTTGGTTCCGAGTACTATTAGATTAGCATAAAATCTATGCCATGGATTCTGATAGGTACGGCCTTGAAAATTTGTCTAGCTTTGGTGGTTTAACCAGGTATTTGAACTATCATAACATGCTTCAATTTGGTTGGTTGAATCTTACTAGTGCATGCAAATTCTTCAGTAACAAACGAGTGCGATGCTCCAGAATCAAACAACACTCTTGCAAGTACTAAGTTAATAGAAAACATACCCAGCACGACATCTGGCGCTTCTTGGGCTTCTTCAACATTCATGAGAAACAGACGGCCATTGCGGTTGAGCAAATTCCCTGGGGCAAATCTTTGTCTAGGCTGAACACGACGCTGCTACTGAGCTGGGGCATTCACATTGGGGGCTGCTGCAATCTTCTTGGGGCACTCATTGGAATAGTGACCCTTGGTTCCGCATTCATAAAAATTCACCTGAGACTTATCCTTTCCTGCAACAGGCACCGCATTGCTTCCAGTTCTCGGGGCAGTATGGGTGTTGTTGGCGACATTGTTGTTGTTAAACTTGGGCAGTGCACGATTGAAGTTGCTGGGGTTGACGGGGTTGTTGTTGTGGTTTCCTCTGGGCCTTGGGTTTCCTCCTCCATGGTTGGGATAGGTCAGACGGTTCATCAGGGGTCTATTGTTCCTAGGGGCAAATCCTGTAGATGGGTTGGGGCGATACTTTGGGGTATGGTGGGTTCCTGGTTGATGCATCATTCGACGCTTGCGATTGTCATTGGCTTGGTTGATCTTGCCTTCCATCTGAATGACAGAATCCACTAAGGCTTCAATGTCAGCAAACGGGATATTGACTAACATTGTCTGCATATCATCCTGCAGACCATTCAAGAATCTCTCCTTCTTGGCATCAGTGTTAATATCATCCGGTTCTCACCTAGCTAATGACAAAAATTTGTCACGATACTCAACTACTGTCATCCTCCCTTTCTTCAATTCTATGAATTCATCTCTCATCCTCTTGACCCGATGGCACATGGCTTCTGCTAAACTTGAGTTTGAATTCATCCCAAGTCATCATTTGTCCTCCAATCATGGCGCGAACGCTGTTCCACCAAGATCTTGCATCTCCTGCCAGATAGTGGGTGGCCAACAGTACTTTCTCGTTGGCCTCCACTCCTACAACTTCCAAGTTGTTCTCCATGGTCTATAGCCAATCATCTGCATCTAGGGGCTCTTCAGACTTACTAAAGACGAGTGGATTGGTATTCTGAAAGTTCTTGAGCTTGGATCCGTGGTTGTCCTAGTTTCCATGGCCTTGATTGTTGTTGGCCATCTGAGCTATGTGTTGAAGGGTTGCTAAGTTGGCTTGACGTTTGGCTCTTTTAGCTTCACGGTCCGAAACCAACATTTGCAAGATTTGCAACATGGGGTCCGGGGATGAACTACTTCCTCCGCAAGGCATGTGAAGATTGAGATAGATAATGAGAAAAGAGGGAAATTTCTAAGGTTCAGGGGCTTGTTTTTGAAAAGTTTTTGAAGTTTGACTCAGATTTTTCTAGCAACTTGCTTTTCATTCATTCATAGCACACAATACAAACACACACCACAACAAGGAAAACAGATGGTTTTAAGAACCATTCTGTGAACTACGATACAATGGGATCGGATACATCTCACTAACGCTAGTGTAAGATCCCTCCCTTTATAAAGGTAAGGATCCCTGTGATTGCAATGCTAGTCCCTGGATCAATGCTAGCATCCATAGTTTAAGATGAAGTACATAGAAACAAAGGTCATTATTACATATCATTCCAGAGACAAACATAGTCTTTTACAACTCCATGGCCATAGGCCTAATACAAGAGTTCAAATATAGAATAAGATAAATAAGTCTTCATCTTCATGTGCCACAGGCAAGCATGTTTAGTGTAGACTCATAACCCCTAATCATCATCAGAATAACCTGCAACATCACAAGTTACAGCCATAGTGGGTCAATACATTGGAATAGTATTGGCAAGTGATACCTTAGTAGAATATTAGCATCTATATTCTACATGAATTTGGCTAAGTGTAGCTTAGGCTTGCTTTGCTCAAAATAGGTTTTACCTATTAGTTGAAAACACTAAGTTTTTCTTTGACAAAATCTTCCCAAGGAATCACCAATAGAAATTGGTGAACCTTCACCCTTGTTCAACCACAAGTTTTAACTTAGAAAATTGGGATGAGGAGATTCTTGATAGCTTCCATGTCTTGATGCTCAAGTTGTCCAATACCAGGGACATGGCTAAGTACTTAGATTCTTCCATCTACAGAGGTTGTGCACTTTCCCCACAAGACTTGATTTTCACCAAGACAGGACCTTTCAGAAGCCTTCCCTTAGACCAAATGGACGCGTTCCAACCTATCATCCCACTACCACCAACTGTCCAAATGGCTAAGTTATTGCAACCTATGTGATCTAGGCAGAGCCCATATTGCCATGTGGCTGCACTAGAAGCTTCTTAACCTTTGGCATATCAAATCCCTTTGTTCCTGGGTGGCTTTCCACAAGTGAGATACACAAGGTAAACCATAGAAATGGGCCTTGTGTAACCACTCAACACAAACCATTCTTTCCATTCCACCCAGGTGTTTCATTCACTTAGTTGTTTTATTAAGCAAAAACACAAAATGACTTAGAAATATTTCACATAGCATGATTATATATTCCACCCTTGGTTGCTACTAGCTAGGCTAAGCATGGCAATATTAAGCATCTTAACTTAGAGGAAATTCTAACAATTCTACAACTACTAGGATTTCCCAAGCATAGCATATAGATACTTATCAAAATATTCATGCAAAGTCCTATACAAAATATTTCTAGTGCATAGGTGAAAATATAGGGATAAAAATATGAAGCACCACTTGCCTTGTTAGTTTGGGGAGTAGCAACAATCTTCACAACCACAATCACTATTAGCACCAAAATCTACACATAAAATAATAGTACCAAAATCACATATCAAAATATACAAACAAAAATATATGAATGCATGCAAATGCCATGTGATGATTTTTCTACACCAAACAAGACAAGTATACAGTACTGAAACAAAAACAAGTCCAAGATACTCAAAATAAACTTTATTTGATCTTTAAAACATTTTTCAAATAATTTCCATACTCAAATTAAGCCTACAAATGTCTCTGCAAAAACAACCATTTTTACAGAGGAAAAACATTAAACACATTGCATAAACATATAGGATTTTCTCTCCTGATTCCAATGATATAAAATTTGCAAAATTTGAACATGTGGATCAAAAGTTATGAATTTTACAAGTTTGAATCACTAATAAATCTAAATTCTGTTTTTAAATCTAAACACAGGCCACGCGGCGTGTCCTGATTGGCTGATATCGATTTGGCTGGATCGATCAACGAGAGCCGCTGGATCTAAATGAAAACGCACGGCCAGATCTAACGCGTACCCCTTTGTTAAGTGAATCTATCGCATGCGTTAGATCTAAATCTAACGGCTACAGATCAAACGACCAAAGATCGGCGGCGCTGGCGACGGTGGTGCGGCGGCGGCGCTCTGTCAGAGACGCTCCGGCGGCTACAGAGGGAGTTGGGGTCAACGGAGGGGATTACCGAACTCGTAAGGTCGCGCTGATGCTCAACCACTTGCTGGCATGGACAGGGGCGCACCGTGGAGGTCGCTGGGGCTCGTCGGAGTTGCGCGTGGCATCGGGTGCTTGCAGATGGTGTTGTTGCCGACGATGTAGACCTCCCTAGCACGAACCAGTGGGGTCAGAGGATGTACAAGGTCGTGGCGAACGTGATAGGGTCAAATAGGAATCAAGGGGCGCTCGGAGGTTACCGGTATTTCTCGTCGGAGTTGAGCGGCCGCTCTGTTGTTTGCAGAGGTGGACGGAGGCGATGTTCTGGTGCACGGCAGAGCAAACGAATGGGATGAGGTGATGCGTAGAAGCTAGGCGTACAAGCTCGCATGACCCAGAGACGAAGGGGGTGCTGTACTCACCGGAATGCGTCGCCGGAGATGCTCGGTATCGCGGCGGTGCAAGTTGAATTGTGGGAAGCCTGGTGGCGGAGAAGAGGTGCTGAGTGAGGGGAAATATGCAGGGTGAGGAGAGGGTTTTATAGCCAGAGCAGGGGCGAGGATCACGCGAGGAAACGCCGGCAATTAAGCCTCTTCATTCGCGGCAGTGATGGAGGTAACGGCAGCGTCAACGGGGTCGTGGGGTGCGTGGTTTGGGGACGATGCTCGCGTGGCATTTGGGTCCACCAGTCAGCGAGCGCGGCATAGGTCTGCTCCGCGTGAGAGAGAGAGAAAAACCCCGGGTGGGCTTGCTGAGCTGAGTTCGTTGTTGGGCTGAAAAGCTGGCCCCGGCCTTTTTGCATTTCTTTATTCTTTTTATTTTTCTGTTTGAATTTCCAGGAATAAAATTCAAATGAAATCATATGTGCTTGATTTTCAAACTTGTTCTGGAATTTTGTAAAATGAAACCTGCATATTTTTGAGTAAAAAAACCATGCTGTCTTGCTGGACTTGTTTGGTTCTTTTGAAATTTTAAAAATAAACAGTGCCTTAGCACAAGATTTGCTAAATATTTGAAAATGGTTTTAAAACCATAATTTGTTTTGGAAATATTTGTCCAAGCTTTGGAACTCAACCAAACCAACCTATAAACAAACAAATCTTGGTTGAAACAAATGTTCTCTCTCTAGAGAGTAGTATCGGATCAAAGCTTGTCTACATAAAATAATAAGCACACAATGCTTCTGTTTTCTAGAAATGACTTGGAAATGATCCCTAAATGATTATGCATGCATGGATGATATGCAATATTTGAAAACATTATTTTAGGGATGTTACAACTAGTTCTCAAGTGCTACTACTCCTCGGAATCGGTGTCTTCATCATCATCATCAATGAAGGCGAAGTCATCCTCATCGGCGAAGAAGTCCATGGCTTGATCCTCCAGGAAGTCATCATCGTCACTGAGGTAAGAATAGGGGTCTCCACAGATGTCTTCCCCTGCATTCTCCCTCTCCTCAAGCTGCATGTCTCTCTCGTGGATGGTATCCTCCAAGTCTGTCACCTTGTGACGAAGGCAGGCAATAATGCGATCCTTCTTGTCAAGTTGATGGTGACGAGACTAGCGATCCTTCACCAGCATGGCAATGGTCTAGTCCTTCTTCTGTCGGTCATTGGCATAGTTGTGGTTGGTGTAGGAGAGGGCATTGTCCAACTCCTTCTGTCGGTCATACATCATGAAGCTGAGGTGGTCCACTTGATGCTTCAGCTCAGGGTGATATGGTACCTCCAGTGGCTGTCCCATAACATCATGCCTCGGATAGAACTCAAAGCGGGTGCCCTTGATATGATTGATACTCTACCCACACAGATGGTCAAGAGCTTCCTACATGGCCCTGGCAAGTCCATCTAACCAGTTGTTCTCTCTTAAGGTGAACTGGACTCCCTCTGAGGTGGGGGCTTCAATCCTCCCTCAGAGACTTGCAACAATCAGCCATTGCAATTCTCCTCCTTCCTGATCGTTGAGCTGAGCTCCGAAGAACTAGGGATGTGGACGCTCTAGAAGTTCGGAAAGCTGGTACAAATCACGCTCAAAGATGAGATCTCCTCCATTTCCCAACTGATAGAACTTTCTATACTTCACGTCCATCTATAAGAATGTAGGATGAGTAAGTTAGTAGAGTGATCAAGTGTGTCAAATTTTATGTAAGTTTGCAAGAATTTTTGAGGAACATGAATTTTCATGAAAGAATCTAAGTGGTAAGAATGAGAATAGGTTTTCATAAATACTCACTTATTTTGTTTTGAAACTAAGTTTTTGGTTCAAGCGTTCATTCTAAATAGGGTCTCCTATGGTCAGGATGGCTCTGATACCAACTTGTCAACACCCGGATTTTTAATCCCAGATGCCTGTCATGCCATACATCGCAATCCCAGGATTACCATTTTTGCGAGACATAACAGATTGGTACCATAGTTCATCATCCATTAAAAACCATAATTAAGGTCTTACAACAAATAAAGGATCTCATGATCCAGTCTTAGTACATTCAAGCAGCACAATAATATAATAACGGTAGCATGGGTGGGGCTCCATCTTCATGGTCACAGGCAATGCTGACGATGGGAGATGATCCTAGTTGTCGTAACCTTCATGCGGTCCATCATCTTGATAGTCCTCTTCATAGTCTGGCCACGGGAATAGCCAGGGACAAAGCCATGAGTACTCTTTAAGTACTCGCAAACTATCACTAACAGGTAAAGTGGTTTGAGTAGGAATACTAATCTCTAGGTTGTTTTGCAAAAATCCAGGTTTATCTCTAACTGAGTTTAGAAGCAAAAAAACTAGTTTAAGGTTTTATAACACCTAAGTGGAAACTTGAGTTTTCACTTCCATGACCCTGTTGTGGTCAAGTCAAGGCATGATTCATTTCACAAGTCATTTTGAAAACATCTGACGATGGAACAGTATGACCACTCCAACTGTCCATAACCTCGGACGCGACTATTCGAATAGTTTGACACTCTGCAAAGGTGGTACACTTCCACCACAACATCCGATACATCCGTCAGGAACAAACCTGAATTCACCATACTCAGTATGCGGATAATCAATCCCAACCTTTCAATTACACACCCTAGTATAGGCACCTATCCTATGAGTTTGGCCTCCCAACCATGACCATCTGTCATCTTGGGAACTGCACAGGTGGACAATCATCACGAGGTAGCCTCAGCTCAAACCTCGGTCGCAAAGGAACCCATACTAAGGTATATAAACTTCTAGTCAAGCCCTACCCAAATTCGGGTGTTGTGGTTGTATGGTAAAATTGAAATGGTATCGCATCCAGACAGCCATCAATTTTATAAAGGGCTAAGGCTCATGCCTCAACATTTTCATCATCAAATCATCTGGTGTTCAAAAACACATGTCAAAACATTTCATTAGAATGACTCATCATTCTAAGGTTTTTATAATCATTTCCACCAAGTGTTCCCATCTAAAGTGATCAAGTTTTATGCTTAGAACTAGCCACTAAAGTTGGGGTAAACACTAATGAGGGGTGATAATCAAGTGTGACTTATCTAAATATAATCTCGTGCCTCAGGATGACATCATTATCTACCTAAATTAGGCCAAGTTTTATGCTCTTTATGCTACCTTTAATATCTTTCCAAAACTTACAAGTCACTAAGTAAACATAAATAAAAACTTTGATAAAGAAATAAAAGAATCAAGCTTGCAAGTAAAACTGGGATTTGGTATCATCAAGTGGTATAACCAAGTCATGCCTAATGCATTTCATAGGTTATCTTGTAGGTTTAAGCTTGCAAGTAAAACTTGCATGGTTTATCTTAGCTTGCCTTGTGCAGTGCAGTGGTTGAAGTTCTCCTCGGCTTCTTCCTCGTAGTATTCTCCTTCCTCTTCGTATCCTTGGTCGGTACTAGCGTCTATAAATACGAGGTACACAATCACCAAACAATACTTAACTAATTCTATTTATCACACCAGGGTTTTCACTAGATGATCTAGCATCATCACAATCATCACAAGAATTAAGGCATTAGTCTTATTAATTTTATTTTAGAAAAGTAATTTCTACTCATTGAAAAATACTTAAGATTTAATAATCTCTAATTAAAATATGGGATCATGTTGACACATGTCATCACCACATATTTTAATACTTGGGAATGTTATTTAAAGTGGTGTCACAATTTAATAATGTTTAACCTTATTATTTTAATTAATTAAAGAGACTAGAAATTCCTATGGGGCATTCTTTTATTACTTTTCCATTATTACTACAAGTAAACCTAGATATTTCTATATATTCAGAAAGGTTTTGTAAAATGTGATTTTTGAGAGTTGGAATCAACTCAAAAGCATTTGTGGTTGATTTTTGAAAAATGTTTGAATGCGGAAAAGTCTCTGCCTTGTTATTTTTACTATAGCTGATCTATAACTCCAAATGGTTTGTATCCAATTGTCTTGGATTAAGAATTTCAATACCTTTCTAATAAAATTGGTTTCATGCAATTTGGTTTAGTGAATCTCTCTAAAATTATTTTTGAATTTACTGCCAGAACTAGGTTTGAAACTAAATAGATAAATCAAATTTCAAACTACTGGGTCGCGCGGGAGTTCTAACTGGGCCGGCCCACTGCGGACAGCGCGCGGGGGCTGGTTAAGTGGTTGTCCCCACTAGTCAGTGAGACAGGGGTGCGAAGGGGTACGGGGCTATTACAACCGTAGGATTAGATGTAAGATCAACGGCTGAGGGTCATCGTCCTCGTCGAACAAAATGCGACGAGTTCAAACCCTAGCGCGGCCAGTGGGGGTCTGTGGCAGCTCACTGGGGCTCAGGCGATGGTCAGCGATGGGGGCAAACTACGAAGTCGACAATGGCAATTCTCCTGGTACTGATGGCTCCTCCTGGGGCGGCTCCAATTGACGGCCCCCTTATCCTCCAGCACCGGCAAGCTCCGGTGAAATTTCGGCGATGCTGTTGGAGATATGCCCTAGAGGCAATAATAAATATAGTTATTATTATATCTTTGTGTTTATGATAAATGTTTACATTCATGCTATAATAGTATTAACCAGGAAACATTAATACTTGTGTGATTTGTAAATTAAATTAGAGTCCCTGGTAAAGCCTCTTCATAATACTAGCTTGTTGGTTAATAAATGATTGTGGTTTCCCTATCATGAACATTGAGATGTTATTAACAACAAGATCATATCGTTAGGAGAATGGTATGATGGACATACTCCTATAGATAAGCGTAGCATAAAGATCAAGTCATTTTAATAGTTCAATTGCTATAAGCTTTCTGATACATAGTAACCTAACTCCTTAGACCATGAGATCATGCTTATCACCATCACCGGAAGGATGCTTTGATGACATCAAACACCACACCGTAACTTGGTGGCTATAAAGGTGGCATTGAGTGTTCGGAAAGTATGGGTTGAGACACATGGATCAAGAGTAGGATTTGTCCATCCATATGACGGATAGATATACTCTGGGCCCTCTCGGTGGAATGTCATCCAATTAGCTTGCAAGCATGTGACTGGCTCACAAGGGATCACATACCACGGGAACTAGAAAAGAGTACTTATCAGTAACGAGGTTGAACTAGGTATGCAGAGATACCGACGATCAAAACCTCGGATAAGTAAACTATCGTGAGACAAAGGGAAATTGGTATCATATGTAACTGGTTCATTCGATCGCAAAGTAATCGTAGAAATATGTGGGAGCCATATGAATTTCCAGATTCCTCTATTGGTTATTGTTCGGAGAAGTGTCTCGATCATGTCCGCATAATTCACGAACCGTAGGGAGACACACTTAAGGATTCGATGTTGTTGAGTAGTTATGGAATGATGAGTAAGAGACCTAATGTTGTTCAGAGTCTCGGATGGGATCCGGGATATCACGAGGAGATCCGGAATGGTCCAGAGAATAAGATTCATATAAGGAAAGTCATGTTTCGGAGTTGGGGAATGATTCCGGTGTTTTCATCGGGAATGTTCTAGAAGGGTCCGGAAGGTCCAGCACTCCGGAGGGGAAGGGTACATGAATGTGTCATAACAAGTTGGAATGGTTGCATCATGTACTAGGTATCATGGCTGGGCAAAATAAAGGGATAAATCAAATCCTAGTTTGAAAAAGTCAAACGCCAATTTGAAAAAGTCAAACGGCAGTTTTGCTTGGTGGAGGGAGAGTAGGAAACCTACTTGGGGAGGAGTTCCTCTCCCTCCACCCGCCGGCCAAGGAGGCCGACTTGGGGGAGGACTCCCTCTCCTTGGCCGGCGCCCTCCCACCTATAAAACGAGGGGCAGGGGTGCCCCTCTAGACCTACACCTCTCTCCACCAAAACCCTAACCCTAGCCGGCGGCCACCAAGTCACCGCCGCCACCTAGGGTTTTCCTTAGCCGCCGAGTTGGGGCCCTCCCCTTGCCCTAGCCGCCAACCTAGCCCTCTCTCCTTGGTGCCTCTAAACCCTAGATCTCCAAGGCCTCTCTCATAGTCCACCATACTTGCTCCGGCTTAAGGCGAAGCCCTGCGAGATCTCCCCTCTACTTCCGGTACCACGCCGTCGTGCTGCCGGAATCGCGAGGAGAGTGCTACAACCTCCGCTGCCTGCTGGAACAAGGGAGAGGAAGGTCTTCATCGAGTACCGAACGTGTGACCGACTGCGGGAGCGCTGCCGGAACGCAGCGCCGGAAGGATTGTCTACACGATCTTGAGATCGGCAAGAGTACGACTACATCACCCACGAGAATCTGCTCTGGTTAAACACTTTGGAATCTTCGAGGGTGAGTTATTCTATCGACTCGTTGCTACAATCTAGTAGATAGATCTTGGCTTGTTTGTTTGTATGCGGTAGAAAAAATTTGTTTTCCATGCTAAGAATCCCTACAGATGCTGCGCTCGCCTCGCTCCGGGAAGAAGTAGGAATTATCAGTGAGAGGTGGGGAGTGGAATGGTGTGAAGAAATCGAACGGGGAAGGCCTCTATTTATACTGCGACGAGGGAACCAAGGGTACGGGCTGAGCTCGTCGGAGTCGGGGTTGCAATGAGTGAAGGGCATGGCTAAGGGTAGGGGACGGTGCGCGGTCTCCTGGCGATGCTCAACGTCTTGATGGTGAGGCAAGGGGCGGTGCGGTTTGGTCGGAAGGCGTCGACCCTTTAAGCGGCACCGACGACGGTTTTTATGGCGCACAGTGGCTACGGGTCGCGCGGTGGCGAATGAGGTTGTCTAGGAGGTTCCTGGGATGGTGGTTATCACGTACACGAGCGGCGAAGACGGGGCGCGGTCTATGCGAGTGTGTCGAGCGCGGTGCTCTGGCGCGCTCTCGGCATGGTCGCAGAGAAATGGGCGCGTGCAGTTCTCTGTGGTACAGTGCCTGGCAGGGGTCGAGGGCTGGACAGGGGTGGCGGTGGACGGTGGCTTGCGTCCTAGACAGGGTGGATAGGCGTGGCGCTTGCCCTGGCTAGCTAGCCATGGTCGGCTAGCAAGGGTGCTCTCGGGTTGGCACGGCATGGTGCAATGGTAGGGGTCTAGGTTAGTTCAATGTGTTGGTTGGCACTGGGGGAGACAGGGGTGATCAATGGTGAACAATGCTTGCAAAGATTACTGCTCAAAACAGTAAAGTTTGACCAATTTGATTTTCTGTCTCCAAGTGTTTGATGAAATGGCCGCAAGAAATTCAAATTTGAATTTTTGGTTGAAACTTGGTGGGTGCAATGGTCACATACTAGGTAGTCTCTGGTTGATTGGATTTGTCAAGGTGCACTAGTTTGGTTGGGTTTTGAGAAATGGTGATCTTCCCATATGAACTAGATTCAATTTTCAAATGTCATTTGAATAAGGTTGCCAAATGTTTCTATGGGTTTGCAAGGTGGTCTTGGGTTCACTTTCACTTGGTCTAGCAAGGGGTGAAAAGAAATAGATTTGTTTCTGTTTGAAATCTTGGACTATAAACACTTAAAGTGGCCTAGTGAGCAAGATTGGCAAAAATGACCATTTGCGTCTTTTGTTTGTTTTTTAATTTTCTTTGATTTGATTCTGCTTGGAAATGATTTAGATGATGTTGTTTTTATCTTTAAACCAATCCTTGCTATTCACAACAATTACACACGTCCATTCAAGCATTCATACATTCATCACATACACACATGCATTCATAAAGATTTTAATTAATAAAAGTTTTTGTTAACCCTAAATTTGGGTGATTGGAATTTGATAACCTTGATTAATATTTTTGGGATGTTACACAAGTCCCTTCTCCTCTTGAGAAATGGTGATGGTGAAGATTTTGTGGAGGCAGCGGCTATGGAGTTTGTAAGGCGGCATGGCTCTTCCCTGGAGGTATGTGGACAGGGATGCTTCCCCCTTGGCTCCTTGCCTTTTTATTTAGGCCTAGGGGCCCTCCAATAGCCCCCGATACGTTCCTTATGACCTAAGGAAGGTCTAGAAATAAACAGAGACGAATTCCCTGAAGAAACGCGTCCAAAATAGCTGTTTACGTGCGTCTAGACCCGTGGTACGGGCGGACGGTACGACCGAACCCGCCCGTACCAGTGGTCGTTAAACCTTAAGTATGCTTTTGTATTTTGGCCACTATTTATTCATACGAACTTTGATTTGGGTGTTATTCTACTTGTTGGAATCGTATGGACTGGAGCTACAACACCATTTCCTTGGATCTTTATTTTGAGTTTATGGAAAAATCTACTTTTTCCACCTCTCAAATGGTTAATTCTGATGCCTGCAGTTCCTCCATATTACATCTTCTTGGTTTCTTTTTCCTTGCTTTATTCATAATCCAACACAACATCTGCACACAAGTCAAAGACAATAAAAAGTAATAAAATCCTAATAAAACTAGTAGTTGTGCAAAGTCCATGTGAAAATGAATGAGAACTAGTAATCATACATAATAGACATAGTTGTAGCTAGATATAGCATGTAATGAGTGACAATATGAATAATTTTTATACTTAAATATGTTTAAATTTTGGACTCATCAGACATGCTGCATGAACTGCTAGCACCACAGAGCTGTAGTACCGAAAAATACAGCGGTACTACCGGATGCTGCGGTAGTGCTGGGCTGGTGGTACCTGTCAGGCCTAAGAGGGAGTCTCAGCTTGCTAAGGGGCTCAGACTCGTCCGGTACCGCCGGGCGGTACTACCGATGCCAAGCAGTAGTACCAGATGGAATGTCCGATACTACCGGTTGGTACAAACAACATAGGCAACAGCAGCAAAATGCAAATAACTCGAGCAACCGAGCTCCGAATAGGATGAAACCAAATTTGTTGGAAATATTACATACCACCAAGGGATAAAATATCAAGTATTATTATGAGAGATACCTCCCTTGGTGAGGAGCCATAAAAACCTCCAAGATAAAAAAACACAATAAGATATAAAAGGAAAATCCGTTTTGACGAACTAGAGCTTGTTATGAAGATTACCACAAGCTCTAGAACCTCACTTGGATAAGATCCAAATAATAACCAATAAAGATGATGCTAAGAATTCAAAGGTTTGAGCTCTCTCCAAAAGATATGATCGAGTTACTCACTTGAGAGCCCCTCTTGATAGTATGTCTGTCTATCCTAAACCCGGTCTCCCAACTAACAACATGAGACCGGAAAAAGTGAAAACATATCCAGATTATACCTTTGCCTTGAGCATTCCACTTGAGCTCGATGTAGACGATCTTTTCCTCTTCAAGATGGAACACCTTTGTTGATTGCTATTGCTCGCACACGCTTGATGAAAACTTGCAACTTGCTCCCCTATACACCATGGGGAAACCTCTTCTTTGAACTTGTCTTCATCGAACCATGATCACCGAGGATGACAAATTTCAAGCATGATATCTTCTAGAGATGGAGCATCTTGAGCTTGCACTTCATTTATTCTAACTTCATTTGGATGATGTCTTGAAGATACACATGAGAAACTCCATCTACTTATTCAAGACACACTCGATCTTCTTTTCTTTATTCTTCTTATTCTACATAATTCCAAAAGGCCCAAAGCCCTTGGACATTGCTTCTTCTTCTTCTTCATTCTTCTACCTTGAAGCTAACACATGCTCCAAGTGATGCCAATGGACAATTCCTACAAGTACAACTTAATGCAAATATTAGTTCATAAAGATTGTTATTAATTACCAAAACCACACATGGGGGCCCATGCTCTTTTACATGTGGATACCTCTAAGTCCACCAAATAAAAAAATACAACATGAGAGTTGCAAGAAACAACAAGATCGAGCTACTATTGAAAGAAAATTTTAAATGGTCAAGCGTGTGCAAAGAATCTAAAGGAATACATAAAAAAGCTTCAATTTTGACCATGATTCCGAGAAAATACATTCCACGAAACTTGGTTTAGATTGTCAGAATGGAACCCCATCAGAAGAAAGGAGATGAGGAAGGTGAAAGGAAGCAAAGCAAACAATACGTGAGTGAACGAGATTCCCTTGCTCGTGCAAGAATGTAGCTTGTCCCTAAAAAATGGTGATTCAACGGTCCTTCGTGAAAGAGTAATTGCCCCTATGTGTGGTTTTGGTGATTAATGACAATCCCTATGGACTAATGTTTTCACTGAGTTTTATATGAAGGAATATTCCATAGGTCATGCTTGTAGTCTATGTGCTGGATTCAAGTATGGATGCCATGAAGATAAAGATATACCTTGATTATTGGCATCAAGATCATCGAGTTGAAGATAAGAATAGGATATGAGCAATATCTTGAGAGTGTGATCTCAATAGAAGAATTCGAGATATGGCTCTAAGACGGTGTCATGATAGCCTCATTAGTTGAGCTATGATTAACTAAGATTTAGAGCATGTAACAAAATTAAGGTTTCTTTATGTACCTCAAGATATTGAGATGGAGCATGAGAAGATACATGGTTGACCTATACAAAGAGTGAAGAGTGATTTCAAGTTTGTCAACACATTAAGCATAAAGAATGTACCACATGGATCTTGTGGTATGGTAAGCCTTGTCAATTATGCATCATGAACTAACCCATTATATATGTTCCTTTGCATTTTCTATATGGGATAGGTATCTTTCCATGGGCATTCTTAAAAATTGAAGATCTTATATAGCACATGAGAGGATGACATCAAGTGGTGATCGTCATCAAGGTTGAGAAGGGCAAGTTCAAGATAAGCATCACGAGAAGATAATTTGCTTGAAGCTTGCCTCCATATTGGTGATAATGGACATGTGAAGACATGTATTAATGAAGCTATCCGATAATGGTGTACGGGAGAGCAAATTAGGAGCCTTCACGAAGCAACAATGATCAAGTGATGCATTCCAGCTTGGATGGAGATTGAAGTGTTGTCATCAAGATCAAGCGGGATGCGCAAGGCAAAGGTATATCCTTGCTAGGTTTTCCTTTTACCGGTCTCAAGGTGGTTGTTGGGAGACCGAGTTATAGGATACATAGCCGCACTATTAAGAGGGGCTTTCGGTTGGGTAACTTGATCACATCGTCATAGGGATCTCAATCCTTTGCATACTTTGCATCTTCCTATTTTGTTGCTTCTTGGTTTTTCTCCATGTGAGGTTCTTGAGCTTGTTTCTATCTCTTCAACAAGCCCAAGTTCATTGAAAACGGAATTCGTATGCATCTTCTATGGCGTTTTTGAGTTTGAAGGTTTTATCGGTTCTTCGTGTAGGGAGGCTTCTTACCTTTATTTATTTGGTTCTATCCTTATTTGATGGACTATGATGTTTCTCTGCACCATCTTGTAGGGCTTGATTTCCCCGTCAAAACAAGCCCAAGATCATCGAAATCGGAGTCCGGACGCAAAATTTATCGCCGTTTTCGTGTGCCCTATTTTGTTCCGGCGGGACCGGGCCTGTGGCCGGAATTTCTGGTGACCGCCGGAAATTTCCGGAAAATCGCCGAAAAACGGTCCAGTATACTATTTCGGTTTTTGCCGGAAATTCCGGCGGCTGATCCGGTGGCGCCGGTTTCGCCGTCGGAACGTGTCCGTCCAGCATGTTTTGCCTCCAACGGTCATCCCTCTTGAAGGGGTATAAAAGGGGGGCTTCTTCCCCAAAGTTCTAGGGCTCTTGAGCACGTTTTTGACCACCATTGTTGACCCCTTTGAGCTTGCTTCCTATCCCTTCCCTCCTATGATTCTTGCATCTTTTTGAGGGTTTTGGAAGAGGATATCTAGATCTACAATCCCCACCAATCAATTCCTCCTCTAAGTGAGGGGAACCCATTGGATCTAGATCTTGGAGTCATTTGTTGATTTCCACCATTGTTCTTCCTCCCTAATTCCTCCCTAGCACTTGTTACTTTGGTGGGATTTGAGAGTGGATGATTTGAGCACCCTTGGTGTTCTTGCTTTGCATTCTTGCATAAGTGTTGAGCTCTCCATTTCGATTTGTTCGAGTGAGAGACGTGAGCTTGTTACTCTTGGAGGGTGACCTCCTAGTTGGCTTGGAGGTTGGTGTCGTGGTGTTCTCTTCGTGGAAGATTGTCAAGAGACCCAGTCTTCTCCTTCGTGGAGCTTGTGAAGTGGTTGTGGAGCTTGCCATATCCGGAGTGGAGGAAAAGCTAGCCATAAGGAAAGGGCCTATTCCTTCGTGGGATAGACTCGGATAAGAAGGTGAGCCTTTGTGGCGCGTGGGGAATCCTTCGTGGAACCTCACACCTCTCCAACGTGATGTATCCCCTTCCCAAAGGTGGTGAACACGGGAATACATCTTCATCTCCGCGTGCCTCGGTTATCTCTATATTCGAGCTTACTTTCCTTGTGATAGCCATCAAGCCTGAAGTACTTATATCTTGATTATCACTTGTGGTATATTTATCTTGTGCTATCTTGCTTATCTTAATTTGTTGTTGGTGCACTTAGTTGAGCCTAGTGTATTTAGGTTTTGTGCTTGTAAAATAAACGTTAGTTTAATTCCGCATTCTATCAAGCCAAAACCATAATAGTTTTGAAATTGCCTATTCACCCCCCCCCCCTCTAGGCGACATCTCTATCCTTTCAATTGGTATCAGAGCAAGGTCTCTCCTTGTTTAGGATTCACCGCCTAGAGTGTAAAGATGTCGGCTAGTAGTATAGTGCACAATGACACAATTATCTTTGATGGCACAAATTGTACTTTGTGGAGAAATTTCTTGCTTTATAATCTTCGGACCTTGTGTCCAAATATTGAGAGATTTCTAGATGTAGGTTTTTCTCCTCCGATGGATCCTCAAAATCTATCTTTAGCGGATAATAAAAATTTACATCTCGAAGCTCAAGTATCTAATGAGATTATTTTCTCTTTGAGCCCCACAGTTAATTTGTTCTTGATGATTGTAAAGAGCAAGTCATCTCATGAGAAGTGGACCAATCTTAAAGAAATATTTGGTGGTTCCATTTCTAATATTGTCGGTGGTTTCTCCGAGGAGATCTCTTTTCCTTCACATCATGAAGAGCTACAAGTTGCTTCCACCTCCGGCCGTGATGAGTTCTCATCCTCATCCACTTCACTAACGTGTGGCAAGACACAAGGTAAATATATGGTGAGTCGTGTTGGGAATTGCAATGTTGATATTGTGCTCGCTAATGATGATCCTTCATCTCTATACCATTGCAATGTTTCTTCTTTGGACTTAAGCACTTCTTGCAACAATAATGCTATATCCCCTTTTGTTGCTAGTCCTTGTATATCATATAGAAATTATTTGAGTACTAGTGTAGATGATATGCTTGATTTGCCTTGTTCCCATGAACAAAATGCTTCTATTTCCTCTAGTTGTTTATCTAACAATGTAGAGGAAATCAAACATTCTATGGAGCAAGACATGATCATGAATGAAGATTCAATAATATCCTCATCTTCATCCTCCCATTCTCACATGTGCCTTATGGCAAGAGGATCAAAGGTATCTCCTACTTTGGATCCCAATATATCTTCTAAAGATAATAGCAATGATAATGATGATAGTGATGATGACATTGATGAGGATACTAGTGCTCTCTTGCTTGAGTTGACTTTTTTGTGTACCTCTCTTCGTGGTAATAATAAGGCCGTTAATTGTCTCAAACACATTATGGACACCATAACTAAACAAATGGGAACCATAGAGGAGTTGGATTTCCAACTTGATGATGGGAGTCGGAGATTTAATCTCCTTAAGCAAGAGCTTGCCGAGGAGAATCACACTAATTGTCTCCTCACACAAAAAATTGAATCTTATGAGCTTGAAAAGAAAATTTCCATTAATGATGCTTGTGCTACTAACTCTACTTCTTGTGAAGCATCTACCCTAAAGGAGAACGTTGAGCTGAGGGCTCAACTTGAGTTGCTAACTAGCAAGTATAGGAAATTGGAAGAAAGTCATGAAAAGCTCTCAAGCTCTCATAATGATCTTCTAATCTCCCATGATGGGCAAATGTTAGCTCGTGAGGCAAGTATTACCAAGGTAACATATAGTGAGCCTATTTTGGACATTAGCACAACTTCTACTCAAAATGCTATTTTGCCATGTGCTAGTCCTAGTAATCCATCTAGCCATACTATTGATAAACCTTGTGTTGGATTACTTGCTTTGCCTTGTTGCTCTAACAATGAAGCTTCTACTTCCTCTAGTACTTGTATTTCTACTAACCATGTAGAGGAAATCAAAGAGCTCAAGGCCCAAGTCACTTCCTTGAGGAATGACTTGGAAAAGAGTCATGAAGGGAAATCCACACTCGATAATATTTTGAGTGTGCAAAAATCCCCTAATGATAAATGTGGACTTGGATTCAAATCCAGTAACAAGAACAAGTCCAAGAGAAACAATAAGAAGGGCCAAAACCAAGTCAATAATTCGGCCAAGATTATTTGCTTCAAGTGCAAGGTTGAAGGACATCATGTAAGATCTTGTCCATTGAAGAAAAAGCACTTGAGTGAGAAGCAACAAGGGAAGCGGCCACAAGTAGAAGGTCAAGGCCAAGTTGAAGTTAGGCCACTTTCGAAGAAGAATCAAGATAATGCTCCCCAATCCAAGAAATCAAGAAAGAAGAGAAAGGGGAGCACTTGTTGCTACATATGTCGTGTGAAGGGGCACTTTGCCTCTTCATGTTCAAACGGTACCTTATCTAACCCTATCATTATTGATGATGATTATTCTCTTAGGAAGGATAAGGATGGCAATGTGTTTGCCAAGTTTGTTGGAACTCAAAGTGGTGTCAAGAAAAGAACCATTTGGGTTGCCAAGCCTATTGTGACTAACCTCTTAGGACCCAACTTGGTTGGGGACCAACAAGCTCAAACTTGATCAATAGGTGTTTATGGAGGACATTGGAGACTTGGCTAACTCATGAAGAATTAAGGGATCTTCATATATTATATTTGATCAAGCCAAGTCATTAGGATTATCTTATCCGTATCTTATATCCAATGGAATCTTCGCGGTAACTTGTACTTAACTCATTTATATTGTAAGTTACTTGCCCCTTTACATGTTTTGGTTTTGTACCAAGTATGTGTTTGTATTTGGTGTTCCTCATGCTTGCTTATTTTGTGTATTCAAGTATGTCTAGGTGTTTGGCACATCATTTACCCGTGTGTCTTGTTTTGAGCCTCTAATGCACCTTGATGATAACTTATTTGGATCTTTTTGAGTGGTTAATGGAACATCCCATTTTGGGGGAGTAATATGCCTTGCGCATCTCTCAAACCTTAAAATGTGTGTATGTGAGTACTACCACTTAGTATTGATATTGCAAGCTTATCTAGTCACTATGTGGTGTGTCATACTCATGACAAATTAAAAATTTAAATGTCCATTAATTATCTCTAGTTGAGGTTGCTTTGCCTATTATTAAGAAAAATTGAATATCACATTATGGGGGAGTAATATGCTTATTTTGCATATCACAATCCTAGGAAATGTGAACATATGAGGTAGTGTCACTTAGAGTTGATATTGTTGATTATCTTGTTTCTAGGTGGCATGTTGACTCAAACAAGGTCCTATTTTTGTTAGAAGCTTTTATTGCTCGTATTTGGGTCCTTGTTTGAGTAAGAAATTCTTGGTGTGGTCTTGCTCAAATACATATCTCTATATCTTGTTTGGGAGACCATTTGCTTCAAGTTATTCTAATTTTTGCATTGCATGATTGTGTGACTAGTTGAAGCTATCAAGAATCTCTATCTTTGCATAGTGCTTAATCTTTTTATTCCTATCCTATGATTTTTATTATGAAGATTTATCTTTAATACCCGTGCAATATACCACCAGAAATCAATTCCAATACACTCATTGTCTTCGACAATTCAGATACTTGTGTGTGGTAGCATTTATGGATCATCTTCACCTTGGATTTCACCTATTATTGACTTATTTTCTTTTCCAAAATTTTGGTGTGGCTCCCATTGTCTTCCTTGGCTTTTGAACATCTCTTTGATGATGTTTTTGATTATTATCAAATGTGTTTTAGTGGAAGACAAACCTCTTCTTCTCGGAACCTTGTGCCATTGTGAAAAGTGTTAAGGGTTTGGTTTATTTGTTGAAACCTTGCTCTTTTGGGAGTTTGTTATCTCATTCTTTCTTCTCTATTTTATTTGCTTGAATGAGATAAATATTTGAGTATTTGTATTTTTGTTTCATATTTTTGCTCAATAATTTTTGCTTAGTTCATTTGTTGAACTTCATTGAACAAATCGTGTGTTGATTTTATTCTTTGATATAGTTTGGGAAACAAATGTGTTTGGTCACACCTTGTATGCCTTATTGAATATTTGGGTGATTTGTCCAAATTATATCTTCGTTGGATCTTGAAAGTCTCGCGCATGCATGCTTACTAAATGTATATCTCATATCATTTTTGCTTTCTTTGATCCAATATATAGGGCATACTCCATCAAATCCTTAAACAGCTAAGATGTGCATGAAATTCAAATTTCATATCTAAATATGCACATATTTTTATGGAGTGTGTCCTATGTGTTGTGGTTAGTCTAACCACTTTGGACCCAATAAGTTTGGGGACCAAGATGTACTTGAATGTTGTTTTAGGTACATTGGAGATGCAATGGATGTTTGTCTCGTCTATAAGGAAAGTGTTGTCACCACATGATAATTGGAGCCAAGCTAGGATGATCGAAAAATTCTTATCTACTACATCATACCATTGCTATCTCGGTAACAAGTATCTTATTCATGCATACTATTCTTTCATGCAATCTCTTGTAGGTTGTATCTTGGCATGAATTTATCTGTTTGTAAATGTTGTCGTTCTTGCAAGGATCTTTGAAAGACTTCTTTATCATTATTGCTTATGTGAGTAATTTGAGATGATGCATATAATGGGGAGTATATAAAATCATGTTCATGATTCACCAATTCCAAATATGCCTTCTAGCAATTTATTGCATATCAATTCCTCAAGGTACTCTCATGTGCAATATTGTTGAAATTGCTATGAATCCTTCCTTTTGCTACTTGTTGCCTTTCTCAAAGTATCCCAACTAGCATTTGTTCCCTTAGTGTTAGTTGTGATGTTTTTGAGGTTTTTATTTTTTCTTTGGTGAAGTTCATTGATATACCATAAGAGAGAATAGATCCATGTGCTATATATGCACGTAAGCTTGTCATAATAAGTGTATTTATTTATATCTACTCCTTTGTAACACCCCACTTTTAGTTAAACTTCTATTAGGGTTAGTTTTGTGCATCATGAGCATCATCATTTAAATTGTGCATTGGAGAAAACAAATCAAAACTCTAAACCCTAGTTTTCTTCCCTTTCTTTGAAACACATTCAAATGGTTTGAATTTTGAAAAAACCCAAAATTATTGGAACCCAAATGGTTATTAAGGGTTCCATTGTATTTCATATATTTACAAAGCTTCTGGTATTTTTGAAATGGATCAAAACATATTTGAATTGCAAAATACAAACAGAAATTTGAAAACAGAAAAGAAAAACAATTTGCAAAATAAAAACAGAGCAGCCCAAGCCAGGAAGCCAGCCAGGCCCATCCCAGCCTGCTCTTTTCCTTTTCTCCCCTCTAACCGCCGCTTAGCGCATAGCTTTGCAGCCTAGCTAGGCCCACCCGCGGCCCAGCCAGGGACCGTACCCCTTTGCCCCCTGTTTCGTCGTCTTCCACCTCCCAGGCAGACTCCTCTCTGTCGCCGGCGCCGCCGTCGATGTACGCCGCCTTCCCTCTGCCGTCCATTGCCTCTGGAGTGGATAAGAGCCTCCCTCGAGCACGTATCTTCCGTTCTCATCCACTCCCGCTTTCCCCAGAGACCCCTCTCTCTCGTTCCCCTCGCGAACCTGAACCCTAGCCGCCCAAGTCTCGCCGGTCGCCATCGTACAGCGCCACCTCGAGCTTCGTCGAGCACGCCACAAGGTCCGCGCCGCCTTCCCCGTTCTCCTGGTCGAAGCACGCAAGCCTCGGAGCACCCCGCTCGCCGGAATCAATGTTTCCTCCCCGCCACCGATGACCACCACCGGCGCCATTACCGCTGACCCCGACCTCCTCCGGCCAGATCGACATCGCCAACGTCCCCAGGGTGAGCCCCAGGTGCTCAAGGCACCTTAAGTTCTCCCTCTCGCTTGCTGTGTGTGCCAAGCGCCGGTCACCTGCAAGCCCCACTACTGCCGCTCGCTGTGCTTGCTACCCCGAGACCATCCCGTAGAGGCGCCGCCAGGATTAGGTTCCCCGCGATGAGCTCGTTTGAACCCGCCCCTTCTCGCTTCCAAGTTTGCCGTTAATCGCCGTCCCGCGCCGCCGTCTGGCCGCTCTCCGACGAGGTCCGCGTGGCTCCTGCGTGGCGTGACGACATGGCCTCGGCCCCACCTGCCAGCCCCAGTGGGTAGGCACTGCCTTGGTGGAAAACACCCCAACCAGCCCCCGGTCCCTCTTGCTTGCGTGGCGTGCTGAGGTGGCCAGTGCCCCACTGGTCAGTCACAGTGGTTAGGCCCAGTAGCGGTGCAAAAAGTTTAAATGCCTCTGCTGACGCAATAAACCTTTTTAAATTGATTTATAATTCCAGAAAATGATTTAAATCTTATAAATTTAATAAGTAATTATTTACAAGTCAGAAAAATACAAATAATATATCAAAGTGTTCAGAAAAATGAAACCTAGCTATCTAAGCTATAATCATGCATTGTTCAATAACTTAAATGTCAACTTTAATTAGAAGAACAAATGCACCCCTCTCATATACATCCGGAGTTTCTCCGAATTAGGGTTTTCACCCCTCGGAACCCCGATTAAGTTGTCGAGCATGATTTAGGGTTTCAATTCAATGCAATCTAACTTGTCATATCATCATCCTTGCTTGAGCATTGCATCGATGCCATCGTTGATTGTTTCCCTCTCTTTCCGGTGTTTCGTTCTTTCCGATAGAATACGATATCGTGATTGATATCGAAGCCAGAGATCAACACCGTCGACGATTGAAGATCGACTAACAACACTTGACCAACTGTAACCAAGTCAAGTACAAGGCTCCTGAAGATCTGCTTATCTGTCATCAACTAGCAAAGGCAAGCATAGCCCCACCATGATATAATCCTATGATTTTGAAAGCATTTCAATTCTGCCATGATGTAACATCCCTAAAATCATGTATCAAACTCATGCATATCATCCATGCATCCATGATCATGTAGAGTTCATTTCAAACAAATCAATTAAAAACAGGAGCATATGAGCTCATTATTTTATGTGATCAGCATTTAAAACAAATGCTAATCTCCAATGAGAGATTGTTGTTCATTGAACCAAACCTTGTTTTCTTATTGCTCTCAGATTGTATTGCTAGATTTCTAGGATTTAAACCAAAGTTTTAAAACAAATATGATTTGAAAACCAATTTCAAAACATATTTAAAACTAGGACTATGTCACTGCTTATTTTGTTTTATTCCAAGTGACCATGACAATTCAAAGTGACCACTTGGTTTTATGTCCAAAATTGTGGGTGTTGCACTCTACAAAAATCCTGAAAAGATTTGAATTCAAACAGTTTTGAAATCATTTGAAATGGATTCCTGAAATTGCAAACAGAAAAAGAAAAGGAGAAAAGAAATAGAAAAGAGTCGGCGCCACCTTTCTAGCCCAACAACAGAATCAGCCCACTAAGCCCACCCGGGTTTCCCCTTCTCTCTCTCACTCGCAGACAAACTCGCCAAGTCACTGACCGCCTGACCCCACCTCCTCTCTGTTTCACTCGCTGGCAAGTGGACCCTGCGACCACGTCGTCGTCGTCTTTAATCACGCGAGGACGAGGCGCTCGCTCCGCCGTTACCTCGCCGCAGTCACTACGAGCTTAATTGCCATTGATTCTGCACGTAATCGCCGCCCCCCTCTTGCCTACTTAACCCCCTCTGCACCGCGAGCATTTCCCCTCACCTAGCGCCACCACTCTGCCACCAGGCTGCCCGTATTCGCCCTTGCACCGCCGCAGGCAGAACCCTCTCCGGCGACCAATCCTGGTAAACTCTGTGCGCCCCTTCCTCTCTGATTCATGCGAACAGCTTCGCAACCTCCTTGCGCTCCTACTGACACCTCTAGTTCATCATGTACTGCCCCAGGTCGACGACTCCATCAAGCACAGCAAGGTCCTGGCGACGTCTTCGACTCCGGCGACTAAATTCGGTGAGCCCCGTGTTCCCCTTCATTTCTGACTCACACGAGCGTGTTCGCCGTAGCCTTGCGCACCCCCCTGATACCATTGATTCGTGCTAGGGTGACCCGGAGCGCCGCCAACGACTTCGTCACCGAACACCCAACGTTGTCATCAACTCCGACGAGCTCGTGCTACTGTGTCCGTGCGCCCCTTGTCAAGCCATCGCCACGTTGAGCTTCAGTGCATCACCACGAATCTGGTAAGCGTCTCCGACGACCCCAAAACCCCCTGTAGCGCTGCGCCGCCGTAGACAGAGCACGCCTCCACCAGTTGCCACCGCCAGCGCCGCCCATCCGTGGTCGCTTGATCGATGACCGTTGGATCTAGATCCAGCGCATAGGAATATATCACTTAATGAAAAGGTACGCTTAGATCTGGACCGTGCGCGGTCACTTTAATCCAACGGCCTGCATCGACCAATCCGTGCGAACCGGTACGCACCAATCAGAACATGACGCGTGGCTAGGGTTTAGATTTAAAATCAGGATTTGAATCTATTAGATGTTTGATTTTGTTTTAATCATAACTTTTGATTTCCACGTCCAAATTTGATGAATTTTATATCAATGGAATCAGGAGAGAAAGCCCTTTCCAAATATGCAATGTGTTTAATGTTTTGTTTCTGTTAAAATGGTTTTATTTACAGAAACATGTGTAGGCCTATTTTGTGTATTTAAGTTATTTAAGAAATGTTTTAGTGTTTAAATGAATGTTGTTTGGCAAATTTTGAACTTGTTTGTGAACCAGTACTGTGCACTTGTCTTGTTGAGTTTAGAAAATCATCACATATCATATTGCATACATCCATAAATTTTTGCTTGTATTTATTTGGTATGTGATTTGTTGCAATGATTTTATGTGTAGATTTTGGTGCCAATAGTGATTGTGATTGTGAGGAGTGTAGCTACTCTCCAAACTACCAAGGCAAGTGGTGCTTCATGTTTTTATCCCTATGTTTTCTACTATGCATTAGAAATATTTTGCTAGTCTTGCATAGTTATATTTTGCTTATATGCTATGCTTGGGAAATCCTAGTAGTTGTAGAATTGCTAGAAATTTCTAAGTTAAGATGCTTATCTATGCCATGCTTAGCCTAGCTAGTAGCAACCAAGGGTGGTGAATTATTCATGCTATGGAAAAATATTTCTAAGTCTTTGGACTTGTGTTTTGCTTAATAAAACAACTAAGTGAATGAAACACCTGGGTGGAATGGAAGGAATGGTTTATGTTGAGTGGTTACACAAGGCCCATTTCTATGGTTTACCTTGTATATCTCACTTATGGAAAGCCACCCAGGAACAAAGGGATTAGAGAGGCCAAATGTTAAGAAGCTTCTAGTGTAGCCACTTGGCAATATGGGCTCTGCCTGGATCATATAGGTTGCAATAACTTAGCCATTTGGACAGTTGGTGGTACTGGGATGATAGGTTGGAGCGCGTCCATTTGGTCTAAGGGAAGGCTTCTGAAAGGTCATGTCTTGGTGAAAATCAAGTCTTGTGGGGAAAGTGCACAACCTCTGCAGATGGAAGAATCTAAGTACTTAGCCATGTCCCTGGAAAAGGACAACTTGAGCATCAAGACATGGAAGCTATCAAGAATCTCCTCATCCCAATTTCTAAGTAAAACTTGTGGTTGAACAAGGGTGAAGGACCCCAATGTCTATTGGTGGTTCCTTCGGAAAAGTTTTTGACAAAGAAAAACTTAGTGATTTTCAACTAATAGGCAAAACTTATTTTGAGAAAATCAAGCCTAAGCTACACTTATCCAAATTGCATATAGTATCTAGTCCACCAATATTCTTCTAAGGTATCACTTGCCAATACTATTCCAATGTATTGACCCACTGTGGCTGTAACTTGTGATGTTGCAGGTTATTCTGATGAGGATTAGGAGTCATGAGTCTACACTCAACATGTTTGCCTGTGGCACATGAAGATGAAGACTTTTATCTATTTACTTATTTAAACTCTTGTACTAGGCCTGTGGCCATGGAGTTGTAAAGACTATGTTTGTCTCTGGAATGACTGTAATAATGACCTTTGTTTCTGTGTACTTCATCTTAAACTGTGGATGCTAGCATTGATCCAGGGACTAGAATTGCAATCACAGGGATCCTTTTCCTTTATAAAGGAGGGATCTTACAGATGGTATCAGAGCACTGTGTTGTCTGTAGGATTATGACCCTAGGATTGGAAACCACTAAGGAAAAAATTTCAACAACTTCCACACTTGTCTTTTCTTCTCATAAACTTTTCTAATCTTCTTTCTCATCTCTATTTGTAGATGAACTCCATCAACGAAGCCGTGAAGAAGGGACCACTCATGACTATGACTTTGGAGTGTGAGACAGAATTACCAAAGGCTCTCAAGGACCTCATGGTTGCCATGGGAATACATGGTGCAGCTGTGTACAAAGGTTTTCCTGTGATGGATGAAGGAGTTGAGTACTGGTGGGTGCAACTTCACTTGTATAAAAACAAGGAAGACAACCACAAGGACTCAGGATTCTGCATGGTCACCAACACAATGATGCACACTACATTCTTTGATTCAGCAAGGGATGCAGCTTGGAAGGCCATCAAAGAACTTGGTGATAGAATCAAGTGCAGAATGCTTAACACTCAGAATGATCTTAAGGAAGAGAAGAAACATGCCCAAGAGTTAGAGGCTACCAACCAAAGCCTAAGGAAGGACATCATAGACTTAGCAATGGAGTCTTGTGATCTAGACAAACATATTGCCTCTAGGGATGCCCTGTTATCCAACTTGGCAAGTGAGATGGGATTGTAATGTACCACATTAGTTGGACCACCACACTTATCATTTTATTTTCCAAAAATGTTGTCTAGTTGAACCTTGGATGCTTGTAATGGATTTTATGTATGTTATGACTTGTGTGTTTGCCAATGTTATGCTTGTGATGCTCTGTCTTGAAATTTATTTATTGTGTTGATTCTAACTTCTTCTATCTTATTAAATCGATGCCTAATGTTACCATCAGCACTGTTGAAGAGTTCCAAGGAACTCGTTTTGGCCCTCGTATTATTGAGCTCACTACTTTGCTAAATCTCTCTCTTCCTACCATCATGGTGCTTCCCCTCACCAAGTTTGAGAGGAAAGACCTTTGGGGCTTCAAGGTCAATCAGCCCGGACGCCAGACTGAGCCTACCACGGAGGCTATCATCTTCAAGCTCATGCACGATGACAAGGAGAGAGGCCTAGAGGTAGTCATGCAGGACTTGATTGGACGTCTGTTAGGGAGACACTCTCGACAGGTTAGAGGTACTCACTTCCACGCCTTCGGTAGACGTGATGAGGATGGTGAGGCCATTGACTTCGAGGACACTTCGAGGGAGACAGCAGAGCTGATTCGTCTATACCTCCAGGACTTAGAGGTTCTTCTTAGGCACATGGACACTGATAGGACCAACGTCATGCTTAGCAATGACGAACTCCAGGTGCAGCTTCGTGAGAAGGGCAAGCTCTTCGCGGAGCAAGATGAGATAGTCAAGGAGATGGAGGCCAAGTTCGAGAGTCAGGACAGAAAGTTCAAGAGTCAAGAGAAGCGAGTCCAAGATTGGAACAAGAGGATTCGAGACATGACTGCAGAACTAGAGAACAAGGACTTAGAGCTCGAGAATCAGCAGACTGTGATTGAGAGGCTTCGTTCTCAAAAGAGGGCTCTCAAAGCCAAAGTAGAGACCTTGACCACCAATGTCGAGGAATACAAGACCGCTATGGAGAATGCAGGTCTTACCTTTGTTGAGGAGGAGGTTGATGCCGAGGAGTAGTGATGACTACTCATTTATCATTTATTTATCATGCTTTTCATTGAGTCGCAATGACCATCCAACATGTGGATGGCTTGCTATTGGTGTGTTTACCTCGCAAACTTGTCGTTTATGTTGTTGAACTATTTTTATTATGATGCATGTTTGGTGATTGTTTATGTGATGTATTGTGCATGTTAGCATCTATGGGTATATCATTCTTATCTCTATTGAACAAACCACAGATGCCTCCCCGTCGTGCCAATCCCAACCCCAACAACAACAACATCACCCCTGAGATGCAGCAAATGATGACAGCTCAGACTCAGCTGATGCAGATGATGACTACGTTCATCCAGAATCAGAACAACAACAACAACAACAACAACAACAACAACAACAACAACAACAACAACAACAACAACAACAACAACAACAACAACAACAACAACAACAACAACAACAACAACAACAACAACAACAACAACAACAACAACAACAACAACAACAACAACAACAACAACAACAACAACAACAACAACAACAACAACAACAACAACAACAGCAACAGCAACAGCAACAGCAACAGCAACAGCAACAGCAACAGCAATAGCAATAGCAACAGCAACAGCAACAGCAACACAACAACAACAATCAGAACAACAATCAGAACAACCCACCTGGTTTTGACATGCTTACCAGGTTCTTGAGATTGAGGCCAGCAAAGTTCTCAGGAACAACTGATACTATGGTGGCCAATGATTGGCTACACTCTGTGAACAAGGACTTGGTAACAGTTGGCTGTACTGATGAAGAGAAAGTCAGATTTGCAGCTCACTTGTTGGAAGGACCAGCAGCTACTTGGTGGGGTAACTTCCAAATCACCACTCCCATTGAGGATGTGACATGGGCTATATTTGAAGATGGTTTCCGTACTGCTCACATCTCATCCGGAGTGATGAGTTTGAAGAAGAAAGAGTTCCATAATCTGAAGCAGCACCACCGCAGCGTGGCTGAATATATTGAAGAGTTCAGCAATCTGGCGCGTTATGCACCGGATGAAGTTGATACTGATGTTAAGAGGAAGGAAAAGTTTCTTGAAGGCTTGAATGATGAAT
The DNA here is from genome assembly GCA_910589765.1 of Avena atlantica. Classification (NCBI taxonomy): domain Eukaryota; kingdom Viridiplantae; phylum Streptophyta; class Magnoliopsida; order Poales; family Poaceae; genus Avena; species Avena atlantica. Next base: position 153,294,390 of record OU342739.1, read on the forward strand.
TGAACCTGCATATATCAGTGGCCTATGTTCCCACATACCAGTCTCTTTGTGACAAGGCTGCTATATTGGAGAACAAAATGAAACAAGTGGAAAGCAGGAAGAGAAAGCACTGTAACAAGCACAACTCGGGATCGTCTCACAAGCGTTCCCATTATGATGATAGTGGAAGCTCAGGATCCCACAAGCATGGGAAATTCAACAAGCACCACAACCACAACCGTCATCATGACAACAAACATCACCGTAGTCATGACAATGACAAGTACAAGAATCACAAGGGTGAATATAAGAGCCACCACAGTGGCAGTGGAAGTCAGCCTGTCAAGAAGGATATTAGTCAGGTTGAGTGTTTCAAGTGCAAGAAGATGGGGCATTATGCAAATGAATGCCCAGAAAAGAAAGTTGAAGGACCCAACAAGCCCAACCCTTTTCAAAAGGGACAAGTGAACCACATCAATGTGGAGGAAATCTATGAGGAGCCTGATGTTGTTGCTGGTAAGTTCAAACTCAATTCTATCCCAGCACTTGTTCTTTTTTATACTGGAGCATCGCATTCATTCATATCAAAAGCATTTGTTGATAGAAATGAGTTTCCAACTGAAAACATTGGGTGTCCAATAAAAGTTAGTTCTCCAGGTGGAGATATGATAGTAAGCCTGGGATGTCGGGATCTAGTGATAGAGTTTGGAAAGCATAAGTTTCCAGTAGTCTGATAATCCTAGATTCTCAAGGACTGGATGTAATATTGGGAATGGATTGGATGGCTAAGTATGAAGGAGTACTAGATTGTGCTAATCATACTGTTGCACTCACCACCCCGGAAAAGAAACGGATTAGATTCAAGTCTAACTTTGAATCAAAAGGGAGTAAGCTAAATTCTCTTAAGGGGGTTAGCATAGACAGTGTGCCTATTGTGAGTGAGTATCCGGATGTGTTTCCGGAAGAATTACCGGGAATGCCACCAGATAGAGATGTGGAGTTTCTTATTTATTTGCTACCAAGATCTAGACCAATAGCAAAGAGACCATACAAGATGTCAGTTGATGAACTGAAAGAACTCAAGAAACAACTTGGAGAACAGTTGCAGAAAGGATTTATTCAACCAAGTTCTTCATCTTGGGGAGCACCAGTTTTGTTTGTGGAAAAGAAGGATAGAAGTCAAAGGTTATGCATAGATTACCGTTCACTCAATGAGGTGACTATCAAGAACAAATACCCTTTGCCTAGAATCAATGATTTGTTTGACCAGCTAGAAAGAGCTTGTGTGTTCTCAAAGATTGATCTTCAGTCGGGTTATTTCCAACTCAAGATAAGAGAACAAGACATACCCAAGACAACTTTCACCACAAGATATGGATTGTATGAGTATACCGTGATGCCATTTGGTTTGACCAATGCACCAGCATACTTCATGAATATGATGAACAAGGTGTTCATGGAATTTCTTGATAAGTTTGTTGTCGTTTTTATCGATGAAATTTTAATCTACTCCAAGAGCAAAGAATAGCATGAAGGACATTTGTGTTTGATACTTGAGAAGCTCAGAGAGTATAAACTATATGCCAAATTCAGTAAGTGTGAATTTTGGTTGAATGAAGTTGGATTTCTTGGACACGTTGTGTCAGGAGATGGTGTAGCAGTTGATCCTGCTAAAGTTTCAGCTGTAACTAAATGGGAATCTCCCAAGTCAGTGAAACAAGTTCATAGTTTCCTTGGTTTAGCAGGTTACTACAGAAGGTTCATTGAGAATTTCTCCAAGGTAGCAAAACCTATGACAGAATTGCTAAAGAAAGACAAGAAATTTGCTTGGTCTGAACGTTGTGAACTCAGTTTTCAAGAGTTGAAGAAGAGACTTGTGACAGCACCAGTCTTGTGTTTACCAGATTTGGAGAAGGATTTCCAAGTGTATTGTGATACATCTCATCATGGATTGGGTGCAGTACTTATGCAAGAAGGAAAAGTTGTGGCGTATGCCTCGAGACAACTCAAAACTCATGAGATAAACTATCCTACCCATGATTTAGAGTTAGCCTCTGTTGTCCATGCACTCAAAACATGGAGACACTATCTTTTGGGAAAGCGTTGTGAAGTGTTCACAGATCACAAGAGTTTGAAGTATATCTTCACCCAGAAGGAAATTAACATGAGACAAATAAGATGGCTAGAACTCATCAAGGACTATGACTTAAGTTTGCAATACCACCTCGGTAAAGCAAATGTTGTAGCGGATGCTCTAAGCCGTAAGGTTTTTGTGAATGGCCTTACTAAGGGAGAATTGCCAGACGATTTGTGTGCCCAATTTAGAGATCTCAGATTGGAGATTGTGCCTGAAGGACATCTTATGTCTTTGGATGTTCAACCCACTTTGTTGGACAAGATCAAAGAAGCCCAAAAGGCAGATAAGGAAATTGAAGAGATTAAGGAAAATATTAGCAAGGGAAAAGCCAAAGGATTCCATGAAGATGAACAGGGTACTTTATGGCATGGAAAATGTATCTGTGTTCCACAAGATCCGGAGAGCACACAACTCACCATATTCTATTCATCCGGGTAACACCAAAATGTACATGGACATGAAAGAAATATTTTGGTGGAATAATCTCAAGAAGGACATCGCCGAACATATTGGTTTGTGTGATGTGTGTAGTAGACTGAAAGCGGAACATCAGAAACCAGCAGGATTGCTTCAACCACTACCTATCCCTGATTGGAAGTGGGACAAGATTGGTATGGATTTCATTACCAGATTGCCAAGGACCCGGTCAGGATATGATTCTATTTGGGTAGTAGTGGGTCGCCTAACTAAAGCGGCTCATTTCATACCCGTGAAGACAACCTATACAAGTGCTAAGTTAGCCAAGACCTATATGAGTAGAATTGTATGTCTACATGGAGTGCCCAAGAGTATTGTGTCAGATAGAGGAACCCAATTCACTTCTCATTTTTGGAGGCAATTGCATGAGTCATTGGGAACGAGGTTGGAATTCAGCACCGCTTTCCATCCTCAGACTGATGGACAGACAGAAAGGACTAATCAGATTCTTGAAGATATGTTGAGGGCATGTGCCCTAGACTATGGAGCCAGTTGGGATGAAAGTCTGCCTTACGCAGAATTCTCTTACAATAACAGCTATCAAGCCAGTATTGAGATGTCACCATTTGAGTTTCTCTATGGGAGAAAGTGTACACCCCATTGCTATGGAATGGTGTGGGAGAAAGAAGTTTGTTCGGACCAGAACTAATCAAAGAGGCTGAAGAGAAAGTCAAGCTAGTTAAGGACAGACTAAAGATAGCACAGTCCCGATAGAAAAGCTACGCAGATCCTAAGCGTAGAGAAGTCACCTATGAAGTTGGTGATAGAGCTTATCTTAGAGTGTCACCACTTCGTGGAGTGAAGAGATTTGGTGTCAAAGGTAAATTGGCCCCAAGATATGTTGGGCCATTCAAGATTCTAAGTCGCAAAGGAGAAGTAGCCTATGAGATTGAATTGCCAGAGTCTTTGTCAGTTGTTCATAATGTGTTTCATGTGAGTCAGCTTAAGAAATGTCATCCAGAAATGGAAGAAACTTCTTTGAAGGATACTATACCCTTTGGAAGAGGTTCAATTGGAGAGTGATCTCACTTATGAGGAGAAACCTATCAAGATTCTTGAGACTGCAGAAAGAGTCACACGGACTAAGACTATCAAGTTCTGCAAAGTTCAGTGGAACCATCATTCCGAAGAAGAAGCAACATGGGAAAGAGAAGATGATCTTTGGAAAGACCACCCTCACCTATTTGCTAGCCAATCCGAATCTCGAGGGCGAGATTCACCTTAAGGGGGTTAGATTTGTAACATCCCTAAAATCATGTTTCAAACTCATGCATATCATCCATGCATCCATGATCATGTAGAGTTCATTTCAAACAAATCAATTCAAAAACAGGAGCATATGAGCTCATTATTTTATGTGATCAGCATTTAAAACAAATGCTACTCTCCAATGAGAGATTGTTGTTCATTGAACCAAACCTTGTTGTCTTATTGCTCTCAGATTGTATTGCTAGATTGCTAGGATTTAAACCAAAGTTTTAAAAAAAATATGATTTGAAAACCAATTTCAAAACCTATTTAAAACTAGGACTATGTCACTGCTTATTTTGTTTTATTCCAAGTGACCAGGCCAATTCAAAGTGACCACTTGGTTTTATGTCGAAAATTGTGGGTGTTGTACTCTACAAAAATCCTAAAAAGATTTGAATTCAAACAGTTTTGAAATCATTTGAAATGGATTCCTGAAATTGCAAACAGAAAAAGTAAAGGAGAAAAGAAATAGAAAAGGGCCGGCGCCACCTTTCTAGCCCAACAACAGAATCATCCCACTAAGCCCACCCAGGTTTCCCCTTTCTCTCTCTCACTCGCAGAGAAACTCGCCAAGTCACTGACCGCCTGACCCCACCTCCTCTCTGTTTCACTCGCTGGCAAGTGGACCCTGCGACCACGTCGTCGTCTTCAATCACGCGCGGCCGAGGCGCTCGCTCCGCCGTTACCTCGCCGCAGTCACTACGAGCTTAATTGCCATTGATTCTGCGCGTAATCGCCGCCCCCCTCCTGCCTACTTAACCCCCTCTGCACCGCGAGCATTTCCCCTCACCTAGCGCCACCACTCTGCCACCAGGCTGCCCGTATTCGCCCTTGCACCGCCGCAGGCAGAACCCTCTCCAGCTACCAATACTGGTAAACTACGTGCGCCCCTTCCTCTCTGATTCATGCGAACAGCTTCGCAACCTCCTTGCGCTCCTACTGACACCTCTAGTTCATCCTGTACTGCCCCAGGTCGACGACTCCATCAAGCACAGCAAGGTCCTGACGACGTCTTCGACTCCGGCGACTAAATTCGATGATCCCCGTGTTCCCCTTCGTTTCTGACTCACATGAGCGTGTTCGCCGTAGCCTTGCGCACCCCCTGATACCATTGATTCGTGCTAGGGTGACCCGGAGCGCCGCCAACGACTTCGTCACCGAACACCCGACGCTGTCAGCAACTCCGACGAGCTCGTGCTGCTGTGTCCGTGCGCCCCTTGTCAAGCCATCGCCACGTTGAGCTTCAGTGCATCACCACGAATCTGGTAAGCGTCTCCGATGACCCCAAAACCCCCTGTAGCGCCGCGCCGCCGTAGACAGAGCACGCCGCCACCAGTTGCCACCGCCAGCGCCGCCCATCCGTGGTCGCTTGATCGATGACCGTTGGATCTAGATCCAGCGCATAGGAATAGATCACTTAACGAAAAGGTACGCTTAGATCTGGACCGTGCATGGTCACTTTAATCCAACGGCCTGCATAGACCGATCCGTGCGAACCGGTACGCACCAATCAGAACATGACGCGTGGCTAGGGTTTAGATTTAAAACCAGGATTTGAATCTATTAGATGTTTGATTTTGTTTTAATCATAACTTTTGATTTCCACGTCCAAATTTGATGAATTTCATATCAATGGAATCAGGAGAGAAAGCCCTTTCCAAATATGCAATGTGTTTAATGTTTTGTTTCTGTTAAAATGGTTTTATTTATAGAAACATGTGTAGGCCTATTTTGTGTATTTAAGTTATTTGAGAAATGTTTTAGTGTTTAAATGAATGTTGTTTGGCAAGTTTTGAACTTGTTCATGAACCAATATTGTGCAATTGTCTTGTTGAGTTTAGAAAATCATCACATATCATATTGCATGCATCCATATATTTTTGCTTGTATTTATTTGGTATGTGATTTGTTGCAATGATTTTATGTGTAGATTTTGGTGCCAATAGTGATTGTGATTGTGAGGAGTGTAGCTACTCTCCAAACTACCAAGGCAAGTGGTGCTTCATGTTTTTATCCCTATGTTTTCTACTATGCATTAGAAATATTTTGCTAGTCTTGCATAGTTATATTTTGCTTATATGCTATGCTTGGGAAATCCTAGTAGTTGTAGAATTGCTAGAAAATTCTAAGTTAAGATGCTTATCTATGCCATGCTTAGCCTAGCTAGTAGCAACCAAGGGTGGTGAATTATTCATGCTATGGAAAAATATTTCTAAGTCTTTGGACTTGTGTTTTGCTTAATAAAACAACTAAGTGAATGAAACACCTGGGTGGAATGGAAGGAATGGTTTATGTTGAGTGGTTACACAAGGCCCATTTCTATGGTTTACCTTGTGTATCTCACTTGTGGAAAGCCACCCAGGAACAAAGGGATTTGAGAGGCCAAATGTTAAGAAGCTTCTAGTGCAGCCACTTGGCAATATGGGCTCTGCCTGGATCATATAGGTTGCAATAACTTAGCCATTTGGACAGTTGATGGTAGTGGGATGATAGGTTGGAGCGCGTCCATTTGGTCTAAGGGAAGGCTTCTGAAAGGTCTTGTCTTGGTGAAAATCAAGTCTTGTGGGGAAAGTGCACAACCTCTGCAGATGGAAGAATCTAAGTACTTAGCCATGTCCCTGGAAAAGGACAACTTGAGCATCAAGACATGGAAGCTATCAAGAATCTCCTCATCCCAATTTCTAAGTAAAACTTGTGGTTGAACAAGGGTGAAGGACCCCAATGTCTATTGGTGGTTCCTTCGGAAAAAATTTTGACAAAGAAAAACTTAGTGATTTTCAACTAATAGGCAAAACTTATTTTGAGAAAAGCAAACCTAAGCTACACTTAGCCAAATTGCATATAGTATCTATTCCACCAATATTCTTATAAGGTATCACTTGCCAATACTATTCCAATGTATTGACCCACTGTGGATGTAACTTGTGATGTTGTAGGTTATTCTGATGAGGATTAGGAGTCATGAGTCTACACTCAACATGTTTGCCTGTGGCACATGAAGATGAAGACTTTTATCTATTTACTTATTTAAACTCTTGTACTAGGCCTGTGGCCATGGAGTTGTAAAGACTATGTTTGTCTCTGAAATGACTGTAATAATGACCTTTGTTTCTGTGTACTTCATCTTAAACTGTGGATGCTAGCATTGATCCAGGGACTAGCATTGCAATCATAGGGATCCTTTTCCTTTATAAAGGAGGGATCTTACACATGATGCATACGATTCTACTGTGGTCTTTTATCGATAGATAAGAGTATCCTATCTATTGCATTACTCCCTTTGAGCTTATATTACCTGATCCACTGCTCCTAGCATAACTAGGTTTGGCTTGTGTGCACTGCTAGAGCTATTATATGTGTCTGCTTAGCCATGCATAGCTGTCAGTTCTGGTCCATCCAGATGATGTATCAGATGCAGAGAATCTAGTATGACATGAGAACGTGATGAGATGATATCAAAGGTGATATGAGATTAAACATGCTAAGGCTTGTATGGGAGGCCACGGTGGGATGTGGTTTTTCTAGTCCCATGCTCGCCAACACTAGGACCCGATGTTCTTGCCTCTTTAACCAAGACGAGCGTACAACCACACGGGGCCTGGAAAACCCCATGATTGACTAACTTGCCTAGTAGATTCCATGAGTCACATAGTTCGGGCGTTCCATTCGACATATGCATAGAAAATCTTTTGAAAGATTTGCCGGGTGAAGTTGGTGCATTCATAACAGGTAGGTAAGCGTGGCCGGGGTTGCTTAGGGTCGATGGAGCCCCTGGTGAACCAATCTCGCCTCACATATTTAAGTACCGGCTTCGGGATTTGACCCGTTACGGCGGAACCATCCTTATTGCGTGACTCATGGTCTCGGCGAAAGCAAGGTAAAGGTCGTGTCCAACCACACCCTCTGTCAGCACACCAAGGAAGTGTGTCAAGTGGCTAGAAAGGTGGCGCCGACTCTTTTCTATTTCTTTTCTCCTTTTCTTTTTCTGTTTGCAATTTCAGGAATCCATTTCAAATGATTTCAAAACTGTTTGAATTCAAATCTTTTCAGGATTTTTGTAGAGTGCAACACCCACAATTTTGGACATAAAACCAAGTGGTCACTTTGAATTGTCCTGGTCACTTGGAATAAAACAAAATAAGCAGTGACATAGTCCTAGTTTTAAATATGTTTTGAAATTGGTTTTCAAATCATATTTGTTTTAAAACTTTGGTTTAAATCCTAGCAATCTAGCAATACAATCTGAGAGCAATAAGAAAACAAGGTGTGGGTAAAGTTGTACACCCCTGCAGGGTAATAATCTTTCGGAAAGCCGTGTCCACGGTTATGGACGACTTGGGAACGGACGTGATGATCATAGAGAACTTGAACATAATCGTAAAACTTGGCAACTAATGTTTGTTAAGGATGCTTCCTCTTGGGTACGAGGGGGTGATCCTAGAAGAGGTTCGATGATGATGACTTGGTGGATATCAAAAGATGATGATCAATATTTCAGAGATGTCGCTCACTTATCCCCTTCTAAAATACTCTGACTAGACGAGCTTCTTCTCTCTCTTGTTTTATAAACAAAAGATGGCTTTATGCAAAAACAACTCCACCAGCCAGAAGTCTTGCGGAGTACACCCTGTACTCACCCTTGCTTTGTTGATAATTTTGGCAGAGTAAGTGTTCACCTGAAGACGAGTTCCGTACTACATCGACCTCGACGAGTAGCTTGGGTTCCCGGCCGACAGCTTGGAATCTATGGGCTGGGACGTCATCGTTATGGTTCAGGCCTCTTAGGCCATTTGTTAAGTTTGCTATACTTAATAGCATAATTTGCCTTCCGTTGTTTGATGTTTGTGGTCAGTGACCTCTGCTTGTAATATTTTGGTTCTTCGCTCAGATATGGGCTTGCTGTAATATTTTTTGTGTCGTAGGGTCACTGATGTGTTATCGGTTCTTCACTAGATATTCTCGAGCTCAAGGTTAAGCTTATGTCAGACGGAGGTCTGGGATTTGTTTAGCCCTGATCCTGGGGGTGTCACATCCGTGTATCTTGTTTGTGTTCTAAATAATATAGAGGGAGTGAGGATTCCATGTTTGTGGATATTGTATTCAAATACAATAATTAAAATTTATGCACGAACCTTGGGGACCTTCCTTATTTCATTTAGAGCACTATTTGTCCATTTGATTTTTTGGATCATTGGATTGCTTGCTTCATCCGTTGAAGTTTCCTCACTCTTTTATCCTTGTAGCAATCTTTGATCCTCAATATAGCTTGATTTCCTCCAAATATTCATCATTGGATACGTGCATTTGATTTCACTCAAATTATGAGAAATGCACACCTTGGGGATGAACTCATACTATATTGGCCTTCTAACTTTGTCATACATTTTGGCACTTGTTGTTAATGGGGGAGAAGTTTAGAGGGTTTAAGGGAAATGGTTTTATACTTAAGATTGGTTTGTTCTTAAGTGTCTGCCTTTCATGCATTTCATCTTTATTATGTTTTGCATGGTTGTATATATAGTGTAAACTCTCCCAAAGTTTATTCTTGACAATGTATGCAATGAAGTTTATTCTTGACAATGTATGCAATGAAATTCAAGTTCATCACACATGCATATATTGTGGGGGAGTTTGCTCTATATATGTTGGTTCTACTCACATCTCTTAATTAGTTGTAGTTTGTGTAAGTAGAATCAGTTTTGATATGTGCTATTAGCTTTGTGTTACTTGACCATATCAAATGCAACCTCTTGTACATAACTTATTCTCGGATAAGTTGCGTACTTGTTTCTAATATTCATTATATAAACCCTCTTATTGTGATTTTCATCAATTACCAAAATGGGGGAGATTGAAAGAGAATTGCCCCTATGTGTGGTTTTGGTGATTAATGACAATCCCTATGGACTAATGTTTTCACTGAGTTTTATATGAAGGAATATTCCATAGGTCATGCTTGTATTCTATGTGTTGGATTCAAGTATGGATGCCATGAAGATAAAGATATACCTTGAGTATTGGCATCAAGATCATCGAGTTGAAGAGAAGAATATGATATGAGCAATATCTTGAGAGTGTGATCTCAATAGAAGAATTCGAGATATGACTCTAAGACGGTGTCATGATAGCCTCATTAGTTGAGCTATGATTAACTAAGATTTATAGCATGTAATCAAATTAAGGTTTCTTTATGTACCTCAAGATATTGAGATGGAGCATGAGAAGATACATGGTTGAACTATACAAAGAGTGAAGAGTGATTTCAAGTTGGTCAACACATGAAGCATAAAGAATGTACCACATGGATCTTGTGGTATGGTAAGCCTTGTCAATTATGCATCATGAACTAACCCATTATATATGTGCCTTTGCATTTTCTATATGGGATAGGTATATTTCCATGGGCATGCTTCAAAATTGAAGATCTTATATAGCACATGAGATGATGACATCAAGTGGTGATCGTCATCAAGGTCGAGAAGGGCAAGTTCAAGATAAGCATCTCGAGAAGATAATTTTCTTGAAGCTTGCCGTCCATATTGGTGATAATGGACATTTGAAGACATGTATTAATGAAGCTATCCGATAATGCTGTATGGGAGAGCAAATTAGGAGCCTTCATGAAGCAACAATGATCAAGTGATGCCTTCCGGCTTGGATGGAGATTGAAGTGTTGTCATCAAGATCAAGTGGGATGCGCAAGGCAAAGGTATAGCCTTGCTAGGTTTTCCTTTTACCAGTCTCAAGGTGGTTGTTGGGAGACCAGGTTATAGGATACATAGCCGCACTATTAAGAGGGGCTTTCGGTTGGGCAACTTGATCACGTCGTCATAGGGAGCTCAATCCTTTGCATACTTTGCATCTTCCTATTTTGTTGCTTCTTGGTGTTTCTCCATGTGAGGTTCTTGAGCTTGTTTCTATCTCTTCAACAAGCCCAAGTTCATCAAAAACGGAATTCGTATGCATCTTCTATGGCGTTTTCGAGTTTGAAGGTTTTATCGGTTCTTCGTGTAGGGAGGCTTCTTACCTTTCTTTATTTGGTTCTATCCTTATTTTATGGACTATGAATTTTCTCTGCACCATCTTGTAGGGCCTATTTTCCTCGTCAAAACAAGCCCAAGATCATCGAAATTGGAGTTCGGATGCAAAAGTTATCGCCGTTTTCGTGTGCCCTGTTTTGTTTCGGCGGGACCGGGCCTGTGGCCGGAATTTCCGGCGACCGCCGGAAATTTCTGGCAAATCGCCGAAAAACGGTCCAGTATACTATTTCGGTTTTTGCCGGAAGGGGTATAAAAGGGGGGCTTCTTCCCCAAAGTTCTAGGGCTCTTGAGCACGTTTTTCACCACCATTGTTGATCCCTTTGAGCTTGCTTCCTCTCCCTTCCCTCCTATGATTCTTGCATCTTTTTGAGGGCTTTGGAAGAGGAGATCTAGATCTATAATCCCCACCAATCAATTCCTCCTCTAAGTGAGGGGAACCCATTGGATCTAGATCTTGGAGTCATTTGTTGATTTCCACCATTGTTCTTCCTCCCTAATTCCTCCCTAGAACTTGTTGCTTTGGTGGGATTTGAGAGTGAAGGATTTGATCACCCTTGGTGTTCTTGCTTTGCATTCTTGCATAAGTGTTGAGCTCTCCATTTCGATTTGTTCTAGTGAGAGACCGTGAGATTGTTACTCTTGGAGGGTGACCTCCTAGTTGGCTTGGAGGTTGGTGCCGTGGTGTTCTCTTCGTGGAAGATTGTGAAGAGACCCGGGCTTCTCCTTCGTGGAGCTTGTGAAGTGGTTGTGGAGCTTGCCAACTCCGGAGTGGAGAAAAACCTAGCCATAAGGAAAGGGCCTATTCCTTCGTGGGATAGATACGGAGAAGAAGGTGAGCCTTTGTGGCGCGTGAGGAATCCTTCGTGGAACCGCACACCTCTCCAATGTGACGTAGCCCCCTTCCCAAAGGTGGTGAACACGGGAATACATCTTCATCTCCGTGTGCCTCGGTTATCTCTATATCCGAGCTTACTTTCCTTGTCATAGCCATCGAGCTTGAAGTACTTATATCTTGCTTATCACTTGTGGTATATTTATCTTGTGCTATCTTGCTTAGCTTAATTTGTTGTTGGTGCACTTAGTTGAGCCTAGTGTATTTAGGTTTTGTGCTTGTAAAATAAACGTTAGTTTAAATTCCGCATTCTATCAAACCAAAACCGTAATAGTTTTGAAATTGCCTATTCACCCCCCTCTAGGCGACATCTCTATCCTTTCACTCCGGGGCTTGCGCGAGGTGATTTAAGGTTTGTGTTGGTCACAACTTAAAGACCGTGCAGACAACCAATCAACCCGATTTTGTTACCAAAGGGCCTATCCCGACCTCATGGGGGATGCTTTTGTTCTAACGGTTCAACAATTGCTCCTGTGTGCATACTGACTGAGAAGCAAATCAAGGTTTTTTTTTCTTGCACCACGTGGATCAAGGAAGAAGATTAGCGGGAACCCTCACACCAATGACTGAGGAAGAGTCAAGCAACATGCTAGTTTAGGTAGTACGGAGTAATTTATAAATTGGATAAGTTTAGATTAGATTATATAAATTTTATTGTTGAAGTTGTATAAGTTCATAAATTAGACTAATTCAGAAAGTCAACTGCTCATGTTCAGAGATTGAGATTCAAGTCTCTATATGGTTTTTAGTACTTCTTTTGTTATCATCTTGTTCAACTACCCTATTTGTGTTTGTGGGCACAAACTCAGTAAGGTATTACAGAATTTTCATCAGACTATTCTGATAACTAGGGATGAGTCACGGCGACATGCCGCTCTCGTGATAAAAAAATCTTTTAGCTAATTGTTCATTTGGATAATTAGGAAGATCGATTTGCAAAAGTTGTAACATAAAAACAAACATGAGTGGTGAAAAGTTATAAGTATTTAGGACTATATATTAATATGCACAACAGATTACATAGATTGAGTTCTAAAAAGGTTAACATAGAAATGTAAACAGGGCCGGAGCTAAAACTATTCATGGGTATGCAAGGAATATCTAATATTTTTTGACAAAAAAATGAGTATACAAGCTCCTTTATGCATGTATATACTACCTCTGTTTGAGATTATTAGAGCAAGTACAATAAGCTTATGTAAACGGCTATAAACTAATAATATATTTAGGATGATGTGGATGAGAGAGAAGTGGAGAGAAGATTAGTGGGCTCTCATGCAAGAGCTAGCTATAGCACGTATTCTAGACACTTTGTGTAAATGTAAGGTGGACCTTAGCTAAATAAAATAGTACATAGTTATAGCTAACTACTTTATATGTTGACTATTAGGTTGGCTATAGATGACATGACGGCAGCTTATAGCCAACAGCCGGCTTTATTATTAAACTTGCTCTTAGTCCTAAGGGCCAAGTTGTTAATACCAAGACACTTCATAACTCTCTCTCTCTCTCGTTAATATATGCATGCACCAATAGTGTTATATGCATGAGAGAAGTGAGAAAAAATAAGAACATGCATTGAACAAGAGAGACTAATAAATAAGATAGTCCTTATAATCTCAAATAATATAAAAAGCTCCTAGTACTAATAATTCCAAACAGAGGTAGTATCTGTCAGAGTTCTTTTGAACTTGTAAAACCCAAAAAAGCGTGATGTCCCAAAGCTCTCGAGTCTGTTGTTTTCAACCTGGGCCAAATACCCAATTTGGCTTTTAGTTGGACTCCCACCTCAGACATTACTATATATATGAAAGACGAGCTCTTCAGCGCTCTCTCAGCGCGCCAGCGCCTCGCACACACTGTTCATGCGCTGTTCATGAACAGTGACGCGTGGATGAACAGTACTTGACCGTTTTTGACCATTGATTTTTGATCCGGCGGTCCGCGTTTGTATAATGAGTGGTCCGAGTTCACACGAACAGTACGAACAGTGTACGGGTCGTTTCTATTGTAGATTTTCGATCCGACGGTCCACGGCTGCGCGTACTATCAATAATCTGATTTTGTCCTGTTACGATGCTATTTTCGGAGCTCATTTTAGAAATATTTGATGGTAACTTTTTTGACATAACATTTTGGACGTAACTTTATGATAGTACTACATCACGGATAATTATTTGATGCATCTTCCTATTCGTCATTTTCCGACGTCATTTGCCTAAGTTTGCTACAACATTTTCTAACTACTCGGTGGTAATTTTTTCAACACAACTTTTTGGCCGTTTTCCCGCTGGTAGAAGTAAATAATTCTATAACCATATTTCATCTGCAACATTACTTTACTATATATTAAAGATAGTAGGCTTCTCGGCTCCACGTACACAGTATTATAGACAGATCAATTTCTACCAATCAGCCGGCGCCATCTCGGCTTGCTGTAAGTGCAATTTTTCCCTTCCTTTATATTTTACTTTTTATACTTTTTAACGGGAAATTTTTGGGAGTTTTTTATGACACTTTTCTGCCATAATTTTCTGACGATAGTTCTCACATAACTTTTCGCCGTGTTTTTTCGCTGAGAGTTATCCTTTAACAATTCTTCAAGTGTACGGTAGTCCACGAGAGTATTTTCTTCGCTCATTTTAAAAATATTTGATGATAACTTTTTGACACAACGTTTTGACCGTAATTTTATGATAGCAATTAACTATTGTTTATGTTAACCACATCACGGTAATTATTTGATGCATATTCATGTCCGTCATTTTCCGTCATTATTATCCTAAGTTTGCGACAACATTTTTTTAACGACTCGGCGGTAATTTTTCCGACACAACTTTTCGGTCGTTTTCCCGCTGGTAGTTATTTCAAGACAACTCCTCGACGGTGAATAAATCTATAACCATATTTCATCTGCAGTATTTTTTATGTTCCTTCCCTATTCTATGGTAATAATTTTTTTGTCACGCTTTTCCAGTCGCAATTTCCATAAAGTAACTACCTTCCGGTAACATTTTGAAGATGGGTCATTTTACAGTCGTAAATCGCTGGTAGTAGTTCAATTTTTGCCTTATATATTTTTTGACACTAATTTCACAGTCCGCCGCCTATCTTTTTAGCAAAATAGTACCAATGTCTTCTACGGTAACTTCGGACAACAATAATATACGATATATGACGTAATCTCCAACAATACTTTCAACTGATTATTAGATCCCATTGTCCTATCACGGACGCGGCACGTTGCCGCGCCACATTTTCTAGTCTAATTAACACCAACGGAAACCGCTCCTCTTCCTCGACTCGATCGACCTCTAGCCCCCGCCCGCCACCCGTCGTCGGCCCCTCTCCACGCGCCCGCTCGATCGACCTCTGGTCGCCGTCCGCCCTCTCGCTAGCATCTTCCACAGTCGCATTACTACTCGGACGTGGGCTACGCCCCACGTCTTACCCGACTGACGCTATATATAAACGGCCTTAGGCGAAAACCCTAATACGAGCAATACACATCTCTCTGCCTCCAGAACCTTGCGTCGCCGCTACACCTTCTCCATCCCCTCTTCCGGCGTGCACCGGACGATGGCACAGTAGGCCTCCGGAACCACCGTCTCTCGTGAACCTGTACGGGTGAGGGGCGATCAGGTTTTTGGGGAGCGCGTCTGCGCGACTACTGACGGCATCACGTCGACCGACCACTCCTTCCCCGACGAGGACTTCTTCCCGGACATCAGCAGCCTCTACATCGACGCCATGGCTGACGACACTGGTGTCAACGCGAACCTCAACCCCAACCTGAACACGAACCCGATTCCTCCTCCAGCACCGTACGTAATCTGTTCCTATCTAGTTCAGTTTCTGTTGCAGTTTCTTGTACTAGCTCTTAGAATATATGTGATCTGCTTATTCTGGTTGAATATGATCTATTCGTCTATTCTGCTAGTATACATGATTAGATTAATTTCAGCACTTATAGTCATGATTTATTATTGCTTATTTCGGATTGAATATTATGTTAATTTGCTTATATTTTCAACAATAGCAACCCACAAGCGCCAAACGATAATAATTTAAAGTAACCGATTCGAATAATCAACAATAAATGTAGTAATAAACAAACCATAAGTTGAAGAACTTGCACCAAGGAAGGGGAGCAACGCAAGGCCATCAGGTCGAGCAGAGCCCGAATGACCGGCAAACACGTCTGATTCAACATGACCTGCAAATAATCAGCATCTTCGGAAATACATGAAGCAGAAAAAAGACAAAGCCAACATGAAGAGCATTTCTAGCAGAGCAGTCAACAATAATACCTGTGACATCGTGCATTGGCCGCTTACCCAGTGCAATCTCACTAGCAAGCTCGTACGTGAAAGCATCATGGAAACCAGTATAAGAATCCTAAGGCAGTGCAGCTGCTACAGAAGTATATTCTGAGAGATGGCGTCGCCGCGACAACGGAGAAGATGATGTGGCAAGAGGGCCAGCACGACGGCAGAACCAGACGCGACAACCGAGGGCGCATCGGCGCGCCGAAGAATATCCCGCAGCCCGTCGGGCGGGGAGCCTGCAAACTGGACAGAAGAAAGATGGTGAGGGCATCGACCGCGCTGCAGGAGCGGAGTGGCGGCTAGTGATGTGACGTCGCGGATACCCCGGCGACGGCGAGGCGCAGGTGAAGGCGCTGAACTTCAGGGAGTCAGATCAACATCGGAGAGGAGCAAGTCAATGGCTGCAGGCGCATCTTCGGAGAGATGGCGCCCCCGCGACGGCTGAGCAATGAAGGAATTCACAGCATAGTAAATCAAAATTTTCTACGGATGTGAACGGTGAAAGCCAAGATCCAATCTAGGAGCTGCAAACAACAAGGGGGAATAGATGAGATCTTCATACCCTTGAAGATTCGCACAGCGGAACGTTCGACGGAACATGGGTGATGTAGTCGTACTCGCTTCTCCTCCTCGCGATCCGATCCGATCTAACACCTCGAGTGGCGATGCCTCCGAGAGATGCACACGTGCGGCACCTCGACGTCTCCTCCTTCCTAGGTCCATCAAGTGGGGTGGAGAGATGGATTGAATCTACAACGCGACGGCGCGGTGCAAGCGGTGGAGAGTTTCTGCGGCAGGGCTTCGCCTACGCGCAGTCGGGAGGGAGAGAGAGAGGAGGGGCAGCAGGGCGGCTAGGGTTGAGGAGGAGGTGTAGGGGAGGGGTGTGCCCCCAGCCCTCTTTATATAGAGGGGTGGGCGGCCAGCCCTAGCCCCTCCCCCAAGCCATAGGCCGGCGGCCAATGAGGGAGGAGTGGGGGGCAAGTTTCCCCCCTCCCTTCTAGAAGCTCCCCTACGGTTTCCTAGGTGTTTGGCCGGCTGGGCCCTATGGGGCCTTGTGCCCCTGGCCCAATGCGTCCAGGGCACTCCCTCATAGGCCCATGCCCCCTCCCGGCAGGTGGAGCCACGTTGGTCCCCCTCCGGAAGGTTCTAGAAGCTTCCGGTACAATACCGATTAACCCGAAACAATTCCGAACTCCAAAAACTGCATTGCCTTATATGAATCTTATTCTCCAGACCATTCCGGAACCTCTCGTGACGTCCTGGATCTCATCCGAGACTCCGAACAAAAACTCATAAACCAATTATCCAATCTATCCTAGCGTCGAGACACGTTAAGTGCGTGACCCTTCGGGTTCGAGAATATGCAGACATGATCTTCTATCAGTAATCAACAGCGGGGTCTGGAAACCCATATTTACTCCCACACATTCATCTATGATCATATCGGATGAACCAAGATGCCAGGATTCAATCAATCCCATATATATTCCCTTCGTCTCGCGATATTTTACTTGCCCGAGATTTGATCGTCGGTACCGTCATACCTAGTTCAATCTCGTTCACAGCAAGTACTTTACTCGTTCTATAATCCGATATCACATTGTGATTAACTCCTTAACCACATGCTTGCAAGCGGTGTTGATATCGATTACCGAGTGGGTCCGAAGTATATCTCTCCGACTTGGGAGGGACAAATACCATCTCGATACATACAACCCAACAGGTACTTTCCGATCACCTGAGAGACACCTTTATGATCACCCTCTCATAGGATGACGTTTGATGACCTCAAAGCTTTCTTCCGATACCAGGGAGTTGTATTATCTCATGGCCTAAGGAATATTTGACATAAGAAAAGCTTCGCAAAGATGAACACGATGAAACGATCTAATTGCTCCGCTTAGTTTGGGTCTGTCCATCATATCATTCTCCCAATGATATGATCTCATTATTAATCGACAACTCATGTCTATGGTTAGGAAACCTTAACCATCATTAATCAATGAGCTAGTCCATAGAGGCACACTAGGGACACGGTGTTGTTCACAAACCACACAAGTATTAAATTTTCCGCTTAATACAATTCTAGCATGGAATATAAACTTTATAATAAACAAGAATTATAATAATAACATCTTTATTATTGCCTCTAGGGCATAATTCCAACAGTCTCCCACTTGCACTAGAGTCAATAATCTAGTTTACATCTGGCAACAATCTAACACCCATGGCACTCAGTTGTTGATCATGTTTTGCACGTGGAAGAGGTTTAGTCAATGGATCTGCGACATTCAGATCTGTATGTACTTTGCTAATCTTCAGATCTCCATCTTCTATATAATCTCGGATTATATGAAACTTGCGGTTGATATGCTTGGTCTTTGGATGATATCTTGGTTCCTTAGCTAGTGCTATGGCGCCAGTGTTGTCACACAATATCTCAAGTGGGTCCAAGGCACTTGGAACCACGCCAAGCTCAGTGATGAAGTTCCTGATCCAAACTCCTTCACTTGACGCTTCTGCAGCAGCCATGTATTCCGCTTCTACTGTAGATCTCGATCACGCTTTGCTTGCAGCTTCTCCAGCTCACAGCTCCTCCATTCAAAATATAAACGTATCCTGTCTGAGATTTAGAATCATCCTTGTCGGTGTCGAAACTAGCGTCGACGTAACCTTTTACGACGAGCTGTTCATCACCTCCATAGACTAAGAACATTTCTTTAGTCCTATTCAAGAACTTTAGGATGTTCTTCACGGCTGTCCAGTGTTCCACTCCTGGATCACTTTGGTACCTGCTCGTCAAACTAAGAGCATTGGACACATCCGGTCTAGTACACAGCATGGCATACATGATAGAACCTATGGCCGAGGCATAAGGCACTTTTCTCATAGCTTCTCTATCATTTACCGTAGCTGGACACTGAGCCTTGCTCAATATCTTACCTAACAACATAGGCACTGAACCTTTCTTTGCCTTATCCATTCTGAACCTTTTCAGAACTTTGTCTAGGTATGTACTCTGGCTTAAAGCTATCAGGCGTCTTTGTCTATCTCTATAGATTTTGATGCCCAATATATAAGCAGCTTCACCTAGGTCTTTCATTGAAAAACATTTGTTCAAATAACTCTTCACATTATTAAGCATGTCAATGTCATTTCCAATAATCAATATGTCATCCACATATAGTACCAGAAATGTCACTGAGCTCCCACTCACTTTCTTGTAGATACAAGCTTCGTAGCAATTTGGAACAAATCCAAAACTCTTGATCACTTGATCAAAACGAAGGTTCCAACTCCGAGATGCTTGCTTCAGCCCATAAATGGAACGCTGAAGTTTGCATACTTTATCAGCATCCTTAGGATCGACAAAACCTTCGGATTGCATCATATACAACTCTTCATCAATGTTGCCATTGAGGAACGCAGTCTTGACATCCATCTGCCATATTTCATAATCATGAAACGCAGCAATTACTAATAAAATCCGAATGGACTTAAACATCGCTACAGGAGAGAAAGTCTCATCATAGTCAACACCTTGAACTTGTCGAAAACCTTTCGCGACAAGTCGTTCTTTATAGACGGTAACATTACCATTCGCGTCCGTTTTCTTCTTGAAGATCCATTTGCACTCAACGGCCTTTCGGTCGCTAGGAGGGTCCACCAAAGTCCATACTTGGTTTTCGCTCCCAATTCGGATTTCATGGCCTCTAGCCATTTCTCAGAGTCTGGGCTCATCATCGCTTCCTCATAGTTCGTAGGTTCACTGTCATCTACTAACAAGACAGTCAGGGTTTCCGTACCACTCAGGAGGGGCACGTGACCTTGTCGACCTGCGACGTTCAGTAGTAGCATCGTCCGAAGCTTCATGATCCTTGTCATTAGCTTCCTCTATTGTTGGTGCAGACGGCACTGGAACAATCTCCGATGCTGCGCTACTCCAACTCAAGAGAAGGTTCAATAACCTCGTCTAGCTCTACTTTCCTCCCACTCACTTCTTTCGAGAGAAACTCCTTCTCAAGAAAGGATCCGTTCTTTGCGACAAACACTTTGCCTTCGGTTCTGTGATAGAAGGTATACCCAATAGTTTCCTTAGGGTATCCTATGAAGACGCATTTCTCCGCTTTGGGTTCGAGCTTGTCCAGCATCAACTTCTTGATGTAAGCTTCGCATCCCCAAACTTTAAGAAACAACAACTTAGGTTTAGCACCAAACCACAGTTCATACGGTGTCGTCTCAACAGATTTAGATGGTTCCCTATCTAAAGTGAATGCAGCGGTTTCTAATGCAGAACCCCAAAATGATAACGGCAAATCAGTAAGAGACATCATTGATCGGACCATATCTAATAGAGTTCGATTTCGGTGTTCAGACACACCATTGCGCTGTGGTGTTCCGGGTGGCGTGAGTTGCGAAACGATTCCGCTTGCTTTAATATGCGTGAGAAAATCATAACTCAAATATTCACCTCCACGATCGGATCGTAGAAACTTAATTTTTCTGTTACGATGGTTCTCCACTTCATTCTGAAATTCTTTGAACTTTTCAAACGTTTCAGATTTATGTTTCATTAAATAGATATACCCATATCTACTTAAGTCATCGGTAAAAGTGAGAAAATAGCGATATCCACCGCGCGTCGAAACACTCATCGGTCCGCATACATCGGTATGTATGATTTTCAACAAGTCCGTTGCTCGCTCCATCATTCCGAAGAACGGGGTTTTGATCATCTTGCCCATGAGGCATGGTTCGCATGTGTCAAATGATTCAAAATCAAGAGACTCCAAAAGTCTATCAGAATGGAGTTTCTTCATGCGTTTTACACCAATATGACCTAGACGACAGTGCCACAAATAAGTAGTATTATCACTATCTACTTTGCATCTCTTAGCCTCAATGTTATGGATGTGTATTTCATCCCTTTCGAGATTTAGAAAAAATAAACCATTCATAGCAGGTGCATGACCATAAAAGATGTTACTCATATAAATGGAATAACCATTATTCTCAGATTTAAATGAATAACCGTCTTGCAATAAACACGATCCAGATATGATGTTCATGCTCAACGTAGGCACATAATAACACTTATTGAGGTTTAAAACTAATCCCGAAGGTAAAACTAAGGAGAGCGTGCCGACGGCCATCACATCAACTCTTGATCCGTTGCCAACGCGCATCGTCACCTCATCCCTCGCAAGCCGCCGTCTATTCCGTAGCTCCTGTTTCGAGTTGCAAATATTAGCAACTGAACCAGTATCAAATACCCAGGCACTACAACGAGGGCTAGTAAGGAAAACATCAATAACATGTATATCAAATATACCTTTGATGGTGTCAGCCTTCTTGTCCGCTAAGTACTTCGGATAGTTGCGCTTCCAGTGACCCTTGTCCTTGCAATAGAAGCACTCAATGTCCGGCTTAGGTCCAGACTTGAGCTTCTTCTCAGCAGGGGCAACACGCTTGCCGCCGCCTTTCTTGAAGGGATTCTTTGCACCCTTACCTTTCTTAAAGCTGGGGGGGCTTGTTGACCATCAACACATGATTATCCTTTTTGATGTCCACCTCCGCAGCTTTCAGCTTAGCGAAGAGCTCGGTGATCGTATCAGTGGAACCAATCTGATTATGAGTCACTACAAAACTTTTGTAGCTGGGAGGGAGTGATTGCAGAACCCTGTCAATCTTGAGCTCCTCTAGAATCTTGTAGTCCAGTTGCTCAAGGCGTTGAGTGTAGCCCGACATCTTTATGGCGTGCTCACTAACGGAACTCCCTTCCTCCATCTTGCAGTTAAAGAATTTCTCAGAGATCTCATATCTCTCAGAACAGGCCTAAGTCTGAAACATAGTTTTCAGCTCCTCAAGAATCTCAAAGGGCCCGGGATAATCTTCAAAACGATTTTGAAGGTCCGATTCCATAGCAAACAACATGGTGCTCTTAATCACACCATAATCATCTTTGCGCGACTGATAAACAGCTTTCTCATCAGCCGACGCATCTACAGCAGGGGCGTCACCTAGCGCATCCTCAAGGACATAGTCCTTTTGTCCGCCAGCGAGAATGATTCTCAGATTGCGGAACCAGTTGGTGAAGTTAGACCCATTATTTATAAGCTTTTCTTTCTCGGCAAAAACGTTGAAGTTGAAGTTGGACTTAGCCATTTGATCTACAGAATTTGCAAGTACAATTATACTATGTTCATGATAACTAGTTCAACTTAATCAAATTACTAGATGAACTCCCACTAAATTCAACATCCCTCAAGTTGTTTAGTGAACATGATCCAAATTCACCACACCTAATCCGATCTTCATGAGAAGAGATGTGGTTTCAATGGTGGACAACGAAGTGTCGATCATATCATTCATATGAATCATGCTTAACCTTTCGGTTCATGTGTTCCGAGGCCATGTCTGTACATGCTAGGCTTGTCAAGTCAAACCCAAGTATTTCTGCGTGTGCAAAACTGGCTTGCACCCGTTGTATGTGAACGTAGAGTTTATAGCACCCGATCATCACGTGATGCTTGAACACGACAAACTTTCGCAAAGGCGCATACTTGGGGAGAACACAGTTTTTATCTTGATCTTTAAGTGAGGAATCATCTTATAATGCTACCGTCGCGATCTAAGCATAATAAGATACATAAAAGGATAAACATCACATGCATATAACTTTATGTGACATGGTATAGCCAATCTTCGCGCAATGATCTCCATCTTGTGCGTGCCGGCATGATCTCCATCACTCCACCATGATTGCCTCCACCACGAATAGCAACTACAACTATTGCTAACTACTTAGCGATAAAGTGAAACTATTACATGGCGTATAAGAAATTGACACACATGTCATACACAATTATAAAGACAACCATATGGCTCCTGCCGGTTGTGTACTCATCAACATGCAAGTCGTGAAACATTACAAAACATGATCATTGCATACAGCATACACATCACATCTTGGGCCATACCATATCACAGAAAACACTCCCTGCAAAAATAAGTTAGACGCCTCTACTTTGTTGTTGCATGTTTTACGTGGCTTATGGGAGTAGCAAGCTAAGAACGATTCTTACCTACGGAAATCCACAACGGTGATATTATGGCTGCCAAACTCTGGTGTAAATCCCATAACAACTATAGTGAGAGAAACTGGCATCCATCAGCCGCATGTGTGGAACAAGCCACACGTCAAGTGCGGAGCCGGTCTCGCGAACGAGGTCGCGTAAGGTTAGCCTGGACCGCTTCGATCTCACTTTCCCGTGTCATAAGAAGTACACAAACAAGAGGCTTGCAACAGAAAACATCAACGCCCGCAACAACCATGTTGCGTTCTACTCGTGAAACACATCTACGCATAGATCTAGCTCTGATACCACTGAAGGGTTTCGCGGCATAGTAAATCAAAATTTTCTACGGATGCGAACGGCGAAAGCCAAGATCTAATCTAGGAGATGCAAACAACGAGGGGGAATAGATGAGATCTTCATACCCTTAAAGATTCGCACAGTGGAACGTTCGACGGAACGTGGGTGATGTAGTCGTACTCGCTTCTCCTCCTCGCGATCCGATCCGATCTAACACCGCAAGTGGCGATGCCTCCGAGAGATGCACACGTGCGGCACCTCGACGTATCCTCCTTCCTCGGTCCAGCAAGTGGGGTGGAGAGATGGATTGGATCTACAACGCGACGGCGCGGTGCAAGCGGTGGAGAGTTTCTGCGGCAGGGCTTCGCCTACGCGCAGTCGGGAGGGAGAGAGAGAGAGAGGAGGGGCAGCAGGGCGGCTAGGGTTGAGGAGGAGGTGTAGGGGAGGGGTGCGCCCCTAGCCCTCTTTATATAGAGGGGTGGGCGGCCAGCCCTAGCCCCTCCCCCAAGCCCTAGGCCGGCGGCCAATGAGGGAGGAGTGGGGGGCAAGTTTCCCCCCTCCCTTCTAGAAGCTCCCCTAGGGTTCCTAGGTGTTTTGCCGGCTGGGCCCTATGGGGCCTTGTGCCCCTGGCCCAATGCGTCCAGGGCACTCCCTCATAGGCCCATGCCCCCTCCCGGCAGGTGGAGCCACGTTGGTCCCCCTCCGGAAGGTTCTAGAAGCTTCCGGTACAATACCGATTAACCCGAAACAATTCCGAACTCCAAAAACTGCATTGCCTTATATGAATCTTATTCTCCAGACCATTCCGGAACCTCTCGTGACATCCTGGATCTCATCCGAGACTCCGAACAAAAAATAATAAACTAATTATCCAATCTATCCTAGCGTCGAGACACATTAAGTGTGTGACCCTTCGGGTTCGAGAATATGCAGACATGATCTTCTATCAATAATCAACATCGGGGTCTGGAAACCCATATTTACTCCCACACATTCATCGATGATCATATTGGATGAACCAAGATGCCAGGATTCAATCAATCCCATATATATTCCCTTTGTCTCGCGATATTTTACTTGCCCGAGATTTGATCGTCGGTACCGTCATACCTAGTTCAATCTCGTTCACAGCAAGTACTTTACTCGTTCCGTAATCCGATATCACTTTGTAATTAACTCCTTAACCACATGCTTGCAAGCGGTGTTGATATCGATTACCGAGTGGGCCCGAAGTATATCTCTCCGACTTGGGAGGGACAAATCCCGTCTCGATACATACAACCCAACAGGTACTTTCCGATCACCTGAGAGACACCTTTATGATCACCCTCTCATAGGATGATGTTTGATGACCTCAAAGCTTTCTTCCGATACCAGGGAGTTGTATTATCTCATGGTCTAAGGAATACAATATTTGACATAAGAAAAGCTTCGCAAAGATGAACACGATGACACGATCTAATTGCTCCGCTTAGTTTGGGTCTGTCCATCATATCATTCTCCCAATGATATGATCTCATTATTAATCGACAACTCATGTCTATGGTTAGGAAACCTTAACCATCATTAATCAATGAGCTAGTCCATAGAGGCACACTAGGGACACGGTGTTGTTCACGAACCACACAAGTATTAAAGTTTCCGCTTAATACAATTCTAGCATGGAATATAAACTTTATCATGAATAAGAATTTTAATAATAACATCTTTATTATTGCCTCTAGGGCATAATTCCAACAAGCAGATGACGCAACAGGGCACATCTTCACGTGATTGAATATCCGGTGCCTCGTCGGTCCGTGAGCCTGCAGGTCGGCCGGAAGAAGGACGATCAGGACGCTGACCGTGCTGCCGACACAGAGCAGCGGCCATAGGCGTGACGTCCCGCATACCCCGACGGCGTCGCAACCCAGGTGAAGAAGATGAACCGGCATCCCCTCCAACCGAAACCAGAGAATCTCCTGTCCTAAAATCCAACAAAACGTGAAATCAAACATAGCCTAATTCAGAAGAAAAGAAGGCCGAGAGAAAAAATCGAAGCAAACCTAGTGGCCATCCGGCCGAACAAACAACGAAGCGACGAAGAATACCGAGAAGCCATTCATCGGCCTCTCCGCTTGGCGTAGTAACAGTAAATGACGGGTAATATAGGGGAGCGAAATCAGGAGGCAATTTATTAGGGGAGGGAAATAGGAGGCAGTTAATATACGGGGAAAGCATAGACGTCGTGGCCGCACCGCTTAGAGAAAGTACAATAAGGTGACATAAGTTGGCTTTAAGAAATAACTAGTTTATTTGTACTGAGTTGGAAGAGAGAGAAGAAGATAGAGAAGGAGAGTGAGCTCTCATACAAGAGCCAGCTCTAGCACATGCTCTAGACACTTTATGAAAGTGAATGGTGGACCCAGTATTAATAAAATAGTATATTTCTATAATTTATTATTGTACATATTGACTATTTGGTTGGTTATAGATGACATGTCACTGTCTTATAGCCAACCGTTGGCTATACTAATATTCTTGCTCTTAGCGCCAAACCACGTGGACGCCGCTTAATTTATGTGAGAGAAGAAATAAAAGCAAAACGGAAAAATAATTGGCATGTGTTGAGACGCGGTTACGAGAAACCGGCGATGAATAATAACACCGATGAACATTAAATCAAGGCTCTAACATCTCGCTAATCCTACGGGCCTTAATTTATACTATATCTATTAATCTATCTATACTATTAAATTAAATTATTAAAGGTCTTGATGGTCTGGTAGATCACTATAATTTAGCCCAGGTTTTTTAATTATTTACGCAGGATTGCCACTGCTAAGTTAAATTACCCGGTGCTGTTGGTCCAACGAAACTTGTGTGTACCGGCGTGGCTGGCATAGACAAGAGCCATTGCGCCAGCCGAGTACAACTCGTTTAACTAAAAATAAAATAAAACTCGAGTACAACTCAAACAATGCTTACAACTAAAAATAGAACCCGTACGTGTCCTTGCTTTTCGCTGCTTTTTTACTGTGCTCCCAGAACCCGTTTCTCATTTTTACACCATACACGAGAGCTAGGAAGGAGTGGTACTCCTACCGATTGAGCAAACTAAAAAAGAGGATCGACAAAAGACATCTCGATACATCCACGTGACGCGGTTTCATATTTTGCATACACCATGACACCTTTATCGTCCCGTTCGGCCTTCTACATCAGGTGGCCCTCTCCTTGTGTGGCATGGCGGAGACGGCAAAAACTACTCCATCATCTTCATGGCAAGACACCACGGCGAGCGGAAGCGGGATGTGCTATGGCCGTCGTCGTTTGCCAAGACCATGACAAACGGCAGCAGGACGTGCTTTGGCCATCGCCATTCGCCGACACGTGGTGTCCTTAGGCCCTAGGGGACGAGAGAGTGGCGGGTTGCCAAAGATGCCGCCAGGTTCGACGTGGATGTCACATTCACGACCAGGGGCAGGGCCTTCTCAGCCAACATCGCACACCGGGCTAGGTGGCGGAGCGGGCCCGTGTTGTCCCGCGCGATTTTAGGCCGTGGCGGAGACGACAAAAGCTACTACATCGTTTTCATGGCAAGACACCACGGCGAGTGGCAGCAAGACGTGCTATGGCCGTTGTCGTTCGCCAAGACCGTGGCGAGCGGCAGTTGGACGTGCTCTGGCCGTCGTCATTTGCCGACATGCGGTGTCAATCCCTGGGGGACGAGAGAGCGGCAGGTTGCCGAAGATGCCGCCAGGGTTCAACGTGGAAGTCACGTTCGCGACCAGGGGAGGGCCTTCTCATCCAACCTCGCACACCGGTCTGGGTGGCGGAGCAGGCCGTGTCGTCGCGCGTCATTTTGAGGCCATGGCTGGAGCCATGATCCACGATCGCACCGACGTTGTAAGCCAGGGGCATGGGAGCCGAATGGGGCAGACATCCATAGCAAGAGGAGCGGGAGGCCCAGGGCTGGGAGTTGGGGCGGTCGAGGCAGACGGCACCGTGCCAGGTGGGTACGAGCAGAGGGCGGAGAGCGTGCTAGCCAGGAGGCGCTCTAGGGCGTTCGCTGGAGGCGGCTAGCCTTGTGGCAGGGACAGTTCATAGAGTGAGTTCGTCGACGCAGGGACGGCTTGCCGTAGGGTAGTGCTGCGCAGAGATCGAGGCATCAAGAGAAAGATACATTTTTTGATGAGCTTATTTTCTCTGCAGTTTATCCGGAGAGTCGGAGTGGCTTTTATGCAGGAGCCGAATCCGAAAGAAACTGCGCCTAACTGGTTTTTAGCAAAGCCCCCAACTCAATATAGAAAAATAAGATGAAGCTTGAGGCGGGCCGGGCCACCCCGATAATCTCTCCCGGAGTCTAATACAGCGAGCCCAGTACTGGCCCATCCTAAATCTGTTTTTTAGCTCGTTAATCTCTCCGCCCAATACGAGCGACCGAGCGAGCCCTTCTCTGTTCTGCTCTCTTTGCCCGCCGTCTCGCCGCCAATCCATTCTATCGTTTCCTCGCCGCCGATCCATTCTATCGTTTGCTCGCCGCCGTCTCGCCATCGCGCCGTCCTCCGGGAACCCCTGCGCTGCCCCCTGCTCGGATGCTGTGCTGCCGAGCGGTGCCGCGTCCCGCGCGTCGCCCTCCGCCGGTGCCCGTCGGCGTCCTGCCCCTCGCCGTACACTCTTGCTGCTGCGAGTCTGCAACCACGAGCTGATCTATGTGCTAAGGTAATTTTTGCTCTCTGTTTGGAGGTGAATCAAACCATTGATCCGGTACTGTCTTTTGTATCCGAAAGCTATCCAATGTACAGTTTCGGCCCATGTTACCCCGCTTGGCCGCTTCCCACCCATCTTTGAGCCCAGTACCCACTTGTTTCCAGAGACTCCTAGGTCTCGCTCCTTTCTCCCCGTCCCCTGCCGCCGCAAAGCTCCGCGAGAACGAAGCGGCGCGAAGCTTCTGAAAGCTCAACTCCTTCGCGAGAACCCCATCCCGCATCCATCTCCCCACGTCACGTCATGGCGAGCTCCGGCGAGGAAGGGCGCGTGGTCGTGGACCTCCGCTCGGCGGCGGAGTCGGCGGGCGACGATGACTCGCACGCTACGCCGCTCCACGAGATCGAGTCCCTCTGCATGCGCTGCGGCGAGAACGTAAGAGCCTTCATCACTTCTGATACCGCCCTTTTCCTTCTGTTTCTGTAGTTGTCCTTCGGTTCGATTGTATAGATTTCTGGCAGACTGACGTTTGTAATTAATTTGTCGTGGTCAGGGCACAACGAGGCTACTGCTAACTCTGATTCCTCACTTTCGGGAGGTGAGCTTCTGGGCGCTCTGAGTTTGTGGAGAAAGCTTCCTTCTCTGATTTGAGATATGTATTTGAAATTTGTTCTCTGTAAATTTGCAGGTTGTTCTGATGGCTTTTGAGTGCCCGCATTGTAATGAAAGGTAACGCCGTATCCAGTTATACTCCACTGTAAAGTTGCGCAATGGTCGCACATCGTAGCACAAGTGTAGAATTGGTTGATGTAGTGTGAGGTCTTACTCTGGTGTGCTTGTGTGTTAGGAACAACGAAATTCAGTTTGCCGGACAGCTCCAGCCAAAGGGATGTTGCTACACTCTGAAAATACCGATGGGGCAGAGCGAGGTATGCCTTCTGTCTGTGAGCGGAGTTTTTTGGCTCCCGAGCTCCAGTACCCCT
This sequence comes from Avena atlantica, assembly GCA_910589765.1. Taxonomy (NCBI): domain Eukaryota; kingdom Viridiplantae; phylum Streptophyta; class Magnoliopsida; order Poales; family Poaceae; genus Avena; species Avena atlantica. The sequence goes on from OU342739.1 coordinate 153,323,542, forward strand.
GTTATTTTTAAAAAATTGAAAATCATATTTACGAGTTTCAAAAAAAGTTTGAAAAAAATATTCGGATGTAGCCAATAATATATCCCATTAGCGCGCAAAATATCAATTTCAAATACTTTGTAGTCTGAGCTACACGAGAATGGCAAAAGTGTGGATCTCTGCATGCATAGTTTCATACCCCCAAACTTATCAGATTTTTCCATTTTTGTGTAGCTCTCAATATAAAGAATTTCGCATTGCGATTTTGCATGCATGTGGGATACAACATTGACTATGCCCATAACTATTTTCAGATTTTTCAAAAACTTGTAAATATGATTTTTAAATTTTCTAAAAATGAAGGGAGAACTGGGGCTTGGAAGCCAAAGACACTTTCCGTCCTTAATGTGCCTATATTTGTAGTAAATAATAGTCTGTGGTAGCTGTGGCCACTTGCGCTGCACTGTGATTTTTGTTTTTGCGAGAGCATTGTGAAATATATATATATAGTGACATTTACTTATACTTGTTCCAGTAAACTTTTGTTTCGCTGCAACGTGTTCCTGTTCAACAGATAACTACTATTGCATTTATGTTCATGGATTGTTATATGTATATATAACTAAGCTCACCATATTGTTCATTATTTTTGGTGTATATCTATTACTGAACCACCTTCTTCCCTACCCTATGCACTAACAGTTGTGAACTTGGTTCACATGCAGGTCCATGTGCATTTGGCTTACTATCCATGACTTTGTTCTAATCATATGCATATGACTAACAAGCTGTATTGGCACAGGTACTGAACCGTCAGGTTGTGAAATCTGATTCAGCAACTATTAAGGTATTGTTGAACTATGCACCTTCTCAATGCATTTACTCTATATATATACACATTCACTGCTTTTGCTGTACTCTTACACTTGACTTTATGCAGATTCCAGAGTTGGACTTTGAGATCCCTCCAGAAGCTCAACGTGGAACACTTTCAACAGTATGCTTCGTTGTTTTCTGTATATAAGTATAAATTCTGGGGACATGGTTCCTTTTATTTTATTTTATTGCTAGTTTACGAAGTTTTGGGATCAAATATTAGGTGGAAGGGAGCATTATGCGAGCTGTCAGTGAGTTGCAGGCACTTCAGGATGAAAGAAAGGTGAAGCTTGGGGCTTGTCTGCTGTGTTTTTGAATTATAGTTGAGCCAGCTACTGACACATTATCATCTTATGGGACCTGCAGAAAGTAGATCCTCAAAAGGCTGAAGCTATTGATCAGTTTTTACTAAAACTGAAATGTCTTGGATCAGGAGAAGCTGCTTTTACCTTTATTCTTGACGATCCTTCTGGAAATAGCTTCATTGAGAACCCGTGAGTATTATTGTAGCCTTTAGAGTTCATATTATTTCAGATGAGACTTACTGGAAATTTAAATTGCTTTGCCAGGGAAGACATGATTCTAAGCATACCTGTACTCCAAAATATTTTTTTTTCTTTATGATCATATAATAGGAGGCCCTAATATCAACTTCGTACTCTTGCAGAATTCCACTTTTCTACCCTGAATTCTTAAACCATTTGAAGTACTACCCTGAACATTTGGAGTACAACTAATTCTCAACTATCTAAATAATTTACTTTTTGTATGGGCCTTGTATTGGGTTCTATGAGAAGTTGAGGGATAAAAACAGGAAAAAGTGGGTTGAAATGGGATTTTTCTTGAACTTGAAGGGACAAAAAAATAATTTTAGAAAGATAATTAGGTGAAGACAATAAAGTCAAGAAAAATAATAAAACCACAAATTTCTGAGGCTGTGTTTGGATGACACCTCCCAAGAGTTGTATTTGCATGTAGCTTTTCGAATAAGCTGCTCCCATGCATATGCATCTTCTACCTGCAAACAGTGATGGGAAAAATGAATCCTGGCCCTATTCTGTATTAATATGCAACCAAATAATTAATATCAGGATTTGTTGCAATTAGTGCATTTGGAAACATCTATATCTTGTTTAAGAATCGATTTTGTGACACTCATGAGAATTAAAAGATCAAGTAATTATCAACCTGTCCATTATGAGGTCTACCTGTGAAACTACAGTTTGTACTACTAAGAAATAATAAGGATATTATTTCTACTCCTTATCAGGCTTTATGTTGTTGCAAACAGGCATAATTAGCAAATTTAGGCTTATTGTTTACTCTTGGTATCTCATTGCTCGATTCATGCGAATATGCAAATCTTGCATCATTTGAGCTTGGCTGATGACACAGTTCTAAGAAACTTAGAAGGAAAAGAAAACATAGAACATCTAGAAAGAATCTTCAAATGATAGGGGGTGGACGCAATTCTTAACATATCTAGAAAAGAAATCTTGAGCAAGGCGAGGAGAAGATAAGAGGTGGGAAACCGAATTGTGGGAAGTATGGTGGGGGATGTGAGGCGATAGAGAGAACTGCATAGCAAGTAATAATGAGTGAGGTAAAATAGTGAGAAAAAGTAGTATCTTGCGAACTTAATTAGATACCGACAGTCAACAATAATAACAATCAAAGTTGCTAATTAAAAGTTGAAGTGAAGATATCTGATAACCTGTAGAATGGAGAATGGCAGGAAGAAGACAATTAGATCAATGAATATAGTATCTGAGTATCACCACAGTATAATGCACATTAAAAAAAATCAAATAGCCCTCGTGTGTAAATATGTTTGGTGAAGTCATAGGTAAACTGCAAAATTAAAATCTTTCGTAACCTAGAGAGCATATCAACATGAACAGTGACCCAATCTTACTTCCGCATCGTCCTGAATTATCATCTGAACACGGTTAACTGAGTAGTTTTGGTATTTGTTTTTGTGGAGTGAGCATTATTGGTAAATCAACGGCATAGGGAGGTTATCCTAATGGAGACATGACTCAGGAATTTGGCAAATCCAAATTATATCAAGTTTGCAGTTATACACTACATCATATCAAGCAGCACATAAAATTCTCATGGAGAGAACATATACTAGCTAAAAGGACGAAAGTTAGATGTGGCAGTCAGATTGATAAAAACTCTACAATTGCATAGAAGAGATGTCTGACTATGAAATAGATTGCATGCTGATTTGATAAAAAACTTAAAAGGAAGAAAGGTGGACATGGCAATCAGATTGATTAAAAACCTACAATTGCGTAGAAGAAATGATGGACTGTGAAACATATTGCATGCTGGTTCGATAGAAAAAATGTAGTACCGAGTGCATACCTAGGTCTGCAGCTGAACGGGCAAGGGAGCTTCAGTTTCCTTGTTTAGTTTTCACACAACTTAGGTATGCAGGCAGAAATTGTTGGCAAGGAGGGCGCTGCATGCCATGGTGAGAGTAATCTATGGGCGATGTGGTCGGCATGGTGCAGATACGGGACTGTCTATACAGGGAGAGACCAATGGGCCGAGCTCGGCGCTTGGTGGAGTGGAAGAGAATGAAGTTATGAGTAAGATGAAGTCAACAGCACACTCGTCACGTGTGAGGATGTGGCGGCGGATTCGTCATTGAAGTGAGAGGAAGAACATAGGAAAGAGACAGGCGGCTGGGTGAGATTCCTACGCTAGGAGGCTTAGGACTGCTGAAGGCCAAATGACAGAACAATTGACGGCCAAATAGATAGTACATGGCAGATCGGAAGGATTAGAATCTATTTTCCTGAGATTAAACGTGGAGGCTCCCATAGTGCTTCCAATTAGTAAATATAAGATATAGGATTTAGGAGTTGTTCAATTTTGGTATAAGACTCAAGAGAACGACTAAAAAGACGAATATAGTATCTGAATGGAATTTAACCAACCCGTGGAGAAATCATAGAACCTCAAATTTTTATTTGTTTTTCCACCATTTTTTATATTTTCCATGTAAGTGCCACATCACCTAACCACACTTGTGTAGCATGCCTCAGATAAAACAACCTGTGAAACCAACCGATGGGGTGTGAAGTAAATTGTTTCCATATATTTCAGGGTTGAAATTCAAACAACTTAGAGTGGAGGGTAGAAAAATGGACTTCTGCAAGAGCACATAGTATTTAGCCTCATTCTGCACAACCTGTAGTAGTTTAATTCCTTATGATGCACGTAGCGCCGCACAGAAGTACTTGTAATTTGACGTATATTGATCAATCTGCATATATCCACAGGCATGCACCTTCATCAGATCCTTTGTTGTCCTTGAGATTCTATGATAGGACATCTGAACAGCAATCAGCACTTGGTTTTCTTGCTGAACCAACCGAAGAACCTGTAGAGTCTTCTCAGGATGCTTCAACAGCGGAAGCAAACTTGGGTGGGCAACGGATGCCACATGGTTCAGTTGGAGCTTTTGCAGGTCGTCGTGCTATAGCCCAGGGTAATTCTGATGAAATAAGCGCAGCGTTCTATAGATATTCAGCACCAGAAGAGGTAAGTTTGTTCAGTTGCCTAACAACAATATTATCACCAACTAAGGTTATTTATTTCTTATAAAATTCACTTGGGCAGGTTGATACTTTGCCATCAACATGTAGTGCCTGTGCTGCTGAGTGTGTCACTCGATTCTTTTCTACAAGTATCCTTTAACCGTACATTCATTATCACCATATAAATTTATAGCAATCAATCTCAGAAACAGATTATGCCTAGTCTTTCTGTTCTGGTAGCATTGGTTTTGTGATGCTACTATTGTGGAGGGTCAATGCTGCAAATAATTAGTATTTGTTATAGTGTCTGATCCTTGACCTTTGGTAGAAATCCCATATTTTCGAGAGGTAATTCTTATGGCTACAACATGTGATGTGTGTGGTTATCGCAACTCAGAGGTCAGTTCTCGTGTCATATCTGATTTTTTCATATAAGAAGGAATTGGATTTTCCACTATTGCAGTTGGTCACACTTTTGAACTCGAAGATGATTTTATCTTGTCCAATCAGTTGAAGCCTGGTGGTGGAATCCCAGCTAAAGGAAAGAAAACTACACTACATGTGCAAAATTTTAAAGATCTTAGTCGTGATGTCATTAAGGTTAGAAATTACACTCTCATACTGGTCTTTGAGTTGTACTACAGTTTCTTCATGCCAAAATAGATGAATGAATCCATTATTTAGCAAGACCAAAAGAATGTTCAGACTTGTGTTGCAATATAGTGTGTTTGGAGCAATATCTGACATGTAACTTAGTTGATTTAGAGTTACCTCTTAATATTTTCAGTCAGATTCGGCTGCGGTGAATGTACCTGAACTTGAGTTGGAGCTGTCAGCTGGAACACTGGGTGGCATGGTGACAACAGTTGAAGGCTTAATTGTAAAAATATGTGAGGGTATGTTGCGTGCACGTATTCACTCATGCTGCTTCTGTTTATGCCACCAGAATTGTTTATGCTAGAATACCACGTAATCCATATGGGTGCACTTATTTTCTTCTGAAACTCAAATATATGCTTCTTGTCTGGGGTTTTACAGCACTGGAGAGAGTTCACGGATTCCAGTTGGGTGATAGCACACATGAATGGAAAAAGAAGAAATGGGATGGTTTCACAGAGAGATTATCAAAGGTGGGTTTTTCTTTTTCATATGTGGATCCCCGTTGTGCTCCAGCAAGGTTCTATTTCACTTGTCAGCGTTGTTTTCTTGATGACATGGAGCAAACTAACTGAAAAGTATTTGCTGTCCAGAATGTACTGGATCTCAGCTCACATATTTGCATTCTAATCCACTCATGCCAAACTTTGGGTTTTCCTTTTCAATTTAGGTGCCCAAGGATCAAGGATATGATATGCAATTGTGATTTCCTTTAATCTATTTCATACATCTTTTAATTTGCACTATATTTCAGATTCTAAATTTAGAAGAGCCGTGGACTTTAATTATTGATGATGCATTGGCAGCTTCATTTATTGCTCCAGCCACAGATTTGATAGAAGATGACAAGCAACTAACAAGTAAGTTAGCCTAATCATATGTAATACTCCCTCTGTCCCGAATTACTTGTCGCAGTGCATATGGGCACTTCTGTACTTCAAATTTGAAACCAAACGACAGTGGTATTTGTAAACTTCATTTTTGCCTCCATTTAGTGATTTACTGCCTCTGTTTCAAAAATATATGTTTGAGCCTTTTTCTAAAACACATGCATCTAGACGCTTTTAGTGTGTAGGTTTGGAGCAAAATGAGTGAACCTACACACTAAATGCAGTCTAGATACATGTGTTCCAGAAAAAGGCTAAAACATCTTATATTTTGAAATGGAGGAACTAGTTGTGAATTGCTGTAATAAGTTATTTATATCCAGTACATGTGAGCATAATTTGGTCTAAGTGTACTGCTAACAGCGTGAGGAATGTGCATAACTACTGCAAATTCTTACATTCACAGTTCACTGTTCTCTGTGAATTGCAGTTGAGGAGTATGAGAGGAGCTCGGAGCAAAATGAAGAGCTGGGATTGAATGACATGGACACGTCCTCAGCGGACATGGCTTACAACACGACCAGCGCACAATAATGGTTTAGCCTTGTTGTGTGCTACTATGTTGTAACCTGTAATGTTACCAGTTTGAACTTTTGTACACTGTTGTACTAGTATTCAAATCTTTGTTTCTCGAATGGAGATGGCAGATAGTGTGCTGACTGCCGTTATAACTTATTACTCCCTCCGTTTCAAAATATAAGATGTTTTAGCTTTGTGAAGCAAATATATCTAGACTACTTTTAGTATATAGGTTCACTCGTGTTTAGAGTGAATCTACACACTAAAACAAGTCTAGATACATTCTCTTCACAAACCTAAAACATCTTATATTTTAAAACAGAGGGAGTACTTCTTTTGAGAAAACGAAATAGATTTCATTTCATGAGTTTACAACTCACCTAAGAGTACAAGGTAAAGAACAACAAAAAGTGTTCAGTGAACATCCCACTTACGATTTGGAAACTGATTTGGAAGAGCTGGGCGTTCAATCGAATTTCACTGGTTGGCAAACCTGGATCATTGCTGGACGGCGGAGAGGCTCGCGAGACGAAATCTACACCACCACCCTCGTTGTGTCCTCCGTGATTAGGCTATGGAGACCATGTAGCACTTGATGACCGGCTGCCCTTTCTCTTGGACAGTTTGGCACGAGCTGTGCTTTTCCTGCCCGCCGCCATCGGACGAAGCGACTCTTTATGACGGGTGGTCGACGGCCCAGCATCGCATGCCCGGGCCAATGCATCGAGGCCTAGCCTTTATGACGCTCTTGGTCTCCTGGATGATCTAGAAGGCACGCAATAACTGCGTTTTTGAGTGCACGCAACCATCCATCCAAGGACTAATCACCAAGATAAAGGAGGAAGTCGTAGTCTGGGTTCTTGCAGTTGCAGGGGCCAAAGGGTTGAAGGACATAGCCCCGACGACCTGGGATGTCCACTAGTTTTCTTTTTTCTCACGTCGTGCAGGTCCCTTGACTCCGGCTGTCACCCGGATCGATTTTGGCGAGCAGAGACTGCGTGGAGGAGCACAACAGTCGTTATGGTGCTTCTTGGTGCTTCCAGTTTGTAAGGAGGGCAATGCACTCTACCAGTCCGTCAGATCATCCTCGCCGGCCTGGTTGGCTTGGCAGCCTAAGGGCATCTTTATCGGGCCGACCAATTCCGTCTTTGCGTGTCCGAGCGGACTGGAGGACAGGTGCGTGGCGGCCTTCGCAGCAAATCTGGTCTTGGTTGGGTCGACCCGAACAGTGTGCTTGTTCTCGCTTTCTTTTATCTTTGGGGATCTCTTTCGCCAGTGGCATAGAAACCATATCACTTCTTCCTCCAAAAAACCATATCACCGACGGGAGTGGGAGGAAAGGCGATGGATCCCGCTGTCATGGTCGATGTTGTGCTTTCCAGTGTTCCAACCGCCAAGAAGCGTGGCCGGCCGAAGAATCTCACCAAGGACCTGAAGCTGACAAAGCGGAAAGTTGAGTTGGGAAAGCACGCTGGCCGGCGGGTAGCGGCGAGAGCTCGAGTCATCGCTGCCAGGCTCGAGAAGGAGCGTCAGGATGAGAACGAGCGCTTCCAGGCCAACCAGAACATGGTCGACGCCAACAAGCTGGCAGTGAGTGCCGCCAAGCACGCCGTCAATATGATCAAGCAGGAGGTCATGATCGCCGCTTTCGGCAGTGCCGTCAATATGATCAAGCAGGAGAGCCCGCCATCGACCTGAACCGCACTCCAACCACCATGGACGCAACCCTGAAGGCGTCGATGAAGCGATGATTCATCTCTTCCATGAACATGCCAACGCCAATCAACCTGTTCGGCGAAATGCTCTCCGAGCCGCGGGCCGCCGCCGACATGGTATGGTCGCCACATTTATTCTCCATTGCCAGTATACTGCTCCTGTCACTTTATGATGGCCAAATTGGGTGTAGGATTTCGTGGACAATGACAGCGAGATGCCATGCACGACATGATCAATGAGGGTGGCGACGGCTATGCCGACGACGGCGAGACCTAGCAAGATACGCAACAAGATACCCAAAATGATTCCTACAACATTGCGAACGAGGAACTGTTTAGAAACGATGGCACTTCCATGGGCGAGGGGGTCACGGCCGTGTCGTTGGCCACTTCACTTGCGGCGTCACTTGTCGACGGCAAGAAGTTGAGCCAATGAAATCGTGAGCTACACCCCAGAGGAGGACAAGCTCCTATGCAAGGCATGGATGGAGATGTCACAACATCCACTATGCGACGCCGAGCAAAAGGGATTTGCCTATTGGAAAAAGGTGAGCAGGTTCTTCCATGAGCATAGAAAATTCGGGAAGGATGCCTTCTTTAGCGATCGAAATGATCTCTCCCTCTCCAAGCGTTGGGGCACCATCCATGCTGAGTGTAGCAAGTTCTGAGGCTCCTATGAGATGGTGACGAAAAGGAAAATAAGCGGCATGCAACCGGTTGACATGGTAAAACCTCTTCCTCTCTTTACCAATGTCTTGCATTTGCGTTGAGCCATTGTTGGCATTCATATGTGTAGGTCCTGAAAGCAATGGAGCACTTCAAGACAGTGAATGATAACAAGGCATTCACCTTGACCCATTGTTGGATGTTGATCAAGGACACCAAAAAAGGGAGATTAGCTATACCCTTTGGAAAGAAATGGACAACAACAAGAAGGGCAAGATCAATGCTTTGAGGGGCGGAGTCGTCGACCTAGACGACGACAATGACGAAGGCTTCATCAACTCTGCAAGCGACGGGACTACCGGTCATGCCCTCCGGCCTGGTGGCCACAAGGCCACGAAGGCCGACCTCTCTCGCCAGGCTGGTTCCTTGGCGTTCCAGGAGACCTTGAAGAAGATCCTGGAGAAGAAGGAAGAGGCCATCACCAAGAGGGAGGAGAGGCAGTGCAAAGAGAAAGAGGTCGCCGCCAAGACCTTTGTCGAGCTGCAGATGAGGTCTATCGAGGTGTAGGAGGCCAACGCCAAGGCTAGGGTAATAGGGATCGAGGCCAAGGCAAAGGCGACGGAGGCCGAAGCCAAGGCCAAGGAGGCCGAGGCCAGGTCTAGGGTGCTGGAGGCAGAGGCGAAGGCCAAGGAGGCCGAAGCCAAGATCATGGCCGAGAAGAACACCATCATGCTCACCGACCTGGATAGCATCACCGACCCCGATCGCATAGCTTGGATCGTGAAGAGGCAGCCGACCATCATGACTCGCGATGCCTGATGGGCAATGGCGATGACGGGTGCAACTTTTTGGGCAGAGAAGCTGCCATTTTTTGGACATTGTGTATGATATTGCCCCTTTTACACATTTCAGATCCACTGGCCACTTGTTGGCGATGCCCAAACGGCGATGGCACACGCCTGCCATGTTGTTTGATAGTCAATTTGTGTGTTTCTGGCTTGTCAATTTAACAGTTTAAACTGATTGGCAATCTCTTGCCCAACAATGACGCCAACAATCGCTAGGGCGGACAGATGGGTCGCACCGCTGGGCGCGGTCGGCTGAATAGACCGGACCATGACCCAAAAGCGACTATGGCCCGACCCAAACGGACAGAAAAGGATCATTTGGATCGACCGGATGGGTCGGCCTGATGGAGATGCCCTAAGCCAGGACAAGACCTCATTCCAGACATGCCGGGAGAAGGGGCACCAGTTGGTCGCATAGAAGGCATCTAGCGTGGTTCTGCAATCCGTGGCGTGCCAAGCGGTCTGCCATCTAGCAGCAATCCTGGGCCGCGATCAATTATGGAACTTGTGCACAGCAGCACCCATGTTCACCAGTTGAGCTTGTAGCTTCGGGAAAGGAGCAAGCCATGGATTAGGGCCTTGTAGCATGACAGCATAGAGTACATGCCGTTGGAGGTCCATTTCCACATGAGACGGCCGCGCTTGTTGGTAGGCACCGTGCATGATGGCATGCCATAGACACATGTACTAGCCAACCTCGTGCACTCTACCTCGTGTTGTCGCATGCCCAGTTGTTTGCCTCGAGCCATGTCGCCACCTTTCGAATATTACGACGTCACTTGGGAATGAAAGTATAGAGTTGCGGCGTGACCTCGCGGATATCACGTCCACGAACCCAACAATCCTCCTAGAAGAGTGTCGTATGCCCATCGCTGATGGAGACGAAGACTATCTCATGTTCCTCAGATGGGAAGTGCAAGTCAAGCCTGATAAGTCGGAAATGTATCTATAATTTTTGATGCTTCATGTTTGTTTAGTATCTATTTTGCTTTGCTTTGTCTACACTTTGAGGTGTTTTTATATCTTTTTTGGAACTAATCTATAACAAGTTGCCATAGTGCCAGTTGCATGTTTTCTTCTGTTTTTGGTTCCAGAAAGATAGAAAATCATTATTCTTGGAATTGGACGGGACAAAAGCCAAAGTCAATATTTTACTGTGGGGGACACGAATCCAGAAGACGAGACAGAGACGCGAACCAGGACAGCTAAACCCTCCTAGGCGCGGCCAGGGGTGGGCCCGCGCCTGGGCAGGGTGTGGCCCCCCTGGTCGCCTCCTGGCCTCGCCTCTTCGCCTATAAGAAGCCCCCGATGCAGAAACCCTAAGTACCCGATTAATATTCCACGAAACCTTCTGTGGTTATCGCCACCGTCGTCCCTAGGTCGAGGGGGGGGGGTCTAAAGCTCTTCCCGGCACCCTGCCGAAGGGGAGATCATCCTGTAGGCCTTCTCTTTGGTATGATGCGTGAGTAGTTCCACCTTGGACTATGGGTCCATGTAGTATCTAGATGGTTGTATCTCCTCCTTGTGCTTTCATGTATAGACCTTATGAGCTCCGTTCATGATCAAGATCTAATCTATTTGTAATCATGCATGTTGTGTTTGCGGGGATCTGATGGATATTGAGATTATTATGTTAGATTGATTAATGGTTTTGTCTTTATGATTATATCATGTCTATGTTGTTTGTGATCTTGCATGCTCTCCGTTGTTAGTAGCTATCTTGGCCGAGTAGTTGCTAGTGATTCCAAGAGGGGGTATTTATGCTCGATAGTGGGTTCATGACTCTAGTTTTCAAGGGAAGTGACAGAAATCTCTTCGGTTGTAGATGTGTTGTTGCTACTAGGGAGAAAACAACGGTCTCTTGTTCATGGAACAAGTGGATTGTTTACCTTACACACTTTGCTTAAAGAGGTTGTCTATTGCTTGCAACTTAATACTGGAGGGGGTTCGGATGATAACCTAAAGGTGGACTTCTAGTCATAGATGCAGTTGGATGGCGGTCTATGTATATTGTTGTATTGCCCAATCGAATCTCATAGGATCTTTTTGACTAGTATTGCATTGTTATGCCAAGCTTAGTTCCTATCAATTGCCCTGCTGTAATTTGTTTACCCTCCATGCCATGTTGTTTATCTAAGGAGAGCACCTCTAGTGAACTATGGACCCCGGTCCAATCTTTACCATTGATACATCTTCCACTGTTACCTGTTTACTTGTTGCAAACCATCACCTTCCATTCCATACGTTTAATCCTTTGTTAAAGCAAACCGGTGAGCTTGATAACCTCACTGATTCGTTGGGGAAAAGTCTTGAGTTTGTGTTGTGCAGGTCTCCGCGTTGCTTGCAACACCTGTGTGACGTTTCCTTCCTCCTACTGGTTCGATAACCTCAGTTTCTGACTGAGGGAAAACTTGCTGTTGTGCTGCTTCACACCTTGCTCTTGGGGTTCCCAACAGTCTTCATCTCAAGCACCAGGTTCTCTGGCGCCATCAAGGAGTCACCATCAAGCTTTTTTAGTGTCGTTGCCGGGGAGGCTAAGGACGTCTTCACTAGGGGAGTCCTCCACTTCCTTTCTCTTTACTTTGTTTTTAGTTTGCTTAGTTTCTTTTGCTTGGTTTTGTTTGCCTCTTTTCAAAAAACCCCAAAAAATTAGTCTAGTTTGGCTTGCTTTATTTATTCAAAAACACAAAAAAATTAGTTCCTGCCCTAGTTGCTACCATGTCTGGTTTGGGGCCAATCTCTATTACACCTTTGGAAGAGATCTTTACTTTTAAGCAAAAAAATAAAGAGAGTTTTAAAGAGGCTTGGTATAGAATCACTGCTTTACAAAGAGAAAATGAGCCTAAGATGAGTCTTAGCATGGTTATCAATAGTTTCTACCACAGTATTGCTCTTCGTTATAGATATGCTTTGGATGCTGTGGCTGAGAAAGATATTTTTCAATGTACTGAGGATGAAGCTTTTGATGCCATAAAGAAGTTGATTGCAATTTATAATACACCTGGCAAGTCTGATTCCTTTTTCACAAATATTTTTGCTAGGTTGAACACTCTTGAGACCAGTATTGCTGCTATGAATAGTTGCTATCACACGCTTAGGTCTTACCATGATTATGTTCCCATAAATTCTGAGCATTCAAAGCGGTTTCCCAGAGTCAAAGTCTCTATAAATACTACACTTTTTGATGCTCGCTGTGATATCATGTCTGAATTTTGTCTCATGCCTAAAGATATTTATGATTCTTTGATTCTTTGGAGGCTTTCTGAAGGAGGAGAGGACATCTCTCTTACTAATAATGCCACCTTATTACCCATTGGAATAGCTGAAGGTGTGTTTACAAAAATCTCAGGGAAAACGGTGTCTACTGATTATCTTGTTATTGAATGTGTAGGCAAAAGACAGATTACACTTGGAAGATCCCTACTGAAACACCTTGGAGCAATAATAGATGTGGGAAAGGGCATTATGCACTTTTCGCCTCCAGTAATCAATCATATATTCCCTAAAGAAAAGAATAAAGGTAAGAAAGGAAAGAACAAGAGGGGTAATGCTTCCTCATTTGAAAATACTTGATTCTTCTTGCTTCTTGTGCCTAACTTAAAGGCGTTAAAGAAAAGTATTTGTTGGGAGATAACCCAAGAGTTTCCTTGAGTCTTGGAAGTTATTACTTCAGTAATAATCTCTCCCTATCCTTTTTTTTGCTTTTTGTGCCAAGAATGACCTCTAATGAGAGGGAAGCAAGATTTGGGGAGTTGCTGTCCTGAAACAGATTTCTGTCCTCCACCATAAAAATTCGTGAGGAGTCTCTGTAACTCGTATTTAGCTGAAAATTTATGAATAAATCCCCCAGTATGTTAGAGAACTTTCGTTAGTTCAACTCTTTTTGATTTGAGAAACAGAAGATGTTTGAAAAAATCGGTTTCTACCTGCTGATCTGTTTTGACAAATTTTTGCCATTATTTGCATTTGCTTCTTATTGATTCCTTTTTGAGTTCTCTTTAGGTGAATTGACCTTTTTGAAGGAGTGGCTACAGTAGCTTGTGTTTTTAGTGAAAAGACTTGCTGTTCCAAAGCTTTGCCAGAGGTCTAATATCTTTTGAATAAACTAATGTTGCTAATGAAGATTGTGTGAAGTTTTGTATGAAGGAAAAAATTTCAGGTGTAGAAAGAGAATGATGCAATGAGATGAAGAATGGACAAAAGCTCAGGCTTGGAGATGCAACCCCGGTGTCACCCCAAGAAATATCCAAGAGGTACAAGCGTCAAAGCTTGGGGATGCCCAATGCATCCCCTTCTCCATCAATAAAAAGCTCAGGTCTGTCTAGACACTTCGTTTTTATTGTTTCATGCACAGTTGTGTTGTTCTTGGAGCGTCTTAGTTTTTTATTGGTTTGCTTAGGTTGTTTAGTTTGCTTGAATAAAGTAGTTTGGACCCCCGTTCTCGCTGTGTTGTTTTGCAAATAAGTTGCTTGGTGTTGGAAAGGAGTAGTAAGTTCTTGCTTGTAAGTGCAAGAGGAGCTTGCATTGACTGTGACTTAGACTTTAGCATGACATGCTAGGTGTTGTTTTAACCTTATGCTTAGTGATTATTGCTGTAGTATGTCTTGTTCCAAACAATTGGGATTGCTTAGTGTGCCTTTGTCAACACCCGGATTTTTAATCCCAGATGCCTGTTATGCCATAGATCGCAATCCCAGGATTACCATTTTTGCGAGACATAACAGAATTTGATACCACAATACATCATCTATTACAAACCATACTCAAGTTCTTACACAAATAAGGATCTCATGATCCAGTTCTTAATACAACATCAAGCAGCGAAATACGTAATAATAACGATAGCGTAGGCGAAGCTCCATCTTCGGGGTCACAGGCAATGCTGACGATGGGAGATGATCCTAGTTGTCGTAACCTTCCTAGGGTCCATCCTACAGGTACTCCTCTTCATAGTCTAGCCACAGGAATAGCTAGGGACAAAGCCATGAGTACTTTTTAAGTACTCGCAAACTAATACTAACAAGTGAAAGGGGTTTTTGATAATAGGACACTAGGCTCTAGGGTTGTTTTGCAAAAGCCATATTTATCTCTACTAAGTTCAGAAGCAAGAGAGCTAATTGAAGTTTATAACACCTAAGTGGGAACTTGTATCTCATGCCACAACCCTGTTGTGGTCAAGTCAAAGTCTCAGTTCATTTCACAAGTCCTTTTGAAAAGTCTGACGGGGGAACAATATGGCCACTCCAACTGTCCATAACCGCGGACGCAGCTATTCGAATAGTTTGACACTCTGCAGAGATTGTACACTTTCACCACAACATTCGATACATCCGTCAGGAACAAATCTTGAATTCACCATACTCAGTATGCGGATAATCAATCCTAACCTTTCAATTACACGCCCTAGTATAAGCACCTCTCCTATGAGTTTGGCCTCCCAACCATGACCAACTGTCATCTTAGATACTGCACAAGTGGACAATCTTCACAAGGTAGCCTCAGCTCAGACCTTGGCCGTGAGGGAACTAATACTAAGGTATATAAGTTTCCAGTCAAGCCCTACCCAATCTTCGGGTATTTTGGTTGTACTATAAAATTGGAATGGTATCGCATCCAGGCAACCATCAGTTTTATAAAGGGCTAAGGCTCATGCCTCATCATTTTCATCACCAAAACCATCAAGTGTTCGGAAACACATGTCCAACATTTCAGTAGAATGATGGTTTTCATAACCATTTTCACCAATTGTTCCCATCTAAAGTTGATCAAGTTTTATGCTTAGCACTAGCATCTACAAGTGGGGGTGAGTACTAATGAGGGGTGGTACACTAGTGGGGTTTCAACTAAGTTCAATCTCATGCCTTAGGATGACAGCAAGGTTATCTAGCTTAGGCCAAATTTTATGCTCTTTATGCAACCTTCAATTATCCTTCTAGTATCTACCATTTATTCCAGTAAACTCTAAGCAAGAGCTTTGATAAAGAAATAAAGTAATAAACTTGCAAATAAAACTAGGATTGGTTTATCAAGTGGTTATGATCATATATGCTTTAAGACATATAGTGGGCATAGTAACAAGTAGTGGTTTGTTTGCATCAGTAGAGTATCTTGCAAGTGTTAGCTTGCACATTCAACTAGTAGTATTAGGCTTGCATCAGTGTCAATATAAGCTTGCCTTGTGCAGAGCAGTGGTTGAAGTTCTCCTCGGCTTCTTCTTCGTAGTATCCTCCTTCCTCCTCGTATCCTTGGTTGGTACTAGCGTCTATGAATAAATACGAGGTACACAATCACCAAACAATACTTAACTACTTGCATTCATCACACACAAGGGTCCTATAGATGATCTAGCATCATCACTAACATTACAAGATTAAAGCTTGGTTTAATTCCTTTTATTTTTAGAAAAGTAATTTCTACTCATTGAAAAACTACTTAAGATTTAATATTCTCCAAACCAAATATGGGATCATGTTGACACATGTCATCACCACATATTGCAGTCCATGGGAATGTGATTTAAATTGGTGCCACAATTTAATAAGGTTTTACCCTTTTATTTTAATTAATTAAAGTGTCTAGAAATACCTATGGGGCATTCTTTTATTTACTTGAACATTATTTCTATAAGTAAACCTATATATTTTTATATATTCTGAAAGGTATGGTTAAATGTGATTTTTGAGAGTTGGAATCAACTCAAAATCTATTATGGTTTAAATTTGAAAAATGTTTGAATGCAGAAAAGCTTCTGCCTTGTTATTTTTACCATGGATGATCTATAGATACAAATGACTTGAATCCAACGGGCTTGGATTCAGCATTCCCAGATCTTTCTAACAAAATTGGTTTCATTCAATTTGGTGCACTGAATCGATCTGAGTTGATTTTTTAATCTAGGTACAGAAGTGTGTTTGAAATAAAATGGAAAAGGTTTAATTCAAATAACGGGGCTGCGCGGGAAACGATACTGGGCCGGCCTGCTAAGCGCAACGCTTCCACGGGTTGTTTAAGTGGCTGTCCCCACGCGTCAGTGAGACAGGGGGTGCAAAGCGGTACGGGGCAACGTGGTGCGTTCGATCTGGTTCTAATCCAACGGCTGAGAGTCATCGTCGACGTTGGGCAACGCCGGTGAGACAGAAACCTAGCGCGGCTAGTGGGGGTCGTTGGGGGATCACCGGGGTTCAGGCGAGGGTCGGCGAGGCAGGCGAACGACGAAGTCGACGACGGCGAACCTCCTGGTACCGGCAGCTTCTCCTGGGACGGCTCCAATCGCTGGCTTCCTTCTGCTCTAGAGGCGGCCTGCTCCGGCGCAATTCCGGCGATGCGCTGCTCGCCTTGCTCCGGGACTGCGGCGGGGTGGTTCTGGGTTAGAGGGGAGTGGAATGGTGTGAAGAATTCAAGCGGGGGAGGCCTCTATTTATAGTCGCGACGGTGAGACCGAACGACATGGGCAGGCGACGGTGGTGACATGGCTACGGGCTGCTAGAGGCATGGCCGGTGGTGGCGATCACTTGGTGGTCTCCTGGCGATGCTCTACGGCTTTAATGCGCGTGTAGGGGCGGTGCGGTTTGGTTTGGAACCCGCGACGCTCTGCGCGGCAGAGGCAGCGTCTTCGACGGCGAGCGGTGGTTGTGCGGCATGGGGCGGCGAATGGGGATGTCTGGCGGTCTCCTGGGTTGGTGGCGATCATGTATGCACGTGGCGAGGGCGGCGCGCGGTCTGTGGGCTTCGGTCGAGCGTGGCGCTCTGGCGCATGCTCGGCATGGTTGCTGGCAAGCTGGGCGCGGTCTGTGCGTGTGGTCCAGTGGTTGGCAAGGTTCGAGCGTTGGACAGGGAGTGGCGGTGGACGGTGGGCTACCTCCTAGACATGCTGGCTAGGCTTGTTTCTCCTCCTAGCTTTCTGTCGACATGGGGGTGACAAGGTTGGCTTCGGCTGTTCACCATTGATGACATTGGCAAGCTCACAGTGGTGCTAGTGATTAGTTAAGTTCGTTAGATGATCTACTAAGGCTAGAGGTGCCTAGAGAGGTAACAAGTTAGGCTCAATTCACTGCTCAAAACAGTGTTTGGATTTTGTTTGATTTGTGTCTGCAATGTGTTTGATGAAATGGCCACAAGAATTCAAGTTTTGAATTTTGAAAAGATTTTTGGTGGGTGTGCTAGGTTGGTGCTGGTGAGTCTGCAGATGCTTGGGTTTTGAAAGTTGAGCTTGTTTGAGTGGTTTTTGAAAAAGTGGGATCTTCCCATATGATAAAGATTCAATTTTGAACTGTCATTTAAACTATGCATTTAAATGTTTTTGGATGATCACAAAGTGGTCCTTGATACTTTGTTATGAGTACTATCAAGGGGTGCAAAGATCCAGAAAAGTTTCTGTTAGGTTCTGAAAGTTTGAGACAGCAAAAGTAGGCATGGGAGTTAAATTGGTCAAAGTGACCATTCACTCATTTAACTTTGTTTTGATTTATTTGTCTTTGGGAAAAGTGTGGCGAATGTTTAGATGATGTTTATTTCACCTAAGCAACATTTTACAAGCAAATAAACACACAAACAAGGTGGTTCAAAATAATTCAAAATGAAATGCATACTCACATGCATGCTTCCATAATTTTATTTAGAAAAGTTTTTGTTAACCCTAATTTTGATGATTAGAGTTTGATGATCCAAGTTTAGTATTTTTGGGATGTTACAGCCTTGAAGAAATTTTGCGTTGTTTTAGCATGCAAAAGCATAGTATTGTGGTATTCTCCTTTGATGCTTTGTTTGGGTTGACTTGGCACATGCTCACACCATGTTATGACTATGACAAGTCACCATAGCCTCTATGATCATTTAGTCCTTGACTTGTAGTACCACTCTATGCTTTGATTAGTAATGCTTTGTTTCTCTGCATGATTATGGCCATTATGCTCTCTTAGTTGGTTTCTCCCAGTCTTTTGCTAGCCTCCACTTGTATGAGTAATCTCTACTCATGCTTCCAACTCCCAAGAAACCATTTTTTTTCAAAGTGTCCACTATAAACTCCTATGCATGGTGTGTTACACCATTCCAAGTATATTCTTGTTTTCAGCTATCTTCCAATTAAAAACTATTTTGTTATGTGAAAAATTAGTGATTAAAGCCCTCACAAACTTGATGGAACACTTTATATTCTTTGCCCCTAATAAACTTGAACCATTGTGTCATCTATGTTGTATATGCTTGCACTTATACGTTGGAATTAGCAGAACCGTGTTGTCACGGGGAACGTTTTCAACATTGCACTTGTACTTTGTACTCAGTTGATATCATGCTCTTTTGTCTATGGATGTCACCGGTGTGAAATAAAGAGGGAACTTGTAAGTCCATGGAGTTTGTATTTTGTGTTAGAGAAACGCCTGGCCCGCTAGCCTAAGCCATGCCTAATCATGGTGGAAACTTACAGCATCACCATAGTGAGCTATCTATGAAGCATCCTTAATAAAAAGCTATGCACATAGTAAATAAAAAGATCGCTGAGATGTTCATTGTCTGCTTGCCTTGTCATTTTGGTTATGGGATAGCTCCTATACCATGTGCAAGGGGTACCCCATTGGCAGTTCTCTATGATATGCAAATACTTACAGTGACAAGAACTTACAGGTGACTGAAGTTGAGTATAATGTGGTGTGGCCCTCGTATTCAAGGGACTTGAGATTGCCAACTTATACTTTGTCAAGCATATACTCCAACTTTGTTCACTTTAACCTTAATCACTTCAAGATGCTTATGATAGGGGCAATGAGGGTTGAAAGCTAACAAGTACCATAATTTTTGGAAGATCTTTTTGAAACTTGAAATCCCTGCTTCCCTTTGTGAAGGGACTTTCTTCCACCATTATTGAGTCTCCACCTTCTACCTTTAGGCACCATTAAGAGAGCATAGTTGTCATTCTGTTTGTAGTGTCCCAAAACTTATTGATTGATGCATATGGTGATATTACTTGTTCTTGTGATACTTGTTTCTAGTCACCCTTGTGAACTTTGAAGGTGTCCTATGCATCTATTTGCTACTCTATGAGGGACAAGCTGAATGCCACTATGCTATGTTTTCTGTATGTGAAACAAATAAACGTTTTTCAATGCATGTTATTCATGATCTTTGTTTGTAGCTTGTCATGTTGCATGCATAGTTACTATGTCCTACTGTTAGAACTCCATCTTTCATGCACATGTTTAGAGTTCTTTAATCCTAGCTTTCAATGCTTTCAAATGGTTTTATCTTGGTTTTGATGGTGCATGTCCCCTCAAAAATTATTCTTTTTATCACTTCCTACTCGAGCACGAGCAAGAGTTAAGCTTGGGGATGCTTGATACGTCGGAAACGTACCTATAAATTTTGATGCTCCATGCTTGTTTAGTATCTACTTTGCTTTGATTTGTCTACACTTTGAGATGTTTTCATATATTTTCTGGAACTAACCTATTAACAAGTTGCCACAGTGCCAGTTGCCTGTTTTCTTCTGCTTTTGGTTCTAGAAAGGCAGAAAATCAATATTCTCGGAATTGGACAGGACAAAAGCCAAATTCTATTTTACCGTGGGGGACACGAATCCAGAAGACGAGACGGAGACGCGAACCAGGGCGGCCAAACCCCCCTAGGCGCGGCCAGGGGTGGGCCTGCGCCTAGGAAGGCTGTGCCCCCCTGGTCGCTTCTCGGCCTCGCCTCTTCGCCTATAAGAAGCCCCCGATGCAGAAACCCTAAGTACCCGATCAATATTCCACGAAACCTTCTATAGCCACCGCCACCGTCGTCCCTAGATCGGGGGGGGGGGGATCTGAAGATCTTCCTGGTACCCTGCCGGAGGGGAGATCATCCCAGAGGCCTTCTCTCTGGTATGATGCGTGATTAGTTCCACCTTGGACTATGGGTCCATGTAGTAGCTAGATGGTTGTATCTCCTCCTTGTGCTTTCATGTATAGATCTTGTGAGCTCCGTTCATGATCAAGATCTAATCTATTTGTAATCATGCATGTTGTGTTTGCGGGGATCCGATGGATATTGAGATTATTATGTAAAATTGATTAATGGTTTTGTCTTTATGATTCTATCATGTCTGTGTTGTTTGTAATCTTGCATGCTCTCTGTTGTTAGTAGCTATCTTGGCCAAGTAGTTGTTAGTGATTCCAAGAGGGGGTATTTATGCTCGATAGTGGGTTCATGCCTCTAGTTTCCAAGGGAAGTGATAGAAATATCTTCGGTTGTAGATGTGTTGTTGCTACTAGGGAGAAAACAACGGTCTCTTGTTCATGGAACAAGTGGATTGTTTACCTTACACACTTTGCTTAAAGAGGTTGTCTATTGCTTGCAACTTAATACTGGAGGGGGTTCGGATGATAACCTAAAGGTGGACTTCTAGTCATAGATGCAGTTGGATGGCGGTCTATGTATATTGTTGTATTGCCCAATCGAATCTCATAGGATCTTTTTGACTAGTATTGCATTGTTATGCCAAGCTTAGTTCCTATCAATTGCCCTGCTGTAATTTGTTTACCCTCCATGCCATGTTGTTTATCTAAGGAGAGCACCTCTAGTGAACTATGGACCCCGGTCCAATCTTTACCATTGATACATCTTCCACTGTTACCTGTTTACTTGCTGCAAACCATTACCTTCCATTCCATACGTTTAATCCTTTGTTAAAGCAAACCGGTGAGCTTGATAACCTCACTGATTCGTTGGGAAAAAGTCTTGAGTTTGTGTTGTGCAGGTCTCCGCGTTGCTTGCAACACCTGTGTGACGTTTCCTTCCTCCTACTCGTTCGATAACCTCGGTTTCTTACTGAGGGAAAACTTGCTGCTGTGCTACTTCACACCTTGCTCTTGGGGTTCCCAACAGACTCCACGTCAAGCACCAGGTTCTCTGGCACCATCAAGGAGTCACCATCAAAGCCCATGCCAAGCGCGCTGGTCATCAGTGTGGGAGAACCACTTGCTTGCGCAAGCGAAGCGCGAGGAAAGTTATCTCCAGGTATGGTACACCTAGGCCTCCATGCGAGATGGGGAAATAGACGTGGTCCTATGCCACATGGCAGCTACCACCGTTGGCCTCCTTGCACCCCTCTCAAAGGAAGTTGTGTTGTACCCGTCACAACTATTTGAGGTCCTTCTTCGGCGTCCCTAGCATGAGTAGTTGGTGCAAGGGGATCACACAAATAACGACCTTGATGTACACAAGCGAGCCAGCTTTCTTCATAAGCTTCGCCTTCCAAGTGGAGAGCCCGACTGCGACGCGGTCAACAAGGGATGAAGTTGCGCCGCAGTGGAGCGACGAACCATGAGCGGAATCCCCAGATAGGTTATGGGGATCTCAACAACAGGGCATCTCAGGATCTCGATTTTCGGCGCGGCAGTGTTGGTGTTGCAGTTGAGGAGGGAGGCGGTGCTCTTGTTGAAATTGACCTGCAACCCAAAGGTGTGGCCAAAGAGCCACATAATCTCATTGACTGCGGTCGCCTCGGTCGTCGTGGGGGTGAAAAAACAAGACAACATCATCGGCGTAGAGTGAGAACGTGGGGATCCAGTGACAAGGGTGAAGCTATTGCAAGATGCTCAGGTCAATGGCGCGTTGCACAAGCCATCTAAGGATGTCAACAACTAGGATGAAAATATAGGGAGACAGTGGGTCTGCCTGGCGCAATCCTCGTTGTGCCAGATGAGCGGCCCTAGGTCGCCGCTGATCAACACTTGTGATTGATGACGAGAGTAAGATGGTAAGCCAGTCCAGGAATAGCTTGCTGCAACCGTATCTCTTTAGCACCTCGAAGAGGAAGGCCCACGAAACCGTGTCGAACACGCACAAGGTCAAGCTTAAGTAGTAGGCATGGCTCGCGCTGTTGGTGTAGTATGCACACCGATTGTTTAACCAACACAAAGTTGTCATGCAAGCCCCTCCTAGGGATGAACGCGTTCTGGTTGGCACTAACAGACGGTCAAGCTTCATGGACAGCCGCAGCGAGATCATCTTCGTGAACATCTTGGCGATTAGGTGGACCAGACTAGTGGGTCGATAGTTGCCGAGGCATCTCGCTTTGGCGTGCTTGGGCAGCTAGCAGGGTTAGCAGATCTTTGTTGAGGCGATGGAATCCACGGTCGTGATACCTTAGAGAATCTCCACTTGTTGGAGGCCCCCAGGCCGAAATCCGATGATATTTTTTGTAGTATTGGGCGAACATTTGTCCTGGGGGTCTAGCAAGTATCAGCCATGATCCCAGCTGTACACCCCCGGGGCCGACGAATTTGGAAAATTTCAGCCAAAATTTGACACAAATGTCGCGTAAAACAATTATAGACACATAGTTCAACCATTCTTCGCTGAGTTTCTTCGAAATTTCATCAAATAATTTTAATCACATAGTTCGGCATAGAAAACAAGTACAAAGAAAATTTTTCAACAAACTAATGTCAAAATTTAACAAGTTTTCAAACACAAGAATACCTCAAACTAGGTGTTGCCTTTGATCCTCCACAGGTCCTCCACTAGATCATCCTGCAGTTATTGATGCACATACAGGTCTCAGATCTTGTGACGCATAGCAATAAAGGTAGCCCACGATGCTGGCACCTGGTGATCAGGCTTTGCAATAGGACCCTGTTTATAATATGGTTGCGTCGGCTTGATTTCATCAAGCACTGGCTCGTCTTGCTCGCTCTCAATGATCATGTTGTGAAAGATCACACATGAATTCATCACCTCACACATTTGTTCTTATGACCTGGTCAGAACGGGGAACTGGACAAGTGCAAATTGAGCTTGGAGCACACCAAATGCCCGCTCAACATTCTTCTTGCAAGCTTCTTATTCCTTGGCAAAGTTGGAATACTTGCTGATAAGAGGGCTTGAGATAGTCTTTATAAATGTTAACCATCTTGGATAGATGCCATATTCCAGGCATTATTCCTTGTTGTAGTGGTGGCCATTGATCACATAGTCCACCAGAGGAGCATGACCCTCAACAAGCTTGGAGAAGACATGTGAGCACTGTAGTATAATGATGTCGTTGTTGGATCCTGCCATACCAAAGAAGAAGTGCCAAATTCAAAGATCCTTTGTAGTCACTGTCTCAAAGGGCCCGGGATAGTCTTCAAAACGATTTTGAAGTTCCGGTTCCATAGCAAACAACATGTTGCTCTTAATCACACCATAATCATCTTTGCGCGACTGATAGACAACTTTCTCATCAGCCGGCGCAGTTGCAGCAGGGGGGTCACCTAACGCTTTCCCAAGGACATAGTCCTTTTGACCGCCAGAGAGAATGATTCTTAGATTGCGGAACCAATTGGTGAAGTTAGACCCATTGTTTCTAAGCTTTTCCTTCTCAGCAAAAACGTTGAAGTTGAAGTTGGACTTAGCCATGTGATCTACAGTATTTGCAAGTACAAATTAGACTATGTTCATGATAACTAGTTCAACTTAATCAAATTACTAGATGAACTCCCACTAAATTCAACATCCCTCAAGTGTTTAGTGAACACGATCCAAATTCACCACACCTAATCCGATCTTCACGAGAAGAGATGTGGTTTCAATGGTGGACAACAAAGTGTCGATCATATCATTCATATGACTCATGCTTAACCTTTCGATTCATGTGTTCCGAGGCCATGTCTGTACATGCTAGGCTCGTCAAGTTAGACCCAAGTATTTCCGCGTGTGCAAAACTGGCTTGCACCCGTTGTATGTGAGCGTAGAGTCTATAGCACCCGATCATCACGTGATGCTTGGACACAACGAACTTTCGCAACGGTGCATACTTGGGGAGAACACAGTTTTTATCTTGATCTTTAAGTGAGGAATCATCTTATAATGCTACCGTCGCGATCTAAGCATAATAAGATACATAAAAGGATAAACATCACATGCATATAACTTTATGTGACATGGTATAGCCAATCTTCGCGCAATGATCTCCATCTTGTGCGTTCCGGCATGATCTCCATCACTCCACCATGATTGCCTCCACCACGAATAGCAACTACAACTATTGCTAACTACTTAGCGATAAAGTGAAACTATTACATGGCGTATAAGAAATTGACACACAGGTCATACACAATTATAAAGACAACCATATGGCTCCTGCCGGTTGTGTACTCATCGACATGCAAGTCGTGAAACATTACAATACATGATCATCGCATACATTATACACATCACATCTTGGGCCATACCATATCACAGAAAATACTCCCTGCAAAAACAAGTTAGACGCCTCTACTTTGTTGTTGCATGTTTTACGTGGCTTATGGGGGTAGATGCTAAGAACGATTCTTACCTACGGAAAGCCACAACGGTGATATTATGGTTGACAAACTCCGGTGTTAATCCCATGACAACTATAGTGAGGGAAACTGACATCCACCAGCCGCATGTGTGGAACAAGCCACACGTCAAGTGCGGAGCCGGTCTCGCGAACGACGTCGCGTAAGGTTGGCCTGGACCGCTTCAATCTCACTATCCCGCGTCATAAGAAGAACACAAACAAGAGGCTTGCAATATAAAACATCAACGCCCGCAACAACCATGTTGCGTTCTACTCGTGAAACACATCTACGCATAGATCTAGCTCTGATACCACTGAAGGGTTTCGCGGCATAGTAAATCAAAATTTTCTACGGATGCGAATAGAGGGAAAGCCAAGATCTAATCTAGGAGATGCAAACAACGAGAGAGATTGGATTAGATCTTCATACCCTTGAAGATTCGCACAGCGGAACGTTCGTCGGAACGTGGGTGATGTAGTCGTACTCGCTTCTCCTCCTCGCGATCCGATCCGATCTAGCACCACAAGTGGCGGTGCCTCCGTGAGATGCACACATGCAGAACCTCGACATCTCCTCCTTCCTCGGTCCAGCAAGTATGGTGGAGAGACGGATTGGATCTACAACACGATGGCGTGGTGTATATGGTGGTCTGCAGCAGGGCTTCGCCTACAAACAGTCGGGAGGGAGAGAGGAAGGGCAGCAGGGCGGCTAGGGTTGGAGGGGAAGGTGTGGGGGGTGGTGCGCCCCTAGCCCTCTTTATATAGAGGGGTGGGGCGCATCCCTAGCCCCTCCCCCAAGCCCAAACCGGCGGCCCCCCAAAGGAGGAGGAGTGGGGGGCAAGGAAACCCCCCTTCTAGAAGCTCTATCTAGAGTTTAAACCCTCTTTGGCCGGCTGGGCCCTATGGGGCCTTGTGCCCCTGGCCCAATGCGGCCAGGGAACTCCCTCATAGGCCCATGCCCCCTCCTGGAAGGTGGGGCCACGTTGGTCCCCTTCTGTAAGGTTCTAGAAGCTTCCGGTACAATACCGATTAACCCAGAACAATTCCGAACTCCAAAAACTGCACTGCCTTATATGAATCTGTAACACCCTCAGAATCGACCCTATGCAATTTTCAGTGATTCCCGCCCAAACCCGCATAGAAACGATTCAAAGGTGCCCACCAGGCACTTTCGTGCGGGTAGAAAACGAAGTAATAACATTACACAACAGTCCTCGATGGGACCCACAAAACAGATATATATACAGCAGCGACTCAATGAGTCAAGAATACAAATATATTATACAAAGATCCAAATCACCTTGAAAACGATAGAGCGTCCGACTACGGACAAGATGCAAATGGGGCTAAAAGCCCTGAAGAATAACCAATGGCGTCCATAACCCTGCCCAGGCCAAGCCGGAAGGGTAACCCTGCTAACGACGTCGATCTCAAAACCTGCTCAAACAAAAGGGGTGCCGACAAAGGGCAAAGGAAAAAGAGGAGCGTCAGTACTGAGGCCAGTACACGGCGAGGCTAGAATTCGGCGGTCCTCGCCTACACGGGTATGGTGGACTGAAGCGGCAGCGACAGCATGCACTAAACAACCTATAGAGACTCGATACAACTGGCGGCAATCAGAGAGGGGTAAGAAAGACCTATTCGGAACCAACCTGATACTACCACCAATCAAACCCATCCTGGCGTTTCCCCCTCGACACCGATCGAGGAAGTCAACCGAGGAACTCACACAGTTGGCATTTTTATTTATTCGGTTATCGTTGCAGCAATTACTAGTCAAGTATAGATAATCATCCTGATAAATCAAGCAGTGGGCACTTTTAATTAACCATTCCGTTGTAGTTGCGACACTTACTAGTCAGATACAATTAGCATAAGATAACCCAAAACCCAGCAGTTGTTGGTACTTTTATTTAGCCAATTCCGTTATAGTTGCAATACTTACTAGTCAGATACAATGGTCGCAAGCGACACCCAAACAAGCAATTGTTGGCAGTTTTATTTAACCATTCCATTATAGTGAAGCTGATTACTAGTCATTATAAAGTCAAATTCATGGCACTACTTTAGTTATAGTTGTCTATGATCGAGATACTGTGCTCCAAGTCGTCCATAACCACGGACACGGCTTTCAGAAAGTTTTACCCTGCCGGGGTGCACCAATAGCAACACACACTCGATCAACCTCGGAAAAACCAAATCAAAACCCAACGAGGCCTTCACGACAAAGCAATCACAGGATTTAGAAATATTTCAGGGGGCCACCCTCTAAAGTAGACCCGCAACGAAGCCGGCCGGCTCCGAGACGGACTCAAGGTTGTGGGGACGACTGTGAACGACTGGGAACACAAAACTGGGCTTGTCGACACCGCGAAATCGTGCCACTATCCTAAACAGTACAGTGTGCTCCTCGCACAATCGTAAATAAAGCAGTAAAGCATGGCATAAGTACATGATCGTAAATAAAACCTCAAACTAGTTTGTGGCCCCAAGAAATAAGACGGAATCAAGCTCTGGCTCAGGGGGGTCCCATAATCCTCCCGGATGTGGATAGCGCGAATATTCAAGGAACAGGTATCAAGTACTCGGGGTCCTACGGGACACAAGTGGACGGTTAACAACCAAATAACATCTATTGCCCACCTGTGCCTCTGCTTACTTACTTCAATTTTAGTTGTTAAACAGTAATTAAAGTGAACAATAATTAAAGCCACGATCATATCCAACATTCAACGTGCGGCAATACTCCAACAACTGTGGTACTCGACGACACGCAACAGCACTTGAGCAAGCGACTACGACGCGCAGGTCCAACTATCTAGCAGACAACAGGTAATAGGGGGTGTCCAAGGCAATATAAGGCTGCAAGGGACCTCACGGGTACGAAAACTAGAGCATCGCAACACAGATAGCAATAGATCAACAGGAGGGAATAAATGCTATAAAAGTAAGATAGGTAGAAAAGGGGGAGATGCTCGCCTGAAAACATTGCCGAGGGTTCATCTGAAGATCGGGTCGACACTCGCATCAACTCAACGGCCTTATCCGCGAAGAACCAAAACACTAGAAGAAACACCGGATGCAATATTTAATACTACGGCAAAAGATCGGCATGATGCATGTATGATGCATGACATGGCAAGGATGCGATGCAATTAGGCCATATTAAGCGGAACCGGGGGTCCCGATAATTAATTAGATGGTCCAAGTTATTTATCTACCCCGCAAATTAAATGTTGTTTGAACATGGCAAAATATGGCACCGGTTCGCTACACCTATTTAAATGAGGCCAATATAAGACTAGATTTGCCGCACATGGGCCCCGTATTTAATTATGAGGTGAATCGGCATAATGCCCCCAAACCACACAAATATGCATGCGAGATGAATGACTATTAATATGCAACAATTTGATATTTTACATTTATAAAATAGGGCTCGAGAAAGGGTCACACATTAGGGTTCGGCGAACTTGGTGTTCCGAGGGTTCCGGGGTCGGTCTCAGGGTTCGGATCTGGGGTTCGGCCATCGGCGGGTTCTTTCTCGGATAACGGAGTAGATCTTGTCGCATCCGGGTCTTCGGGTCCGGGTAGATGGTCATGGCGTTCAAGGTGGCGAACTTGGCGTTCCGTGAAAGCGACCTTGGCATCCGGTCTTCGAGGTTCGGTCTTCGAGGTTCGACGGGTGTCTTGGCGTCCGAGAGGAAGTACTTGACGTGTCAGGTTCGGTCTTCGAATCCATGCCGAAAGTCGTGGCGTTGGTGGCAGACTCAGGTTCAACACCGATGGTTCACCGGATCCTTACAGGGTGATGTCGATCTTGGATCCGCGCCTCTTTAGTCTTGTGGACGAGAAGATCTTGACATATTATGGCACACGCGGGCGAGCGGAGATCTTGTCGGGGTCTTGATCCTGTAGGGGTTCTCGGCTTCGTGGCCGGTGGAGAACTCGGGCTAGGGCCACAGATTGTCGGATAGGTCCAGGTTGTCGTCGATCTTGGATTGGCGCAAGTGCGAGACAAGAGGATACTCCAGGAGGTGGTTGCCAGGGACGAGGAGGCCGTACTCAGCGCGTGAAGGCGAGCGACGGGGCGGAACGCGGGGCCGTAGACATCAGGGAGGCGGGTGCGGACGCGCTCGCGCGGGGCCTGACGGTGACAGGCTCGCCGGGCGCGAGCTCGCTGGCGGCCGGAAGAGGAGAAAGCAGGGCTGGGGCGGCGGGAGGCGAGGAGGTGCACGACGAAGAGGGGCGGCGCGCTCGCTGCAGGGAGTGGCCGGCGGAGGCGACGGGGACCCAAGGGGGCGCCGGCGGCGGCGAGACGCCGGGAGGGAAGAAGGCGACGCCGGAGGACGACGACGTGGAGGCGAGGCCGACGGGGAGCTCGCGGGCGGGGACGGTGGTGAGGGCGAGGCGGCGCTCTGCAGGCAGGGGAGGCCGCAGCCGGCGGGGCTCCTGGCGGCGGAGGCGAGCACCCAAGAGGGCGGCGAGGACGGAGGGACGCCGGGCGGCGAGGCCGGCCGGAGAGGAGGGCGACGGGGCGCTGCGGGGCTCGGGCGGAGGAGCTCGCTGGCGAGGCGGCGCGAGACAGGGGCGCCGGAGGAGGAAGGAGGCCGACGGAGCACGGGACCGGCGGCGGGAGGCGGGGAGGAGGCCGGCGGTGTCCCGTCGGGGTGGAGCCAGAGACGAGAGCGAGGGGAAGGAAAGAGAGCGGGGCCTGGGGCGGGGCGAGCGCCGGCCGGAGGCGTGACGACGGGGAGGCCTCGAGGCGAGGGCGGCTCCGGCGGGGGCGAGGCGAGGCGGCGATGGGAGGTTGGGGAAGGGAGAGAGAGGTGGACGACGCGGGGTGGGTGGAGAGGAGCGCGAGGTGGGGGACGGGGCCGAGGCGTGGGTGGCGTGTTGGGTCAGGCGGGGCCCGCGTACGGGTGAGTGGAGGCTGTGGCCGCTGTGTGCGTGCGTGTGTGCTAGGGTGGGACCCAGGGAGAGAGAGGGGGAGAGAGAGAGAGGAGGTGGGCCAGGAGAGGTGGGTCCAGATTGGTGGGACCGGGTTGCAGAGAGAGAGGAGAGAGAGGGATAAGAAAGGGCTGTGTGAGAAAGAGAGAGAGAGGGAGGGGAGCTGGTGGATTGATGATGTGGCAGGGTGGGTAGGAATTGGGGGAGAGGGTGAGGTGGCGAGCTGTGAGTGGTGGGTAGAATAGGTTTGGGTAGATTTAGGACTTCGGGTGGGCTGGTTTAGGTGGACCGATTTGTTCTGGGGGTGGTCGACTGGGTCGAATCGGCCCGTTCGACTGCCCCCCTAAAATAATTAAATATTTTATTTGTTTTAAACGGACTGTTTGCAAACCGTGGTTAGTCAAAACAAAATATTCCGGAGACCCGGTTTTGTGTTTGAACAAGGACGGGGCGTTTTATAAAACAACAATAGGTTTTTCCGGCATTAGTTTTATGCAAGCAAAATGCAAGATGATGACGATGCTCAAATGCAATGTGGCATGATGACATGAGCATGCGGTCATGATGATGCAATGCACAAAAACAACGCGATTTTCTAGTAGTGGTTTTGTGGGATGCCACAATTCTACACCACTAACAATGGATCGCGCCCTCGAGATCCGCCTCATAGTACCGGAAGGAAGGTCGGCGATCTGCGTCTTCTCGCTTCGGGTAGATCCTCGCGACACCACTAACAAGGGTTCATCCTCCATCTTGAAATCGGCGACACCACCAACAAAGTGTAACATCCCAAAAATATCAAACTTAGATAAACAAAACACTAATCCTAAAGTTTAGGGTTAACAAAAAAACTTTTCTAAATCAATTCATGAAAGCATGTCTATGTGTATGCATGAATTTTGAAATTCTTTAAAACCACTTTGTTTGTGTGATCCATTGCTTGTAAAATGTTTCTTAGGTGAAAAGAACATCATCTAAAACATTCCCCACACTTTTCCTAAAGAAAAATAAGTCAAAACCAATATATTAAGTGAATGGTCATTTTGACCAATTTAACTCCCATGCCTACTTTGGCTGTCTCAAACTTTCAAAACCTAACAGAAACTTTTCTGGATCTTTGCACCCCTTGAATGTACTCATAACAAAGTATCAAGGCCCACCTTGTGATCATCCAGAAACTTTCAAATGCATAGTTTAAATGACAACTCAAAATTGAATCTTCTTCATATGGGAAGATCCCACTTTTTCAAAACCCACTTAAACAAGCTCAATTTTCAAAACCCAAGCATCTGCAGACTCACCAGAACCAATCTAGCAAACCCACCAAAAATCATTTCAAAATTCAAAACTTGATTTCATGCGGCCATTTCATCAAACAGGTTGCAGACACAAATCAAACAAAACACAAAACACTATAGTGTGCAGTGATTCTTGCCTAACTTGTTCCCTAGTCAGCTCTCACACACCTCAGTAGATCATCTAGAAAGATTAGCCCAACACTAGCACCCTGTGAGCTTGCCATTCCCATTAATGGTGAACGGCCGAGCAACCCCATGTCACCCCAAAGTGGACAGCAAGCTAGGAGCAGCAGCAAGCCTAGCCAGCATGTCTGGGAGGCAGCCCACCGTCCACCGCCACTGCCTGTCCCAGCCGCGAGCGTTGCCAAGCCCTGGACCACGCGCGCAAGACACGCCCAGACCATGCCGAGCGTGCGCCAGAGCGCCACCCTCGACCACCACCCACAGACCGTGCGCCGCCCTCACCGCGCGCACACACGATCACCACCGACCCAGGAGACCGCCAGACATCCCCGTTTAACGCCCCGCGCCATACAACCACCGCCCGCCGTCGAGAACGCCACCTCTGCCGCGCAGAGCACCGCCCGTTCCAGACCAAACCACATCGCCCCATCACTCGCGACCATGCCGTTGAGCATCGCCAGGAGACACAGCACCGTCCCCTACCCTTGCCCATGCCATTAGCTGCCTGTAACAACGCCTCCGACGAGCTCACCTTACGCCCCGACGGTCCCCTCGCTCAACTATAAATAGAGGCCACCCCCGCATGATTTCTTCACACCATCTCACTCCCCTCTCCTCACTGATCGTGCCACACCATTCTCAGAGCAAGGTGAGCACCACCCTGCCGGAATTTCACCGGAGCCTGCCGCTGCCGGAGAAGAAAGGAGCCAGCGATTGGAGCCGCCCCAGGAGAAGCCACCGGTACCAGGAGGTTCGCCGTCGTCGACTTCGTCGTTCGCCCGCATCGCCGACCCTCGCCCGTACCCCGGTGAGCCCCCAACACCCCTCACTGGCCGCGCTAGGTTTCGTTCTCGCCGGAGCTGTCTCGCGTCGACGATGACCCTCAGCCGTTGGATTAGAACCAGATCTAACGAACCACGTTGCCCCATACCGCTTCGCCCAGCCCCGTGTCACTGACGAGTGGGGACACCCACTTAAGCAGCCCGCGGGAGCATTGCGCTTAGCAGGCCGGCCCGTTAGAATTTCCCGCGCAGCCCAGCATTTCAAATTAAACTTTTTCTTTTTAAATTCAAACACACTTCAGTACCCAACTTCAAAAATCAACCCAGATCAATTTAGTGCACCAAATTAGATGAAACCAATTTTGTTGGAAAGGTCTGTGAATGCTTAATCCAAGCCCGTTGGATTCAAGTCATTTGGATTTGTAGATCACCCTTAGCAAAAATGACAAGGCAGAAGATTTTCTGCATTCAAACATTTTTCAAATTTAAACCACAATAGCTTTTGAGTTGATTCCAACTCTCAAAAATCACTTTCAACCATACCTTTCAGAATATATAAAAATATATAGGTTACTTGCAGAAATAATGTTCAAGGAATAAAGGAATGCTTCATAAGCATTTCTAGCCACTTTAATTAATTAAAATAAAAGGGTAAAACCTTGTTAAATTGTGACACCACTTTAAATCACATTCCCATGGACTACAACATGTGGTGATGACATGTGTCAACATGATCCCATGTTTAGTTTGGAGAATATTAAATCTTAAGTAGTTCTTCAATGAGTAGAAATTACTTTTTCTAAAATAAGAAGACTTAAACCAATCCTTAACCTTGTAATGTTAGAGATGATGCTAGATCATCTATAGGACCCTTGTGTGTGATGATTGCAAGTAGTTAAGTATTGTTTGGTGATTGTGTACCTCGTATTTATTCATAGACGCTAGTACCGACCAAGGCTACGAAGAAGAAGGAGGATACTACGAAGAGGAAGCCGAAGAGAACTTCAACCACTGCTCTGCACAAGGCAAGCCTAATACTACTAGTTGATTGAGCAAGCTAGTAACTATGCAAGCTTATACTGATATTGATGCAAGCTAACACTTGCAAGATACCCTATTGTTGCCACCACCCATGCTTGTGACATGATTACTATATGCCCTAAGCGTATGTAACCATACCCACTTGCTAAACCAATCCTAGTTTTATGGCAAGCTTTTTACTCTATTTCCTTATCAAAGTTTACTTAGAGGCTACCCAAGAAGTTTGGTAGAGACTAGACAGTTGTGCTGAAGGTTGCATAAAGAACATTAAAATTTGGCCTAAGCTAGAAACCTTGATATCAGCTTATGATATAAGGTTGGACTTAGTTGCAACTCCACTAGTTACCACCCCTCTATTAGTACTACCCCACCTGTAGATGCTAGTGCTAAGCATAAAACTTGATCAACTTTAGATGGGAATACTTGGTGGAAAAATGGTTATGAAAACCTTGGAATGATGGATCATTCTATTGAAATGTTTTGGACATGTGTTTCCAAACACTTGATGATTTTGGTGATGAAAATGTTGAGGCATGAGCCTTAGCCCTTTATAAAACTGATGGTTGTCTGGATGCGATACCATTCCAATTTTATCGTACAACCACAATACCCGAATATTGGGTAGGGCTTGACTGGAAACTTATATACCTTAGTATTAGTTCCCTCACGGCCAAGGTCTGAGCTGAGGCTACCTTGTGAAGATTGTCCACCTGTGCAGTACCCAAGATGACAGTGGTCATGGTTGGGAGGCCAAACTCACAGGAGAGGTGCTTATACTAGGGAGTGTAAATGGAAGGTTAGGATTGATTATCCGCATACTGAGTATGGTGAATTCAGGATTTGTTCCTGACGGATGTATCGAATGTTGTGGTGAAAGTGTACAATCTCTGCAGAGTGTCAAACTATTCGAATAGCCGCGTCCGCGGTTATGGACAGTTGGAGTGGCCATACTGTTCCCCCGTCAGACTTTTCAAAATGACTTATGAACGACCTGAGACTTTGACTTGACCACAATAGAGTTGTGACTGGAAATACAAGATCCCACTTAGGAGTTATAAAATTGTGACCAGCTTGGGAACTTAGTAGTATAAATCTGGCTTTTGCAAAACAACCCTAGAGCCTAGTGTCCTATTATCCAAAAACCCCTTTTTCTTGTTAGTAGTAGTTTGCGAGTACTTAAAGAGTACTCATGGCTTTGTCCCTGGCTATTCCCATGGCCAGACTATGAAGAGGAGTACCTGGAGGATGGACCCCAGGACGGTTACGACAACTAGGATCATCTCCCATCGTCAGCATTGCCTGTGACCCCGAAGATGGAGCCTCGCCTACGCTACCGTTATTATGCCGTATTCCGCTGCTTGATGTTGTATTAAGGACTGGATCATGAGATCCCTATTTGTGTAAGAACTTATGTATCGTTGTAATGGATGAAGTACTATGGTATCCAATTCTGTTATGTCTCGCAAAAATGGTAATCCTGGGATTGCGATGTATGGCATAACAGGCATCTAGGATTGAAAAATCCGGGTGTTGACAAGTTGGTATCAGAGCCATCCTGACCATAGGAGACCCTAGTTAGATTGGACGCTAAACCAAAAACTTAGTTTCAATACTCAAAAACAAAACTATTTACGAAAACTTATTCTCATTCTTACCTCTTAAATTCTTTAATAAACCTCATGTACCTCAAAAACTCTTGCAAAATATATAAAATTTTGACACACTTGATCACTTTGCTAAACTACTCCTCCTCTATTTTGTATAGATGGACGTGAAGTACAGCAAGTTTTACCAACTCGGAAATGGAGGAGACCTTATCTTTGAGAGGGATCTGGATCAGCTTTCGGAACTTTTGGAGCGCCCGCATCCCGAGTTCTTCGGAGCTCAGCTCAATGATCAAGGGGGGAAGATCTACAGTGGCTAATAGTTGCAAGTCTCCGAGGAAAGATTGAACCTCCCACTGCGGAGGGAATTCAGTTTACCTTGAGGGAAAACAATTGGCTCGATGGACTTGCCCGAGCAATGCAGGAAGCTCTTTCCCGTCTGTGTGGGCAGAGCATCAATCAGATCAAGGGTACTCGCTTTGAGTTTTGCCCAAGACGTGATGCAAATGGTCAACCACTGGAAGCCCCATACCACCCCG
Source organism: Avena atlantica (assembly GCA_910589765.1). Classification (NCBI taxonomy): domain Eukaryota; kingdom Viridiplantae; phylum Streptophyta; class Magnoliopsida; order Poales; family Poaceae; genus Avena; species Avena atlantica. The sequence continues at coordinate 153,358,920 of OU342739.1, forward strand.
AGCTGAAGACTCAATTGGACCACCTTAGCTTCATGATGTATGATCGTCAGCAGGAACTGGACAACTGCCGTGACTATTGCAACCACAAGTCTGCCATCATCAAGACGAAGGATCAGACCATCGCCATGCTAGCAAAGGATCGCAAGTCTCGCCGCCGTCAGCTCGACAAGAAGGAGCGCATTATTGCCCGTCTTCGCCATCGTATCTCAGCTCTGGAAGAGACCATCCATGAGAGAGACATGCAGTTAGAGGAAAGGGAGAATGCCGGAGAAGATCTTCGTGGAGACCCTTGCTCCTATCTCAGCGATGACGATGATTTTCTGGAGGACCAGGCCATGGACTTCTTCACCGATGAGGATGATTTCGCCTTCATCGATGATGCGGAAGATGATGAAGCCACAGACTCCGAGCAGTAGTAGCACTGAGCACTAGCGTAGCGAGTAGTAGTCGGTCCCACTGTATCGTAGTTCCCAGAATGGTTCTTAAAACCATCTGTTTTGCTTGTTGTGGTGTGTGTTGTACTGTGTGCTATGAGTGAATGAATGAAAAAGCAAGTTGCTAGAAAACTTGAGTCAACTCTAAAAAACTTTTCAAAGACCCAAAACCTTAGAAATTTCCCTCTTTTCTCATAATCCTCAGATGCCACGTGGAGGAAGTGGTTCAACCCCGGACCCAATGTTGCAGATCCTGCAAATGTTGACTTCTGACCGCGAAGCTGAACGAGCGGAACGGCAAGCCAACCTAGCTACTCTGCAACAGATAGCCCAGCTAGCCCACAACAACCAAGGTCATGGAAATCAGGACAACCACGGATCTAAGCTCAAGAACTTCCAGAATACCAACCCACCCGTTTTCACCAAGTCAGAAGAACCCCTAGACGCCGATGATTGGCTACAAACCATGGAGAATAACTTAGAAGTAGCCGGAGTAGAAGCCAACGAGAAAGTCTTGTTCGCCACTCATTATCTAGCCGGAGATGCCAGGGCATGGTGGAACAGTGTTCGTGCAATGACCGGAGGCCAAATGATGACCTGGGAGGAATTCAAGGTCAAGTTTAGCAGAACCCATGTGCCGCCAGGTTTGATCAAGAGAATGAGAGACGAGTTCAGAGAACTGAAGCAAGGAAGGATGACAGTAGTGGAATACCGTGACAAATTTTTGTCATTAGCTAGGTACGCCCCAGATGAGATAGACACCGAAGCCAAGAAGAAAGAAAGATTCCTGAATGGTCTGCATGACGAGATGCAGACAGTATTAGTCAATATTCCCTTTGCCGATATCGAAGCCCTTGTCGACTCCGCTATCCAGATGGAAGGAAAGATCAATCAGGCCAATGAGAACCGCAAGCGTCGCATGATGCATCAACCAGGAACCCATCAGACCCCAAAGTATCGCCCCAACCCATCTCCAGGATTTGCCCCAAGAACCAACAGACCCCCTATGACCCGTCCGAACTATCCCAACCGTGGAAACCCTAGACCCGGAGGAAATCACAACAACCCCGGCAATTCTATCCCTTTCAACCGTGCCCCACCCAAGTTCAACACCAACCATGCTACCGTCAACCCCAATACTGCCCCGAGGACTAGAAGCAATGTTGTGCCTGTCGCAGCCAAGGATAAGTCCCAAGTGACCTGTTATGACTGTGGAAATAAAGGCCACTATTCCAACGAGTGCCCCAACAAGAAGAACGCTACAGCCCCTAATACCAATGTCCCAGCCCAGCAGCAGCGTCGTGTCCAGCCAGGGAGAAGATTTGCCCCCGGAAATTCACTCAACCGTAATGGCCGCCTTTTTCTCATGCATGCTGAAGAAGCTCAGGAAGCGCCAGACGTCGTGCTGGGTATGTTTTCTGTTAATTCAGTACTCGCAAGAGTGTTGTTTGATTCTGGTGCATCGCATTCATTTGTCACCGAAGAATTTGCATGCACTAGTAAAATCCAACCAACCAAACTGAAGCATGTGATGATTGTACAAATTCCCGGATCAACCACCAAGGCTAGGCATATTTGCAAAGCCGTCCCTATCTGAATCCATGGCATAGATTTTTATGCTAATCTAATAGTACTCGGAACTAAAGGTTTGGAAGTAGTACTAGGAATGGATTGGATGTCTAAACATAAAGGAATGATTGACTGTGCCAAGAAAGCCATTACCATGACTAGTACCGCCGGAATATTAGTCGAGCATATATCGGAAACCTTACCTCGCCAATTCAAGTGTAACAAGAGTCTATCCCAACCTACCATCGACCAAGTTCGGATAGTCTGTGAATACCCCGATGTATTTCCAGATGTTTTGCCCGGTATGCCCCCAGATAGGGATATCGAGTTTATCATCGAACTAATCCCCGGAACAGGACCTATAGCCCAGAGACCCTATAGTATGAACCCTTCAGAACTAGAAGAACTGAAGAAGCAACTGGATTCCATGTTAGAAATCGGATTGATTCAACCAAGTGCGTCCCCATGGAGGTCACCTGTCTTATTTGTGGACAAGAAGGATGGAGGTAACCGTTTGTGTACGGATTATCGAAAGTTGAATGATGTCACCATCAAGAACAAGTATCCCTTTCCCAAGATAGAGGATTTGTTTGATCAGTTGACCGGTGCCCAGGTGTTTTCTAAGATTGATCTTAGAACTGGTTATCATCAACTCAAAATTCGTGCAGAGGATATTCCAAAGACTGCCTTTACCACCAGATATGGGTTGTATGAGTATACAGTCATGTCTTTTGGATTAACCAATGCCCCCGCTTATTTCATGAACCTCATGAATAAGATTTTTATGGACTTCCTGGATAAGTTTGTCGTTGTTTTCATCGATGACATTCTGATTTATTCCAAATCGGAAGAAGAACATGAGCTACACCTAAGGACCATTCTTGGAACCCTTAGAGAGCATCAGCTGTATGCAAAATTTAGCAAATTTGAATTCTGGTTACAGGAAGTAGGATTCCTAGGTCACCTTGTATCAGCCGGAGGAATTGCCGTTGACCCTGCCAAAGTGAAAGATGTAGAAGATTGGCAAGCCCCAACCACTCAAACCCAAGTTCGTGCTTTTCTCGGATTGGCGGGATATTACCGCAAATTCGTAGAAGGATTCTCTAGTATCGCCCGACCCATGACCCAATTGCTGAAGAAGGACAAGAAGTTTGAATGGACGGACAAGTGTGAAGCGAGTTTCCAAGAACTCAAAAGGAGATTGATTTCCGCCCCAATCATGATCATGCCGGATATCACGAAGCCATTCGATGTGTATTGTGACGCATCCAAGATTGGTCTTGGATGTGTGCTAATGCAAGAAGGCCAAGTTATATCCTATCTATCGCGACAATTGAAGCAGCATGAACAAAATTATCCAACCCATGACCTCGAACTCGCAGCCGTAGTTCTAGCCCTGAAGACATGGAGACATTACCTTATGGGAAACCGTTGTGAGATTTATTCGGATCACAAGAGCCTAAAGTATATATTCACTCAGAAGGAGCTGAATATGAGGCAGAGAAGATGGATTGAGCTAATCAAGGATTACGACCTGGACATTCATTATCACCCTGGAAAAGCCAACGTAGTAGCCGATGCCCTTAGCAGATTGCCGTGCCGCTTGAACTCCATGATTTTGAAGGAGCAACCAAGTTTGCACAAGGAGATGGAAGATTTGCAACTAGAATTAGTAAGTGAAGGATTTTTGGCTAGCATAGAACTTCAGCCCACTTTGATCAGTTAGGTTAAAGAGGCGCAGAAAGGAAATGCTAGTATCGACGGAATTAAACATCGTATCGGTACAGGCAAAGTACCCGGATTCACCGAGGACGAAGAAGGAGTTTTGTGGTACAAAGGACGCCTTTGTGTACCAGCAAATTTTGAGTTAAAAGAAGTTATCTTGAAGGAGGCCCATGATACTCAGTATTCTATCCATCCAGGAGGAACTAAGATGTATCAAGATTTGAAAGAGCAATTTTGGTGGCATAAGATGAAGAGAGAAATCGGAAGCTATATCGCCAAGTGTGATATATGTCAGCGAGTCAAGGCAGGACATCAAAGACCCGCTGGATTGTTGCAACCTTTGCAAATTCCGGAATGGAAATGGGATTCTGTAGGAATGGACTTTATCACTGGACTACCTACTTCTAGTAGGGGAAATGACTCTATTTGGGTCATAGTGGACAGATTGTCCAAAGTCGCCCATTTCTTGCCCGTTAAAACCACCTATCAGAGTTCGAAGCTAGCAGAGTTGTATATCGCTAGGATCGTTAGTTTGCACGGAGTCCCCAAGAATATCGTATCGGATCGAGGAACTCAGTTTACCTCGAGATTCTGGAAGAAGGTCCAGGAAGGTTTAGGAACCCGCCTAGATTTCAGTACCGTGTATCACCCTCAGACCGATGGACAAACGGAGCGAGTAAACCAAATAATCGAAGATATGCTTAGAGCATGTGTGCTAGAGTATGGATCCAAGTGGGAAGACTGTCTACCGTTTGCAGAATTTTCCTACAACAATAGTTACCAAGCCAGTTTGCAAATGGCCCCATTTGAATTCATGTACGGAAGGAAGTGCCGCACCCCTTTGAACTGGTCGGAAGTAGGAGAGAGTCAAATTTTTGGACCCGACATCCTACGAGAAGCAGAAGAGAAGGTTCACAAGATTCGAGAGCACCTCAAGATAGCCCAATCCCGACAAAAGAGTTACGCCGACAAGAGACGTCGAGACCTCGCCTTTAACATTGGAGACTTTGTTTACCTGAAAGTGTCGCCATTGAAGGGAATGCAACGTTTCCAACTAAAAGGAAAGTTAGCCCCCAGATATATCGGACCTTTCAAAATCTTGAACCGTCGAGTAGAAGTATCGTATCAACTCGAGCTACCAGAAGAGATGTCAGCAGTGCACAATGTGTTCCATATCTCGTTACTTCGCAAATGTCTCGAAGTCCCCGAGAAGACCGAAGTGTTCAAGAATATCGATCATAGGACCATAGAGATCAATGATGACTTGACCTATCCTGAAGTACCCATCCGTATATTGGAAGAAGCTTTTCGAACGACCAGAACCCGAAGCATCAAGTTTCTCAAGATTCAGTGGAGCAACCACACAGAAGAGGAAGCTACCTGGGAACGCGAAGATCACATCAGGACGGAGTTTCCAGATCTCTTCAAATCCTAGGTAATCTTTTCGTCCTTTTTCAAATCTCGGGACGAGATTTTGTTTAAGGGGGGAAGGTTTGTAACATCCCAAAAATATCAAACTTAGATCAACAAAACACTAATCCTAAAGTTTAGGGTTAACAAAAAAAAACTTTTCTAAATCAATTCATGAAAGCATGTCTATGTGTATGCATGAATTTTGAAATTCTTTAAAACCACTTTGTTTGTGTGATCCATTGCTTGTAAAATGTTTCTTAGGTGAAAAGAACATCATCTAAAACATTCCCCACACTTTTCCTAAAGAAAAATAAGTCAAAACCAATATATTAAGTGAATGGTCATTTTGACCAATTTAACTCCCATGCCTACTTTGGCTGTCTCAAACTCTCAAAACCTAACAGAAACTTTTCTGGATCTTTGCACCCCTTGAATGTACTCATAACAAAGTATCAAGGCCCACCTTGTGATCATCCAGAAACTTTCAAATGCATAGTTTAAATGACAACTCAAAATTGAATCTTCTTCATATGGGAAGATCCCACTTTTTCAAAACCCACTTAAACAAGCTCAATTTTCAAAACCCAAGCATCTGCAGACTCACCAGAACCAATCTAGCAAACCCACCAAAAATCATTTCAAAATTCAAAACTTGATTTCATGCGGCCATTTCATCAAACAGGTTGCAGACACAAATCAAACAAAACACAAAACACTATAGTGTGCAGTGATTCTTGCCTAACTTGTTCCCTAGTCAGCTCTCACACACCTCAGTAGATCATCTAGAAAGATTAGCCCAACACTAGCACCCTGTGAGCTTGCCATTCCCATTAATGGTGAACGGCCGAGCAACCCCATGTCACCCCAAAGTGGACAGCAAGCTAGGAGCAGCAGCAAGCCTAGCCAGCATGTCTGGGAGGCAGCCCACCGTCCACCGCCACTGCCTGTCCCAGCCGCGAGCGTTGCCAAGCCCTGGACCATGCCGAGCGTGCGCCAGAGCGCCACCCTCGACCACCACCCACAGACCGTGCGCCGCCCTCACCGCGCGCACACACGATCACCACCAACCCAGGAGACCGCCAGACATCCCCGTTTAACGCCCCACGCCATACAACCACCGCCCGCCGTCGAGAACGCCGCCTCTTCCGCGCAGAGCACCGCCCGTTCCAGACCAAACCACATCGCCCCATCACTCGCGACCATGCCGTTGAGCATCGCCAGGAGACACAGCACCGTCCCCTACCCTTGCCCATGCCATTAGCTGCCTGTAACAACGCCTCCGACGAGCTCACCTTGCGCCCCGACGGTCCCCTCGCTCGACTATAAATAGAGGCCACCCCCGCACGATTTCTTCACACCATCTCACTCCCCTCTCCTCACTGATCGTGCCACACCATTCTCAGAGCAAGGCGAGCACCACCCTGCCGGAATTTCACCGGAGCCTACCGCTGCCGGAGAAGAAAGGAGCCAGCGATTGGAGCCGCCCCAGGAGAAGCCACCGGTACCAGGAGGTTCGCCGTCGTCGACTTCGTCGTTCGCCCGCATCGCCGACCCTCGCCCGTACCCCAGTGAGCCCCCAGCACCCCTCACTGGCCGCGCTAGGTTTCGTTCTCGCCGGAGCTGTCTCGCGTCGACGATGACCCTCAGCCGTTGGATTAGAACCAGATCTAACGAACCACGTTGCCCCATACCGCTTCGCCCAGCCCCGTGTCACTGACGAGTGGGGACACCCACTTAAGCAGCCCGCGGGAGCACTGCGCTTAGCAGGCCGGCCCGTTAGAATTTCCCGCGCAGCCCAGCATTTCAAATTAAACTTTTTCTTTTTAAATTCAAACACACTTCAGTACCCAACTTCAAAAATCAACCCAGATCAATTTAGTGCACCAAATTAGATGAAACCAATTTTGTTGGAAAGGTCTGTGAATGCTTAATCCAAGCCCGTTGGATTCAAGTCATTTGGATTTGTAGATCACCCTTAGCAAAAATGACAAGGCAGAAGCTTTTCTGCATTCAAACATTTTTCAAATTTAAACCACAATAGCTTTTGAGTTGATTCCAACTCTCAAAAATCACTTTCAACCATACCTTTCAGAATATATAAAAATATATATAGGTTACTTGCAGAAATAATGTTCAAGGAATAAAGGAATGCTTCATAAGCATTTCTAGACACTTTAATTAATTAAAATAAAAGGGTAAAACCTTGTTAAATTGTGACACCACTTTAAATCACATTCCCATGGACTACAACATGTGGTGATGACATGTGTCAACATGATCCCATGTTTAGTTTGGAGAATATTAAATCTTAAGTAGTTCTTCAATGAGTAGAAATTACTTTTTCTAAAATAAGAAGACTTAAACCAATCCTTAACCTTGTAATGTTAGAGATGATGCTAGATCATCTATAGGACCCTTGTGTGTGATGATTGCAAGTAGTTAAGTATTGTTTGGTGATTGTGTACCTCGTATTTATTCATAGACGCTAGTACCGACCAAGGCTACGAAGAAGAAGGAGGATACTACGAAGAGGAAGCCGAAGAGAACTTCAACCACTGCTCTGCACAAGGCAAGCCTAATACTACTAGTTGATTGAGCAAGCTAGTAACTATGCAAGCTTATACTGATATTGATGCAAGCTAACACTTGCAAGATACCCTATTGTTGCCACCACCCATGCTTGTGACATGATTACTATATGCCCTAAGCGTATGTAACCATACCCACTTGCTAAACCAATCCTAGTTTTATGGCAAGCTTTTTACTCTATTTCCTTATCAAAGTTTACTTAGAGGCTACCCAAGAAGTTTGGTAGAGACTAGACAGTTGTGCTGAAGGTTGCATAAAGAACATTAAAATTTGGCCTAAGCTAGAAACCTTGATATCAGCTTATGATATAAGGTTGGACTTAGTTGCAACTCCACTAGTTACCACCCCTCTATTAGTACTACCCCACCTGTAGATGCTAGTGCTAAGCATAAAACTTGATCAACTTTAGATGGGAATACTTGGTGGAAAAATGGTTATGAAAACCTTGGAATGATGGATCATTCTATTGAAATGTTTTGGACATGTGTTTCCAAACACTTGATGATTTTGGTGATGAAAATGTTGAGGCATGAGCCTTAGCCCTTTATAAAACTGATGGTTGTCTGGATGCGATACCATTCCAATTTTATCGTACAACCACAATACCCAAATATTGGGTAGGGCTTGACTGGAAACTTATATACCTTAGTATTAGTTCCCTCACGGCCAAGGTCTGAGCTGAGGCTACCTTGTGAAGATTGTCCACCTGTGCAGTACCCAAGATGACAGTGGTCATGGTTGGGAGGCCAAACTCACAGGAGAGGTGCTTATACTAGGGAGTGTAAATGGAAGGTTAGGATTGATTATCCGCATACTGAGTATGGTGAATTCAGGATTTGTTCCTGACGGATGTATCGAATGTTGTGGTGAAAGTGTACAATCTCTGCAGAGTGTCAAACTATTCGAATAGCCGCGTCCGCGGTTATGGACAGTTGGAGTGGCCATACTGTTCCCCCGTCAGACTTTTCAAAATGACTTATGAACGACCTGAGACTTTGACTTGACCACAATAGAGTTGTGACTGGAAATACAAGATCCCACTTAGGAGTTATAAAATTGTGACCAGCTTGGGAACTTAGTAGTATAAATCTGGCTTTTGTAAAACAACCCTAGAGCCTAGTGTCCTATTATCCAAAACCCCCTTTTTCTTGTTAGTAGTAGTTTGCGAGTACTTAAAGAGTACTCATGGCTTTGTCCCTGGCTATTCCCATGGCCAGACTATGAAGAGGAGTACCTGGAGGATGGACCCCAGGACGGTTACGAAAACTAGGATCATCTCCCATCGTCAGCATTGCCTGTGACCCCGAAGATGGAGCCTCGTCTACTCTACCGTTATTATGCCGTATTCCGCTGCTTGATGTTGTATTAAGGACTGGATCATGAGATCCCTATTTGTGTAAGAACTTATGTATCGTTGTAATGGATGAAGTACTATGGTATCCAATTCTGTTATGTCTCGCAAAAATGGTAATCCTGGGATTGCGATGTATGGCATAACAGGCATCTAGGATTGAAAAATCCGGGTGTTGACACAAAGGGTCGTTGTTCCTGATCGTCGAGAGAACACTCCGGAGAAACAAAGGACGAAGGTAGGGTATCAAACGATAAGGCCACCTCTAACTTCCATGAGAAGAGGAAAAGTTACATTGATCCACCAGTTCGATGTACAGAGCGAACAGTAAGAGTCGGGTAGGGTGATCAATCCATCCCGTACCCAAACTATCAAATCTATACATGAATAGGAAAATCAGGCAACTCAACTCTCGAGATTTTAGAATGAAGACCTTCACAAGCGGTATTCGGAACAAAGGGGTGATGCCAGCTCTGCGTTGGATCTGATGTAGATGAGGTCATCACATCGGGAAACACCAGAAGATACAACAGAAATCGTATGAAAGACACAATGATTAGGTTCCATTGGCATGAACAACACATGCTCAAGGTATACTCCAACTTCACCAATGCTCGTCCTTCTCATATGTTTTTCGACAACACGGATATCCAGCAAGGAACACATATAGATAAAGAGCTCAAGAACAAAATATTGGATGAAGGGTACAACAGACAAGTTGCAGATTGATGATCGTAGCACCTCCGTTACAAAAGGGAGAAAGCGAAACCCTGAAGGTACGACGGAAACCCAACCACGAGAAATCCTGGACTCGAAGAGAGAGAAGAGAGCGGATTCAAAACACGTAGAGGTAAGAGAGGAATAGCAAAGGGGTAAGGAGTAAAATCAGACCTAATCAGAACTATCCAACCGATTTTGCAAAAATAGTTTTGACACTCTACTTCGGCCGTTAGCTAGGTTATCCTACAGGCTGGACTTGTGGGGTATCGCAACTGCTGAGCTCTGATACCACTCTGTAACACCCTCAGAATCGACCCTATGCAAGTTTCAGCGATTCCCGCCCAAACCCGCATAGAAACGATTCAAAGGTGCCCACCAGGCACTTTCGTGCGGGTGGAAAACGAAGTAATAACATTACACAACAGTCCTCGATGGGACCCACAGAACAGATATATATATACAGCAGCGACTCAATGAGTCAAGAATACAGATATATTATACAAAGATCCAAATCACCTTGAAAACGATAGAGCGTCCGACTACAGACAAGATGCAAATGGGGCTAAGAGCCCTGAAGAATAACCAATGGCGTCCATAACCCTGCCCAGGCCAAGCCGGAAGGGTAACCCTGCTAACGACGTCGATCTCAAAACCTGCTCAAACAAAAGGGGTGCCGACAAAGGGCAAAGGAAAAAGAGGAGCGTCAGTACTGAGGCCAGTACACGGCGAGGCTAGAATTCGGCGGTCCTTGCCTACACAGGTATGGTGGACTGAAGAGGCAGCGGCAGCATGCACTAAACAACCTATAGAGACTCGATACAACTGGCGGCAATCAGAGAGGGGTAAGAAAGACCTATTCGGAACCAACCTGATACTACCACCAATCAAACCCATCCTGGTGTTTCCCCCTCGACACCGATCGAGGAAGTCAACCGAGGAACTCACACAGTTGGCATTTTTATTTATTCGATTATCGTTGCAGCAATTACTAGTCAAGTATAGATAATCATCCTGATAAATCAAGCAGTGGGCACTTTTAATTAACCATTCCGTTGTAGTTGCGACACTTACTAGTCAGATACAATTAGCATGAGATAACCCAAAACCCAGCAGTTGTTGGTACTTTTATTTAGCCAATTCCGTTATAGTTGCAATACTTACTAGTCAGATACAATGGTCGCAAGCGACACCCAAACAAGCAATTGTTGGCAGTTTTATTTAACCATTCCATTATAGTGAAGCTGATTACTAGTCATTATAAAGTCAAATTCATGGCACTACTTTAGTTATAATTGTCTATGATCGAGATACTGTGCTCCAAGTCGTCCATAACCGCGGACACGGCTTTCAGAAAGTTTTACCCGGCCGGGGTGCACCAATAGCAACACACACTCGATCAACCTCGGAAAAACCAAATCAAAACCCAACGAGGCCTTCACGACAAAGCAATCACAGGATTCAGAAATATTTCAGGGGGCCACCCCTTAAAGTAGACCCGCAACGAAGCCGGCCGGCTCCGAGACGGACTCAAGGTTGTGGGGACGGCTGTGAACGACTGGGAACACAAAACTGGGCTTGTCGACACCGCGAAATCGTGCCACTATCCTAAACAGTACAGTGTGCTCCTCGCACAATCGTAAATAAAGCAGTAAAGCATGGCATAAGTACAGGATCGTAAATAAAACCTCAAACTAGTTTGTGGCCCCAAGAAATAAGACGGAATCAAGCTCTGGCTCAGGGGGGGTCCCATAATCCTCTCGGATGTGGATAGCGCGAATATTCAAGGAACAGGTATCAAGTACTCGGGGTCCTACGGGACACAAGTGGACGGTTAACAACCAAATAACATCTATTGCCCACCTGTGCCTCTGTTTACTTACTTCAATTTTAGTTGTTAAACAGTAATTAAAGTGAACAATAATTAAAGCCACGATCATATCCAACATTCAACGTGCGGCAATACTCCAACAACTGTGGTACTCGACGACACGCAACAGCACTTGAGCAAGCGACTACGACGCGCAGGTCCAACTATCTAGCAGACAACAGGTAATAGGGGGTGTCCAAGGCAATATAAGGCTGCAAGGGACCTCACGGGTACGAAAACTAGAGCATCGCAACACAGATAGCAATAGATCAACAGGAGGGAATAAATGCTATAAAAGTAAGATAGGTAGAAAAGGGGGAGATGCTCGCCTGAAAACATTGCCGAGGGTTCATCCGAAGATCGGGTCGACACTCGCATCAACTCAACGGCCTTATCCGCGAAGAACCAAAACACTAGAAGAGACACCGGATGCAATATTTAATACTATGGCAAAAGATCGGCATGATGCATGTATGATGCATGACATGGCAAGGATGCGATGCAATTAGGCCATATTAAGCGGAACCGGGGGTCCCGATAATTAATTAGATGGTCCAAGTTATTTATCTACCCCGCAAATTAAATGTTGTTTGAACATGGCAAAATATGGCACCGGTTCGCTACACCTATTTAAATGAGGCCAATATAAGACTAGATTTGCCGCACATGGGCCCCATATTTAATTATGAGGTGAATCGGCATAATGCCCCCAAACCACACAAATATGCATGCGAGATGAATGACTATTAATATGCAACAATTTGATATTTTACATTTATAAAATAGGGCTCGAGAAAGGGTCACACATTAGGGTTCGGCGAACTTGGTGTTCCGAGGGTTCCGGGGTCGGTCTCAGGGTTTAGATCTGGGGTTCGGCCATCGGCGGGTTCGTTCTCGGATAACGGAGTAGATCTTGTCGCATCCGGGTCTTCGGGTCCGGGTAGACGGTCATGGCGTTCAAGGTGGCGAACTTGGCGTTCCGTGAAAGCGACCTTGGCGTCCGGTCCTCGAGGTTCGGTCTTCGAGGTTCGACGGGTGTCTTGGCGTCCGAGAGGAAGTACTTTACGTGTCAGGTTCGGTCTTCGAATCCATGCCGAAAGTCGTGGCGTTGGTGGTAGACTCAGGTTCAACACCGATGGTTCACCGGATCCTTACAGGGTGATGTCGATCTTGGATCCGCGCCTCTTTAGTCTTGTGGACGAGAAGATCTTGACATATTATGGCACACGCGGGCGAGCGGAGATCTTGTCGGGGTCTTGATCCTGTAGGGGTTCTCGGCTTCGTGGCCGGTGGAGAACTCGGGCTAGGGCCACAGCTTGTCGGATAGGTCCAGGTTGGCGTCGATCTTGGATTGGCGCAAGTGCGAGACAAGAGGATACTCCAGGAGGTGGTTGCCAGGGACGAGGAGGCCGTACTCAGTGCGTGAAGGCGAGCGACGGGGCGGAACGCGGGGCCGCAGACATCAGGGAGGCGGGTGCGGACGCGCTCGCGCGGGGCCTGATGGCGACAGGCTCGCCGGGCGCGAGCTCGCTGGCGGCCGGAAGAGGAGAAAGCAGGGCTGGGGCGGCGGGAGGCGAGGAGGTGCACGACGAAGAGGGGCGACGCGCTCGCTGCAGGGAGTGGCCGGCGGAGGCGACGGGGACCCGAGGGGGCACCGGCGGCGGCGAGACGCCGGGAGGGAAGAAGGCGACGCCGGAGGACGGCGACGTGGAGGCGAGGCCGGCGGGGAGCTCGCGGGCGGGGACGGTGGTGAGGGCGAGGCGGCGCTCTGCAGGCAGGGGAGGCCGCGGCCGGCGGGGCTCCTGGCGGCGGAGGCGAGCACCCGAGAGGGCGGCGAGGACGGAGGGACGCCGGGCGGCGAGGCTGGCCGGAGAGGAGGGCGACGGGGCACTGTGGGGCTCGGGCGGAGGAGCTCGCTGGCGAGGCGGCGCGAGACAGGGGCGCCGGAGGAGGAAGGAGGCCGGCGGAGCACGGGACCGGCGGCGGGAGGCGGGGAGGAGGCCGGCGGTGTCCCGTCGGGGTGGAGCCAGAGACGAGAGCGAGGGGAAGGAAAGAGAGCGGGGCCTAGGGCGGGGCGAGCGCCGGCCGGAGGCGCGACGGCGGGGAGGCCTCGAGGCGAGGGCGGCTCCGGCGGGAGCGAGGCGAGGCGGCGATGGGAGGTTGGGGAAGGGAGAGAGAGGTGGACGACGCGGGGTGGGTGGAGAGGAGCACGAGGTGGGGGCCAGGGCCGGGGCGTGGGTGGCGTGTTGGGTCAGGCGGGGCCCGCGTACGGGTGAGTGGAGGCTGTGGCCGCTGTGTGCGTGCGTGTGTGCTGGGGTGGGACCCAGGGAGAGAGAGGGGGAGAGAGAGAGGAGGTGGGCCAGGAGAGGTGGGTCCAGATGGGTGGGGCCGGGTTGTAGAGAGAGAGGAGAGAGAGGGATAAGAAAGGGCTGTGTGAGAAAGAGAGAGAGAGGGAGGGGAGCTGGTGGATTGATGATGTGGCAGGGTGGGTAGGAATTGGGGGAGAGGGTGAGGTGGCGAGCTGTGAGTGGTGGGTAGATTAGGTTTGGGTAGATTTAGGACTTCGGGTGGGCTGGTTTAGGTGGACCGATTTGTTCTGGGGGTGGTCGACTGGGTCGAATCGGCCCGTTCGACTGCCCCCCTAAAATAATTAAATATTTTATTTGTTTTAAACGGACCGTTTGCAAACCGTGGTTAGTCAAAACAAAATATTCCGGAGACCCGGTTTTGTGTTTGAACAAGGACAGGGCGTTTTATAAAACAACAATAGGTTTTTCCGGAATTAGTTTTATGCAAGCAAAATGCAAGATGATGACGATGCTCAAATGCAATGTGGCATGATGACATGAGCATGCGGTCATGATGATGCAATACACAGAAACAACGCGATTTTCTAGTAGTGGTTTTGCGGGTTGCCACAGAATCTTATTCTCCGGACCATTCCGGAACCTCTCGTTATGTCCCGGATCCCATCCGAGACTCCGAAAAAACTCATAAACCAATTATCCAATCTATCCTAGCGTTGAGACACGTTAAGTGTGTGACCCTGCGGGTTCGAGAATATGCAGACATGATCTTCTATCAATAATCAATAGAGGGGTCTGGAAACCCATATTGACTCCCACACATTCATCGATGATCATATCGGATGAACCACGATGCCAGTATTCAATCAATCCCATATATATATTCCCTTTGTCTCGCGATATTTTACTTGCCCGAGATTCGATCGTCGGTACCGTCATACCTAGTTCAATCTCGTTCACAGCAAGTACTTTACTCATTCCGTAATACGATATCACTTTGTGATTAACTCCTTAACCACATGCTTGCAAGCGGTGTTGATATCGATTACCGAGTGGGCCCGAAGTATATCTCTCCGACTTGGGAGGGACAAATCCCATCTCGATACACACAACCCAACAGATACTTTCCGATCACCTGAGACACCTTTATGATCACCCTCTCATAGGATCACGTTTGATGACCTCAAAGCTTTCTTCCGATACCAGGGAGTTGTATTATCTCATGGTCTAAGGAATACAATATTTGACATAAGAAAAGCTTCGCAAAGACGAACACGATGACACGATCTAATTGCTTCGCTTAGTTTGGGTCTGTCCATCATATCATTCTCCCAATGATATGATCTCATTATTAATCGACAACTCATGTCCATGGTTAGGAAACCTTAACCATCATTAATCAATGAGCTAGTCCATAGAGGCGTACTAGGGACACGGTGTTGTTCACAAACCACACAAGTATTAAAGTTTCCGCTTAATACAATTCTAGCATGGAATATAAACATTATCATGAACAAGAATTATAATAATAACATCTTTATTATTGCCTCTAGGGCATAATTCCAACAGTCTCCCACTTGCACTAGAGTCAATAATCTAGTTTACATTTGGCAACAATCTCACACCCATGGCACTGAGGTGCTGATCATGTTTTACACGTGGAAGAGGTTTAGTCAATGGATCTGCGACATTCAGATCTGTATGTACATTACTAATCTTCAGATCTCCATCTGCTATATAATCTCGGATTATATGAAACTTGCGGTTGATATGCTTGGTATTTGGATGATATCTTGGTTCCTTAGCGAGTGCTATGGCGCCAGTGTTGTCACACAATATCTCCAGTGGGTCCAATGCACTTGGAACCACACCAAGCTCAGTGATGAAGTTTCTGATCCAAACTCCTTCACTTGACGCTTCTGCAGCAGCCATGTATTCCGCTTCTACTATAGATCCCGCGATCACGCTTTGCTTACAGCTTCTCCAGCTCACAGCTCCTCCATTCAAAATATACACGTATCCTATCTGACATTTAGAATCATCCTTGTCCGTGTTAAAACTAGCGTCGACGTAACCTTTTACGACGAGCTGTTCATCACCCCCATAGACTAAGAACATTTCTTTAGTCCTATTTAGGTACTTTAGGATGTTCTTCACGGCTGTCCAGTGTTCCACTCCTGGATCACTTTGATATCTGCTCGTCAAACTAAGAGCATTGGACACATCCGGTCTAGTACACATCATGGCATACATGATAGAACCTATGGCCGAGGAATAAGGCACTTTGCTCATAGCTTCCCTATCATTTACCGTAGCTACACAGTGAGCCTTGCTCAATATCTTACCTGACAACATAGGCACTGAACCTTTCTTTGCCTTATCCATTCTGAACCTTTTCAGAACTTTGTCTAGGTATGTACTCTGGCTTAAAGCTATCAGGCGTCTTTGTCTATCTCTATAGATTTTGATGCCCAATATATAAGCAGCTTCACCTAGGTCTTTTATTGAAAAACACTTGTTCAAATAACTCTTCACATCGTTAAGCATGTTAATGTCATTTCCAATAATCAATATGTCATCCACATATAGTACCAGAAATGTCACCGAGCTCCCATTCACTTTCTTGTAGATGCAAGCTTCGTAGCAATTTGGAACAAATCCAAAGCTCTTGATCACTTGATCAAAACAAAGGTTCCAACTTCGAGATGCTTGCTTCAGTCCATAAATGGAACACTGAAGTTTGCATACTTTATCAGCATCCTTAGGATCGACAAAACCTTTGGGTTGCATCATATACAACTCTTCATCAATGTTTCCATTGAGGAACGGAGTCTTGATATCCATCTGCCATATTTCATAATCATGAAATGCAGCAATTGCTAATAAAATCCGAATGGACTTAAACATCGCTACGGGAGAGAAAGTCTCATCGTAGTGAACACCTTGAACTTGTCGAAAACCTTTCGCGACAAGCCGTGCTTTATAGACGGTAACATTACCATTCGCGTCCGTTTTCTTCTTGAAGATCCATTTGCACTCAACGGCCTTACGGTCACTAGGAGGGTCCACCAAAGTCCATACTTGGTTTTCTCTCATGGATCCCAATTCGGATTTCATGGCTTCTAGCCATTTCTCAGAGTCTGGGCTCATCATCGCTTCCTCATAGCTCGTAGGTTCACTGTCTTCTACTAGCAAGAAAGTCAAGACAGGGTTGCCGTACCACTCAGGAGGGGCACGCGACCTTGTCGACCTGCGACGTTCAGTAGCAGCATCGTCCGAAGCTTCATGATCCTTGTCATTAGCTTCCTCCATTGTTGGTGCAGGCGGCACTGGAACAATTTCAGGTGCTGCGCTACTCTCCAATTCAAGAGAAGGTTCAATAACCTCGTCTAGCTCTACTTTCCTCCCACTCACTTCTTTCGAGAGAAACTCCTTCTCAAGAAAGGAACCGTTCTTTGCGACAAACACTTTGCCTTCGGTTCTGTGATAGAAGGTATACCCAAAAGTTTCCTTAGGGTATCCTATGAAGACGCATTTCTCCGCTTTGGGTTCGAGCTTGTCCGACATCAATTTCTTGACGTAAGCTTCACATCCCCAAACTTTAAGAAACGACAACTTAGGTTTAGCACCAAACCACAGTTCATACGGTGTCGTCTCAACAGATTTAGATGGTGCCCTATTTAAAGTGAATGCAGCGGTTTCTAATGCATAACCCCAAAATGATAACGGCAAATCAGTAAGAGACATCATCGATCGGACCATATCTAATAAGGTTCGATTCCGGCGTTCAGACACACCATTGCGTTGTGGTGTTCCGGGTGGCGTGAGTTGTGAAACGATTCCACTTGCTTTAAGATGCGTGAGAAAATCATAACTCAAATATTCACCTACACGATCGGATCGTAGAAACTTAATCTTTCTGTTACGATGGTTCTCCACTTCATTCTGAAATTCTTTGAACTTTTCAAATGTTTTAGATTTATGTTTCATTAAATAGATATACCCATATCTACTTAAGTCATCGGTAAAAGTGAGAAAGTAGCGATATCCACCGCGCGTCGAAACACTCATCGGTCCGCATACATCGGTATGTATGATTTCCAACAAGTCCGTTGCTCGCTCCATCATACCGGAGAACGGGGTTTTGATCATCCTGCCCATGAGGCATGGTTCACATGTGTCAAATGATTCAAAATCAAGAGACTCCAAAAGTCCATCAGAATGGAGTTTCTTCATGCGCTTTACTCCAATATGACATAGACGACAGTGCCACAAATAAGTAGTATTATCACTATCTACTTTGCATCTCTTAGCCTCAATGTTATGGAGGTGTTTCATCCCTTTCGAGATTTAGAAGAAATAAACCATTCACAATAGGTGCATGACCATAAAAGATGTTACTCATATAAATAGAAAAACCATTATTCTCCGATTTAAATGAATAACCGTCTTACAATAAACAACATCCAGAAATAATGTTCATGCTCAACGCAGGCACATAATAACATTTATTGAGGTTTAAAACTAATCCCGAAGGTAAAACTAAGGAGAGCGTGCCGACGTCCATCACATCAAATCTTGATCCGTTGCCAACGCGCATCGTCACCTCATCCATCGCAAGCCGCCGTCTATTCCGTAGCTCCTGTTTAGAGTTACAAATATTAGCAACTGAACCGGTATCAAATACCCAGGCATTACAACGAGGGCTAGTAAGGAAAACATCAATAACATGTATATCAAATATACCTTTGATGGTGCCAGCCTTCTTGTCCGCTAAGTACTTTGGACAGTTGCGCTTTTAGTGACCCTTGTCCTTGCAATAGAAGCACTCAGTGTCCGGCTTAGGACCAGACTTGAGCTTCTTCTCAGCAGGGGCAGTGCGCTTGCCGCTGCCCTTCTTGAAGGGCTTCTTTGCTCCCTTACCTTTCTTAAAGGTGGGCTTGTTGACCATCAACACATGATTATCCTTTTTGATGTCCACTTCCGCGGCCTTCAGCTTTGCGAAGAGCTCGGTGATCGTATCAGTGGAACCAATCTAATTATGAGTCACTACAAAACTTTTGTAGCTGGGAGGGAGTGATTGCAGAACCCTATCAATCTTGAGCTCCTCTGGAATCGTGCATTCCAGTTGCTCAAGGCGTTGAGTGTAGCCCGTCATCTTAATGGCGTGCTCACTAACGGAACTCCCTTCCTCCATCTTGTAGTTAAAGAACTTCTCAGAGATCTCATATCTCTCGGAACGGGCCTGAGTCTGAAACATGGTTTTCAGCTCTTCGAGAATCTCAAAGGGCCTGGGATAGTCTTCAAAACGATTTTGAAGTTCCGGTTCCATAGCAAACAACATGGTGCTCTTAATCACACCATAATCATCTTTGTGCGACTGATAGACAGCTTTCTCATCAGCCGGTGCAGTTGCAGCAGGGGGGTCACCTAACGCTTTCCCAAGGACATAGTCCTTTTGACCGCCAGAGAGAATGATTCTTAGATTGCGGAATCAATTGGTGAAGTTAGACCCATTGTTTCTAACCTTTTCCTTCTCAACAAAAACGTTGAAGTTGAAGTTGGACTTAGCCATGTGATCTATAGTATTTGCAAGTACAAATTAGACTATGTTCATGATAACTAGTTCAACTTAATCAAATTACTAGATGAACTCCCACTAAATTCAACATCCCTCAAGTTGTTTAGTGAACACGATCCAAATTCACCACACCTAATCCGATCTTCACGAGAAGAGATGTGGTTTCAATGGTGGACAACGAAGTGTCGATCATATCATTCATATGACTCATGCTTAACCTTTCGGTTCATGTGTTCCGAGGCCATGTCTGTACATGCTAGGCTCGTCAAGTTAGACCCAAGTATTTCCGCGTGTGCAAAACTGGCTTGCACCCGTTGTATGTGAGCGTAGAGTCTGTAGCACCCGATCATCACGTGATGCTTGGACACGACGAACTTTCGCAACGGTGCATACTTGGGGAGAACACGGTTTTTATCTTGATCTTTAAGTGAGGAATCATCTTATAATGCTACCGTCGCGATCTAAGCATAATAAGATACATAAAAGGATAAAAATCACATGCATATAACTTTATGTGACATGGTATAGCCAATCTTCGCGCAATGATCTCCATCTTGTGCGTTCCGGCATGATCTCCATCACTCCACCATGATTGCCTCCACCACGAATAGCAACTACAACTATTGCTAACTACTTAGCGATAAAGTGAAACTATTACATGGCGTATAAGAAGTTGACACACAGGTCATACACAATTATAAAGACAACCATATGGCTCCTGCCGGTTGTGTACTCATCGACATGCAAGTCGTGAAACATTACAAAACATGATCATCGCATACATTATACACATCACATCTTGGGCCATACCATATCACAGAAAACACTCCCTGCAAAAACAAGTTAGACGCCTCTACTTTGTTGTTGCATGTTTTACGTGGCTTATGGGAGTAGATGCTAAGAACGATTCTTACCTACGGAAAGCCACAATGGTGATATTATGGTTGCCAAACTCCGGTGTTAATCCCATGACAACTATAGTGAGAGAAACTGACATCCACCAGCCGCATGTGTGGAACAAGCCACACATCAAGTGCGGAGCCGGTCTCGCGAACGACGTCGCGTAAGGTTGGCCTGGACCGCTTCAATCTCACTATCCCGCGTCATAAGAAGAACACAAACAAGAGGCTTGCAATAGAAAACATCAACGCCCGCAACAACCATGTTGCGTTCTACTCGTGAAACACATCTACGCATAGATCTAGCTCTGATACCACTGAAGGGTTTCGCGGCATAGTAAATCAAAATTTTCTACGGATGCGAACAGAGGGAAAGCCAAGATCTAATCTAGGAGATGCAAACAACGAGAGAGATTGGATTAGATCTTCATACCCTTGAAGATTCGCACAGCGGAACGTTCGTCGGAACGTGGGTGATGTAGTCGTACTCGCTTCTCCTCCTCGCGATCCGATCCGATCTAGCACCACAAGTGGCGGTGCCTCCGTGAGATGCACACGTGCAGCACCTCGACGTCTCCTCCTTCCTCGGTCCAGCAAGTATGGTGGAGAGACGGATTGGATCTACAACACGACGGCGTGGTGTATATGGTGGAGAATTTCTGCAGCAGGGCTTCGCCTACAAACAGTCGGGAGGGAGAGAGGAAGGGCAGCAGGGCGGCTAGGGTTGGAGGGGAAGGTGTGGGGGTGGTGCGCCCCCAGCCCCTCCCCCAAGCCCAAACTGGCGGCCCCAAAGGAGGAGGAGTGGGGGGCAAGGAAACCCCCTTCTAGAAGCTCTATCTAGAGTTTAAATCCTCTTTGGCCGGCTGGGCCCTATGGGGCCTTGTGCCCCTGGACCAATGCAGCCAGGGCACTCCCTCATAGGCCCATGGCCCCTCCCGGAAGGTGGGGCCACGTTGGTCCCCTTCCGGAAGGTTCTAGAAGCTTCCGGTACAATACTGATTAACCCAGAATAATTCCGAACTCCAAAAACTGCACTGCCTTATATGAATCTTATTCTCCGGACCACTCCGGAACCTCTCATTATGTCCCGGATCCCATCCGAGACTCCGAACACAAACTCATAAACCAATTATCCAATCTATCCTAGCGTTGAGACACGTTAAGTGTGTGACCCTGCGGGTTCGAGAATATGCAGACATGATCTTCTATCAATAATAAACAGAGGGGTCTGGAAACCATATTGACTCCCACACATTCATCGATGATCATATCGGATGAACCACGATGCCAGGATTCAATCAATCCCATATATATATTCCCTTTGTCTCGCGATATTTTACTTTCCCGAGATTCGATCGTCGGTACCGTCATACCTAGTTCAATCTCGTTCACAGCAAGTACTTTACTCGTTCCGTAATCCGATATCACTTTGTGATTAACTCCTTAACCACATGCTTGCAAGCGGTGTTGATATCGATTACCGAGTGGGCCCGAAGTATATCTCTCCGACTTGGGAGGGACAAATCCCATCTCGATACACACAACCCAACAGATACTTTCCGATCACCTGAGAGACACCTTTATGATCACCCTCTCATAGGATGACGTTTGATGACCTCAAAGCTTTCTTCTGATACCAGGGAGTTGTATTATCTCATGGTCTAAGGAATACAATATTTGACATAAGAAAAGCTTCGCAAAGACGAACACGATGACACGATCTAATTGCTTCGCTTAGTTTGGGTCTCTCCATCATATCATTCTCCCAATGATATGATCTCATTATTAATCGACAACTCATGTCCATGGTTAGGAAACCTTAACCATCATTAGTCAATGAGCAAGTCCATAGAGGCGTACTAGGGACACAGTGTTGTTCACAAACCACACAAGTATTAAAGTTTCCGCTTAATACAATTCTAGCATGGAATATAAACATTATCATGAACAAGAATTATAATAATAACATCTTTATTATTGCCTCTAGGGCATAATTCCAACAGTCTCCCACTTGCACTAGAGTCAATAATCTAGTTTACATTTGGCAACAATCTCACACCCATGGCACTGAGGTGTTGATCATCTTTTACACGTGGAAGAGGTTTAGTCAATGGATCTGCGACATTCAGATCTGTATGTACTTTACTAATCTTCAGATCTCCATCTGCTATATAATCTCGGATTATATGAAACTTGCGATTGATATGCTTGGTCTTTGGATGATATCTTGGTTCCTTAGCGAGTGCTATGGCGCCAGTGTTGTCACACAATATCTCCAGTGGGTCCAATGCACTTGGAACCACACCAAGCTCAGTGATGAAGTTTCTGATCCAAACTTCTTCACTTGACGCTTCTGCACCAGCCATGTATTCCGCTTCTACTGTAGATCCCGCGATCACGCTTTGCTTGCAGCTTCTCTAGCTCACAGCTCCTCCATTCAAAATATACACGTATCCTGTCTGAGATTTAGAATCATCCTTGTCGGTGTCAAAACTAGCGTCGACGTAACCTTTTACGACGAGCTGTTCATCACCCCCATAGACTAAGAACATTTCTTTAGTCCTATTTAGGTACTTTAGGATGTTCTTCACGGCTGTCCAGTGTTCCACTCCTGGATCACTTTGATATCTGCTCGTCAAACTAAGAGCATTGGACACATCCGGTCTAGTACACATCATGGCATACATGATAGAACCTATGGCCGAGGCATAAGGCACTTTGCTCATAGCTTCCCTATCATTTACCGTAGCTGGACACTGAGCCTTGCTCAATATCTTACCTGACAACATAGGCATTGAACCTTTCTTTGCCTTATCCATTCTGAACCTTTTCAGAACTTTGTCTAGGTATGTACTCTGGCTTAAAGCTATCAGGCGTCTTTGTCTATCTCTATAGATTTTGATGCCCAATATATAAGCAGCTTCACCTAGGTCTTTCATTAAAAAACACTTGTTCAAATAACTCTTCACATCGTTAAGCATGTTAATGTCATTTCCAATAATCAATATGTCATCCACATATAGTACCAGAAATGTCACCGAGATCCCATTCACTTTCTTGTAGATGCAAGCTTCGTAGCAATTTGGAACAAATCCAAAGCTCTTGATCACTTGATCAAAACAAAGGTTCCAACTTCGAGATGCTTGCTTCAGACCATAAATGGAACGCTGAAGTTTGCATACTTTATCAGCATCCTTAGGATCGACAAAACCTTTGGGTTGCATCATATACAACTCTTCATCAATGTTTCCATTGAGGAACGCAGTCTTGACATCCATCTGCCATATTTCATAATTATGAAACGCAGCAATTGCTAATAAAATCCGAATGGACTTAAACATCGCTACGGGAGAGAAAGTCTCATCGTAGTCAACACCTTGAACTTGTCGAAAACCTTTCGCGACAAGCTGTGCTTTATAGACGGTAACATTACCATTCGCGTCCGTTTTCTTCTTGAATATCCATTTGCACTCAACGGCCTTACGGTCGCTAGGAGGGTCCACCAAAGTCCATACTTGGTTTTCGCTCATGGATCCCAATTCGGATTTCATGGCTTCTAGCCATTTCGCAGAGTCTGGGCTCATCATCGCTTCCTCATAGCTCGTAGGTTCACTGTCTTCTACTAGCAAGACAGTCAAGACAGGATGACGTTTGATGACCTCAAAGCTTTCTTACGATACCAGGGAGTTGTATTATCTCATGGTCTAAGGAATACAATATTTGACATAAGAAAAGCTTCGCAAAGACGAACACGATGACACGATCTAATTGCTTCACTTAGTTTGGGTCTGTCCATCATATCATTCTCCCAATGATATGATCTCATTATTAATCGACAACTCATGTCCATGGTTAGGAAACCTTAACCATCATTAATCAATGAGCTAGTCCATAGAGGCGTACTAGGGACATGGTGTTGTTCACAAACCACACAAGTATTAAAGTTTCCGCTTAATACAATTCTAGCATGGAATATAAACATTATCATGAACAAGAATTATAATAATAACATCTTTATTATTGCCTCTAGGGCATAATTCCAACAAGGGTGGTGTCGACGGTGAAATGACGACAAGAGGGAGAAGTGAGCAAAACGCCAGGAAGGCAGATCTTTGACTGGAATGCGGCTTCCATCGCCGACAGCTCGGGCGCACTCGCCTTTTCGTTTCATGCGATTGCGGACTGCGTTCTCCGGATGGACTGTGTTGAAAATATAAGAAATAATCCATATGATTAAATCCGAATAATAAACTGATAAAGCATGATTATACAAACAGTAGTAAAACCAATCACGCAGATCAACAAAGTAGATGAACAGATTACATCTATACAAGATAAACCTATCACATCTACGCCAAATGCTAGAACTAGAAACTCTAGCATAATATAAAAGAGAGAGATTGAGATCACATATGATGCAGTTGCGACAGTATCCGCAGCAGAGCTGTCGCCCATGTTGAGGTTGCCGAAGTGGTCGCTGACGTCCGGGAAGAAGTCGTTGTTCGGGAACTCGTCGTCGGACGATGTCGTGGTTGCCAGTAGTCGCGCTTGAGCGCTCCCCAAAAACTTGATCGCCCCTCACCCGTACAGGTCCACGAGAGGCGGGGTTCTGGAGGCCTACTGTCTCGATCTGTTCCCAACCAGCAAAATAAAGCTCGGCTCAGCGAGATTCCCGCAACTCGCGGTGCACGCGCGTCGTGACGAGGCGAGGCGATACGGGCGGCGTCGGAGGAGGAATGCGCGAGGGCTTCTCTCCTTGTCACACCTTAGTGAGTGGTGCAACACTCTACTATATAAGGTGGTCCAACTCCCCTTCCACTAGTAATGTGGAACTAAACTTTAGCACCACTAGCACAGCCATATGCTGCCATATACAAGTGGGCCAAAGAGAATTTCAGAATTTGTCTAATGGGCCAGCAGCCCAATATACACCAAATTCCAACAATCCCCCACAAAGTCTCATTGGCACATCACATCACATTTCTTCCAGAACATTGTTTTATATACCGGTGTGTAGTGGAGACTGTTAAGTTGAACTTCCACGTTAAACTTCATGTTACACTAGCTAGCAACTTGAATAGTGGACTATGCCTTGAACTACAAGTTTTGTGCGCGCTAGTTTCACACAAAATCTAGACCGGTACAGGGCTGCCGTCGGCTTCCCCGCGGTTTGGAGCTTATTCTTCATACTCTAGGGCCTTTCTTGAGTTTATTAGAGAACACCCAACTCTCACGGACTGCGACATTTAACAGTCAGACTCATATAGGTGTGTTCCTCAAGAGATGTTCTATAGGACAACATCTCTGCTTATAAAAGCCACTTGGAATACATTAAGATAAATATCAACCTGCCATGCAGATTAAGAGAGTATTGCATCTTTATGGAAATGTAAATATAATATGGGAATACTCTCCTCTCAGCTGACCAACAACTTGTCTCCCAACTCTAATTCATGGGATCTTTGATCACATAGAATGGGTTACCACTGCGACCAACTCATAGTGTGGGTCTCAAAACCCATCTCCCTCGATGCATTATCTATCACAGTATGTGATAATCCCTCTGTAAAAGGATCTGTCGGATTCTTAGATGTTTAGATATAATCCAACGCAATAACTCTGGAGTTTCTCAGTTTCCTGAAAGACTTCAATCTCCACTTCACATGCCTTGATGACTTCATATTATCCTTAGAACTATTTACTTTGAAGATCACAATTTGATTATCACAGTTCATCGGGATGGCGGGTATTGGTATTTCAACCACAGGTAAGTCCATCAAGAGCTCACGAAGCCACTCCGCTTCAACAGTGGATGTGTCTAATGCTGTGAGTTATGCTTCCATTGTTGACCTCGTTAAGATGGTATTCTTGCAAGACTTCCAGGAAACAGCGCCACCACCAAGTGTAAACAAATAACCACTTGTGGACTTAATCTCATCAGCATCAGATATCTAGTTTGAATCACTATAGCCCTCAAGTACCCATGGATACCTAGTATAGTGAATAGCATAACTCGCAGTGCCTTTCAAATAGCGCAAAACTCTTTCAAGAGCATGTCAATGATCATCTCCAGGATTTGACACAAATCGACTCGGTTTTCTTACAGCAAAGGAGATATCAGGTCTAGTAGCACTGGCTAAATACATGAGCGAGCCAATAATTTGAGAATATCTCAATTGATCTTTAGCAATCCTTCGATTCTTTCAAAGTAGCACACTCGGATCATAAGGCGTTGGAGAAGACTTGCAACCGCTATACCCAAAGCGACTCAATATATTTTCCACATAGTGAGACTGAAGCAGTGTAATCCCACCATTGTCATCCTTTAGTAGCTTGATGTTTAATATTACATCAGCCACTCCCAAGTCCTTCATCTCAAAGCAGCGAGACATGAACTCTTTGACCTTCTCGATAGCAGTGTGGTTGGTCCCAAATATCAATATGCCATCAACGTAGAGACACATAATAACTCCATCGCCCCCACCATGGCGATAGTACACACATTTGTCAGCTTCATTTACAACAAAGCCTTCGGCAGTTAAAGTTCTTTCAAACTTCTCGTGCCACTTCTTAGGAGCGTGCTTGAGACCATACAAAGACTTCACTAACTTACACACCTTTCCTTCTTGACCATCTACTACAAATCCTTTAGGCTGCTCTATATAAATTTCCTCATCTAGCTCTCCATTTAGAAAAGTTGTCTTAACGTCCATTTGATGAACGAGAAGACCGTGTGAGGCAGCCAAGGATAGTAGTACTTGAATAGTGGTCAATCTGGCTACATGTGAGTAGGTATCGAAGAAGTCTTCACCTTCTTTTTGGGTATAACCCTTGGCCACCAGACGTGCCTTGTACTTTTCAATAGTACCATCAGGTCTAAGCTTTTTCTTGAACATCCACTTACATCCTACAAGTTTGCACCCATAAGGACGATCAGTGACTTCCCAAGTATATTAGCTAAGATGGAGTCCATATTGCTTCAGACAGCTTCCTTCCAGTAGTCAGCATCTTGAGATGCATAGGATTCTGAAATAGAAGTGGGAGTATCATCCACAAGGTTCACAATGAAATCATCACCAAATGACTTTGCAGTCCTTTGTATCTTGCTCCTTTTGGGAGCTTCATTTAGATCATCAGAGTGTTCTATCGGTATAGTGGGTTCAGAAATTATAGCAAATTCCTGACTAGATGAACTAGTCATCTCCTGATTTGATGAGCTAGACATACCTTTCATAGGAAAGATGTCCTCAAAGAAAGTCGCATCATTCGACTCCATAATTGTACCAACATGCATGTCGGATACCTCAGATTTTACTATCAAAAATCTATAGACAATGCTATGAAAAGCATACCCAGAAAAACACAATCAACGATTTTTGGTCCAAACTTTCGTTTTTTGGGTATTGGAATATTGACTTTCGCCAAACAACCCCAAGTTCATAAGTAAGAGAGTTTAAGCCTTTTATTTTCCCATTCCTCAAATGGAGTCATGGTTTTATCCTTTATGGGAACACGGTTTAGGACATGACAGACAGTCATTAGCGCCTCCCCCACCATTCCTTGGAAAGACCCGATGTATCTAACATGGCGTTAACCAAATCAGTTAGAGTGCGGTTCTTTCTTTTGGCCACCCCATTTGACTGAGGTGAGTACGGAAGTGTCCTCTCATGTATAATACCATGTTCCGTACAGAATAAGTCAAATTTGTTTGAAAAGTACTCTCCACCATGATCCGACCTTAGCCGCTTGATTTTAAGATCAAGTTGGTTTTCTGCCTCAGTTTTATAGATTTTGAAGTAGTTCAAAGCTTCATCTTTAGATATCAGAAGATAAACATAGTAGTATCTAGTGGAGTCATCAATCAAAATCATAAAGCATCCTTTTCCACCTTTTGTCAACACACCATTCATCTCACAAAGATCTGAATGTATAAGTTCCAGTGGTGCTGAGTTTCTCGGTTCCGCAGTCGTATGAGACTTGCGGGGTTGCTTTGCTTGCACACAAACTTGGCACTTAGAACCTTTGACAGGGGTAAATTTCGGAATTAAACTCATATTGTCTAGCCGCGTCATGCAACCGAAGTTAATATGACAGAGTCGTGAATACCAAACATTGGATTCATTATCATTGCAAACATGATTAATAACTTTAGTACATGAGTCTGACAAAGACAAGCAGAACAATCCTCCGCACTCATAACCCTTTTCAACAAATTGTACATACTTAGAAATTACAACTTTATTGGACTCAAAAACCAACTTAAAACCATCTCGACATAAAAGCGATACGCTGGTGAGATTCTTATTGATGGAGGGAGCGTGCTGCACATTCTTCAGCTGTATGGTCTTCCCCAAAGTAAACTTCAGATTTACCGTACCAACACCATGAACAGAAGCAGGTGAGCCGTTTCCCATCCGCACGGAAGAAGTCCTTGAGACCTGATAAGAGGAAAACATGGAAATATCATAACATACATGTGTATTAGCACCCGTGTCTATCCACCAATCAGGAGAATGACATACTAAAAGAATAGTAGGTAAAATACCGTACCCAACATCCTTCATCTCAGTATCGCTAATAACAATATTAGCGGTCTTGTCGCTGTTCCCATGTTGACGCTTATCAAAGCGATTAGGGCAGCTAGGAGCCCAATTATCAGGATCACCACTGTCGGGGGGATAACCCCCGGTAGGGTTACGAGAAGGGAAACATGGCGCAACTGGTTTGGCTCTGAGTAAAGAAAGAACCAGGCCGGGTAAGAACGGCCGGGTAAGATAAGCATGAAAGCCGAGATACAAACTATCTCGGCCCGTACAGGACAAAGTTGTAACCCTTGCAGGTACCAACGAGCCGAGTCAACCGAGGAAGGGCCGGGTCAAGAAGGACACGTGGCACCTTTCCGAGTGAGGTTCGGGAAGGATCATGGTAAAGCGTGGTCAAAATAGAAGGGCGACGCCGGGTGACACAAAAGGAGCTGGGTGACGCCCAAAGCAAGCGCTGACGTACAAAGTAACAGCGTGACGCCAAAAAGAACCAGAAGCAGCGTACCAGAAGACCGTTAGCTGTCAAGCTTTATGGACCGGGCCTATGGGCTTAAGGCAAGCCCATAACCCGACCCATATTGTAGGGACGAAGATCCAAACAGTAAACCCTAGAACCCAAAGGGGTACTAGATAGCATTGCCTATATACGGGAGGCCATAGCAGTAGTAGAGGGGGGTTGGACCAAGTAGAGAACAGGTGCTGCGTACTCAAGCCAATACAGCTCAAGGAGCACTTGTAATCTTTGGGGTATCAATAAAATTGTCAAGTGTGGAGAGTTATTCTTGTTCTTCGTGCATGGCTCGACCGTGCACTCCCTTCCCGGTGACCACAAGAACCCATTCGCCCCCCCCCCCAACTTAAGCCGACCCATGGCATCTGCCGTGCCACCACCACGACAGTTGGCGCCCACCTTGGGGCATAAGCAGGTGCTTGATGGAGTCTTCATCCGGACGGGCAACATCATCGCCAAGACAGGAGAGCGCATCTACTCCGGCCTCATCCAGATGTTTGGAGCGCTCAACTTCGTCAGCGACAACGCGGGCTGCTTCGGGACCAAGCCGTTCCCTAGGGGCGGTCACTTCATCAAGTTCGGCGAGCACCAGGTCTACGTCACAGTGCGCGTGGAGCGCGCATATCCTGAGCACATCGTCCTGACGCCGGATCCGCCAACGGCACCAGTCGCTGGGAAACCTCTCCAACTCGTCTCCATGGAGGTAATGATGACTGCCCCAAACCCCGTAGCTCCCACAGTAGTTCTAGTGGTAAATGAAAACACAGAAGGAGGAAATCATGAGGAAACGCCAAGGGCTGCAGGAACAGCAAAGGCACCGCTGGAGAAACCAGAGAACATAGCTAGGAGCAAAAGAGCTAAGGAGCTACAGGAAGCGATAGACAAGTTGGCAGAGCCAGTGGCACAAGCAACTGACCCGGCGTGTGTGCAAGCCGAGTTGGAAGAAGCCAGGATAAAAGTCTTGGAGAAAGCAAAGGAGCTAGCGCAGTTACAGCAGGATGTGGATATCACTATACGAGAGCTTAACTCGGCAAATCGAGTCAAGGGCGCAAAGACCCAGCTTGATGCAACAATATTGAGAGGAAGGAACCTCAATGAAGAACTGGCAGATGCGGCATCAAAGATAACACCAGAGAACAGCAATGAGACGGCCATGCGCCCAACGTACAACACAGCAGCAGCTAATCTGCGAGCAGCGGAAGCAACGATGGCAGAATTACCCCACTTGGAGGGGGAAGCAAAGAAAAGGCAGCAAGAACAAGTCAATGAGTTAGTAAAAGCAGCCAGCATGCTGAATGAGGCGTATTACAGAGCAAATCCGGGTATAGCAGGGAGATCACAGCTGGTTCACTCGGCAACTCCTATTCCGGCAAGATCGGCTGGGCGCACGACATCCTCACCCGGAGCGGCACCCATGCACGGAAAAGAAAAAAGTGTGGATTCTGGAAGAAACAAGCAGATGGTCGCCTATGATCCGGCGGTAGTTCAAGGAAACCCGACGCATGCGCAAGGGGCAAAAAGAAATAATCCCCGAGAAAATGAAAACCAGGAAAAAGTTGGACAGAGAAATGACAATGGAGGGCAAAATTTTGCGCCTCATACTCGGCGCGCAACCCACTTGACAGGAGGAGGAAATCCAGCTCCGAATAACACACCAGCTCAGCCGGAAAGAAGATAGCAGAGCGCGGGAAAAGCAGTTCAACAGCCAGCTGACCCGAACGCGAATAAGTATAATGATGGTTACTCGGCTATGGTAAATGACGGGTATGAGCTGCCGGATCATGCATATCAAGCAATGGGAGCAAGATACGGAGGTAGGAACCTTCAGCCGGATGATGCCATGCTGAAGCTTGACCGCATAAAAATGGCAGAGATAATTGAGTCACAAGGTCCGCAGGGTCCACCATGTTTTGGCCCAAGGATCATGAAGGAGCCACCGGTGCCAAATTTCCAGCTGGCCAGAGGGACAAAAACATATGATGGAAGAACAAAGCCAGAGGATTGGCTCATAGATTATGGAACCGCTGTGAAGATCACGCAGGGAAACTTGAGATGGGCAGTACGATACATACCGCAGATGCTGGAAGGACCAACTCGGGTATGGTTGAACAATTTGCCACCCGGAAGCATCAACATTTGGATTGATTTTCACGACGCCTTCATGAGAAATTTCACGAGCACTTACAAGAGGCCGAATCGCCCATAGAAACTGGCAATGTGCAAGCAAAGACCGAATGAGACAGACATGGAGTTCCTCACAAGGTGGTGTACGATGCGTAACTCTTGTGAAGGAGTAATCGAGTCACAAGCAATCGCATGGTTTGCACAAGGATGTAGACATGGGAGTGTGCTGTGGCAAAGGTTACAAAGAGATATGCCGGCAAGTCTAGCAGAGACGATAAGAATCGCCGACTCGTACGCGTTAGGAGATCCGACTCAGCCACTGCTCATGTCGGCAGACGGGATGACTGAGACTTATATCTATGACGTTGACGGGTCACAAAGGCTCCAGGAAAGATCCGAATACAGAAGCAAGAGAAGAGATGAGAGGCCGGATTACAGGTATGGTTTAGCTCAGGTTGCAGCAGTGAGTCGGGATCATCCAGATGTTGGAAGCAGTCAGCGTCAAAGGACAAATGGTCAACAACAATGGGTGCCAAATAATGACGGCAAAATGCCATACGATCAGAGGAAACAATATCAAGACCGACAAAAATACACCTATGAGATGATGCTGGATCAGCCGTGTAAGTTTCACACGCCAAGTCCGAGTAAGCCGGCAAATCACTCAACAAGGCAATGCACTTGGTTTCAGAAAGGAGACAGAGTGGACTCGCCGAATAAGCAGCTTCCACCACCTCCCCCTCCTCCACTTACAGGAGGAAATGCTCAAGC
Source organism: Avena atlantica (assembly GCA_910589765.1). Lineage (NCBI taxonomy): Eukaryota > Viridiplantae > Streptophyta > Magnoliopsida > Poales > Poaceae > Avena > Avena atlantica. The sequence continues at coordinate 153,391,323 of OU342739.1, forward strand.
AGTAGGAGCAGATAACAGATATGAAAACAGGCAACCGAGGTATCAAAATCAAGAAAGAAGAGAAGCTGTGCACCAAGTGCACAATCCAAGAGGTGACGATGCCCATGTCGGCCACGGAACCAGAAATGAGTACAGAGAACATCACCAGAGCTATGTTGTCTTTGTCACAGAGCCAAATGACAAGAAGAGCCAATAGCGACGAATGATGGAAGTGAATGCCACGATACCGGAAATTCCCAAGTACATGCATTGGTCTGAGCAAGAGATAACTTGGAGTATAAAGGATCACCCCAAAATCATGCCAACCCTAGGAGGATACGCTCTGGTTCTGGATCCAACGTTCATGGGTCCAGATATCAACGTGAAATTTTCAAAGGTGTTAATTGACGATGGCAGTAGCATCAACATCATGTACAAGGATATTATGCTCAAGTTAGGCATCACCATGAACATGCTGGAGCCGACTAAGACCACTTTCCACGGGATTGTTCCGGGATTATCCTGTGAGCCAATTGGCAAGATTTGGGTCGACGTCTTATTCGGCAACAGAGAAAATTGTCGCACTGAAGCCATAGAGTTCGAGGTAGTAGATTTGGTCAGCTCATATCATGCCTTACTCGGCAGGCCGGCTATGGCAAAGTTCATGGCTACTCCTCACATCGCTTACTTGAAGATGAAGCTGCCAGGACCATGTGGGGTGATCACAGTTGAAGGAGATTACAAAATATCTATTGCTTGTGCCTCAGCCGGATATTCACTGGCCGAGTCATTCGTCATAGCACAAGAGAAAAGTAAGATGTTGGAGGTGGCAGCATTGGCCAAAGAAGCACAAATGTCCATGCCGGCACTCACCAACCCGCATGGCAATGTTTCATTTGAAGCTACCAAGGAAACCAAGAAGGTGAAGGTGGATGAAACTTTCCCAGAGCGCACAGTAACCATTGGGGTTGGCCTTATAGATAAATAGGAAAGCGAGCTCACCAGCTTCCTCCGTGAGAATCGGGACATCTTTGCATGGTCCACTCAAGATCTGCAAGGAGTTCCGAGGGAGCTGGCTGAGCACTCTCTTCATGTAAGACCAGATGCAAGGCCGGTGAAGCAACCCCTCCGCCACTTCGCTAAAGATAGGAGGAAAGTAATAGAGGCCGAGATTGCAAGACTTTTAGCTGCTGGATTCATCATGGAAGTGCTGCACCCGGACTGGTTGTCAAATCCAGTCCTGGTCAAGAAGAAGAAAGATGACCCGAACGTGGCAGTGGTATGGCGCATGTGTATTTATCACACGAACCTCAATAAGGCGTGTCCAAAAGATCCATTTCCTCTGCCTCGGATCGATCAAGTCATAGATTCTACTGCTGGGTGTGAGTTGTTGTCATTTGTGGATGCATATTCAGGATTCCATCAGATTCCATTGAATCCAAATGATCAAATAAAGACAGCTTTTATCACCCCGTATGGGGCTTATTGCTATCGCACCATGCCATTCGGATTGAGAAATGCACGCGCAACATATCAAAGATGCATGCAAAAATGCTTGCAAGATCAATTGGACAAAAATGTTCAAGTATACGTCGATGACGTGGTAATAAAAACCAAACAAAGTCATACTCTAATTGAGGACTTGCGTCAAACATTCGTAAACTTGAGAAGATTCCAGATGAAACTTAACCCGGAAAAATGTACACTTGGTGTCCCGGCTGGAAAATTACTCGGATTCCTTGTATCCAGCCGAGGAATTGAAGCTAACCCGACAAAGATCAGGGCCATCGAAAGAATGGAATTGCCAAAACCCCTCAATGATGTCCAGAAGTTTACTGGATGCCTGGCTTCATTGAGCAGGTTTATTAGTCAGCTAGGCGAAAAAGCCCTACCACTATATCAGCTTATGAAGAAATCAAACAAATTCACATGGACACAACAAGCTGATAGCGCTTTCCATGAATTAAAGAAAATGTTGGCAACAACACCAATATTAGCATCACCACTATCCAAAGAGCCAATGCTGCTCTATATCACCGCAACCAACAGGGTTGTAAGTGCAGTAATAGTGGTTGAACGTGAAGAAGGGGGCAAATCAGTCCAAAGGCCAGTATATTACTTGAGCGAAGTGCTCTCTGTCTCGAAACATAATTACCCGCATTATCAAAATATGACATATGGGGTATATATGGCAGCAAAAAAGCTGAAACATTATTTTCAAGAACACCCAATGCGGGTAATATGCGAGGCACCTATCTCGGATATATTGGACAGCAAAGATGCCAGCGGCCGATTAGCCAAATGGGCCATTGAACTGGCACCATACACTCTACAATATGATAGGCGGGATGCAATAAAATCTCAAGCCGTTGTAGATTTCTTTGTAGAATGGATGGAGATGCAGTACGAGCCACCACTGCCAGATCCAAATTACTGGAAAATGCATTTTGACGGGTCCAAGTCAAGAATGGGTCTAGGCGCCGGGATAGTGCTCACATCTCCAAAGAGGGATCAACTGAGGTATGTCTTGCAGATTCATTTTGCTGCTTCTAACAACGTTGCCGAGTATGAAGCACTCGTCCATGGCATTAAAGTAGCCAAGGAAATTGGTATCAAAAGGATCATGTGTTTTCGTGATTCAGATTTGGTGATTCAGCAAGTGTCTGGACATTGGGACACACTAGACGCAAACATGACATTATATCGCTTCCACATGCAGCAAATTTCGGGATATTTTGACGGTTGTGAATTTCATCACATTCCTAGAGCAGAAAATGAGGCAGCAGACGTGTTATCCAAGCTAGGATCATCTAGACAAGTGATACCACCAGGGGTAGCATTGGAGCATCTTAGGAAGCCATCGATCAAGCCATCACCAGAGTCCGAATCCAGGGTCATCCCGGCGAGTCAGGAATCATAGGCAGCACCAATGGATATCGACTCAGGGGTAGGTTCGAGTCACTCGGGGACTGATCCGTTCACCTCAGGGGTAGCCGAATCACACTCGGGGACTCCTCAGGTTATGTCGGCAGAGCATATGTCAGCGGAACCAATGGAAATTGATGTTAAAACAGACCCGGAACCACTAATACCAACGTGGACACAGCCAATATTCAGTTATTTGAAGGATGGAACCTTGCCGAGTGATGAAACACTGGCAAGACAAACAGCGCGAAGAGCAAAAGCATACACCATAATCAACAAGGAACCATACAAACGAAGCATGACAAGTGTACTGCAGCGTTGTGTCAGTTCAGAGAAAGGCCAGGAGATTTTATTGGATATCCATCAAGGAGAGTGCGGGCACCATGCATCATCAAGAGCATTGGTAGCCAAGGAATTCCGACATGGATTCTACTGGCCAAGCGCATTGCCACAAGCACAATAGTTAGTCGGAAAATGCAGTGGTTCTCAACACTATGCGTCCAAGTCACATTTGCTAGCGTCAGAATTGAAGACTATACTAATCACGTGGCCTTTTGCAGTGTGGTGCCTATATATGGTAGGACCATTCAAACCAGCAAGCGTAGGCATGACTCATATCTTGGTCATGATTGATAAGTTCACTAAGTAGATAGAAGTGAGACCAATCAAAAAACTGGACGGCAAAACAGCTGTTACATTCCTAAGGGATATAATCCTCAGATACGGTTACCCGCATAGTGTGATCACGGACAATGGCACAAACTTTGCCGAAGGATCTTTTGCTCGCTTCTGTGGGGAACACCGAATAAGACTCGACGTAGCATCAGTCGCCCATCCAGAATCAAATGGACAAGTTGAACGGGCTAATGGCTTAGTTCTGTCCGGGATAAAACCCCGCTTAATGGAACCACTCCAGAGATCACCTGGTTGTTTGCTAGAGGAACTACCCTCAGTACTATGGAGCTTAAGTACGACTCCGAATCGATCAACTGGTTATATGCCATTTTTCCTAGTATATGGGGCTGAAGCAGTTTTGCCTGCCGACATAGAATATGACTCGCCAAGGATAAGGCAATACTCGGAAGCCGAGGTAAAAGAGGCCTGAGAAGATGGAGTAGATTTACTTGAAGAAGCAAGGGAACTGGCATTTTCTAGATCTGCTATATATCAACAAAATCTCCGACGCTACCATAGCCGGAAAGTGCAACCTCGTGTTTTTCGAGAAGGAGATATGGTGCTACGGCTGGTGCAGCGCACAACTGGAATGCATAAACTATCACCTCCATGGGAAGGTCCATTCATCGTAAGCAAAGCATTGCACAATGATTCCTACTATCTCATAGACGCTCGTGAAGCGCAAAAGAACAAGGCGGACAGGTCAGGAGATGAAACCAAAAGGCCATGGAATGTGGTACTGCTTCGTCCCTTCTATACTTAGGTGACGAGTTTTGATCTCGTCAATGCCCATTGTTATGGACTTGGGTTTTGGAGAAGATGGGGATGCTGGAGATCGCAGAACGGTTAGCAAACAAGCAACACGGGACACGAGGTTTACCCAGGTTCAGGCCCCTAGAGGGAAAACCCTACTTCTGCTTGTCTGCTCTTGATTACGGCGGAACCGGTGATTACAGGGATGCGCAGATGCAATCTGGCGTGGAGGTGTGTATGCGAAAGTATGAGGTCAGAGATCTAGGTCGTGCCCTCCTAGCCTTTATATAGAGTTAGGCAGGTCCCAGGCACAGACCGAGTCGGTTACAGGTTTTAGGGTTTACCCCTTTGAATTTTCTATCTACTCTAGTCTTGCTCTCCAAGGATCCGAAGGCGTCATGGGCCCTGGCCACCCGAAAGTCTTCATGGGCCAACGTATATTTGTCGTGGGCCTTCCTTGGGCCGGACTAGGTATGCTGAAGTCGTGTACCCACGGGGTATAACCATGTCAGTAGCCCCCGAGTGTTCAGTCGAATCGTAGATTCGGCTGAGGACTCTTCAATCCTTTGGGTGCAACTCTGTCTTTCAAGAGAATGTGTAGGGATTGTTGATGCGTGTGCCTGACTCTCCCGACGGATCAGGGTCAGTTAACTATCTTGGGACAAAACAACACGATCTTCTTTAGGTTTGAGTCCCTCGACTCGAACCCGGAACATATGCTGGCGTAATTCGACTCAAGCCGCGGAGGACTTACAGGAGTGGAATTCCAGTGAATTTAATTGATGTACCGAACGCGTCCGTCGGGATTTTTCATCGCGCCTATTGGAACGGTTTTATACTAGCAGAGCACAGTCATGTGCATTACCAGGCCATCAGATGATATCTGTAGGTCTTATCTTTGCGTCGCAGACACAGCATCCGAATTTTATCACCGCGGAGGTGTTTCGGGTAGCCAAGGAGAATGCTACTCACTTAGCGTTTAATTGGGGCAGAGTTGCCGAAAAGTTTTTGCGTACTGATCCGAAGGATCGCAGTCGAAAATTTATAGGGTGCACGACCAGCGCTTCCTATGGGAGTAGCCCCCGAGTGTCTGTTCGAGTCGTAGACTTTAATTCAGCCATTGTTCAGTGTCAGGTCCGTAGGATACAAATTTTTTCGGATGCTTAAATCCATCCTCCCTATGGGAGTAGCCCCCGAGTCCGTAGTGGAGTCGTAGACTCAACGTAGGACTCGAAGAAACAATTCAGTGTTGTAACGTGTTGTTCATTCTTCGGGTGCGCGGCCAGCGCTCCTTATAGGAGTATCCCCTGAGTAATTAGTCGAATCATAGATTCGAGTGAGTACTCTTAGCTTTGAAGCCGAAGAATGGTGACTTTTGCTAGTATAGCTTTTGATGACGTCAGTGCTGACGATCGGTGACCTCAAGCGTCTGCTGCGCCAGAGATGACTTGACTGGACGAACATGGGTCCCACCTTCTGACCTTGAATTGACCGGTCACGTGCGGCGTGGAGATTATTACGGCGTCGCCTCGATTTCCACGCGTAGTGGACGGCGTGTTAGCGACGGTTCGTTGCTATGCTGACACGTGTATGGCCAGATCCTGCCGTTGGCGTTAGGTCTTCTCGATGGGCAGTTGTCGTGCATCGTCTTCGTCTTTATAATCATTGGGGGAAAACATTAGTCTGTTTTCACCGCAGCCATTCTCGTTTCACTGCTCCCTTGTTCTTTGAGAGTTCTTGCTGCGCGCTGGAATATCCTCGGACATTTCCTTCTTCCATCCTACGTTCTCGCCGCCGGCGCCGCCGTACCGCAATGGGTAAGCCGAAGAAGTCTTCTTCTGCGGTTGGTACCAGCGCTGCTGGAGGAAAGAAAAGTGCTGCCACTACCCGTGTCATCGACGGTGGCTGGAGGCGATCGGAGACGCGGGAGAGTGATCTCCGCAAGCTTCGTGAGCGGGGCTTGATCCCGCAGGATAGGGAGGCCGTCAAACTCCCAGGCAACAAGGTAATCCCCTGTCCCCCCGCTGGGTTTCGGGTTATGTTCCTTGCCTTCGTTCTTCTCGGTTTTTCCTTCCCAGTCCACGACTTTCTTCGTGGACTGCTTTTTCTTTACGGCGTCCAACTGCATCATCTTTCCCCCAATTCTCTTCTTCACATTGCTTGTTTTATCACTTTCTGCGAGTGCTGGCTTGGTATCGAGCCGCACTTTGTCCTCTTCCGGAAACTCTATTCCGTGAAGAGGCAATCTGGTTTGGATGGTGTATATCCCATTGGGGGTTGCATCATCTCCCTCAAACCCAATCTGCTTTTCTTCTCTTTTTCCATGTCTAAATCTGTCCAGTATTGGCGGAGGCGATGGTTTTATATCCGCGACTCCACAGTGGCTGGGCAGGATTTTGGTCTTGCTCCATTCGACCCCTCCCAAAATATCGAGCCGAAGAGGTCCTGGAAAAACCAGATCTTGGATGGCGAGGTAGCGGAGATAGAGGCTATCTTTCGTCGAGTGGAGGATATCCAGCTGATTCCGGAGAAGGAGGTGAACGGTGTGGATATCATCCGAACTTTTCTTAAGCGTTGGGTGCAGCCACTCCAGGCTAGGGCGCACCCGATGTTCCTTTATGCTGGCCGTCGTGATCCGACTAGGGTTTCGGCTGAGAAATTCTCTAAGGGAGATCTCGACGGGGCCCTTCGTCCGCTGCTGAAGTTCAAGGCTAGAGAGGATATCCCGGGGAAGTCACTGACTTCTCCGTTCTTTGCTTCGCTTCCTGTTCCACAGGTGTAGATCCGTGCGTGTAGCGCTATTTTCGACTGCATTGTACTTGCACTTGTTTGCTAACAAATTTTCTTCTCTTATGCAGGAGTTCAAAGTGCCGGGCATGTCGCCACCGCTTCCCGAATTGTTTCCGGCTGCGCCGGACAATGAAGTGGTGGATTCCATGTCCGAGCTGCCATCGGCGCGCTCTCCGGCTGAAGAGGCCAACAAGTCGAGCGAGGACCACACTCGCAAGCGCACACGGAGCTCCAGCGAGTCTTCGGATGCCTCGACTCCGCCGACTCCGAGGAATCCGCTGTGGCTTGAACGTCACAGTGATGGGCATGCAGGCTCTTCCTCTCCGATTCCTGCCGTTCCCGTGCGGGCTGTGGCACCGCACCCTCCGGCGAAGCGGAAGAAGGAAGAAAAGAAGGAAGACAAGAAGGAAGAGAAGAAAGTCCGGAGGACCCCTCCTGTCTTCGACCTGAGCGAGCTTGACTCATAAGTTTCCTTAGTACTGCACTGCCTTTTCTTGCCTGTTTACTTTGTACTTGTGCTAATTTGTCCTTGTGCAGCCACTCCTCCAACGACTCCTCCAGCGATGGTGCTCGGGAGATGATGGGGGAGTCGAAAGTCGCGTTTCCTCCTCCTCAGACGGTGGCTACCTCTGAAGGCGCTGCTCCAGACCCTTCTCCGCAGGAGGTTCAGGTGGTTGTGCCTCAGAAAACTGCAAGCGGACCTTCGGAGTCGCCGTCGAATCATGTAAGTATTCTGCTGTCTGCCACGGGGGGATCCCCCGGGCATCTGTAGGGTAGTTTGTTGCTTGTTTTTCGTATCTCGGGGGGAGACCCCGAGCATTTTTCCTATGCGTGACTTGCTTCTGCTCATTCTTTTTGGGCGTATCCCCCGGGCCCTTCTTTTACTGGTGGTTCTTGTTTTCAGCCTTTTGTGCAGGGTGCCAACCAACTGGTGCAGCAACACCTGACGTTGGAGGCCAGCCTCAAACAACTTCAAGGTATTGTTATGCCTTGGTCTTTTGTTTCTTCTTGCGTTTTGTCCTTCGATCTGACATTTGTATTGCTTGCTGTAGAGGATCACAATGCCTCTCTTCGTGAGATTGATGCTCTCAAAAAGAGCCTTGGTCAAGCGGAGAAAAAGGCTGAGGTCGCCGTTGGTGCAAGGGAGCGCCTCGAGCTGGAGTTAGCCAACGTGGCTGAGGCGAAGGAGCGCCTGAAGCAGGAGGCTACCGACCGTGAGGAGCAGCTCACCACGGCCATGGCTTCGCGCGAGAGAGAAGTGGCCGACAAGCTTATGGCGGCTGCCAAGGCTGTTTCGGGTGAGCATCACTGCCTTCTTCTTTTGGATGTTCTAGTCTTTATTTTGCAGTGCTTTTATTCATTCTTCTTCCTTTGTTTTCTTTAGATTCCGCGGGCATTGAGTTTGATCGCGGTGCGCTGGAGCACGGGAGTGCTCTGGTTGATGCTACTGCAGCGGTCGAAGATCGCTGCAGCACCGTCGTTAACTCGCTTGCCAAGGCCAAGGAGGTCCTTGGGCGCTTCTACAAGGAGCTTGTCCCCAAGGGCGTGGCCCTCGAAGATGTTGATGCCCTGGCAGAGGCGCTGTCAGCCGAAGCACCTGCAGCGTACAAGCGCAAGCAGAAGGGCATCGGCGCATCCGTCAGGCTGGCAATGGCCTTGGCGGCTGGAGCGGAGCTGGACCTTCCCCAGGTCACTTCCCGGATGCCGACGACTGCTGATGGATCCAAGGTAGCCTTCGCCACCTATGCTGCTCGCTGTAAGCGTTACGGGCCGAAGCTGATTGATCTGCTGGCCGAGTACGTGCTAAGGCAGCAGGGGGAAGCCAAGGTGAGGCAATCCGGCTCCGAGGCTACTCAGGGTGTAGCTTTGTAGGCGTTGTAGTTATAGGATAGTTGTAGCTTCTTTTGTTGTAATTATTTGATGAACAATCCTGGTGCCACGTAGTGGCTTTTGCTCCATTTAATGAATTTGTTGAGTTCTGTGATCCTTCGTCTGCGTGTTCATGGCTTTGCCTTTCTGTTGCTCTAGGGTCCTTCGGGTGCTGATCCCGTTGACACCTCGCCTGCAGCGCGGCTGCGGCCATCCTTGGATGATGCGTCACAGCTTGTGTTTCTTCGAGACCGCGTTCGTAGTCTCAAGAAAGAGTTGCTTGGGGTGCGTGTCCATGCCGACGTTTGGAAATCCAAGGCGGATCGAGGTGCTGCCAGAGAGGAGTACTTGATGGCGGAGTTGCTTCGATTATCCGAGCAGCTTCAGTGTAAGTTTTTCGAGCCGTTGCCCATTTCTTCGGATGCGCCTGTTGGCCTTGCATCTTACTTTTTTGCAAGTATTGCAGGTGCTAACCTTTCTCCAAGGGAGGAGAAGGAGCGTGTTGCTGTTCGGGTCAATTGCTTGACTCAACAGGACATGGAAGCCGGCGGGTTCTTCTGGATGGATCGTGACCGTGCTATGGTCCTTGCGACGGTGCAAGATCGCGTTCACCAAGTATTGCGGGTGCTTCGTCAGGTGCAGACTTCACTCGCGTCGGTTCTGCATGTGATGTTTCCGCTGGATGCTGCACCGTCAACCCTCTCTGGTCTTCTGTCGAAGTTTCAGAACGTGCATCGTGTCAAGGCATTGGTGCGGCATCAGCTCGTCGCAGGGTTGAAGGCTGTGCTGTCCCTTGTGAGGCTGCATTGCCCTGATGTAGATCTGTCCGCTATAGCGGCTGGGCCACCCCTTCGGCAGATGGTGGTGTGTGGGATATGCGTCTGCATTACGCGGTTGTAACGCAGTATGCCAAAGAGATCGTAGATCTGTTTGAGAAGTGTGCTCAGGTTATTCTTTAGAGTAGGTAGTACCTGTAAAAGAGATAGATGTAAAATTTGTATATATTTGACTGGGCGTGTTTTGCCCTTTGTTATAAAGGTTTGGTTGTTGTTTGAGCACGCAGTGCTTTGTTCGCGTACGTGTCCTTTTCGTTAGCCTGACGTGGTTAGCTACTCAGGTGTACACGTGTTATCCTCAGTCGACGAAATCGTGAGGTGGGGGAGCCCCCGAGTGCGTTTGTAGCATGAAGTAAAAGTGCGAATAGAAAACAAAATTTTGGGACGAGACACTTAGCTTTATTTATATCGTAATGGAGGAGGTACATTGTTTGGCTGAGTTGCCATGGCTGAATAGCCTTATTGAAAGTAAAGGGGTATGTAGCTAGGGGTAGAATCGTCGCAGCTGTGCGACGTTCCATGGGTTGGAGTATGCGACTCCAGACTCCACGTGCTTGAGGGGATAGGCGCCACCTGGGATGACTTCGGTGACGATGTAGGGTCCTTCCCATGGAGACTCGAATTTATTTGGTCGCTCTTGCTTGAGTCGCAAGACTAGGTCTCCTTCGACGAAGGACCTTGGGCGCAGCCGTCGGCTGTGGTAGTTGCGGAGACTCTGCTGGTACACCGCTGATCGAGATGCTGCTATGTCTCGTGCTTCGTCGAGTGTGTCGACGGCGTCTTTGAGTGCAGCCGTGGATTCGGCTTCGCTATAAGCGACGACCCGGGGGGCCTGGTGATGTACTTCGGCTGGTAGCACGGCTTCGGCTCTGTGCACCATGAAGAACGGCGTGTAGCCGGTTGAGCTGTTTGGTGTGGTGCGCAGGATCCATAGGACGGAGGGTAGCTCTTTCGTCCAGGCTCCGGCTAGTCGCTCGAGTGGGCTCATGAGGCGCTTCTTGATGCCAGCACCGATTAGGCCGTTGGCCTTTTCCACCTGCCCGTTCATTTGCGGGTGCGCCATAGAGGCGTATGTGATGTTGATTCTGAGGCCTTCGCAGAAGTCTTGGAATTCTTTGGAGATGAAGTTCGATCCATTGTCGGTGATGATGCTATGCGGTACGCCGAACCTATAGACAATGGATTCAAAAAACTTGACGGCAGTCTTGCCCTTTTGGTTAGTGATCGGCATGGCTTCGATCCACTTGGTGAATTTGTCGACTGCGACCAGGAGGTAGACGTGCCCCCCTTTCGAGGACCTTGGCAGTTTGCCGATCATGTAGAGGCCCCATTGGGCGAAGGTCCAGGCCAAAGGTATGGGCCTAAGATCTGACCCGGGTGCGTGTGGTTTGTCGGCGAACCTTTGGCACCCTTTGCATCTTCAGACGATGTCTTTTGCGTCGTTCATGGCCGTTGGACAGTAGAATCCAGCTCGTAGAGCTTTGGCGACAAGGGAGCGACTGCCTGCGTGATGGCCGCAGATGCCCTCGTGGATGTCTTGAAGTATGGTTTTCCCGTCACCAATGGTGACGCACCTTTGTAGTACACCTGAAATGCTGCGCTTGTACAGCTCGCCATTGATGATAGTGAAGGCTTTTGACCGGCGAGATATGCGTCAGGCATCCGTCGGGCTATCAGGTAGTTCCCCGTCTATCAAGTACTAGAGGTACGGTCGTGTCCAGGTTTCTTCGACGGCCATGACCTGCATCAGGTTGACCGTGGCGACCTCTGTGTCCAGTTTTTTGGGTCCTTCATGACCTTCGGGTAGCGTAGCCCCCGAGTGTTCTGCTTCTTCGGGTGATCCCTTGGGGAATTTCCGCTTGATGGATGGCATGCAGATCTGTTCGAGGAACACACCTGGTGGCACCCTTGCGCAGGTGGAGCCGATGTTGGCGAGTCTGTCGGCCTCCTCGTTGCTTTCTCTTCCAACGTGCCAAATCTCGCAGCCGTCGAATTCTCCCTCGAGTGAGTTGTAGAGTGCGCGGTACGCGATCATGTTTTCGGCGTGTGCGTCGCACTCATTCATCGTCTGTTGGACGACGAGGTTGGAGTCACCATAGATGACCAGGCGCGTTGCGCCGCAGATCTTTGCCATCCTCATGCCGTGGATGAGGGCTTCGTATTCGGCCTCGTTGTTGGAATCTCGGAATTTCATACGAAGGACGTACTTCATCTTGTAGCCCCGCGGGGAGGTCAGTATGACCCCGGATCCCGCCCCAGCTTCGCGCTTGGAGCCGTCGAAATGCATCGTCCATGACTGCGACATGTCTGGGGTGTCTGGCAGCTGCATCTCCATCCAGTGTACAAGGAAGTCCGGGAGGACCTGAGACTTGATTGTGAGTCGCTTCTCGTAGACGATGTCTAGGGGTGAAAACTCGATGCCCCACAGGGCCACGCGTCATGTGGCCTCTGTATTTTTTCGGATGCTGTTCAGGGGTGCTTCGTTGACGACCATCACCTGGTGCTCCTAGAAGTAATGGCTCAGCCGACGAGCCGTCATGAACATGCCGTAGGCGAGTTTCTGGTAGTGAGGGTACCTCTGCTTTGTTGGCGTTAATACCTCGCTGAGGTAGTAGATTGGGCATTGGACCCCATGGGTCTTACCTTCTTCGGGTCGCTCAACCACCAGCACGGTGCTTACCACCTGGTGTGTGGCTGCTATGTACAGCAGTAGGGGCTCCCGTTCTTTTGGCGTAACCAAGGCGGGTGAGGTGGAGAGAAGCCGCTTCAGATCTTCGAATGCGTCGTCTGCTTCGGGTGTCCACTCGAATTTGTCTGCCTTGCGTAGTAGTTGGTAGAATGGCAGGGCTTTCTTGCCCATGCGGCTGATGAACCTGCTCAATGCCGCTATTCGCCCTGCGAGCTGTTGGACACCCTTGAGATTCTTCGGTTTCTCCATGGCCATTATGGCCCGTATTTTCTTCGGGTTCGCCTCGATCCCTCGCTGGGAGATGAAGCAGCCAAGCAGATGACCCGATGGGATGCCGAAGGCGCACTTTTCGGGGTTGATCTTGATCCTGTAGCGGTCGAGATTATCGAACGTCTCGCGGAGATCGTCGATGAGTGTTCTCGCCTCCCTGGTTTTGATGACTATGTCGTCGACATAGACTTGGACATTGCGACCGATCTGGTCCTTCAAGCATGCCTGCATGCACCACTGGTACGTGGCACCTGCGTTCTTTAGCCCGAAAGGCATGTGTTGTAGCAGAACACTCCGAACGGCGTGATGAACGCCGTTTTCTCTTGGTCTTCGACCTTGAGTTGAATCTGGTTGTAGCCTGAGTAGGCGTCGAGGAAGGAGAGTTTCTCGCATCCTGCGGTCGAATCAATGATCTGGTCGATCCGAGGAAGAGGGAAGTGATCCTTTGGGCAGTGCTTGTTCAGCGACGTGAAGTCCACGCACATCCGCAGGATGGCCCTGTCCTTTTTGGGGACCATCACTGTATTGGCGAGCCACTCGCTTTCTTTAATCTCTCTGATGAAGTCTGTAGTGAGTAGTCTGTTGATTTCCATCCCGATGGCTTCGGCCCGCGGCTCGGACAGTCTCCGGATGGACTGCTTGACGGGCTTGGTGTCTGGAAAGACGTTTAGTGCGTGCTCGGCGAATTCCCTGGGAACTCCTGGCATGTCTGCAGGACACCAGGCGAAGATTTCCCAGCGCTCACGGAGGAATTCGACGAGCACGCTTTCCTATGCGGGGCTGAGATAGTTAGCGATCAGCGCCGTCTTGGAGGCATCCGTCGGGTGGACCTGCACCTTCTTTGTGTTGACGGTGGAGTCAAAAGACATATCAGGTGCGTTTTGTCGTGCGACTGGGGGTGCCCCATTGTCCGTCACCTCGCGGAGCCTTACGAGCTCCTCCTGCATGCCGAATGACTGGGAGATTCTGTTGAAGTCCCTGTCGCAGTGGTCCGATCAGGTGAAGCTCCCGTGAACCGTATGATGCCTCTGGGTCCTGGCATCTTGAGTAGCAGGTACGCGTAGTGTGGTACTGCCAGGAACCTTGCGAATGCTACACGCCCGAGGATGGCGTGGTATTGTGATGGCCAGTCCACCACTTCGAACTCGAGCCACTCACATCGGAAGTTGTCCGGTTTGCCGAAGATGACGTTGAACCATATCTTTCCCAGGGGGAATATGCCTTTTCCTTGGACGATGCCGTGGAACGTTGTGTCTGATTGTTCTAGGCTGCACAGCGGGATCCGTATTGCTGCTAGAGTGCTTGCGAACATCAGGTTGATGCTGCTGCCGCCGTCCATGAAGACGCGGCTCATCTCGAAGCCTCCGATCTGCACCTCCAGCACCGGGGCAGCATGACCTGGGTGAGGGACCTGGCAAGGGTGATCCGAACGGCTGAACGTGATGCAGGACTCCGATCCGCTGAGGTACTCAGAGATGGCAGGTGGAGCTGTCACGGCCAGGTTGATCTGACAGGTGATTTTATTCTGCACCCTATTCGTTGGGCGCCCCTTCTGGATCATCAGTGCTCCTTTCGGCGGGGGATACCCGTGCCCAGCGTTGTTCTGTGCTGGTGCGACCGGTTGGTTCGGGCCTCCTACAGGTGGCGGTGGAGGAGCTCCAGGTGCTATCTCTCCTGGTGCGGGTGCGTTCCCAAATCCAGGGGGTGGAGCTTGCTGCCTCATCTGAACCATGCTTTCGTTGAGCTTCTGGAACTCGCGGCAGTCCTTGAGCATGTGGCTTGCCTTCTTCTTACCATCCTGCTTGTCGATGTAGAAGTGGATGGTGCATGGACCCGACAGTTTTTCGTATGCCGAGGGTCCATTGTCGCGACCGCGGCGCTGCCACGACTGTGTTGGGCGTCCTCCATCGCGGAAGTTGCCTCCGCGGTATCTGTCGCTGTTGCGGTTGGCGTCGTTGCGGCGATCGGCGTAGCCGGCCGCGACCATGTCGGGTCCATCGCGATCGTCGTAGACGCGCGGTCTCCTCTTGCTACGGTGCTCCCGTCGTCGGCCGTAGTCGTCCTCTTCCTCCGATTGTGCCCGGTGGACGGAATCTTCATCGTCGACCCACCTATTGGCGATGTCCATGAGGTGGTCGAGTGTCTTGGGCTTGACGCGCCCAAGTTCTTCCTTGAAGTCCTGACGCTTGACGGCGTCCTTGAAGGCGTTGATGGCCCTTTCTTCGGAGATGTGCGCCGCGGAGTTCTTGGTGTTGGACCAGCGCAGTATGTACGAGCGAATGGATTCTCCCGTTCGTTGAGTACAGGCTCGCAACTCCTCGATCGAGGCGGGCCTCTTGCTGGTGCCTTTGAAGTTTCGGATGAAACGGTAAGCCAGCTCCTCCCAGCTTCGGATGGATCCTGAAGATAGGCTGCTGAGCCAGATTCGGGCTGTGCCTGTCAGCTGCAGCTGAAGGCGTTGCATGGCGGTTTCCTTGTTTCCACCGTGCAGCTTGACGGATGACAGGTGGTCGCTGAGCCACGCCTTGGGGACCTGTGTGTCGTCGAACTTTGGAGTATCCGAAGGAAGCTTGAAATTTCGCGGCATCCGTGTCCGTCAGACAGATCTGCTGAAGCACCGGGCCCCGCAGAGTTCTCCTTCATCTTCGTCCATCTCGGATTCAGACGAGCATGCGCGCTTGGCTCGTGCTTTATCGATTTTGCGCTGTGTGAGCACGTCTCTGGCGTCGTAATCGCGGCTGCGATGGCGTGAGCTCTTGTGCCTTCGAGGAAGGTCATGATCCTCTTCTTCAGATGAAGGAGTGGGGCTGCGGTTGAACCAGACCATAGCTTTCTTCTTCGGCTCCGTAGGAGCTTCTTGATGGAGCACAGCTCCGACAAGTCCGAGTCCGGTGAGTGCGGACTTATGCATGGCTCTTTTTGGGTCCCCCTCCGGAGGTGGGTGGGACGCGAGGTATGCTGTGGCTGCCATGATCGCATCTTGCGGCGTCTTCGGGATGATGTTGTCGTCGGCATCCATCTCCATGAAGGATGTGTGGAGGGTTCGGGTCACCTCACGGTGTTCCTTGGGGTCCATGTTCTCCGTCCGGGAGCGGTGTTTGTTGCCGTGGTTGCCGTTCGAGATGGAGCCGATGCCCATGGCGGAGAGCGCAGATCATCGCGCGCTGGACTCTGAGGCTGCTTGCTTGCGTTTGTCAAGCACCTCTTGCATCTTGACCTACTTCTTGTGCTCCTCGATCAAGAGCAAGTGGTATGCCATCAGCAGGTCCCGTGAGGCATCTGCGGGCAGGATCGTGCTGCCCGCCACGGAGGCGCGTGCCTGGGCCCATCCTTCTTTGCTAAGGCGGATGACCTGGCCGGCGTTGTACCCTTTGGGTGGGGGGGACTGACTTCTTCTGTTCCCGCCATTTCTGTCCTGCGGGTTAGGTGGTGGGTTGGGCGGTGGATTGGGCGCTTGCTGATCCACGTCGCTCTGGATGACTACGGCACATTGGTAGCGCTCGTAGGTTGGTCCGATGCTGTCGCAGCTTTCAGATCTGGAACCGTAGGTCCCTTCATCCGATGGCGGATCACACAGATCGGAGTTGCAGCTGCTGTTGTCGTAGGACTCATCTGTTGATGATGATGTGCGTAGCACAGGGTGTGGGGCCCATGAAGTAGGCCTGATTGATGGTAGGGGCACCCGCTCTGGGAGGCGGAGGGTGCCGGTTTGCCCCACCTGGAAGCAGAAGCTCCCGAACAGGATCTCGAGTCCGTCGCCTACGGGCTCGAAGTCCTTCATGGTGGCTAGTGAGTGGGCGGTGAAGTCGAAAGCGCCAAAGAGGAGGTGACTCTACGTCGCTGCAGAGTTGTAGATCGCTCGGGTTGGGACCGTCACGATCGCACAATCAGTGTCGCCAGTCCCCACGGTCGGCGCCAATTGACGAGGTTTGATCTTGTCAATGCCCATTGTTATGGACTTGGGTTTTGGAGAAGATGGGGATGCTGGAGATCGTGGAACGGTTAGCAAACAAGCAACACGGGACACGAGGTTTACCCAGGTTCAGGCCCCCGGAGGGAAAACCCTACTCCTGCTTGTCTGCTCTTGATTACGGCGGAACCGGTGATTACAGGGATGCATAGATGCAATCTAGCGTGGAGGTGTGTATGTGAAAGTATGAGGTCAGAGATCTAGGTCGTGCCCTCCTACCCTTTATATAGAGTTAGGCAGGTCCCAGGCACAGACCGAGTCGGTTACAGGTTTTAGGGTTTACCCCTTTGAATTTTCTATCTACTCTAGTCTTTCTCTCCAAGGATCCGAAGGCGTCATGGGCCCTAGCCACCCGAAAGTCTTCATGGGCCGACGTATATTTGTCATGGGCCTTCCTTGGGCTGGACTAGGTATGCTGAAGTCGTGTACCCGCGGGGTATAACCATGTCATTAGGAGAAGCAATGCATGTATCACTCGAACTCTCATATGTCGGACGTGTTTGTCGGCTATGTGCTAATAATAAAATGGTATGATTCGAAAAACTGACTCGGGGACTACCCCTTAGGCTTTCCATTTCAATTATTTATGTCGGCTGGCGTGAAACCCGGAATTTATTTCGGAACAAGTAGTGTTTACTCGGAAGAAATCAACTTTTCGACTATGCTGTTGTCCGAAAACACGGCTTCATGGCAAGCAAGAGAAAAAGATCTAAGACGGGTAAACATGAACGTCGGATAAATACAAGGGAGAAACTCGAGTCGGATTCCCTATTTGTGCCTAACTCTCTGCAGGTTGTGTTATACTATGTGTCGAGTAATCTCGGCCAAGTTATCCAAGTTTCATATCCGCTAACTAAATCCTTCGTACTTTGAGATCCTAATGTCGAACGCCGAAAAATGGTAGACAAGGGCCAAAGGCAAGGAAAGCTGACACGGCAAAATGAAACTCGGCGACTTTACCTTGAGTGATTCGGCACTAAGAGCATAACGCAAACATATAAAGCCTATCTCAAGGCACATAATCAAACTTCAAGTGCAATGTACATTACATCTGTACCCGACATACCGGGGATCTAATAAAAGTTCGAGTATTTGTTGGTCTAAGGAGCAGGAGAACTCGGAGGAGCATTCTCGGAACCAGGAGTGCTTGGAGCATCGGCTGGGTGAGGGGCATCTGCGGCCGGGTCATCTAGGTCATCTGACTCGGTTGCCTCGCTGTCGCCACTTTCTTCAGCAGGAACTTCGACGAGCGGATCGCCAAGGTCGAGGAAGCTGGGACCTTCACACCAAGCGTGCACCATGGTGTACTCGATCATAGCATAAGCTCGCTCCTGGCGCTTCTTGATCAGCTCCGGGTCGTTCAACCATTTGACATATCCCCTTATGCGAGCAAGAACGTCGAGGTTGATGTCCTCGTACCATGAAAGCACGAAGGAGAGAGCCTTGTCCGCTACAGCTCGGTCGGCCGACTCACGCCATTGATCCATTCGGTCTTCAGTAAGGAGCAGTCTGTCGGCGAGTAGCTCGATGAGTTCTGGTGGGTCTTCATCCGGCCACAGCATGCGAAATGCATGGATAGCCGCTTTGAGCAAGTCCACACCGCAGGATCTGAGGGTCTTGACCCGTTCAGACACCGCTACGAGCAGCTCCTCCATGGACACCTCGCCGTCAGCAGGAGCACCAGCCTCAGCTCTCACTTTCTTCATGGCTCGGATGGCAAACATGTTGGCCTCAGGAAAGTTCTGTGCAAGCAAAAAGAGAAAGTTAGCAAATAGCAAGGGCAAATGGAAGAAATCAGCAGGACTTGGACAATGCGTAAAGAGTAAGAACTCATTACCGAGAAAGAAGTTGATGGCAGCGAGCTTGCTATGCCAAGTCTTGCTCTTGGCTTGCAGGGCGTCGAGGTTCATATTGGTCGACTCGACCAATGACTCAGCCTCGTCGAGCAGCCTCTTAGTCTTCTCGGCGCTGGAAGCCTGCTGCTCGTTCTTCTCGGCAAGCTCCTCCTTCAGCCATTTGACCTCGGCCAAGTGCTTCTCCTCCATCTCGGCCATCAGTTTCTTCAGCCGAGTCACCTCATCGCGCTCCTTCTGGAGTTCGGCTTGGTGCTTCTCTGCTTATTGAGAACAAAAATTTGTTAGTACCAACAAAAAAATTCAGCAATTGGCTTAGGGAGATAAGAAATTTACTCTCGGACTCGCTGATTTGCGAGTGAAGTTCATTGATGGTGGACTGAGCGGTGGCTGTGAGACAAGAGTGAGAGGAAAAATGAGAAGATGAACCAAGGAGAATTACACCAAAAATAAAAAAGGGAAAAGCAAGGATATTACCTTGGCCGAAGGTGTCAGTCTGTAGCTTCTCATACGCAAGTTCAAGCTTGCGATGCGCCAGGACGAGAGCTTGGTGCACCTTGGTGCGCTTGTTATGCTTAAGCTAATTAAAGAGGACAGATAACAAAGAAGAGTCGAGTCAGGCGGCCTGCCGAATCAAAGAGCTTAAGAGCTTACAGCCGAGTAAGTTTCTTACTCGACTGTAACCTCGGGGACTAGGTGATATGTATAAGGGAAATGCTCAACATTACAAAAGAGTAAGTTATGTCACCTCATTTATTTCGTCGGCGCAGGCCATCAGAGTAATGGCATGCTGGGTTATGTCGGAGACGACCTTGGGGCCCAGCTTCAGCTTCTTCCCGGCACGAGTGCTGACCTCTGACTCGCCTGCTGCATTCCATGCCACGGCGTAAGGCTCAGCCGAACCGAGGCTCTACCCACTGAGCGCCCGAGTGAGAACTCGACCCTTTTTCAGGGCGGTTCCCACAGTGGCACGGGTTGCAGCGGAAGAAGTGTGGAGGGTAACAGCCCTGGAGTCATCACCTGACCCGGCAGCCGCAGATTCGTCCCCCTTACCCGTTGAAGCGAGCTTTGTCGCCAACATCGGAGGCCGGATCTAAGGAGCAGAACCCGGAGCGCAAACTAGAGTTGTTTGCTTGGAAGAGGTGGATTTGCCAGAAGAGGGGCGAGTAGAACCAGAAGCCTTGGGCTGGGTCTGGCCCTTTGACAGAATTTGAGAGCGAGCAGGAGGATTTGGAGAGGATCTTGGAGCCCCCTGACTGGGTCCAGCAGTTTTGCTGGCTCCAAGATCATGAGGTTGTTCATTCGCATCAGCTTGAGGGCTGATGCCAGAGGAACTGGCGGCAGAAGGTTTCTCGGTGCCAGACTTGTGGGCACCAAGATCAGGAAGTTTTTCCTGGCCAGCGCCAGGAGCGCTAGCCGAATGACCCACCGGGTCTGACTGACACTGAGAAGCGCGAGCCTCAATAGTGCTAGCCTCAACCCGGACAGGACTCGGCGCTGCCGAGTCAGCTAGAGGAGGTGCAGGCCTAAGCGGCGAGGCAATGCTAGAAGCAGCCTGATTCGCCGTCAAAGGTGCAACGCTGAAAACGACAAGATATATATGAGAGTACAGCAGTATTGAGAAAGAAAAGAGCAAACAAAGCAAGGTGCAAAAAACTTACCCGATGACAACCGGGTCGCGGATGACTCGGCGCGTGACTCGGCGCCCAGCAGCTTGACGAGTCTCGCCTAGGCTGGCAGCAGCAGAGGCAGCAGGAGCTGCCAGACTGGGCTTGTTCTTCTTAGCCGACTGAGTGCTGGAGGAGGTTCCGCGCCGCTTCGCCTTAGCGACGGGAATCTTGCCGACTCCACCCACGGCGAGAGGAGGGATGTCATGTACCTGGACAGCTGCAAAAGTAAATAACGGGCTTACTCGGATAAGCAAAAAGGTTAAGCTCACAAGGCATATACCTTCAAAATTGTATAATCATCATCCTCATCATCGTCAGACCAGTCTTGTAAGGGATTGCGAGATTGACTCTTACCCGAAGCAGAAGCGGCCGCAGTGTGCGGGATGGGCATGAAGCACTCCAGGTCATACTCGAACTCATCCGAGTCAGAGAGATCCCCATGATAACCAGCAGGAGGGACAGTACTGTCATCAACCTGGTGAAGGAGATTCTGTGAAAGACAAACAGAATGAGAAACAAGAACTAAACTAAGAGTGGCAAAAGAGCTAAAGCCAACTCGGCGAGAAAGCGATTCGGAAAACTTACCCAGGGAATAGGCCTGACCCGGCTGAATGGTGGGCAGCTCCAAGCCCAATCATCCGCCAAGTTCAATTTGAAGATTGAGCTTACCCGGCGGGCAATGGAGTTATGGGTGAGTTCCTTGGTGGAGTGCCGAGTGGGATCGTGAGAGCCACTCATAAAGCACATCTTGTGGCTCCTTGCTTGGATGGGGCTAACCCGATGAGAAACAAAGGTGCACATGAGGTCGAAGTCGGTGAGATGGAAGTTCTCATCCGGCGACAGCAACCTTTCCAGGATTGCGTTAGCCTCGTTTACCGCAGCGTCTTGGTCGCGTGGGTCAAGCTGCCAGTACTTCTTGTGGGGAACCTCATCCGAGAAAGGGGGAGCCGGATGTTATCGGTGGACCCGCTGTTTTTGACATAGAAAAAGGTTCTATGCCACTTCTTGCAGGAGTCAATGCCGGTAACCCGAGGAAAGATAGAATCTCTCCTGGGGGTGATGCTAGCAACACCACACCGGGTCGGCCTCTTCTCGGATCGAGGAGCACCAGGCTGGGGAACAACCTAAACTTTAAAGCCAAAATACTTGGCCCACAAAGGAACTGTGGGCCAAATTCCAAGATAGGCCTCGCAGTCAGAGATGAAACAAGAGAGAGAGCCAATCACATTAGCAGGAAGATGGTGGGTTTGCAGATCAAAGGTAGAAAGAAACAAGGAAAAGACAGTGCTCACAGGAAGAGCAAAACCGCGTTCAAAGTGGGAAAGGAAAACTACCCGCTCGCCATCCTAAGGTTTGGGAGAAATCTCACCAGAAGGGAGGCGGCAATCCACTTGCAGCGGAATGCGTCTGGTGGAGCGGAGCCACTCCACTTCCTCGATGGATACCTCCGAGCCTTCCCATCCGCCGCGCTCGCCGGCGAGAATCTCCAGCTCCTCAGCGCCATGGGAACCATCATGATCATCCATGAGGTCGTCGGAGTCTGTCTCCTCCTCGATAAGGAGAGGCTTGGAACAGCGAGGACCCATGCTGGAATCGAAGGAGGACGGGGGCAATCGCAGCACAGGAGCAAGAGGGAGAAGGAACCGCAAGGAGGGCAGTTCGATCTTGCAGGCGCGATGAGGAAGAAAGGCTAAGGAAACTGAACGGGCGTGGGGAAGTGGAAACCCCCAACCTCTACTTAAGGGCAGTAAAAACCCCCGTCGTGGGATCTAACTGTGCCATGCGGCCAGCGTGTGGCCGTGTACCACGCCAGGTGAGCCAGTCAGCGAGCGCCACGTAGCCAAAGATACACGAAAAATCCAGTGCCACGTCACGGCTGGAAGGACAAGAGGCGCAGACCGATGGGACTGCCACAGTGACGGGGAATAACTGCGCAGCCGTCACTGTGCCGCCAGAACTTGGAACAAAAATTGAGGCAAGTAATCATGATTACTAGCTGTCAGTGACTGAAGTGTGTCGAAAATGACCCGGAATTGGCCAAAGTAACTCGGCTCGAGGCAAGAATGAGCTAAGAAGTCAAAGAATTGACCCGAAATTGTCAGATTAACCCGGCAAAGTGCGAAATTGCAACGGATAAAGACAAAAACTAAGTTCTATTCACACAAAAGGAACCTAGAGACGCCTAACAACTTGAACTGCTAGACCTCACCAGCTTCGGGGACTAATGTCGGGAGGATAACCCCCGGTAGGGTCACGAGAAGGGAAACATGGCGCAGCTGGTTTGGCTCCGAGTAAAGAAAGAACCAGGCCGGGTAAGAACGGCCCGGTAAGATAAGCATGAAAGCCGAGATACAAACTATCTCGGCCCGTATAGGACAAAGTTGTAACCCTTGCAGGTACCAACGAGCCGAGTCAACCGAGGAAGGGCCGGATCAAGAAGGACACGTGGCACCTTTCCGAGTGAGGTTCGGGAAGGACCATGGTAAAGCGTGGTCAAAAGAGAAGGGCGATGCCGGGTGACACAAAAGGAGCCGGGTGACGCCCAAAGCAAGCGCTGACGTACAAAGTAACAACGTGACGCCAAAAAGAACCAGAAGCAGCGTACCCGAAGACCGTTAGCTGTCAAGCTTTATGGACCGGGCCTATGGGCTTAAGGCAAGCCCATAACCGACCCACATTGTTGGGACCAAGATCCAAACAGTAAACCCTAGAACCCAAAGGGGTACTAGATAGCATTGCCTATATAAGGGAGGGCATAGCAGTAGTAGAGGGGGGTTGGACCAAGTAGAGAACATGTGCTGCGTACTCAAGCCAATACAGCCCAAGGAGCACTTGTAATCTTTGGGGTATCAATCAAATTGTCATGTATGGAGAGTTCTTCTTGTTCTTCGTGCATGGCTCGACCGTGCACTCCCTCCCCGGTGACCACAAGCACCCATTCGGCCCCCAACTTAAGCCTACCCATGGCATCTGCCGTGCCACCACCACGACAACCACAAACGTGGCAAGAGCCTTTCCTCTTATCATTTTTCTTCTTGAAGTTGGTTGAGTGCATGGCCTTGTTCTTTCCATCAAACTTCCCTTTGCCTTTAGATTTGTTCTTATTCTTGAACTTGTGGGATTGGAAATTTTTCTTCTGCACCAAATTGGCAGTAGAACCTCCCTCAAATCCTCGAGCAATTTTGTCCTTTGCTCTCGCCTTCTCTTCCACATAAAGAGACCTAATGAGATCCGTAAGGGAAAACTCTTGTCTCTTATGTTTCAAAGAAGTAGCAAAGTTCCTCCACGAGGGAGGAAGCTTGGCAATAATGCCACCGGCCACAAATTTGTCCGATAAGGAACACTTGAACTGCTCAAGTTCTTTGGCAAGTGATTGTATCTCATGAGCTTGCTCAACGACGGAGCGCTCATCAATCATCTTGTAGTCATAGAATTTCTCCATGACATACAACTCAGTGCCAGCGTTCGAGACCCCAAATTTAGCCTCGAGCGCTTCCCACGCGTCCTTGCCATTATCAAATGACATATACGGGTCAACAATGTTGTCCCCAAGAACACTGAACAAAGCCACCATAAACATGGTATCGACTTTCTTAAAGGTCGCTTCCTGCTTAGCAGAAAGTTCTCCTTCAGGCTTGCCAAGAGTGGCGCTATAGCAGTTTAGGTTTTCAAACCAGAGGACTGCTCTCTTGCGCCATATCTTATAGTGGATGCCATCAAAAGGAGGCGGCCTAGTAGCCACGGCTACACCGGTGGAATTCAGTTGTTTTTGGATTGTTGAAAATATAAGCAATAATCCATATGAGTTAATCCGAATAATAAACTGATAAAGCATGATTATACAAACAGTAGTAAAACCAATCACGTAGATCAACAGTAGATGAACAGATTACATCTACACAAGATAAACCTATCACATCTACGCCAAACGCTAGAACTAGAAACTCTAGCATAATCTGAAAGAGAGAGCTTGAGATCACATATGATGCAGTTGCGACAGTATCCGCAGCAGAGCTGTCGCCCATGTTGAGGTTGCCGAAGATGTCGCTGACGTACGGGAAGAATTCGTCGTTCGGGAACTCGTCGTCGAATGGCGTCGTGGTTGCCAGCAACACTCTACTATATAAGGTGATCCAACTTCCCTTTCACTAGCAATGTGGGACTAAACTTTAGCACCACTAGTACAGCTATATGCTGCCACATACAAGTGGACCAACGAGAATTTCAGAATTTGTCTAATGGGCCAACAACCCAATATACACCAAATTCCAACAGATTGTGGACCAAATCCAGACGAGGAGCTGGGGGCGAGGTTGTGCCCTTTTTCATAGTCCTGATAAAAAAAGCTTTAAGCCAAGCTACGGAGAGTTTTGACCAAACTTTTAGAAAAAACTATGAAAAATATGATATTATATAGATACCATATAAAAATATGTTTCATGATGCATTAAAAGGTATGTATTTCATATTATAAATATTAATATTTTTCTCTAAAAACTTGGTCAAACTTTACTTAGTTTGACTTTTGAAAAAAATACCAGCCTTAAGCTTTGGGATGAAGATAGTATTCACGATTTTTGAAGATGTTAGCTCATTCATGAAACGCCTATGGATTTAACATCAAGTATCTTTCAGTGAAAGAAAGGCTGCCATGCTCACCTATGTATTGGTAGTAAGATGTACAACGGAGATTTTTTAGTCTCCCTAGGCAGAGAAGAGCGCTGGGTACTGTGAACATCAACGGGAAATTGCACAACAATGTAGAACAGCAAGAACCTGGTTCATTTTATACATCAATGCAGCACACGAGAACAATGAGTTCTCCTAATTACAAACCTGGAGTATTATGGACGTACGCTAGAACATCTAATGCACCTGAAAGACAACTACAAGATGCAGAAAACGATTTTATTAATATATGTACCGAGAAACCAATAGACCACCATTTGCAGAGTTGCCCCATGTATCATCAACGGTTTCTCTAGTTCTGCATGTACTTTATTTTTCTTTCCCTAGCAGAATTAACACCAACACAATAAATGCCAGAATATGATCCTTGTTTTCAGATGGACCATTTTCAGATGATCCTCGTTCCCCATGTCTGCTGTTCTGTACAAACAAGCATGACTTTCCCTCTGGTTACCATCTTGAAAGTGACGATGGTGCCTGAAAACGGTGAAATCTTGATGAGTTAGGGGAACATGATTATACGATTTTACAACAAATGTTCTAACAGCACTTGTCTGCTTTCACATAACCAAACATTGATGATTCTGAAACTGCCAGACATGGGCAAAATATGATACTGCCATATACAAATGCAGGTGACTATCATGCTAAATCTATCGTGCCATCTTCCAATGCACATAAGCGGAGTATTACAACTTTAAAGTGTAACTGAAAAGAGCATAAGTCAAATTACTTTGTAATGTTCGATAATCAATTGTTGCGATTTTATGTATGTGCACAGTCTCAGAAAAGAACATCGTTAGATAGCATGTTCAGTAAGAAACACCATCAGATTTGCATTTAGTGGTATCGTATGCTCATTCTTTTTGCAGTTACTGATATCATGAAACAGAGTGAGTAGATAAACTGCTTATTAACAACATATCAAGATCAGCTTGATTAGTCATTGCTGCCAAACATATGCAGAAATAATACATATCTGCAAAAATGGCCATACTATTTAGTAATAGCAAAGAATTGAACCCATCTTACTTGATCTTTTAACTATCAGACTAGAAAGCTTGGCAAGTGAAGCATCCACTCAGAGAACTCATCTGGCCATTCTTGCTTAGGTGTGTTGTCCTTTTGACAGTCCTGGAGATCTGCTGATCATGATTTGAGGCTGCTGTACTGCGTACCACCTGTGTTTTCTTATGAGCTGATCTGAGGGTGTTGAAAATTCTCTCCAGTGAGTATGATCTCTTCTTTTCAAGCTTGATCTGAAAAAAATGATTCGATAGATATTAAACTTCAACAAGAACTAAGCATGCAAACGATAAATCCCAAAC
This sequence comes from Avena atlantica, assembly GCA_910589765.1. Classification (NCBI taxonomy): domain Eukaryota; kingdom Viridiplantae; phylum Streptophyta; class Magnoliopsida; order Poales; family Poaceae; genus Avena; species Avena atlantica. Next base: position 153,417,619 of record OU342739.1, read on the forward strand.
ATAGCTCCATTTACTATGGCAGCGAATGATAAAAACTGATTAAGGAAGCCAGAAGCACGAAACAAGCATACCACAAGCTTTTGTATTGCTGCCTCTGCTTTTTCTTTTTGCATACTCTCCCATGCTGTCATTTTTGCTTCTGCTGCATCAATCCTACAAAATGCAATGTTTACACCAATCAGTTTTTTAATAAAACATGGTAAACTTATTGCTTGTATTAGAGACTGACCTAGACAAAAACCTGTTCCAAGTTAATAGTGACAGATCTATAAGTGGATACCTAGCTAGACGATTGCAACAAGACTTCATATTTAACTTCAAACTAGATGATCTTAGATATCTATGCAACCAGAAACCCAACAGTTGAAAATGCATAAAATGGGCACCCTAGCTCTAGAAACTATGTAGTGAGATTATCCCTGTACCCGTTAAAAAGGAATATCCCTGTAACTTCTGCTCTCTTTTACACTCTCTCCCAGTCTCATGTTGCTGGTTATTCTCTTCTTCTCTTTCATTTTGCTTGTAAGAACCTGTTGGCCTTCCTGTTGCTAAAAACAGTTCAGATCTCTTTACTCTCCGACTTCAGCAGCACTTTGTTATGGCTAGATAAGAAATTTAAGGCGCCATTGAATTAGCGATGAGAGTACTTCCCCTCATTCTTTTGCTTACACAAGCAAGTTCTTCTAAGACAATGCATCTTTGTAATATCAAACAAAAATAGGTTTAAGGAACACTAGGTGCATAGCATATTAGAAGAGAACGAAAGTACAAACATGATTCTAGGAAGAAATATCTACTCAGATAGCCTTCTACCAAAACCAGTGCATTGAGCAATGTTATTACTGGAAAAAGGACAGCCTACGACAACTTTATCCTGGAGGACTAATATAAATGGCATTTCCTTACTTTGATATACACTTTGCAGTTTCTGTTACTTCCCAGGTGGAGGATTTAGATTCCATTGTCTTTCTCTTCCACTCTATAATATTTGTTGAGTTCTTGTCAGAGCCTCGTGATACATGCTTCTTGGACCATCTTGTCAGTGTGACCCGATCATCCATCTGCACATCCTTGATTTCAAGCTCAGAGAAACAGCCCCCCATTTCTTTGACTTGTTGTATTGACAGGGAACGAGAAAATGAAGATCTTGTGTTGGGAGAAGAGGACCTGCTAAGGTCAGGGCTAGTTTGTGTTGCCACATCCTTCCTCAAAATTAAAGGGGTATTGCTAGTTGCCAAGTCTTTTGTAATTTCAACCTGTTTATCTGCGCAAGGAGCAACATAAAAAGTTTTAGGAGAATAGTTTCTAGCTCCTCGTGAAATTTGAGCAATGTTACCACATGGCATATGTGGTGAGCAACCTAAACAAAACAATATCAATAAATTTGAGCAATGTTCGCATGATCCATAAGACTGAAACAAGCCACTGTGTTCTGATGAATAACACTCTAAGCGCTCTGGCTACAAGCACTCTGCACTCTAAACAAGTCAGTTCAATCATCCAAATCTTTTGTATACTTCACCTTACTCCAGTATGTGCACTTTGTTTAGCAAAAATAAAACATACTCGAAAAATGTTTCTCTTTTGACAGTTTACACTTGTCAAAGCTACTACAGCCATTAAACTTAAAAGTAATGATAAACACGGGGCTTAAGAGGATAAGGCATCAATACCTTGAGTATATTCTTGGGAAGTAGACAATGACCGGGAGTGAAGTGAACTATCAAATAGATGGCGATCTCTCATAGACCACACAGCAGGATGCGCAGCACTCGCCAGACCAGACCTGCCACCGCGGTCATTGCCGCTATCCTCGCCAGATGCTCCTCTTATATCGTTGCTACTACCCCCGCAAACATGCTCTGGTAGCACGACTCCCGACAGGAAAGGTGAGTGCACTGCTTGATCTCCAACTCCTGAACTGCCGAGCAACGAAGTTGACGGCGAAACAGATGAGTATGGTGCACCAAACCTACCAGGAGGTCCAAGCGGTCCACTTTTGGACTTTGGTCGCCGACGCTGCTGCACCGAATTCCTCCCAAGTGCGTCGAGGGGATTCGGACTGAAGATCCACCTCTCTGCGTCCTCCCATTTGGAGGGCAACACTCTCCCATTATTGTAAGGCAATGCCATTATGCTGCCGCCCGGATGCCTTACGTGACCGTTTGAAGGCAGGGACACCCTCTCAGAACTCCAGCCCTGCTGGTACCCGGCAACCGCCGTGCCACGCTGGCTGTAGCTCGGTGTTCCTGGGTTAGTTAACAGCCCTGATCTACTCTGTGGCGACACACCTAACCCCTTGCTCATCACCCCCAGACCACTGACAAAGAAAGCAGGGGAATGCGTGGATGATGATCTATCAACACCACCTGGACAACCTAAATCGAGCGAGGCTGGGCGCTGCTTCCGGTCCTTCCTACCATGGAAAAGAAGAGCCCCCAATGGATGGCGCTGGTCTTGGCATTCTACCAAACAGGGTGCAAGCATAACAAGAGTTAGGACTCATGATTGTGCAGGAGCAATAGAGACCAGCAATCACCGGTAATGCAAGTTGAAGAATGTTATCACCTCCGGCAGAAGGGAGGACTGGGTTCTTGGTCGGCCTCGGGCGTTGTACCCAGCGGTGGTCTCCCTTCAGCCCTTCCAGTGCCCCGTCGCCGTGGTCGTCCTCCTCCTCGCGTGACACTGTGGAAGCTGCAGAATCTTGAGAAAACGAAAGCGCTTCTTCAGTGTTAAAGGGGTGTAAAGTTAGAGGTGAACCGGAGAACCCAGAGGCAAGAAGACAAGCAGTGAGCTGTGCGCGGACAGACACAGTGCGCTCACCATCGGAGGAGGAGGAGGATGAGGAGGTAGGTAAGCCATGAGGCTCCAGATCTGTCCCCGGCTCACCACCTAATCGCGAGAAGCTTGGCATAGCCTGCGCTAACGATGGTGTTAATTACTGTAGATAATAAAGCAAAAACAGCCTAGTCCGTGAAGCCGCAAGTTGCAAAGAAGCAAATCGACATCATGGTGGAAAGAATATCGTAGGGTAGTAGAATGCCCATTTCGTTATCGAGGAAGTACGGTCCACTTTTGGTGCTATATCCCCAAGGCAGAGAGCTGCCATTAGGTTGTCTCGTCTCACAGTCACAGTGGTTTAGCAGCTACAGCTATGATTTTCAGGTTGCAAATTTATCCTAGAACAACAGACTAATCACTACCACCTACATTTCACCACTCCCTTTGCTGAAGTGAAGTCACCCAGTCACCCAAACTTTCTTATTTCTACGACGACGCAGCTCCAATCCAATCCAATAGGACTCGGTGGTTTGACTCTATATTCCCATGAATTAATATACTCCTCAAGCTGAAACGAATCTGGGCAATGCAGGGATCAGTCACTAACCGTGCCGCACCGAGACGTCGAGCATCCACCTCCCTCGCCGCCGCCGCGTAAGGCTAACCCCACCCCACCACCAACCGGCATCTCAGCTGCTCTTCCTCCACCTCCGCCGCTACCCAGCGGCAGCAGCAGCAGCAGCGAGTTGTGAGGGACGACAGCACGGCGCGAGGCGAGGCGACAAGCGTGCGCTTGCTGGAGCGCCGGAGCGGTGCGGTATTAAAAATGGCGGGTGCCGTGGCCGTGCGGGAGATGGCGCGGCGTGGGGGCGTCGTGGAGGGAGGGAGGGAGGGAGGCGCGTTTAATACCCGCGGACGAAGCAGCGGTGGCGGAAATGAAATGAATCGCGGTGGTGACCACACCACACCACAGCGGAGTCAGTCAGTCAGTCAGTCACAGGGCACACTGCTTGCCTGCCTGCCTGATCCGTACGGGCATCTCGAGGAGGAGACGGAGGAGGAGGCGGCGAACGTGGGTTCAGTTACTGCGACGCTCAAAAGTTACTACACGCTGACCCGCGCCACCGCTGCGCTGCACTGCACTGCACTGTTTAGTCGGATCGGATGATGAGGATCATCCTACCGATCGTTGCCACCGGTCGGTTGCTCGGCTTTGGTGGTGTGCCGTCTGGCCTGCCACTGCCAGCCAGATTGAACTGTTGAGCTGCCGCGGCACGCTCGTACGTTGGCGGTCGGGTGGAGGCTTGCTTTCGTACGTGACGGACAGGACCAACGGGCATTGAGGTTGAGGTCGAGGTGGCAGCTAACCTGCATCAGGGTGTACGGACCCGGAGGCAGCGGCTGTTGCTCCTCCTCACCAGCCCCCCTGATGTTGGCCGATGCTAAGAGCATCGCTTCTTAACATGCCGTTTCTAGGGTGTTTTTCTGGTTCAGACGTCGAAAAATTGGTTCAGCTACGATTCTTGGGATATTGGTTTTGAATTTAGGCTAACTTTGATCCGGATTTTTAGGCCATTCTCATGGCGCCGTCGGACGAAACGAATTTGGCGAGAAAAACGCTCGGTGCGTGGACCCGTCCAGTCAGGCGACACAAGCTGAGTCGTCGTCATCCTTTTACCTCGAAACCCTGTGACGGACCGCCAGACAATAACTGCCCGTCTCGTCGACCACACGTCGCCGTAATGGTGCGCCACCGCCGCCTCGGCTCCGCGACAGACCGCCGGACAATAACTTTCTACCGGTTCCCCTTTTTCGCCCACAACGCTACACCCCTCCCGCCCTCGCCGCTCACTTCGACCTATAAAAGCCGGCGACTTCGCCGGCTCACCTCACACACTCTCAACAACTTCTCCACTCCCCAAATCCGGCGAAATCCAACTCTAGCAAGAAGACAACCATGGCCGAGCACCGCGCGCCTTCCCCTCACACACTCTTTGGCGAACTCCAACTCCGACGAACTTCACCTCACACACTCTCAACAACTTCTCCACTCCCCAACTCCGGCGAAATCCAACTCTAGCAAGAAGACAACCATGGCCGAGCACCGCGCGCCTTCCCCTCACACACTCTTTGGCGAACTCCAACTCCGACGAACTTCACCTCACACACTCTCAACGAGCCCCGTGCGCCGTCGCCGCCTACTGGCCGTCTTCGCCTTCACCAGCCGAAGCCGGAGCCGGCGGACTGGGCAATGCCAGTCGACGAGGACGCCTTCGCCATGAAGATGGTGATGGAACGGTCCCTTCACGACATTGTGCCGCCACCGCCGATGCCGGAGCCGGACATCCTCGCCTGGTCCACGGCGGACTGGGAGCAGACGGAGGCCGAGCGCCAGGCCAGGGCCCGCCATGAGTTCATCTATCAGGGTGCGTCGCTCGTCGTCCTCGACGACGACGAAGACGCCGGCCCCTCGTACCAGCCCTGGAGGTGTGACGGCGATGGCCAGGGCAACTCCCGCCCACCGCAGCCGCCGAGCGACAACGACGGCAAGGCCAACCCCGGCTACACCTGCTTGTACATCAACTTCGACATGTAGAAGCGGCATCCGGCGGCATCGGCATCAGCGGCCTTCTTAAGTTTTTTTTTAATTTATTATTAGCCTAAATGCAGTAAAATTCGGGTGTTCGACTGAATTTGATATAATATTTATGTATTCTCTTTTATTAATGAAAACCGCCTATATTCGTCTAAAATTTGCAATTTTAGACAAACATGAAAACTCGACGTTTTTAGACCGAAAACTAGTTTTCCTCTAGTGATAGTTTCGTGCGGATTTCGGCATAGGAATGGCCAACCGAAGATGCTCTGAGTCCTTGTTGGCGCCACGTAGCCTCGCCTCTCGCCTGCCTGATTCCCCTTCCCGATCGACACGGATCGGCCACCCGCCTCGTGCGCGTGTACGGGCGCGGCTCAGTAAGTAGTGGAGTAGCTATAGCTGTCGCGTCGCAATGCGGCAAGGCGAGGTCACGCTCACGCGGCGGCGGAGAGCCCGTGCCGAGCCGTCCTCCCAGACCCAGCCAGCCCCAGCCCCAGCCCCACGGTGGTTGTTCACGCCCTTCGCGGCGGGTAGTCTTCGTTCGCACTGGCCCGTCTCGTCGTCGTCGTCCGTTCGTGTGACCGTGTCAATGCTCATCATTTATAACCTGCTGCTGTGTGCCGTGCTGCTAGTAGTGGTGGTGTACTGGTGTGCCTGCCGGTGGGTCGGGCCCTACCAGTTACATACGGCCTCCATCTCCATATCGCTGCGATGGGGAGGCTGACACGACTGACGTCTCTTGCAGATCGAGTTGCAGATCGAGTTGCAGATCCTACAGATAGATGTCCCGCCAACATATAATTTCGTCACGACCAAAAACAAATCGGTGACAGTGCTAGTACTGACACATGCATTCAACGGTGAGCGTAGTAGTGGACCAAGTTGGCTATGGACCAAAGTGACGGCTTAACTTGGAACCGGAGGATGTCAAAACGAAGGTATGCGCGCGCGGGGACCGTAAATCCACCATGTGCTAGTACTAGTACTTACGCCAGATCGGGGGCCAACGAATGCAAGCTCTGCGTCGTTTACGACCTGTCAGGGATAAGGACGTCTAGGTAACTTCTCCTTGGTGCAAGCTCTCCATGTGCTTGTAACTTTTCAAACTTGTCTTTTGATTTTTAATTTTAGAGTTTGATTTCACTTTTTACGCACAGCACTTTGACCTAGGACATGATGCAACCATTTCATTTAGTCATGACACGTTCATGCACCTTTCCCCTTCCGTTTCGGTGAACCTTCTAAAACTTTCTAGATCATTTTGGTGAAAACACCGGAATTATTCCCACTCCGGAATTGGATTTTTCTTATATAAATTTTATTCTCTGGACCATTCTGGGTATCCTCGTGATATCTTGGAAATCCCATCCGAGACTCCGAACAACATTCGGTCTCCCTACTTATATTTCATATCTACTAAACAACATCGAATCCTTAAGCGTGTCTCCCTACGGTTCGTGAATTATGCAGACATGACCAAGACTCTTCTCCGATCAATAACCAATAGAGAAATCTGGAAATTCAAATGGCTCCCACATATTGTTGGAATATTAGGCATAATTTCCACGATTAATTTCAGAATATAAATCATGACAACAGCAGCTACAATCACGTGAACCTCTAACATACTAGATGTATTGATCAACATGAACAGTAGCAGATTATACGCACTAACAGCCATAGTAAAACAACAGATCTACTGGCCTTCCTGATTACTGTCTTGTCCTGATTAAGATGATTGGTTCTGCTTAGGGTTCATACCCTGCTGTGGATTAGATATTTGATTAATTGGATCATGTATTGATGATCCTTGAACCTGTTAAGTGGAGACTTGCTCTGGATTACTGCTGATGGTTAGCTGTGTGATGCTAGTGGCTTGTTAGATGATTCTATGGATTAATTTTTATATGATTCGGATGGTAAAGTTGCTCTAGAAGCAATACTTGGTAAATATAGTGGTTTAATGTTTCACCACTGTCATTACTTGGTTGATGACAGTGAGTGTTGTGTGATGAAGTCACTGTCTTAGTACTGTTGACTTAACAATTCATATATAGCTTGAGAACAAAATGGTTTTCTATAGTGAAGATATATATATGAATATCCTGGTTATGATTCCTGTGATTAAGAACAGTAAAATGATTTATAGTTGGTTGGTTGTAGCTATGAAGATTGGATGTTTAACTTGCTTAGTTTATAACTGTTCTTGTGACACCATCCTTGTATGGCACACAAGATTAGATTCTATAACTTGGTTTGGTCTTGTTCAAGCTTAAAATTGACTTGGCATTATAGATAAGTGGAATTCTCTTTCCTTGCATCCCTAGAACCAATGATTTTGGTCTGAGGTTTAGGGATTTAGACCTCTATCTTGTTGATTCACATGAATTGGTTCTGGTAGTGATACCAGCTACTGTTTCTTGAATCAAAGTTGGGGAAAGATGCTTGTAAGCTTGATAACTTATATAGATCCATAAGATTAGATCCTAAGGTGCTACTCCCATTGAATTGAAATATAGCTTGATAGCTTAGATCAGTGATGTTGTTCTAAGATCTAAGTTGGATCTTTATAGTTTTCTGGTTGCTTTTAGTGTTTAAAACTTCAGTGATGGATTCACCCCATTTGGGTGTTTTCTGAGAATTTGAGTAAAAGACAGATCATGTATGCTTGTCTAATCTTAGACAGATAGATCATGTGATGATCTATTTACTCACCACTGTCACTTGATGTTGGGGTTTCCTGTGGTTGATCTTGTGCTAACTTGATCTGATGCTCTCCTGGTATTTCCAGCTCCTGGCTTGTCCTTGATCTAGCCCTTCATCTCCTGGTCCTGATGGCTTGATCTTGGTCTTGCTATCCACCTAATCTACCCCATCCTTAAGTCACCATTTTGGTGGTGTGATTCAGGGTTTTGGTTGGTGTGATCTAGCTTGGCTTTGGCTTGGTTTAACTGTTGGCTGCTGTTCTTGGTGTGCAAGAACAATGGAATGGTGTGGGGATTGGCATCCCACGGCTGTGTTGATGGTTTTGTTTTGTTGTGCTGTTGTTGTGGTGTTGACAGCACACACCATGCAGTTTGGTGTGTGTGCTGCTTGTGTGCCTGCTGCACAGTTGTGGATATGTTCTGAATTTGAGAGTTACTGTTATCAGGTTACATTTTACCTGGCTGGTGAAACTTGCCCCTCCTTGCTGTTTATTTGACTTATGGCTTAAAATTATGAAAGATATATTCTTTCATATTGATGAAACTTGCCCCTTTTAAAAGATTACTCAATGATGAAATTTTAAACAGTGCACTTCACTGTCAATTCTGAGAGTAAAATATTTCTAATCCTAACTTTTTTTAAGTTTCTGTTTATTTTGCAGGTACCAGATTTGAAGACCAAGACTTTAGTTTAGGTTTTTCTTTTTTCTTTATAGAATATTCACTTGTAATATCCCTATAATTCAATTGTAATCTTTAATTTATTCCTTTGTACTTTTATTTTTATTCTTTTGTAATAAAGATTGTACTATTATTCAATGAATAAAGATTATTCTTTTATTTCTTTAATATTCTAAAGTTTGTTGCTCATTTACATAAGTTACATTTGTGTAACTTATTTATTGAATATAAATTTGAATTCTTATTCTTAATTGTTTTCTTTATATAAGGTTTGAACTACTAATTATTAACTCTTGACTAAAGCATAATACTAAAACATAACTTTAAATTCTTTTGAAATATAAATTCAACACTTAAGTTTAAATTCAAATTTCATTTTCCAAAACACATAAGTCCACAACGATCATATCAAAGTCTATAACAATCATCCTTCAAGACTATACCTAATCTCAAAGTATGAAAAAAACCTTGATCACTTTAGGTTTTTATTTGGCGAAAAATTTACCCACATTTTCACGGATGAATGCATGCAATATCTCAAATTTCTAAATCTACCCTTCATTGGTTCCTAAATGCTGGGATGTTACAGAAAATCAACTTTGATATGTTTGGTCCGAACATGAAAAATTGTATTCGCCGACAAGTAGGTCGCACCAAGATTATCACACCACAAGCAAGTTGAACGAGACTGAAAAATCCCAAGCTCATCGAGAAGAGACTATACCCATACGATTCTGCTATAGCATTAGCCAACGCTTTATATTCTCCTTCTGTATTGGATTGAGAGACAGTGGCTTATTTGCGCGCACTACAAGAGATCAAATTGGATCAAAAGGAAACCGCGTAACCACCCGTAGATTTCCTATTATTAGGACATGCTGTCTAATCGGCATCTAAGAAAGCACTCACCAAGGTGGAAGAGGACTACCGTATGACCATACCAGTAGATGCAGTGAGATTAAGATAACGAAGTATCTATTTCACCGTTGTCCAATGCACGCTGGTAGGTGTAACATCCCAAAATTCATGAACTACAAAAGCTTGCATTTCATACTTGCATTCATAGCATTTTTGGCTTGCACAAAAAGTTTCAAATCAAAAATTCAAATAAAACCAATTAGATGCCTATTACTTATATATTATTAAGGCATGGTTTCATTTTAATTTCAAATGATCAAAGTATGTTTGATTAGACAGTGGTGTTTGTAACACATTTGAGCACAAGATTCACTATTTAAAAATCCCGAGAAAATTTGAAATCAAACCCATTTGATTTTGGTTTGAAATTGTTTTCTGAAAATCAAATTAGAAAAAGAAAAAGAGAAAGAAAAAATAAAAAGGCCGACGCCACCAATTCAGCCCAGTGCCAGACCTAGCCCATCAAGCCCACCTGGCTGATTCCTCCTTCCCTCTATTTCTCACCGCACCCGCGCCACACTCTCTTGCTGACAAACATGGCCCACTGCCACATCAGCTCATCATCCCCAAATCCCCGCGCGACGACCCGCTCCGCCGTTTCTTCCCCGCAGTGACGCCGCGATTGATTTCGCTTAAATTCCATTGATTCCTCACGTGAATGTCGCCCCTGCTCTGGCTACTTAACCACCACCGCACCGCGAGCCTTTCCCCTCACTCGCCAACCCCTCTCCGTCATCAGGCTGCCAGTATTTCGATTTGCAATGCCGCTGCCCGAGCGACTCCGGCGAGACATTACGGTGAGCTCCGTCCACCCCGCCCTTTCTTGTTCACGCTAACATGATCCCCTTTCTCGTGCGCTTTGTCTCATGCCTCTATTTTGTCTGCTCGTGACCTAGGTCGTTGGATTCGTCAACCACTTCAAGTGCCCGGCGCCCCTCTCATCTCCGGCGAGAAATTACGGTAAGGAATCGACCACCCCTTGTTCTCTAGACCAAAAGTTTTTGTCCTAGGGAGGCCTGGAACATCGCCGTCATCTCCGTCAAGCCGTGCTCGACGCCAGCTAGGTTTCCGACGAGCTCTTCCGGCCACCACAGCACGCCCCCGCCCACGCTAGTGACACATTGAGCTTCAGCGTGACCTTACGAGTCTGGTAAGCACCTCCTCAACCCCTATACCCCTCTGCATTTGCTGGAGCGTCACCGCCAGAGCGCCGCCGCTGCGCAACCGTCGCTAGCGCCGCTAGGCTATGTTCGCATGCACAGCAGCCGTTAGATCCAGATCCAGTGACCACGATAGAACACTTAAACGAAGCGTTTTTATTTGATCTAAGCCGTGCGTTGTCGCTGAAATCCTACGGCTCTGAATGATCGATCCAACCGAACCGTTATCGAACAATCAAATACAACCACGTGGCTAGGGTTTCAATTTAAAATCTTTTTTTATATCTATTAGAGATTCAAACTTGTAAAATTCATAACTTTTGTTCTATTTGGTCAAATTTTGCAAATAGAATATCATTGGAATCAGAAAAATAAATCCTACAGTACTATGGGCTTGGATTTGTATTTTTATTCTGTAAAATTTGTTTTATTTATAGAATCAAATATAGGCTTATTTTGACTATATAAAATATTTAGAAAATGATCTTAAAACAAATTTAAGTTTATTTAGATTATAAATAATTGGTTTTGTGTTCAGTACTGTTTGACTTGTCTTGTTTAGTTTAGAAAAAGTCATCACATGGCATTTGCATGCATTCATAATATTTTTGCTTGAATATTGGAATGTGAGTTTGGTGTTATCATTTTATGTGTAGATTTTGGTGCTAGTGGTGATTGTGAGGATTGTTGCTACTCCCCAAACTACCAAGGCAAGTGGTGCTTCATGTATATTTGTCCTATTATTTTTGACTATGCACTAGTGATATTTTTTATAGGGCTTGCATGAAAGTTTTGCTAAGTATCTATATGCTATGCTATGGGAAATCCTAGTAGTTGTAGTCTTAGTAGAATTATTCTCTAAAGTTAAGATACTTGTTGATATCATGCTTATCCTAGCTAGTAGCAAACAAGGGTGGATTATATACATGCTATGGAAATTTTGCTAAGCTTTGATTTATGTTTTTGCTTAATAAAACAACTAAGTGAATGAATCACCTGGGTGGAATGGAAAGAATGGTTTGTGTTGAGTGGTTACTCAGGGCCCATTTCTATGGCCTCCCTGGTGTATCTCACTTGTGGAAAGCCACCCAGGAACAAATGGATTTGAGATACTTAGTGTTTAGAAGCTTCTAGTGCAGCCACATGGCATATGGGCTCTACCTTGATCATATAGGTTGCAATAATTTAGTCAAATGGACAGATGGTGGTAGGGTGATAGGATGGAATGCGTCCATTTGGTCTAAGGGAAGGCTTCTGAAATATCTCGTCTCGATGCATGTCGAGTCTTGTGGGGAAAGTGCACCACCTCTCGAGAGAGTAAAATCTAAGTACTTAGCCGTGTCCCCGGCAATAGACAATTTGAGCATCAAGACATTGAAGCTATCAAGGATCTCCTCATCCCAATTTCCAAGTTAAAAACTCGTGGTTGAATAAGGGTTAAAGGTTCACTTTTGTCTATTGGTGGTTCCTTGGGTGATTTTTCATCAAACAAAAACTTAGTGTTTTTCAACTGATAAGGAAACCTATTTTGAGCAAAGCAAGCCTAAGCTACACTTGACCAAATTCATATAGATGTTAGAAACTACTATTCTACTACGGTATCACTTGCCAATACTATTCCAAATGTATTTACCCACTACGGATGTAACTTATGATGTTGCAGGTTACTCTGATGAGGATTAGGGTTATGAGTCTACACTTAACATGCTTGCCTGTTGCACATGAAGATGAAGACTTTACTTTATTTATTATGTATGAACTCTTGTACTAGCCTTTGGCCATGAATTTGAGGATTCTCCTCTCTGATGCACAAAAGCAATATGTGCTAGAAGCGCCGCTAGGCCCCCCACCTTTTGATGATGCCCCTGACGAGGAGAAGAATGTCTATCAGACTCGTCAGGAGGACCACAACTTAGCTCATTACATCATATTGTATGGGCTAGAGCCGAAACTTCGAAAGCGTTTCGAAAACGGCAATGCATTTGATACAATGGGTGAGTTGAAAATGATTTTCGACACACATGCTGCTGTAGAGAGCTACAATTCTTCAGAAAAGTTCTTTAACTGCATGATGGAAGAGCACAGCTCCGTAAGTGAGCATGTACTCAAGATGTCGGGTTACACCGATAAGCTCGTGTCCTTGGGAATAATGATTCCCATTGACTTAGGCATCCATCGTGTTCTGCAGTCTCTTCCACCTATCTATAAGAGATTCGTGATGAACTATAATATGGAAGGCATGAAGAAGTCTCTCCCCGAGCTTCTGTCAATGCTTAAAACTGCAGAAGCGGAGATCAAGAAGGAACATCAAGTGTTGATGATCAATAAGAACACTGGTTTCAAGAAAGACAAGTGTATGGGTTCGTAGCATGGAAAACAAAAAATTTCTACCGCATGAACACACAATCAAGATCTAATCTATGATCAAGCCAAGATCTATCTACTAGATTGTAGCAACGAGTCGATATAATACTAACCCTCAAAGATCCAAAGCGGTTAACGAGAGCAGATTCTCGTGGATGATGTAGTCGTACACTTTTCGATCTCAAGATCGCGTAGACGATCCTTCCGGCGCTGCGTTCCGGCAGCGCTTCCGTAGTCGGTCACACATTCGGTACTCGATGAAGACCTTCCTCTCCCTTGTTCCAGCAGGCAGCGGAGGTTGTAGCACTCTCCTCGTGATTCCGGCAGCACGACGGCGTGGTACCGGAAGTAGAGGGGAGATCTCGCAGGGCTTCGCCTTAAGCCGGAGCGAGTATGGTGGACTATGAGAGAGGCCTTGGCGATCTAGGGTTTAGAGGCACCAAGGGAGGAATCTTGGTCGGCGGCTAGGGCTTGGGGAGAGCCCCAACTCGCTGAGTTGGAGGGGAAACCCTAGGCGGCGGCTGCACTTGGAGGTGGAGGCGCCAAAGCTAGGGTTTGAGGTGTGAGGAAGAGGGGCACCCCTGCCCCTTCTTTTAAGGGTGGGAGGGAGGCGCCTAGGAGGAGGGAATCCTCCTCCAACTCCTCCTCCTTGGCCGGCGGGTGGAGGGAGTGGGACTTCCTCCCCAAGTAGGTTTCCTACTCTCCCTCCACCAAGCAAACTTGCCGTTTGACTTTTCAAATTGGCGTTTGACTTTTCAAACTAGGATTTGATTTATCCCTTTATTTTGCTTAGCAATGACACCTAGTACATGATGCAACCATTCCAACTTGTCATGGCACATTCATGTACCCTTCCCCTCCGGAGTGCCGGACATTCCGGAACCTTCTAGAACATTCCCGATGAAAACACCGGAACCATTCTCTAACCCCGAAACAGGACTTTCCTTATATGAATCTTATTCTCCGGACCATTCCGGATCTCCTCGTGATATCCCGGATCCCATCCGAGACTCCGAACAACATTCGGTCTCTTACTCATCATTCCATAACTACTCAACAACATCGAATCCTTAAGTGTGTCTCCCTACAGTTCGTGAATTATGCGGACATGACCGAGACACTTCTCCGATCAATAACCAACAGAGGAATCTGGAAATTCATATGGCTCCCACATATTTCTACGATTACTTTGCGATCAAATGAACCACTTACATACGATACCAATTTCCCTTTGTCTCACGATAGTTTACTTATCCGAGGTTTTGATCGTCGGTATCTCTACATACCTAGTTCAACCTCGTTACCGATAAGTACTCTTTTCTCGTTCCCGTGATATGTGATCCCTTGTGAGCCAGTCACATGCTTGCAAGCTAATTGGATGACATTCCACCGAGAGGGCCTATAGTATATCTATCTGTCATATGGATGGACAAATCCCACTCTTGATCCATGTGTTTCAACCCATACTTTCCGAACACTCAATGCCACCTTTATAGCCACCCAGTTACGGTGTGGTGTTTGATGTCATCAAAGCATCCTTCCGATGATGGTGATAAGCATGATCTCATGGTCGAAGGAATTAGGTTACTATGTATCAGAAAGCTTATAGCAAATGAACTATATTAAATGACTTGATCTTTATGCTACGCTTAACTACAGGAGTATGTCCATCACATCATTCTCCTAATGATATGACCCTGTTGTTAATAACATCTCTATGTTCATGATCAGGAAACCATGATCATATATTAACCAACAAGCTAGTTTAACAAGAGGCTTTACTAGGGACTCTTTTATGTTTACAAATCACACAAGTATTAATGTTTCCGATTAATACAATTATAGCATGGTATGTAAACATTTATCATAAGCATGAAGATATGATAATAACCACTTTATTATTGCCTCTTGGGCATATCTCCAACAGTCTCCCACTTGCACTAGAGTCAATAATCTAGTTTCAAACTTTTGTGTATTCAACACCTATGGCTTTCCGGTGTTGTATGTACACGATTGCTAGTGGTCAACTGATCTTCGGATCTGACACTTCCAGGTCCGTGTGTAATCGAGGTTCAGAAACAAGGAGTGATGCAGACTCTGCATCGGATCTGTCGTAGATGATGTCGTCACGTCGGAAAACACCAGAAAATACAAAAGAAATTTTTATGAAAATACATAACGATTAGGTTTCGCAATGGTTCCATTGGCATGAACAACACATGCTCAAGGTATACTCCAACTTCACCAATGCTCGTCCTTCTCATATGTTTTTCAACGATACGGATATTTAGCAAGGTACACATATAGATAAAGAGTTCAAGAACAAAAGATTGGATGAAGGGTACAACAGACAAGATGCAGATTTGATGATCGTAGCACCACCATTATTAAAGGGAGAAAGCGAAACCCTGAAGGTACGACGGAAACCCAACCGCGAGAAATCCTGGACTCGAAGAGAGAGAAGAGAGCGGATTCAAAACACGCAGAGGTGAGAGGAGAGCAGCAGAGGGGTAAGGAGTAAAATCAGACCTAATCAGAACTATCCAACCGATTTTTCAAAAATAGTTTTGACACTCTACTTCGGCCGTTAGCTAGGTTATCCTACAGGCTGGACTTGTGGGGTATCGCAACTGCTGAGCTCTGATACCACTCTGTAACACCCTCAGAATCATCCCTATGCAAGTTTTAGCGAAACCCGCCAAACCCGCATAGAAACGATTCGAAGGTGCCCACCAGGCACTTTCGTGCGGGTGGAAAACGAAGTAATACCATTACACAATAGTCCACGATGGAACCCACAGAACAGATATATACAACAGCGACTCAAAGAGTCAAGAATACAGATATACAATATAAAGATCCAAATCACCTTGAAAATGATACAGCGTCCGACTACGGACAAGATGCAAATGGGGCTAAGAGCCCTGAAGAATAATCAATGGCGTCCATAACCCTTCCCAGGCCAAGCCGGAAGGGTAACCCTGCTAACGACGTCGATCTCAAAACCTTCTTAAACAAAAAGGGGTGCCGACAAAGGGCAAAGAAAAAAGAGAGCGGTCAGTACTGAGGCCAGTACACGGCGAGGCTAGAATTCGGCGGTCCTCGCCTACATAGGTATGGTGGACTGAAGCGGCAGCGCAGCATGCACTAAACGACCTATAGAGACTCGAGATAACTGTCGGCTATCAGAGAGGGATAAGAAAGACCTATTCGGAAACATCCTGATAGTACCACCAAACATACCCATCCTGGTGTTTCCCCCTCGAGACCAAACGAGGAAGTCAACCGAGGAACTCACACCATTGGCAGTTTTATTTATTCAGTTATCGTTGCAGCAATTACTAGTTAGGTATAGATAGTCTTCCTGCTAGAATAAGCAGTGGGCACTTTTAGTTAATCATTATGTTTTAGTTGCAACACTTACTAGTCAGATACAATTAGCATGAGATATCCCAAACCCAGCAGTTGTTGGTACTTTTATTTAGCCATTCCGTTGTAGTGGAGCTGATTACTAGTCATATCGGATACCAGTCAAATTATAACAGTAAACTTTAGTTATGGTTGTCTATGATCAAGAACTGTGCTCCAAGTCGTCCATAACCGCGGACACAGCTTCTCGAAAAGATTTAACCCTGCAGGGGTGCACCAAAGTTCCCACACGCACCTACACCCTTGTTGTCAGATCAGGTAGGTACAAGATCACAAAACATACAACCAACAGTATGTCGACGGGGTTTCGGACACGACGTTTCCCAGACCCAAAGCAAGCACGGGGGGCCACCCCACTAAGCTACCCGTATCGAAGTCGGCCGGTCTCCCGGACAGACTCATGGTTTGTGTAGACGGCTGTAAACGACTGGGAACCCGAAAGTGTGACTGGGCTTGTCGATACAGCGAAAACGTGTCACGATCCTAAACAGTACAGGTGCTCCTCGCACAATCGTAAATAAAGCAGTAAAGCATGGCATAAGTACAGGATAGTAATAAAGCCCCAAACTAATTGTGGCCCCCAGTACAGTACTTGGAATCAGGTACTAAATCGATGGGGGTGCCCATACACCCCACCTGTGGTTAGCGCGCTCGATCTCGGAACAGGTGTCAAGAACTCGGGGTCCTACGGGACACCAGTGAGCGGTTAAAATCCAAATATTATCTATTACCCACCGGTGCCTCTGCATTTACCTACTTCAATTTTAGTTATTAAACAATAATTAAAGCCATGATCATCTCCAACATTAAACATGCGGCAACACTCCAACAACTGAGGTACTTGACGACACGCAACAGCACTTGAGCAAGCGACTACGACGCACAAGTCCAACTATCTACCAAACAACAGGTAATAGGATGTGTCCAAGGCAATATAAGGCTGCAAGGGATATCACGGGTACGAAAACTAGCAACGCAACACAGATAGCAATAGATCAACAGGAGGGAATAAATACTATAAAATTAAGATAGGTAGAAAGGGGGAGGTGCTCGCCTGAAAACATTGTCGAAGGTTCATCCGAAGATCGGGTCGACACTCGCATCAACTCATCGGCCTAATCCGTGAAGAAGCAAAGCACTAGAAGAAACACCGGATGGACTATTTAATACTACGGTAGAAAATCGGGCATGATTCATGTATGATGTATGACATGGCAAAGGTGCGATGCATTAAGGCAATATTAAGCGGAAACCGGGGTCCCGACACTTAATTAGGTGGTTCATGTTGTTTAGCTACCCCGCAATTTAAATGTTGTCTTAACAAGGCAAATTATATCATCGGTTCGCTACATAAATTTAAATGGGGCCAAAATAAGGCTATATGCGCCCACATATGGACCCCATATTTAATTTAGGTGAATCGGCATAAGGCCCCCAAACCACATGACAAGTATGCATGCATGAACAATTTAATATGCATCAGTTGATAATGTCATATTATAAAAGTAATGGGGTCTCGGATAGGGAATCACGTTAGGGTTCGGCGAACTTGGGCTCCGAGGGGTTCAGGGTCGGTCTCAGGGTTCGACGGGGGAAACGGTTCGACGGAATCGGTCTCAGACAACGGAAGTAGATCTTGGCATTCCGGGAAGGAGGACTTGGTTTGGCGTCGGGGTGCATCGGATCCTTCCGGGTCGGTGTCGTTCTTGTCGTCGCGAAGGTCTTGTCGGGTCTGCGTACCGGGTTGGTCTTGGCGTCCGGGGTGAAGAACTTGGCGTCCCCGAGGAAGTACTTGGCTTATCCGTGTCGACGACCTTGGCGTCCGGGAAGAAGTACTTGTCGCATCTGTGGCCTTCGGGGGTTCGGGGACTCGGCGTCTTCGGGTCCGTGAAGAAGATCATGTCGAGGCTTCTTGGAATCCACCGGGTACTTCTTAAAGCGTCGATAACCGTGGAGTGGCACCGTATTCGGTTTGGGTTCTCGCGCCGGTGAATATGGCCACACGTAGGCCAGGGAGGATGCTAATCCAAGATTATGTGCTTACACTGGTACAGAAGCAAGGGAAACGAGGTGCTTTATGGGGCATAGATGACCAGGAGACGATGTAGAGCTTGTCAAGGAGAAGGCCTGCGAGGCCCTGCTGTCCAGAGGAGGTCGACACGAGAATGCAGCTGAGCGACCGCTTGAAGACAGCAGACACATGGCGGCACAAGGCACCAGGACAAGGAGGATGCAGGGAGGCGGTCGCGTGAGGACCGGGTCAGGCTCCGGCGAGGCAGCACAGGCGAGCACGAGGTCACAGCGAGGGGGACGCGCGCGTGGGTGCCGGAGATGGTGACGGGAAAGCTCGTGGGGCGGCGCTGCAGGCGGGAACGCAGGCGGAGGAGCGAGGCGGACCTGGACGGCGGCGCTCGTGGAGGAGCTACAGCGGAGGCGGCATACGGCAGAAGGCGGCGCTGGCGATGGCCTGGACAGAAGCTGAGCTTGCCGAGGAGGCCAGGCGGCGAGGAGGACCCATGGGCGCGGCGGAGGCCGACACAGAGCTCCGGGCGGCGAGGAAGATGGGGTCCGGTGGATAGGGGGTCGCGGGCATCTGGCGTGAGGCAGCACATGAGCTGGCAAAGGGCGGCGGCGGTAGCACGGTAGGTGGCGGAGGGACAAAGAGGACGCGAGGGAAGGGGAATCCCGTCGCGGGGTGGGCGACCTCGAGCGCATACGTTGGGTGAGGTGCGGGAGGTTTCCAGGGACATGTCGAGTCAAAGGGTTGGTGGGTGCGGTTGCGTGTTTGGTGTTTAAGTCAGGTGTGGGTTCGATCGGCGGGAGGGTGGGGCTAGAGGTACTTGTCATGGGGTGGTTCCTGGGCGTGTCGATCGGGCTCGGGGGCGGTAGCGGGGGTGAGGTAGGGAGTTGGGGGTGAGGTGGCGTGATGGGAGAGGATGGAGTGAGGAAACGGTGAGGTGGCAAGCTGTGGTTGGTCGGGGTGATGTGGAAGGGGCTAGGTAGGCTAGGGTGGGGTAGGTTAGGGATTAGACTAGGTTTTGGTTTAGGGCTTGGAGGTGGCCGGCCGGGCTTTCGGGCCTGGCAGGCTGCCTCCTAAAAAATAAAATAAAAGTTTTATTATTTAAAACGGGGCATTTGAAATCCGTCGACAGACGAAACAAAATAATCCGGAGACCCGGGTTTTAATTTGAATAAAGACGGGAATATTTAGAAGACAAAACTAGGCGTTTCGAAAATAGTTTAGACAAAAACCATGCATGATGATGACGATGCTCAAATGCAATGTGGCATGATGATATGAGCATGCAGTCATGATGATGCAATGCACAAAAACAACGCGATTTTCTAGTAGTGGTTTTTGCGGGGCGCCACAATTCGACACCACTAACGATGGATCTCGCCCTCGAGATCCGCCTCATGGTACCGGAAAGAAGGTCGGTGATCTGCATCTTCTCGCTTCGTGTATATCTTCGCGACACCACTAACAAGAGGTCGTTATCCGTGATCGTCGAGAGAACACTCCGGGAAAAAAAGGCGAAGGTAGAGGTATCAACCAATCAATCCACCGCGAACTTCGATAGAAAGAGAGAATCGATGCATTCTCATCCACTTCAATGTACACAAGCGAATAGAGTGAGTAGTCGGCATGGGGGCCAATCCATCACGCACCCAAACTATTACTCTGCACAATCAGTAGAAAAGCGTGCAACCATTCTCGGAATCTTACTGAAGATCTCGACAATCGAGGTTCAGAAACAAGGAGTGATGCAGACTCTGCATCGGATCTGGCGTAGATGATGTCGTCGCGTCGGAAAACACCGGAAAATACAAAAGAAATTTTTATGAAAATACATAACGATTAGGTTTCGCAATGGTTCCATTGGCATGAACAACACATGCTCAAGGTATACTCCAACTTCACCAATGCTCGTCCTTCTCATATGTTTTTCAACGATACGGATATTTAGCAAGGTACACATATAGATAAAGAGTTCAAGAACAAAAGATTGGATGAAGGGTACAACAGACAAGATGCAGATTTGATGACGGTAGCACCACCGTTATTAAAGGGAGAAAGCGAAACCCTGAAGGTACGACGGAAACCCAACCGCGAGAAATCCTGGACTCGAAGAGAGAGAAGAGAGCGGATTCAAAACACGCAGAGGTGAGAGGAGAGCAGCAGAGGGGTAAGGAGTAAAATCAGACCTAATCAGAACTATCCAACCGATTTTTCAAAAATAGTTTTGACACTCTACTTCGGCCGTTAGCTAGGTTATCCTACAGGCTGGACTTGTGGGGTATCGCAACTGCTGAGCTCTGATACCACTCTGTAACACCCTCAGAATCGTCCCTATGCAAGTTTTAGCGAAACCCGCCAAACCCGCATAGAAACGATTCGAAGGTGCCCACCAGGCACTTTCGTGCGGGTGGAAAACGAAGTAATACCATTACACAATAGTCCACGATGGAACCCACAGAACAGATATATACAACAGCGACTCAAAGAGTCAAGAATACAGATATACAATATAAAGATCCAAATCACCTTGAAAATGATACAGCGTCCGACTACGGACAAGATGCAAATGGGGCTAAGAGCCCTGAAGAATAATCAATGGCGTCCATAACCCTTCCCAGGCCAAGCCGGAAGGGTAACCCTGCTAACGACGTCGATCTCAAAACCTTCTTAAACAAAAAGGGGCGCCGACAAAGGGCAAAGGAAAAAGAGAGCGGTCAGTACTGAGGCCAGTACACGGCGAGGCTAGAATTCGGCGGTCCTCGCCTACATAGGTATGGTGGACTGAAGCGGCAGCGCAGCATGCACTAAACGACCTATAGAGACTCGAGATAACTGTCGGCTATCAGAGAGGGATAAGAAAGACCTATTCGGAAACATCCTGATAGTACCACCAAACATACCCATCCTGGTGTTTCCCCCTCGAGACCAAACGAGGAAGTCAACCGAGGAACTCACACCATTGGCAGTTTTATTTATTCAGTTATCGTTGCAGCAATTACTAGTTAGGTATAGATAGTCTTCCTGCTAGAATAAGCAGTGGGCACTTTTAGTTAATCATTATGTTTTAGTTGCAACACTTACTAGTCAGATACAATTAGCATGAGATATCCCAAACCCAGCAGTTGTTGGTACTTTTATTTAGCCATTCCGTTGTAGTGGAGCTGATTACTAGTCATATCGGATACCAGTCAAATTATAACAGTAAACTTTAGTTATGGTTGTCTATGATCAAGAACTGTGCTCCAAGTCGTCCATAACCGCGGACACAGCTTCTCGAAAAGATTTAACCCTGCAGGGGTGCACCAAAGTTCCCACACGCACCTACACCCTTGTTGTCAGATCAGGTAGGTACAAGATCACAAAACATACAACCAACAGTATGTCGACGGGGTTTCGGACACGACGTTTCCCAGACCCAAAGCAAGCACGGGGGCCACCCCACTAAGCTACCCGTATCGAAGTCGGCCGGTCTCCGGGACGGACTCAGGGTTTGTGTAGACGGCTGTAAACGACTGGGAACCCGAAAGTGTGACTGGGCTTGTCGATACAGCGAAAACATGTCACGATCCTAAACAGTACAGGTGCTCCTCGCACAATCGTAAATAAAGCAGTAAAGCATGGCATAAGTACAGGATAGTAATAAAGCCCCAAACTAATTGTGTCCCCCAGTACAGTACTTGGAATCAGGTACTAAATCGATGGGGGTGCCCATACACCCCACCTGTGGTTAGCGCGCTCGATCTCGGAACAGGTGTCAAGAACTCGGGGTCCTACGGGACACCAGTGAGCGGTTAAAATCCAAATATTGTGTATTACCAACCGGTGCCTCTGCATTTGCCTACTTCAATATTAGTTATTAAACAATAATTAAAGCCATGATCATCTCCAACATTAAACATGCGGCAACACTCCAACAACTGAGGTACTTGACGACACGCAACAGCACTTGAGCAAGCGACTACGACGCGCAAGTCCAACTATCTACCAAACAACAGGTAATAGGATGTGTCCAAGGCAATATAAGGCTGCAAGGGATATCACGGGTACGAAAACTAGAGCAACGCAACACAGATAGCAATAGATCAACAGGAGGGAATAAATACTATAAAAGTAAGATAGGTAGAAAGGGGGAGGTGCTCGCCTGAAAACATTGTCGAAGGTTCATCCGAAGATCGGGTCGACACTCGCATCAACTCATCGGCCTAATCCGTGAAGAAGCAAAGCACTAGAAGAAACACCGGATGGACTATTTAATACTACGGTAGAAAATCGGGCATGATGCATGTATGATGTATGACATGACAAAGGTGCGATGCATTAAGGCAATATTAAGCGGAAATCGGGGTCCCGACACTTAATTAGGTGGTTCATGTTGTTTAGCTACCCCGCAATTTAAATGTTGTCTTAACAAGGCAAATTATATCATCGGTTCGCTACACAAATTTAAATGGGGCCAAAATAAGGCTAGATGCGCCCACATATGGACCCCATATTTAATTTAGGTGAATCGGCATAAGTCCCCCAAACCACATGACAAGTATGCATGCATGAAAAATTTAATATGCATCAGTTGATAATGTCATATTATAAAAGTAATGGGGTCTCGGATAAGGAATCACGTTAGGGTTCGGCGAACTTGGGCTCCGAGGGGTTCAGGGTCGGTCTCAGGGTTCGACGGGGGAAACGGTTCGACGGAATCGGTCTCGGACAACGGAAGTAGATCTTGGCATTCCGGGAAGGAGGACTTGGTTTGGCGTCGGGGTGCATCGGATCCTTCCAGGTCGGTGTCGTTCTTGTCGCCGCGAAGGTCTTGTCGGGTCCGCGTACCGGGTTGGTCTTGGCGTCCGGGGTGAAGAACTTGGCGTCCCCGAGGAAGTACTTGGCTTATCCGTGTCGACGACCTTGGCATCCAGGAAGAAGTACTTATCGCATCTGTGGCCTTCGGGGGTTCGGGGACTCGGCGTCTTCGGGTCTGTGAAGAAGATCATGTCGAGGCTTCTTGGAATCCACCGGGTACTTCTTAAAGCGTCGATAACCGTGGAGTGGCACCGTATTCGGTTTGGGTTCTCGCGCCGGTAAAATGGCCACACGTAGGCCAGGGAGGATGCTAATCCAAGATTATGTGCTTACACTGGTACAGAAGCAAGGGAAACGAGGTGCTTTATGGGGCATAGATGTGGCATCCCGCAAAAACCACTACTAGAAAATCGCGTTGAATTTGTGCATTGCATCGTCATCATCATGTGTTGTTTGCATAAAACCATGTTCGCAAGCCCGTTTTGTTTTTCTAAAACGCCCCATCTTATTCAAACACCGAAAACCGGGTCCCCGGAATATTTTGTTTGTTGCCATCGGTTTGCAAATGGTGTTATTAAAACAAATAAAATTTATATTTATTTTAGCGGGGGCAGTCGAACGGGCCGTATCGACCCGAACGACCACCCCCATAATTCAGATCGGCCCACCCCTTATTCCTAGTCCCACCTAAAACTCTACCCACACCCAGCAGCCACATCATCCCACCCAATCGCAGATTGCCACGTCCTCTCCTCCTCCCCCTTAGCCAATCAAATCCTGCCACTTAATCCTAACCAACCCCCACTCCCTCCCCAATCCCTCAGCCTACACGCCTCTCCCTGCCAGCACACAACGCACCACACACGCATGCACGCACACAGCCCCTCTTCCACCTCCCTGCCAACCCTGTCCCACCCCAGGCCGACCCCACCCTCTGGCCCACAGCCCACCCCACCATCCCCACGCAACCTGCCCGTCCTCATCCCCTCCCTCCCGCACGCGGCGCAGCAGCCGCCCGCGCCCTTCCTCCCTGGCGCCTCGCTCGCCCGCTACCCTCCTCCGCTCCGGCCGCCTGCGCGCGTCGCCGGCGCTCCTCCCCAGTCGCCCTCGCCGGCCTCACTCCGGCGACGCCGCGCCTCACCTCCGCCCGTCACCGCCACCAGGCCTGCCTCAACCTCCACCGCCGGCGCCGCTCCCGCTCACCGCCTCCGCCGGCGCTCGCCCCGCCGCCCATCTCCGCGAGTGCCGCCCCTCCCCGCCGGTGCTCCCGTCGCCCCTCTTCCGCCGCTCCGGCCGCCTCCGGCTCCTCCGCCCTGTGAGCAGCGCGCCGCCGGCGAGCCCGCCCCCGGCAGCGGCCCCCTCTCCCCCGACCCGAGCCGCTCTTCCCCGGGCGTCTGCTCTGCTCCCCGTCGACCCTCCCCCTGCCGGTCGTCCCTTCTCCGCGGGCGCCGACCTCCGCCTCCTCGCGACCTCCAGGTCGCCTCCTGGCCGCGTCCTCCGGTCCCCCCCTCCCTGCCGGTCGCCTCCTCCGAGCCCACGGCCTTCTCCTGCCACCACCGGTGGTGCCCCACATGCGAGCGCCGCCACGAGCGGGAGTCACCGCCTCCGCGACCTCCTCTGTCCGCCCGCGCCGCTCGCTCCTCTCGGCCACCCGACGCCACCTCCCCATCCATCCCGTGGAACCCACCTCTCTCTCTGCTCTCGATCCTCGATGCCCCTGCTTCTCTTGTTTTCCCGGCCGCCGCATGCGTCTCCGACCATGATCCTTGGGCCTTGTGCCGCTGTTGCCTTACCGCGAGCATCACACCATCATGTCCCTGCTCCTCTTGACACCTACCGCATAGAGTCGTATCGCCAGGCCCCTGCCTTCCTTGTGGCCGTACGTCGCGCGCGCACAAGCAGATCTGGCCGACCAAGCTCATGGGGATCCACACCATGAGCCTCGACCCAAGTCCGTCACCGACACCCGAATCCTCGACTAAGAATTTCAAGGCCTCCATCAAGGATACCACAAGATCTACACCTCGGAATCCAAAGACCGATCCCGGGGCGCCCGAACCCCGTCAAGACCCCGAACCCGAGTTCTGCGACGCGACGACAAGATCCCCTACATGGGAGCCCGGAGAACCCGTACCCGAAGGCCGCGGATGCGACATGATCTTCTCCTCGGACGCTAAGAATTCGTCGAGCCCCCGGAACGACAAGTACTACCTCGGGGATGCGAAGCCGAGAACTTCCCCTGAACGCCATGATCGTCGACATGACCCGAAGACCCCAGATGCGACAAGAACGGCACCGACCAGGGCGGACCCCGATGCGGCCCCGACGCCAACCAAGCCCTGCTTCCCGGTTGCGACAAGATCTACCCCCGCTATCCGAGAACGCTTCCGTCGAACCCCGCACCCCAGATCGTCGAACCCTGGACCCTGTCGAACCCTGAACCCCCGGAACCCCAAGACCGTCGAGACCCCTAATGTGTGAACCCCTTCTCGAAACCCTATTTTTATAACATAATACAACTTGTCGCATCATAACTGTCTTGCATGCATACATTCATGTGTTTTGGGGGCCTTTTGCCGATTCACCGATAATTAAATATGGGGCCCATATGCGGGCAAATCTAGTCTCTTATTGGCCTCATTTAAACTTGTGTAGCGAACCGATGCTATAGTCTTGCCTTGTTAAAACAACATTTAAATTGCGGGGGGATCTAAACAACATGAACCTATTAACTAATTGTCGGGACCCCGGTTCCACTTAATATGACCTAATTGCATCGCACTTTGCCATGCCATGCATCATACATGCATCATGCCGATCTTCTGCCGTCGTATTAAATATTGCATCCGGTGTTTCTTCTAGTGTTTTGCTTCTTCGCGGATAAGGCCGTTGAGTTGATGTGAGCTTCGTCCCGATCTTCGGTTGAACCTTCGACAATGTTTTCAGGCGAGCATCTCCCTCTTTCTACCTATCTTATTTTTATAGTATTTACTCCCTCCTGTTGATCTATTGCTATCTGTGTTGCGATGCTTTAGTTTCCGTACCTGTGATATACCGTGCAGCCCTATATTGCCTTGGACACATCCTATTACCTGTTGTTTGGTAGATAGTTGGACTTGCGCGCCGTAGTCGCGTGCTCTAGTGCTGTTGTGTGTCGTCATATGCCACAGTTGCTGATGTATTGCCGCATGTTGATGTTGGAAATGATTCTAGTTTTACTTACTGTTCACTTTAAATTCCTGTTTAACAACTAAAATTGAAATAAGCAGAGGCATCGGTGGGTGATAGAAAATATTTGGTTTCCGAACGCCCACTTGTGTCCCGTAAGACCCCGAGTACTTGATACCTGTTCCTTGATTTATCGCGCTATCCACATCCGGGAGGTATATGGGACCCCCCTGAGCCAGAGCTTGATTCAGTCTTATTTCTTGGGGCCACAAACTAGTTTGGGGCTTTATTACTATCCTGTACTTATGCCATGTTTTACTGCTTTATTTACGATTGTGCGAGGTACTGCACACTGTACTGTTTAGGATCGGGACACGATTCCGCGGTGTCGACAAGCCCCGTTTGGGGTTCCCAGTCGTTCACAGCCGTCTACCCAGACCTTGAGTCCGTCTCGGAGCTAGCTTACTTCGTTGCGGGTAGCTTAATGGGGTGGCCCCCTGAAATATTTCTGAATCCTGTGATTGCTTTGTCGTGAAGGCCTCGTTGGGTTTTGATTTGGTTTTTCCGAGGTTGATCGAGTGTGTGTTGCTATTGGTGCACCCCGGCCGGGTCAAACTTTCTGAAAGCCGTGTCCGCGGATATGGACGACTTGGAGCACAGTATCTCGATCATAGACAAGCATAACTAAAGTTTATTGTTATAAATTTGACTTATAATGACTATTAATCAGCTTCACTATAATGGAATGGCTAATTAATACTGCCCACAACTGCTTGTTTGGTTGTCGCTCGCGACAATTGTACCTGACTAGTAAATCTTGCAACTACAACGGAATGGCTGAATAAAAGTACCAACAACTGCTGGGTTTTTGGGTTATCTCATGATAAATCTATCTGACTAGTAAGTGTTGCCACTATCACGGAATGATTAAATAAAAGTGGCCACTGCTTACTTTATCAGGACGATTATCTAAACCTGACTAGTAAAGTGCCGCAACTATAACTGAATAAGTAAAACTGCCAACTGTGTGAGTTCCTCGGTTGACTTCCTCGTTTGGTCTCGAGGGGGAAACACCAGGATGGGTTTGTTTGGTGTTAGCTTCAGGTTGGATCCGGATAGGTCATTCTTACCCCTCTCTGATAATCGCTAGTTGTATCGAGTCTCTATAGGTTGTTTGGTGCATGCTGCCGCTGCCGCTCAGTCCACCATACCTATGTAGGCGAGGACCGCCGAATTCTAGCCTCGCCGTGTACTGGCCTCAGTACTGACGCTCTTCTTTGTTTTTCTGCTTTGCCCTTTGTCGGCACCCCTTTTGTTAAGCAGGTCTTGAGATCGACGCCGTTAGCAGGGTTACCCTTCCGGCTTGGCCTGGGCAGGATTATGGACTCCATTGGTTATTCTTCAGGGCTCTTAGCCCCATTTGCATCTGGTCCGTAGCTGGACACGCTATCGTTTTCGAGGTGATTTGAATCTTTGTATATTATATCTGTATTCTTGACTCTTGAGTCGCTGTTATATATATCTGTTCTGTGGGTCCCATCGAGGACTGTTGTGTAATGTTATTACTTCGTTTTCCACCCGCACGAAAGTGCCTGGTGGGCACCTTTGAATCGTTTCTATGCGGGTTTGGCAAATTTTGCTCAAACTTGCATAGGTCCGATTCTGAGGGTGTTACAGAGTGCTAGATAATCGCCAGTTGTATCGAGTCTCTATAGGTTGTTTGGTGCATGCTGCCGCTGCCGCTCAGTCCACCATACCTATGTAGGCGAGGACCGCCGAATTCTAGCCTCGCCGTGTACTGGCCTCAGTACTGACGCTCCTTCTTTGTTTTTCTGCTTTGCCCTTTGTCGGCACCCCTTTTGTTAAGCAGGTCTTGAGATCGACGCCGTTAGCAGGGTTACCCTTCCAGCTTGGCCTGGGCAGGGTTATGGACGCCATTGGTTATTCTTCAGGGCTCTTAGCCCCATTTGCATCTGGTCCGTAGCTGGACACGCTATCGTTTTCGAGGTGATTTGAATCTTTGTATATTATATCTGTATTCTTGACTCTTGAGTCGCTGTTATATATATCTGTTCTGTGGGTCCCATCGAGGACTGTTGTGTAATGTTATTACTTCGTTTTCCACCCGCACGAAAGTGCCTGGTGGGCACCTTTGAATTGTTTCTATGCGGGTTTGGCAAATTTTGCTCAAACTTGCATAGGTCCGATTCCGAGGGTGTTACAGAGTGGTATCAGAGCTCAGCAGTTGCGATACCCCACAAGTCCAGCCTGTAGGATAACCTAGCTAACGGCCGAAATAGAGTGTCAAAACTATTTTTGCAAAATCGGTTGGATAGTTCTGATTAGGTCTGATTTTACTCCTTACCCCTCTGCTATTCTCCTCTTATCTCTACGTGTTTTGAATCCGCCCTCTTCTCTTTCTTCGAGTCCAGGGTTTCTCGTGGTTGGGTTTCCGTCGTACCTTCAGGGCTTCGTTTTCTCCCTTTTGTAACGGAGGTGCTACGATCATCAATCTGCAGCTGGTCTGTTGTGCCCTTTATCCGATCTTTTGTTCTTGAACTCTTTACCCATATATGTTCTTTGCCGGCTTTCTGTGTCGTTGAAAAACATATGAAAAGGACGAGCATTGGTGAAGTTGGGGTTAACCTTGAGCATGTGTTGTTCATGCCAATAGAGCCATCGCGGAACCTAATCAGTGTGTCTTTCATACGATTCTGCTGGCAGCATTCCTTTATTCCGGATACCACCGATGAAAATCTTCAGTCTATATCTCGAGAGTTGAGTTGCCTGATTCTCCTACCCATGTATAGAGTTGATAGTTGGGTCCGGGATGGACTGATCACCCTACCCGACTCTTACTGTTCGCTCTGTACATCGAACTGGTGGATCAATGCAACTTTTCCCTCTTCTAACGGAAGTTAGAGGTGGCTTTATTTGTTGATGCCTCTATCTTCGTCCTTTGTTTCCCCGGAGTGTCTCTCGACGACCAGGAGCAACGACCCATTGTTGGTGGTGTCGCCAATTTCAAGATGGAGGAGGAACCCTCGTTAGTGGTGTCGCGAGGATCTACACAAAGCGTGAAGACGGAGAACGCCGACCTTCCTTCCGGTACCATGAGGCGGATCTCGAGGGCGAGATCCATTGTTAGTGGTGTCGAATTGTGGCATCCCGCAAAAACCACTACTAGAAAATCGCGTTGAATTTGTGCATTGCATCGTCATCATCATGTGTTGTTTGCATAAAACCATGTTCGCAAGCCCGTTTTGTTTTTCTAAAACGCCCCATCTTATTCAAACACCGAAAACCGGGTCCCCGGAATATTTTGTTTGTTGCCATCGGTTTGCAAATGGTGTTATTAAAACAAATAAAATTTATATTTATTTTAGCGGGGGCAGTCGAACGGGCCGTATCGACCCGAACGACCACCCCCATAATTCAGATCGGCCCACCCCTTATTCCTAGTCCCACCTAAAACTCTACCCACACCCAGCAGCCACATCATCCCACCCAATCGCAGATTGCCACGTCCTCTCCTCCTCCCCCTTAGCCAATCAAATCCTGCCACTTAATCCTAACCAACCCCCACTCCCTCCCCAATCCCTCAGCCTACACGCCTCTCCCTGCCAGCACACAACGCACCACACACGCATGCACGCACACAGCCCCTCTTCCACCTCCCTGCCAACCCTGTCCCACCCCAGGCTGACCCCACCCTCTGGCCCACAGCCCACCCCACCATCCCCACGCAACCTGCCCGTCCTCATCCCCTCCCTCCCGCACGCGGCGCAGCAGCCGCCCGCGCCCTTCCTCCCTGGCGCCTCGCTCGCCCGCTACCCTCCTCCGCTCCGGCCGCCTGCGCGCGTCGTCGGCGCTCCTCCCCAGTCGCCCTCGCCGGCCTCACTCCGGCGACGCCGCGCCTCACCTCCGCCCGTCACCGCCACCAGGCCTGCCTCAACCTCCACCGCCGGCGCCGCTCCCGCTCACCGCCTCCGCCGGCGCTCGCCCCGCCGCCCATCTCCGCGAGCGCCGCCCCTCCCCGCCGGTGCTCCCGTCGCCCCTCTTCCGCCGCTCCGGCCGCCTCCGGCTCCTCCGCCCTGCGAGCAGCGCGCCGCCGGCGAGCCCGCCCCCGGCAGCGGCCCCCTCTCCCCCGACCCGAGCCGCTCTTCCCCGGGCGTCTGCTCTGCTCCCCGTCGACCCTCCCCCTGCCGGTCGTCCCTTCTCCGCGGGCGCCGACCTCCGCCTCCTCGCGACCTCCAGGTCGCCTCCTGGCCGCGTCCTCCGGTTCCCCCCCTGCCGGTCGCCTCCTCCGAGCCCACGGCCTTCTCCTGCCACCACCGGTGGTGCCCCACATGCGAGCGCCGCCACGAGCGGGAGTCACCGCCTCCGCGACCTCCTCTGTCCGCCCGCGCCGCTCGCTCCTCTCGGCCACCCGACGCCACCTCCCCATCCATCCCGTGGAACCCACCTCTCTCTCTGCTCTCGATCCTCGATGCCCCTGCTTCTCTTGTTTTCCCGGCCGCCGCATGCGTCTCCGACCATGATCCTTGGGCCTTGTGCCGCTGTTGCCTTACCGCGAGCATCACACCATCATGTCCCTGCTCCTCTTGACACCTACCGCATAGAGTCGTATCGCCAGGCCCCTGCCTTCCTTGTGGCCGTACGTCGCGCGCGCACAAGCAGATCTGGCCGACCAAGCTCATGGGGATCCGCACCATGAGCCTCGACCCAAGTCCGTCACCGACACCCGAATCCTCGACTAAGAATTTCAAGGCCTCCATCAAGGATACCACAAGATCTACACCTCGGAATCCAAAGACCGATCCCGGGGCGCCCGAACCCCGTCAAGACCCCGAACCCGAGTTCTGCGACGCGACGACAAGATCCCCTACATGGGAGCCCGGAGAACCCGTACCCGAAGGCCGCGGATGCGACATGATCTTCTCCTCGGACGCTAAGAATTCGTCGAGCCCCCGGAACGACAAGTACTACCTCGGGGATGCGAAGCCGAGAACTTCCCCTGAACGCCATGATCGTCGACATGACCCGAAGACCCCAGATGCGACAAGAACGGCACCGACCAGGGCGGACCCCGATGCGGCCCCGACGCCAACCAAGCCCTGCTTCCCGGTTGCGACAAGATCTACCCCCGCTATCCGAGAACGCTTCCGTCGAACCCCGCACCCCAGATCGTCGAACCCTGGACCCTGTCGAACCCTGAACCCCCGGAACCCCAAGACCGTCGAGACCCCTAATGTGTGAACCCCTTCTCGAAACCCTATTTTTATAACATAATACAACTTGTCGCATCATAACTGTCTTGCATGCATACATTCATGTGTTTTGGGGGCCTTTTGCCGATTCACCGATAATTAAATATGGGGCCCATATGCGGGCAAATCTAGTCTCTTATTGGCCTCATTTAAACTTGTGTAGCGAACCGATGCTATAGTCTTGCCTTGTTAAAACAACATTTAAATTGCGGGGGGATCTAAACAACATGAACCTATTAACTAATTGTCGGGACCCCGGTTCCACTTAATATGACCTAATTGCATCGCACTTTGCCATGCCATGCATCATACATGCATCATGCCGATCTTCTGCCGTCGTATTAAATATTGCATCCGGTGTTTCTTCTAGTGTTTTGCTTCTTCGCGGATAAGGCCGTTGAGTTGATGTGAGCTTCGTCCCGATCTTCGGTTGAACCTTCGACAATGTTTTCAGGCGAGCATCTCCCTCTTTCTACCTATCTTATTTTTATAGTATTTACTCCCTCCTGTTGATCTATTGCTATCTGTGTTGCGATGCTTTAGTTTCCGTACCTGTGATATACCGTGCAGCCCTATATTGCCTTGGACACATCCTATTACCTGTTGTTTGGTAGATAGTTGGACTTGCGCGCCGTAGTCGCGTGCTCTAGTGCTGTTGTGTGTCGTCATATGCCACAGTTGCTGATGTATTGCCGCATGTTGATGTTGGAAATGATTCTAGTTTTACTTACTGTTCACTTTAAATTCCTGTTTAACAACTAAAATTGAAATAAGCAGAGGCATCGGTGGGTGATAGAAAATATTTGGTTTCCGAACGCCCACTTGTGTCCCGTAAGACCCCGAGTACTTGATACCTGTTCCTTGATTTATCGCGCTATCCACATCCGGGAGGTATATGGGACCCCCCTGAGCCAGAGCTTGATTCAGTCTTATTTCTTGGGGCCACAAACTAGTTTGGGGCTTTATTACTATCCTGTACTTATGCCATGTTTTACTGCTTTATTTACGATTGTGCGAGGTACTGCACACTGTACTGTTTAGGATCGGGACACGATTCCGCGGTGTCGACAAGCCCCGTTTGGGGTTCCCAGTCGTTCACAGCCGTCTACCCAGACCTTGAGTCCGTCTCGGAGCTAGCTTACTTCGTTGCGGGTAGCTTAATGGGGTGGCCCCCTGAAATATTTCTGAATCCTGTGATTGCTTTGTCGTGAAGGCCTCGTTGGGTTTTGATTTGGTTTTTCCGAGGTTGATCGAGTGTGTGTTGCTATTGGTGCACCCCGGCCGGGTCAAACTTTCTGAAAGCCGTGTCCGCGGATATGGACGACTTGGAGCACAGTATCTCGATCATAGACAAGCATAACTAAAGTTTATTGTTATAAATTTGACTTATAATGACTATTAATCAGCTTCACTATAATGGAATGGCTAATTAATACTGCCCACAACTGCTTGTTTGGTTGTCGCTCGCGACAATTGTACCTGACTAGTAAATCTTGCAACTACAACGGAATGGCTGAATAAAAGTACCAACAACTGCTGGGTTTTTGGGTTATCTCATGATAAATGTATCTGACTAGTAAGTGTTGCCACTATCACGGAATGATTAAATAAAAGTGGCCACTGCTTACTTTATCAGGACGATTATCTAAACCTGACTAGTAAAGTGCCGCAACTATAACTGAATAAGTAAAACTGCCAACTGTGTGAGTTCCTCGGTTGACTTCCTCGTTTGGTCTCGAGGGGGAAACACCAGGATGGGTTTGTTTGGTGTTAGCTTCAGGTTGGATCCGGATAGGTCATTCTTACCCCTCTCTGATAATCGCCAGTTGTATCGAGTCTCTATAGGTTGTTTGGTGCATGCTGCCGCTGCCGCTCAGTCCACCATACCTATGTAGGCGAGGACCGCCGAATTCTAGCCTCGCCGTGTACTGGCCTCAGTACTGACGCTCCTTCTTTGTTTTTCTGCTTTGCCCTTTGTCGGCACCCCTTTTGTTAAGCAGGTCTTGAGATCGACGCCGTTAGCAGGGTTACCCTTCCGGCTTGGCCTGGGCAGGGTTATGGACGCCATTGGTTATTCTTCAGGGCTCTTAGCCCCATTTGCATCTGGTCCGTAGCTGGACACGCTATCGTTTTCGAGGTGATTTGAATCTTTGTATATTATATCTGTATTCTTGACTCTTGAGTCGCTGTTATATATATCTGTTCTGTGGGTCCCATCGGGGACTGTTGTGTAATGTTATTACTTCGTTTTCCACCCGCACGAAAGTGCCTGGTGGGCACCTTTGAATCGTTTCTATGCGGGTTTGGCAAATTTTGCTCAAACTTGCATAGGTCCGATTCCGAGGGTGTTACAATAGATGACCAGGAGACGATGTAGAGCTTGTCAAGGAGAAGGCCTGCGAGGCCCTGCTGTCCAGAGGAGGTCGACACGAGAATGCAGCTGAGCGACCGCTTGAAGACAGCAGACACATGGCGGCACAAGGCACCAGGACAAGGAGGATGCAGGGAGGCAGTGGCGTGAGGAACGGGTCGGGCCCCGGCGAGGCAGCACAGGCGAGCACGAGGTCACGGCGAGGGGGACGCGCGCGTGGGCACCGGAGATGGCGACGGGAAAGCTCGTGGGGCGGCACTGCAGGCGGGAACGCAAGCGGAGGAGCGAGGCGGACCTGGACGGCGGCGCTCGTGGAGGAGCTACAGCGGAGGCGGCATGCGGCAGAAGGCGGCGCTGGCGATGGCCTGGACAGAAGCTGAGCTTGCCGAGGAGGCCAGGCCAGCGAGGAGGACCCATGGGCGCGGCGGAGGCCGACGCAGAGCTCCGGGCGGCGAGGAAGATGGGGTCCGGTGGATAGGGGGTCGCGGGCGTCTGGCGTGAGGCAGCACATGAGCTGGCAAAGGGCGGCGGCGGTAGCACGGTAGGTGGCAGAGGGACAAAGAGGACTGCGAGGGAAGGGGAGGGGAATCCCGTCGCGGGGTGGGCGACCTCGAGCGCATATGTTGGGTGAGGTGCGGGCGGTTTCCAGGGACATGTCGAGTCAAAGGGTTGGTGGGTGCGGTTGCGTGTTTGGTGTTTAGGTCAGGTGTGGGTTCGATCGGCGGGAGGGTGGGGCTAGAGGAACTTGTCATGGGGTGGTTCCTGGGCGTGTCGATCGGGCTCGGGGGCGGTAGCGGGGGTGAGGTAGGGAGTTGGGGGTGAGGTGGCGTGATGGGAGAGGATGGAGTGAGGAAACGGTGAGGTGGCAAGCTGTGGTTGGTCGGGGTGATGTGGAAGGGGCTGGGTAGGCTAGGGTGGGGTAGGTTAGGGATTAGACTAGGTTTTGGTTTAGGGCTTGGAGGTGGCCGGCCGGGCTTTCGGGCCTGGCAGGCTGCCTCCTAAAAAATAAAATAAAAGTTTTATTATTTAAAACGGGGCATTTGAAATCCGTCGATAGACGAAACAAAATAATCCGGAGACCCGGGTTTTAATTTGAATAAAGACGGGAATATTTAGAAGACAAAACTAGGCGTTTCGAAAATAGTTTAGACAAAAACAATGCATGATGATGACGATGCTCAAATGCAATGTGGCATGATGATATGAGCATGCAGTCATGATGATGCAATGCACAAAAACAACGCGATTTTCTAATAGTGATTTTTGCGGGGCGCCACAGTATTATCCCGCTGTGAACTACACCTAGTTTGATAACAAACTACTTGACACAAATGCCCTCTTTAGCTGCTATAATAACAGTCATATACTTAGCCTTTTGTTGTAGTATCTGTCATAATGTCTTATCTTTGGAACTCATCCAAGACCATTATGGAACTTACTTTCCATTATATTGTGCCACCCTTAGTTTAGATTGAGATAAACTTAATTTGTACTTTGTGACAAAACTAGTATCAATGTAGTACTTTTACAATGAACTAACCATCTATTTGCCACTTCTACAAAATAATATATTCTTAGTTCTTTTACAAGATCATAAGAATATCCTTACTATCGTCCAATGATCATATTATGAATCATTCTGGTATATGATCATAACATTTAGAGCATAGGACATATCTGGATTTGTACATATCACAGTATGATTGATATAAATACTCTTTGTGATTTCATACATAAAGTATCAATCTATACTTGAATCTTTGTTTCACTTACCAAATGTCAATACACTTGAATATATCATCAATATTGAACTCATTCAATCCTTTCTGTGCGACAAGAACCTTTCTTGTAGTTTCTATATTGAACTCATTCAATATATCATCTATGTACTTTTGGCACAACCATATTAGCGTCTCAATCTATCTATATAGATATTGATGCCAAATATTTGGGTTTGCCTAAATCTTTCATCGGGATGAAATTCTTAATATGTATTAATAAAATATACATCATTTCCAATCAACAATATGTCTTCCACATAATGTATTAGAAACATGTCTTAGCGCTCCCACTTAATTTCTTGCAAATGCAAGCATCTTCATCGTCTCCGACGAAATGAAACTCCTTTAACAGTTTCATTATAGTGAAGATTCCAACTCCGTGATGCTTACTTCAACCATTGAAGTTTGCATATGCTTTCAACATCCTTTGAATTAACAAAACCCTATGGACCGCGTTATGCACATGTCCTAGGTAACAATTCTATTAGAAGAACTTGTTTTGTTTATTCTCCTACCACATAACAAAATTATATGTAGTGGTTGCTACATTAATCAGTCTAGACTAAATATCTCTATGAAAGATCAAATCTTGTCATGGTCAACCTTTGAACATTGTTGTGAACTCTTTCCCAACATGTCGACTATTTCAGAGATGTGAAACATCCATGTCTGTTTTATAGATCCAAACACAACTGTAAGGTCTTATACCTTTCTCGAGGGTCCTTCAAGTTCAAAACTTGATTTCTCGTGTATGGAACTATCACGGATTTTATGGCTTCAAGCCATTTTATGGAGTCAGGGCCCATCATCGCTTCTTTGCATGTAGTTTTTTCATTATTTTCAAATAATGATTCAACCCTCAAATCTTGGTATTTGATTGTTTACCCGACCTACTTGGTTTCAATAGAAACTTAGATCTCCGTGACCACAACCTTTGAGGCACGTGAGCCATGAGCATTGTTGCTGCCTCCGGAACACTTTTCGGTGCTGCGCAACTTTGCACATATAGCTAAGGTTCTTTTATCCTTATCAAAGTTCTATTGTCCTCCCACTTAACTTTTCACTGAAAGTTTCTTTCTCAAAGAAACTTGACGTTCTAAGCGACAAACACTTTTGTCTCCGGTGTTATGGAGGAATACTTAACAGTTATTCGAAATAACATACAAAGACAGGTTCATCCGACTTTGGTTGCAAACATCTTTCTTATGCAAAGCATACCAATGTTTAAGAAAGGATAACTTGGGTTTTATCCCAAACCATAACTTTATATGGTGTCATTTCAACGGATTATGATGGAGCTCTTTTCAGTGGAAAAACGGTAGTCTCTAAAGCTTTTAATCTTTAAAATATAATGGCAATTTTATGAATTACACCTTCGATCTTACCATGTCAAACAAGGTTTAATTACATATCTCAAACACTCCATACTCTTATGGTGTTTCGGGAAATGCAAATCCACGGAACGATTCCTTAAATCTTAGGTATCATGCTAAACTTGTAACTTAAATATCTTCCTTTATGATCTTATCATAAACTATTTATATTCTTGTTACAATGATTTTGCACTTCATCTTGAAAGTCTTTGAACTTTTCAAATGTTTCATACTTCATCCTTATTAAGTAAATATTCATATATTCACTCAAATTTTCGGAGAAAGCATATGAAGTTGAAATCCATCGCTCTTGACTACATATAATGTACTTCGTACAACAATATGTACAAGTTCCAATAAGCTAGTCATTCGTTCCCTTTTTTGGCCTATGAACGAAGTTTTAATTATCTCTAGGAAAGTTTCACAAGCGTCATTTGATCAAAATCAAAAGGACTCCAAAATTCCATCCACATGGAGTTTCTTCATGTTTTCTTTCCAATATAATTTAAACGGCAATGTCACTTCCTAAGTGATCTTTCAATCAATTTGTTTTTCGACATTTTTAGCACTAGTTTTATGGATGTGATTTCTCTAACGAGATTTGTGAATCATCCATCTTTTATGGATTACGGCAATTATTTGAACAACCCTTTTGTTCTCATAATACCTAATAAAACAAATCTTGAAGGCAAGCTTTGATGTTTAACGAGCAACACAATAACCCTTTATTTGTTCTTGATGAACATCATCACATATTCTTTTGCTAGTTACTTAGGCCATTGTA
The DNA here is from genome assembly GCA_910589765.1 of Avena atlantica. NCBI lineage: Eukaryota > Viridiplantae > Streptophyta > Magnoliopsida > Poales > Poaceae > Avena > Avena atlantica. The sequence goes on from OU342739.1 coordinate 153,455,817, forward strand.
GTTCATGAATTCTGTTGTTTTGTATGACGATTCATACCAACAAATTCAGTATCAAATACTTAAGAACCACATTGTTTAATAAGGAAAGAATATAGCCATAACATGTATATCATCTATATACTTAAGCTGAACAATTCTAGTCTTTTCTTCTCTGCCATATATTTATGAGATTCTCTTTCAGTATTTCCTTTTCTGTTTGAAAGAATCTATCAATATCAATAGTGGAGCCACATACATGACACATAGTCCAAAGCATGTATAGTTAAATACCAATGTCTTTGGACTTGCACTTTGAAGTAGATCACCATCATCAAATGTTTGGTGTTCTTTCAAATTCCTTTCTTTAGTAATCTCTTGGTGTAGTAAACATTTTACCTACATCAAATATTCACCCTTATCATGGGATTATCCATGATCAAGCTACTTTTAGCTTATAACGGTGAATCGTGAGTATAATGTTGCTCTCCAAAACGTTTTGGAGGATTAGGACAACTAGTGTCTCCAACCTTTTGCAAATTCTCATCAAATATGAGAACATGACTTTTGCCATATTATACTCTATCATGTTGCAACCAAAACTTTGTTTCAGATATCATAATATCTTCCACACATCATGGTTTCTGAAACAACTCTTTCAGATCTTAGATAACCTTGATATTAAGACAATCCTTTGAATATCCAGAATCATGGAGACAAACATGAGACTCATACACTAACACTTGGAATTGTCACTCTTGATTTAATACCAATTATTAATCTTCATGGAGTAACCGGAACTTACTGAAAGTTTGCAATAGGACTTTTAAACTTTAGATTAACACTTCAAAAACAATACGATACCAGTTCGTAAAGTACCTAACTAGAATTCTATAGTTCTATCATCTCAATTAAAACTAAGCGCAAGGTGGTAAACGGATGCCAATGACTACAACAACTATGCAAATTCACTTGATTTAATTTATGATAAATAGTGTTCAACTTTTAATCATATTGCTGTTGAACTCCCACTCAAAACAATATCCCTCACATTGTTTTAGTGATCACACGAACCAAATCCACCACATCAAAACCGATCATCACGAGAGTTGATGTAGCTTCAATGGCGAACAATCATCATGTTCATCATATCTACTATATGACTCATGCTTTACCTTTCGGTGATCCGTGTTCCGAGACCATGTCTGTACATGTTAGGCTCGTCAAGATCAAACCTTAGCTTCCGCATGAGCAAATCTGGCTTGCTCACATTGTATACACTTGCAGAATCTAACACACCCAATCATTACGTGGTGCTTGGAAACAACGAGCTTTAGCAACGGTGCTTACTAAGGATGAACACTTTAAAACTTGAAATTTGTGTGCTTGAGGGATCATCTTATAATGCTACCGTCGTGAACTAAGCAATACAAGATGCATAAAAGGATTAACATCACATGCAATTCATAATATGTGATATGATATGGCCTTTCTTCTTATGTTTCCGATCTCCATCTTCAAGCACGAACATGATCTCCATCATCACCGGTGTGGCGTCAAGGTCAATGGCGCCGCTTCATGGTTGTCTTCCACCAGCATCAACTATTACAACTACTTTGAATAATAGACACGCAGGACTTAATGGAAACAACCATATGGCTCCTTCCGGTTGCCAACTTACAATAAGGAACATTGCATACATCATATATAATCACAATCATGGCCATATCACATCACAGCACACCCCTGCAAAACAAAGTTAGACGCCTCTAATTTTCTTTGCATGTTTTACGTGGTTTGGGGCTTTCAATAAGTGTCGATCTAACTTACGAACAAGAACCACAACATTGATACTAGTATTGTCAATCATCCGTTGTAAATTGAATCTTAACTATGTTGGGAGAAACAGGCACCCGCAAAGCCACTTATGCAATACAAGTTGCATGTCAAGCGCGGAGCAAGTCTCATGAACGATGTCATGTAAGGTTAGCCCGGGCCGCTTCATCCCACCATCCCGCAAGATGCAAAGTACAAGAAGCAATTGACAACAAAAGCATCAACGCCCATAATGAACATTTTGTTCTACTCGTGCAACAGATCTACATATAGACACGGCTCTGATACCACTGTAGGGGTTCGTAGCATGGAAAACAAAAAATTTCTACCGCATGAACACACAATCAAGATCTAATCTATGATCAAGCCAAGATCTATCTACTAGATTGTAGCAACGAGTCAATAGAATACTAACCCTCAAAGATCCAAAGCGGTTAACGAGAGCAGATTCTCGTGGATGATGTAGTCGTACACTTGCCGATCTCAAGATCGCGTAGACGATCCTTCCGGCGTTGCGTTCCGGCAGCGCTTCCGTAGTCGGTCACACGTTCGGTACTCGATGAAGACCTTCCTCTCCCTTGTTCCAGCAGGCAGCGGAGGTTGTAGCACTCTCCTCGTGATTCCGGCAGCACGACGGCGTGGTACCGGAAGTAGAGGGGAGATCTCGCAGCGCTTCGCCTTAAGACGGAGCGAGTATGGTGGACTATGAGAGAGGCCTTGGCGATCTAGGGTTTAGAGGCACCAAGGGAGGAAGCTTGGCCGGCGGCTAGGGCTTGGGGAGAGCCCCAAATCGCCGAGTTGGAGGGGAAACCCTAGGCGGCGGCTACACTTGGAGGTGGAGGCGCCAAAGCTAGGGTTTGAGGTGTGGGGAAGAGGGGCACCCTTGCCCCTTCTTTTATAGGTGGGAGGGAGGCGCCTAGGAGGAGGAAGTCCTCCTCCAACTCCTCCTCCTTGGCCGGCGGGTGGAGGGAGTGGGACTTCCTCCCCAAGTAGGTTTCCTACTCTCCCTCCACCAAGCAAACTTGCCGTTTGACTTTTCAAATTGGCGTTTGACTTTTCAAACTAGGATTTGATTTATACCTTTATTTTGCTCAGCAATGACACCTAGTACATGATGCAACCATTCCAACTTGTCATGACACATTCATGTACCCTTCCCCTCCGGAGTGCCGGACATTCCGGAACCTTCTAGAACATTCCCGATGAAAACACCGGAACCATTCTCTAACCCCGAAACAGGACTTTCCTTATATGAATCTTATTCTCCGGACCATTCCGGATCTCCTCGTGATATCCCGGATCCCATCCGAGACTCCGAACAACATTCGGTCTATTACACATCATTCCATAACTACTCACCAACATCGAATCCTTAAGTGTGTCTCCCTACGGTTCGTGAATTATGCGGACATGACCGAGACACTTCTCCGATCAATAACCAATAGAGGAATATGGAAATTCATATGGCTCCCACATATTTCTACGATTACTTTGCGATCGAATGAACCACTTACATACGATACCAATTTCCCTTTGTCTCACGATAGTTTACTTATCCGAGGTTTTGATCGTCGGTATCTCTGCATACCTAGTTCAACCTCGTTACCGATAAGTACTCTTTTCTCGTTCCTGTGATATGTGATCCCTTGTGAGCCAGTCACATGCTTGCAAGCTAATTGGATGACATTCCACCGAGAGGGCCCAGAGTATATCTATCCGTCATATGGATGGACAAATCCCACTCTTGATCCATGTGTTTCAACCCATACTTTCCGAACACTCAATGCCACCTTTATAGACACCCAGTTACGGTGTGGTGTTTGATGTCATCAAATCATCCTTCCGGTGATGGTGATAAGCATGATCTCATGGTCGAAGGAATTAGGTTACTATGTATCAGAAAGCTTATAGCAAATGAACTATATTAAATGACTTGATATTTATGCTACGCTTAACTATAGGAGTATGTCCATCACATCATTCTCCTAATGATATGACCCTGTTGTTAATAACATCTCTATGTTCATGATCAGGAAACCATGATCATATATTAACCAACAAGCTAGTTTAACAAGAGGCTTTACTAGGGACTCTTTTATGTTTACAAATCACACAAGTATTAATGTTTCCAATTAATACAATTATAGCATGGTATGTAAACATTTATCATAAGCATGGAGATATGATAATAACCACTTTATTATTGCCTCTTGGGCATATCTCCAACAACAAGAAGGGAAAACGGAAGGGAAGTAAGGGTGGCAAGCCAGTTGCCGTGCCTGAAAAGAAACCCCGAGTTGGACCTAAGTCTGATACCGAGTGCTACTATTGTAAGGGGACTGGCCACTGGAAGCGCAACTGACCCAAGTATTTGGCAGACAAGAAGGCCGACAAGGCAAACAAAGGTATATATGATATACATGTTATTGATGTGTACTTGACTAGTGCTCGCAGTAGCACCTGGGTATTTGATATCGGTTCAGTTGCTAATATTTGTAACTCGAATCAGGGGCTGCGGAACACGCGACCACTAACAAGGGGTGAGGTCAAGAGCATGTCAGCAATGGATCAAGCGTTCATGTAATCGTCGTCGGAACTCTACCTCTCCACTTGCCATCGGGATTAGTAATAAACTTGAATAATTTTTATCTGGTGCCAGCACTGAGCATGAACATTGTATCTGGATCGTGTTTGATGCGAAGTGGTTATTCATTTAAATCCGAGAACAGTGGTAGTTCTATTTATATGAATGAAATCTTTTATGGTCATGCACCGATGATGAATGGTTTATTTCTATTGAATCTCGATAATAGTGTTACACATACTCATAATGTTGATGCTAAAAGGATTCAACTTAATGATGATAGATCCGCATATATGTGGCACTGCCGTCTAGGTCATATTGGCGTTAAACGCATGAAGAAGCTCCATTCGGATGGACTTTTGGAATCACTTGATTTTGAATCATTTGATACATGTGATCCATGCCTTATGGGAAAGATGACTAGAACGCCGTTTTCCAGTTCAATGGAACGGGCGACAGATTTATTGAAAATCATACATTCTGATGTATGTGGTCCAATGAGTGTGTCAGCGCGAGGTGGATATCGTTATTTTGTTACTTTCACGGATGATTTGAGTAGATACGGTTATATCTAATTGATGAAACACAAGTCTGAAACCTTTGAAAAGTTCAAGGAATTTCAGAATGAAGTGGAAAATCATCGTAATAGAAAGATCAATTTCTACGGTCCGACCTTGGAGGTGAGTATCTAAGTTACGAGTTTAGCACTCACATGAAAGAGTGTGGAATTGTTTCACAACTCACACCTTCCGGAACACCACAACGAAATGGTGTGTCGGAACATCATAATCTTACTTTATTGGATATGGTTCGATCTATGATGTCTCTGACGGACTTGCCGTTGTCATTTTGGGGTTATTCACTAGAAACTGCTGCATTCACTTTAAATTGGGCACCATCTAAATCTGTTGAAAAGACACCATATGAATTATGGTTTGGAAACAAACCTAAGCTGTCATTTCTTAAAGTTTGGGGATGCAGTGTTTATGTGAAGAAACTTCAGCCAAATAAACTCGAACCCAAAGCAGAAAAATGAGTCTTCATAGGATACCCTAAGGAAACTATTGGATATTCCTTCTATCACAGATCCGAGGGCAAGGTTTTTGTTGCCAAGAATGGATCCTTTCTAGAGAAAGAGTTTCTCACGAAAGGTGTGTGTAGTCGGAAGGTAGAACTCGAAGAGGTTGTTGAACCTTATCTTCATAATATGGCGAGTAGCGCAGTGCCGGAAGTTCTTCCAGAGTTGACTTCACCAAATTAAGAGGGAACTAATGATAACAATCATGAAACTCCGAAAGAGAATACTACCGAACCTCGCAGGTCAAGCAAGACGCGTGCAGCTCGAGAACTGTACGGAAATTCTGTTATGAATTTCATGGTCGATGAAATTGATGATCCTACGACGTATGAAGAAGCGATGATGAGCCTGGATTCCAACAAATGGCTAGAAGCCATGAAATCCGAGATGCAATCCATGTACAAAAACCAGGTTTGGACCTTGGTGGATTTACTTCATGACTGAAAGGCCGTGGAGAATAAATGGATTTTCAAAAAGAAAACTGATGCTGATGGTAATGTGACCGTCTATAAAGCTCGACTTGTCGCAAAGGGGTTTCGAAAAATTCAAGGAGTTGACTACGATGAGACATTCTCTCCCGTAGCGATGCTAAAATCAGTTAGGATTATGTTAGCAATTGCTGCATATTTCGATTATGAGATATGGAAGATGGATGTCAAAACCGCGTTTCTCAATGGTAATATTGAAGAAGAGGTGTATATGATACAACCAAAGGGTTTTGTCGATCCTAAGGATGCTAACAAGGTGTGCAAGCTTCAGCGATCCATCTATGGATTGAAGAAAGCATCACGAAGTTGGAATATCCGCTTTGATGAGGTGATCAAAGAGTTTGGATTTGTCCAAACTTATGGAGAAGCTTGTATTTACAAGAAAGTGAGTGGGAGCAATGTGGCATTTCTGATACTATATGTGGATGATATTATTGATCGGAAATGATATAGATATTTTAAACAGTGTTAAAAGTTATCTAAACAGCAAATTTTCAATGAAGGACCTAGATGTAGGATCCTAATAGGGCTATTGCAAAGTTCATACCTTGATAAGATTTTAAAGAAGTTTAAAATGGACGAAAGTAAGAAGAGGTTCTTACCTATGTTGCAAGGCACGACATTGAGTAAGACTCAAAGTCCGGCTACGACGGAAGAAAGAGAGATAATGGACAAAGTCCCCTATGCTTCAGCCATAGGCTCTATAATATACGCCATGCTATGTACAAGACCGAATGTGGCACATGATATTAGTTTGACTAGTAGGTACCAATCGGATCCAGGTTCGGAACACTGGAAAGCGGTCAAGAATATCCTTAAGTACTTGCGAAGAACTAAGGATATGTTTCTTGTATACGGAGGTGAAGAAGAGCTCGTCTCTAAGTGTTATGTCGACGCTAGCTTTGACACCGATCCAAATGACTCTAAGTCTCAATCCGGATACATATTTCTCATGAATAGCAGAGCGGTTAGTTGGAGGAGCTCCAAACAACCTGTGGTGGCGGGATCAACAATGGAGGCCGAATATGTTGCTGCTTTGGAAGCGGCTCAGGAAGCAGTTTGGATGAGGAGTTCATATCCGAACTAGGTGTGGTTGCAAACACGTTGGACCCAATGGTGATCTATTGTTACAACAATGGTGCCATTGCCAATGCCAAAGAACCAAGGTCTCACAAGCATTCCAAGCATATTAAGCGCCGGTTTCACTCCATCCACGAGCATGTCAAGGATGGAGATATAAAGATTTGTAAAGTACATACGGATCTCAATGTAGCAGATTCGTTAACTAAAACTCTCCCTAGAGAAAAACATGATCTACACCAGAACTCCATGGGTGTTAGATACATCACTATGTAACTAGATTATTGTCTCTAGTGCAAGTGGGAGACTGAAGGGAATATGCCCTAAGAGGCAATAATAAAGTGTTTATTATGTGTAATCCAAGTATATGATAGATGTTTATTTTGCATGCTATAATTGTATTAATACGGAAACATTAATACATGTGTGTTTAATAAACAAACAAAAAGTTCCTAGTTATGCCTCTCTCATAAACTAGCTCGTTGATTAACAAGATGATCACAGTTTCCTGATCATAGACATTGGATGTTGTTAATAACGAGACCACAACATTAGTGTAATGATGTGATGAACATTCATCCGAAATATAGCATTACGATCAAAGTCATTGAGTTTATATTGCTATAACAACTTACAAAGTGATCCTAATCATTAGACCATGAGATCAAGTCAATCACTAACACCAGAAGAGTTTCTTGATGACATCAATCGTCACACCGTAACTGGGTGATTATAAAGATGGCTTCAGAACTACTAAAGTGTTATGTTGAGGTTCATGGATCAAGAGTGTAATTTGTTCATCCCGATGACGATTAGATATACTCTGGGCCCTCTCGGTGATATCACATTGGTTAGCTTGCAAGCAAGTGATTTGATCACTAGAATGTTATATCACAGGAACGAGAAAAGAGTGCATGTCGGTAACGAGATCAAACTAGGTATGGAGATACCGATGATCGAATCTCGGAGATGTAATATATCGTGAAACAAAGGGATTAAGATACTAGCATAAAAGGTTCCGATGATCATAGGAAAGTCATCGTTGAATGTGTGGGAGTCAGTATGGATCTCCAGGTCCTGCTTCTGATTATTGATGGGAGAAGAGTCTCGATCATGTCCGCATTATTCGCGAACCGTAGGGTGACACACTTAAGGGACACTGACATCCAATTGGAGCAAAAGTTTCATGCGGAAAGAATAACAAGCACAAGAATTTATTTCACTAGATACCGAAACAGGTTTTTGGGTGAAATTGCAAGAAGTGTTTTTGCATGTGAAATGGAATTCTAGCAAGGGGTTATATGTGAATGTTTGTCATTAAAGTAATTGAAAAAATTCTGAATAAATAAAAGGAGTTTTATTTAATGATAGTTTGCATTAAATTTGGTGGAAATTCAATAGCAATTTTGAGTGGGATTTTGAGTGGAGGGAATTGAAGAGATTTTTGTGAGTGGCGTGTCCACCCACATGAATGAAGGAGGGGAGGGGGCAGCCCCATGGCCGGCGGACACCCCCTTGGGTGCCCCCTCCTCCTATAAAAGGCACCCCTCTCCTCTCTCTCTCTCACTCACACCTCCTCGTGAAGGATCTCTCTCCCCCTCTAGAATTTATCCCCCATGGTCTCGGACTAGCGAGATACATGTTCCCGGTAGCTATTCGGCAAGAAAGGGTTGTGCTTCCGCTGCATCGCTGGAGCAAGGAGGCGGAGGTTGCTCGGTGTCTTGTACGTGTGTGCAAGCACAGATGCGCTGCTGCTTTGCGGCACTAAGACTTCCTCTCGATCTTGAGATCGGCAAGAGATCGTCTACATCAACCACGAGTTCAACTTGTTAAGCTTTGTCGGTCTTCAAGGGTATGTTCTCTACGGATATACACCCGCCTGTTGTTTGTATCTAGTAGATAGATCTTGGTACTTAGTTCCCATCATAGGAAATTTTTTGTTTTCTATGTTGCGAACCCTACAATGCTTAGCAATGACTAGTTCTAGGTTCAGTTGAGGGTGAAGGACAAGCTCTTCGCGGAGCAAGACGAGATCGTCAAGGATATGGAGGCCAGATTCGAGAGCTAGGACAAGAAGTTCAAGAATCAGGAGAAAAGAGTCCAAGACAGAAACAAGAAGATCAAGGACATGAAGGCTGAGATAGAGGCCAAGTACTTCGAGCTCGAGACCTAGAAGGGAGTAATCGAGAGACTGTGCTCACAGAAGAGAGCTCTTCGTGCGAAGATCGAGGCCTTGACCACCAATGTCGAGGAGTACAAGATAACCATGGAGTCATCCGGACTTACACTTGTTGACGTGGAGGTCGACATGAAGGAGTAGTATAGACTACTCGACTATCATTTATCTATCATAGTTTGATTATTGAGTCGCAGTGACCATCTAACATGTGGATGGCTTGCTATTGTGTGTTTATTTTTTCCAAAACTCGTTGTTTACTTTGTTCAAACTCTATGTTTTATCTCGTGATTGTTATTTGTGTTTGTTTTTATATGATGTATTGTGCATTGCATCTATGGGTTATCTCATTTCTTATCCTTATTGAAACCATAGATGCCTCCCCGTCGTGCCAATCCCAACCAAAACAATAACAATAACGTCACTCTCGAGATGCAGCAGTTAATGATAGCTCAAGCTCAACTGATGCAGATGATGACTCAGTTCATGCAAAATCAGAATCAGAACAATAACAACAACAACAATAACAACAACAACAACAATAATCAGAACAATCCTCCAACATTTGACATTCTCACCAGATTTTTGAGACTGAGGCCTGCAAATTTCTCGGGAACCACTGATCCAATGGTAGCCAATGACTGGTTACGTTCAGTGAACAAGGACTTAGCCACTGTTGGCTGCACAGATGAATAAAAGGTCAGATTCGCAGCACATCTGCTTGAAGGACCAACAGCTACCTGGTGGGATAGCTTTCAGATCACCACTCCCCTTGAAGATGTGACATGGGCTATCTTTGAAGATGGTTTCCGCACTGCCCAGATCTCATCCAGAGTGATGAACTTGAAAAAGAAAGAGTTCCACAATCTAAAATAGCGTCACCGCAGTGTGGCTAAGTACATTGAGGAGTTCAACAATCTGGCACGCTATGCACCGGATGAGGTTGATACATATGCCAAAAGGAAGGAGAAGTTCCTTGAGGGACTTAATGATGAGTAGAAACTTCAGCTATCTGTTGCCTATGTCCCAACATATAAATCACTTTGTGACAAGGCCACCATCTTGGAAAACAAGATGAAACATGTTGAGGGTAGGAAGAGGAAGCATAACTTTGATAAGCACAGCTCGGGATCGTCTCACAAGCGTTCCCATAATGATGATAGTGGAAGTTCTGGATTCCACAAGCATGGGAAGTATAACAGCCACCACAACCACAGCCATCATCATGACAACAAGCACCATCGTAGTCATGATAGTGACAAGTATAAGAACCACAAGAGTGGACACAAGAGCCACCACAGTGGAAGTGGTAATGGGAGTCAGCCTGTAAAGAAAGATCTCAGTCAGGTTGAGTGTTTCAAGTGTAAGAAGATGGGGAATTATGCAAATGAATGCCCAGAAAAGAAAGTTGAGGGAGCCAAACAGCCCAACCCTTTCCAGAAGGGACAAGTGAACCACATCAATGTGGAAGAAATATATGAAGAGTCTGATGCTGTGGCTGGTAAGTTCAAGCTCAATTCTTTTCCAGCACTGGTTCTTTTTTATACTGGCGCACCGCATTCATTCATATCAAGAGGATTTGTTGATAAAAATGGACTTCCAACCGAAATTATTGGGTGTCCTATAAAAGTAAGCTCTCCCGGTGGAGAGATGATAGTGAACCTTGGATGTCATGATCTAGTAATTGAGTTTGGAAAGTACAAGTTTCTGGTTAGTTTGATAATCCTAGATTCCCAAGGATTGGATGTTATTCTGGGTATGGATTGGATGAATAAATATGAAGGAGTACTAGATTGTGCCAATCGTACTGTCACACTCACTACCCCAGTTAAGAAACAAATTAGGTTCAAGTCTAACTTTGAATCTAAAGGGAGTAAGCTAAATTCTCTTAAGGGGGTTAGCTTAGACATTGTGCTAATTGTGAGAGAGTATCCGGATGTGTTTCCGACAGAATTACCTGGAATGCCACCATATAGAGATGTAGAGTTTCTCATTGACTTGCTGCTAGGATTAGGACCAATAGCAAAGAGACCCTACAAGATGTCAGTTGATGAGTTGAAAGAACTCAAGAAACAGCTTGGAGAGTAGTTGCAAAAAGGATTTATTCAACCAAGTTCTTCGTCTTGGGGTGCACTAGTTCTGTTTGTTGAGAAAAAATATAGAAGTCAAAGGTTATGCATAGATTACCGTTCACTCAATGAGGTGACTATCAAGAACAAATATCCTTTGCCTAGAATCAACGATCTGTTTGATCAGCTATAAGGAGCCCGTGTGTTCTCAAGGATTTATCTCCTATCAGGCTATTTTCAGCTTAAGATTAGGGAACAAGACATACCTAAGACTGCTTTCACCACTAGGTATGGTCTGTATGAGTACACCGTGATGCCATTTGGATTGACAAATGCACCAACACATTTCATGAACATGATGAACAAAGTGTTCATGGAGTTTCTTGAAATTTTTTTTGTCGTATTCATCAATGACATTTTGATATATTCCAAGAGCAAAGAAGAGCATGAAGAGCATTTGTGTTTGATACTTGAGAAGCTCAGGGAGCACAAGCTATATGCCAAGTTTAGTAAGTGTGAATTCTAGCTGAATGAAGTTGGATTTCTCAGATATATTGTGTCAGGATATGGTATAGCTATCGATCCTGCATAGGTGTCAGCTGTGACTGAGTGGGAATCTCCCAAGTCATTAAAATAAGTCCGTAGCTTTCTTGGCTTGGCAGGATACTATAGAAGGTTCATTGAGAATTTCTCAAAGGTAGCTAAGCCAATGACATAATTACTCAAGAAAGAAATGAAGTTTGATTGGACTGAAGGATGTGAACTCAGTTTCCAAGAATTGAAGAAGAGACTAGTGACAGCACCAGTCTTATGTCTGCCAGATTTGGAAAAGGATTTCCAAGTATATTGTGATGCATCTCACCAAGTATTGGGTGGATTTTTGATGCAAGAAGGGAAAGTTGTGGCCTATGCCTCGAGACAACTCAAAACTCATGAAGTGAATTATCCTACTCATGACTTAGAGTTATCCTCTATTGTCCATGCACTCAAAACATGGAGACGTTATCTTTTGGGAAAACGATGTGAAGTGTTCACAGATCACAAAAGTTTGAAGTATATCTTCACTCAGAAATCAACATGAGACAAAGAATATGGCTAGAACTCATCAAGGACTATGACTTGAGTTTGCAATACCACCCCGGTAAAGCAAATGTTGTAGCAGATGCTTTAAGCCGTAAGGTTTATGTGAATGGACTTACTAAGGGAGAATTGCCAGATGATCTATGTGCCCAATTCAAAGATCTCAGATTAGAGATAGTACCTAAAGGACATCTCATGTCATTAGATGTTCAACCCACATTGTTAGACAAAATCAGGGAATCCCAAAAGATGGACAAGGAAATTGAAGAGATCAAAGGTAAAATTAATAAGGGGAAAGCCAAAGGATTCCATGAAGACGAACATGGTACCTTATGGTATGGAAAACGTATCTGTATTCCGCAAGATCCGGAACTTCGTAAACTGATTCTGCAAGAAGCACACAACTCACCATATTCCATTCATCCAGGTAACACCAAAATGTACATGGATGTGAAGGAAATATTTTGGTCGAATAATCTCAAGAAGGACATCGCAGAACATATTGCTTTGTGTTATGTGTGTAGTCGAGTGAAAGCGGAACATCACAAACCAGCAGGATTGTTACAACCACTACCTATTCCTGATTGGAAGTGGGACAAGATTGGTATGGATTTCATCACTGGACTGCCAAGGACTAGATCTGGATATGATTCCATTTGGGTGGTGGTAGATCGCCTAACTAAAGTAGCTCATTTCATACCCGTGAAGACAACCTATACAAGTGCTAAGTTAGCCAAGATTTATATGAATAGGATTGTGTGTCTGCATGGAGTACCCAGGAGTATTGTGTCTGATAGAGGAACTCAATTCACTTAGCATTTTTGGCGACAATTGCATGAATCACTAGGAGCAAGGTTAGAGTTCAGCACAGCTTTTAACCCCCAGACTAATGGACAGACAGAAAGAACCAATCAGATTTTGGAGGATATGCTGAGGGTTTGTGCCCTAGAATATGGTGCTAGTTGGGATGAAAGTCTGCCATACGCAGAATTCTCTTACAACAATAGCTATCAAGCCAGTATTCAGATGGCACCGTTGATTTTCTCTATGGAAGAAAGTGTACTACACCATTGCTATGGAGTGGTCTTAGAGAAAGAAATTTGTTTGGGCCAGAATTAATCAAGGAAGCTGAAGAGAAAGTCAAATTGGTAAAGGACAAATTGAAGATAGCACAGTCCCGACAGAAGAGCTACACAAACACAAAGCAAGTCACCTATGAGGTAGGTGATGGAGCTTATCTTAGAGTCTCACCACTTCGTGGCATGAAGAATTTGGAGTCAAAGGAAAATTGGCACCAAGATACGTTGGACCATTTAAGATTTTGAGCTACAAAGGAGAAGTGGCTTATGAGATTGAATTTCCTGAATCACTGTCGGCAGTTCACAATGTGCCATCCGGAGATGGAAGAAACTTCTTTGAAGGATACTATACCTTTGGAAGAGGTTCAGTTGGAGAATGATCTCACCTGTGAGGAGAAACCTATCAAGATTCTTGAGACTGCAGAAAGAGTTACTCGTACCAAGACTATCAAGTTCTGCAAAGTTCAGTGGAACCGTCATTCCGAAGAATAAGCAACTTGGGAAAGAGAAGATGATCTTCGGAAAGACCACCACACCTATTTGTTAGCCAATCCGAATCTCGAGGGCGAGATTCATCTTAAGGGGGTTAGATTTGTAACATCCCAAAGTTCATGAATTACAAAAAATCTTGCATTTCATACTTGCATTCATAGCATTTTTGGCTTGCACAAAAAGTTTCAAATAAAACCAATTATATGCCTATTACTTATATATTATTAAGGCATGGTTTCATTTTAATTTCAAATGATCAAAGTATGTTTGATTAGACAGTGGTGATTGTCACACATTTGAGCACAAGATTCACTATTTAAAAATCCAGAGAAAATTTGAAATCAAACCCATTTGATTTTGGTTTGAAATTGTTTCCTGAAAATCAAATTAGAAAAAGTAAAAGAGAAAGGAAAAAGAAAAAAGGCCGGCGCCACCAATTCAGGCCGGCGCCAGACCCAGCCCATCAAGACCACCCGGTTGATTCCTCCTTCCCTCTGTTTCTCACCGCACCCACGTCGCACCCGCTCTCTGACAAACATGGCCCACTGCCACAACGGCTCATCGTCCCCAAATCCTCGCGCAACGACCCGCTCTGCCATTTCTTCCCTGCAGTGACACCACGATTGATTTCTCTTAAATTCCATTGATTCCTCGCGTGAATGTCGCCCCTATCCTGGCTACTTAAGCACCACCGCACCGCGATCCTTTCCCCTCACTCGCCACCCCCTCGCCGCCACCAGGCTGCCAGTATTTTGATTTGCAACGCCGCTTCCCGAGCGACTCCGGCGAGACATTATGGTGAGATCCATCCACCCTGCCCTTTCTCGTTCACGCTAACATGATCCCCTTGCTCGTGCGCTTTGTCTCATGCCTCTATTTTGTCTGCTCGTGACCTAGGTCGTCGGATTCGTCAACCACTGCAAGTGCCCTGCGCCCCTCTCATATCCGGTGAGAAATTACGGGAAGGAATCGAGCGCCCCTTGTTCTCTGGACCAAACACCCATGTGCGCCGTGTCCTTGCGCATCCACTAATGCAAATTGTTTGTCCTAGGGAGGCCTAGAACGTCGCCATAGTCTCCGTCAATCCGTGCCCAACGCCAGCTAGGTTTCTGACGAGCTCTTCCGGCCACCACAGCAGGCCCCCGCCCACGCCAGTAACTCCTTGAGCTTCAGCGTGACCTCGCGAGTCTGTTAAGCACCTCTGCAACCCCCAGCCCCCTCTGCATTTGCCGGAGTGTTACCGCCAGAGCGCTGCCGCCGCGCAACCGTCGTTAGTGCAGCCAGGCTATGGTCGCATGCACAACAGCCATTAGATCCAGATCTAGTGCGGTGACCCATCATACCACGGCATGATGTAGTACACTATAGTCGTTGACATAACACCAATGAAACACCGTTCACTAGTATTACATCCCTCAGAGTGGTACAACAGAAACACAGCAGGTCCAAGACATGACTATAGGTTACAACTCAACTCTTTACACAAGATCCAGAGAACACTCTAGGTTAAAGAGAGAGAAAGAAACTTCTTACAAAGAAGAATCAGAAATAAACAACTCAAAAACTATCATACTATTAAGACTAGTACCTTAACTAATGGTCTGGCATTGCTTCTATTGCAATACACTACAAAATAGGTTCTATGGCTAGGGATTATATTCCTAGCTAATCATTAACTTCGTCTTCACGTGAGTTGATATATATGTTGACTTTCTTGACTTGATTGAAGAACTTTGGCTTCTGATGATGATTCCTGGAGCATATCTTGATGTAGACGTTGTCTTAATGGCTTCAGAATCTAGCAAGGGTTAAGAAGATATGTTGAGTACGAGCGTACTCAGCAAGTTCACTAAAAAGTAGTGTTTGATGCACTATATCTATAGCCACATACCATAGGTCGTAGCCAATGCAAGTTTTCATAAACATTTCTTCAAAGGTTGCTTTTATTCTGAAAAGCTATGTCCGTCAGCCTTCACGGGTTTGCCAGAACTTTCATGGAGTTCTTTTCCCGTAGCGTTCGCAGCTCCTTCCCAGAACAGGGAGTAACAAGTTACAGTTCTTACACTCTGTAGAGGTGCGTCACTTTACCCATGAGAGACCTTAGGTTTTGTTGCACGGCCGGGAGTATGTCCCCGCTCAAACTTCCTTGGTTTGAGGCCCAACCTAAGATCCAAGCCAATCACTGCCTTCTCCGCGACCCCGCATGTCTCCTTGGTGTACGCCAGCCCACCTATTGAATTACGGCAATTGGCAGTACAGACAGTTAAGATGCCGGAACTATCGTGGGACGTTGAGGGCTCCCACCCATATGCTTCATATCCTCTACGAATTACGAATTAATATGCACACTACGAGTGATAACAGGCATGACCCGCACATCCGGATCCATGCGAGAGGGAAAAGATACAGCGGACTTCTTCGTCCCATTCCAAATCTCATGGTCAACGCGTAATATACGGCGCAAGAATCACTGGCGACATTGGTTATTAAGTCCTAGATAATATGTTCCTTTACCACCGGAACTTTTGTAGTAGGTTATTACCTCATGGTAAATAACCTATAATCACATTATTATGAAAATAGTGTTTTATGTACTTTTTGAAATGCAGGTGATGACAACACTGGATTTTCAAAATACTTTACAGAAAATAACCAAAGGACATGAGCAAGTGTGAACTTGCCTTGTGTGATTGAAAGATTATGCACTCACGGTCTTCGAGACAATATAAAAGATCCAATATCTGAAATCAGCATCATTGGTCTGGTAAGGACTAATGTTTAAAGAAACAAGATGCTATTATGCATAAGTAATGTAATGCATTTTCGTAAACTCGAATCCCGGGGATAACATTGATCTAGGGTTTGGAAACTGGAAATGGTTTCTTTAGAATGTGTTGTCCTTTTAGATAAGTTTCACACTTGTGCTTCTTATTAAGGCTTGTGAACGTGGGTGAAACAATATGTAATTATAATATCATCCTACAATAAGTTAAAAAGTTGTGGAATGCTATTCAAAGATTACTTATATAAGAATTGCCTTATCTTCAAATCTTACTTTACAATTATTGGCATTTATAAGGAACTTAAGTATTAACAATCTTAATATATAAGTAAAGTATGAAGTAATGTGATTATGATTAATTGTCATCTGCTGATTGAAGTGGCAAAAAGAATAACATTTGAAGAAAAGATTTCTTTTCTAAGGTCTAAACAATTTTTGTGGTTAATCAAATGTGGTTGACGTTGTTTTTGCTTGCTTGAATAGTTTGGACTTGAGATGCTTTATAACTTAATTATAACAGACCAAAGTTAACTATAAAACACATAACAAAGTCTTTAGCATAATATTTCAAGTATTGTAGACTAAAGTTAACTTTAAAGACACAGATGTACTTAAGGTATATTTCTTATGTTATTTGTACATTGTGTACTTTATAATGTTTCCTTAAAGTCACTTAAGAATGATTATACTTTTATTTGGTAGTGGTTTATTTATATTATAAATGTATAAAGGGATTTATCTCCCTATTAGGGTGTGGTTATGGTTTGTGAATAAGTAAACAATATTATTTACTACTTATGAATTATCTTTGGATTGAGTCCATTATAAAATTGTGAGTGAAACAATGGTAAAATATTTTATTTGGTTAAAATATCATTCTTGAAGATTTTATAATTGTTAAAGATCTTTTTTAGAATATAAACTACACATATGGTTGAAGGATAATTCAATAAAATTGTATTTTAGAATGTGTTGAACCATTTTGACTTCATATTATCATCATTTAAGACTAATACTATTTATTAGAATCAATTAGCTAATTTTTAGAATTATTAGCAATTTTTGTTTACCCTTATATGAATTATTAACTAAAGAAATAGGTTTAAATTCAAGTTATTAAAGTGTTTAAATTTTTATTAACTCAAAAAGTGCAATATAATATTTTTAACATGTAGGTATTATTTTTGTGATCATTATTGGTATATTACATTTATTTTTGTGATTTATAAATAGTAAGATATGATTTTTATAAGATTTATTACTTTATAAATACTTAATAAATAATAAATATTGAATTAGGTGAAATAATAATACATGATTATAGTTTTAAATTATAGATATTATTTTTCTAAGATTTTTGGTATTTTATTTATATTTTTAACATTTACCAATATTAAAATATGAATTATCTAATTTTTATTATTTATAAAATCTTTATTAAATAATAATTATTTAAATTGTTAACATAATAATGTTTGATAATAGTTTAATGTTATAGATTTTATTTTTATGAAAATTTTCATATATTACACATATTTTTATGAATTATAAAACATAAGATATTGAATTTCTAAAGTTTAATCAATTTCTGGATTTAAGAAATTAATCATTAAAGGATTTATTGCCTTAGAGTGACACCAGCATGACATAACTGTGTGGATAAAACTTTTGGTACTGGAACAGACCTAGCCCTAAGGTCACAGACATGTGGGTCAGTGGCCACGTCGGGACGCCACGCTGGCGTGGACCAGTCAACATGCGGACCAGGTCAAGGGTGACATCACCCTGACATCAGCTTGCTAGATCCTTGCCGGAACATTGTCGGAGACGGCGCAAGGGGTGGTTTTGGGAAACTTGGTTGGTCGGGTTTGTTACTACGCAATGCAGAGAACCTAATAGTGGCGGCGCCGCTTGATTATGATCGCCGGAGCAGCTGATGCAACGATGAACGGCAGCGATAGAGACAGACAAATGGCGGTAGAGCAAACCAGAGCGAAAGGGAGGCAGAGGGAAGGTGCTAGAGCACCACAAGCTCACCGGGGTTGCAGCGAAGCGGTTGCTGAGACGTGAGGAGGTCGAAATCAACGGGAAGGACGACGTCCGGAGTTGGGAACAGAGGTTTCTATCCGAGCGTCTGGGACCTCACCGGCTTGTGTTGATGGGGGCAATCGACGGAGTCCAAAGAGAACGATTCTTCTAGGCATCACGGCGAAGCTCGGGATGGCCGGAAACGTCGGCGATGGACAACCCTGGCTAGAACTAGGGTTCGGTTAAAGAGGAAATTGAGGAGGAAGAAAGGGGAATTGGGTCTTGGGTTCTCCGGTGGAGGCGCTGGGGTTATATAGACGACGGAGAGCGATGGCACGAATCTGAATGGAGGCGGACATCAAGGCACGACGACGGACGGCGCAGATGCCGACAGGCAGCTGCTTGTGACGTTGCGAGGAAGACGATGGTTAGAGATTTTGCGGAAAACCCCCTAGTGAAACTTCAGTCTCAACCCGCAATCCTTCATCTGTCCCACTCGTCAGTCACTATGTGGATGAGCTGGGCTTGCTGTTGGGCCTGTGTGGGCTGTACGTGGGCAATTGATAAGAAGGAGGGAAGTTGGGCCACGGCTAGAAACTGTTTCCTCTATTTTTTTCTGCTTGTTTTCCTTTTTCTGTTTCATTTTTCATCTTTTGTATTTTTCATTTGGTTTTGGAATCTTTCTTTATGGAAGTTCTTTGCTGAATACTAGCAGCAATAATAAGTTATTTAGAATCATTTTTTGAACTTTTATTATATAAAGTTATACTTCTTTATTTCCTTTACATATATATATACCTTTCCTTTTACTAATGATAGGTTATTTTCATATGAATTTATTTTATCTAATACCCATGAACTTATTAAAGAATGCATGACTATTAACTCATGAGATTTGATTCTTATTAACTTATAATATTAAAGAAACTTTTATATATATTGATCCTTCATTATTATTTGATACATAAAGTTCTAGGGAACAAATATGGTTAATATTATTATTCCCATGAATCTAAAAAATAACAATGTATATATTTTATTATAACTAACATAAGAGTTAAGGTTTGAATTGTAAATGCTTACCCTAGGGTTTAGGGTACTAAATATACTTATATTCTTTTGTTGATATGAGTAAATTTTAATGGCTAAACATATTATATTTATGTTTGTGATCTTTATTGATATCACCCTTTAAAATAGAAAGTTATTTTCTGGAAGGTCTTATAGAAAAGAATTGATAAAGATAACTCCTAAGCACATATGGTGATGATAATTGGGAATGACAAAGATGTGCTTAAGTGATTTGCTATAGGAAAATATTCCTATAAACCATTGTGGAAATAAGATGATTTATCCAATAGATGAGATGGATGTTAAGCTTGATTATAGATTTAGGGTTTAGTATTTACCAAGAATTCCTATCTTCCATAATTCACAATCCTAGAGTTCTAATTAAGGAATTCCTTTCCTAGATATACTACTTCTTGCCATCCATCATCATGTGTTAACATGATGAGCTTTACTTCACAAAATATACTTATCCACCTTTTATTCTTCTAAATCCATTTATAATTCCAATGAGCTTGACACTAAAGCTTTTTATAATCTTCACTATCCAGACTTGGTTATATCTACTACTCTACTGCTGATAATCTCCCACCCAACAGATGGTTACTTATAACTCTATTCATACCCTTCCTTAATCATCCACCACTAATATTACTCCAGTAGATGTATATATCAAACTACTCTCCTCAAAAGCTTACTATTCTTTTAAGAGGAATAAGACTACTTCAATAACTCCATGCTACTCTAGCTTTAACTTAATCATACTATCTGATATTTACTTTACTCTAGTAACTCATATTCAAACTTCACATCCTATCATGGTGACTTATCATGGTTGACTTAGGATACATATCTATACTAGGGTTCAATCATGTTCTATCCACCAATGTCACTTATACATGATATAAGCATTCAATCTTGGTGACTAAAGCATGATCATTATAATCCTTTGATATTTTATGGTTTAGGTTTCCAGTTGGCTAATCAAGGCTTCATCAATACAATATTACAGTTGTATTGAAATTATCTTCTTAGCATCTCTATTGGATTAAGGGATGTTATTCATGGTCTATGCTTACTTAATCCAATAGGATTACTCCTTGGTATCTATCTTCAATGTTCATCCTTATAACCTTTATCTCCATACAATTGTATATTCCAAATAATTCTTCTATCAATTCAAGAGTAAGTTAACCCATCAATTATCATATTTATTTGATTCTCTTTACTCACTCTCATCCTATAGATGATATCTAAAACTAGCATTACCACTTACCCCCTCTTACTTATTTCCTTATAGGCTTAAAGTGATTGTCATAATAAGGACAAGATTTGATAGATCAAGAATTGATAGGTTAAGAATTGGTGAATCAATAGTTGATTACTCAACATTGATGAACAACAGATATTAGAATAGGATTCAATAGAGATGATGAGGATTGCTATGGAAAGAAAGATATGTGGTGAATGATCTTGACTTGGTTTCTTTCCTACTCAATATCACTAAAGAGTTAAGGTTAGGTATTACCATGATACTCATGGTATAAGTAGATGAGATTAAGATAGATCAAGAATTAGTTGTTACATTCTTATTACTTAAGTTATATTTATAACTTGGTATTCATGGGTTGTGTAATGAATGCTAGGATATGATTACTTAAGGATCAAATATTATCCATTAAGTAATGCATTAGGGTTTAACTTTTTATTACATTTGATCTACCCTTAGATCAAATCTCCTTTACCCAAAATAAGGTTTTGACCAAGGTCATATTGAAACTTATCGCAGTCAACCTGATGATCTACTTCAATTCCATCAAGTTGAGGGAAGCTTCAATCACTTTGACAAGTTTTTATTTAAAAGCGCGGAAATTATTCGGATTTTCTATGCATGAATGCAATGCACACATCTGTGTTCAGCTTATTTCTAAGCTCTAATGATGGGATGTTACATCCAGTGGCCACGATAGATCACTTAAGCGAAGTGTTTTTATTTGATCTGAGCCGTGCGTTGTCACTTAAATCCTACGGCTCTGGTTGATCGATCCAACCGAACCGTTATCGACCAATCAGATACAGCCACGTGGCTAGGGTTTTGATTTAAAATCTATTTTTGTATCTATTAGAGATTCAAACTTGTAAAATTCATAAATTTTGCTCTGTTTGATCAAATTTTGCAAATAGTATATCATTGGAATTAGAAAAATAAATCCTACACTACTGTGGGATTGGATTTGTATTTTGCTTCTGTAAAATTTGTTTTATTATAGAATCAAATATAGTCTTATTTTGACTATATAAAATATTTAGAAAATGATCTTAAAACAAATTTAAGTTTATTTAGATTATAAATAATTGGTTTTGTGTTTAGTACTGTTTGACTTGTCTTGTTTAGTTTAGAAGAAGTCATCACATGGCATTTGCATGCATTCATAATATTTTTGCTTGAATATTGGAATGTGAGTTTGGTGCTATTATTTTATGTTTAGATTTTGGTGCTAGGGGTGATTGTGATTGTGATGAATGTTGCTACTCCCCCAACTACCAAGGCAAGTGGTTCTTCATGTATATTTTTCTCATTATTTTTGAATATGCACTAGTGATATTTTTTATAGGGCTTGCATGAAAGTTTTGATAAGTATCTATATGCTATGCTATGGGAAATCCTAATAGTTGTAGTCTTGGTAGAATTATTCTCTAAAGTTAAGATACTTGTTGATATCATTCTTAGACTAGCTAGTAGAAAACAAGGGTGGATTATATACATGTTATGGAAATTTTGCTAAGTCTTTGACTTACGTTTTTGCTTAATAAAACAACTAAGTGAAGGAATCACCTGGGTGGAATGTAAAGAATGGTTTGTGTTGAGTGGTTACTCAGGGACCATTTATATGGCCTCCCTGGCGTATCTCACTTGTGGAAAGCCACCCAGGAACAAAGGGATTTGAGATACTTAGTGTTTAGAAACTTCTAGTGCAGCCACATGGCATATGGGCTCTGCCTTGATCATATAGGTTGCAATAACTTAGTCAAATGGACAAATCATGGTAGGGTGATGGTGTTGGAATTATGCCCTAGAGGCAATAATAAAGATGTTATTATTATAATTCTTATTCATGATAAAGTTTATATTCCATGCTAGAATTGTATTAAGCGGAAACTTTGATACTTGTGTGGTTTATGAACAACACCGTGTCCCTAGTACGCCTCTATGGACTAGCTCATTGATTAATGATGGTTAAGGTTTCCTAACCATAGACATGAGTTGTCGATTAATAATGAGATCATGTCATTAGGAGAATGATATGATGGATAGACCCAAATTAAGCAGAGCAATTAGATCGTGTCATCGTGTTCATCTTTGCGAAGCTTTTTCCTATGTCAAGTATTGTATTCCTTAGACCATGAGATAATACAACTCCCTGGTATCGGAAGAAAGCTTTGAGGTCATCAAACGTCATCCTATGTGAGGGTGATCATAAAGGTGTCCCTCAGGTGATCGGAAAGTACTTGTTGGGTTGTATGTATCGAGATGGAATTTGTCCCTCCCGAGTCGGAGAGATATACTTCGGGCCCACTCGATAATCGATATCGACACCGCTTGCAAGCACGTGGTTAAGGAGGTAATCACAAAGTGATATCAGATTACGGAACGAGTAAAGTACTTGCTGTGAACGAGATTGAACTAGGTATGTCGATACCAACGATCGAATCTCGGGCAAGTAAAATATCGCGTGACGAAGGGAATACATATATGGGATTAATTGAATCCTGGCATCGTGGTTCATCCGATATGATCATCGATGAATATGTGGGAGTCAATATGGGTTTCCAGATCCCGCTGTTGATTATTGATAGAAGATCATATCTGCATATTCTCGAACCCGTAGGGTCACACACTTAACATGCATCGACGCTAGGATAGAATGGATGATTGGTTTATGAGTTTTTGTTCGGAGTCTCGTATGAGATCCAGGACATCACGAGAGGTTCCGGAATGGTCCGGAGAATAAGATTTATATAAAGGAAAGCAGTTTTTGGATTTCGGAATCGTTTCGGAGTTTATCGGTATTGTACCGGAAGGTTCTAGAAGGTTCCGGAGTGGGACCAACGTGGGACCACTTGTCGGAGACCTGTGTGGGCCTAAGGGGAAGTGCCCTGGCCACTTTGGGTCAGGGGCACAAGGCCCCCAAGGCCCAGTCGGCCAGCCCTAGGGGAGCCTTCTAGAAGGAAGGGGGGAGACTTGCCCCCCACTCCACCCTTGGGGCCGCCGCCCTAGGGCTTAGAGAAGGGGCCAAGGGGGGGGGGGACGTCCAGCCCCCTATATAAGGAGGGCAGGGGCGCAGCCTCCCCTTCCCACTCCTCCAACCCTAGCCGCCGTCCTGCTGCCCCTCCACCTCTGTCTCTCTCCCTACTGCGCGTAGGCGAAGCCCTGCCGCAGAAACTCTTCACCATAAGCACCACGCCGTCGTGCTACAGATCCAATCTATCTCTCCACCATACTTGCTGGACCAAGGAAGGAGGAGACGTCGCTGCACCGTATGTGTGCAACTCTCGGAGGCGCCGCCACTTGCGGCGTAGGATCGGATCGGATCGCGAGGAGGAGACGGCTAGTACGACTACATCAACCACGTTCTATTGAACGTTTCCACTGTGCGATTTCTTCAAGGGTATGAAGATATCATCTATCTCTCTCGTTGATTGCATCTCCTAGATTAGATCTTGGCTTTCTTGTTCGCATCCGTAGGAATTTTTTTGATTTACTATGCTGCGAAACCCTTCAGTGGTATCAGAGCTAGATCTATGCGTTGATTTTTTTCACAAGTAGAACGCAACATGCTTGTTGCGGGCGTTGATGTTTTCTGTTGCAAATCTCTTGTTGTGTATTTCTTATGGTGCGGCATAGTGAGATCAAAGCGGTCCAGGCCAACTTTACGCGACCTCGTTCGTGAGACCGGCTCCGCGCTTGACGTGTGGCTTGTTCCACACATGTGGCTGGTGGATGCTAGTTTCTCTCACTATAGTAGTCATGGGATTTACAACGGATGTTGGCAACCATAATATCACCGTTGTGGCTTTCCGTAGGTAAGAATCGTTCTTAGCTTGTTACTCCCATAAGCCACGTAAAACATGCAACAACAAAGTAGAGGCGTCTAACTTGTTCTTGCAGGGAGTGTTTTGTGATATGGTATGGTCCAAGACATGATGTGTATGAATTGAGATGTATGAAATGATCATGTTTTGTAATATTTCACGACTTGCATGTCGATGAGTTCACAACCGGTAGGAGCCGTATGGTTGTCTTTATAATTGTGTATGACCTGCGTGTCAACTTCTTATATGCCATGTAATAGCTTTACTTTATCGCGAAGTAGTTAGCAATAGTTGTAGTTGCTATTCGTGGTGAAGGCAATCATGGTGGAGTGATGGAGATCATGCTGGCGCGCACAAGATGGAGATCATTGCGCGGAGATTGGCTATACCATGTCACATAAAATTATATGCATGTGATGTTTATCCTTTTATGTATCTTATTATGCTTAGATCACGACGGTAGAATTATAAGATGATTCCTCACTTAAAGATCAAGATAAAATTGTGTTCTCCCCATGTATGCATCATTGCGAAAGTTCGTCGTGTTCAAGCACCTCGTGATGATCGGGTGCTATAAACTCTACGTTCACATACAACGGGTGCAAGCCAGTTTTGCACACGCGGAAATACTTGGGTTTGACTTGACGAGCCTAGCATGTACAGACATGGCCTCGGAACACATGAACCGAAAGGTTAAACACGAGTCATATGAATGATATGATCGACACTTTGTTGTCCACCATTGAAACCACATCTCTTCTCGTGAAGATCAGATTAGGTGTGGTGAATTTGGATTGTGTTCACTAAACAACTTGAGGGATGTTGAATTTAGTGGGAGTTCATCTAGTAATTTGATTAAGTTGAACTAGTTATCATGAACATAGTCTAAATTGTATTTGCAAATTTTGTAGATCAAATGGCTAAGTCCAACTTCAACTTCAACGTTTTTGCTGAGAAAGAAAAGCTTAAGAACAATGGGTCTAACTTCACCAACTGGTTCCGCAATCTGAGAATCATTCTCGCTGGCGGACAAAAAGACTATGTTCTTGAGAAAGCGCTCGGTGACGCCCCTGCTGATGGGGATATGCCTACCTGGGTATACCCAGCAGGACGTTTCCGACTGGCCCAGGAACTGGCGAGTGGGCCTGCAAACCGGCGAATGGATCAAGGCCCGGTGTGGATCCAAGCGACTGGAAGCTGAAGGCCCAGGCGAGTAGATAGGCCCAGTCGGATTAGGTTAAACGAGTACCAAAGACTTAACTGATTCGGTTGAGATATGTAAACCCTAGGGGAGGTAAGACTATATAAACCTCCCTACAGGGCGTGTAGAGATACGTTCCATCATACACCCAAGCGACTCGCCGCCTAGCCGCCGAGCTCGCCCATTGTACCACCATCATAATACAATCTAGCAGGAGTAGGTCTTTACCCTCCGGGGGGCCGAACCTGGGTAAAACCCTGTGTCTCCGCCCTCATCTCGCATCACAGATGGCTGGCCGCCCTTTCCCCTCGTTCTACTACTCGCTGCCGATTGCAGCATCTGCCGTGACCATTCCCACGACAGTGGCGCCCACCGTGGGGCCTGGACGGTCTGGCCGGTGTTCTGCGGCGAGATCCAATCTGCCCATCAACGAGACGGTCGCCACCGGCCGCATGATAGCGATCGGCAAGATGCTCCAGATCTTGCCGAGCAGCTACGTCCCGGCGGCACGACCCGTCACGCACAGCGTGATCCTGCCGGTCGGCACGATCAGCCTCTTCGTCGGCCTCACCGATGTCATCACCTAGAAGGACTCGGCTCGCATCCGCGAGTCGCCACCATGCGACCGGCTTTCTGAGAGCCAGGTCCGCACGATCCATCGCCTCGCCTCCGAGTACAACTCGGCCCACATCAACGTGGCCGAAAACTCCACGGCCGCGGAAGACGCGGCCCTCAACGACGACGCCGACTCGGCGACCCCGGCATCACTCGCCGGATCCATCACCGCGGCTTCGCCCGTGGGCTCCATCACCCAGGTCTCCAACTTGGGAGACTTCGAGGATCCCTCCATCCTTGGGATCTTCGACTTCGACTCCGGGTCGGAAAATTCCGCCGATCTCCGTGACGGGACCGGTCTCCACGCCGCGAACTACATGGCGACCGTCACCGATCCGCCGAAGGATCCCTTCTCCACCCCGATCCCTCCTAACGCCACGGTGAAAGAACATGTTGGGACCCCATGTGTGGTTTTGGTAATTAATGACAATCCTTATGGACTAATGTGTGTATTAAGTTATACTTGTAGGATTTGTCCATTGGCATCGCTTGGAGCATGTGTTGGCTTTAAGGTCAAATAAATGCTAAGAAGATTTGTTGGGCAAGCTCAATATGCGAGGTCGATGATGAGGAATTAAGGAAGGCGTTCCATCTTGAGAAGGGCAAGATCGTCTACATCGAGCTCAAGTGGAATGCTCAAGGCAAAGGTATAATCTTGATAGGTTTTCTCTTTTGCCGGTCTCACGTCATGTGTGTGAGACCGGGTTTAGGATAGATAACCGTACTATCAAGAGAGGCTCTCATATGAGTAATTCGGTCACATCGTTCGGAGAGAGCTCAAACCTTTGCACACTTGCATCATTATATTTGGTTGTTATTTGGTCTTATCCATGTGATGATATAGAGATTGTGGTAATCTCCATAACAAGCTCTTGTTCATCAAAATCGGATCTGCCGTTTGTATCTTGTTGCGATTTTGATCTTGGTAGCTTTTCGGTTTCTCACCAAGTGAGCTATCTCACATTATTATACATGATACATCTCACTTGGTGATAACCAATATTTTCACCTTTCATAGGGTAGCCCATGTCGTCCTTTTTGCAACGCAATTGGAATCGGGTCGATCGGAGTTACCAATCAAAAGTTATAGAGGTTTGAATTTTCCTAGGTACCAAAATGCGGTAGTACCGCATTTTAGTACCTGGCGCGGCAGTAGGTTTTGGAAAGTTGCCAAATGCCACTGCCCTCCTAGGTACCAAAATGCGGTAGTACCGCATTTTAGTACCTAGCACGGCAGAAGGTTTTTGACAAGTTTCCAAAAGCCACTGCCGGGCTAGGTACCAAAAAGCGGTAGTACCGCATTTTAGTACCTAGCGCGGTAGAAGGTTTTTTACTTCGTCATTTGGATCTAATCTCCCTTGCTGGACTATGATGTTTCTTTGCATGATCTTATAGAGGTTGTTGTCCTCTTCGAAACGAGCCCAAGATCATTGAAATCGGAGTCCGGATGCAAAAGTTATGGCTGTTTTCGTTCTGTGATGACCGGTAGTACCGGACCAGGATCTGGTAGTACCGGGGTCCGGTAGTACTGCTTTTTGGTACCGGGGAGAGCAGAGAGAAAATGCGTTTGGAGTCCCAGGAACCCCAGGAAATGTCCGGTAGTGCCGGGAAAGTCCGATAGTACCGGGAAAAGTCCGGTAGTACCGGGAATCGCGTTTTTGGGCTGCAACGATTGGATTTTGGAGGGACCTATATAAGGGGCCTTCTTCCCCAATGGTTCCTCAACCTTTTCTTGCAACTTTTCCCCTCCATTGTTGACCTTCTTGAGCTTGCTTTCTCTCAATCCCTCCAATGATTCTTGCATATTCTTGAGGGATTTGAAAGAGGAGATCTAGATCTACAATCCCACCAATCAATCTCTCCTTTGAGTGAGGGGAACATATTGGGATCTAGATCTTGGAGTCTTTTGTGGATTTCCTCCATTGTTCTTCCTCTCTTATTCCCCCATAAGCTTTTGTAGCTTTGGTGGAATTTGGGAGAGAAGGATTTGAACACCTTTGTGGTTTTCTTGCCATTTGCATTTGGTGCATCGGTTTGAGTTCTCCTCGGAGGATTTGGTTTGAATTGCTCATTGGAGCTTGTCCCTCTTGGGTTCTTGGAACCCTAGACGGTTTTGTGGCCTTGGTGGCATTTTAGCCTTGGTGGCATTTGTTGAGGCCTTTTGTGGCGTTTGTTGGGAGCCACCAATTAAGTTGTGGAGTTGTGCCCCAACCTTGTGAGAGGTTCCGGTTGCCACCGGCAAGTGCACCGATAGTGGAAGCGTGGATCGATCCCATTGGGGTGAGATTCAACGGAGAATAAGGGAGGACTTTTGTGGCGTTGGTGGTTTGATACCACCCCCTCTCCAAACGAGACGTACTCCATGTTGGGAGGAACTCGGTAAAATTTCGGTGTCCCCGCGTGCCTCGGTTATCTCTATACCCGAGCTCTTTACTTGTGCACTTTACATTGTGATAGCCTTCGTGCTTGAAGTACTATATATATTGCTATCACTTTGTTGCTTGTATTGCTTAGCATAAGTTGTTGGTGCACATAGGTGAACCTTAGTTGTTTCTAGGTTGTGCTTTACAAAGTAAACACTAGTTTTATTCCGTCTTTGTTGAGCCACTCTAGGAAAAGTTTTAATCGCCTATTCACCCCCCTGTAGGCGACATCCGTATCCTTTCAATTGGTACCAGAGCCCGGTCTCTCATTTTAGGCTTCATCGCCTTGAGAGTAAAGATGTCGGCTAGAGGATTAGTGCACAATGAAATGTTCATATTCGATGGCACAAATTATGATATATGGAAAAATCGCATGCTCATTCATTTTCGGGACATGGACCCAAATTTGGAGCGTATTGTAGATATAGGTTTTTCTCCTCCAATGGATTTCAAAAATCTATCTAGTGAGGATGAGAAAAACTTATATCTCGATGCTCAAGCTTCTAATGTGCTTGTTAATGCTTTGAGCTATGTAGTTACTTCTTCAATCATTCCTTTTTGGAGCGCTCATGAGTTATGGACAAAACTTCAAGATAAATATGTTGTGTCCAACATTATTGAGGATGATTGTGTTGCTTCCACTTCCGGTCGAGATGAGTTCTCATCCTCTACCAGTTCACCAACATGTGACTTTTCACAAGGTAATGATATGGTGAGTGGTGATAGAAATTGCAATTTGGATAGTGTGCTTACTATTTGTAATCCCTCATCCCTATCGAGTTGCAATGATCTATCTTTGGACTTTAACACTTCTAGCACTACAAACTTCTTACATGCTTGTGTTAATAGTCCTTGCATATCATGTAGAAATGACTTGAACAAATCTCATGATGATATGCTCATGTTGTCTTGTTGCCATGATAAAAATGCTTCTATTTCCTCTAGTGATTTTGTTGCTAGCCATGTAGAGGAAAATGAAGATTCTATGGGCCAAGACAAGGTCTTGAAGAGAGCTTCAAGTGCAATCTCATCATCAACTTCCTCCGGTTCTCACATGTGCCTTATGGCTAAGGGAACAAAGGTAACCTCTTTGAATCCCATTGTATCTCATGATGGTGATGATGATGATGAGGTTGAGAATGATAATGATGATTATAGAGGTAAGTATGATATTACCTCTATTAAGAAAATGGGAGAGGTTGTCTATAGTGCTCTATACAAAAATAAACTTGCTTCCTCCAACCTTCTTGAAATCTTGAATTATGCTATAGAAGGCAATGATCTTATTGAGGAGCAAGAAAACATAATTGATGAAAATTTTGCACTTGAGCGTGAATATGCTAATGAACTTGCTCAAGTAAAGGACTCCCTTGAAGAAGAACAAACCACCAAAGAATCTCTTGAGGAGACTTTTACTCTAGAATTATCTAGAGTAAAGGAATACCATGATAGAGAACTTGCGGTGGCTAACTCCTTCAAGATTAAAAATGATGAACTTGAAGTTTCTTATGCTAAACTTGTTGAGGATTTTGAGCACCTCAAAAATGGCTCTAGGGTCATAAAGGGTGAGCTCATCAAACTCACCGAGTCACATGAGCAACTTAAAGCCTCATATTCAAAAGAGCTTGACAAGTTTCCCTCACTTCTTGCTAATAGTAATGATGCTTGTGCTACTAACTCTATTTCTTGTGAAGCATCTATTTTGAAGGAGAATGTTGAGATAAAGGCTCAACTTGCTTTGCTAACTAGCAACTATGGGATATTAGAAGAAAGCCATGTTAAGATCTCAAGCTCGCATGAGGATCTCCTAGTCTCCCATGGTAGGCTAAATTTGGCTCATGAGGCCATCATGTCAAAGGTAACATCTAGTGGGCCTCATGTGGACATTAGCACTATATCTACTCCAAATGTTATATTTCCATGTGCTAGTCCTTGTAATTCATCCTCTCACAACCATGCTATATCTCGTGATGAATTACATTCCATGCCTTGTTGCTCTAACAATGTATCATCTACTTCCTCTAGTACTTGTATTGAAACTAACCATGTAGAGGAAATCAAAGAGCTCAAGGCTCAAGTCACTTCTTTGAAGAATGACTTGAAAAAGGGTCAACAAGGGAAGGCCGCACTCAACAAAATCTTGAGTGTGCAAAAATCCCCCAATGACAAGAGTGGGCTTGGATTCAACTCCAATGTCAAGAACAAGTCCACTATCATGTTGAAGCACAAGGACAACAAGAAGAATGGCCAACATCAAGTCAAGAATCCGGCCAACATTGTTTGCTTCAAGTGCAAGGAAGAAGGGCATCATGTTAGATCTTGCCCATTGAAGAAGAAGTCTCCTAGTGTGAAGCAACATGGGAAGCGGCCTCAAGCTCCACCTCAAGTCATTAATGGGCCTCTTCCTAAGAGGACTACTCGAGCTCTTCCTCGAGTTGTGGCTTCACCTAAGAAGAAAGATGGCAAGAGTAGAACTTGCTACTGATGCCGTGAGAAGGGGCATATTTCTTCCTCATGCACTATTGGTATCTCCTCATCCAACCCTATCATTATTGATGATGTTTATTCTCTTTGTAAGGATTAGGTTGGCAATGTGTTTGCCAAATTTGTTGGTACCCAATGTGGTGTCAAGAAAAGATCCATTTGGGTTGCCAAGCCTATTGTGACTAACCTCTTAGGACCCAACTTGGTTGGGGACCAACAAGCCAAAACTTGATCAATAGGTGTTTGTTGGAGGGCATTGGAGTCTTGGCTACATCATGAAGAATTGAGGGATCTTCATCAATTATTATTGTCAAGCCAAGCCATTTTTATTATCTTGATTATATAATATTTCCAATGTTCCTCCTTGCGGTAACATATGCTAAACTCTTTACATTGAAAGTTACTCGCCCCTTTGTGCATGTGTTGGTTTTGTATCTTCCATGTTTTTGTGCATGTTGTGCTTTCCACTTAATTATCTTGAGATATCAAGCATATTTGTGTATGATTAGGTGGCACACCATGTATGTGTGTTTCTTATGATTGAGCCTTGCTTGGTTATATTTGGTATCTTATTTGGCTCTTGTGAGAAATTAATGGATTATCCCATTTTGGGGGAGTGTTATGCTTGGGCATTCCACAATCCTAAATTATGTGTACATGAGGAATACCACCTAGTATTTATATTGGATTCTTGTCTAGTCTCTATATGGTATAATTCTCATGAGAAATTTAAGTTTTATAATGTCCATTAATTATCTCTATTTGTATCCTTTTGCCTCGTGTTGTTTTTATGGTAGTATCACATTATGGGGGAGTCTTATGCTTAGTGCATATTACAATCCTAGAAAATGTGAATATTTGAGGTTGTGTCACTTAGAATTGATATTGATTATTATCTAGCACCTATGTGACACATTTTCTCATACAAGTTCCAATTTGCTCGAATGCCTTTATTGATCATATCTTGGATCTTGTATATGAGAGTGTTTCTTGGTATGTGTTTCCTCATATTTAGATCTCTATATCATCATGGAAACCATTTGCTTCAAGTTACTCTAATCACTAGTGATTGTGTGACTATTGGAAGCTACCAAGAATCTTGTTTGAAGCATCATGCTCAATTCTTATATTTAGTTATATGCTTCTTGTTGTGACTATGATCTTGGATATCCATGCAAGCTACCTTGGGAAAATTATTCCCAATATTTCTTGTCCTTGGACAATGAGCACCCAACTTATGGTAGAATTTATTGATCATATCACTTTGGCCCTTGCTTAATTTTATCCTATCTTTGGCCAAGAAATTGTTTTGTGTTGTCTCCCAAGCCTTCCTTGCTTCTTGTGGATCTTCTTATTTTATTGATATCCTCTTGTGTTTTACTTATTGTAGGTACTAGTGATGATCCCATTTGTGTGCATTTTGCATCTAAAAGGAAAATCCTACATAATGCACTATCTATGGGGGAGCTCTCCTATATTATTTAGAACACTCATATTTATGCTTCTTTGTTTGGTCCATATCGGGTTTTATGTGCTTGGAACCTCAATCTTTTCGTTTTGGTATTTGTGCCATCATGAGAAGTTTGGGGAGTTTGGTTTCTTGTTGGAACCTTGCTCTTTTTGGGAGTTGGTTTTGTCTCATTCATTGCTTCTTGATTTGACCATTTTAGAATGAGATAAATCCTTGAGCATTTTTATTTCTATCTATTTTTGCTCTTTTGTCCTTAGCCTAGTTCATTTGTTGAACTTGTGATCTTTCATGTGTTGAATTGGTTCTTTGATACAATTTGGACACCGCTTGTCTTGTCACACTCTTGCGTGTTCCATCTCGGTTTACTTGGTGTTTTGTTCAAATTGTATCTCCTTTTTGGTTCTTGAAAGCTTTATGCATGCATATTTACTATATGATTATATTATGGCATGCTTGCTTTCTTTGATCCAATATATAAGGGAAACTCCACCAATTCCCATCGGCTAAGTTGTGCATGAAATTCAATTTCATATCAATGTGCACATAATTATGTGGAGTCTCTCCTATGTATTGTAGTTTCTCTAACTACTTTGGACCCAATAAGTTTGGGGACCATTTTGTACTTAATTGTGTTTTAGGTACATTGGAGATATATTGGACGCTTGTCTCTCAATTTTGAAGAAGTGATGCTTAGAAGAAAATTTGAGGCAAGCTATAGGATGATCAACGAATTCATATACTCTACATCCTACCAATTATATCTCGGTAACAAGTATCTCTTTCTCATGCTCATATATCTTGATTTCAACCGGTTACCGGTTGCCTTCTAGCATGAATTCATGTATTTGTAATTGTTGTAGTTCTAGAACTCTGTATTGTAAATGTGTATAAGTTGAGATGAGTACATATAATTGGGACTATACAAAATCATGCATATGATTCTCCAATCCCAAATATGTCAATCTAGCAATTTTATTGCCTATCATTTCATCAACTTCTCTCATATGCAATAGTGAGATTTTTGCTAGTCTATTTTATCTTATGATACTTGTTGCCTTTCTCCATATATTCCAACTTTCTCCTTTTACCTTGGTGATAGTTGTAATATATGTAGTGTGTCGGTGTTTGAAGCTCATTAATGTACAATAAGATATATGTGAGCCTTTGGCCATGCCTTGAAGCAAAAATCTTATTGATATATGTTATGACTTCATTTTTGCCTTTCATGTGCTTTCTTGTATTATCTTCCTTGTATGTGCTTGTTTATTTATGGGCATATGTCTTTGTGATGCCATCCACTTAGAGACATATACACATATGATAAGATAATTTTAGTTGATTGTTAAATCCTTGCAGACCACCTTTCTATTCCTTTTGATTCTTCGGTGGCTTCCAAATTTAATTGCCTATGAGTGCTTGTTCCTCTTGTTTGCAACTTTGGGCACTCTTAGTTATTCTCTCATGCCTTGTATTGTTAAATGAACTTGGATGAGTGAGGATTCCATGATTATGCACCTTGATCCCAAATACAATTATCATAATTGGTGCATTATCTTTGGGGAGCTCATCTAGTTCATCTAATAATGCACATTTGTCTTCTTTCTCGTTTGTTGTGTTTTAAATACTTATGGGGGAGCGAGGATTCCATATTTGTGCAATATGTATTCTAATGCATTTATGTTGAATAGTGCACAAATCTTGGGGAGCTTCTCTATTTGGTATTTAAAGCACTCTCTTGCTCATATCATAACATCTTGTAGGTTCCATTCGAACTCATTTGTTGTTTTCAATTGGTTTGTCGGACCTTGTAGTTGCTTGCATCATTTGACTTTATTTTGGCAACCTTCGGGTCCTCGATATAGTTCTACTCCCTCCCAAGTATTCATCATTGGATATGTGCGAAAGCACACCTTTGGAGGAACTATTACTATATTTGCCTTCTAGAACTTGTCACCCATTTCGGCAATCGATGCCAATGGGGGAGAAGTTTTAGAGGGTTTAAGGGAAGTTGGTTTATGCATTGAGTTTGTTCTTGTGCATTTTCCTCTCATGCTCTTGCATCTTTATTGTTGCTTAGCATATGGTATATATAGAGGAAACTCCACCAATGATAATGATTGGCAATATATGCAATGAAATTCAAGTTCATCACACATGCATAGATTGTGGGGGAGTTTTCTCTATATATGATGGTGGTACCAATATCACATACTTTTATAGTATTTGATATTGGTATTACCATTTTATTCATTAATATTCCTTATATAAACCCTCTTAAAGGGATTGTCATCAATTACCAAAATGGGGGAGATTGAAAGAACATGTTGGGCCCCCATGTGTGGTTTTGGTAATTAATGACAATCCTTATGGACTAATGTGTGTATTAAGTTATACTTGTAGGATTTGTCCATTAGCATCGCTTGGAGCATGTGTTGGCTTCAAGGTCAAATAAATGCTAAGAAGATTTGTTGGGCAAGCTCAATATGCGAGGTCGATGATGAGGAATTAAGGAAGGCGTTCCATCTTGAGAAGGGCAAGATCGTCTACATCGAGCTCAAGTGGAATTCTCAAGGCAAAGGTATAATCTTGATAGGTTTTCTCTTTTGCCGGTCTCACGTCATGTGTGTGAGACCGGGTTTAGGATAGATAACCGTACTATCAAGAGAGGCTCTCATATGAGTAATTCGGTCACATCGTTCGGAGAGAGCTCAAACCTTTGAACACTTGCATCATCATATTTGGTTGTTATTTGGTCTTATCCATGTGATGATATAGAGCTTGTGGTAATCTCCATAACAAGATCTTGTTCATCAAAATCGGATCTTCCGTTTGTATCTTGTTGTGATTTTGATCTTGGCAGCTTTTCGGTTTCTCACCAAGTGAGGTATCTCATATTATTATACATGATACATTCTCACTTGGTGATAACCAATATTTTCACCTTTCATAGGGTAGCCCATGTCGTCCTTTTTGCAACGCAATTGGAATCGGGTCGATCGGAGTTACCAATCAAAAGTTATAGAGGTTTGAATTTTCCTAGGTACCAAAATGCGGTAGTACCGCATTTTAGTACCTGGCGCAGCAGTAGGTTTTGGAAAGTTGCCAAATGCCACTGCCCTCCTAGGTACCAAAATGCGGTAGTACCGCATTTTAGTACCTAGCACGGCAGAAGGTTTTTGACAAGTTTCCAAAAGCCACTGCCGGGCTAGGTACCAAAAAGCGGTAGTACCGCATTTTAGTACCTAGCACGGTAGAAGGTTTTTTACTTCGTCATTTGGATCTATTCTCCCTTGATGTACTATGATGTTTCTTTGCATGATCTTATAGAGGTTGTTGTCCTCTTCGAAACGAGCCCAAGATCATCGAAATCGGAGTCCGGATGCAAAAGTTATGGTTGTTTTCGTTCTGTGATGACCGGTAGTACCGGACCAGGATCTGGTAGTACCGGGGTCCGGTAGTACCGCTTTTTGGTACCGGGGAGCGCAGAGAGAAAATGCGTTTGGAGTCCCAGGAACCCCAGGAAATGTCCGGTAGTGCCGGGAAAGTCCGGTAGTACCGGGAAAAGTCCGGTAGTACCGGGAATCGCGTTTTTGGGCTGCAACGGTTGGATTTTGGAGGGACCTATATAAGGGGCCTTCTTCCCCAATGGTTCCTCAACCTTTTCTTGCAACTTTTCCCCTCCATTGTTGACCTTCTTGAGCTTGCTTTCTCTCAATCCCTCCAATGATTCTTGCATATTCTTGAGGGATTTGAAAGAGGAGATCTAGATATACAATCCCACCAATCAATCTCTCCTTTGAGTGAGGGGAACATATTGGGATCTAGATCTTGGAGTCTTTTGTGGATTTCCTCCATTGTTCTTCCTCTCTTATTCCCCCATAAGCTTTTGTAGCTTTGGTGGAATTTGGGAGAGAAGGATTTGAAGACCTTTGTGGTTTTCTTGCCATTTGCATTTGGTGCATCGGTTTGAGTTCTCCTCGGAGGATTTGGTTTGAATTGCTCATTGGAGATTGTCCCTCTTGGGTTCTTGGAACCCTAGACGGTTTTGTGGCCTTGGTGGCATTGTAGCCTTGGTGGCATTTGTTGAGGCCTTTTGTGGCGTTTGTTGGGAGCCTCCAATTAAGTTGTGGAGTTGTGCCCCAACCTTGTGAGAGGTTCCGGTTGCCACCGACAAGTGCACCGATAGTGGAAGCGTGGATCGATCCCATTGGGGTGAGATTCACCGGAGAATAAGGGAGGCCTTTTGTGGCGTTGGTGGTTTGATACCACCCCCTCTCCAAACGAGACGTACTCCATGTTGGGAGGAACTCGGTAAAATTTCGGTATCCCCGCGTGCCTCGGTTATCTCTATACCCGAGCTCTTTACTTGTGCACTTTACATTGTGATAGCCTTCGTGCTTGAAGTACTATATATCTTGCTATCACTTTGTTGCTTGTATTGCTTAGCATAAGTTGTTGGTGCACATAGGTGAACCTTAGTTGTTTCTAGGTTGTGCTTTACAAAGTAAACACTAGTTTTATGCCGTCTTTGTTGAGCCACTCTAAGAAAAGATTTAATCGCCTATTCACCCCCCCTCTAGGCGACATCTGTATCCTTTCACACGGCAACGGAGGTCGAGGAACTCCGCTTGAAGATGGCAGAGGCAGTCCGCAAGGAGCAGGCCGAGCGCGAAAAATTTCGCCTCGAGCAGGTGACGGCGCAGGAGCTGTCGCGCTACCACCAGCAGTGAATCAGGTCGCGCCTGAACCCCACCGTCCAGGGGCGTGCCCTGAACTTCGACGATGAAAACGACCCGGCCCGCGTGGCCGAGCGCGCGATCTGCGAGAACGCGCCGCCAGGAGGAAGCGTCCGACCCCCACCAGGGTCGACGGCGAACGGCGCCCCACCTCCACCCAACCGCACACCTCCCAGGGACCAACCGCGGATAGTGGTCTCCTCACGGGAGAGAGACGCGAATGGCCTGGACAACCTTGTGGCAGGCCGAGCAGCAGCCGACAACATCTCGGCCACTGGTGACGGCGCCCTACAGATCCAGTACGTCAGGGCCCTGCTCGCAAAGGCGGTCGAGCAGCAAAACGCAGGCACCGAATCGCAGGGTCGGGTGTACTCGCGTTCTTCAGGCAGCAGAGCGGCCTCAAGTGGCCGCCCACTGGCGACAAACACCCTCAACTGCCCGCCACCAGAGCCATTGCAGCTCCAACATCGACCCACGAATGCGGCACTCTCCACCAACCTTGTGCGTTTCACAGCAGGGAAGGGAAGCCCGCTACACACACGACCGCCGACTGCCACACTCTCAGGGAGATCGAGAAGGCACGACGAGTGCGGGAGGACCCCGACAACAACCCGCCAAATGGCGGAAAATTCGGCAATGTGGCCGACTCGCTCCATACCTTCACAGGCTTCAACACGAAGGGCGAGAAGAAGGTCATCGCCCGCGCCGTCGCTGTCAACGCGGTGGCCCAGGTGGACGTTCCCCAGTTCCTCAACTGGTCGGAGCAGCCCATCACCTGGAGCCGCCAGGACCACTCGCCACGCATCGAGTACCCAGGCCGAGTCGCCCTGGTGGTCAAGCCTAAGGTCGGCGACTACTGGCTCCCCAAGACATTGATGGACGGCGGAAGCTCCATCAACATCATGTACCTGGACACCTTCAGGCGACTGTGGCTCCCGCAGTCGATGGACGAGACGACCTACACCATGTTCGACGGCATCGTCCCCGGTCGGAAGGCGTACCCGATCGGCAAGGTCATGCTGACCGTCACCTTCGGCACACCAGCAAACTTCCGCTCCAAGCGGATCGCCTGCGAGCTGGTACCCTTCGACAGCCCCTACCACTGCGTCTTGGGGTGCCAGGCGTTCGCCAAGTTCATGGCGGCGCCCCACTACGCGTACAACGCGATGAAGCTCCCCGGGCCGTGCGGCGTCATCACCATCAACGGCGACCCCGACATGGCCGCCGAGTGCGAGGCCAAAGGAGCTGAACTCGCCGATGCCATCATCGCGGCAGAGACCAACCACGCAGACGAGCTCTCCAAGTACGCAAGCGGGGTCAACAACGACGACCCCACCATACTCAAGAAGCCCAACTCGGAGGGCGCAAACACCTCAGCCTTCGAGGCAACGACGCACACCCGCACCGTCGAGCTGGTCCCAGGCGACTCCAGCCAGACGGTGACGATCGGGACGGGCATGAGCCCAGCCTAGGAAGGCGCGCTCATCGAGTTCCTCCGTGAGAACAGGGACATCTTCGCATGGAAGCCCTCTGACATGCCTGGTGTTCCTAGGGAGCTCGCTGAGCACAAACTAAACGCCGACCCCAAAGTGCGACCCGTCAAGCAGTCGCTGCGGCCCTTCAATGAAGAGCGCCGCCGAGCTATCGCCGAGGAGGTGCAGCGTCTACTCGCTACAGGCTTCATCCGGCCAATTAAATACTCCAAGTGGCTGGCAAACCCAGTCTTGGTCGAGAAGAAGAACGGGACCTGGAGGATGTGTATCGACTACACAAACTTGAACAGCGCCTGCCCAAAGGAGCAGTTCGTCCTCCCGCGGATCGACCAAATAATCGACTCCACCGCGGGCTCGGAGTCGCTATGTTTCCTCGACGCCTACTCTGGGTACAACCAGATCAAAATGGCTGTCGAGGACGAGGAGAAGACGGTGTTCATCACGCCATTCGGAGCCTTCTGCTACACCGGCATGACCTTCGGCCTCAAGAACGCCGGGGCGACCTACCAGCGGTGCATGCAAGAGTGCCTCGCGAGCAAAATTGGCCGCAACATTCACGTCTACATCGACGACGTGGTCGTAAAATCCGCTCGCCAGGGTGATCTACTCGCCGACCTGGTGGAAACATTCGCCAACTTGTGGAAATACAAGATAAATCTTAACCCAGGAAAATGCACCTTCGGTGTACCAGCAGGACAACTACTGGGGTACGTCGTCTCCAAGCGCGGGATCGAGGCGAACCCCACCAAGATCGACACGATTGCCCGACTCGGCAAACCCGAGTGCCTGCGCGACTTCCAGAAGCTGGCCGGGCGAGTAGCGGCTCTCAGTCGCTTCATCCCCCGCCTGGGCGAAAAGGCGATGCCCCTATACCGCCTAATGCGCAAGAACCCCACCTTCCAGTGGGACAAGGAGGCGAACGACGCGCTCCGCGACCTCAAGAAGGTGCTACTCGCCGCATCGCTACTCACCGCCCCCGCCGACAAAGAACCCATGCTGGTCTACGTCGCGGCTTCCGAGCGCGTCGTCAGTGCCGTCATGGTCGTCGAACGGCCGGAGGAAGGAAAGGAGCGCCCAGTACAACGACCGGTGTACTACATCAGCGAGGTCCTCACCGAGTCGCGCCAGCAATACCCGCAGTACCAGAAACTGGTATACGCGGTCTTTAGAGCACATCGGCGCCTGCCGCACTACTTCTAGGAGCACCCAATCACGGTCGTCTCCTCAGCACCGTTGCAGGACATCATCCGCAACCGCGAGGCGACCGGGTGAGTCGCCAAGTGGGCCGTCAAGATCGGCGTCCACAACATCAAATACGAGCCACGAAAAGCGATCAAGTCGCAGGCTCTAGCGGACTTCATCGCCGACTGGGAAGAGGCCCAGCAGCTAGAAAAGCTGCCATACCTACACTATTGGAGCCTGCACTTCGATGGCTCTAAGAACGTGGACGGCACAGGAGCAGGGATCGTGCTGACTTCACCGAAGGGCGACAAGCTCCGCTACGTCCTCTTCCTCGACTTCACCCCCTGCACCAACAACATGGCCGAGTACGAGGCACTACTCCACGGCATGCGAGCTTCCAAGGAGATGAACGTCAACCGCCTACGCTGCTACGGAGACTCTGACCTCATCGTTGGGCAAGTCGCTGGCACCTACGATGCCGTCTCTCCTACCATGGCGGCATACCGCCAAGCAGTGGACAAGCTGGGCGGACACTTCGCAGGCTACTCCGTCGAGTGGATTGACAGGCGGAAGAACGAGGAGGCCGACGCACTCTCTCGCATTGGGTCGGCTCGGCTCGCACCACCCGCCGGTGTCTTCCTCGACACGATCACCAAGCCATCAGTCTCTCCCCCAAGGGAGATCGACATCGGAGTCCCACTGCAGCCAGAGGCAGCCCTGGTCGCACTCGTAACCGAGCCAGACGACTGGACCAAGCCCTACGTTGCCTACCTGGAGGCTGGCACCTTGCCGGCAGACGAGACGGACGCCCGGATGATCGCACGCCGATGCAAATCCTTCACCATCATCGACGGCGAGCTCCACAAGCGCAGCGTCACCGGCGTGTTCCAACGCTGCGTCCAACCCGCCGAAGGACGCAAGATCCTCCACGACATCCACTCCGGCGACTGCGGACACCACGCCGGCGCCCGCTCTCTGGTCGCCAAGGCTATGCGGCATGGCTTCTACTGGCCCACCGCACACGCCGATGCCGTCGACATTGTCCAGCGGTGCGCCGGGTGCCAGAAGTACGCCAACCAGACGCACGTGCCGAGCTCAGTGCTCAAGACAATCCCCATCACCTGGCCATTCGCCGTGTGGGGTATGGACATGGTAGGCTCCTTCAAAAAGGCTCCCTTTGGCTACACCCACCTCCTAGTCGCGGTCGACAAATTCACAAAGTGGGTGGAGGCCAAACCAGTCCGGAAATGCGACGGGAAGACCGCCACTAAATTCCTACGTGAGCTCATATATCGCTACGGGTTCCCAAACAGCATCATCACGGACAACGGCACCAACTTCGCCAAAGGAGCCATGGTCGAGTTCTGCGAGGAACACCACATCCGGCTCGACCTCGCGTCAGTCGCCCACCCAGAATCCAACGGCCAGGCGGAACGGGCCAACCAGAGCATCCTCCACGACCTGAAGCCGCGGCTCCAAGTACCACTCGAGCGCACCGCCGGGTGCTGGGTCGAGGAGCTACCCCCCGTCATCTGGGGCATCCGCACCTCGGTCAACAGGTCGACAGGGTTCACCCCCTTCTTCATGGTGTACGACGCCGAGGCAGTCATGCCCACCGACCTCGAGCACGACTCGCCACGGGTCGTCCACTACACGGAGGCTGCGAACGAACTCGCCCGTCAGGATGGAGTCGATCAACTCGACGAGGCACGTGACCTTGCTCGATCACGCACCGCCATCTACCAGCAAGGACTCCGCCGCTATCACAGCCGGCGGGTGAAGACTCGCACCTTCCAAGAAGGCGACCTGGTGCTGCGCCTCATCCAGGACAAGAAGGGCATGCACAACCTTTCCCCTCCGTGGGAGGGACCATTCGCCATCGGGCGAGTACTCGGCAACGATGCCTACTACCTCATCGACATCCGCGGGGACGGCAAACTCGACGTCAAGCGACCATGGAATGTAAACCTCCTACGGAAGTTCTACTCCTAGAACCCCACATATGTACCTTCCAGTCGCTATGAAATAAAAAAGAATTGGTTACCGCAAATTGCGCCTACTCTCCGTGTCTTGTGCCACTTGCACTCGTAATAACAGCGTCAAGCTAACTGCAGAAGTCAACCTTTGGTACAGCGATCGGCACGGCCAAGTAGTGCGTTACAAGGGCACTGGGTCACCTCAGGTCTTGCAACGTCTATGAAAAACTCCTACCCGGAGCCCCATTGGAGTCGCCTAGCCCGACTGGTTCTACGAGCCAAGACAACTGCCTTCGCTTCTCACAGCGACCGTGATCCTCCGCATCCTCGACATAGCGACTCGAACAACCAAGTACCATGCTCGGGGACTGACGACCAGTTCAGCACGAGCGGCCAGGGAAAACGCCTAATATGAGAGCATGCCTAGGACTCGCCATGCGACTGACCCGACGGGTCAGGCAGGAGTCATGCGCTCACCCTAACGCGCCAAGTCCTCACCCACCCTCGAGTCGCGCCTAGAACAGCCAAGTACCACGCTCGGGGACTCGGCCACCCGACCCCGTTCGCGCAAGGGAAAACGGCGAAGTACAGAGCACTCATGGGAGTCGCCTTGCGACTTGCTCTCCGAGTTCGGGCGAGTCGACCCCAATAAACAAAACATTCAAAACAACAAACACACAATAAACGAGGTAAACCCCATAAAAAAGGGCGGACGCGCTCGGGGACTCGCTCAAACCTCAATAAGAGACACACAACGATTCACAAAACAACACGATATTTCATTAAATAGCATGTCGTAAGCGTTACAAAATACAAAGTATGCCCAATTCCAGCACTGTCACTAACGCCCCAGGGCACAGTATTCTATTCTGCAGGCTCCGACGACGACTCACCACCACCCTTGCGATTGCAGATGAAGGGAGTGTACGGGTTTGACGGGTACGTCGTCAGCTCACCCGCCATCGCTGCATGGAAGGGTTGCTCGATATTGAAGTCCCGGTGCTGTGGCTCGGGGTCGTTGGGCGCGACGACCGTCTCCTGATAAGGAAGGAGGTCGCCGATCACCCAGACGCACTCGGAGTATACCGCGGTGCGGTCCGTCAGCTTCAGCACCTCCGAGATCTCCATCGAGCCGGTTGACAACGGGTAGCCACTCGTCACATCGTCCAGATCAAAGTCCTCCGGGAAGTGAGCGAGCCCAAGGCTAAGCGCCATCGCTGCTCCGCGCCGGAATGCCGATCGCGTCATGAATTCGACGACCGACGGCGCCTTCTCCAAGTATCGCCACACCTCGACGAGGTCGCTGGGAATCACCTCCGTGGGTGACATTTCCTGGAGATAAGCCCGTATGAACGTCGCCGACAACGTGGCCGAGTCGACCAGCGTGGCCACGCATTGCCGTGCGTCGAACGAACTCGCCTCTTCCACGTCGTCAATGATCCGACCTGCGGACAGAAAGCGACAGTGAGTACATCAAAGATTACACAATGCAAACGCTAAAGGCAG
The DNA here is from genome assembly GCA_910589765.1 of Avena atlantica. Lineage (NCBI taxonomy): Eukaryota > Viridiplantae > Streptophyta > Magnoliopsida > Poales > Poaceae > Avena > Avena atlantica. The sequence continues at coordinate 153,499,814 of OU342739.1, forward strand.
AAGCACGCACACTTACCAATCAGGGGACGGGAGAGATCCGTGATGAAGCTCTGAAGAGAAGTGTAGTCATCTTGAAGACCAGCAACAAGGGCGTCGGAGACCTTACGCTCCTCAGCGGCGGCTGTAACGGCAGCCTTGGCTCGCCCATCCGCCGAAGTTGCCTCCTCCTTCGCCTCCTTCAGCTCACGCTCAAGGTCGGCGATCCGCTTCTCTGCCGAGCTCAGTGCAGCCTGAGCTACCGTCAACTCACTAGCTGGGACAAGGCCCTGGCGGACGTCCTCCGCCTTCGCAGCAGTCGCCTGGAGTCCCTTGTTCGCCTCTTGGAAGATGGCAAGTTCTTCCTCCGCGCGACGCTTCGCAGCAAGCCGGTCAGCTGACTCGCGCTGCAAACCCTGAACACAAGCCAAATAGTCAGCAACATAAAAAATCCTAAGTGCCCACCCGCTGAAATTCAGCGAGTGCACACTCGGGGACTGGCAATCAAAATCCTAAGTGCCCACCCGCTGAAATTCAGCAAGTGCGCACTCAGGGACTGGCAATCAAAAATCCTAAGTGCCCACCCACTGAAATTCAGCGAGTGCGCACTCGGGGACTGGCAATCAAAAATCCTAAGTGCCCACCCGCTGAAATTCAGCGAGTGCGCACTCGGGGACTGGACGCGAGAATTAAAAACAAGAAATTAAAAGAATCAGACCACTGCAACACAGCGGCCTGATCCTCGGGGACTGGACATACCTGGATGGCCACGCCCAGCATGCCGTGAAGCTGCAGTGCATCCATGGAGGTAAGAAGGGCCGGAGTGTGCCCGCGCCACTGCTCGACCTCCGTCTCGGTGACTCCGGGTGCTCGGCTCGACGGTGTGGTACCACTCGCCGTGGCCGCTCTAGCCACGAAGCGCGGGAAGGTCGCGATGGACGCGCCGGCACCAAAAGAGGCTGGCTCGGCCTCCCCTTGCGAAGGAGCACCCTCCTTGATTGCCGAGGCCGTCACCACCGCAGGAACACTCGGGGCCACCATCGTGTCGTCAGACATCGTGACGACCTCGTCTTTCTTGGCCTTCTTGGCACCATCTGTGGGGGCAGCGACCTCGTCAGCCTTCCTCTTCCGAGAGGGGTCCTCCTCCGCGACGACTGGCGGAACCTTGGCCACAGACGGGTGGCCTATCTTCTTAGCTCCGGTCCTACAAATTGATCGCGTGAGCAAAATAATCTGAGTACAATGAAGGACAAAGGTAGGTGAGCAAAACTCACTTAGCGACTGGAATGAAGCGTAGCCCCGTGCGGATGCCGGCCGGCTTCTCCAGTTCGGGGCCCAGTCGGCGACTGAGGCCCATCTCCAGGACGTCGCGTGCCCAAGACACGGGTGGTTTCTTCGTTGTCGAGGCTGCGGTTGGAGCTTCCGAAACATTTTCGGCAGGAGCATCCTTGGGCGGCGAAGCTACCGCGACCGGAGCGGCCACCGACCCAGAGACTGGGGCGAACGGTGGATGCATCGAGGCCAGAGGTACCTCATTCAGGACGGCGGTGATATCCGGCGCCGTCGCCATCTGTGGAGCTTCACCCCTGGCCAGGCTGGTGGCGTCGGAGCTGCTTGGCGAATGAGGCAGAGACGCCTGTTTTGCTAGCTTCGCCTTCTTCTTTGGAGGGGCCTTCACCTCCTTCTTATTCTTCTTCTTCTTCGATGGAGTGGCCTCGCGACGCGAGGTGTGCACGGGGGGCTCGTCGTCGTCATCGTCATGACGCTCGGGTCGGCTGGATCGCGATGAAACGGAGGTGCGCGCAATCGGAGGAAATGACGAGGAGGTGGTTCTCCGATCGCCTACCATCCCCTTTATATAGCGGTTGTTACCCGCCAAATCAAGGAGCCGTTACTACGCGGTGATTACGCCAAAAGTTACCGTTGGATTACCCCAACGGCTAGTTTGACTGCGTTTGGACGGTCCAACTTCAGCCACTCGGCTCGTCGACCCGATCACTGCAAATAGTGACTAAATATTTCGCCGACCCAGTCGCCAAAGCTGCGACCAGAATGACTAGTTTCCTCCTTTATTCAGGAGCCCGCCATCGATTCGACTGGATGCCCGCGTTGAAAGCCGGATACTCCGACTGCCAGCAATCACCTGCGCCCTATCGACGACGGCCTCGGGGACTACTGATGGGGATATGCCTACCGGGGTATACCCAGCAGGACGTTTCCGACTGGCCCAGGAACTGGCGAGTGGGCCTACAAAACGGCGACTGGATCAAGGCCCGGTGTGGATCCAAGCGACTGGAAGCTGAAGGCCTAGGCGAGTAGATAGGCCCAGTCGGATTAGGTTAAACGAGTACCGAAGCCTTAACTGATTCGGTTGAGATATGTAAACCCTAGGGGAGGTAAGTCTATATAAACCTCCCTACAGGGCATGTAGAGATACGTTCCATCATACACCCAAGCGACTCGCCGCCTAGCCGCCGAGCTCGCCCATTGTACCACCATCATAATACAATCTAGCAGGAGTAGGTCTTTACCCTCCGGGGGGCCGAACCTGGGTAAAACCCTGTGTCTCCGCCCTCATCTCGCACCGCAGATGGCTGGCCGCCCTTACCCTCGTTTTACTACTCGCTGCCGATTGCAGCATCTGCCGTGACCATTCCCACGACACCTGCTATTGATGCGCCGACTGATGAAAAAGCTGTTTATCAGTCACGCAAAGATGATTATGGAGTGATTAAGAGTACCATGTTGTTTGCTATGGAACTGGAACTTCAAAATCGTTTTGAGGAGTTCGCCGGGCCCTTTGAGATACTTGAGGAAATGAAAACCATGTTTCAGACTCAGGCCCGTTCTGAGAGATATGAGATCTCTGATAAGTTCTTTAACTGCAATATGGAGGAAGGGAGTTCCATTAGTGAGCACGCCATTAAGATGTCGGGCTACACCTAACGTCTTGAGCAACTGGACTGCAAGATTCCAGAAGAGCTCAAGATTGACAGAGTTCTGCAATCACTCCCTCCTAGCTACAAAGGTTTTGTAGTTACTCACAATCAAATTGGTTCCACTGATACGATCACTGACCTCTTCGCTAAGCTAAAAGCTGCGGAGGTGGATATCAAGAAAGATAATCATGTGTTGATGGTCAACAAGACCCCTAGCTTTAAGAAAGGTAAGGGTGCAAAGAAATCCTTCAAGAAAGGCAGCAGCAAGCGCGTTGCCCCTGCTGAGAAGAAGCTCAAGTCTAGACCTGAGCCCGACACTGAGTGCTTCTATTGCAAGGACAAGGTTCACTGGAAGCGCAACTGTACGAAGTACTTAGCGGACAAGAAGGCTGGCACCATCAAAGGTATATTTGATATACATGTTATTGATGTTTTCCTTACTAGCCCTCGTTGTAGTGCCTGGGTATTTGATACCGGTTCAGTTACTAATATTTGTAACTCGAAACAGGAGCTACGGAATAGATGGCGGCTTGCGAGGGATGAGGTGACGATGCGCGTTGGCAACGGATCAAAAGTTGATGTGATGGCCGTCTGCACGCTCTCCTTAGTTTTACCCTCGGGATTAGTTTTAAACCCTAATAAGTGTTATTATGTGCCTGCGTTGAGCATGAACATTATATCTGGATCGTGTTTATTGCAAGACGGTTATTCATTTAAATCGGAGAATAATGGTTGTTCTATTTATATTATTAACATCTTTTATGGTCATGCACCTGTTGTGAATGGTTTATTTCTTCTGAATCTCGAAAGCAATGAAATGCACATCCATAACATTGAGGCTAAGAGATGCAAAGTAGATAGTGATAATCCAACTTATTTGTGGCACTGCCGTCTAGGTCATATTGGTGTAAAACACATCAAGAAACTCCATTCTGATGGACTTTTGGAGTCTCTTGATTTTGAATCATTTGACACGTGCGAGCCGTGCCTCATGTGCAAGATGATCAAAACCCCGTTCTCCGGAATAATGGAGCGAGCAACGGACTTATTGGAAATCATACATACTTATGTATGCGGACCAATGAGTGTTTCGACACGCGGTGGATATCGCTATTTTCTCACTTTAGTGATGCCTTAAGTAGATATGGGTATATCTATTTAATGAAACATAAATCTGAAACATTTGAAAAGTTCAAAGAATTTCAGAACGAAGTGGAAAACCATCGTAACAGGAAAATTAATTTTCTACGATCCGATCGTGGAGGTGAATATTTGAGTTATGATTTTCTCACGCATCTTAAAGCAAGCGGAATTGTTTCGCAACTCACACCACCCGGAACACCACAGCGCAATGGTGTGTCTGAACGCCGGAATCGAACTCTATTAGATATGGTGCGATCAATGATGTCTCTTACAGATTTTCCGTTATCATTTTGGGGTTATGCATTAGAAACCGCTGCATTCACTTTAAATAGGGCACCATCTAAATCTGTTGAGACGACACCGTATGAACTATGGTTTGGTGCTAAACCTAAGTTGTCGTTTCTTAAAGTTTGGGGATGCAAAGCTTACGTCAAGAAGTTGATACCGGACAAGCTCGAACCCAAAGCGGAGAAATGTGTCTTCATAGGATACCATAAGGAAACGATTGGGTATACCTTCTACCACAGATCCGAAGGCAAAGTGTTTGTTGCAAAGAACGGATCCTTTCTTGAGAAGGAGTTTCTCTCGAAAGAAGTGAGTGGGAGGAAGGTAGAGCTAGACGAGGTTATTGAACCTTCCCTCGAGTTGGAGAGTAGCGCAGCACCTAAAATTGTTCCAGTGCCGTCTGCACCAACAAGAGAGGAAGCTAATGACGAGGATCATGAAACTTCAAACGATGCTACTACTGAACTTTGCAGGTTGACAAGGTCACGTGCCACTCCTGAATGGTATGGCAACCCTGTCTCAACCGTCTTGTTGTTAGACAAAAGTGAACCTACGAATTATGAGGAAGCAATGATGAGCCCAGACTGTGAGAAATGGCTAGAGGCCATGAAATCCGAATTGGGATCCATGAGCAAAAACCAAGTATGGACTTTGGTGGACCCTCCTAGCGACCGTAAGGCCGTTGAGTGCAAATGGATTTTCAAGAAGAAAACATACGCGGATGGTAATGTTACTGTCTATAAAGCTCGGCTTGTCGCAAAAGGGTTTCGGCAAGTTCAAGGTTTTGACTACGATGAGACTTTCTCTCCCGTAGCAATGTTTAAGTCTATTTGGATTTTATTAGCAATTGCTGCATTTCATGATTATGAAATATGGCAGATGGATGTCAAGACTGTGTTCCTCAATGGCAACATTGATGAAGAGTTGTATATGATGCAGCCCGAAGGTTTTGTCGATCCTAAGGATGCTAATAAGGTGTGCAAACTTCAGCGTTCCATTTATGGACTTAAGCAAGCATCTCGGAGTTGGAACCTTTGTTTTGATCAAGTGATCAAGAGTTTTGGATTTGTTCCAAATTGTTACGTAGCTTGTATCTACAAGAAAGTTTGTGGGAGCTCGGTGACATTTTTATTACTATATGTGGATGACATATTGATTATTGGAAATGACATCGGTATGCTAAACGATGTGAAGAGTTATTTGAATAAATGTTTTTCAATGAAAGACCTAGGAGAAGCTGCTTATATATTAGGCATCAAAATCTATAGAGATAGACAAATACGCCTAATAGCTTTAAGCCAAAGTACATATCTAGACAAAGTACTGAAAAGGTTCATAATGGATAAAGCAAAGAAAGGTTCATTGCCCATGTTGTCAAGTAAGATATTGAGCAAGGCTCAGTGTCCAGCTACGGTAAACGATAGTGATACTATGAGCAAAGTGCCATATGCCTCGGCCATAGGTTCTATCATGTATGCCATGCTATGTACTAGACCGGATGTGTCCAATGCTCTTAGTTTGATGAGTAGATACCAAAGTGATCTAGGAGTGGAACACTGGACAGCCGTAAAGAACATCCTAAAGTATTTAAATAGGACTAAATAAATGTTCTTGGTCTATGGAGGTGATGATCAGCTCGTCGTAAAAGGTTACGTCGATGCTAGTTTCGACACCGACCCTGATGATTCTAAATCTCAGACAGGATACGTTTATATTTTGAATGGTTGAGCTGTGAGCTGGAGAAGCTGCAAGCAAAGCGTGATCGCGGGATCTACAACAGAAGTGGAATGCATGGCTGCTTCAGAAGCGTCAAGTGAAGGATTTTGGATCGAGAACTTCATCACTGAGCTTGGTGTGGTTCCAAGTGCCTTGGACCCACTAGAGATATTATGCGACAACACTGGCGCCATAGCACTGGCTAAGGAACCAAGATATCATCCAAAGAACAAGCACATCAACTGCCGTTTTCATATAAGTCGAGATTATATAGCAGATGGAGATCTGAAGATTAGCAAAGTACATACGGATCTAAATGTCGCAGATCCGTTGACTATCTTCCACGAGCAAAACATGATCAGCACCTTAATGCCATGGGTGTTAGATTGTTGCCAGATGTAAACTAGATTATTGACTCTAGTGCAGGTGGGAGACTGTTGGAATTATTCCCTAGAGGCAATAATAAAGATGTTATTATTATAATTCTTGTTCATGATAAAGTTTATATTCCATGCTAGAATTGTATTAAGCGGAAACTTTGATACTTGTGTGGTTTATGAACAACACCGTGTCCCTAGTACGCCTCTATGGACTAGCTCATTGATTAATGATGGTTAAGGTTTCCTAACCATAGACATGAGTTGTCGATTAATAATGAGATCATGTCATTAGGAGAATGATATGATGGACGAACCCAAATTAAGCAGAGCAATTAGATCGTGTCATCGTGTTCATCTTTGCGAAGCTTTTTCCTATGTCAAGTATTGTATTCCTTAGACCATGAGATAATACAACTCCCTAGTATCGGAAGAAAGCTTTGAGGTCATCAAACGTCATCCTATGTGAGGGTGATCATAAAGGTGTCTCTCAGGTGATCGGAAAGTACTTGTTGGGTTGTACGTATCGAGATGGAATTTGTCCCTCCCGAGTTAGAGAGATATACTTCGGGCCCACTCGGTAATCGATATCAACACCGCTTGCAAGCACGTGGTTAAGGAGTTAATCACAAAGTGATATCAGATTACAGAATAAGTAAAGTACTTGCTGTGAACGAGATTGAACTAGTTATGTCGATACCAACGATTGAATCTCGGGCAAGTAAAATATCGCGTGACAAAGGGAATACATATATGGTATTAATTGAATCCTGGCATCGTGGTTCATCTGATATGATCATCGATGAATATGTGGGAGTCAATATGGGTTTCTAGATCCTGTTGTTGATTATTGATAGAAGATCATGTCTGCATATTCTCGAACCCGTAGGGTCACACACTTAACGTGCATCGACGCTAGGATAGAATGGATGATTGGTTTATGAGTTTTTGTTCGGAGTCTCGGATGAGGTCCAGGACATCACGAGAGGTTCCGGAATGGTCCGAAGAATAAGATTCATATAAAGGAAAGCAGTTTTTGGATTTCGGAATCGTTTTGGAGTTTATCGGTATTGTACCGGAAAGTTCTAGAAGGTTCCGGAGTGGGACCAACGTGGGCCCACTTGTCGGAGGCCTGCGTGGGCCTAAGGGGAAGTGCCCTGGCCACTTTGGGCCAGGGGCACAAGGCCCCCAAGGCCCAGCCGGCCAGCCCTAGGGGAAACCCTAGGGGAGCCTTCTAGAAGGAAGGAGGAGACTCGCCCCCCACTCCACCCTTGGGGCCACCTCCCTAGGGCTTGGAGAAGGGGCCAAGGGGGGCCGGCCAGCACCCTATTTAAGGAGGGCAGGGGCGCAGCCTCCCCCTCCCACTCCTCCAACCCTAGCCTCCGTCCTGCTGCCCCTCCACCTCTCTCTCTCCCAACTGCGCGTAGGCGAAGTCCTGCCGCAGAAACTCTCCACCATAAGCACCACACCGTCGTGCTACAGATCCAATCTATCTCTCCACCATACTTGCTGGACCAAGGAAGGAGGAGACGTCGCTGCACCGTACGTGTGCATCTCTCGGAGGCGCTGCCACTTGAGGCGTAGGATCGGATCAGATCGCGAGGAGGAGATGGCTAGTACGACTACATCAACCATGTTCTGTTGAACGTTTCCACTGTGTGATTTCTTCAAGGGTATGAAGATCTCATGTCAACACCCGGATTTTTCAATCCTAGATGCCTGTTATGCCATACATCGCAATCCCAGGATTACCATTTTTGCGAGACATAACAGAATTGGATACCATAGTACTTCATCCATTACAAATGATACATAGGTTCTTACACAAATAGGGATCTCATGATCCAGTTCTTAGTACAACATCAGGCAGCGGAATACGTAATAATAACGGTAGCGTAGGCGAAGCTCCATCTTCGGGGTCACAGGCAATGCTGACCATGGGAGATGATCCTAGTTGTCGTAACCTTCCTGGGGTCCATCCTCCAGGTACTCCTCTTCATAGTCTAGCCATGGGAATAGCCAGGGACAAAGCCATGAGTACTCTTTAAGTACTCGCAAACTAATACTAACAAGTAAAGGGTTTTTTTGGATAATAGGACACTAGGCTCTAGGGTTGTTTTGCAAAAGCCAGATGTATCTTTACTAAGTTCCAAAGCTAGTCACAACTTTATAACTCCTAAGTGGGATCTTGTAATCCAGGTCACAACTCTAATGTGGTCAAGTCAAAGTCGCAATTCATTTCACAAGTCATTTTGAAAAGTCTGACGGGGGAACAGTATGGCCACTCCAACTGTCCATAACCGCGGACGCGGATATTCGAATAGTTTGACACTCTGCAGAGATTGTACACTTTCACCACAACATTCGATACATCCATCAGGAACAAATCCTGAATTCACCATACTTAGTATGCGGATAATGAATCCTAACCTTTCGATTACACGCCCTAGTATAAGCACCTATCCTGTGAGTTTGGCCTCCCAACCATGACCACTTTCATCTTGGGTACTGCACAGGTGGACAATATTCACAAGGTAGCCTCAACTCAAACCTTGGCCGTGAGGGAACTAATACTAAGGAATATAAGTTTCCAGTCAAGCCCTACCCAATATTCGGGTATTGTGGTTGTACGCGAAAATTGGAATGGTATCGCATCCAGACAACCATTAGTTTTATAAAGGGCTAAGGCTCATGCCTCAACATTTTTATCACCAGAATCATCAAGTGTTTGGAAACACATGTCCAAAACATTTCAATAGAATGATCCATCATTCCAAGGTTTTCATAACCATTTTTCCTCCAAGTATTCCCATCTAAAGTTGATCAAGTTTTAAGCTTAGCACTAGCATCTAAGATAGGGGTAGTACTGATGATGGGGTAGTAACTAGTGGAGTTTCAACTAAGTCCAACCTTATATCTTAGGCTGATATCAAGGTTTCTAGCTTAGGCCAAATTTTATGCTCTTTAAGCAACCTTCAGCACAACTGTCTAGTATCTACCAAACTCTTAGGTAGACTCTAAGTAAGCTTTGATAAAGAAATAAAGTAAGAAGCTTGCCATAAAACTAGGATTGGTTTATCAAATGGGTATGATCACATATGCTTAAGGCATAAAGTAGTCATATCATAAGTATGGGTTTGCATAGGTATAATATCTTGCAAGTGTTAACTTGCATCAGTGTCAATATTAGCTTGCCTTTTGCAGAGCAGTGGTTGAAGTTCTCCTCGGCTTCCTCTTCGTAGTATCCTCCTTCCTCCTTGTAGTATCCTTGGTCGGTACTAGCGTCTATGAATAAATACGAGGTACACAATAACCAAACAATACTTAACTACTCACAATCATCACACACAAGCGTCCTATAGATGATCTAGCATCATCTCTAACATTACAAGGTTAAAGCTTGGTTTAAAACTTTTTATTTTTAGAAAAGTAATTTCTACTCATTGAAAAACTACTTAAGATTTAATATTCTCCAAACTAAACATGGGATCATGTTGACACATGTCATCACCACATATTGTAGTCCATGGGAATGTGATTTAAAGTGGTGTCATATTTTAATAAGGTTTTACCCTTTTATTTTAATTAATTAAAGTGGCTAGAAATGCTTATGAAGCATTCTTTTATTACTTGAACATTATTTCTGCAAGTAAACCTATATATTTTTATATATTCTGAAAGGTATGGTTGAATGTGATTCTTGAGAGTTGGAATCAACTCAAAAGCTTTTATGTTTTGAGTTTGAAAAATGTTTGAATGCAGAAAAGCTTCCGCCTTGTTATTTTTACTATGGTTGATCTATAGATCCAAATGACTTGAATCTAACGGGCTTGGATTAAGCATTCATAGACCTTTCCAACAAAATTGGTTTCATCCAATTTGGTGTACTGAATCGATCTGGGTTGATTTTTGAAGTTGGGTGCTGAAGTGTTTTTGAATTTAAATAGAAAAGGATTTAATTTGAATTGCTGGGCTGCGCGGGAAATTTTAGTGGGCCGGCCTGCTAAGCGCAGTGCTCCCGCGGGCTGTTTAAGTGGGTGTCCCCACTTGTCAGTGACACGGGGCTGGGAGAAGCGGTATGGGGCAACGTGGATCGTTCGATCTAGTTCTAATCCAATGGCTGGGGGTCATCGTCGATGCGAGACAACTCCGGCGAGAACGAAACCTAGCGCGGCCAGTGAGGGGTGCTGGGGGCTCACCGGGGTACTGGCGAGGGTCGGCGAGGCGGGCAAATGACGAAGTCGACGACGGCGAACCTCCTAGTACCGGTGGCTTCTCCTGGCGATGCTTAACGACATGGTGAGCTCGTCGGGGGCGACGTTACAGGCGGATAATGGCATGGGCAAGGGTAGGGGACGATGCTGTGTCTCCTGGCGATGCTTAACGACATGGTCGCGAGGCATGGGGCGCTGTGGTTTGGTCTGGAACGGGCGGTGCTCTACGCGGCAGAGGCGGCGTCTTCGACGGCGGGCGGTGGCTGTATGGCATGGGGCGGCAAACGGGGATGTCTGGCGGTCTCCTGGGTCGGTGGTGATCGTGTGTGCACGCGGTGAGGGCGGCGCGCGGTCTGTGGACGCTGGTCGAGGGTGGCGCTCTGGCGCACGCTCGGCATGGTCTGGGCGTGGCTTGTGCGCGTGGTCCAGGGCTTGGAAACGCTCGCGGCTGGGACATGGAGTGGCGGTGGACGGTGGGCTGCCTCCCAGACAAGGTTGGCACGGCTAGTTCTTCCTCTAGCCTGCTGTCGACTATGGGGTGGCATTGAGGTGCTCGGCTGTTCACCATTAATGGCAATGGCAAGCTCACATGGTGCTAGTGTTGGGCTAATCTTTCTAGATGATATACTGGGTTGTGTGTGAGCTAACTAGGGAACAAGTTAGGCAAGAATCACTGCACACTATAGTGTTTGATGTTTTGTTTGATTTGTGTCTACAACCTGTTTGATGAAATGGCCGCATGAAATCAAGTTTTAAATTTTGAAATGATTTTTGGTGGGTTTGCTAGATTAGTTCTGGTGAGTCTGCAGATGCTTGGGTTTTTGAAAGTTGAGCTTGTTTGAGTGGGTTTTGAAAATGTGGGATCTTCCCATATGAAGAAGATTCAATTTTGAATTGTCATTTAAACTATGCATTTGAAAGTTTCTGGATGATCACAAAGTGGGCCTTGGTACCTTGTTATGAGTACATTCAAGGGGTGCAAAGATCCAGAAAATTTTCTGTTAGGTTTTGAAAGTTTGAGACAACCAAAGTAGGTATGGGAGTTAAATTGGTCAAAATGACCATTCACTTAATATATTTGTTTTGATTTACTTGTCTTTAGGAAAAGTGTGGGAAATGTTTTAGATGATGTTCATTTCACCTAAGAAACATTTTACAAGCAATGGATCACACAAACAAGGTGGTTTTTAAAGAAATTCAAAATCCATGCATACACATATACATGCATTCATGAGTTTATTTAGAAAAGTTTTTGTTAACCCTAATCTTGATGATTAGTGTTTATTGATTTAAGTTGGGTATTTTTGGGATGTTACAAACCTTCCCCCCTAAACAAAATCTCGTCCCGAGATTTTAAAAAGGACGAAAAGATTACCTAGGATTTGAAGAGATCTGGAAATTCCGTTCTGATGTGATCTTCGCGTTCCCAGGTAGCTTCCTCTTCTGTGTGATTGCTCCATTGAATCTTGAGAAACTTGATGCTTCGGGTTCTGGTAGTTCGAAAGGCCTCTTCCAAAATACGGATGGGTACTTCGGGATAGGTTAGGTCATCGTTGATCTCTATGGTCCGGTGATCGATATTCTTGAACACTTCGGTCTTTTCGGGGACTTCGAGACACTTGCGAAGTAACGAGATATGGAACACATTGTGCACCGCTGACATCTCTTCTGGTAGTTCCAGTTGATACGATACTTCTCCTCGACGGTTCAGAATTTTGAAAGGTCCGATATATCTGGGGGCTAACTTTCCTTTGAGTTGGAAACGCTGCATTCCCTTCAATGGCGACACTTTCAGATAAACAAAATCTCCAATGTTGAAGGCGAGGTCTCGACGTCTCTTGTCGGCGTAACTCTTTTGTCGGGATTGGGCTGTCTTGAGGTGCTCACGAATCTTGTGAACCTTCTCTTCTGCTTCTCGTAGGATGTCGGGTCCGAAAATCTGACTCTCTCCTACTTCCGACCAGTTCAAAGGGGTGCGGCACTTTCTTCCGTACATGAATTCAAATGGGGCACTTTGCAAACTGGCTTGGTAACTGTTGTTGTATGAAAATTCTGCAAATGGCAGACAGTCTTCCCACTTGGATCCATATTCTAGCACACATGCTCTAAGCATATCTCCGAGTATTTGATTTACTCGCTCCGTTTGTCCATCGGTCTGAGGGTGATACGTGGTACTGAAATCTAGGCGGGTTCCTAAACCTTCTTGGACTTTCTTCCAGAATCTCGAGGTAAACTGAGTTCCTCGATCTGATACGATATTCTTGGGGACTCCATGCAAACTAACGATCCTAGCGATGTACAACTCCGCTAGCTTCGAACTATGATAGGTAGTTTTAACGGGCAAGAAATGGGCGACTTTGGACAATCTGTCCACTATGACCCAAATAGAGTCATTTCCCCTACTAGAACTAGGTAGTCCAGTGATAAAGTCCATTCCTACAGAATCCCATTTCCATTCCGGAATTTGCAAAGGCTGCAACAATCCAGCGGGTCTTTGATGTCCTGCTTTGACTCGCTGACATATATCACACTTGGCGATATAGCTTCCGATTTCTCTCTTCATATTATGCCACCAAAATTTCTCTTTCAAATCTTGATACATCTTAGTTCCTCCGGGATGGATAGAATAAAGAGTATCATGAGCCTCCTTCAAGATAACTTCTTTCAACTCCGAATCTGCTGGTACACAAAGGCGTCCTTGTACCACAACACTCCTTCTTCGTCCTCGGTGAATCCGGGTACTTTGCCTGTACCGATACGACGCTTGATTCCATCGATACTGGCATTTCCCTTCTGCGCCTCTTTAATCTGACTGATCAAAGTGGGCTGAAGTTCTATGCTAGCCAAAAATCCTTCACTTACTAATTCCATTCGAAAATCTTCCATCTCTTTGTGCAAACTTGGTTGCTCCTTAAAAATCATGGAGTTCAAGCGGCACGGCAATCTGCTAAGGGCATCGGCTACCACGTTGGCTTTACCAGGGTGATATTGAATGTCCAGGTCGTAATCCTTGATTAGCTCAATCCATCTTCTCTGCCTCATATTCAGCTCCTTCTGAGTGAATATATACTTTAGGCTCTTGTGATCCGAATAAATCTCACAACGGTTTCCCATCAGGTAATGTCTCCATGTCTTCAGGGCTAGAACTACGGCTGCGAGTTCGAGGTCATGGGTTGGGTAATTTTGCTCATGTTACTTCAATTGTCGCGATAGATAAGATATAACTTTGCCTTCTTGCATTAGCACACATCCGAGACCAATCTTGGATGTGTCACAATACACATCGAAGGGCTTCGTGATATCCGGCATGATCAATATTGGGGCTGAAATCAATCTCCTCTTGAGTTCTTGAAAACTCGCTTCACACTTGTTTGTCCATTCAAACTTCTTGTCCTTCTTCAGCAATTGGGTCATGGGTCGGGCGATACTCGAGAATCCTTCTACGAATTTGCGGTAGTATCCCGCCAATCCGAGAAAAGCACGAACTTGGGTTTGAGTGGTTGGGGCTTGCCAATCTTCTACATCTTTCACTTTGGCAGGGTCAACGGCAATTCCTCCGGCTGATACAATGTGACCGAGGAATCCTACTTCCTGTAACCAGAATTCACAGTTGCTAAATTTTGCATACAGCTGATGCTCTCTAAGGGTTCCAAGAATGGTCCTTAGGTGTAGCTCATGTTCTTCTTCTGATTTGGAATAAATCAGAATGTCATCGATGAAAACAACGACAAACTTATCCAGGAAGTCCATAAAAATCTTATTCATGAGGTTCATGAAATAAGCGGGGGCATTGGTTAATCCAAAAGACATGACTGTATACTCATACAATCCATATCTGGTGGTAAAGGCAGTCTTTGGAATATCTTCTGCACGAATCTTGAGTTGATGATAGCAAGTCCTAAGATCAATCTTAGAAAACACCTGGTCTCCGGTCAACTGATCAAACAAATCTTCTATCTTAGGCAAGGGGTACTTGTTCTTGATGGTGACATCATTCAACTTTCGATAATCCGTACACAAACGGTTACCTCCATCCTTCTTGTCCACAAACAAGACAGGTGATCTCCATGGGGACGCACTTGGTTGAATCAATCCGATTTCCAACATGGAATCTAGTTGCTTCTTCAGTTCTTCTAGTTCTGACGGGTTCATACTATAGGGTCTCTGGGCTATGGGTCCGGTTCCGGGGATTAGTTCGATGATAAACTCGATATCCCGATCTGGGGGCATACCGGGCAAAACATCTGGAAATACATCGGGGTATTCACATACTATCCGAACTTGTTCAATGGTAGGTTGGGCTAGACTCTTGTTACACTTGAATTGGCGAGGTAAGGTTTCAGATATATGCTCGACTGTTATTCCGGTGGTACTGGTCATGGTAATGGCTTTCTTGGCACAGTCAATCAATCCTTTATGTTTGGACATCCAATCCATTCCTAGTACTACTTCCAAACTTTTAGTTCCGAGTACTATTAGATTAGCATAAAAATCTATGCCATGGATTCAGATAGGGACGGCCTTGCAAATTTTCCTAGCCTTGGTGGTTGATCCGAGAATTTGTACAATCATCACATGCTTCAATTTGGTTGGTTGAATTTTACTAGTGCAGGCAAATTCTTCGGTGACAAATGAATGCGATGCACCAGAATCAAACAACACTCTTGCAAGTACTGAATTAACAGAAAACATACCCAGCACGACGTCTGGCGCTTCCTGAGCTTCTTCATCATGCATGAGAAAAAGACGGCCATTGCGGTTGAGTGAATTCCCTGGGGCAAATCTTCTCCCTGGCTGGACACGACGCTGCTGCTGAGCTGGGACATTGGCGTTGGGGGCTGTAGCATTCTTCTTGCTGGGGCACTCGTTGGAATAGTGGCCTTTATTTCCATAGTCATTATAGGTCACTTGTGACTTGTCCTTGGCTGCGACAGGCACAACATTGCTTCCAGTCCTCGGGGCAGTATTGGGGTTGGCGGTAGCATTGTTGGTGTTGAACTTGGGTGGGGCACGGGTGAAATTGCTAGAGTTGCGGGGGTTGTTGTGATTTCCTACGGGTCTAGGGTTTCCACGGTTGGGATAGGTTGGACGGGTCATAGGGGGTCTGTTGGTTCTTGGGGCAAATCCTGGAGATGGGTTGGGGTGATACTTTGGGGTCTGATGGGTTCCTGGTTGATGCATCATGCGATGCTTGCGGTTCTCATTGGCCTGGTTGATCTTTCCTTCCATCTGGATAGCAGAGTCGACAAGGGCTTCAATATCAGCAAAGGGGATATTGACTAACACTGTTTGTATCTCGTCATGCAGACCATTCAGGAATCTTTCTTTCTTCTTGGCTTCGGTGTCTATCTCGTCCGGGGCATACCTAGCTAATGACAAAAATTTGTCACGGTATTCCACTACAGTCATCCTTCCTTGCTTCAACTCTCTGAACTCGTCTCTCATTCTCTTGATCAAACTTGGTGGCACATGGGTTCTGCTGAACTTGACCTTGAATTCCTCCCAGGTCATCATTTGGCCTCCGGTCATTGCACGTACACTGTTCCACCATGCCCTGGCATCTCCGGCTAGATAATGGGTGGCAAACAAGACTTTCTCGTTGGCTTCCACTCCGGCTACTTCTAAGTTATTTTCCATGGTTTGCAGCCAATCATCGGCGTCTAGGGGTTCTTCTGACTTGGTGAAAACGGGTGGGTTGGTATTCTGGAAATTCTTGAGCTTAGATCCGTGGTTGTCCTGATTTCCATGGCCTTGGTTGTTGTGGGCTAGCTGGGCTATCTGTTGCAGCGTGGCTAGGTTAGCTTGACGTTCCGCTCTTTTAGCTTCGCGGTCAGAAGTCAACATTTGCAGGATCTGCAACATCGGGTCCGGGGCTGAACCACTTCCTCCACGTGGCATCTAAAGATTGATATAGATCATGAGAAACGAGGGAAATTTCTAAGGTTTTGGGTCTTTGAAAAGTTTTTAGAGTTCGACTCAGGTTTTTCTAGCAACTTGCTTTTTTTCATGCATTCACTCATAGCACACAGTACAACACACACCACAACAAATAAAAACAGATGGTTTTAAGAACCATTCTGGAATCTACGATATAGTGGGACCGACTACTACTCACTATGCTAGTGCTCAGTGCTACTACTCCTCGGAGTCTGGGGCTTCATCATCTTCAGCATCATCGATGAAGGCGAAATCATCCTCATCGGTGAAGAAGTCCATGGCCTGATCCTCCAGAAAATCATCGTCATCGCTGAGATAGGAGTAAGGGTCTCCACGAAGATCTTCTCCGGCATTCTCCCTTTCCTCTAACTGCATGTCTCTCTCGTGGATGGTCTCTTCCAGAGATGAGATGCGATGGCGAAGACGGGCAATAATGCGCTACTTCTTGTCAAGCTGACGGCGGCGAGACTTGCGATCTTTTGCTAGCATGGCGATGGTCTGATCCTTCGTCTTGATGATGGCAGACTTGTGGTTGCAATAGTCATGGCAGTTGTCCAGTTCCTGCTGACGATCATACATCATGAAGCTAAGGTGGTCCAATTGAGTCTTCAGCTCGGGGTGGTATGGGGCTTCCAGTGGTTGGCCATTTGCATCACGCCTTGGGCAAAACTCAAAGCGAGTACCCTTGATCTGATTGATGCTCTGCCCACACAGACGGGAAAGAGCTTCCTGCATTGCTCTGGCAAGTCCATCGAGCCAGTTGTTTTCCCTCAAGGTAAACTGAATTCCCTCCGCAGTGGGAGGTTCAATCTTTCCTCGGAGACTTGCAACAATTAGCCACTGCAGATCTTCTCATCCTTGATCATTGAGCTGAGCTCCAAAGAACTCGGGATGCGGACGCTCCAGAAGTTCCGAAAGCTGATCCAGATCCCTCTCAAAGATAAGGTCTCCTCCATTCCCGAGTTGGTAAAACTTGCTGTACTTCACGTCCATCTATAAAAATAGAGGATGAGTAGATTAGCAGAGTGATAAAGTGTGTCAAATTTTTTTCTATTTTGCAAGAGTTTTTGAGGAACATGAAGTTTTATGAAAGAATTAAAGAGGTAAGAATGAGAATAGGTTTTTGTAAATATTTGTTTTTCTTTTGTTTCGAAACTAAGTTTTTGGTTCAACGTCCAGTCTAACTAGGGTCTCCTATGGTCAGGATGGCTCTGATACCAACTTGTTAACACCCGGATTTTTCAATCCTAGATGCCTGTTATGCCATACATCGCAATCCCAGGATTGCCATTTTTGCGAGACATAACAGAATTGGATACCATAGTACTTCATCCATTACAAACGATACATAGGTTCTTACACAAATAGGGATCTCATGATCCAGTTCTTAGTACAACATCAGGCAGCGGGATACGTAATAATAACGGTAGCGTAGGCGAAGCTCCATCTTCGGGGTCACAGGCAATGATGACGATGGGAGATGATCCTAGTTGTCGTAACCTTCCTGGGGTCCATCCTCCAGGTACTCCTCTTCATAGTATGGCCATGGGAATAGCCAGGGACAAAGCCATGAGTACTCTTTAAGTACTCGCAAACTAATACTAACAAGTAAAGGGGGTTTTTGGATAATAGGACACTACGCTCTAGGGTTGTTTTGCAAAAGCCAGATTTATCTTTACTAAGTTCCAAAGCTAGTCACAACTTTATAACTCCTAAGTGGGATCTTGTAATCCAGGTCACAACTCTGTTGTGGTCAAGTCAAAGTCGCAATTCATTTCACAAGTCATTTTGAAAAGTCTGACGGAGGAACAATATGGCCACTCCAACTGTCCATAACCGCAGACGCGGCTATTCGAATAGTTTGACACTCTGCAGAGATTGTACACTTTCACCACAACATTCGATACATCTGTCAGGAACAAATCCTGAATTCACCATACTCAGTATGCGGATAATCAATCCTAACCTTTCGATTACACGCCCTAGTATAAGCACCTCTCCTGTGAGTTTGGCCTCCCAACCATGACCACTGTCATCTTGGGTACTGCATAGGTGGACAATCTTCACAAGGTAGCCTCAGATCAAACCTTGGCCGTGAGGGAACTAATACTAAGGAATATAAGTTTCCAGTCAAGCCCTACCCAATATTCGGGTATTGTGGTTGTACGCAAAAATTGGAATGGTATCGCATCCAGACAACCATCAGTTTTATAAAGGGCTAAGGCTCATTCCTCAACATTTTTATCACCAGAATCATCAAGTGTTTGGAAACACATGTCCAAAACATTTCAATAGAATGATCCATCATTCCAAGGTTTTCATAACCATTTTTCCTCCAAGTATTCCCATCTAAAGTTGATCAAGTTTTAAGCTTAGCACTAGCATCTAAGGTAGGGGTAGTACTTATGATGGGGTAGTAACTAGTGGAGTTTCAACTAAGTCCAACCTTATATCTTAGGCTGATATCAAGGTTTCTAGCTTAGGCCAAATTTTATGCTCTTTAAGCAACCTTCAGCACAACTGTCTAGTATCTACCAAACTCTTAGGTAGACTCTAAGTAAGCTTTGATAAAGAAATAAAGTAAGAAGCTTGCCATAAAACTAGGATTGGTTTATCAAATGGGTATGATCACATATGCTTAAGGCATAAAGTAGTCATCTCATAAGTATGGGTTTGCATAGGTATAATATCTTGCAAGTGTTAGCTTGCATCAGTTTCAATATCAGCTTGCCTTGTGCAGATCAGTGGTTGAAGTTCTCCTCGGCTTCCTCTTCGTAGTATCCTCCTTCCTCCTCGTAGTATCCTTGGTCGGTACTAGCGTCTATGAATAAATACGAGGTACACAATCACTAAACAATACTTAACTACTCGCAATCATCACACACAAGGGTACTATAGATGATCTAGCATCATATCTAACATTACAAGGTTAAAGCTTGGTTTAAAACTTTTTATTTTTAGAAAAGTAATTTCTACTCATTGAAAAACTACTTAAGATTTAATATTCTCCAAACTAAACATGGGATCATGTTGACACATGTCATCACCACATATTGTAGTCCATGGGAATTTGATTTAAAGTGGTGTCACAATTTAATAAGGTTTTACCCTTTTATTTTAATTAATTAAAGTGGCTAGAAATGCTTATGAAGCATTCTTTTATTACTTGAACATTATTTCTGCAAGTAAACCTATATATTTTTATATATTCTGAAAGGTATGGTTGAATGTGATTTCTGAGAGTTGGAATCAACTCAAAAGCTTTTATGGTTTGAATTTGAAAAATGTTTAATGCAGAAAATCTTCTGCCTTGTTATTTTTACTATGTTTGATCTACAGATCCAAATGACTTGAATCCAACGGTCTTGGATTAAGCATTCACAGACCTTTCCAACAAAATTGGTTTCATACAATTTGGTGCACTGAATCGATCTGGGTTGATTTTTGAAGTTGGGTGCTGAAGTGTTTTTGAATTTAAATAGAAAAGGATTTAATTTGAATTGCTGGGCTGCGTGCGAAATGTTACTGGGCCGGCCTGCTAAGCGTAGTGCTCCCGCGGGATGTTTAAGTGGGTGTCCCCACTTGTCAGTTACACGGGGCTGGTCGAAGCGGTATGGGGCAACGTGGTTCGTTCGATCTAGTTCTAATCCAACGGCTGGGGGTCATCATCGACGCGAGACAACTCCGGCGAGAACGAAACCTAGCGCGGCCAGTGAGAGGGTGCTGGGGGCTCACCGGGGTACTGGTGAGGGTCGGCGAGGCGGGCGAATGACGAAGTCGACGACGGCGAATCTCCTGGTACCGTGGCTTCTCCTGGGGCGGCTCCAATCGCTGGCTCCTTTCTTCTCCGGCAGCGGCAGGCTCAAGTGAAATTCCGGCGAGGTGGTGCTCGCCTTGCTCTGAGAATGGTGTGGCACGATCAGTGAGGAGAGGGGAGTGAGATGGTGTGAAGAATTCGTGCGGGGGTGGCCTCTATTTATAGTCGAGCGAGGGGACCGTCGGGGCGTGTAACACCCTCAGAATCGGACCTATGCAAGTTTGAGCAAAATTCGCCAAACCCGCATAGAAACGATTCAAAGGTGCCCACCAGGCACTTTCGTGCGGGTGGAAAACGAAGTAATAACATTACACAATAGTCCTCGATGGGACCCACAGAACAGATATATATATATATAAGCGACTCCATGAGTCAAGAATACAGATATAATATACAAAGATCCAAATCACCTTGAAAACGATAGAGCGTCCAACTACGGACAAGAGGCAAATGGGGCTAAGAGCCCTGAAGAATAACCAATGGTGTCCATAACCCTGCCCAGGCCAAGCCGGAAGGGTAACCCTGCTAACGACGTCGATCTCAAACCTGCTTAAACAAAAGGGGTGCCGACAAAGGGCAAAGGAAAAAGAGGAGCGTCAGTACTGAGGCCAGTACACGGCGAGGCTAGAATTCGGCGGTCCTCGCCTACATAGGTATGGTGGACTGAAGCGGCAGCGGCAGCATGCACTGAACAACCTATAGAGACTCGACACAACTGGCGGTTATCAGAGAGGGGTAAGAATGACCTATCCGGATCCAACCTGAAGCTAACACCAAACAAACCCATCCTGGTGTTTCCCCCTCGAGACCAAACGAGGAAGTCAACCGAGGAACTCACACTATTGGCAGTTTTACTTATTCAGTTATACTTGCGGCACTTTACTAGTCAGGTTTAGGTAGTCGTCCTGATAAAATAAGCAGTAGGCACTTTTAATTAACCATTCCGTTATAGTTGTAACTCTTACTAATCAGATACAGATAGCATGAGATAAACCCAAAACCCAGCAGTTGTTGGTACTTTTATTCAGCCATTCCGTTGTAGTTGCAATACTTAGTAGTCAGGTACAATGGTCGCAAGCGACAATCCAAACAAGCAATTGTAGGCAGTTTTATTTAGCCATTCCGTTATAGTGAAGCTGATTACTAGTCATTATAAAGTCAAATTTATAGCAATAAACTTTAGTTATGCTTGTCTATGGTCGAGATACTGTGCTCCAAGTCGTCCATAACCGCGGACACGGCTTTCAGAAAGTTTTAACCCGGCTGGGGTGCACAAATAGCAACACACACACGATCAACCTCGGAAAAAACCAAATCAAAACCCAACGAGGTCTTCACGACAGAGCAATCACAAGATTCAGAAATATTTCAGGGGGCCACCCCTTAAGTAGAACCCGCAACGAAGCCGGCCGGCTCCGAGACGGGCTTAAGGTTGTGGGGACGGCTGTGAACGACTGGGAACCCGAAAGTGTGGCTGGGCTTGTCGACACCGCGGAATCGTGCCACTATCCTAAACAGTACAGTGTGCTATCTGTCGCACAATCGTAAATAAAGCAGTAGCATGGCATAAGTACAGGATCGTAAATAAAACCTCAAACTAGTTTGTGGCCCCAAGAAATAAGACGGAATCAAGCTCTGGCTAAGGGGGGCCCATAATTCCCCATATGTGGATAGCGCGATAAATCAAGGAACAGGTATCAAGTACTCGGGGTCCTACGGGACACAAGTGGGCGTTCGGAAACCAAATATTATCTATCACCCACCGATGCCTCTGCTTACTTCAATTTTAGTTGTTAAACAGGAATTAAAGTGAACAATAAGTAAAACTATGATCATCTCCAACATCAACATGCGGCAATACATCAACAACTGTGGCACTTGACGACACGCAACAGCACTTGAGCAAGCGACTACGACGCGCAAGTCCAACTATCTACCAAACCATAGGTAATAGGATGTGTCCGAGGCAATATAGGGCTGCAAGGGATATCACGGGTACGGAAAACTAGAGCATCACAACACAGATAGCAATAGATCAATAGGAGGGAAGTAAATACTATAAAAGTAAGATAGGTAGAAAGGGGGAGATGCTCGCCTGAAAACATTGTCGAAGGTTCAACCGAAGATCGGGGCGAAGCTCACATCAACTCAACGGCCTTATCCGTGAAGAAGCAAAACACTAGAATAAACACCGGATGCAATATTTAATACACGGCAGAAGATCGGCATGATGCATGTATGATGCATGGCATGGCAGGGGTGCGATGCAATAAGGTCAAGATTAAGCGGAACCGGGGTCCCGACAATTAATTAAATGGTTCAAGTTGTTTACCTACCCCGCAATTTAAATGTTGTATTAACATGGCCAAAAGATGATACGGGTTCGCTACACAAGTTTAAATGAGGCCAATATAAGGCTAGATTTGCCCGCATATGGGCCCCATATTTAATTATTAGGTGAATTGGCATAAGGCCCCCAAACCACAGATATGCATGCGAGATGACAATTAAACATGCAACAAGTTGTTATGATGTTATAAAATAGGGTTTTCGGGAAGGGGTTCACACATTAGGGGTCTCGACGATATTGGGGTTCCGAGGTTCGGGGTCGGTCTCAGGGTTCGACGGAGTTCGGTCTCGGGGCCCAGGGTCTAGGGTTCGATCTTGGCGTATCATTCTCGACCATCGGGGTAGGTCCTGACGCAACCGGGAAGCAGGGCTTGGTTGGCGTCGAGGGCGCATCGGGGTCCGCCCTGGTCGGTGCCGATCTTGTCGCGTTCGCGGTCTCCAGGTCATGTCGACGGTCCTGGCATTCAGAGTGGAGAACTTGGCGTTCGGCGGCGAAGTGCTCGGTGTTCCGAGAGGTAGACCCTGTCGCGTCCGGGCAGAGGTACTTGTCACCACGGGGTCTCGGTGTCCTCGGGTTCGATAGGAAGAACTTAGCGTGTCTCCCGAAGATCTTGGGGTTCCTCTTGGTTTGCCGATGTCGATCTTGAGGTTCAGATGGGGTTCGGTCTCGGAAGCAGGGTCTCGACGCCTGAGTCGGTCCTCGGGTTCCGCGGTGGAGGCTAGACGTCTTGGTGCCGAGCTTGGCGGTCATCGGGTTCGGCGCCGGGGGTGGTGGGCGAACTTGGGGTGCTCCAAGTCGTCCCTAGGGTACACAAGCGGATCCACATGTCACATACACACGAGCACACACGGACGCACACATGGAAGGCGGGACCCACAGGATGACGTGGCGGGCCAGGGTGACGTGGCGGTGCAGCATCTGGTTGGCAGCACTAGCGCGCGTGCAGGAACTGCCGGGCTCGAGGACGGCGAGAGGGCAGGGCTCGACGCGGGGTCGTGGGGCGATGCGGTCGCGGGCTCGGGCGGAGCTTGGCGACCAGGCGAGGGCGACGGAGGCCTGCGGCGGCGACGGAGGAGCGGGGTGGCTGGCCCGGCCGGAGGCGGGCACGCGCAGGTGGAGGCGGTGGACGGCGTGCGGCGAGGCGCGGAGGCGAGGGTGAGCGCCGGGGCGAGGGAGGGGGATGGAGGCGAGGCGGCGGGGCTGCTCGGGTCGGTGGCGGAGCGGGCGGCGAGGGGGAGGACCGGGGGTGAGCGCCGGGGCGAGGGAGGAGCTTGGCCGAGCGACGGCGGCGTCGGGTGGCCTCTGGCGGTGGCGGGGGACGAGGTGGCCGCGGGAGCGCGCCGGAGGAAGGGCGACGGCGAGGCCGCGCGACCGAAGACGTCGGGGGCCGCGGCAGGCGAGGGGGCGCACACGCGGAGGCGGGCTCGGGTCCGGGTGACGCGGCGGCGGGGAAGGGCCTGGCGCGGAGAGGTGAGAGGCGGCGAGCGGCGCGGTGAGGTGAGAGGCGGGGGAGAAGCTATGGCCGGGCGCGCGCGAGGGTGGAGGGAGGCCGGCTCGTCGGCGGAGAGGATGGTGAGGGAGGTGGAGCGGCGAGCGGGAGGAGCGGGGGAGAGGGGCGTCGGCGTGCGGGGTGCTGCGGTGGCTGAGAGAGGGAGGGAGAGGGAGCATGGGGCGAGGGTGGAGGGCCAGGAGGAAGACGACGCCGCGCGCGTGCGTGGTGGAGCACGTGGGCCCGGGGGACAGGGGGGCACGCGGGTGTGAGGGAGTGGAGAACTGGCCGCGCGCGTGGTGGGGGAAGTGGGTCCCGCGCGTGGGCCAGGGGCGGCTAGGGTTGACCAGAGGGAGGGGAGAGAGAGAGGGGGTTAGCTGGTGGGGTCCAGAGGTCAGAGGGGAGAGAGAGGAAGGGTAGATAGGTCTAGGTGAGAAAAGGAGAGAGGTGGGAAAAGGGAGGATCGCTTAGGTGGCAGGTGGGTAGGTTTTGGGTGAGAGGGGGAGGTGGCACGTTTTGGTTGGAGGGTAGATAGGATTTGGGTGGGAACAGATTTAGGATTGGGCTGTTTTCAAATGTGTGTTTGTTTGGTCGCGATTAAATTAAAATAAGGCCATTTGCAAAACAGTTTTTGGACAAATAAAATCTCCGATGCGATCGGGGTTTTGTGTTTGAAAATAATAGGGGTTTTGTACAATTCAAAACTAGGCTTTTTAAATAATGCAGTCAAACAATGCATGAAGATGACGATGCAATGCACAAATTCAACGCGATTTTCTAGTAGTGGTTTTGCGGGATGCCACAATTCGACACCACTAACAATGGATCTCGCCCTCGAGATCCGCCTCATGGTACCGGAAGGAAGGTCGGCGATCTGATCCTTCGCGCTTCGTGTAGATCCTCGCGACACCACTAACAAGAGGTCGTTGTCCGTGATCGTCGGATGAACACTCCGGAAACAAAAGGTCGAAGGTAGAGGTATCAACAAATAAAGCCACCCCTAACTTCCGTGGACGGAGTAAAGTTGCTGGACCCACTGATTCGATGTACAAGAGCGAATGATAAGAGTAGTGGTATGGTAGCTACTCCATCCTGCACTCGAACCATTACTCTGCACACAAATAGGCGGATTCTGCAACCAACTCTCGGAATTAGACTGAAGATCTCGACAAGCGAGGTTCGGAAACAAAGGGGTGATGCAGACTCTGCATCGGATCTGGCGTAGATGAGGTCGTCGCGTCGGAAAAACACCGGATAGCACAAACAAGGAACAAAGAATGGTACCACAGACGAAGGTTTCCTCGGATAGCATGAAGACCAGATGTAGCAACACCGTTATCAAAGGAGGAAGCGAAACCCTGAAGGTACGACGGAAAACCCAACCACGAGAAATCCTGGACTCGAAGAGAGAGAAGAGAGCAGATTCAAAACACGTCGAGATAAGAGGAGAATAGCAGAGGGGTAAGGAGAAAAATCAGACCTAATCCGAACTATCCAACCGATTTTGCAAAAATAGTTTTGACACTCTACTTCGGCCGTTAGCTAGGTTATCCTACAGGCTGGACTTGTGGGGTATCGCAACTGCTGAGCTCTGATACCACTCTGTAACACCCTCAGAATCGGACCTATGCAAGTTTGAGCAAAATTCGCCAAACCCGCATAGAAACGATTCAAAGGTGCCCACCAGGCACTTTTGTGCGGGTGGAAAACGAAGTAATAACATTACACAACAGTCCTCGATGGGACCCACAGAACAGATATATATATAAGCGACTCCATGAGTCAAGAATACAGATATAATATACAAAGATCCAAATCACCTTGAAAACGATAGAGCGTCCAGCTACGGACAAGAGGCAAATGGGGCTAAGAGCCCTGAAGAATAACCAATGGTGTCCATAACCCTGCCCAGGCCAAGCCGGAAGGGTAACCCTGCTAACGACGTCGATCTCAAACCTGCTTAAACAAAAGGGGTGCCGACAAAGGGCAAAGGAAAAAGAGGAGCGTCAGTACTGAGGCCAGTACACGGCGAGGCTAGAATTCGGCGGTCCTCGCCTACATAGGTATGGTGGACTGAAGCGGCAGCGGCAGCATGCACTGAACAACCTATAGAGACTCGACACAACTTGCGGTTATCAGAGAGGGGTAAGAATGACCTATCCGGATCCAACTTGAAGCTAACACCAAACAAACCCATCCTGGTGTTTCCCCCTCGAGACCAAACGAGGAAGTCAACCGAGGAACTCACACTGTTGGCAGTTTTACTTATTCAGTTATACTTGCGGCACTTTACTAGTCAGGTTTAGGTAGTCGTCCTGATAAAATAAGCAGTAGGCACTTTTAATTAACCATTCCGTTATAGTTGTAACTCTTACTAATCAGATACAGATAGCATGAGATAAACCCAAAACCCAGCAGTTGTTGGTACTTTTATTCAGCCATTCCGTTGTAGTTGCAATACTTACTAGTCAGGTACAATGGTCGCAAGCGACAATCCAAACAAGCAATTGTTGGCAGTTTTATTTAGCCATTCCGTTATAGTGAAGCTGATTACTAGTCATTATAAAGTCAAATTTATAGCAATAAACTTTAGTTATGCTTGTCTATGGTCGAGATACTGTGCTCCAAGTCGTCCATAACCGCGGACACGGCTTTCAGAAAGTTTTAACCCGGCCGGGGTGCACAAATAGCAACACACACACGATCAACCTCGGAAAAAACCAAATCAAAACCCAACGAGGTCTTCACGACAGAGCAATCACAAGATTCAGAAATATTTCAGGGGGCCACCCCTTAAGTAGAACCCGCAACGAAGCCGGCCGGCTCCGAGACGGGCTTAAGGTTGCGGGGACGGCTGTGAACGACTGGGAACCCGAAAGTGTGGCTGGGCTTGTCGACACCGCGGAATCGTGCCACTATCATAAACAGTACAGTGTGCTATCTGTCGCACAATCGTAAATAAAGCAGTAGCATGGCATAAGTACAGGATCGTAAATAAAACCTCAAACTAGTTTGTGGCCCCAAGAAATAAGACGGAATCAAGCTCTGGCTAAGGGGGGCCCATAATTCCCCATATGTGGATAGCACGATAAATCAAGGAACAGGTATCAAGTACTCGGGGTCCTACGGGACACAAGTGGGCGTTCGGAAACCAAATATTATCTATCACCCACCGATGCCTCTGCTTACTTCAATTTTAGTTGTTAAACAGGAATTAAAGTGAACAATAAGTAAAACTATGATCATCTCCAACATCAACATGCGGCAATACATCAACAACTGTGGCACTTGACGACACGCAACAGCACTTGAGCAAGCGACTACGACGCGCAAGTCCAACTATCTACCAAACCATAGGTAATAGGATGTGTCCGAGGCAATATAGGGCTGCAAGGGATATCACGGGTACGGAAAACTAGAGCATCGCAACACAGATAGCAATAGATCAATAGGAGGGAAGTAAATACTATAAAAGTAAGATAGGTAGAAAGGGGGAGATGCTCGCCTGAAAACATTGTCGAAGGTTCAACCGAAGATCGGGGCGAAGCTCACATCAACTCAACGGCCTTATCCGCGAAGAAGCAAAACACTAGAATAAACACCGGATGCAATATTTAATACACGGCAGAAGATCGGCATGATGCATGTATGATGCATGGCATGGCAGGGGTGCGATGCAATAAGGTCAAGATTAAGCGGAACCGGGGTCCCGACAATTAATTAAATGGTTCAAGTTGTTTACCTACCCCGCAATTTAAATGTTGTATTAACATGGCCAAAAGATGATACGGGTTCGCTACACAAGTTTAAATGAGGCCAATATAAGGCTAGATTTGCCCGCATATGGGCCCCATATTTAATTATTAGGTGAATCGGCATAAGGCCCCCAAACCACAGATATGCATGCGAGATGACAATTAAACATGCAACAAGTTGTTATGATGTTATAAAATAGGGTTTTCGGGAAGGGGTTCACACATTAGGGGTCTCGACGATATTGGGGTTCCGAGGTTCGGGGTCGGTCTCAGGGTTCGACGGAGTTCGGTCTCGGGGCCCAGGGTCTAGGGTTCGATCTTGGCGTATCATTCTCGACCATCGGGGTAGGTCCTGACGCAACCGGGAAGCAGGGCTTGGTTGGCGTCGAGGGCGCATCGGGGTCCGCCCTGGTCGGTGCCGATCTTGTCGCGTTCGCGGTCTCCGGGTCATGTCGACGGTCCTGGCATTCAGAGTGGAGAACTTGGCGTTCGGCGGCGAAGTGCTCGGTGTTCCGAGAGGTAGACCCTGTCGCGTCCGGGCAGAGGTACTTGTCACCACGGGGTCTCGGTGTCCTCGGGTTCGATAGGAAGAACTTAGCGTGTCTCCCGAAGATCTTGGGGTTCCTCTTGGTTTGCCGATGTCGATCTTGAGGTTCAGATGGGGTTCGGTCTCGGAAGCAGGGTCTCGACGCCTGAGTCGGTCCTCGGGTTCCGCGGTGGAGGCTAGACGTCTTGGTGCCGAGCTTGGCGGTCATCGGGTTCGGCGCCGGGGGTGGTGGGCGAACTTGGGGTGCTCCAAGTCGTCCCTAGGGTACACAAGCGGATCCACATGTCACATACACACGAGCACACACGGACGCACACATGGAAGGCGGGACCCACAGGATGACGTGGCGGGCCAGGGTGACGTGGCGGTGCAGCATCTGGTTGGCAGCACTAGCGCGCGTGCAGGAACTGCCGGGCTCGAGGACGGCGAGAGGGCAGGGCTCGACGCGCGGTCGTGGGGCGATGCGGTCGCGGGCTCGGGCGGAGCTTGGCGACCAGGCGAGGGCGACGGAGGCCTGCGGCGGCGACGGAGGAGCGGGGTGGCTGGCCCGGCCGGAGGCGGGCACGCGCAGGTGGAGGCGGTGGACGGCGTGCGGCGAGGCGCGGAGGCGAGGGTGAGCGCCGGGGCGAGGGAGGGGGATGGAGGCGAGGCGGCGGGGCTGCTCGGGTCGGTGGCGGAGCGGGCGGCGAGGGGGAGGACCGGGGGTGAGCGCCGGGGCGAGGGAGGAGCTTGGCCGAGCGACGGCGGCGTCGGGTGGCCTCTGGCGGTGGCGGGGGACGAGGTGGCCGCGGGAGCGCGCCGGAGGAAGGGCGACGGCGAGGCCGCGCGGCCGAAGACGTCGGGGGCCGCGGCAGGCGAGGGGGCACAGACGCGGAGGCGGGCTCGGGTCCGGGCGACGCGGCGGCGGGGAAGGGCCTGGCGCGGAGAGGTGAGAGGCGGCGAGCGGCGCGGTGAGGTGAGAGGCGGGGGAGAAGCTGTGGCCGGGCGCGCGCGAGGGTGGAGAGAGGCCGGCTCGTCGGCGGAGAGGATGGTGAGGGAGGTGGAGCGGCGAGCGGGAGGAGCGGGGGAGAGGGGCGTCGGCGTGCGGGGTGCTGCGGTGGCCTGAGAGAGGGAGGGAGAGGGAGCACGGGGCGAGGGTGGAGGGCCAGGAGGAAGACGACGCCGCGCGCGTGCGTGGTGGAGCACGTGGGCCCGGGGGACAGGGGGGCACGCGGGTGTGAGGGAGTGGAGAACTGGCCGCGCGCGTGGTGGGGGAAGTGGGTCCCGCGCGTGGGCCAGGGGCGGCTGGGGTTGACCAGAGGGAGGGGAGAGAGAGAGGGGGTTAGCTGGTGGGGTCCAGAGGTCAGAGGGGAGAGAGAGGAAGGGTAGATAGGTCTGGGTGAGAAAAGGAGAGAGGTGGGAAAAGGGAGGATCGCTTAGGTGGCAGGTGGGTAGGTTTTGGGTGAGAGGGGGAGGTGGCACGTTTTGGTTGGAGGGTAGATAGGATTTGGGTGGGAACAGATTTAGGATTGGGCTGTTTTCAAATGTGTGTTTGTTTGGTCGCGATTAAATTAAAATAAGGCCATTTGCAAAACAGTTTTTGGACAAATAAAATCTCCGATGCGATCGGGGTTTTGTGTTTGAAAATAATAGGGGTTTTGTACAATTCAAAACTAGGCTTTTTAAATAATGCAGTCAAACAATGCATGAAGATGACGATGCAATGCACAAATTCAACGCGATTTTCTAGTAGTGGTTTTGCGGGATGCCACAGGGCGCATGGTGAGCTCGTCGGGGGCGACGTTACAGGCGGCTAATGGCATGGGCAAGGGTAGGGGACGGTGCTGTGTCTCCTGGCGATGCTTAACGACATGGTCGCGAGGCATGGGGCGGTGTGGTTTGGTCTGGAACGGGCGGTGCTCTGCGCGGAAGAGGCGGCGTCTTCGACGGCGGGTGGTGGCTGTATGGCACGGGGCGGCAAACGGGGATGTCTGGCGGTCTCCTGGGTCGGTGGTGATCGTGTGTGCACGCGGTGAGGGCGGCGCGCGGTCTGTGGACGCTGGTCGAGGGTGGCGCTCTGGCGCATGCTTGGCATGGTCTGGGCGTGGCTTGTGGGCGTGGTCCAGGGCTTGGCAACGCTCGTGGCTGGGACAGGGAGTGGCGGTGAACGGTGGGCTGCCTCCCAGACAAGGTTGGCACGGCTAGTTCTTCCTCTAGCCTGCTGTCGACTATGGGGTGGCATTGAGGTGCTCGGCTGTTCACCATTAATGGCAATGGCAAGCTCACAGGGTGCTAGTGTTGGGCTAATCTTTCTAGATGATCTACTGGGCTGTGTGTGAGCTAACTAGGGAACAAGTTAGGCAAGAATCACTACACACTATAGTGTTTGATGTTTTGTTTGATTTGTGTCTACAACCTGTTTGATGAAATGGCCGCATGAAATCAAGTTTTGAATTTTCAAATGATTTTTGGTGGGTTTGCTAGATTGGTTCTGGTGAGTCTGCAGATGCTTGGGTTTTTGAAAGTTGAGCTTGTTTGAGTGGGTTTGAAAATGTGGGATCTTCCCATATGAAGAAGATTCAATTTTGAATTGCCATTTAAACTATGCATTTGAAAGTTTCTGGATGATCACAAAGTGGGCCTTGATACCTTGTTATGAGTATATTCAAGGGGTGCAAAGATCCAGAAAAGTTTCTGTTAGGTTTTGAAAGTTTGAGACAGCCAAAGTAGGTACGGGAGTTAAATTGGTCAAAATGACCATTCACTTAATATATTTGTTTTGATTTCCTTGTCTTTAGGAAAAGTGTGGGAAATGTTTTAGATGATGTTCATTTCACCTAAGAAACATTTTACAAGCAATGGATCACACAAACAAGGTGGTTTTTAAAGAAATTCAAAATCCATGCATACACATATACATGCATTCATGAGTTATCTAGAAAAGTTTTTGTTAACCCTAATCTTGATGATTAGTGTTTATTGATTTAAGTTGGGTATTTTTGGGATGTTACATCTCATCTATCTATCTCGTTGATTGCATCTCCTAGATTAGATCTTGGCTTTCTTGTTCGCATTCGTAGGAATTTTTTTGATTTACTATGCTGCGAAACCCTTCAAAGGTAAGGCTTCTGAAAGATCTCGTCTCGATGCATGTCGAGTCTTGTGGGGAAAGTGCACCACCTCTCGAGAGATTAAAATCTAAGTACTTAGCCGTGTCCCCGGCAATGGACAATTTTAGCATCAAGACATTGAAGCTATCAAGGATCTCCTCATCCCAATTTCCAAGTTAAAAACTTGTGGTTGAACAAGGGTTAAAGGTTCACCAATGTCTATTGGTGGTTCCTTGGGTGATTTTTCATCGAACAAAAACTTAGTGTTTTTCAACTGATAAGGAAAACCTATTTTGAGCAAAGCAAGCCTAAGCTACACTTGGCCAAATTCATATAGATGTTAGAAACCACTATTGTACTATGGTATCACTTGCCAATACTATTCCAAATGTATTGACCCACTGTGGTTGTAACTTATGATGTTGCAGGTTACTCTGCTGAGGATTAGGGTTATGAGCCACACTCAACATGCTTTGCCTGTGGCACATGAAGATGAAGACTTTACTTTGTTTATTATGTATGAACTCTTGTACTAGCCTTTGGATATGGAGTTGTAAAAGACTATGTTTATATCTGGAATGACGATGTAATAAAGACCTTTATATCTGTGTACTTCATCTTAAACTATGGATGCTAGCATTGCAATCAGAGGTACCTTTACCTTATAAAGGTGGGGTCTTACAGATGGTATCAGAGCATTGTGTTGCCTATAGGATTATGACCCTAGGTTGGATTAGACTAAGAAAACCACTACAGAAAAATGCAACTCTTTGCAAATTCCACACTTGTATTTTTCTTCTCGTAAACCTCTCCTAATCTTCTTTCTCATCTCTATTTATAGATGGCCGCCATCAACGAAGCTGTCAAGAAGGGACCATTCATGACCATGGCTTTAGAATGTTAGACAGAATTTCCCAAAGCACTAAAAATCCTTATGGTTAGCTTGGGGATACATGGTGAGGCCGTGTACAAAGGATTCCCAGTAATGGATGAAGGAGAATAATATTGGTGGGTGCAAGTTCACTTGTAGAAAAACAAGGGAGACAGCCACAAAGAGTCTGGATTCTACATGGGCACCAACTCAGAAATGTATACAACATTCTTTGACTCTGCAAGAAATGCAGCTTGGAATGCTATCAAGGAGCTTGGAGAAAGACTCAAGTGTAGAATGACCAACACTAAAAATGACCTTGAAGAGGAGAAGAAGTATACCCAATACTTAGAGACCGCCATAAAACGTCTAAGGAAGGATATCATAGACTTAGCATATGAGTGAGAATTATAACGTACCCCGCTAGTTGGACCACCACACTTATTGTATTTTCACAAAAAAGTGTCCAAGTTATGTTGAACCTTAGTGTTTGTATTAGATTGTGTATGCCATGATTTGTATGTTTTAATGTGGAAAATGTGCTTTATGTTTTTGTTTTCTTGCAAATTTTCTCTACTTGTATAGATTCTAATCTTTCTCTATCTTATACAATAGATGCCTAACATTGTTATCAGCACTGCCGAGGAGTTCAAGGGAACTCGTTTCGGTTCTTGTCTTGTGGAGCTCACTAGTGTGCTCAACCTCCCACTTCCTAGTATCAAGGCACTCCAGCTCACCAAGTTTTAGAGGAAGGACCTCTGGGGCTTTAGAGTCACACATCCAGGACGCCAGACAGAGCCACCCACGGAGGAGATCACTTTCAAGTTGATGCATGATGACAAGGAGAAGGGATTAGATGTAGTCATGCATGAGTTACTTGGACACCTTGTTCGACAACTCTCCACTGAGCTCAGGGGCCTCTACTTTCACCTGTTCGGGAGACGTGATGAGCAGGGTGAGGCTGTAGTGTACGATGACTCTACTAGAGAGACGATTGAGCCAGTTCGTCTGTACCTTCAGGAACTAGAGGATCTTATTAGACACCTCGACACAGATAGGACCAATGTCATGCTTAGCAATGACGAGCTCCAGGTTCAGTTGAGGGAGAAGGACAAGCTCTTCGCAGAGCAAGATGAGATCGTCAAGGAGATGGAGGCCAGATTCAAGAGCCAGGACAAGAAGTTCAAGAATCAGGAGAAAAGAGTCCAAGATAAAAACAAGAAGATCAAGGACATGAAGGCTGAGATAGAGGCCAAGGACTTCGAGCTCGAGACCCAGCAGGGAGTGATTGAGAGGCTACGCTCATAGAAGAGTGCTCTCTGTGCAAAGATCGAGGCCTTGACCACCAATGTCGAGGAGTACAATATAGCCATGGAGTCAGTCGGACTTACACTTGTTGACGTGGAGGTCGACATGGAGGAGTAGTATAGACTACTCGACTATCATTTATCTATCATACTTTGATTATTGAGTCGCAATGACCATCTAACATGTGGATGGCTTGCTATTGTGTGTTTATTTTTTCCAAAACTCATTGTTTACTTTGTTCAAACTCTATGTTTTATCTTGTGATTGTTATTTGTGTTTGTCGTTATATGATGTATTGTGCATTGCATCTATGGGTTATCTCATTTCTTATCCTTATTGAAACCATAGATGCCTCCCCATCGTGCCAATCCCAACCAAAACAATAACAACAACGTCACTCCCGAGATGTAGCAGTTGATGACAGCTCAAGCTCAACTGATGCACATGATGACTCAGTTCATGCAAAATCAGAATCAGAACAACAGTAACAACAACAACAATAACAACAACAACAATAACAATCAGAACAATCCTCCAGCATTTGACATGCTCACCAAATTTCTGAGACTGAGGCCTGCAAAGTTCTTGGGAACCACTAATCCAATGGTAGCCAATGAATGGTTACATTCAGTGAACAAGGAATTATAGACTGTTGGCTGCACAGATAAAGAAAAGGTCATATTCGCATCACATCTCCTTGAAGGACCAGCAGCTACCTGGTGGGATAACTTTCAGATCACCACTCCCCTTGAATATGTGACATGGGTTATCTTTGAAGATGGTTTCCGCACTGCCCACATCTCATCTGGAGTGATGAACTTGAAGAAGAAAGAGTTCCACAATCTGAAACAGCGTCACCGCAGTGTGGCTAAGTACATTGAGGAGTTCAACAATCTAGCGCGCTATGCACCGGATGAGGTTGATACAGATGCCAAAAGGAAGGAGAATTTCCTTGAGGGACTTAATAATGAGTTGAACTTGCAGCTATCTGTTGCCTATGTCCCAACATATCAATCACTTTGTGACAAGGCCACCATCTTGGAAAACAAGATGAAACAGGTTGAGGGCAGGAAGAGGAATCATAACTTTGATAAGCACAGCTCGGGACGTCTCACAAGCATTCCCATAATGATGCTAGTGGAGGTTCTGGATTCCACGAGCATGGGAAGTACAACAGCCACCACAACCACAACCATCATCA
This sequence comes from Avena atlantica, assembly GCA_910589765.1. Classification (NCBI taxonomy): domain Eukaryota; kingdom Viridiplantae; phylum Streptophyta; class Magnoliopsida; order Poales; family Poaceae; genus Avena; species Avena atlantica. Next base: position 153,534,828 of record OU342739.1, read on the forward strand.
TGACAACAAGCACCATCACAGTCATGATAGTGACAAGTATAAGAACCACATGAGTGGACACAAGAGCCACCACAGTGGAAGTGGTAATGGGAGTCAGCCTGTAAAGAAATATCTCAGTCAGGTTGAGTGTTTCAAGTGTAACAATATGGGGAATTATGCAAATGAATGCCCAGAAAAGAAAGTTGAGGGAGCCAACAAGCCCAACCCTTTCCATAAGGGACAAGTGAACCACATCAATGTGGAAGAAATATATGAAGAGTCCGATGATGTGGCTGGTAAGTTCAAGCTCAATTCTTTTCCAGCACTTGTTCTTTTTATACTGGCGCATCACATTCATTCATATCAAGAGAATTTGTTGATAAAATGGACTTCCAACCGAAACTTTTGGGTGTCTTATAAAAGTAAGCTCTCCCGGTGGAGAGATGATAGTGAACCTTGGATGTCATGATATAGTAATAGAGTTTGGAAAGTATAAGTTTCCGGTTAGTTTGATAATCCTAGATTCCCAAGGATTGGATGTTATTCTAGGCATGGATTAGATGACTAAATATGAAGGAGTACTAGATTGTGCCAATCGTACTGTCACACTCACTACCCCAGATAAGAAACAGATTAGGTTCAAGTCTAACTTTGAATCTAAAGGGAGTAAGCTAAATTCTCTTAAGGGGGTTAGCTTAGACAGTGTGCTAATTGTGAGAGAGTATCCTGATGTGTTTCCGACGGAATTACCTGGAATGCCACCATATAGATATGTAGAGTTTCTCATTGACTTGCTGCTAGGATTAGGACCAATATCAAAGAGACCCTACAAGATGTCAGTTGATGAGTTGAAAGAACTCAAGAAACATCTTGGAGAGTAGTTGCAAAAAGGATTTATTCAACCAAGTTCTTCGTCTTGGGGTGCACTAGTTCTGTTTGTTGAGAAAAAATATAGAAGTCAAAGGTTATGCATAGATTGCCGTTCACTCAATGAGGTGACTATCAAGAACAAATATCCTTTGCCTAGAATCAACGATCTGTTTGATCAGCTAGAAGGAGCCCGTGTGTTCTCAAGGATTTATCTCCTATCAGGCTATTTTCAGCTTAAGATTAGGGAACAAGACATACCTAAGACTGCTTTCACCACTAGGTATGGTCTGTATGAGTACACCGTGATGCCATTTGGATTGACAAATGCACCAACACATTTCATGAACATGATGGACAAAGTGTTCATGGAGTTTCTTGAAAAATTTGTTGTCGTATTCATCAATGACATTTTGATCTATTCCAAGAGAAAAGAAGAGCATGAAGAGCATTTGTGTTTGATACTTGAGAAGCTCAGGGAGCACAAGCTATATGCCAAGTTCAGTAAGTGTGAATTCTGGCTGAATGAAGTTGGATTTCTCGGACATATTGTGTCAGGAGAGGGTATAGCTATCGATCCTGCATAGGTGTCAGCTGTGACTGAGTGGGAATCTCCGAAGTCATTAAAAGAAGTCCGTAGCTTCCTTGGCTTGGCAGGATACTATAGAAGGTTCATTGAGAATTTCTCAAAGGTAGCTAAGCCAATGACAGAATTACTCAAGAAAGAAATGAAGTTTGATTGGACTGAAGGATGTGAACTCAGTTTCCAAGAATTGAAGAAGAGACTAGTGACAGCACCAGTCTTATGTCTGCCAGATTTGGAAAAGGATTTCCAAGTATATTGTGATGCATCTCACCAAGGATTGGGTGGATTTTTGATGCAAGAAGGGAAAGTTGTGGCCTATGCCTCGAGACAACTCAAAACTCATGAAGTGAATTATCCTACTCATGACTTAGAGTTATCCTCTGTTGTCCATGCACTCAAAACATGGAGACGTTATCTTTTGGGAAAACGATGTGAAGTGTTCACAGATCACAAAAGTTTGAAGTATATCTTCACTCAGAAATCAACATGAGACAAAGAATATGGCTAGAACTCATCAAGGACTATGACTTGAGTTTGCAATACCACCCCGGTAAAGCAAATGTTGTAGCAGATGCTTTAAGCCATAAGGTTTATGTGAATGGCCTTACTAAGGGAGAATTGCCAGATGATCTATGTGCCCAATTCAAAGATCTCAGATTAGAGATAGTACCTAAAGGACATCTCATGTCATTAGATGTTCAACCCACATTGTTAGAAAAAATCAGGGAATCCCAAAAGATGGACAAGGAAATTGAAGAGATCAAAGGTAAAATTAATAAGGGGAAAGCCAAAGGATTCCATGAAGACGAACATGGTACCTTATGGTATGGAAAACGTATCTGTATTCCGCAAGATCCAGAACTTCGTAAACTGATTCTGCAAGAAGCACACAACTCACCATATTCCATTCATCCAGGTAACACCAAAATGTACATGGATGTGAAGGAAAGATTTTGGTCGAATAATCTCAAGAAGGACATCGCAGAACATATTGCTTTGTGTGATGTGTGTAGTCGAGTGAAAGCGGAACATCAGAAACCAGCAGGATTGTTACAACCACTACCTATTCCTGATTGGAAGTGGGACAAGATTGGTATGGATTTCATCACTGGACTGCCAAGGACTAGATCTGGATATGATTCCATTTGGGTGGTGGTAGATCGCCTAACTAAAGTAGCTCATTTCATACCCGTGAAGACAACCTATACAAGTGCTAAGTTATCCAAGATTTATATGAATAGGATTGTGTGTCTGCATGGAGTACCCAGGAGTATTGTGTCTGATAGAGGAACTCAATTCACTTAGTATTTTTGGCGACAATTGCATGAATCACTAGGAGCAAGGTTAGAGTTCAGCACAGCTTTTCACCCCCAGACTAATGGACAGACAGAAAGAACCAATCAGATTTTGGAGGATATGCTGAGGGTTTGTGCCCTAGACTATGGTGCTAGTTGGGATGAAAGTCTGCCATACGCAGAATTCTCTTACAACAATAGCTATCAAGCCAGTATTCAGATGGCACCGGTGATTTTCTCTATGGAAGAAAGTGTACTACACCATTGCTATGGAGTGGTGTTAGAGAAAGAAATTTGTTTGGGCCAGAATTAATCAAGGAAGCTGAAGAGAAAGTCAAATTGGTAAAGGACAAATTGAAGATAGCACAGTCCCGACAGAAGAGCTACCTAAACACAAAGCAAGTCACCTATGAGGTAGGTGATGGAGCTTATCCTAGAGTCTCACCACTTCGTGGCATGAAGAGATTTGGAGTCAAAGGAAAATTGGCACCAAGATACGTTGGACCATTTAAGATTTTGAGCCGCAAAGGAGAAGTGGCTTATGAGATTGAATTTCCTGAATCACTGTCGGCAGTTCACAATGTGCCATCCGGAGATGAAAGAAACTTTTTTGAAGGATACTATACCTTTGTAAGAGGTTCAGTTGGAGAATGATCTCACCTATGAGGAGAAACCTATCAAGATTCTTGAGACTGCAGAAAGATTTACTCGTACCAAGACTATCAAGTTCTGCAAAGTTCAGTGGAACCATCATTCGGAAGAAGAAGCAACTTGGAAAAGAGAAGATGATCTTCGGAAAGACCACCCACACCTATTTGATAGCCAATCCGAATCTCGAGGGCGAGATTCATCTTAAGGGGGTTAGATTTGTAACATACCAAAATTCATGAATTACAAAAGCTTGCATTTCATACTTGCATTCATAGCATTTTTGGCTTGCACAAAAAGTTTCAAATAAAAAATTAAAATAAAACCAATTATATTCCTATTACTTATATATTATTAAGGCATGGTTTCATTTTAATTTCAAATGATCAAAGTATGTTTGATTAGACAGTGGTGTTTGTCACAGATTTGAGCACAAGATTCACTATTTAAAAATCTAGAGAAAATTTGAAATCAAACCCATTTGATTTTGGTTTGAAATTGTTTCCTAAAAATCAAATTAGAAAAAGAAAAAGAGAAAGGAAAAAGAAAAAGGTCGGCGCCACCAATTCAACCCAGTGCCAGACCCAGTCCATCAAGCCCACCCGGATGATTCCTCCTTCCCTTTGTTTCTCACCGCACCCGCTCCACACCCGCTCACTGACAAACATGGCCCACTGCCACATCAGTTCATCGTCCCCAAATCCCCGCGCGACGACCCGCTCCAGCGTTTCTTCCCCGCAGTGACGCCGCGATTGATTACGCTTAAATTCCATTGATTCCTCACGTGAATGTCGCCCCTGCTCTGGCTACTTAAGCACCACCGCACCGCGAGCCTTTCCCCTCACTGGCCACCCCCTCTCCGCCACCAGGCTGCTAGTATTTCAATTTGCAACGCCGCTTCCCAAGCGACTCCGGCGAGACATTACGGTGAGCTCCGTCCACCCCGCCCTTTCTCGTTCATGCTAACATGATCCCCTTTCTCGTGCACTTTTTCTCATGCCTCTATTTTTTCTGCTCGTGACCTAGGTCGTCGGATTCGTCAACCACTGCAGCTGCCCGACGCCCCTCTCATCTCCGGCGAGAAATTACGGTAAGGAATCGAGCGCCCCTTGTTCTCTGGACCAAACACCCATGTGCGTCGTGTCCTTGTGCAGCCACTAATGCAAATTGTTTGTCCTAGGGAGGCCTGGAACGTCGATGTCGTCTCCGTCAAGCCGTGCCTGACGCCAGCTAGGTTACCGACGAGCTCTTTCGGCCACCACAGCACGCCCCCGCCCACGCTAGTGACACGTTGAGCTTCAGCGTGACCTCGCGAGTCTGGTAAGCACCTCCGCAACCCCCAGACCCCTCTGCATTTGCTGGAGCATCGCCGCCAGAGCGCCTCCGCAGCGCAACCGTCGCTAGCGCCGCCAGGCTATGGTCGCATGCACAACAGCCATTAGATCCAGATCCAGTGGCCACGATAGATCACTTAAGCGAAGCGTTTTTATTTGATCTGAGCCGTGCATTGTCACTTAAATCCTACTGATCTGGATGATCGATCCAACCGAACCGTTATCGAACAATGAGATACATCCACATGGCTAGGGTTTCGATTTAAAATCTGTTTTTATATCTATTAGAGATTCAAACTTGTAAAATTCATAACTTTTGTTCTGTTTGGTCAAATTTTGCAAATAGTATATCACTGGTATCAGAAAAATAAATCCTACAATACTGTTGGCTTGGATTTGTATTTTGCTTATGTAATTTTTTTATTTACAGAATAAAAAATAGGCTTATTTGACTATATAAAATATTTAGAAAATGATCTTAAAACATATTTAAGTTTATTTAGATTATAAATAGTTGGTTTTGTGTTCAGTACTGTTTGACTTGTCTTGTTTGTTTTAGAAAAAGTCATCACATAGCATTTCCATGCATTCATAATATTTTTGCTTGAATATTGGAATGTGAGTTTGGTGCTATTATTTTATGTGTAGATTTTGGTGCTAGTGGTGATTATGATTGTGAGGATTGTTGCTACTCCCCCAACTACCAAGGCAAGTGGTGCTTCATGTATATTTGTCCTATTATTTTTGACTATGCACTAGTGATATTTTGTATAGGGCTGGCATGAAAGTTTTGCTAAGTATCTATATGCTATGCTATGGGAAATCCTAGTAGTTGTAGTCTTGGTAGAATGATTCTCTAAAGTTAAGATACTTGTTGATATCATGCTTAGCCTAGCTAGTAGCAAACAAGGGTGGATTATTGTAACACCCTCAGAATCGGCCCTATGCAAGTTTCAGCGATTCCCGCCAAACTAGCATAGAAACAATTCAAAGGTGCCCACCAGGCACTTGCGTGAGGATGGAAAACGAAGTAATATCATTACACAATAGTCCACGATGGACCCCACAGAAAGATATATACAGCAACGACTCCATGAGTCAAGAATACAGATATACAATACAAAATCCAAATCACCTTTAAAATGATACCGCGTCCGAGTACGGACAAGATGCAAATTGAGCTAAGAGCCCTAAAGAATAACCAATGGCGTCCATAACCCTGCCCAGGCCAAGCCAGCAGGGTAACCCTGCTAACGACGTCGATCTCAAAACCTGCTAAAACAAAAGGGGTGCCGACAAAGGGCAAAGGAAAAAGAGAGCGGTCAGTACTGAGGCCAGTACACGGCGAGACTAGAATTCGGCGGTCCTCGCCTACATAGGTATGGTGGACTGAAGCGGCAGCGCAACATGCACTAAACAACCTATAGAGACTCGATATAACTGGCGGCTATCATAGAGGGATAAGAAAGACCTATTCGGAACCATCCTGATACTACCACCAAACATACCCATCGTGGTATTTCCCCCTCGAGACCAAACGAGGAAGTCAACCGAGGAACTCACACAGTTGGCAGTTTTATTTAATCAGTTATCGTTGCAGCAATTACTAGTCAGGTATAGATAGTCATCCAGATATAATAAGCAGTGGGCACTTTTAGTTAACCATTCCGTTGTAGTTGCGACACTTACTAGTCAGATACAATTAACATGAGATATCCCAAACCCAGCAGTTGTTGGTACTTTTATTTAGCCGTTCCGTTGTAGTGAAGATGATTACTAGTCATATCGGATACAAGTCAAATTATAACAGTAAACTTTAGTTATAGTTGTCTAAGATCAAGAACTGTGCTCCAAGTCGTCCATAACCGCGGACACGGCTTCTCGAAAAGATTTAACCCTGCAGGGGTGCACCAAAGTTTCCACACGCACCTACACCCTTGTTGTCAGATCAGGTAGGTACAAGATCACAAAACATAGACCCAATGGTATGTCGACGGGGTTTCGGACACGACGTTTCCCAGACCCAAAGTAAGCACATGGGGGCCACCCCACTAAGCTACCCGTAACGAAGTCGGCCGGTCTCCGAGACGGACCCAGAGGTTTGTGACAATGGCTGTAAACGACTGGGAACCCGAAAGTGTGACTGGGCTTGTCGATACCGCAAAAACATTCCACGTTGGTTCCAAAACAGTACAGGCGCTCCACGCGCAATCGTAAATAAAGCAGTAAAGCATGGCATAAGTACAGGATAGTAATAAAGCCCCAAACTACTTTGTGGCCCCCGGTACAGTACTTTGAAATCAGGTACTAATCGATGGGGGTGCTCACACACCCGACCTATGGTTAGCGCGCTCGATCTCGAAACAGTTTTCAAGAACTCGGGGTCCTACGGGACACCAGTGAGCGGTTAAAAACCAAATATTGTTTATTACCCACCAGTGCCTCTGCATTTACCTACTTCAATTTTAGTTATTAAACAATAATTAAAGTCTTGATCCTCTCCACCATAAAGCATATGGCAGTCTTCCAACAACTGTGGTACTTGATGACTCGCAACAGCACTTGAGCAAGCAACTACGACACGCAAGGCCGACTATCTACCAAACAACAGGTAATAGGATGTGTCCAAGGCAATATAAGGCTGCAAGGTATATCACGGGTACGTAAACTAAAGCATCGCAACACAGATAGCAATAGATCAACAAGAGGAAATAAAGACTAGAAAGGTAAAATAGGTAGAAAGGGGGAGAATGCTCGCCTGAAAACATTGCCGAAGTTTCATCCGAAGATCGGGTCGACACTCGCATCAACTCATCGGCCTAATCCGTGAAGAAGCAAAGCACTAGCAGAAACACCATATGTAATATTTAATACTACGGCAGAAGATCGGGCATGATGCATGTATGATGTATGACATGGCAAGTATGCGATGCAATTAGGCCATATTAAGCGGAATCGGGGTCCCGACAATTATTAAGTTCATGTTTTTTAGATACCCCATATTTTAAATGTTGTCTTAACATGGCAAAACATAGCATCGGTTTGCTACACAAATTTAAATAGAGCCCATATAAGACTAGATTCATCGGCATATGGACTCCATATTTAATTATAAGGTGAATCGGCTTAATGCCCCCAAACCACACAAATATGCATGCGAGTATGGATAATTTAATATGCAACAATTTATATAGTTGGCAATTTATAAAATAAGGGCTCGGAAAAGGTCACACATCTCGGATCGAAGATCTTGGGGCTCAGAGGGGTTCGGGTTCGGTCTTCGGATCAGGCTTCAGGGTTTGAACCCGGGAAGGAGGAACAAAATGCCGAAGTTCGGTCTTCGTGTCCGAGAGGAAGATCTTGCGGTTTCCATGAAGGGGAGCTTGGTGTTCGGGAAGAGGATGCTCGGTACTGGTTGTTCTTCAGAAAAGTTGGCATTGTGTTGGTCTTGTCGACGAGAAGATCTTGTTGCCGAGAAAACATGTGGTGGCAAACTTGGCTACAGCTAACCCGTTTGGCAGGGAAGAAGCTTCCCAGGTACACAAGCGTACCCAAAGACAAGAAGCGATGAAGGTCGTCCTTGTTCGGCGAGAAAAACCGTGGCAGACAGGGACACGCACTCGAGCAGCGTCACGCCTCGCAGACAGTGATGGAACGACATGGAGGAGGCCACAACATCACCACCGTTCCTTTCGCACCAACGGTAGCCTGCAAGGAAGAGAACCACCACATCAAGGCGACCACGAGAGGGGGCAGGGGCATCACCCTGCGAGGGAATGCTGCAAGGAGAAGCTCGGTCCTGGGGGACCCTGGCAACGACGGGGCGCCGACAAGGGAAAGGAAGGCAATGTCCTGGTGGTCCTGGTGCTTGGGGTCAGAGGCGGTCGGTGTAGGGAGAGGTGAGAGGCGTCGCGGGGCCACGTTGGAGGAGGCGGAGGGCGGTCGGAGGAGCTTGGATGAGGTCGGTGGCGTCCTACAGCGGGGTCAGGAGTAGGTGCTTGGCTGGTGGCGAGCAGCAGGGGAGGGGCCGACGTCGCGGGCGGCCAAAGGTGCGGCGACAATCTCGGGGGTCGGGGATGGGCGCTGCAGAGGGGCTCTTCGGCAGAGATCGAAGAAGGCAGCCGGAGGAGGCGGGGCACTCCGATGGTGGGGAGTTGCAGAGATGAAGCCGGGGCACGGGTGCAGCGAGGAGGAGGGACGAGCCGGGCGGCAGGGGAGGATGGCCGGAGAGGGAGGGCGATGCCAGGGCGAGAGGGAGTCGGGTCACGATGGGAAGGTGGAGACGAAACTGGCGGCGGGGATGCGGGAGGTTCCTGGCATCGGGGAAGAGTCGAACATGGGGGTTCCGTGTCGCTAGTGACGAGAAGAGGAGCGGGAGTGGGACCCGCGGGGTGGGGCCAAGGATGGGACCAGGGTGAGTGCGGGGTGTGTTGCTGTGTGCGTGCGTGAGCCGTGGTGGGGTTGTGTGCGTGCTGCGCGCGCTGTGTGGGTGGCGGCAGCAGGGAGAGGAGTAGGTGGGGTTTTGGGGTTGGAGAGGGATTAGGGTTTGTTCTAGTGGGGTAGTAGGTGGCCTGTTGGCTGGGCTTTTGGGCCTGGCCGACTGGGCTTCCTCTCCCACTAACAAAAAATATATATTTTATATTTATTATTTTCTTTCTTATAAAACAAAATATTTGCAAAAAGGTTTTAGATAAATAAAAGATTCGAACTAACCTAGGGTTTTAATTGGAACAAAGAGGGGAATATCTGGAACACAAAATAGGCTTTTGGGAAATAGTTTTAGATGAGTAAATGCATGGTGATGTTATGATGATGCACAAAATATAAACCACAGACAATTTTCTGATAGTGGTTTTACCCGGGGTGCTACAATTATATACTTGCTATGGAAATTTTGCTAAGTCTTTGATTATGTTTTTGCTTAATAAAACAACTAAGTGAATGAATCACCTGGGTGGAATGGAAAGAATGGTTTGTGTTGAGTGGTTACTCAGGGCCCATTTCTATGGCCTCCCTGGTGTATCTCACTTGTGGAAAGCCACCCAGGAACAAAGGGATTTGAGATACTTAGTGTTTAGAAGCTTCTAGTGCTGCCACATGGCATATGGGCTCTGTCTTGATCATATAGGTTGTAATAACTTAGTCAAATGGACAGATGGTGGTAGGGTGATAGGATGGAACGCGTACATTTGGTCTAAGGGAAGGCTTCTGAAAGATCTCGTCTCGATGCATGTCGAGTCTTGTGGGGAAAGTGCACCACCTCTCGAGAGAGTAAAATCTAAGTACTTAGTTGTGTCCCTGTCAATGGAAAATTTGAGCATCAAGACATTGAAGCTATCAAGGATCTCCTCATCCCAATTTCCATGTTAAAAACTTGTGGTTGAACAAGGGTTAAAGGTTCACCAATGTCTATTGGTGGTTCCTTGGGTGATTTTTCATCGAACAAAAACTTAGTGTTTTTCAACTGATAAGGAAACCCTATTTTGAGCAAAGAAAGCCTAAGCTACACTTGGCCAAATTCATATAGATGTTAGAAACTACTATTGTACTATGGTATCACTTGCCAATACTATTCCAAATGTATTAACCCACTGTGGCTGTAACTTATGATGTTGCAGGTTACTCTGATGAGGATTGGGGTTATGAGTCTACACTCAACATGCTTTCCTGTGGCACATGAAGATGAAGACTTTACTTTATTTATTATGTATGAACTCTTGTACTAGCATTTGGCTATGGAATTGTAAAAGACTATGTTTATCTCTGGAATGACGATGTAATATAGACCTTTGTATATTTATACTTCATCTTAAACTGTGGATGCTAGCATTTGATCCAGGGACTAGCATTGTGTAACACCCTCGCCTGATAAGGCTGAGTTCATGTGTATAGTGCCAATCCCTGGATCGGTTCACTGGCACACACAGTACAAAATGATATCAAATATAACTGTGCATCATAAATACAACGAATATGATCCAGAATTTACATTATTTATTCAAGTACACATCGGAAAACGAATACAAGGTAGATCTCCATCCTTCAAATGAGCCACAGAAGAACAATTGTTGAGTGGAGTCTCGCGGCATATGAACGATCACTCAGATACGATATAACCTGCAACATGAAACGTTGCAGCCACGAATTGGCAATACATTGAATGTATGGCAAGTAGGCTAAAGTGGTTAACAACAGATCTATCAACTACATTCTTATTTGGCCAAGTGGAGTTCAGGCTCATTTGCATAAAGCAACAGTTTTATCCTAACATTTGTAACAAAGTAGTTTTCCAATACGATAAATAGGACACTCTGGTTCACTCCCAGGTGCTCCTACCCAATTATGTTCACCCAACAAGTTTTAAGTAATTAAGAAATAAGGATGAGTGAGAAATATCATAGCATCAATATCAGGTCGCTCAAATTGTCCATAACCGGGGACACGACTAAGTACTTAGTTTAGACACCCTGTAGGGGTTAGTACACTTTACCCATGTGACTTGGCCAGCCCAGCTCGTACCACCACTCTCATATTGGGTGATGATAGGGAGAAGTCCAAGAAGGAACCGTTCGGGAAGTAGCTCCCAAACCCGACACGCACCGATCCAACCTACACTATCTACATCTCTGGATACGTGGGTTCGAGTTACCACAACCTACTGAGTTCAACCAACCACCCATTTCATTATTGGCACATGGTTGAACACGAAAGATACCAAACAAAGAAACCAATCCTTTCTTAGTGTCCTGGGTGGCATTCCCCACCATAATCCACACTCGATGGCCCAATCAATGCCATTCCGCCCAGGTGTTTCATTAAAACATATTGGTTTGTCATTTAGCAAAACATAAGCCTTTCAAAACATATAACTTTTCATGATGTGATTCCCTTCCTCGTCTAAATAGCATAGATAAGCAATCTACCAATACGATGGCTCATAAACAAGGAATACTAGGGAATAATATGGGATATAGCATAGCATATACACATCAATTCCTACATATGCAATTCTACAAAAACATCTACAATGCATAGAAAAACAATAGGACATTTATGACCAAGATATCACCACTTGCCTTTGTTGTAGATATAGTCGATTAGATAATCCTCACAATCCTCATAGATATAATGGTTGCACTCTTCATAACCATAATACTCGCAATCATAGTAGTTGCAATCACACACGTTGCACTCCTCGCAATCTATCGATCAAACAATTGCATACAACATAAACAATAGCACATAGAGATCAAACAAATGCAACAAATGCATGCATGATAATTTAATAAGTCACAATGGTTGTATTTAGTGTTCTGAACATAGTTAGATTACATGATGCATGTGGAAAGTCATTTAATGCACTAAAGCTTTTATTACTAAAGTTGTATCGATTTAATATGGTGTATACCACTTTAATTGAACTAAATATGTTTATGTCATATTAAATTGTGAACTAGATGCTACTGGATAGAGGTAATGCAATTTAGAGACAGTGGCAATTTGAATCACCTAAAAAGGATTTATAGATATTTTCCTATGATTAAAACACTATTTCAATGGGTTTAAATATTTCTGTATTAATTTCTGTTTTAACAGTACCAAATAATTTTCCATGCAATTTCTTAGTATAGATATTGTCAATACAAAACCTTAGCACTTGGTTTCACCCTAATCGGAGTTATAGATATTTTTATATGATTTAAATAGTGTTTAATGGGTTTTAAATGATTCATATAGTTTCTGTTGTCTAAAAATCAAAATAAAATTATATCTGTAATCTCCACGGAATTGTGATTTCAGGGACATAGTATTTGTAATTTTCTGAATAGTATTTATTTTCTTATGAATTTATTACTCTAAATAAGCCATTAAACTATTTAAATCTTCACGGCAAAACCTTACAGTCAAAGGCTGAACTAATTGCATATTGATGATCTACATGGAACCAGCTTTCCATCGGTATATCATTTATATTTTTGTGACAACCAATTAATTTACTATGAATTTAATGATTTATAAAGCCATTAAAACTAATTAAATTTCTACGGGTTAAGTAGTCGGCAAAGGCTATATACAACCATATATTATAAATGTACATTACAGTACCTTCAATTTGATATATTGTTCATATTTTTCGGAGTTACAGATAATTTCTTATGAATTTATTAACCTAAAAGACCATTAAAACTAATTAAATTACTGCAGTAACCACGTACATTAAAAATTGGATCTATTCTATTAAGATGATTCTACATAAAATTATCTTCAATTTGATATATTATACGTAATTTTTGGACGTGGTATGAATTTCTAATGAATTTTACAAGTTAGACCTATAATATGCAATTTTAAATTCGAACGGAATATTTCAGAGAATATTCCGCTGACTGGACATGTTGACTTTGCATGCTGACTGGAACTAGATGTTGACCTGACGTTGACGTGGTGTTGATGAGGAAGCTGACCGGGATGACGACATGGCACGCACCGGTTTGATTGGATCTCGACCGTCTGGATACGATCCAATGGCTAGAAGAAGAGATTGACCCGATTTTGGCTCAGAATAGACAAGAAACAGATCTATGTTAGAGAGACAAATCCGTAGGTCAAATTGAAAAACTTAGAACACGAAAGTTGTGGGGAATCATTATTCCTACCTTCTCACCAAAGGAATTTGGATTTGAAGAAACGAGTGCGAGTACATCTTAGATTTACACCGTAAGATCTAAAATATTGCGATACGAAATTCTCCGGCTGTGGTGGATGAAAAGAGGTTAGGTTTGTCGGGATTGAAAGATTTCGACGAGTTCTACAACTTTCGTTTTTTGACCGAAGGCAAACGAAGAAGTCTAGATGGGTTAAAAAGCGAAATAAGATTCGGGCATGTGTAGATTCGGGATTTCGAGAAGGGAAACTCGTACAGCTGTGGTTCCACGTGTTTATATGGAGATTTAGGATGGTGTAGATATAGGCCTTGAAGTAGGGAACAAGTAGAAACAAACGGAAGTCAATTCGGAGTTGTAGATAAAAAGTTATGAGAGTTTGAATAGAAATAGGTTAGAGAAAAACTGATTCGCACGGATTTTAAAGCAACCATGCAATCGGTCACTTACATGGCTGTGGATGCTCAGCTCGGTCCGGGTGGGCCGGCCCGTTTTAGGTTTTTTTCTTTTTTTTATTTACTTGTTTTCCTCATATCTTTTGCATACGAACTCCAAATAATATGATTCTTGTTTCTAAATTTTTCTAAAATCGAATAGATCATTGTAGGATCATATTTACAATATTTTTACTAGTTTGTAAGTAGTAGGTTTATAAATCCTTGTATATTTCATTTTATTTATATCTTTATTTGCTTGTATTTATTCCATAACTTTTTCATAATAGCTCCAAATGAGCTCAATTTTGTTTCTAAAATTTAGTAATATTAATTGGATCTCTTTAGGCTATAAATATCAATAACTTATGCCTTAGAAACAATGGGTTTTGTAAAGTCAATTTAATTTCCTTTAGGAACATTTGGGCAAATCAACTATAGGATTTAGGTACCAGGATTTGGATTCAGTTTGTGAGATCTTTGCATGGATGTAATGAAATGCTTATGAAGGCTTCATGATTTTCATTTTGAAATCTTACACACCAATTCTACAATTCATAATCAATTCATGCCCTTTTGCATATATGGCTACTTAGGTCATAACAAAAGAATATAAAATTTTGAATTCAAGGTTGAGAGGAATTTCTATTCAAAAAGTTTCTTCTCTTTGAGAATTTTCAACATAGTCAAACAATTAATCAAACTTATTTATTTATTTCACATTCCAAAATTAGGAGAATTTTGGGATGTGACAGACTACCACCCTTAAAAGAAATCTCGTCCCGAGATTTGGGAAGGCTAGAAAGAAAGAAGGTTCGGGATCCATTAGGATGCTACCACCCTTAAAAGAAAATTGACTAGGTCACTTCTTGAGGATTCACTTAGCTCAGATTGGTTCTCCTTTAGACTTTTATTGGCACAATGTCTCTAGCACATTCTAAACATAATGATTGATAGTTTCCGAGAAAGCACTTCTTAAACTAGCAAAACTCTCATGGTGGTCAATTAGGGGATGTTTACTTCACGGTGCCCATAATTCACGGTTGGGATTCATCCTTACCGTACATTCCTATGCTTAGCAATGGATGCTTTTAGAAGGGTGTAACAATATACCATTCTAGGGTTTAAGCTCAACGCCGACTCTCTGCTAAGGTTGAAAAGGGCACTCAAGATTCGCAAAGCCAACAGTACAAGGGCGAATAGAAAGAGTAGTAGGAATGGTGATCAATCCATCCTGCACCCAAATCATTACCCTGTATGAATATAGGTGAATCATGTTTTTCTATCACTCGGGCATTCTCACTTTCCTTGAAGAATGTTTCCATGGGCACGAACTAATGCTCTATGTATACTCCCATGTATTAAATCAACAAAGCTACTACTAAAACTAAACTATCGATACTTCAACTTTCAGGTTACGTAATCTACTACATAACATCATTTCGATGCTTCCTACCCCCACATATTTTTTTTCCATTAGACAAAGCATTCTCCTTCCTAAATGCATTGTGTTATCAAACCTTCCACTTAACACATCATTATATCTCCAAGGGTTCAAGATAGGGAATAATAGATTCCATAGGAAAGAAACGGCTAAAAAAATAATCCTACCCATAACTATATGAAGCAATCAATGTCACAAACAAGCAAACAATCTTAGGCGATCAGCACACAATCAAACATTTGTATAATAACATTACATGGATATAAATATAGCAGTATATAATCACAAAATAGTTTGAAAGCATTGGGAACAATACTAGAGTAAAACAGAGCTACATATAAGCAATAAACCAAATCTGTCAAAACGGTACAGCAGACTTCACGAATTTTTCTGACCGACCTAAACTCGTCATGAATTTTAGCCAATTTTTGTGCATGTATTACAGGTAATTACGCTCCAGATCCTATTCTTTTAGATTTTTCTGAGTTACCAATAAAGTATGAAAAATCGCGTGGTACAACAGGCCAGGCAGAAAACTGCAGCAGTAATCCCACAAATTTCAATAAATTCACACCATTAAAATAATTTTAAAACCACACAAAAACTCCAGCAACTTTACAGTTTCAAAACAACAGATCCTAAACAAGGCATCACACGATATGGTTCAGTACAAACAAGCAAGCAACCTATATTGTCATACCACATAAGTTGGTAAGAACAATATGCTAACACGATAGCGATGATCTCCTAAAGAGATAAAATATGGTGGTCCAGAACTAACTAAACTTGGTGAGATGTTTATTATGTCATGTTATTTGTTCTTTACTTGTAGGCCAACTCTTATATAGTGATTTGCTTTATAGAAAACTACTAATAACATTTTCCAATTCTTGTAGTTTTTATGGTAGATCACTTCTTCTACTAATCAAATGAATGGACATCTACAAGTTTGAACAAGGAGAGGTGTTGGAAAATAATAGACAAGGAATATAAGAACTCTAATAAGTATAAAATATGATAGTTCTCCTAATAGAGGTTTTCTATTGCTAATCCATTTCTAAGGTCAAAGATCCTACAGTCAACATACAGCTCTAATACCATCTTGCAACACCCTCGCTTGATAAGGCTGAGTTCATGTGTATAGTGTCAATCCCTGGATCGGTTCACTGACACACACAGTACAAAATGATATCAACTATAAATGTGCATCATAAATACAATGAATATGATCCAGAATTTACATTATTTATTCAAGTACATAGCGGAAAACGAATACAAGGTAGAACTCCATCCTTCAAATGTGCCACAGGCGAACAATTGTTGAGTGGAGTCTCGCGACCTATGAACGATCACTCAGATACGATATAACCTGCAACATGAAACGTTGCAACCACGAATGGTCAATACATTGAATGTATCGCAAGTAGGCTAAAGTGGTTAACAACAGATCTATCAACTACATGCTTATTTGGCCAAGTGGAGTGCAGGCTCATTTGCATAAAGCAACAATTTTATCCTAACATTTGTAACAAAGTAGTTTTCCAATATGATAAATAGGACACTCTGGTTCACTCCCAGGTGCTCCTACCCAATTATGTTCACCCAACAAGTTTTAAGTAATTAAGAAATAAGGATGAGTGAGAAATATCATAGAATCAGTATCAGGTCGCTCAAATTGTCCATAACCGGGGACACGACTAAGTACTTAGTTTAGACATCCTGCAGGGGTTAGTACACTTTACCCATGTGACTTGGCCAGCCCAGCTCGTACCACCACTCTCATATTGGGTGATGATAGGGAGAAGTCCAAGAAGGAACCGTTCGGGAAGTAGCTCCCCAAATCCGACACGCACCGGTCCAACCTACACTATCTACATCTCTGGATACGTGGGTTCGAGTTACCATAACCTACTGAGTTCAACCAACCTCCCATTTCATTATTGGCACATGGTTGCACACGAAAGCTACCAAACAAAGAAACCAATCCTTTCTCAGTGTCCTGGGCGGCATTCCCCACCATAATCCACACTCGATGACCCAATCAATGCCATTCCGCCCTGGTGGTTCATTAAAACATATTGGTTTGTCATTTAGCAAAACATAAGCCTTTCAAAACATATAACTTTTCATGATGTGATTCCCTTCCTCGTCTAAATAGCATAGCTAAGCAATCTACCAATACGATGGCTCATAAACAAGGAATACTAGGGAATAATATGGGATATAGCATAGCATATACATATCAATTCCTATAGATGCAATTCTACAAAAGCATCTACAATGCATAGGAAAACAATAGGACATTTATGACCAAGATAGCACCACTTGCCTTTGTTATAGATGTAGTCGATTACATAATCCTCACAATCCTCATAGATATAATGGTTGCACTCGTCATAACCACAATACTTGCAATCATAGTAGTTGCAATCACACACGTTGCACTCCTCGCAATCTATCGATCAAACAATTGCATACAACATAAACAATAGCACACAGAGATCAAACAAATGCAACAAATGCATGCATGATAATTTAATAAGTCACAATGGTTGTATTTAGTGTTATGAACATAGTTAGATTACATGATGCATGTGGAAAGTCATTTTTAATGCACTAAAGCTTTTATTACTAAAGTTGTATCGATTTAATATGGTGTATACCACTTTAATTGAACTAAATATGTTTATGTCATATTAAATTGTGAACTAGATGCTACTGGATAGAGGTAATGCAATTTAGAGACAATGGCAATTTAAATCACCTAAAAAGGAGTTATAGATATTTTCCTATGATTAAAACACTATTTCAATGGGTTTAAATATTTCTGTATGAATTTCTGTTTTAACAGTACCAAATAATTTTCCATGCAATTTCTCTGTATAGATATTGTCAATACAAAACCTTAGCACTTGGATTCACCCTAATCGGAGTTATAGATCTTTTTGTATGATTTAAATAGTGTTTAATGGGTTTTAAATGATTCATATAGTTTCTGTTGTCTAAAAATCAAACTAAAATTATATCTGTAATCTCCACGGAATTGTGATTTCAGGGACATATTATTTGTAATTATCTGAATATTATTTATTTTCTTATGAATTTATTACTCTAAATAAGCCATTAAACTATTTAAATCTTCATGGCAAAACCTTACAGTCAAAGGCTGAACTAATTGCATATTGATGATCTACATGGAACCTGATTTCCAACGGTATATCATTTATATTTTTGTGACAAGCAATTAATTTACTATGAATTTAATGATTTATAAAGCCATTAAAACTAATTAAATTTCTACGGGTTAAATAGTCGGCAAAGGCTAGATCCAACCAGATATTATAAATGTACATTACAGTAGCTTCAATTTGGTATATTGTTCATATTTTTCGGAGTTACAGATAATTTCTTATGAATTTATTAACCTAAAAGACCATTAAAACTAATTAAATTACTTCAGTAACCACGTATAGTAAAAGTTGGATATATTCTGTTAAGATGATTCTACATAAAATTATCTGCAATTTGATATATTATACGTAATTTTTGGACGTGGTATGAATTTCTAATGAATTTTACAAGTTAGACCTATAATATGCAATTTTAAATTCGAACGGAATATTCCAGAGAATATTCCGCTGACTGGACAGGTTGACTTTGCATGCTGACTGGGACTAGATGTTGACCTGACGTTGCTTGGCGTTGATGAGGAATCTGACCGGGATGACGACATGGTACACACCTGTTTGATTGGATCTCGACCGTCTGGATAAGATCCGGTGGCTAGAAGAAGAGATTGACCCGATTTTGGCTCAGAATAGACAAGAAACAGATCTATGTTAGAGAAACAAATCCGTAGGTAAAATTGAAAAACTTAGAACACGAAAGTTGTGGGGAATCATTATTCCTACCTTCTCACCAAAGGAATTTGGATTTGAAGAAACGAGCGCGAGTACATCTTGGATTTACACCGTAAGATCTGAAATATTGCGATACAAAATTCTCCGGCTGTGGTGGATGAAAAGAGGTGAGGTTTGTCGACATTGAAAGATTTCGACTAGTTCTACAACTTTCGTTTTTTGACCGAAGGCAAACGACGAAGTCTAGATGGGTTAAAAAGCGAAATAAGATTTGGACATGTGTAGATTCGGGATTTCGAGAAGGGAAAATCGTACAGCTGTGGTTCCACGAGTTTATATGGAGATTTAGGATGGTGTAGAGATAGACCTTGAAGTAGGGAACAAGTAGAAACAAACGGAAGTCGATTCGGAGTTATAGATAAAAAGTTATGAAAGTTTGAATAGAAACAGGTTAGAGAAAAACTGATTCGCACGGATATTAAAGCAACCATGCAATCGGTCACGTACGTGGCTGTGAATGCTTAGGTCGGTCCGGGTGGGCTGGCCCGTTTAGGTTTTTTTTTTCTTTTTCTATTTACTTGTTTTCCTCATATCTTTTGCATACGAACTTCAAATGATATGATTCTTGTTTCTAAATTTTTCTAAAATCGAATAGATCATTTTAGGATCATATTTACAATCTTTTTACTAGTTTGTAAGTAGTGGGTTTATAAATCCTTGTATATTCCATTTTATTTATATGTTTATTTGCTTGTATTTATTCCATAACTTTTTCATAATAGCTCCAAATGAGCTCAATTTTGTTTCTAAAATTTTGTAATATTAATTGGATCTTTTTAGGATATAAATATCAATAAATTATGCCTTAGCAACAATGGGTTTTATAAAGTCAATTTAATTTCCTTTATGAACATTTGGGCAAATCAACTATAGGATTTAGGTACCAGGATTTGGATTCAGTTTGTGAGATCTTTGCATGGATGTAATGAAATGCTTATGAAGGCTTCATGATTTTCATTTTGAAATCTTACACACCAATTCTACAATCCATAATCAATCCATGCCCTTTTGCATATATGGCTACTTAGGTCATAACAAAAGAATATAAAATTTTGAATTCAAGGTTGAGAGGAATTTCTATTCAAAAAGTTTCTTCTCTTTGAGAATTTTCAACATAGTCAAACAATTAATTAAACTAATTTATTTATTGCACATTCCAAAATTAGGAGAATTTTGGGATGTGACAGACTACCACCCTTAAAAGAAATCTCGTCCCGAGATTTGGGAAGGCTAGAAAGAAAGAAGGTTCGGGATCCATTAGGATGCTACCACCCTTAAAAGAAAATTAACTAGGTCACTTCTTGAGGATTCACTTAGCTCAGATTGGTTCTCCTTTAGACTTTTACTGGCACAATGTCTCTAGCACATTCTAAACATCATGATTGATAGTTTCCGAGAAAGCACTTCTTAAACTAGCAAAACTCTCATGGTGGTCAATTAGGGGATGTTTACTTCACGGTGCCCATAATTCACGGTTGGGATTCATCCTTACCGTACATTCCTATGCTTAGCAATGGATGCTTTTAGAAGGGTGTAACAATATACCATTCTAGGGTTTAGGCTCAACGCCAACTCTCTGCTAAGGTTGAAAAGGGCACTCAAGATTCGCAAAGCCAACAGTACAAGGGCGAATAATAAGAGTAGTAGGAATGATGATCAATCCATCCTGCACCCAAATCATTACGCTGTATGAGGATAGGTGAATCACGTTTTTCTATCACTCGGGCATTTCACTTGCCTTGAAGAATGTTTCCATGGGCACGAATTAATGCTCTATGTATACTCCCATGTATTCAATCAACAAAGCTACTACTAAAACTAAACTATCGATAATTCAACTTTCAGGTTACGTAATCTACTACATAACATCATTTCGACACTTCCTACTCCCACATATTTTTTTCCATTAGACAAAGCATTCTCCTTCCTAAACGCATTGTGTTATCAAACCTTCCACTTAACACATCATTATATCTCCAAGGGTTCAAGATAGGGAAGAATAGATTCCATAGGAAAGAAACGACTAAAAAAATAATCGTACCCATAACTATATGAAGCAATCAATGTCACAAACAAGCAAACAATCTTAGGCGATCAACACACAATCAAACATTTGTATAATAACATTACATGGGTATAAATATAGCATTATATAATCACAAAATAGTTTGAAAGCATTGGGAACAATACTAGAGTAAAACAGAGCAACATATAAGCAATAAACAAAATCTGTCAAAACGGTACAGCAGACTTCACGAATTTTTCTGACCGACCTAAACTGGTCAGGAATTTTAGCCAATTTTTGTGCATGTACTACAGGTAATTACGCTCCAGATCCTACTTTTTTAGATTTTTCTGAGTTACCAATAAAGTACAAAAAATCGGGTGGTACAACAGGTCAGACAGAAAACTGCAGTAGTAATCCCACGAATTTCAATCAATTCACACCATTAAAATAATTTTAAAACCACACAAAAACTCCAGCAACTTTAGAGTTCAAAACAATAGATCCTAAACAAGGCATCACACGATATGGTTCAGTACAAACAAGCAAGCAACCTATATTGTCATACCACATAAGTTGGTAAGAACAATATGCTAACACGATAGCGATGATCTCCTCAAGAGATAAAATATGGTGGTCCAGAACTAACCAAACTTGGTGAGATGTTTATTATGTCATGTTATTTGTTCTTTACTTGTAGGTCAACTCTTATATAGTGATTTGCTTTATAGAAAACTACTAAAAACATTTTCCAATTCTTGTAGTTTTTATGGTAGATCACTTCTTATACTAATCAAATGAATGGACATCTACAAGTTTGAACAAGGAAAGGTATTGGAAAATGATAGACAAGGAATATAAGAACTCTAATAAGTATAAAATATGATAGTTCTCCTAATAGAGGTCTTCTATTGCTAATCCATTTCTAAGGTCAAAGATCATACAGTCAACATACAGCTCTGATACCATCTTATAACACCCTCGCTTGATAAGGCTGAGTTCATGTGTATAGTGCCAATCCCTGGATCGGTTCACTGACACACACAGTACAAAATGATATCAACTATAAATGTGCATCATAAATACAATGAATATGATCCAGAATTTACATTATTTATTCAAGTACACAGCGGAAAACGAATACAAGGTAGATCTCCATCCTTCAAATGTGCCACATGCGAACAATTGTTGAGTGGAGTCTCGCGACCTATGAACGATCACTCACATACGATATAACCTACAACATGAAACGTTGCAGCCACGAATGGTCAATACATTGAATGTATGGCAAGTAGGCTAAAGTGGTTAACAACAGATCTATCAACTACATGCTTATTTGGCCAAGTGGAGTTCAAGCTCATTTGCATAAAGCAACAATTTTATCCTAACATCTGTAACAAAGCAGTTTTCCAATATGATAAATAGGACACTCTGGTTCACTCCCAGGTTCTCCTACCCAATTATGTTCACCCAACAAGTTTTAAGTAATTAAGAAATAAGGATGAGTGAGAAATATCATAGCATCAGTATCAGGTCGCTCAAATTATCCATAAACGGGGACACGGCTAAGTACTTAGTTTAGACACCCTGCAGGGGTTAGTACACTTTACCCATGTGACTTGGCCAGCCCAGCTCGTACCACCACTCTCATATTGGGTGATGATAGGGAGAAGTCCAAGAAGGAACCGTTCGGGAAGTAGCTCCCCAAACCCGACACGCACCGGTCCAACCTACACTATCTACATCTCTAGATACGTGGGTTCGAGTTACCACAACCTACTGAGTTCAACCAACCGCCCATTTCATTATTGGCACATGGTTGCACACAAAATCTACCAAACAAAGAAACCAATCCTTTCTCAGTGTCCTGGGCGGCATTCCCCACCATAATCCACACTCGATGACCCAATCAATGCCATTCCGCCCAGGTGGTTCATTAAAACATATTGGTTTGTCATTTAGCAAAACATAAGACTTTCAAAACACATAACTTTTTATGATGTGATTTCCTTCCTCGTCTAAATAGCATAGCTGAGCAATCTACCAATACGATGGCTCATAAACAAGGAATACTAGGGAATAATATGGGATATAGCATAGCATATACACATCAATTCCTACAGATGCAATTCTACAAAAGCATCTACAATGCATAGGAAAACAATACGACATTTATGACCAAGATAGCACCACTTGCCTTTGTTGTAGATGTAGTCGATTAGATAATCCTCACAATCCTCAGAGATATAATGGTTGCACTCGTCATAACCACAATACTTGCAATCACACACGTTGCACTCCTCACAATCTATCGATCAAACAATTGCATACAACATAAACAATAGCACATATAGATAAAACAAATGCATCAAATGCATGCATGATAATTTAATAAGTCACAATGGTTGTATTTAGTGTTCTGAACATAGTTAGATTACATGATGCATGTGGAAAGTCATTTAATGCACTAAATCTTTTATTACTAAAGTTGTATCGATTTAATATGGTGTATACCACTTTAATTTAACTAAATATGTTTATTTCATATTAAATTGTGAACTAGATGTTACTGGATAAAGGTAATGCAATTTAGAGACAGTGGCAATTTGAATCACCTAAAAAGGAGTTATAGATATTTTCCTATGATTAAAACACTATTTCAATGGGTTTAAATATTTCTATATGAATTTCTGTTTTAACAGTACCAAATAATTTGTCATGCAATTTCTCTATATAGA
Source organism: Avena atlantica (assembly GCA_910589765.1). Classification (NCBI taxonomy): domain Eukaryota; kingdom Viridiplantae; phylum Streptophyta; class Magnoliopsida; order Poales; family Poaceae; genus Avena; species Avena atlantica. Next base: position 153,558,741 of record OU342739.1, read on the forward strand.
TATTGTCAATATAAAACCTTAGCACTTGGATTCACCCTAATCGGAGTTATAGATCTTTTTTGTATGATTTAAATAGTGTTTAATGGGTTTTAAATGGTTCATATAGTTTCTGTTGTCTAAAAATCAAACTAAAATTATATCTGTAGTATCCACGGAATTGTGATTTCAGGGACATATTATTTGTAATTTTCTGAATAGTATTTATTTTCTTATAAATTTATTACTCTAAATAAGCCATTAAACTATTTAAATATTCACGGCAAAACCTTACAGTCAAAGGCTGAACTAATTGCATATTGATGATCTACATGGAACCAGCTTTCCATCGGTATATCATTTATATTTTTGTGACAAGCAATTAATTTACTATGAATTTAATGATTTTTAAAGCCATTAAAACTAATTAAATTTCTACGGGTTAAATAGTCGGCAAAGGATAGATCCAACCAGATATTATTAATGTACATTACAGTAGCTTCAATTTGATATATTGTTCATATTTTTCGGAGTTGCAGATAATTTCTTATGAATTTATTAACCTAAAAGAACATTAAAACTAATTAAATTACTACAGTAACCACGTACAGTGAAAGTTGGATATATTCTGTTAAGATGATTCTACATAAAATTATCTTCAATTTGATATATTATACGCAATTTTTGGACGTGGTAGGAATTTCTAATGAATTTTACAAGTTAGACCTATAATATGCAATTTTAAATTCGAACAGAATATTCTAGAGAATATTCCGCTGACTGGACAGGTTGACTTTGCATGCTGACTAGGACTAGATGTTGACCTGAAGTTGACGTGGCATTGATGAGGAAGCTGACCGGGATGACGACATGGCACGCACCGGTTTGATTGGATCTCGACCGTCTGGATACGATCCGGTGGCTAGAAGAAGAGATTGACCCGATTTTGGCTCAGAATAGACAGGAAACAGATCTGTGTTAGAGAGACAAATCCGTAGGTCAAATTGAAAACTTAGAACACGAAAGTTGTGGGGAATCATTATTCCTACCTTCTCACCAAAGGAATTTGGATTTGAAGAAACGAGCGCGAGTACATCTTGGATTTACACCGTAAGATCTGAAATATTGCGATACGAAATTCTCCAGCTGTGGTGGATGAAAATAGGTGAGGTTTGTCGGGATTGAAAGATTTCGACGAGTTCTACAACTTTCATTTTTTGACCGAAGGCAAACGACGAAGTCTAGATGGGTTAAAAAGCGAAATAAGATTCGGGCATGTGTAGATTTAGGATTTCGAGAAGGGAAACTCGTACAGCTGTGGTTCCACGAGTTTATATGGAGATTTAGGATGGTGTAGAGATAGGCCTTGAAGTAGGGAACAAGTAGAAACAAACGGAAGTCGATTCGGAGTTGTAGATAAAAAGTTATGATAGTTTGAATAGAAATAGGTTAGAGAAAAACTGATTCGCACGGATATTAAAGCAACCATGCAATCGGTCACGTACGTGGCTGTGAATGCTTAGGTCGGTCCGGGTGGGCTGGCCCGTTTAGGTTTTTTTTTCTTTTTCTATTTACTTGTTTTCCTCATATCTTTTGCATACGAACTTCAAATGATATGATTCTTGTTTCTAAATTTTTCTAAAATCGAATAGATCATTGTAGGATCATATTTACAATATTTTTACTAGTATGTAAGTAGTGGGTTTATAAATCCTTGTATATTCCATTTTATTTATATCTTTATTTGTTTGTATTTATTCCATAACTTTTTCATAATAGCTCCAAATGAGCTCAATTTTGTTTCTGAAATTTTGTAATATTAATTGGATCTCTTTAGGCTATAAATATCAATAACTTATGCCTTAGCAACAATGGGTTTTATAAAGTCAATTTAATTTCCTTTAGGAACATTTGGGCAAATCAACTATAGGATTTAGGTACCAGGATTTGGATTCAGTTTGTGAGATCTTTGCATGGATGTAATGAAATGCTTATGAAGGCTTCATGATTTTCATTTTTAAATCTTACACACCAATTGTACAATCCATAATCAATCCATGCCCTTTTGCATATATGGCTACTTAGGTCATAACAAAAGAATATAAAATTTTGAATTCAAGGTTGAGAGGAATTTCTATTCAAAAAGTTTCTTCTCTTTGAGAATTTCCAACATAGTCAAACAATTAATCAAACTTATTTATTTATTTCACATTCCAAAATTAGGAGAATTTTGGGATGTGACACATTGCAATCACAAGGACCTTTACCTTATAAAGGTGGGGTCTTACAGTAGGTGAATGAATAAATTGGCACACCTTGTTTACATTGTAAGCAATATCCAGGCGTGTAACGACCAAGTACTGAAGGGCACCGACGGTACTATGGTACTTGGTAGCATCGTCAGGACTGAGAGCCTCACAAACAGAGAGGGACAACTTGTCCATTGTGGACATCAGAGTAGAAGCACCTTTGCATCCAATCATGCCAACACGACAAAGAAGGGAATGAACATACTTAGTCTGAGAAAGAGCAAGACCATCCGAAGTGCTCCGTACCTCAATACCAAGGGAAAAAGGCAGAGAACCGAGATCCTTGAGAGCAAAGGAGGCATGTAAGTCATGAAGCAAATCCTGAATAGCAGTCAAAGAAGAGCTAGTGACAATGATGTTATCGACATAAACCAGCACATAGAGAACTGTATCACCAGAGTTGAAGATAAATAGAGGTGTCGGCTCGTGACGGTGTAAAACTAAAAGCTTGTAGCTTGGAACTTAGGCGAGCAAACCAAGCCCAATGCGCCTACTTACAGTCAATTACAAAGCCTTCTGAAGCTTGCATACAAAGCCTTCTGAAGCTTTCATACAAAGTGCCGACTAGTCACATCCGTGTAACCGAGCGGATGGCACATATAAACTTATTCTTACAGAACACCATGGAGAAATGCGTTCTGAACATCCAATTGGTAAAGATCCAACCACGAGAGACAATAATTGACAGAACAAGTCGAATAGTGGCCGAATTGACCACGGGACTGAACGTCTCCTCATAGTCAATGTCGTAGCACTAATGAAAACCCTTAGCCACAAGACGAGCCATGTAGCGATCAACAGAGACATCGGCTTAACCTTGTAAACCCACTTACAGTCAATTACATTGTGACCACAGATAGGAGGAACAAGGGACCAAGTACCATTGGTGTGAAGAGCATCAATCTCCATATTCATAGTCGTCTTCCAATGCAACGATGAGAGAGACACATCAAGGGACACTGGTTCAACATCGTGTGTGGCAGAGAGGCCGTACGACACCATGCCATCAGTATGGACCAGTGGCTTAATCTTGCCGGTATGCAGCTGTAGTGACCTCGGATCTGTAAGGATCCTAAGTCCCTGTGATTAACATGCTAGTCCCTGGATCAATAGCTAGCACTCACAGTTGATGAAATATCATGTAAAACACAAAGTCTTTATTACACGAAGAATCCAGAGTATGAAATTATTACAGAAATTGCTTAGCATTATGCTAGCTCAAATAACAGCGGAATCATAAAAGTAGCATGAGTCCATTAACGCCCTGGCTTGTCGAGTGTAGACCCGCGATCCCTACGCACCTTTCAATCTTCGGATTCTGCACATAAGACGTGCAACCAACAAGTTGGGTCAATACTTTGAATGTATTGGCAAATTACACCAAGGAGAGAAAAGACTATCTCTACATGCAAGGCTGGTATAGGCTGTAGAGTTCATTTGCAGAAAGCTAATTTTCTTAAGTAGAGAGAAGAATAGAAGATTGCCCTACTTTTTAAACATTTGCTTGGATAGAATAAGGTCGAGTGGCACACGAGGATATTACGCACCAAGTGTCCAAACAACCGAACACTTGGATATTACGCACCAAGCGTCACTTGGATATTACACACCAAGTTCCCAAATTCCCACCCATTAGCGATATTACGCACGCCATGGGGTTTCAAAACTTTGTTTTAGAAAAGAGAGAGGAAGATCCTTCAGAGGCTCCATCCTTCAGACGCTCATTGTTGTTCTATTACCGTGAACACGGCTGATCGATCAGATTGCAATACTCTCGAGAGTTTGTGCACTTTACCCACAATCCACGATCAAGTCCTTTAACAGACAAGACCATGGCGAGGCTTTCCCTTAGTAGCCCCTCTACCTTTCGGATCCAACCGTGCCAAGAACCTCCAAATGTTGGTACCCAGGTGAGGTTTCCCACTAAGTACTAGGCCAAGACAGAGCCCATAATGTATTGTGGTTGCACTGGAAGCTTCTGAATTCTGAAACATGGCAGACTTCTTTGATTCCTGGGCGGCCATCCTCCACCAAAATCACACTCGTTGACCCGACAACCATTCCGCCCAGAAGAAAACTTAGTTTTATTTTGAAGTGGATTTGAGAAGAAAGTTTGCTCTAGAGAGCCTTTATACTTAGAAAATTCTTTGCCTTTCGAACCCCCCAACGTACTTTGCATATATAGCATAGCAAGCAATACTTAGCAAAAACAGGGGTAACCTATTAGGAGGGAAAATCCTAAGTATAGAGCTACTCATGGCGTACTACAAAATTATCGCACTTGCAAAATAATACTAAGGAAAAACCCTACTAGAACATCCTACACATGCATACTACAGAATTTTGAAGATCACATGCATAGAATCAAAACTGGGACAAAATTATGAACAAGTGGTGTAACTTGCCTTGATCCGAGCAGCACTCTACACAATAGCACTCCTTAGCGCACTCCGAGCAATCTAACGAATCACAAACATAGATTTGATCACAACTTGCTCAAAGCATACACAAAGGAAAACATGCATGCATGCAACATGGTAGTTTATGTAAGGTTGGTTAAATTGATCGAGGTAGCAAGTTTGTGTTGTGATAGTGTAAGGGTGTCACTAGGATTTATTTTCCAAGGGTTTTAGATCTAATTTGAATCACTAAAACAATTCCGAGGATTATAGGAGATCAAACCATCTAAATAGCCCCAAGTTAGATCTAATAATCCTACGCAAAGCTTGATGATTTGGATCAGTAGGTATTGTGGAAACAAAATTATTGCAACAAGATTCAAGTAAAAAGGAATTTCAATTTTTTTTATATAGATTAAAACTCTCTAATCCAATGATTAAAAACTACACCTAAAACATTACTGCAAACCTGCAATATTATTACATTTTTGGATTTTGCATAAAATTAGGAATCCAACGGTATATTATAAGCTAGATTTGTCCAAATATTCGATTTTTGGTGAATTTCGCAAGTTTAAAAACCAAATCTGCAACCAGATTTGAATCTCACTAAAAAACTTAGCCAGGTGGCTTCGTCTGACTGGTCCAGCTGGACCGACGCGGCGCTGATGCGGCTACGGGCGCGGCTCTGCCACGCGGCAGCGCGGTATTGGCTAGTACCGCTTCGTCCTCCCATCTAATCTACACCGTCCAACTCGGATCCAACGGACGGGAGCGGTGGCGAGAACTTACCGGCGGCGTCGATGGCGAGACGGAGGCGGCGCGGTCAGACGTGGTCGTCGGCGATGTTGCGGTGGTTCCCCGAAGTAGCGGAGAGCACGACGGCGCTCTACTCCTTCTCGCGGTCCTGCCTGCGTGATCGGATTTGGCTCCCCTTTCCTCGTCTAGGCACACACCTCCACTGGTTCCCGCGGCTCCGGCGACACGTCGGCGAGAAATCCCCGACGTTGTGCTGCACAAGGGAAGGAAGGAAGGGTCGGGGGTGTAACACCCTCAGAATCGGCCCTATGCAAGTTTTAGCGGTTCCCGCCAAACCCGCATAGAAACGATTCAAAGGTGCCCACCAGGCACTTGCGTGCGGGTGGAAAACGAAGTAATATCATTACACAATAGTCCTCGATGGAACCCACAAAACATATATATACAACGGCGACTCAATGAGTCAAGAATACAGATATACAGTACAAAGATCCAAATCATCTTGAAAACGATACAGCGTCCGAGTACGGACAAGATGCAAATTGAGCTAAGAGCCCTGAAGAATAACCAAAGGCGTCCATAACCCTTCCCAGGCCAAGCCGGAAGGGTAACCCTGCTAACGACGTCGATCTCGAAACCTGCTTACACAAAAGGGGTGCCGACAAAGGGCAAAGGATAAAGAGAGAGCGGTCATTACTGAGGCCACTACACGGCGAGGCTAGAATTCGGCCGTCCTCGCCTACATAGGTATGGTGAACTGAAGCGGCAGCGCGGCATGCACCAAACAACCTATAGAGACTCGATACAACTAGCGGCTATCATAGAGGGGTAAGAAAGACCTATTCGGAACCCACCTGATACTACCACCAAACATACCCATCCTGGTATTTCCCCCTCGAGACCAAACGAGGAAGTAAACCGAGGAACTCACACAGTTGGCAGTTTTATTCATTCCGTTATAGTGGCGGCAATTACTAGTCAAATATAGATAGTCGTCCTGATATAATAAGCAGTGGCCAGTTTTAGTTAACCATTCTGTTGTAGTTGCAACACTTACTAGTCAGATACAATTAGCATGAGATATCCCCAAACCCAGCAGTTGTTGGTACTTTTATTTAGCCATTCCGTTGCAGTGAATCTGATTACTAGTCATATCGGATACAAGTCAAATTATAGCAGTAAACTTTGGTTATAGTTGTCTATGATCGAGAACTGTGCTCCAAGTCGTCCATAACCGCGGACACGGCTTTTCGAAAAGATTTAACCCTGCAGGGGTGCACCAAAGTATCCACACGCACTTCGACCCTTTTTGCCAGATCAGTTAACATACACCCATCGGTATGTCGGCGGGGCCTAAGTCATGACGTTTCCCAGACCCAAAGAAAGTACATGGGGGCCACCCCACTAAGCTACCCGCAACGAAGTTGGCCGGCTCCAGAACGGACCCAGGGTTTGCGTCAGTGGCTGTAAACGACGGGGAACCCGAAAGTGTGACTGGGCTTGTCGATACCGCGAAAACACTCCGCTTACCTAAACAGTACAGGTGCTCCTCGCACAATCTTAAATAAAGCAGTAAAGCATGGCATAAGTACAGAATAGTAATAAAGCCCCAAACTACTTGTGGCCCCCAGTTCAATACTTTGAAATCAGGTACTAATCGATGGGGGTGCCCATACACCCCACCTGTGGTTAGCGCGCTCGATCTCGGAACAGGTGTCAAGAACTCGGGGTCCTACGGGACACCAGTGAGCGGTTAAAAACCAAATATTGTCTATTACCCACCGGTGCCTCTGCATTTACCTACTTCAATTTTAGTTATTAAACGATAATTGAATTAAACGATAATTAAAGCCATGATCATCTCCAACCTTAAACATACAGCAACACTCCAACAACTGTGGTACTTGACGACACGCAACAGCACTTGAGAAAGCGACTACGACGCGCAAGTCCAACTATCTACCAATCAACAGGTGGTAGGATGTGTCCAAGGAAGTATAAGGCTGCAAGGGATATCACGGGTACGAAAACTAGAGCACCGCAACACAGATAGCAATGGATCAACAGGAGGGAATAAATACAATAAAAGTAAGATAGGTAGAAAAGGGGAGATGCTCGCCTGGAAAACATTATCGAAGGTTCATCCGAAGATCGGGTCGACACTCGCATCATCTCAACGGCCTTATCCGCGAAGAACCAAAACTCTAGAAGAAACACCGGATGCACTATTTAATACTACGGTAGAAGATCCGGCATGCTTATGATATGATGCATGGCAAGGCACAGATGTGATGCAACTAGGCAATATTAAGCGGAACCGGGGTCCCGACATTTAATTAAACGGTTCAAGTTATTTATCTACCCCGCAAATTAAATGTTGGATTAGCAAGAAAAAACATGGCTTCGGTTCGCTATGCCAATTTAAATGGAGTCAGGAATAAGACAAAGATATCCCGCATATAGACTCCATATTTAATTATGAGATGAATTGGCATAATGCCCCAAAACCACTGACAAGTATGCATGCAAACATGAACAAGTTGATATGCAACAATTCATATAGGTGTCAATTTATAAAATAGGGCTCGAGAGAAAGGGTCACACATCGGGGTTCGGAAGATCTTGAGGGTTCCGGAGGGTTCGGGATCGGACTCAGGGTTCGACGGGGATCGATCTCGCATCCGGGAAGGACTTGGCGGCCTTCGGATCCGGGGCTCGCATCCGGGAAGGAGAACTTGTCGCATCCGAGAAGGACTTGGTTGGCGTCGGGGGCACATCGGATCCGCCCTGGTCGGTGCCGATCTTGTCATCACGAAGGTCTTGTCGGGTCGTCGTATCGGGTCGGTCTTGGCGTTCGGGAAGAAGAACTTGGCGTGCGACGTCGTCGGCATCGGTGCGGGAAGGAGGTCTTGTCGTTCCGTGTCCGTGATCTTGGCGTCCGGGTTCTCGGCGAACTTGGCATCCGGGACGGGGTACTTGTCACACCGGGGTTCGGTCTTCGGGGTTTGGACTCCGGTATAAGTTCTTGTCGTTCCCTGACGAAGATCTTGGTGTGCCATCTCGATCATCTGTGGCCGGCATCGGGTTGGTCTTGTCCGTGAGGATATCTTGGCGACGGGATCGAAGAACTTGTTACGGGTCGGTATTGTCTTGTTAGTACAATAGCACATACACCTTGCCATCAGGGTATAGAACAAGGGCACAAGATTGCTAGTTCGAGTGGTGGCCTAACGACAAGGCGTCTGCGGCGCTCGAGGGAGGAGGACGGTGGCCGACACGGAGGCACAGGCGGTGGATTCGAGCGACGAGCGAGGCAGAGGCGGCGAGGGCGCCCCTAGAGGCGGGCGAGACGCGAGGGAGAGCGGGGCCAGCGACGGCGGTGCTTGGTCGCGGCTGAGGCGAGGCGGTCGGAGGGGAAACAGGAAGGCGACGGAGCTCCTGGTAGCCGGCGAAGGCGCACGCGGACGCCCAGGTCGAGGAGGCGCTTGGGCGGCGAGGCACTTCGGCGGGGAACATGGAGGCGACACCGAGGCATGACGACGACGGGAGTGCCCGCGGTGGTGCGGTGCGGTGCCTGCACGGCAGAGGGAGGCCGGGGTGGAGGCAGAGGGAGGGCGGCCGGCAGAGAGGGGTGCCTGGCGGCACCTTGGCGGCGACGGGTCGGGCGAGGCCAAGCGGAGGCGGGTCCTAGTTGGCCGGAGGAGAGGGGATCTCGGTGACAGCGGCCCCGTGGCGGCGGCGGTTGGGGATCGAGGGGAGAGAGGGTTCATGGGGTGCGGATCGAGGAAGCTCTTGCGGTGGCGCTCGCTGACGTAGGCGGAGCGGCGGCTGGGCGGCGGGGCGAGCCCGAGCGGCGGGAGGAGGAGGCCGGCGTGGGCGGACGGCCCGGCGAGGTCGCGTGGGAGGCAGGGGCGGCCACGCGGGGTCGAGGAGAGGACCAGGGACGGGGAGGGGAGACAGGTGGGGCCGGAGTGGAAGGGAGAGGGGTTGGGGAGTGGGTCGGCTGCTGGGGAGTGTGGGGTGGAGTGAGGTGGCAGGTTAGGAGTGGATGGGGTGGAGGAAGTGGTGAGGTGGCGGTTGGTGATTGGCCGGGGTGATGTGGCTGGGGATGGGTAGATTAGGATTAGGTAGGAAAGATCTGGGTAGGCTGGTTTTGCACTTGGGGTGGTCGACTGGGTCGGATCGACCCGGTATGGCTGCCCCCTAAAAATAAACTAAATATCTTATTATTTGAAACGGGGCTTTTGAAAACCGTTGGTAGACGAAACAAAATAATCCGGACAAGCCCGGGTTTGATTTAAAATAAAGAAGAGGCGTTTTAAAAATAAAAACAGGCTTTTCTAAATAGTTTTATGCAACAAATGCCAGATGACATGACGATGCTCAAATGCAAGGTGGAATGATGACATGAGCATGCGGTCCTGATGATGCAATGCACGAAAACAACGCGATTTTCTAGTAGTGGTTTTGGCGGGGCGCCACAATTCGACACCACTAACAATGGATCTCGCCCTCGAGATCCGCCTCATGGTACCGGGACGAAGGGCGGCAATCTGAATCTTCTCGCATCGTGTAGATCCTCGCGACACCACTAACAAGAGGTCGTTGTCCGTGATCGTCGAGAGAACACTCCGGGAACAAAAGGTCGAAGGTAGACGTATCAACAAATAAAGCCACCTCTAACTTCGATAGAAAGAGAGAACCGATGCATTCTCATCCACTTCAATGTACACAAGCGAATAGAGTGAGTAGTCGGCATGGGGGCCAGTCCATCACACACCCAAACTATTATTCTGCACAATCAGTAGAAAAGCATGCAACCATTCTCGGAATCAGACTGAAGATCTCGACAATCGAGGTTCAGAAACAAAGGAGTGATGCAGACTCTGCATCGGATCTGGCGTAGATGATGTCGTCGCGTCGGAAAACACCGGAAGGCACGAGAAGGAACAAAGAGAAGTCCACCAGACGAAGGGTTCCTCGGATAGCATGAAGACCAGATGTAGCAACACCGTTACCAAAGGAGGAAGCGAAACCCTGAAGGTACGATGGAACCCAACCACGAGAAATCCTGGACTCGAAGAGAGAGAAGAGAGCGGATTCAAAACACGCAGAGGTGAGAGGAGAGCAGCAAAGGGGTAAGGAGTAAAATCAGACCTAATCAGAACTATCCAACCGATTTTTCAAAAATAGTTTTGACACTCTACTTCGGCCGTTAGCTAGGTTATCCTACAGGCTGGACTTGTGGGGTATCGCAACTGCTGAGCTCTGATACCACTCTGTAACACCCTCAGAATCGGCCCTATGCAAGTTTTAGCGCTTCCCGCCAAACCCGCATAGAAACGATTCAAAGGTGCCCACCAGGCACTTGCGTGCGGGTGGAAAACGAAGTAATATCATTACACAATAGTCCTCGATGGAACCCACAAAACATATATATACAACGGCGACTCAATGAGTCAAGAATACAGATATACAGTACAAAGATCCAAATCACCTTGAAAACGATACAGCGTCCGAGTACGGACAAGATGCAAATTGAGCTAAGAGCCCTGAAGAATAACCAAAGGCGTCCATAACCCTGCCCAGGCCAAGCCGGAAGGGTAACCCTGCTAACGACGTCGATCTCGAAACCTGCTTACACAAAAGGGGTGCCGACAAAGGGCAAAGGAAAAAGAGAGAGCGGTCGGTACTGAGGCCAGTACACGGCGAGGCTAGAATTCGGCGGTCCTCGCCTACATAGGTATGGTGGACTGAAGCGGCAGCGCGGCATGCACCAAACAACCTATAGAGACTCGATACAACTAGCGGCTATCAGAGAGGGGTAAGAAAGACCTATTCGGAACCCACCTGATACTACCACCAAACATACCCATCCTGGTATTTCCCCCTCGAGACCAAACGAGGAAGTCAACCGAGGAACTCACACAGTTGGCAGTTTTATTCATTCCGTTATAGTGGCGGCAATTACTAGTCAAATATAGATAGTTGTCCTGATATAATAAGCAGTGGCCAGTTTTAGTTAACCATTCCGTTGTAGTTGCAACACTTACTAGTCAGATACAATTAGCATGAGATATCCCCAAACCCAGCAGTTGTTGGTACTTTTATTTAGCCATTCCGTTGCAGTGAAGCTGATTACTAGTCATATCGGATACAAGTCAAATTATAGCAGTAAACTTTGGTTATAGTTGTCTATGATCGAGAACTGTGCTCCAAGTCGTCCATAACCGCGGACACGGATTTTCGAAAAGATTTAACCCTGCAGGGGTGCACCAAAGTATCCACACGCACTTCGACCCTTTTTGCCAGATCAGTTATACTACACCCATCGGTATGTCGGCGGGGCCTAAGTCATGACGTTTCCCAGACCCAAAGCAAGTACATGGGGGCCACCCCACTAAGCTACTCGCAACGAAGTTGGCCGGCTCCGGAACGGACCCAGGGTTTGCGTCAGTGGCTGTAAACGACGGGGAACCCGAAAGTGTGACTGGGCTTGTCGATACCGCGAAAACACTCCGCTTACCTAAACAGTACAGGTGCTCCTCGCACAATCTTAAATAAAGCAGTAAAGCATGGCATAAGTACAGAATAGTAATAAAGCCCCAAACTACTTGTGGCCCCCAGTTCAATACTTTGAAATCAGGTACTAATCGTTGGGGGTGCCCATACACCCCACCTGTGGTTAGCGCGCTCGATCTCGGAACAGGTGTCAAGAACTCGGGGTCCTACGGGACACCAGTGAGCGGTTAAAAACCAAATATTGTCTATTACGCACCGGTGCCTCTGCATTTACCTACTTCAATTTTAGTTATTAAACGATAATTGAATTAAACGATAATTAAAGCCATGATCATCTCCAACCTTAAACATACGGCAACACTCCAACAACTGTGGTACTTGACGACACGCAACAGCACTTGAGCAAGCGACTACGACGCGCAAGTCCAACTATCTACCAATCAACAGGTGGTAGTATGTGTCCAAGGCAGTATAAGGCTGCAAGGGATATCACGGGTACGAAAACTAGAGCACCGCAACACAGATAGCAATGGATCAACATGAGGGAATAAATACTATAAAAGTAAGGTAGGTAGAAAAGGGGAGATGCTCGCCTGGAAAAAATTATCGAAGGTTCATCCGAAGATCGGGTCGACACTCGCATCATCTCAACGGCCTTATCCGCGAAGAACCAAAACTCTAGAAGAAACACCGGATGCACTATTTAATACTACGGTAGAAGATCCGGCATGCTTATGATATGATGCATGGCAAGGCACAGATGTGATGCAACTAGGCAATATTAAGCGGAACCGGGGTCCCGACATTTAATTAAACAGTTCAATTTATTTATCTACCCCGCAAATTAAATGTTGGATTAGCAAGACAAAACATAGCTTCGGTTCGCTATGCCAATTTAAATGGAGTCTGGAATTAGACAAAGATATCCCGCATATAGACTCCATATTTAATTATGAGATGAATTGGTATAATGCCCCCAAACCACAGACAAGTATGCATGCAAACATGAACAAGTTGATATGCAACAATTCATATAGGTATCAATTTATAAAATAGGGCTCGAGAGAAAGGGTCACACATCGGGGTTCGGAAGATCTTGGGGGTTCCGGAGGGTTCGGGATCGGACTCAGGGTTCGACGGGGATCGATCTCGCATCCGGGAAGGACTTGGCGGCCTTCGGATCCGGGGCTCGCATTCGGGAAGGAGAACTTGTCGCATCCGAGAAGGACTTGGTTGGCGTCGGGGGCACATCGGATCCGCCCTGGTCGGTGCCGATCTTGTCGTCACGAAGGTCTTGTCGGGTCGTCGTATCGGGTCGGTCTTGGCGTTCGGGAAGAAGAACTTGGCGTGCGACGTCGTCGGCATCGGTGCGGGAAGGAGGTCTTGTCGTTCCGTGTCCGTGATCTTGGCGTCCGGGTTCTCGGCGAACTTGGCGTCCGGGACGGGGTACTTGTCACACCGGGGTTCGGTCTTCAGGGTTTGGACTCCGGTAGAAGTTCTTGTCATTCCCTGACGAAGATCTTGGTGTGCCATCTCGATCATCTGTGGCCGGCATCGGGTTGGTCTTGTCCGTGAGGAGATCTTGGCGACGGGATCGAAGAACTTGTTACGGGTCGGTCTTGTCTTGTTAGTACAATAGCACATACACCTTGCCGTCAGGGTATAGAACAAGGGCACAAGATTGCTAGTTCGAGTGGTGGCCTAACGAGAAGGCGTCTGCGGCGCTCGAGGGAGGAGGATGGCGGCCGACACGGAGGCACAGGCGGTGGATTCGAGCGACGAGCGAGGCAGAGGCGGCAGGGAGCCCCTGGCGGCGGGCGAGACGCGAGGGAGAGCAGGGCCAGCGACGGCGGTGCTTGGTCGCGGCTGAGGCGAGGCGGTCGGAGGGGAAACAGGAAGGCGGCGGAGCTCCTGGTAGCCGGCGAAGGCGCACGCGGACGCCCAGGTCGAGGAGGCGCTTGGGCGGCGAGGCACTGCGGCGGGGAACATGGAGGCGACACCGAAGCATGGCGACGACGGGAGTGCCCGCGGCGGTGTGGTGCGGTGCTTGCACGGGAGAGGGAGGCCGGGGTGGAGGCAGAGGGAGGGCGGACGGCAGAGAGGGGTGCCTGGCGGCACCTTGGCGGCGACGGGTCGGGCGAGGCCAAGCGGAGGCGGGTCCTGGTTGGCCGGAGGAGAGGGGCTCTCGGTGACAGCGGCCCCGTGGCGGCGGCGGTTGGGGATCGAGGGGAGAGAGGGTTCATGGGGTGCGGATCGAGGAAGCTCTTGCGGTGGCGCTCGCTGATGTAGGCGGAGCGGCGGGGCGAGCCCGAGCGGCGGGAGGAGGAGGCCGGCGTGGGCGGACGGCCCGGCGAGGTCGCGTGGGAGGCAGGGACGGCCACGCGGGGTCGAGGAGAGGACCAGGGACGGGGAGGAGAGACAAGTGGGGCCGGAGTGGAAGGGAGAGGGGTTGGGGAGTGGGTCGGCTGCTGGGGAGTGTGGGGTGGAGTGAGGTGGCAGGTTAGGAGTGGATGGGGTGGAGGAAGTGGTGAGGTGGCGGTTGGTGATTGGACGGGGTGAAGTGGCTGGGGATGGGTAGATTAGGATTAGGTAGGAAAGATCTGGGTAGGCTGGTTTTGCACTGGGGGTGGTCGATTGGGTCAGATCGGCCCGGTACGGCTGCCCCCTAAAAGTAAACTAAATATCTTATTATTTAAAACATGGCTTTTGAAACCGTTGGTAGACGAAACAAAATAATCCAGACAATCCCGGGTTTGATTTAAAATAAAGAAGAGGCGTTTTAAAAATAAAAATAGGCTTTTCTAAAATAGTTTTATGCAACAAATGCCAAATGACATGACGATGCTCAAATGCAAGGTGGCATGATGACATGAGCATGCGGTCATGATGATGCAATGCACGAAAACAACGCGATTTTCTAGTAGTGGTTTTGGCGGGGCGCCACAGGGGGTGAGGCAGTGTTGCACGGGAAAGGCGATTAACAGCAAGGAAGAGCTCGGGGTGGCGCGAGTCGCCGGATCGGAACCTTCCCGAGCGCGATGCCGGCGAGGAAGAGCGGCAGCGGTTCGGCGAAGTTTGCTAGGGTTTTCGGGGGGGAACGACGAGAGGGAGGTCGGCTTATAAGGGCCAGAATCTTGGGGAAGGGGGCGGTCGAGTCCGACGCGGCGGAGGAAGTCATGCTCGCCGCGGACTCCAGGAGGGACACGACGGGGTGGGACCCCCACGTCAGCGATCGAGGGGTGGAGCGGGCCGGTGCTTGGCTGCGGCGCCTGGCGGGTGCTGGTGGGCTGCGCTGCGGCCCAGTTAGGTAGGTTTTCTCTTTTTTTTCTTTAAACATTTTCCCTTTTCTGTTTTCTTTAAACCCCAATAACTTTTGCAAACTAGGTAAAAAATTTATGAAACTTATTTCTAAATTTTCATAAAATTGAGGTGGTCAACATAGGACCATGGCTTACTATTTTTACAAAGTTTTTAAGAGGGGCCAAACTAATACAACAAGAGTTCTTATGAGAATATTAAAATAGGGGTTTTTAAATGGGTTTATGTGTTAGGATCTTTGAAGTTGCAATGTTTTCAAAATGTAGTATGCAAATGATGCAAGGATGATGCATGACACTAATAACATCCAAACACAGAATCTGGGATGTTACAAACCTACCCCCCTTAAGAAGAATCTCGTCCTCGAGATTCGGGTTGGCTAGCAAATAAGTGTGGGTGCTCCGTTCTCATGTCGTCTTCACGTTCCCACGTGGCTTCTTCTTCGGAGTGGTGGTTCCATTGTACCTTGCAGAATCTTATAGTCTTAGTGCGGGTAACCCTTTCGGCTGTTTCCAGTATTTTGATGGGTTTTTCCTCGTAGGTAAGGTCATTCTCCAATTGAACCTCGTCTAGGGAAACGGTGTCTCTTAGCGGTGTTTCAGCCATCTCCGGGTGACACTTCTTTAGTTGTGACACATGAAACACATCATGAACTGTCAGTCCTTCCGGTAGCTCCAACTAATAAGCAACTTCTCCTCTACGGTCCAGAACCTTATATGGTCCTATGAATCGTGGGGCTAACTTGCCCTTGATTCCGAACCTCTTAACTCCACGTAGGGGTGAAACTCGGAGATACGCACGTTCCCCTATTTCATAGGCCACATCTCTGCGTTTGGAATCAGCATAGCTCTTCTGTCGGGATTGGGCTATCTTTAGCCTATCCTGAATCTGTCGCACCTTTTCTTCGGCATCCTTTATCAAGTCCGGTCCAAAAAGACTGCGTTCTCCAACTCCATTCCATAGCAATGGAGTCCTACACTTTCTGCCATATAGAACTTCAAACGGAGCCATCTTGATGCTTGTCTGGTAGCTGTTGTTGTATGAGAACTCAGCATATGGCAGGTTATCGTCCCAACTAGACCCATAGTCTAGTGCACAAGCTCTCAACATATCTTACAAAATTTGATTCACCCTTTCTGTTTGGCCATCTGTTTGAGGGTGGAAGGCAGTACTGAATTCTAGTCGGGTTCCAAGAGACTCATGTAGTTGTCGCTAAAACTTTGAGGTAAACTGGGTGCCTCTGTCTGACACAATTCCCTTAGGAACACCATGTAGGCTTACAATTCTTGACATGTATATCTTAGCGAGCTTAGCACTTGTATATGTGGTCTTTACGGGAATGAAGTGAGCCACCTTGGTGAAGTGGTCTACCACTACCCAGATAGAATCAAATCCAGAACGAGTCCGGGGCAATCCCGTGATGAAATACATGCCTACCTTGTCCCACTTCCAGTCGGGTATAGGTAGTGGTTGAAGTAATCCTGCCGGTTTCTGATGCTCGGCTTTAACTCTATTGCACACATCACACAGAGAAATATACTCCGCAATATCTCTCTTTAGGTTATTCCACCAGAATCTAACCTTCACATCCATGTACATCTTTGTGTTGCCTGGATGAATTGAGTATGGCGAATCATGAGCTTCTTGTAAAATCATTTTCCTGATATCGGGGTCATTGGGAACGCACAAACGCTTCCCATACCAGAGGGTTCCTTGTTCGTCCAGACGAAATTCTTTAGTCTTTCCTTCATTTATCCTGACTCTTATTTCTTCCAACTATTTATCCCCCTTTTGTGCTTCTTGGATCCTTTCTTGGAAGGTGGACACTATTTCCATAGTCGCTACGTGTCCTTTCGGGACTATCTCCAACCTAAGATCCCTGAATTGCTTGCATAAATCCTCTGGAAGTTCCCCTGCGGTCAGTCCATTCACATACACCTTACGACTTAAGGCATCAGCCACCACGTTTGCCTTTCCGGGGTGGTATTGTAAATCCAAGTCATAATCCTTAATTAACTCAAGCCATCTTCTTTGTCTCATATTCAACTCCTTTTGGGTGAAGATGTACTTCAAACTCTTATGATCTGTAAACACATCACAATGTTTGCCCATGAGGTAGTGTCTCCATACCTTGAGTGCATGAACCACAGATGCAAGTTCCAAATCATGAGTGGGATAATTGTGTTCGTGGTTCTTAAGTTGTCGGGAGGCATAGGATACCACTTTCCCATCCTGCATCAATACACTTCCAAGTCCTTGTCGTGAAGCGTCACAATAGACTTGAAAATCCTTCTGGATATCTGGCAGACACAGAACTGGTGCTGTTACAAGGCGTTTCTTCAACTCTTGAAAGCTTGCTTCACATGCCTCGGTCCATAGGAATTTCTTTTCCTTCTTTAATAGTTCCGTCATGCGTTTTGCTATCTTGGAAAAGTTTTCGATGAACCTCCGGTAATATCCTGCGAGGCCCAAGAAACTTCTAATATCTCCCACATTCTTGTGTGACTCCCATTCCGTCACGGAAGCTACCTTGCTAGGATCTACGGCAACTCCTTTAGCTGACACAACATGACCAAGGAATCCCACTTCCTTTAACCAGAACTCGCACTTGCTGAATTTGGCATACAACTGGTGTTCTCTTAGCTTCTCCATGATAAGGCGCAGATGTTTCTCATGTTCCTTCTCGTCCTTAGAGTATATAAGTATATCATCTATGAATACCACGATAAACTTGTCCAAATATTCCATGAACACCTTGTTCATCATGGTCATGAAGTATGCTGGGGCATTGGTCAGACCAAATGACATTACGGTGTACTCATACAATCCGTATCTTGTGGTGAATGTTGTTTTGGGCACATCCTGTTCTCGAATCTTCAGCTGAAAATAGCCTGATCGCAGATCGATCTTCGAGAACACACTGGCTCCTTTTAGCTGGTCAAACAGGTCGTTGATGTTGGGCAGAGGATACTTATTCTTAATCGTCACTTCGTTCAACGAGCGGTAGTCCACAACCAGCCTCTTAGTCTTATCCTTCTTTTCCACAAATAGGACGGGTGCTCCCCAAGATGACGCGCTGGGTTGAATGAACCCCTTGTCCAATTGTTCCCTAAGCTGTTTCTTGAGTTCCTTTAACTCGTCCACATCCATCTTGTATGGTCTCTTAGCTATCGGCCCCGTGCCTGGCAGTAAGTCAATGAGAAACTCGATATCACGGTCGGGTGGCATTCCGGGTAGCTCTTCTGGGAAGACATCTGGGTATTCCTTTACAATAGGTACCTCCTCCAAGCGAACCCCCTTAAGAGAGTTCACCATGACTTCTTTAAGTGCGAAATTCGATTTGATATGGATCCTCTTCCCTTCCGGTGTTGTGAGCATGACAGTTCTCTTGGCACAATCTATGACCCCTTCATATTCGGTCATCCAATTCATTCCCAAGATTATGTCTAATCCTTGTGATTCTAGAACTACTAGACTGGTGGGAAAAATGTGTGTCCCAATCCTTAGTTCTAAATTCCGGCAACCGGAGTTTGCCACTATTTCTCCCTAGGAGAACTTACCCATAGAGGAAAATTTATAGTCTCCGTTGGTATCTTGCCTCTATCCACAAATACCCTTGATATGAATGAATGTGATGCACCAGTATCAAAAAGAACAACTGCGGGAATAGAATTGAGTTTGAACTTACCGATCACAAAGTCTGGCGCCTCACAAGCATCCTCCATAGAAACATGATTCACCGTGGCTTTGACAAAAGGATTTGGCCTCTTCCCGTTCCCATTGCCATGGTTGTGTCCATTTCCATTTCCATTACCATTGCCATTCTTCCTCTCGGGGAAAGAGGTTGCATAGTGCCCTGTTTTGTTGCACTTAAAGCATGTCACCTCACTGAGATCCTTTCCATTGCCGCCATTTCCATTGCGGTTTTTGTGCCCATTGTGTTTGTGGCCACCATGGTTATGACCGTTATGGTTGTGGCCATTATTGTTATAAGGTGGTGGTGAGGAATTGCGCTGCTTCTGGTACGGAACAGAGTGTTTGTGAGGGTTAGATTTCCTCTTGCGATTTTCTATGCTCTTCCTCTTTGATTCAACCACAATGGCTCTGTCCAGGAGTTCCTGAAAGTTGTCAAATTACCGAGCCACAAGCTGAATGGATATCTCATCATTGAGCCCTCTTAAGAACTCCTCCTGTCTCTTGGCATCAGTGGAAACATCATCGGGTGCATAACGGGCTAGCTTATTGAAAAGCTCACCATACTCGGTGACAGAACGGTGCAGCTGGTGTAGGTCGCGAAACTCGCGCCTCTTTAGAGCCATGAAACCAGCAGCCACATGATGAGTTCGAAAGGCTAACTCAAACTGTTCCCAAGTGATAGCATCAATGTCTGGGTGGGTGACTTGGTAGTTATCCCACCATTCTGCAGCAGGTCCTTCCAGCTGGTGTGCGGCATAACGCACCCTGTCGGCTTCGACAGCTTGCACGGTGTCTAGCTTCTTGTTGATCGTACGTAGCCAGTCATCGGTGATGATTGGTTCAGTGCTGCTAGTGAAGGTAGGTGGGTTCAGCCTCAAAAACCGAGTCAAGCGATCTTTCCTCGTCTAGGCACACACCTCCACTGGTTCCCGCGGCTCTGGCGGCACGTCGGCGAGAAATCCCCGACGTTGTGCTGCACAAGGGAAGGAAGGGCCGGGGGTGAGGCGGTGTTGCACGGGAAAGGCGATTAACAGCAAGGAAGAGCTCGGGGTGGCGCGAGTCGCCGGATCGGAACCTTCCCGAGCGCGACGCCGGCGAGGGAGAGCGGCAGCGGTTCGGCGAAGTTTGCTAGGGTTTTCGGGGGGGGGGGAGGGAACGACGAGAGGGAGGTCGGATTATAAGGGCCAGAATCTTGGGGAAGGGGGCGGTCGAGTCCGGCGCGGTTAGGAGTCCGACGCGGCGGAGGAAGTCGTGTTCGCTGCGGACTCCAGGAGGGAGACGACGGGGTGGGACCCCCGCGTCAGCGATCGAGGGGTGGAGCGGGCCGGTGCTGGGCTGCGGCGCCTGGCGGGTGCTGGTGGGCTGCGCTGCGGCCCAGTTAGGTAGGTTTTCTCTTTTTTTTTTCTTTAAACATTTTCCCTTTTCTGTTTTCTTTAAACCCCAATAACTTTTGCAAACTAGGTCAAAAATTTATGAAACCTGTTTCTAAATTTTTATAAAATTGAGGTGGTCAACATAGGACCATGGCTTACTGTTTTTACAAAGTTTTTAAGAGGGGCCAAACTAATACAACAAGAGTGCTTATGAGAATATTAAAATAGGGGTTTTTAAATGGGTTTATGTGTTAGGATCTTTGTAGTTGCAATGTTTTCAAAATATAGGATGCAAATGATGCAAGGATGATGCATGACACTAATAACATCCAAACACAGAATCTGGGATGTTACAGCAGTTGCGTCACCGGTCATGTCGGAGGAGGAGGCGGAGGAGGCGGATGTGGTGGTGTCACCGCCGATCTCACAAACAGGGAGAGGACGACCGACGAGGGCGAGGAAGAGCCAGCCAAGCTGCCAGGAGACAGGTGCGACGAGGTGCCACCATATGCGGATGTCGAGGCGCCATCGGAGTCGCTGGTAGTGAATCCAACACAGTCATCGTGCAAGGCGTCACTCAGATCGTCACTCGCGTCGGTGTTGTCATGGAGCCACGAATGGAGCGCCAGGCTAGGTGGAGTACGTGGACCAGGAACGTGGACAGTCCGGGCAATGAGACCGAGGCCATGCACATGGAGACCAACATCGTTTGTTCCTGCGGGAAGTACCTATGGGTGCAACAAAGGACTAGGAACAAAACCACGTGAAGCAGGATGATCAAAAGACATGTCACCATTAGTAGTACATGGGAAAAGGAATTCCTCAGAGAGAATGAGAGGATCAACAGTAGGATCAGAATCCGCAAATGGATAAACTTGCTTGTCAAAAATCACGTCACGGGATATGTATATGTGTCTAGAGGAAATATCGAGGCATTTATATCCTTAATGAATCATACTATAGCCCATAAAGACACACCGACGAGGGTGAAACTAAAGCTTCCTAGTGTTATATGGACGAAGATGAGGCCAGCAGGCGCACCCGAAGACCTTGAGGAAAGAGTAGTCGGGTGTATGTCTGAATAGACGCGTGACGGGTGTTGAGTTATCAATAACAGGGCTAGGTAGACGATTGATCAAGTAACTAGAGGTACTAAACGCTTCATCCCAGTATTACAAAGGAACATGGGAGTGAGCGAGAAGAGCAAGGCCCATCTCAACAATGTGACGGTGCTTGCCCTCGACGACACCATTTTGTTGGTGGGTGTGTGGGCACAAGACACGATGGTCGATGCCAATGGGCTAAAACAGGAGTGAAGTTTGCGATACTCAGCACCCCAATCCGTCTGAAGTAAAATAATATTTTTACCTAGTTTGCGCTCAACAAGGGATTGAAACTGGGTAAAAATAGGGAACACACCATATTTAGTTTTGTAACATCCCAGCAATTAGGAACTAACAAAGGGTAGAAATAGGAATTTATACATTTGCATGCATTCATCTATAAAATCAGGGTAAATTTTTCGCTAAACAAAACCCTAAAGAGATCATAGTTTCTTTCACTATTTTGAGGTAGGTTTAGCTCTTTATAGTGATTTCTATAAGTTTTGACATGATCTTTAGGAATTTAAAGGATTTTTGGGGAAACAATTTGAATTCAAGTTTAAATTTGAATCATTTGGAAAATATTTGAAAATTAGAAGTAATTAGTATTTAATTGTTTTCCAAAATGATTTAGTTAATATTTTTTGAATATATAATTTTTATTAAATAATAAGAATTGAAAAGAATACAAACAAAATAATTTAAATAAGAAAGTATTTCTTATTTCTTTCCTTTATTCAATTACAACAATACAAGTATAAATAAATATATCATACAAGAATATTACAGGAACATTTTTGAAGAATAGAAATTTTATTGAATAAAAGAATAATATTACAAAGATTCTTTATAAAGTGAATAAATGAAACAGTTACAAAAATAATAAAAGAATTGGGAAAAACCTAAACTAATTTCTGTTTAATTCCTAGTCTAGTCTTCTTAATCTTCCATGAATGATTTTGTAGCTGTGAAAACAGAAACAAACAAAAGAAAGAAAACGGGTTAATGTTAGATAGATTGATCTCAGCCATGAACAGTGAAATGCACTGTTTAAATTGCATCACCGAGAAACTTAAATATAATAGGGCAAGTTTCACCAATGTATAAATCTGTTCTTATCAAATTCTTGGCATCGGTACAACATCATTGGCCTGGGGCAAGTTTTACCATTACAACAGAGGAAAATGTCATACCAGGATAATATCAACTGCCATTCGAACCAATCCACAACAAAAATATCTCAACCATTGAAACTTGAGTCAAGTGGAGCCCACTGGTAAGCAGCATGGTCACTACATTCATGTTGTGTGTTGTCAACACAGCAACAACAGTCAAATTCACATAAAAGAGGTAATAGAGCCACAACATAGCTGCTAGCTACTATCTTCAGTTCCTCTCTATCCCAGATCTTGCTAGATTTCCAAAAGATCAACCAACCATCCATCACAGAAAACCTATCAGATCAACAAAAATATGATGAATTAATGGAGGGGGTGGTTTAGAAGGTCAGCAAGGCCACGTAGGTGTTGGATATATTTCGAAGAGGCAATAATAAAAGTAGTTATTATTATTATATCTTTGTGTTTATGATAAATGTTTACATGCCATGCTATAATTTTATTAACCTATCCTTTTATGTATCTTGTATTGCTTAGATCGTGATGATAGCATTATAAGATGATACCTCTCACTCAATATCAAGTAATAAAGTGTTCGTACTTAATAGGCACCGTTGCTAAGACTCGTCATTTCAAAGCACCACGTGATGATCGGGTGTGGTAGATTCTATGTGTACATACATGGGAGCAAGCCAGATTTTCTCATACGGATACTAAGCTTAACCTTGACGAGCCTAGCATGTACAAACATGGTCTCGGAACACGGAATACCAAAAGGTAAAGCATGAGTCATATATATGATATGATGAACATATTGATTGTTCGTCTTTGAAACTACTTCATCTCTTGTGATGATCGGACTCGATGTAGTGGATTTGGTTCGTGTGATCACTAAAACAATGTGAGGGATATTGTTTTAAGTGGGAGTTCATCTAGTTAATTTAAGTATTAAATATGGACTCAAATTTATCATAAACTTAGTCTAAACTTTTGTAAATATGTTGTAGATCATGGCGGCCCCTACCATCAATTTTAATGAGTTCCTAGAGAAAGAAAATTTGAAAAACAACGGAAGAAACTTCGCGGATTGGTTCCGAAACTTGAGGATTGTCCTCAATGCTGGTCAGTTGACCTATGTGCTGGATGCACCACTGGGTGACCCACCTGCAGCTGATGCTACCGATGAGGTGAAGAATATTTTCCTCACTTGAAGATCAATACTCCATAGTTCAGTGTGCTATCTTGTATGGTTTTGGAATAGGAGCTTCATAAAAGGTTTGAGAACTTTGACCCACATGATATTGTCCGTGAACTCAAAATGATATTTGAGGCTCACGTGGCAGTTGAGAGTTATGAAGCTTCTGAAAAGTTCTTTAACTGCAAGATGGAAGAGGGCGGCTCTGTTAGTGAGTACGTGTTCAAAATGTCTAGGCACGCCAACAAGCTCCAAAGCTTGGGTATAGTGATTCCTAATGCATTGGGGATTCACCGTGTCCTCCAATCACTACCACCTAGTTACAAGAACTTTGTGATGACCTGCAACATGCAGCGCATTGATAAGTCATTACCAGAACTCTTCTCTATGTTGAAGTCTGTGGAAGTGGAGATCAAGAAAGAGTACCAAGTGTTGATGGTTAATAAGACCACCAATTTCAAGAAACAAGGCAAGCCTAAGAAGAAAGGTAACTTCAAGAAGGGCGGCAAGAAAGCTGTTGCGCCTGCAAAGAAGACCAAGATTGGTCCTAAGCTTGATAATGAGTGCTTTTACTGCAAGGGAGAAGGTCACTAGAAGCGGAATTTCCCCAAGTACCTGGTAGATATGAAGAACGACAACATCAAGAAGAAAGGTATATTCGATATACATGTTATTGATGTGTATCTTACTAGTAATCTTAGTAGTGCATGGGTATTTGATACTAGTTCGGTTGCTCATATTTGTAACTCAAAACAGGTGCTGCAGAATAAACATAGACTAGCGAGAAATGAGGTGATGATGCACGTTGGAAATGGCTCCAAGGTTGATGTGATTACTGTCGGCATGATCCCTCTTCATCTACCATCGGTATTAGTTTTATACTTAAATAATTATTATTTTGTGCCTGCGTTAAGCATGAACATTATATCTGGATCTTGTTTATTGAGAGACAGTTACTTTTTTATGTCCGAGAATAATGGTTGTTTGATTTATATGAGTAATATCTTTTATGGTCATGCGCCTATGATAGATGGTCTATTCTTGTTGTATCTCGATAGTAGTGATACACATGTTCATAATATAGATGCTAAATGTTTGAAATTGAATGATAATTCTACATACATGTGGCACTGTCGTCTTGGTCACATTGGAGTGAAGCGTATGAAGAAACTCCATTCTGATGGACTTCTTGAATCACTTGAAAGATGCGAAGCATGTCTGATGGGAAAAATGACATAAGACTCCATTCTCTGGTATAATGAAGCGAGCTACGGACTTATTGGAAATCATACATACCAATGTGTGTGTCTCAATGAGTGTGGTATCGCACGGTGGTTATCGTTATGTTCTTACTTTCACGGATGACTTGAGTAGATATGGGTATATCTATTTCATGAAACATAAGTCCGAAACTTTCGAGAAGTTTAAGGAATTTCAAAGTGAAGTAGAGAATCAACATAACAAGAAGAATAAATTTCTATAATCCGATTGTGGAGGTGACTATCTAAGTTACGAGTTTGGCGAGCATTTAAAGAAATACAAAATACTTTCACAATTGATACCACCGAGAACACCACAACATAATGGTGTGTCTGAACATCGTAATCAAACTCTCTTAGATATGGTTCGGTCTATGATGTCACTTAAAGATTTATCGTTATCATTTTGGGGTTATGCATTAGAAAAAGCTGCATTCACTTTAAATAGGGTACCATCTAAATCTGTTGAAACGACACCGTATGAATTGTGGTTTGGGAAGAAACCTAAATTGTAGTTCCTTAAAGTTTGGGGTTGCAAGCTTATATAAAGAAGTTACAGCCCGACAAGCTTGAACCCAAAGCGGAAAAATGCATCTTCATAGGATATCTAAAGGAAACTATTGGGTATACCTTCTATCATAGATCCGAAGGCAAAATCTTTGTTGCCAAGAATGGATCCTTTCTCGAGAAGGAGTTTCTCTCGAAAGAAATGACTAGAAGGAAAGTAGAACTCGACGAGGTTCTCAAACCTTCTCTCGGATTTTAGAGTAGCGCAGCGCTGGAAGATGTTCCTGTGGCGCCTGCACCAATAAGAGAGGAAGCTAATGATAATGATCATGAAACTTAAAACGAAGTTACTACTAAACTTCGCAGGTCAACGAGGACTCATATCACTCCTGATTGGTATGATCCTGTTATGAGTGTCATGTTGGTGGATAACACCGATGACCTTGCGACATATGAGGAAGCAATGATGGGCCCAGATTCCAATAAATGGCAAGAAGCCTTGAAATCCGAGATTGGATCCATGTACGAAAACCAAGTATGGACCTTGGTGGACTTACCGGATGGCCACAAGGCTATCAAGAACAAATGGATTTTCAAGAAGAAAACATATGATGATGGTAATGTAACCGTCTATAAATCTCGACTTGTCACTAAAGGGTTTCGACAAATTCAAGGAGTTAACTATGATGATACTTTCTCACCGGTAGCGAAGCTAAAGTTTGTGAGAATTTTATTAGCAATCGCTGCATATTACGATTATGAGATATGGCAGATGGATGTCAAAACGGCGTTCCTCAATGGTGACATTGATGAAGAGTTGTATATGGTACAACCCAAAGGTTTTGTCGATCCTAAAGATGCTAACAAGGTATGCAAACTTCAACGATCCATTTATGGATTGAAGCAAGAATCCCAAAGTTGGAATCAACATTTTCATAAGGTAATCAAAAGTTTTGGATCTATACAAACTTATGGAGAAGCTTGTATTTACAACAAAGTGAGTGGGAGCTCCATAACATTCCTAGTACTATATGTAGATGAAATATTGTTGATTGGGAATGATATATAACTTCTTAAAAGTGTCAAAGACTACTTGAATAATAGTTCTTCAATGAAGGATCTTGGAGAAGCTACATACATATTAGGCATCAAGATTTATAGAGATAGATCAAGACACTTAATAGCGCTTTCACAAAGTACATATTTGGACAAGGTTCTAAAGAGGTTTGGAATGGAAGATAGCAAGAAAGGGTTCTTATCTGGTGTTCCATTGGGAACACAAAGTGCCATTTACTTATCCGGGACTTCCTATGGGAACAACTAAACCAAAGATGGTGCATCTGATTGGCATTATTCAAAGAATTGATAGAAGATTATCTGGTGTTGCATCTACTCTATCATATGATGGAAGATTAGTATTTCTCAAAGCAGTTATTGATGCTATTCCAAATTATGCTATGTGCTCTATGAAACTTCCATTTGGATTTGTTGATCATGTGGAAGGATCTGGCAGAGGTTTTCTATGGAGAGGGAAGGATATTAAAAAGAAAGGAAAATTTTTGGTCAAATGGGAGAAGGTATGTCAGTCCAAAAAGGCTGGTGGTTTGGGTGTGAAGGATCTGAGAGTACATAATTGCTCATTGCTCATGAAGAATTTATTTAAATTCATGAACAACAGAGATATTCCATGGGTCCAGCTTATTTGGAAAGCTCATTACTCACAAGGGAAATTACCTCATATTAGCTCACCTTGTGGTTCTTTTTGGTGGAGAGATTGCTTATCACTTTGGCCTGAGTTTTATAAACTTGTATCCATCAAACCTGGAAAGGGTGAGACCATTAGTTTGTGGAAATACATATGGATGGAGGAAACTTTTCAAAGCAGATTCCCTCACTTGTTCTCTTTCTCTAAGAACCAAAATATCAGTCTTTACCATGCATCAGTCATCATTACTAAGGATTTCAATGATCATTTCCACCTTCCACTTTCTCTGATAGGAGCCCAGCAGTTTGATGAGATGATCAACATTCTTATTAACTGGTCAAACTCTGCCTTGATCAATGAGTCAGATGAATGGAAGCTTCCCTGGATCCATGTTTACTCTTGCAAGAAGGTGTATCAATCCCTGAGGACAGATGAATCTGCTGCTCTGCCATTTGAATGGATCTGGAAATCTTGTGTGCTTCCTAAGCAGGAATTCTTTTTCTCGCTTCTAATCCAAGACATGCTAAATTCTAGAGATCTATTAAATAGAAAGAATTTTTATGTGGAATCTACTAACTGTGTGCTATGTGAGGATAACACACTTGAAACCATGATCCACCTATTCTTCTCATGCGACTTCAGTCAATCATTTTGGTGGAAACTTAACATGGAGTGAAATATTGATCTTTCATTTATTGATATGCTCATTGATGGTGGTCAGAGGGCTAATTCTCTGTGTTTTAAAGAGGTGCTGATTACTGCCTGTTGGAGTATTTGGAACCATCGAAACAAAATCATTTTTGATGGGTAGCAACTAGATCTTTTGGAGTGTTTTAGATTCTTTAAAGAATCCTTTGCTCTTGTTATGCATAGAGCAAAGCCTAGCCTCAAGGAGGGCATGCGGCAGTGGCTTGATACCTTGTAATTTATATTTGAACTATTTTCCCTTTACCCTTTGTACATATCCATTTTATAAATGAAAATGACACAGTAGGGGCCTTCCCTACTGTTTTTGTGTCAAAAAAATAAAGAATTCTTGCCCATGTTGCCAAATACTCCCTCCATTTCAAAATATAAGATGTTTTAGCTTTGTGAAACAAATGTATGTAGACTTGTTTTAATATATAGGTTCACTCGGGTTTGGAGTGAATCTACACACTAAAAGAAGTCTAGATACATTTCCTTCACAAACCTAAAACATCTTATATTTTGAAACGGAGGGAGTACGACCTTGAGTAAAACTTAAAGTCTAGCTACGGCAGAAGATAGAGAGAGGATGAGTAAGACTCCCTATGCCTCAGCCATAGGATCTATCATGTATGATATGCTGTGTACAAGACCGGATATTGCATATGTTGTTAGTTTAACTAGCAGATATCAAAGTGATCCAGGAGTAGATCATTGGATAGCAGTCAAAAATATCCTAAAGTACTTGAGAATAACTAAGGATATGGTTCTTTCTTATGGAGGTGAAGACAACTTGTTGTAAACTATTACACCGATGATAGTTGGAACACCAATCCAGATGATTCTAAATCACAATCTGGATACATATTTACTTTAAATGGTGCATCAGTTAGTTGGAGGAGTGCTAAGCAAAGCGTTGTGGCGAGATCTTCAACTGAATCGGAATAGCTACTTCGGAGGCTTCACAAGAGGCGATATGGATGAGGGAGTTCATTATGGAGCTTGGTGTGGTTCCTAATGCATTGGACCCAATGGCTATCTACTGTGATAACATGGGTGCCATAGACAATGCGTAGGAGCCAAGGTCACACAAGAAGCTGAAGCATATCAAGCTACGTTTTCATGCTATTTGTGAGCATGTCCAAGATGGTGACATAAAGATTTGCAAAGTACACACAAATCTGAATGTGGCGGATCCGTTGACTAAACCTCTCCCTAGGGAAAAACATGACCAACACTAGAACGCCATGGGTGTTAGGTATATTACCATGTACTCTAGATTATTGACTCTAGTGCAAGTTGGATACTATTGAAGATATGCCCAAGAGGCAATAATAAAAGTAGTTATTATTATATCTTTGTGTTTATGATAAATATTTACATGCCATGCTATAATTTTTGTTGGGGGGGATGACCCCAGGTAGGGTCAAGGTAAGTAAAAATAGAGGAAGATTCATGGTCAAGGTTGGATCTAGATATGATCCGGCCGAGTCATGTAAGAGTCGGTCGGATAAGGTCCGACTAACCCCGAGTCAAGTGGTTAAGACTTGATTCGACTGACGTATGAGATATGTCGATGTAACACGGTCATGCATCTTAAAGTGCAGGGTGAGGTCGAGTCGAGTCATGCGAGGCAAGGCCAGGTCAAGGGAAGATTGTACAAGAAGGAGGAGGCAAGCCTCGAAGTCAAACCCTAGCAACTGTCTTTCTCTGGAATCGCACAGTGCCAAGCGCTAGAGACAAGAAGTAGAGCAGCAGAGGAGCAGAAGGAGGTCACGGAGGTGACAGTCCTCAGGCCCGAGGCTCACATGTGGTGGACTCTGGGTCTTTTCCATCGATATAAGGGGGACACGGAAAGAGTTCCGCCGAGTTACCACTTTGGGACAAGCATATTCCACAAATATGCTGGTCCGCGTCAGCCCTAGAAGGCACCAGGTCATTCCTTTATAAGGAGGGGTTGGGCATCTGGAGGAAGGGGGATTCATTTTTCTTCTCATTGGGCACTAGTAGTAGCATCTTCTTCCTCTCACTCAGACAGATCGAGGAGCAAGTGTATCTACATTGGTGTTGAATAAAGATTGTGAACAAGCTTTCTGTGTGTAGAAACCACTACATCTTCCCTCCCTGGATCCCACTAGCATCCATCGCCCCCCAACTTAAGCCTACCCATGGCATCTTCCGTGCCACCGCCATGAAAGTTGGCGCCCACCGTGGGGCCAGCAGTGGTGCTAGCTGGATTCAAGATCCGGACGGGAAACTTCATCGACACTGGCGAGCGCTTCATCTATGGCCTAGTCCAGAGATTCGACCTCTGGGACTACGTCAATGACAATGATGGCAGCTTCAGAGCGAGGCCACCCCCGCGCAACGGTGTCTTCATCAACTTGGGCGCTCATAAGATCTACGTCGGCGTCGACACATCTCACGTCTACCCGCGCTGAGTCTTCCTCGCGGGAGACCCTCCCCTCAGCGTTGCGAGCGGTCAGTGTAACGCTAGCCCTGCGGGCAGCATTGAGGTGATGATGATGGCACCATCGCCGACAGTAGGAGCAGGAGCCAGACCAAGCAAGAAGCCGGCCCATTGGGAAGGTCCGAGTAGTGCCAAGACTGTCATGCGAGCCCATTGGGAAGGTCCGAGTAGACGTCTTATTCGGCACAAGGGAAAATTGCAAAGCAGAGAATTTGGAATTCGAGATGGTGGATCTGGAAAGCTGCTATCATGCATTACTCAGACGGCCGACATTGGCTAAGTTTATGAGCAGTTGTCACAATGGATACTTAAAAATGAAGATGCCAGGACGACAGGGGGTAATAACAATAACATGAGACTACACGAAGTCGATGGAATGTGCTTCAGCCGGATCAAATCTGGCCGAATCTTTCGTAATCGCAAGGGAGAAAGGGAGAATTTAGGAGGTCGTAGCTTTAGCTCAGTCGGCACAGCTTAACATGCCGGCACTAGCTAACCGCATGGAAGTGTGTCCTTCCAACCGACTAAGGAGGCAAAGAAAATTCAGATTGATGATCAGTTCCCAGAGCGCACCATCACCATTGGTGCCGGCCTGAATGATAAATAGGAAAGCGAGCTCACCAACTTCCTCTATGAGAATCGGGACATCTTTGCATGGTCAACACAATATCTGCAAGGAGTACCAAGGGAGTTGGCTGAGCACTCTTTGCATGTAAGGGCAGGAGCAAGGCCGGTGAAGCAACCTCTCCATCGCTTCGCTAAAGACAGGAGAACAATCATAGGGGATGAGATAGCTCGGCTCCTTGCAGTCATGTTTATTATGGAAGTACTTCATCTGGACAGGCTATCTAACCCGGTGTTGGTAGAAAAGAAAAAGGATAACCCGAATGTAGCCGTCGTTTGGTGCATGTGCATCGATTACACGAATATTAACAAGGCGTGTCCCAAAGATCCTTTTCCCTTACCTAGGATAGACCATGTTATTGATTCAACCACAGGTTGTGAACTGTTATCATTTGTAGAGGTGTATTATGGTTTCCACCAGATACTGTTAAACTCGGATGATCAAATAATAACTGCGTTTATCACCCTGTATGGGGCTTATTGCTAACGCACCATGCCATTCGGCATGCGCAATGCAGGAGCCACGTACCAAAGGTGTATGCAAAAATGTTTGCATGATCAGATTAGGAAAAATGTTCAAGTATATGTTGATGATGTGGTTATAAATACCAAAGAGAGCCATACGCTCCTGGAAGATATCCGGCAAACGTTCGTGAATCTGAGAAGATTCCGAATGAAGCTTAACCCGGAAAAATGCACCTTCGGTGTACCGGCCGAAAAATTACTCGGTTTCCTTGTGTCTAGCCAAGGTATAGAGGAAAATCCGACTAAAATTCGCGTAGTTGAAAGGATGGAACTGCCTAAGTGCCTCAATGATGTTTAGAAGTTTACAGGATGTGTGGCATCCTTAAGTCGGTTCGTGAGTCGGCTAGGTGAAAAAGCATTGCCTTTGTATCAGTTGATGAAAAAATTCGATAAGTTCACTTGGACACCTCAGGCTCATAACGTTTTTCATGAGTTAAAAAAGATGCTGGCCACATCACCAATTTTAGCTTCGCCACTATCAAAAGATCCTATGCTGCTCTATGTAGCGGCAACGAACCGAGTTGTGAGCGTTGTGATAGTTGTAGAGTGAAATGAGGAAGGCAAGTCGGTACAAAGGCCGTTTTATTACCTAAGAGAGGTATTATCAGCCTCAAAAAAAATTATCCACATTACCAAAAAATGGCTTATGGAGTGTATATGTCAGCAAAAAAGCTCAAGCATTATTTTGAGGAACACCCCATAAAGGTGATTTGCGAGGCACCAATAGCCAAGATAATGAGAAACAAAGATGCAAGCTGCCGAATAGCAAAATGGGCAATTGAGTTATCCCCTTATGCCCCACAATTTGATAGACGAGATGCAATCAAATCTTAGGCAGTGGCCAACTTTTTTGTCAATTGGGCCGAGATATAGTATGAACCCCCATTACCTGATCCTAACTATTGGACGATGCATTTTGATGGATCCAAATTAAGGAATGGGTTAGGAGCGGGAATAGTATTAACCTCTCCAAAGAAGGATCAACTGAAATATGTATTGCAGATACACTTTGTTGCATCAAACAATGTAGCCGAGTATGAGGCACTTGTCCATGGTCTAAAGATGGCAAACGAGATTGGCATACGTCAGATTCTATGCTTAGGAGATTCGGACCTTGTAGTGCAGCAAGTATCAGGAAATTGGGACGCATTGGATGCAAACATGGCCTTATATCGGTTTCATTTATAGAAAATTAATTAGTGGCTATTTCGACGGGTGTGAATTTCATCAGATATCTCGGGCGGAAAAGGACGCTGCAGATACCCTGTCAAAGCTCGGATCAACCAGACAGTCGATTCCACCTGGTATCGCCTTAGAACACTTGAGAAAGACATCAATCATACCTTCCCTAGAGTCCGAATCAATTCGCCTCTCATTAGATCAGAAATCTGAATGTGTCCCAATGGAAATTGATAAGGGACATATGCCGAATAACCCGGGGACTGATTCAGCGAATTTGAGTGATGATTGGGAAAGTTCGGTGAACGTTACGTCGAAGAAGTAATGGAAATTGATAAAACAGTAACCCCGGAGCAGGACATACCGGAATGGGCACAACCAATATTTTTATTACTCAAAAATGAGACCCTGTCGGATAATGAGGTCCTTGCCAGGCAGACAGTAAGAAGGGAGAAAGCTTATAGAATGATAAATAATGAGCTTTATAAGAGAAGCGTAACAAACATGATGAAACGATGTGTTAACCCGACAAAAGGACAAGAGATCGTTTTGGACATACATCAAGGAGAATGTGGGCACCACGCCTCGTCCAGATCCCTTGTGACCAAAGCATTTCAACACAGGTTTTACTGGCCAAGTGCGCTAAAGGAAGCAAAAGAATTGGTAGCAAGGTGCAATGGTTGCTAGAGATATGCTAGCAAGATACATATGCCTTCATCCGAGTTAAAAACAATACCAATCACTTGGATATTCTCAGTATTGTTCCTGGATATGGTAGGTCGATTTAAGCCGACTCGCGGAGGCATGACTCACATTTTGGTCATGGTGGACAAGTTCACCAAATGGACAAAGGTAAAGTCAATAAGAAAATGTGACGGGCCCACAGCAGTAAAATTTCTCAAAGATATCATTCTGAGATATGGTTACCCACACAGTATTATTACGAATAATGGTAGAAATTTTGCTGAAGGAGCCTTTGCTCGATTCTGCCAAGAAAAGCACATAAGACTCGATGTTGCTTCGGTAGCACACCCGGCATCAAATGGGAAAGTGGAAAGATCGAATGGACTCGTGTTATCCGGAATAAAACCTCGGCTAATAGAACCACTCTAGAGGTTGGCAGGTTGTTGGATTGAGGAACTCCTAGCAGTGCTATGGAGTTTAAGAACTACCCGAATAGATCAACGGGGTACACCTCATTCTTTCTCGTATATGGGGCAGAAGCTGTGATACCATCCTATATAGTGCATGATTCGCCTAGAGTCACCCAATACACGAACGCCGAGGTAAATGAAATATCTCGGCAAGATGATGTGGATCTACTAGAGGAAGCAAGATAATATTGTCCAGGTCAACTGTTTATCAACAAGACCTCAGACGCTACCATAGCAAGAAAGTAAATCCTAGAGTATTCAAGCAAGGGGATCTGGTCCTTCGACTAGTGCAACACACGTCCGGCATGCATAAGCTATCACCCCCATGTGAAGGCCCATTCATCATAAGCAAAGCACTGCACAATGATGCACATTACCTCATAGATGCTCAAGCACCAGAAAGGAACAAGACAGATAGATCTGGAGACGAGTCAAAAAAACCATGGAATGTAGCATTACTTCATCCATTTTACACTTAGAGGAAGTGTACTGTATTTGGTATTATTATGTATCGGTTTAATGTGTCAGGAAGGAATTAATGAAACCTCGGCAACTCGAGTGGTGACTCGGGGACTACCCCATGTTGTTTATCACTATGATTATGTATTTGATATGAATGAAACTTCGGCAACTTGAACGGTGACTCGAGGACTGCCCCATGTTGTTTATCACTATGATTATGTATTCAGTATGAATGAGACTTTGGAAACTCGAGCGGTGACTCGGGGATTGCCCCATGTTAATTATGTATTTGATTTATCGAAAATAAATCGATAAATGAAATCTCAGCAACACGAGCGGTAACTCGGGGGACTGCCCCATGTTATTTATCATGCTATTGTATATTTGATATGGCAGATGATTTATATGTCCATCAATTCGAATTAGTAATATATGGGCATCGGAAGCAACGGCCCCGGCCTGTCACGGTCTAAATAGAGATCTTATGGTAAATAAGACAAGAGCCAACCATTAATAAAACACATGAAAAGCGACTAAGGAATGAACTATTCACAAGTCGGCGAAAGTTATATTATCTTTTTGTGACCGCTATGGTATGCTAACCAAAGAGCGCGTCTTCAAGCACATCTCATAATCACTAAGAAAGCACACAAATGATCAAACATGTTCG
The DNA here is from genome assembly GCA_910589765.1 of Avena atlantica. NCBI lineage: Eukaryota > Viridiplantae > Streptophyta > Magnoliopsida > Poales > Poaceae > Avena > Avena atlantica. Next base: position 153,593,751 of record OU342739.1, read on the forward strand.
ATTCGAACTTACGGATTGAAGTTCACGAACGATAATACACGCAGAATAACTCAACCAGCACGGTAGCAACTTAACGATTGCCACATCATATGAAAAATTCCGAACTTATACAGATTAAACGGTACCAAAAGAGGCAGATTGTCTTAAAATAGCATATGCCCGGCATACCGGGGACTTAGCAAATGAAAGTTTTACAGCTCAGGCATTAACCGCAACCGAATCATTGGCAGGAGGGGCGATGGTAGTGGCAGAGGCTTCCGAAGTAGGTATCTCGGCTACCACCAAAGGCACCCCGGCTTCTGTAGAAGAAATAGTTTCAGGAGCAGGAATCTCCGAAGTTGCCTGGGCCTCCGCGGAAGTTACCTCGGCATCGATCAAAGTAACCGGAGCATCTTGAGAATTGGCCATTTGATGCGAAGTTCCACCTTGGTCATGGGAATCTTCAGTCCCCTTGGAGGAAGACCAGGCTTCGGCATTTCTTCACGAACTGCCACTTGACTCATCAGAACTTCCAGAGTTTTCATACGAATCATGTTCCTTACCAGAATCCTTGGCAAAATCATCGTCATCAACGGCCTCAACATTCTCTTCATCCTCGTTTGGGAGAAAACTCGGCCCCTCATTCCATTGATGCACATTTGCATACTCAATGAGCTGATAGGAACGGGCTTGGTGGCGAGCAACGAAATCCAGATTCTCGACCCAAGGAGAGCCGGTGCGCAAATTCATTAATGTGTTGAGGGAGATGTCCTCGTACCATGATAGAACAACAGTAAGTGCCATGTCAGCCACGGCTCGCCCGGTGGATTCTCTCCAGAGGTTCAGCTGAGTTTGAGAATCCATTAATTTTGCCACAAGTACCTCCACCTTGATAATTTTTGGTTCATTCGGCCAGAGCACATTGAAGGCTCGAATTGCTTCTTTCACCAAATCTCTTCCCATGATTTTCATCATCTCAATGGCAGAAGCGACATCAACCAAGAGTTCCTCAATAGAATATTCTTGATCCGGGAGACTGGGGACACCTCGGCGGGCACGGGCAGCAACCGGGGCTTTAGTACTCACGGGCTCGGCTTCTGGAAAGTGATCTGTAAAGCAAAACATCATATAAATCAAGAGGAGCAACGAGCAAATAATGCCTCAGCCAGTTACCAAGAGGAAAAACCCGACAAATAAGCTTACGATGGATATATCGCAGCATCTTCTGAAGAGCCACGGCCCAGCCAACCCGTTTCGTCTCAAACCAAGTAATCTCCTCAGTCATTGTCTGATTTTTCAGCTCGGCCGCATCAAGGAGTTCTTTGTCCTTCTGAAGCTGGAGACTTAACCGATTCTTTTCCTCGGAAAATTCTTGGTCAATTTTCTCCAGCTCGAACTTCTGAGATGATTTCAAGGACTCAACCTCAGCACGCAGCCGAGCTATCTCGTCATCCTTCTCCTTCAGCTGTGCCGAATGAGTCCCTGCTTTCTCTAAAAAAATGCACCATCATATCAGGCATGGGTATGCACTCTTGATGCAACGCTGCAAATCTTTATAACTTGGTTGAGCCGCAGATGGAGCGCTATAAGATACTCGGAATTTATCTAGAAGAGAAATAGACGAGTACAGAGAGGATGGACGACTAACCTTCAAGACTGGCAATCTTTTTCGTCAGCAGAGTATTTTGATTATTAATGTTAGCTAAGTAAGGACAAATAGCAAATTAATTGGGAATCAAAGGCTTGAACGGAGGACTTGAGTGCAAACGCCGAATAATTTACCTATCTTCTTCAGAATGGGAACCATCTTGTCATACTTGACCTGAAGCTTTCTATGCGAAAAGAGCGGCTTCTAGAATTCGGATGTACGTCGATTGTGAGCAACCTAAAATAACAACGAGTTATACAGGGGAAATATGCAAAAGATCCAAATCAAGCAAAACTTTACTCGGATCTAGGTAGCTGGATATTCAAAGCTAAAACTTAAAAGATCCGAATCAAGCAAAACTTGACTCGGATCTAGGTGGCTGGATATTCAAAGCCAAAACTTAAAAGATCTGAATCAAGCAAAACATGACTTGGATCTAGGTGGCTGGATATTCAAAGCTAGAAATTAAAAGATCTGAATCAAGAAAAACTTCACCCAGATCTAGGTGGCTGGATGTTGAAAGCAAGAAATCAAAAAGATCCAAATCCAGCAAAAGGTGATACGAAGCTAGTGGCTAGGGGTATTTTAAGCCAAAACATGCACAGAAAAATATTTATTACGCACGCAGGTAACTATATTCTAAGCAAGGGAAGCTTCCAAATGAATAACAAGTTATTCGGTTGAAAGCTCGGGAACTAGCGGGCATATAATATACTGTGCGCAAAAGATAAAGTGTAGATTGAAGCACATACCTCGTTCATCTTGTCACTTTTAAGTATAACTTTAGTATCCATATGCAAACGGCTTCTAATGTCGGAAACCTGGAAGGATTGATTACTTGGGTTACCCTTAATTTTGTCGGCAGCATTCCAGTTATTGACATATTCTACCAACAACCCAAGGCTTCCTCTGCTCTCTGTGCGCATCAAAACCTCGCCCTTGGCCTCTCGTGCATGTTGTGCAGCTATCCCGGCCGCCGGGCTCTTATGAAGAACGAGTTGTGTGTCGGCGGCAGAGATAGACCCATGCTTAGCAACAGAAACTCCTTTGTGGAGCATGTCAGCGACGCTCGGCTGAGAGGAACCAGGTTTACCTTTCTGAGCTGGTTTGGATTTGGCAGTGCCATCTTTATTGGTCTTGGCAGGAACCTTGGTAACAGGCAAGGACATGGGGCGATGAACCGTACTCAGAGCAATAACCTCTGCGGCAGAAGGGGCGGTTGCCTCAATAGGAGCCGAGGTAGCGGCAACTTCGACAATAACCGAAGTAGCAAGAAGTTCGGCAGAGAGGGTCTCGATGGGGGAAACTTCGGAGACCTTGGAAGAAATTACCGGATCAATTGAGCGATCCGGCATAATCACATCAGCACCAGCTCCAGGGGAACTTCGGCCTCGTCACGCCGAGGCAGGCTATTAGTCGGCATGATACGAGAATTATCGGGAGGAGGGCTCGGAACTCGAATATCCGCTTGAGGCGATGGTGAGGACGGCCGAGTAACATGCGAAGTCATGCTCGGACCACTTGGCTTAGCAGAAAGAGGAGCACTGCCAAGATAAAGGGAAAGACCAATTCAGAAATAGAAAAAGAGAAACAAGAAATATAGGTTAAAATAAGCAAGGAAACTTACCCAGAGACTCCGGGCATAGTTTTGCGCTTCGGAACATGCTGGGAGGATCTCTTGGTTCGCTTCTTGGGACCCACTTCTGAAGGATCGTTCGAAGCAGCACGCTTCTTCGACGGAGCGGGAGCTTCGGAAGCGAGCGGTTCGACCTCGTGCACCTGGCCAGCCGGATTAGCTGGGAAAGAAGGAGCCAAAAACGCGTAAGAGATAGGCACCGTGGAAACTACCTCGATAATTTGTACATCGTCCGAGTCACCTTCCTCGGAACGGGCAGAAGCTTTACCCCGAGTATGGGTAGGAGCAGCCTCAGGTTTGGGGATAAACTCCTTCGGGTCTGGCTCCCCATTGTCCGGGGTGCTGCGGTCGTCACTCCAAGGAAGAGCGAGAACCTCGGCATCTTCCAAAGCTTGTTCGTCGAATCTCTGCAGAGAGAGTAGACGAAAATTAGCAAAATAACCAACAAAAAATAACCCGGATAGGGCAATTCACATCGAAATTACCTGAGGAGGGGGATTATCGCGTGAAAAGGGCTTCATTCCCCACGTCCAATCCTCGGGCTTGAAGATAGCTCGGACACATTTCTGAATCTCAACGTCGTCAAGCTCAACCGTGGAGACTCGGTTGGGATCCAAAGGACCGCTCATTAAAGCAAAGCTTATGAGAGCAAAGTTGGAAAGGGCAGATCCGGCTACTAATGAATGCAACCATCAAATCTTCGCAATGAAGCCCCTCCCGAATCAACTCCTTCAGACGAAGCTCAAACACCTCGGCAAGAGCATCAGTCTTCTTCGGATTATAAATCCAGTTTTGCTTAGAAGGAGGACCAATAGAAAAGGCAGGGAGCCGAATCTTATCCTCCTTGCCCGTGTTTTTGACATAGAAAAACGACCTATGCCACTTCTTGCAAGACTCTAGGCCTGTAACTCGGGGGAACAAAGAATTCTTCCGGGGTGTAATAGAAGCAGCCCCACACTGAGTAAGAGATTTCTCGGAGGGATGGAGAGATTTATCCGGCACAACGTTAGCTCGGATCTGGAAAAACTTTGACCAGACATCTACAGAAGGCTAGTGGCCAAAGTATCCCTCTGAGGCTGAGATAAAAGCCGACAGAGAAGCGATGGCGTTAGCCGGTAGGTGATGAGGCTGGAGGTCAAAGAATTCAAGGAAGCTCTTGGCGAAGTCACTAAGAGGGAGGCCAAATCCTTTGGCAAAATGTGACATCAAAACTACATACTCGCCATCCTCAACTACGGGGGCAGACTCCTTGCCGGGTAAGCGACACTTTACCTCGGCAGGAACACGGCGAGTCTTGCGGATCCACTCAATTTCTCGACAAGTGACGGTGGACCCTAGCCATGAACCACACTCTGGACCCACCATGAGGTCTCCTTCTCCCACGATAGCGCCGCTATGCGAGCTTGACATGGGCTCATCGGAGGAGCCAACATAGGAGGAATCTCTAGAGGCAGGGAGCGACCTCGCAATAGAAGGCCCCGTCGCGACGACGATGAGCACGGTGGCGGCGGAAGAAGAGAACCGCTGCAAAGGCCTGATGCGGAGGCGAAGCGCGGTGAGGAAGGACCAAACAACAGCGGTGCGTCGCGTGAGGAGGAGCGCGACGGTGTGGTCGCGGGAACAGAAGCACAGCGGCGGCAGCGCAGGAAGGAAGACGAGGAGAGTGAGAATGGGAAAGTAAACCAACCCCTTCCCCACTCCCCCTATTTATAACCGTGCGTGGTGAGAGTTAGTGGGATCGCAAGTGCACCGCGGTAACCAAAAAAAGGCGTGTATCATGCATTCTCGATCAGTGATTGGAGCCACAGGTAAGATCACATGGTGCAGGAGGAAATCCGGACGCCATTACTGTTGCGGTGATCGAAGAGTCACTGCACTGATAAGACTACCATAGTAATTACTGTAGCCATGTCAGGATACACTATAGCGGTACAAAAAATGAGACAAAAGGTAATGATTGGTACACGTAGGATGAAGATTACTAGAGAAGCTAAGAGGATACCTCGGACAAAGGAGAATGACTTGGAAAACGAGTCACACCTTGGAAAAAGAGGGTGAGCAAACAGGAGAAAAAATGAGAAAGGCACCGAGTAAATAATAAGTCGGAAAGAAAAGTATAAAAAACTGAGTATCTGCAAACTGATGTGGTCCGACCGAAGTAGTCGGCAAGACCGCACCAGCTTCGGGGACTAATGTTGGGGGGATGACCCCAGGTAGGGTCAAGGTAAGTAAAAAGAGAGGAAGATTCATGGTCAAGGCTAGATCTAGATATGATCTGGCCTAGTCATATAAGAGTCGGTCGGATAAGGTACGACTAACCCCGAGTCAAGTGGTTAAGACTTGATTCGACCGACATATGAGATATGTTGATGTAACATGGTCACGCATCTTAAAGTGCAGGGTGAGGTCGAGCCGAGTCATGTGAGGCAAGGCCGGGTCAAGGGAAGCTTGTACAAGAAGCAGGAGGAAAGCCCCGAAGTCAAATCGTAGCAACTGTTTTTCTCTGGAATCTGCACAGTACCAAGCGCTAGAGACAAGAAGCATATCAGCAGAGGAGGAGAAGGAGGTCACGGAGGTGACAGTCCTCAGGCTCGAGGCTCACATGTGGTGGACTCTGGGTCTTTGCCATCGATAGAAGAGGGACACGGAAAGAGGTCTGCCGAGTTACCACTTTGGGACAAGCATATTCCACAAATATGCTGGTCCACGTCAACCCTAGAAGGCACCAGGTCATTCCTTTATAAGGAGGGGTTGGGCATCTAGAGGAAGGGGGATTTATTTTTCTTCTCATTGGTCACTAGTAGTAGCATCTTCTTCCTCTCACTCAGATAGCTCGAGGAGCAAGTGTAACTCCATTGTTGTTGACTAAAGATTGTGAACAAGCTTTCTGTGTGTAGAAACGACTACATCTTCCCTCCCTGGATCCCAGCCCTCAACTTAAGCCTATCCATGGCATCTGCCATGCCACCACCACGACAATTTTATTAACCGGAAACATTAATACTTGTGTGATTTGTAAACATGTAAGAGTCCCTAGTAAGCCTCTTGTAATACTAGCTTGTTGATTAATAGATGATTATGGTTTCCTAATCATGAACATTGGATGTTATTAATAACAAGATCATATCATTAGGATAATGATGTGATGGACACACTCCTATAGTTAAGCGTATCATAAGATCAAGTCATTCAATAGTTTGTTTGCTATAAGCTTTCAAATACATAGTAACCTAATCCTTCGACCATGAGATCATGTTAATCACCATCATCGGATGGATGCTTTGATGACATGAAACACCACTTCGTAAATGGGTGGTTATAAAGGTGGCATTGAGTATTCTAAAAGTATGTGTTGAGGCACATGGATCAAGAGTGGGATTTGTCCATCCATATGACGGATAGATATACTCTGGGCCCTCTCGGTGGAATGTCATCCAATTAGCTTGCAAGCATGTGACTAGATCACAAGGGATCACATATCACAGGAACAAGTAATGAGTACTTATCGGTAATGAGGTTGAACTACGTATGCGGAGATACCGACGATCAAACCTCAGATAAGTAAAGTATCACAAAACAAAGGGAAATTGGTATCATATGTAAATGGTTCATTTGATCACGAAGTAATCATAGAAATATGTGGGAGCCATATGAATTGGTAAATTCCTCTATTGGTTATTGACCGAAGAAGTGTCTCAATCATGTTTGCATAATTCACGAACCGTAGGGAGGCATACTTAAGGATTCGATGTTGTTAAGTAGATAAGGTAATGAGTTGGAGACCGAATGTTGTTCAAAGTCTCGGATTGGATCCAGGACATCACGAGGAGATCCAGAATGGTCTGGAGAATAAGATTCATATATGGAAAGTCCAATTCTGGGGTTCGGAAATGTTTTCGGTGTTTTCACCGGAAACTTCTAGAAGGGTCTAGAAGGTCCACCACTCCGGAGAGGGAAGGGTACATGAATTTCTCATACCAATGTGGAATGGTTGCATCATGTCCTAGGTCACTTGGATGGAAAATGGGAATAAAAATAATCAAACTCTAGTTTGAATAGTCAAACTCCAATTTGGAAAGTCAAATCCCAACATTGAAAGTCAAACCAAGTGGAGGGAGAGGAGGAAACCTAGTGGAGGAAGGTTTCCCCTCCCTCCCTTTCCGCCGGCCATAAAGAGGAGTTGGGGGAGGACTCCCCTCCCCCCTTTTCGCCTCTCCCTCCCATAAAAGGAGGGGAGGGGCGCCCCCTTGCCCGACACACCTCCAAACCCTAGGTCGGCTACTCTCTAAACCGCCACCTCCCTAGATCTGCTCTAAACTGCTGCCGCCTAGCCTTGCCCGAGCCGCTGAACACCTCCACACCTTGGCCTCTAAACCCTAGTTGCCAAGGCCTCTATACTCCACCATAACTCACTCTGGATTAGGCGAAGCCCTACATGATCAACTCTCCCGTTTCACCACCACGCCGTCGTGCTGCTGGAATCGAGAGGAGATCTACAACCTCCGTTGCCTGCTGGAACAAGGGACAGGAAGGTCTTCATCGAGTACCGAACGTGTGACTGACTATGGGAGCGCTGCCAGAACGCGACGCCAAAAGGATCATCTTCGCGATCTTGAGATCGGCAAGTGAACGACTACATCACCCACGAGAGATCCATATCTCGTTAAACGCTTTGGATCTACGAGGGTTATTATTCTTTCAATCTCTTTGCACCGATCTAGTAGATTAGATCTTGGCTTGTGTGTGTGTTCATGCGATAGAATTTTTGTTTTCCATGCTACGAACGCCTACAACAGGAGCTAGGAGGAGCAGAGCCTGTTTAGGAAGTGTAAAAGCAAGCGAGCAAGATTAACACCAAGGCAATAACAGATCGAGCATCACAACAACATCACCAATAGCATCTGGTTGGTGAGTTATAAACAGATCTTTATTTCCATTGTTCTTATCCATTCAATAAGAACATGATCTGTTCTCTCAAGGTTCTTCTCAGAAAAACACCCAAGTGGGGTGTATATTCATAACTGGAGAAGTTTAAACAGTCAAGTATAAATCTTAATGAATCCAACTAGGTCTTAGACCTGGCATCATTGACCAAGTGGTCTAATATCTAATTTACATTAGATAACAACAAAAGTACATCATGAAATGCTACACGGCACATTTCAAGGAATGGTAGCACCTCTGCAGCAATTCAATCATTCTATGTATTCAGACAAGAGTTAACCAACATGGATATTTCCTCAAGAAATATTTAAATCATTTTATGGATCATCCATTTGAATTATATATCACATGTTAGATACAGCAAAGGGGCTTAACTAAATGAAAGAACCATTGTTTCTAACCATGGTTCATAAACATCAAATCTATCTCATTATTCTAGTTTAGGAACTAGAATTCATTACTTTGATTCAGTGAATGGGGACAGTTAACAGTATCATCAGGATGTTAACAATAGCAAGCCATATTTAGCATATTCTACTAAATCATCACCACTAGCAAGATTAAACCAGAGCTTATTTTGGGGGTCAGAAGACAATAAGACCTCAACATCAATTTCCTAACCAAGATAGGAATCATCCTTTTCATCCAAAACTCTTATAGAGTTTCTTAAATTTATAAATCATAAATATCAATCCCTAAAGGAAGAAACCTTTATCTGATATTTACATAGATCACAGATACAATTTATCACAAAATATAGGGTTAACAACTAGTAATACTGCTTCAACAAAGAAGCATTTTAACTATCATCAATAGTTCTACCAATCTAGAATTACCATCATGACCTAAATAAAAAATCCATTAGGCAACAACAATCTTACATTTAGACAGTAAGAAATTGACAGAAACCACTGCCAGCAGTTCCAAATCAAGCATAAAGCTAGATGTTTCCACATTATGCTTACAGAAAGAATACATCTAAAACCATACATATCATTACTGATAGTAGTATCCAGAGGGATGAACCTTAGAGCAGTGGGCAACCATAATTAGGCTTCATAATAACAACCACATGGAGGGTAGCAAGGTGAGACAGAGAACAAGAGGGGAAAATAAGTAACTTACCCGTGGTCCTCGCAAATTTTAGAAGAGGAAGCAGGGTGGCCGACAATGGTGTATATGGCGGAACAGGGAGCACCCGAAGGTGCCGTGACCCATGCCAAGCCACGGACACCGCGGCCACAGGAGAACGAGAGGCGATGGTGACACCACACAGCCACTAGAGCACTGGAGCAGCACCAAGGAAACGGCGAAGCACCAGATCACTGGCGGCATCCGAACCCTAGGTATAGGGGTGGAGACAGCGTGGTCGAGGAAGCTCTCAGGTGCCGAATCGCACTAGACCAGTCAACGGAGCATCGTCGACCGACCCATATTGCGTCACAGCAGTGGCCGGGGAGGGCCGAGGCGGCCGGAATTGCTCGCGACGATGGCGGCGGCGCCACATCGCCACAAAGGAGAACAACCGAGAAGAGCACGAGTGCGCGAGGAATAGAGAGGGGTATTGGGCCGGTCTGTGCCAATTTTGGGTGAGACAGGGGTTTTACCCAACCTAGATGGGCCGGGTCAGGGCTAGGCCAGCCGAATGGGCCAGGCCCAGGTTTAAAAAGGAAAAGGAACTAAATTATTTTATTAAAAGACCACAATAACTCTAGAACTTATTAAGCTCTAAGAAATTAAATAACAATCCCAAAAGTACAAATAATATGTCCATGAGTTCATAAATATAAGCTACCCAATAAAATTAATGAATTCTATTTTAATAGAATAAATTTAGGTTAATTATTTTTATAATATATATTCCTTATGGAATTTTATAAAAATGAATAAAATACCTAAAATAAATAAAATTCACTTTTATACTCCTAAATAGGTATTGTATTTTAGGTAAAATAAAATTCTCTAAATGGAACTACTTATTCTTAAATATAATTTTAAGAAAATATTAATAAGAGTTAAAAATTTAAAAAAAAATTAAACTCTTATATTAATGTATTGTACCACAAAAATATTAAATATAATATTTATAGGATTTTAGGAATTATCAACTACTAACTTTCTTTTATTAATAAAGAAACTCTAGAATTTTGATAATATGGGTAAAACACACAAAGAAGATAAATAATAAAATGATGCATTACATTACTATGCATATTCATTATTTCTTCTTTAAATATTGTCCTTACCGAGCAATAATGGTGTTTTGTAGAAATAGAAGGTCAGGGTCGAGTGCAAGCATTCGACTTCACTACCTTGGATTCACAACGCAAGTTCATCACTTGCTCATGTCCTTTCATTTTTTTCGAAATGGGGATTACCCCGGCTCTGTATCGATAGATACATATAGCCTCTTTATTACTTTATTGCAATGTCGTTACAAATTATTACATCACGGGTCGCACAATGTCTTAACATGGATCAGCCAAAGGAAAATAGAAGATCGAATGGGATGCATCTATATCAGTAGGATAACCGAAGATCAAAACGCCAACTAAATTGGTTATATATATATCCCGTGCAACTGATTCCAACTGGCAGCATCCAATATCCAAAGCCTGGCGCTTCTCCATTGATTGTAGGTATGACCACATACGGATCCAATGTGTTGCTAATATAATAATCTGCATAAATGAAGAAGTTTTTGCATTATTAAATATATAATCATTTCGAACATTCCATATGGCCCAAAGTATAGCACATAGGCCTACGCGAATCTGCACTTTATCTTGCTTAAGAACTCCCCTTAGCTAATTCCCAAAAAGGTTTGTTATATTTGTTGGGGGTGTAATATTGAAGGCCATATGTGTAATATGCCACAGTACCTTCGCAAGAGGACAATCAAAAAATAAATGTTGTATTGTTTCCTCATTATCACAAAACAACATTTCTTATTACCCTGCCAATTTCTTTTGGCCAGATTTTCCTTAGTAAGAAGAACCCGACGATGCAAGAACCACATAAAAATCTTAATTTTAAGAGGAACTTTCATTTTCCAAATATATTTGCAAAGGAATCTGGTGTGGTCATTCATTTAATCCAAATAATAAGATTTAACCATGAATACCCCTGACTATGTTGTAAGACCCCTCCTTTGTAAAGGAAAAGGATCCCTGTGATTGCAATGCTAGTCCCTGGATCAATGCTAGCATCCACAGTTTAAGATGAAGTACACAGATACAAAGGTCGTTTATTACATTCATTCCAGAGATAAAACATAGTCTTTTACAACTCAGGGCCAAAGGCCTAATACAAGAGTTTATGGAATAAGTAAATAAAAACAAGTCCTCATCTTCATGTGCCACAGGCAAGCATGTTGAGTGTAGACTCATGACTCCTACTCATCATCGGAGTAACCTGCAACATCACAAGTTACAGCCACAGTGGGTCAATACTTTGGAATAGTATTGGCAAGTGATACCTTAGTAAATTTTAAGTGGACTATATTACTATATGCATTTTGGCTAAGTGTAGCTTGGCTTGCTTTGCTTGAAAATAGGTTTTTCCTATTAGTTGAAATTGCTAAGTGGTTGCACTGTAATATTTCTCAACACTTGGCCTCCAAATCCCTTTGTGCCTGGGTGGCATACCACAAGTGAGATACACAAGCCAAATCCATGGCCTTGTGTAACCACTCAACCAAAAACCACCATTCAAGACCCATTCCACCCAGGAAGTTCATTGACTTAGTTGTTTTATTAAGAAAAGCATGAGTCTCAAAGGACTTAGAATTATTTCATCATAGCATGTACATTCTTTACCAACCCTTGTTTTCTACTAGCTAGGCTAAGCATGGCATAGTAACTTAACTTAGGAAAATTCCCTAGCAATTTTACAATTCTACACTACATAGGATTTCCCAACATAGCATTTGGCAAAAGTAGCATGCAAGACTTAGCAAAAATAATTCTAATGCTTATTCAAAATAAAGGGTGGATATATCATGAAGTATCACTTGCCTTGGTAATGGGGAGAGTAGCACTCTTCACAATCACAGTCACTAGCAAAATCTACACAAAAATTGGTAGCATACAATTACACTCAATTTATATACAATCAAAAATATGAATGCATGCATGCAAGAATTTACTAAGTGATGATTTTGAAAACTCTACCAAGCAAGTGCATGATACAGAAACATAACAAGACACAAAGTTTGCCAATCAAACTTATTTGGCACTAATACAAATTACTAAACTAAATCTATACTCAAAATAGCCTTAAACATGTTTCTATATAAAAAGTCATTTTATCAGATACTATTTGTTAAACACATTGTAGATTCAGAAAGGCCTTGTTTCACTGAATCCAACGGTATAAAGTTTGCAAAATTCCAACGTGAAAATCTCAAGTTATAGCCATTTGAAAATCTGATCTAAATCTGATTTGAATTTCTATTTCAGATCCAACCCTAGACACGTGTCGCAAAACTACTGGCGCGTACCGATTCGGTCGGATCGACAGATGCGGACCGTAGGATCTAACTTAGATCTGGCGGCTCAGACGCGTGCGTACCTCTTCGTTTAAGATCTATCCTAGCCCTACGATACAGATCCAACGGACTCAATCAGCGAGCCACTAACTGGCGGCGCTGAACGACTACGCGCGGCGGCGACGGTCAGACGGTGGCGGTGCCGGCGATATAGGACGCTAGAAGGGTAGGGAAGGTACTCACCGTGATCGCAAGGACGTGGGGATGCTCAACGTGTGGTCAGCTCGGCAAGGGGCGTTCAGGGTTGCGGTGGATTGCTCGCCGGAGTAGGGTCTGGCGACGGATGGTTCAGTTCGAGGTCGAAGGCGACGCTGTCGATCACGAGAAGGCAAGCAGAGGATGTGGTTAGATGCAGGAGTTCACGGGGAATACGCGTGCGTGAAGAAAAAGGCTTGGGACACTCTGGTCTTACCGGAGGAGCTCGACGGAGTTGAAGCCGAAGACGGTGGCGGCTCAGTCGTTTGCGTTGCCGACGTTCTAGGTCACGTGCGGGCGAACCAGAGGTACTAGGAGATGCGTGAGGCCAAGCGGAGTCTGCTCGTGTGAAGCAGAAGCAGAGGGGTGGTCGGAGTTGGCCGGAATCGTGGCTGCAGCTCGTCGGAGACGGCGAGGTTGCAGGGAGCAATTCACGCAGCCTGGTGGCGCTCTGGGTTCGGGGTTTGGGGGAGAAGGGAGAGGGGACAGAGGGGGTTTTAGTAGCCAGGATACGAGCGAGATTTACTCGTGCATTTACGCGAATGGAAGCTGTGAATCAAAACAGGAAACGCCCGACGTCAATTGGGGAAGAACCAGTCGCGGGGGTGGAGACGATGATACCTGGGTGGGCCGCGGTTGTCAGCGAGAGAGGAGGAGAGGGAGTGGGTCCTTCCTGTCAGCGAGCTGGTGGGTGCAGTGGCGGGTGAAATAAAACGTTTCGTGAGGTGGGAGCTGCTGGCTAGCTGGGCCGTGTTGGGCTGGGTCGGCCAGATTGGCTGGTTGTCCATTTTTTTTCCTCTTTATTCCTTTTCTTTTTCTGATTGAATTTCTAGAAATGGTTTTCAAACCTCTTTTCAATTAAGTTTGAATTCAAACTTGCTCCAGCCTTTTGTACAGTGTTCCTTGCATTCAAATAGGTGTAACACACATCTGTTCACTCAGACTTACTTAGGTTATTTGAACATAATCCAATAAAACCAAGCCCTTTTAGGAGATACAATAATAGGCAAAACTTTGGTTTTATTCCATATTTTGTTTTGAAACCTTGCTCAAGCTTTTGAGACCACTTAAGTTTGAATTCAAAACATCCTGAATGAATAATAGCATCTTTCTCATTAGCATGTAGCACAAAGGCTAGGGTTTTCATACATAAAATAATGAGCCACAAATGCTCCTGTTTCTGAAATGATTTTGAGAAAAACCCTAAATGATGATGGATGCAAGGATGATATGAATGAGTTTTGAAATATGAATTTAGGGATGTTACAAATCTAACCCCCTTAAGGTGAATCTCGCCCTCGAGATTCGGATTGGCTAGCAAATAGGTGAGGGTGGTCTTTCCGAAGATCATCTTCTCTTTCCCATGTTGCTTCCTCTTCGGAATGATGATTCCACTGCACTTTGCAAAACTTGATAGTTTTTGTTCTCGTGACTCTTTCTGCAGTCTCAAGAATATTGCTAGGCTTTTCTTCATAAGTGAGATCACTTTCTAGTTGAACTTATTCCAAAGGTATGGTATCCTTCAAAGAAGATTCTTCCATTTCTGGGTGACATTTCTTAAGCTGACTCACATGAAATACATTATGGACTGCTGATAGAGATGTTGGCAGTTCAATTTCATAAGCAACTTCTCCTTTGTGAGTTAGAATCTTGAATGGCCCAACATATCTTGGTGCCAACTTTCCTTTGACTCCGAATCTTTTCACTCCACGAAGTGGTGATACTCTAAGATAAGCCCTATCACCAACCTCGTAGGTGACTTCTCTACGCTTAGGATCGGCGTAGCTTTTCTGTCGGGACTGTGCTATCTTCAATCTGTCCTTAACCAATTTGACCTTCTCTTCGGCTTCTTTGATAAGATCTGGCCAGAATAGACTTCTTTCTCCCACACCATTCCATAACAATGGGGTGGTACATTTTCTTCCGTAGAGAAACTCAAACGGTGCCATCTCAATGCTGGCTTGATAGCTGTTATTATAAGAAAATTCTGCGTAAGGCAGACTTTCATCCCAACTTGCTCCATAGTCTAGGGCACATGCCCTCAACATGTCTTCCAGAATTTGATTTGTCCTTTCTGTTTGTCCATCAGTTTGAGGATGAAAAGCAGTACTGAATTCCAACCTCGTTCCCAATGACTCATGTAGCTGTCTCCAAAAATGGGAAGTGAATTGCGTTCCCCTATCGGACACAATACTCTTAGGCACACCGTGAAGGCATACTATTCTACTCATGTAGATTCTGGCCAACTTGGCACTTGTATATGTTGTCTTCACGGGTATGAAATGAGCCACTTTAGTTAGGCGATCCACTACTACCCATATGGAGTCATATCCTGATCTGGTCCTTGGTAATCCGGTAATGAAATCCATACCAATCTTGTCCCATTTCCAATCAAGAATTGGTAGTGGTTGAAGCAAACCTGCTGGTTTCTGATGCTCCGCCTTTACTCTACTACACACATCACACAAAGCAATATGTTTAGCGATGTCTCTCTTGAGATTGTTCCACCAAAATCTTTCCTTCATGTCCATGTACATTTTGGTGTTACCCGGATGAATAGAATACGGAGAGTTGTGTGCTTCTTGCAGAATCAGTTTCCGCAACTCCGGATCTTGTGGAACACAGATACGTTTCCCATGCCATAATGTACCCTGTTCGTCTTCATGGAAATTCTTAGCTTTCCCTAGACCAATATTTTTCTTAATCTCTTCAATTTCCTTATCGGACTTCTAAGCTTCTCGAATCTTGTCCAACAAAGTGGGTTGAACATCCAAAGACATGAGATGTCCTTCAGGCACAATTTCCAATCTGAGTTCTTTGAATTGATTACACAAATCATCTGGCAATTCTCCTTTGGTAAGGCCATTTACAAACACCTTACGACTAAGAGCATATGCTACCACATTTGCTTTACCGGGGTGGTATTGCAAACTCAAGCCATAATCCTTGATAAGCTGTAACCATCTTCTTTGTCTCATATTTATTTCCTTCTGGGTGAAGATATATTTCAAACTTTTGTGGTACGTGAACACTTCACAACGCTTTCCCAAAAGGTAATGTCTCCATGTTTTGAGTGCGTGGACGACAGAGGCTAACTCTAAATCATGAGTAGGATAGTTTACTTCATGAGTTTTGAGTTGTCTCGAGGCATAGGCCACAACTTTACCATCTTGCATAAGTACGACACCCAAACCTTGATGAGACGCATCACAATATACTTGGAAGTCCTTTTCCAAATCTGGCAGACATAGAACTGGTGCTGTCACAAGTCTCTTCTTCAATTCTTGAAAACTAACTTCACAACCTTCAGACAAAGCAAACTTCTTGTCTTTCTTTAACAATTCAGTCATTGGCTTAGCAACCTTTGAGAAATTCTCAATGAACCTTCTGTAGTAACCTTCTAAGCCGAGGAAACTACGAACTTCTTTCACATTCTTGGGAGATTCCCATTCTGTCACAGCTGAAACTTTAGCAGGATCAACTGCCACACCATCCTTTGTCATAACATGACCAAGAAAACCAACTTCCTCTAACCAAAACTCACACTTGCTGAATTTGGCATAAAGTTTATGCTCTCTAAACTTCTCAAGTATCAAACGCAAATGTCCTTCATGTTCTTCTTTGCTCTTGGAGTAGACTAAGATGTCATCGATGAAAACGACAACAAACTTGTCAAGGAACTCCATGAACATATTGTTCATCATATTCATGAAGTATGCTGGAGCATTGGTTAAGCCAAAAGGCATTACGGTATACTCGTATAATCCATACCTTGTGGTGAATGCTGTTTTAGGTATGTCTTGCTCTCTTATCTTAAGTTGAAAATAGCCTGACCGGAGATCAATCTTCGAGAACACACATGCTCCCTCTAGCTGATCAAACAAGTCATTGATTCCAGGCAAAGGATATTTGTTCTTGATAGTTACCTCGTTGAGTGAACGGTAATCTATGCATAACCTTTGGCTTCTATCTTTCTTCTCCACGAACAATACTGGGGCTCCCCAAGATGAAGAACTTGGTTGGATAAATCCTTTCTGCAACTGTTCCCCTAGTTGCTTTTTGAGTTCCTTCAGTTCATCAACTGACATTTTGTACGGTCTCTTTGCTATTGGTCCAGAACCTGGTACCAAATCTATCAGAAATTCCACATCTCTATCTGGTGGCATTCCTGGCAACTCTTCCGGAAACACATCAGGATACTCACATACAATTGGCACACTGTTCATACTAACCCCCTTAAGAGAATTCAGCTTACTTCCCTTGGATTCAAAGTTTGAACTGAATTTTATTCTTTTTCCTTCTGGGGTTGTGAGTGCAACAGTACGATTAGCACAATCTAGTACTCCTTCATACTTAGCCATCCAATCCATTCCCAATATTACATCTAGTCCTTGGGAATCTAGGATTATCAGTCTCACTGGAAACTTATGCTTTCCAAACTATACGACAAGATCCCGGCATCCAAGACTTACTATCATATCTCCACCCGAAGAACTAACTTTTATTGGACACCCAATGTTTTCAGATGCAAACCCATTTCTATCAACAAATGCTTTTGATATGAATGAATGAGATGCGCGAGTGTCAAAGAGTACAAATGCTGGAATGCAATTGAGTCTGAACTTACCAGCAACAGCATCAGGCTCCTCATAGACCTCCTCCACATTGATGTGGTTAACCTGTCCTTTCTGAAAAGGATTGGGCTTGTTAGGTCCTTCAACTTTCTTCTCAGGGCACTCATTAGCATAATGCCCCAGCTTCTTGCATTTGAAGCACTCAACCTGACTGATGTCCCTTTTTGCAGGCTGACCTCCACTTCCACTACCATTCCCACTGTGGTGGCTCTTATGTCCACTCTTGTGGTTCTTGTACTTGTCATTGTCATGACTGCGGTGATGCTTGTTGTCATGACGGTTGTGGTTGTGGTGCTTGTTGAATTTTCCATGCTTATGGGATCCCGATCTTCCATTGCCATCATAGTAAGATCGTTTGTGAGACGATCCCGAGCTGTGCTTGTCGGAGTGTTTCCTCTTCCTACTCTCGACTTGCTTCATTTTATTCTCCAAAATTGCAGCCTTGTCACACAGAGACTAATAAGTTGGAACATATGCCACAGACAACTGTAAGTTTAGCTCATCATTCAAGCCTTCCAGAAACTTTTCCTTTCTTTTGGCATCTGTGTCAACCTCATCCGGTGCATAGCGCGCCAGATTGTTGAACTCTTCTATATATTCAGCCACGCTGCGGTGGCGTTGCTTCAGGTTGTGAAACTCCTTCTTCTTCAGGCTCATCATTCCTGATGAGATATGAGCAGTGCGAAAGCCATCTTCAAAGATAGCCCAAGTCACCTCATCTAAAGGAGTGGTGATTTGGAAGTTGTCCCACCATGTGGCGGCTCGCCCTTCCAATATATGCACTGCGAACCTGACCTTTTCAACATCCGTGCAGCCCACGGTCACTAAGTCCTTGTTCACATAATGTAGCCAATCATTGGCCACCATGGGATCAGTTGTCCCCGAAAACTTAGCTGGCCTCAAATGCAGAAATCTGGTGAGCATATCAAAACCCGGAGGGTTGTTGTTGTTGTTATTGTTGTTGTTATTGGGGTTATTGTTGTTGTTGTTATTCTGGTTTTGGATGAATGTTGTCATCATCTGCATAAGCTGTGTTTGAGCATTCATCATCTGTTGCATTTCTGGGGTGATGTTGTTGGGGTTGGGGTTTGTGCGACGGGGAGGCATCTGTGGTTTGTTCAAATAGAGATAAGAATGAGATACCCATAGATGTTTTATGCACATTACATCACAAGCAAATACATAGCAAGCAACACAAGAATAAAATCTCAACAACAGAATAACAAAGTTCTCGAAATAAAACACACAAGTGGCAAGCCATCCACATGTCGGATGGTCCAATAACAAGTTCAAAATAACAAGTACGATAATGAAAGATAAACGAGTAGTCAAGTCTACTCATTAGCATCAATCTCCTCCTCGACAAAGGTAAGACCTGCGTTCTCCATCGCGGTCTTGTTCTCCTCAATCGTAGTGGTCAAGGAATCGATCTTGGCCTTGAGAGCCCTCTTCTGGGAGCGAAGCCTCTCGATCACCATCTGCTGCTGCTCTAGCTCGAAATCCTTGGACTTCAGTTCTTCAGTCATGTCCCGGATCTTCTTGTTCCTATCCTGGACGCGTTTCTCCTGACTCTTGAACTTACGGTCCTGGGCCTCGAACTTCGTCTCCATTTCCTTGGCTATCTCGTCCTGCTGTGCGAAAAGCTTATCCTTCTCGCGAAGCTGCACCTGGAGCTCGTCATTGCTGAGCATGACGTTGGTCCTGTCCGTGTCCACGTGCCTGATGAGAGACTCTAAGTCCTGGAGATAGAGACGTATCGGCTCTGCTGCATCCCTCGAGTCGTCCTCAAAGTCGATGGACTCTCCATCATCATCACGTCTTCCGAAGACATGGAAGTGGGTGCCTCTAACCTGTCGGAGTGACGGCCTAACAGACGTCCTATCAGGTCCTGCATGACTACTTCCATGCCTCTCTCCCTGTCGTCGTGCATCAGCTTGAAGACGATGGCCTCCGTAGTAGGCTCTGTCTGGCGTCCGGGCTAGTTCACCTTGAAGCCCCAGAGGTCCTTCCTCTCAAACTTGGTGAGTGGGTGCACCATGATGGTGGGAAGAGGGAGATCGAGTAAAGTAGTAAGCTCAATGATACGAGGACCAAAGCGCGTAACCTGGAACTCCTCAACAGTGCTGATGGTAATAGGCATCTATTTATAAGATAGAAAAGTTAGGACAACATAATTTAAGATAAAAACAAGACAACATTTCATACATATCCATGGAACACAAAATCACACAAGTCATGCATACATGATTCCATTACATCAATCAAGGTCCAAACTTATTTAAGGTATCATTTTGGAAAATAAGGTGATAGGTGGTGGTCCAACTAACGAAGTGCTTCTATAATCCTATCTCACTGGATCTATTGGCAAACACAATGTTCCTAGAGGCAATCCACCTATCTTGTTCACTTGATTCCATCACTAAGTCTATAATATCTCCCCTTAAGGTTTGGTTGGTGGCTTCCAACTCTTGAGTAAGATCCTTCTCTTTCTCTAAGTCTTTTTGGAGGTTGAGCATTCTGCACTTGACTCTAGCACTTAGTTCTTTGATGGTCCTCCAAGCTGCTTCTCTTGCTGACTCAAAGAATGTGGTGTGCATCACAGTGTTGGTATACATGCAGAATCCTCTTTCTTTGTGGTTATCTTCCTTGTTTTTGTACAAGTGAAGTTGCACCCACCAATACTCCACTCCTTCATCCATCACTAGAAAGCCTTTGTAAACAGCTGCACCATGTGCTTCCATTGCCACCATGAGGTCCTTGAGAATTTTGGGAAACTCAGTTTCACACTCCAAGGTCATGGTCATGAGTGGTCCTTTTTTCACGGCTTCGTTGATGGAGTTCATCTACAAATAGAGATGAGAATGAGAAGATTAGAAAAGTTTTACGAGAAGACTAGACAAGTGTAGAAGTAGTTGAAAAATTTTCCTTAATGGTTTTCCAATCCTAGGGTCATAATCCTACAGGCAACACAGTGCTCTGATACCATCTGTAAGACCCCTCCTTTGTAAAGGAAAAGGATCCCTGTGATTGAAATGCTAGTCCCTGGATCAGTGCTAGCATCCACAGTTTAAGATGAAGTACACAGATACAAAGGTCGTTTATTACATTCATTCCAGAGATAAAACATAGTCTTTTACAACTCAGGGCCAAAGGCCTAATACAAGAGTTTATGGAATAAGTAAATAAACACAAGTCCTCATCTTCATGTGCCACAGGCAAGCATGTTGAGTGTAGACTCATGACTCCTACTCATCATCGGAGTAACCTGCAACATCACAAGTTACAGCCACAGTGGGTCAATACTTTGGAATAGTATTGGCAAGTGATACCTTAGTAAATTTTAAGTGGACTATATTACTATATGCATTTTGGCTAAGTGTAGCTTGGCTTGCTTTGCTTGAAAATAGGTTTTTCCTATTAGTTGAAATTGCTAAGTTTTTCTTTGTCAAAACTTTCCCAAGAAACCACCAATAAACATTGGGGTCCTTCACCCTTGTTCACCCACAAGTTTTACTTAGAAGTTGGAGTGATGAGATTCTTGTAGCTTCCATGTCTTGATGCTCAAGCTGTCCATTGCCATGGACTTGGCTAAGTACTTAGATTTTTCCACCTGCAGAGGTTGTGCACTTTCCCCACCAGACTTGGTTTCCCAAGACAGGACCTTTCAGAAGCCTTTCCTTAGTCAAATGGACGCTCTGCAACCTAT
Organism: Avena atlantica; assembly: GCA_910589765.1. Classification (NCBI taxonomy): domain Eukaryota; kingdom Viridiplantae; phylum Streptophyta; class Magnoliopsida; order Poales; family Poaceae; genus Avena; species Avena atlantica. The sequence goes on from OU342739.1 coordinate 153,615,042, forward strand.
CATTCCCACTACCACCAATTGTCCAAGTGACTAAGTTCTAGCAACCTATATGATCAAGGCAGAGCCCATATTGCCAAGTGGTTGCACTGTAAGCTTTCTCAACACTTGGCCTCCAAATCCCTTTGTGCCTGGGTGGCATACCACAAGTGAGATACACAAGCCAAATCCATGGCCTTGTGTAACCACTCAACTAAAAACCACCATTCAAGACCCATTCCACCCAGAAAGTTCATTGACTTAGTTGTTTTATTAAGAAAAGCATGAGTCTCAAAGGACTTAGAATTATTTCATCATAGCATGTACATTCTTTACCAACCCTTGTTTTCTACTAGCTAGGCTAAGCATGGCATAGTAACTTAACTTAGGAAAATTCCCTAGCAATTTTACAATTCTACACTACATAGGATTTCCCAACATAGCATTTGGCAAAAGTAGCATGCAAGACTTAGCAAAAATAATTCTAATGCTTATTCAAAATAAAGGGTGGATATATCATGAAGTATCACTTGCCTTGGTAATGGGGAGAGTAGCACTCTTCACAATCACAGTCACTAGCAAAATCTACACAAAAATTGGTAGCATACAATTACACTCAATTTATATACAATCAAAAATATGAATGCATGCATGCAAGAATTTACTAAGTGATGATTTTGAAAACTCTACCAAGCAAGTGCATGATAAAGAAACATAAAAAGACACAAAGTTTGCTAATCAAATTTATTTGGCACTAATACAAATTACTAAACTAAATCTATACTCAAAATAGCCTTAAACATGTTTCTGTATAAAAAGTCATTTTATCAGATACTATTTGTTAAACACATTGTAGATTCAGAAAGGCCTTGTTTCACTGAATCCAAAGGTATAAAGTTTGCAAAATTCCAACGTGAAAATCTCAAGTTATAGCCATTTGAAAATCTGATCTAAATCTGATTTGAATTTCTATTTCAGATCCAACCCTAGACACGTGTCGCAAAACTACTGGCGCGTATCGATTCGGTCGGATCGACAGATGCGGACCGTAGGATCTAACTTAGATCTGGCGGCTCAGATGCGCGCGTACCTCTTCGTTTAAGATCTATCCTAGCCCTACGATACAGATCCAACGGATTCAATCAGCGAGCCACTAACTGGCGGCGCTGAACGACTGCGCGCGGCGGCGACGGTCAGACAGTGGCGGCGCCGGCGATACAGGACGCTAGAAGGGTAGGGAAGGTACTCACCGTGATCGCAAGGACGTGGGGATGCTCAACGTGTGGTCAGCTCGGCAAGGGGCGTTCAGGGTTGCGGTGGATTGCTCGCCGGAGTAGGGTCTGGCGACGGATGGTTCAGTTCGAGGTCGAAGGCGACGCTGTCGATCACGAGAAGGCAAGCAGAGGATGTGGTTAGATGCAGGAGTTCACGGGGAATACGCGTGCGTGAAGAAAAAGGCTTGGGGCGGTCTGGTCTTACCGGAGGAGCTCGACGGAGTTGAACCCGAAGACGGTGGCGGCTCAGTCGTTTGCGTTGCCGACGTTCTGGGTCACGCGCGGGTGAACCAGAGGTACTAGGAGATGCGTGAGGCCAAGCGGAGTCTGCTCGTGTGAAGCAGAAGCAGAGGGGTGGTCGGAGTTGGCCAGAATCGTGGCTGCAGCTCGTCGGAGACGGCGGGGTTGCAGGCAGCAATTCACGCAGCCTGGTGGCGCTCTGGGTTCGGGGTTTGGGGGAGAAGGGAGATGGGACAGAGGGGGTTTTAGTAGCCAGGATACGAGCGATATTTACTCGTGCATTTACGCGAATTGAAGCTGCGAATCAAAACAGGAAACGCCCGGCGTCAATTGGGGAAGAACCAGTCGCGGGAGTGGAGACGATGATACCTGGGTGGGCCGCGGTTGTCAGCGAGAGAGGAGAAGAGGGAGTGGGTACTTCCTGTTGTAACATCCCAAAAATATCAAACTTAGATCATCAAAACACTAATCCTCAAGTTTAGGGTTAACAAAAACTTTTCCAAATCAATTCATGAATGCATGTATATGTGTATGCATGGATTTTGAATTTCTTTAAAAACCACCTTGTTTGTGTGATCCATGGCTTCTAAAATGTTTTTTAGGTGAAATAAACATCATCTAAAACATTCCCCACACTTTTCCTAAAGACAAGTAAATCAAAACAAATATATTAAGTGAATGGTCATTTTGACCAATTTAACTCCCATGCCTACTTTGGCTGTCTCAAACTTTCAAAACCTAACAGAAACTTTTCTGGATCTTTGCACCCCTTGATTGTACTCATAACAAAGTATCAAGGCCCACTTTGTGATCATCCAGAAACTTTCAAATGCATAGTTTAAATGACAATTCAAAATTGAATCTTCTTCATATGGGAAGATCCCACTTTTTCAAAACCCACTCAAACAAGCTCAACTTTCAAAACCCAAGCATCTACAGACTCACCAGAACCAATCTAGCAAACCCACCAAAAATCATTTCAAAATTCAAAACTTGATTTCATGCGGCCATTTCATCAAACAGGTTGCAGACACAAATCAAACAAACCCACAAACACTATAGTGTGCAGTGTTTTGAGCCTAACTTGTTCCCTATTTAGCTCTCACACAATCCAGTAGATCATCTAGAAAGGTTAGACCAACACTAGCACCCCTGTGAGCTTGCCATTGCCATTAATGGTGAACATCCGAGCACCCACATGTCACCCCAATGTGGACAGCAAGCTAGGAGCAGCAGCAAGCCTAGCCAGCATGTCTGGGAGGCAGCCCACCGTCCACCACCACTGCCTATCCCAGCCGCGAGGGTTGCCAAGCCCAGGACCACGCGCACAAGACACGCCCAGACCATGCCGAGCGTGCGCCAGAGCGCCACCCGTGACCAGCGTCCACAGACCGCGCGCCGCCCTCACCGCGCGCACACACGATCACCACCGACCCAGGAGACCGCCAGACATCCCCGTTTGCCGCCCCGCGCCATACAGCCACCACACCGCCCCATGCCTCGTGACCATGTCGTTGAGCATCGCCAGGAGACACAACACCGTCCCCTACCCTTGCCCATGCCATTAGCTGCCTATAACGTCGCCCCCGACGAGCTCACTGTGCGCCCCGACGGTCCCCACGCTCGACTATAAATAGAGGCCACCCCCGCACGATTTCTTCACACCATCTCACTCCCCTCTCCCCACTGACCGTGCCACACCATTCTCAGAGCAAGCCGAGCACCACCTCGCCGGAATTTCACAGGAGCGTGCCGCTGCTGGAGAAGAAGGGAGCCAGCGATTGGAGCCGCCCCAGGAGAAGCCACCGGTACCAGGAGGTTCGCCGTCGTCGACTCCGTCGTTCGCCCTCCTCGCCGACCCTCGCCCGTACCCCGGTGAGCCACCAGCACCCCTCACTGGCCGCGCTAGGTTTCGTTCTCGCCGGAGCTGTCTCGCGTCGATGATGACCCTCAGCCGTTGGATTAGAACTACATCGAACGAACCACGTTGCCCCATACCGCTTCGCCCAGCCCCGTGTCACTGACGAGTGGGGACACCCACTTAAGCAGCCCGCGGGAGCACTGCGCTTAGCAGGCCGGCCCGTTAGAATTTCCCGCGCAGCCCAGCAATTCAAATTAAACCTTTTCTTTTTAAATTCAAACACACTTCTGTACCCAACTTCAAAAATCAACCCAGATCGATTCATTGCACCAAATTGGATGAAACCAATTTTGTTGGAAAGGCCTGTGAATGCTTAATCCAACCCCGTTGGATTCAAGTCATTTGGATCTTTAGATCACCCATAGAAAAAATAACAAGGCAGAAGCTTTTCTGCATTCAAACATTTTTCAAATTTAAACCACAATAGATTTTGAGTTGATTCCAACTCTCAAAAATCACATTCAACCATACCTTTCAGAATATATAAAAATATATATAGGTTTACTTGCAGAAATATTGTTCAAGCAATAAAAGAATGCTTCATAGGCATTTCTAGCCACTTTAATTAATTAAAATAAAAGGGTAAAACCTTATTAAATTGTGACACCACTTTAAATCACATTCCCATGGACTACAATATGTGGTTATGACATGTGTCAACATGATCCCATGATTAGTTTGGAGAATATTAAATCTTAAGTAGTTTTTCAATGAGTAGAATAAAAAGGATTTAAACCAAGCTTTAACCTTGTAATGTTAGAGATGATACTAGATCATATGTAGGACCCTTGTGTGTGATGATTGCAAGTAGTTAAGTATTGTTTGGTGATTGTGTACCTCGTATTTATTCGTAGACGCTAGTACCGACCAAGGATACGAGGAGGAAGGAGGATACTACGAAGAGGAAGCCGAGGAGAACTTCAACCACTGCTCTGCACAAGGCAAGCTAACACTTGCAAAATACTATACCTATGCAAGCTTATATTGACATTGATTGCAAGCCTAATACCACTAGTGAATGTGCAAGCTAACACTTGCAAGATACCCTACTGATGCCACAAACCCATACTTGTGAGATGATTACTTTATGCCTTAAGCATATGTGACCATACCCACTTGCTAAACCAATCCTAGTTTTATGGCAAGCTTCTTACTTTATTTCTTTATCAAAGTACTTGGAGTCTACCTAAGAGTTTGGTAGATACTAGACAGTTGTGCTGAAGGTTGCATAAAGAGCATAAAATTTGGCCTAAGCTAGAAACCTTGATATCGGCCTAAGATATAAGGTTGGACTTAGCTGAAATTCCACTAGTTACCACCCCCCATTAGTACTAACCCCACCTGTAGATGCTAGTGCTAAGCATAAAACTTGATCAACTTTAGATGGGAATACTTGGTGGAAAAATGGTTATGAAAACCTTGGAATGATGGATCATTCTATTGAAATGTTTGGACATGTGTTTCCAAACACTTGATGATTCTGGTGATAAAAATGTTGAGGCATGAGCCTTAGCCCTTTATAAAACTGATGGTTGTATGGATGCGATACCATTCCAATTTTTGCGTACAACCACAATACCCGAATATTGGGTAGGGCTTGACTGGAAACTTATATACCTTAGTATTAGTTCCCTCACGGCCAAGGTCTGAGCTGAGGCTACCTTGTGAAGATTGTCCACCTGTGCAGTACCCAAGATGACAGTGGTCATGGTTGGGAGGCCAAACTCACAGGAGAGGTGCTTATACTAGGGAGTGTAATTGAAAGGTTAGGATTGATTATCCGCATACTGAGTATGGTGAATTCAGGATTTGTTCCTAACGGATGTATCGAATGTTGTGGTGAAAGTGTACAATCTCTGCAGAGTGTCAAACTATTCGAATAGTCGCGTCCGCGGTTATGGACAGTTGGAGTGGCCATACTGTTCCCCCGTCAGACTTTTCAAAATGACTTGTGAAATGAATTGTGACTTTGACTTGACCACAATAGAGTTGTGTCCTAGAATACAAGATCCCACTTAGGAGTTATAAAATTTGGACTAGCTTTGGAGCTTAGTAATTATAAACCTGGCTTTTGCAAAACAACCCTAGAGCCTAGTGTCCTATTATCCAAAAACCCCCTTTTCTTGTTAGTATTAGTTTGCGAGTACTTAAATAGTACTCATGGCTTTGTCCCTGGCTATTCCCATGGCCAGACTATGAAGATGAGTACCTGGAGGATGGCCCCCAGGAAGGTTACGACAACTAGGATCACCTCCCATCGTCAGCATTGCCTATGACCCCGAAGATGGAGCTTTGCCTACGCTACCGTTATTATTACGTATTCCGTTGCTTGATGTTGTATTAAGGACTAGATCATGAGATCCCTATTTGTGTAAGAACTTATGTATCGTTTGTAATGGATGAAGTACTATGGTATCCAATTCTGTTATGTCTCGCAAAAATGGTAATCCTGGGATTGCGATGTATGGCATAGCAGGCATCTAGGATTGAAAAATACGGGTGTTGACAAGTTGGTATCAGAGCCATACTGACCATAGGAGACCCTAGTTAGATTGGACGTGGAACCAAAAACTTAGTTTCAAAACCCAAGAACAAAACTATTTACGAAAACTTATTCTAATTCTTACCTCTTTAATTCTTTAATAAAACTTCATGTTCCTCAAAAACTCTTGCAAAATAGATAAAATTTTGACACACTTGATCACTTTGCTAATCTACTCATCCTCTATTTTTATAGATGGACGTGAATTACAGCAAGTTTTACCAACTCGGGAATGGAGGAGACCTTATCTTTGAGAGGGATCTGGATCAGCTTTCGGAACTTCTGGAGCGCCCGCATCCCGAGTTCTTCGGAGCTCAGCTCAATGATCAAGGGGGAGAAGATCTGTAGTGGCTAATTGTTTCAAGTCTCCGAGGAAAGATTGAACCTCCCACTGCGGAGGGAATTCAGTTTACCTTGAGGGAAAACAACTGGCTCGATGGACTCGCCAGAGCAATGCAGGAAGCTCTTTCCCGTCTGTGTGGGCAGAGCATCAATCAGATCAAGGGTACTCGCTTTGAGTTTTGCCCAAGACGTGATGCAAATGGTCAACCACTGGAAGCCCCATACCACCCCGAGCTAAAGAATCAACTGGACCACCTTAGCTTCATGATGTATGATCGTCAGCAGGAACTGGACAACTGTTGTGACTATTGCAACCACAAGTCTGCCATCATCAAGACGAAGGATCAGACCATCGCCATGCTAGCAAAGGATCGCAAGTCTCGCCGCTGTCAGCTCGACAAGAAGGAGCGCATTATTGCCCGTCTTCGCCATCACATCTCATCTCTGGAAGAGACCATCCACGAGAGAGACATGCAGTTAGAGGAAAGGGAGAATGCCGGAGAAGATCTTCGTGGAGACCCTTACTCCTATCTCAGCGATGACGATGATTTTCTGGAGGATCAGGCCATGGACTTCTTCACCGATGAGGATGATTTCGCCTTCATCGATGATGCTGAAGATGATGAAGCCACAGACTCCGAGTAGTAGTAGCACTGAGCACTAGCGTAGTGAGTAGTAATCGGTCCCACTGTATCATAGTTTCCAGAATGGTTCTTAAAACCATCTATTTTTCTTTGTTGTGGTGTGTGTTGTACTGTGTGCTATGAGTGAATGAATGAAAAAGCAAGTTGCTAGAAAACTTGAGTCAAACTCTAAAAACTTTTCAAAGACCCAAAACCTTAGAAATTTCCCTCTTTTCTCATGATCTATATCAATCTTCAGATGCCACGTGGAGGAAGTGGTTCAACCCCGGATCCGATGTTGCAGATCCTGCAAATGTTGACTTCTGACCGCGAAGCTGAAAGAGCGGAACGTCAAGCCAACCTAGCCACTCAGCAACAGATAGCCCAGCTAGCCCACAACAACCAAGGCCATGGAAATCAGGACAACCACGGATCTAAGCTCAAGAATTTCCAAAATACCAACCCACCCATTTTCACCAAGTCGGAAGAACCCCTAGACGCTGATGATTGGCTGCAAACCATGGAAAATAACTTAGAAGTAGCCGGAGTAGAAGCCAACGAGAAAGTCTTGTTCGCCACTCATTATCTAGCCGGAGATGCCAGGTCATGGTGGAACAGTGTTTGTGCAATGACCGGAGGCCAAATGATGACCTGGGAGGAATTCAAGGTCAAGTTTAGCAGAACCCATGTGCCACCAGGTTTGATCAAGAGAATGAGAGACGAGTTCAGAGAATTGAATCAAGGAAGGATGACTGTAGTGGAATACCGTGACAAATTTTTGTCATTAGCTAGGTATGCCCCGGACGAGATAGACACCGAAGCCAAGAAGAAAGAAAGATTCCTGAATGGTCTGCATGACGAGATGCAGACAATGTTAGTCAATATCCCCTTTGCTGATATTGAAGCCCTTGTCGACTCTGCTATCCAGATGGAAGGAAAGATCAACCAGGCCAATGAGAACCGCAAGCGTCGCATGATGCATCAACCAGGAACCCATCAGACCCCAAAGTATCGCCCCAACCCATCTCTAGGATTTGCCCCAAGAACCAACAGACCCCCTATGACCCGTCCGACCTATCCCAACCGTGGAAACCCTAGACCCGGAGGAAATCACAACAACCCCGGCAATTCTAGAAATTTCGCCCGTGCCCCACCCAAGTTCAACACCAACAATGCTACCGCCAACCCCAATACTGCCCCGAGGACTGGAAGAAATGCTGTGTCTGTCGCAGCCAAGGAAAAGTCACAAGTGACCTGTTATGACTGTGGAAATAAAGGCCACTATTCCAACGAGTGCCCCAACAAGAAGAATGCTACAGCCCCTAATACCAATGTCCCAGCTCAGCAGCAGCGTCGTGTCCATCCAGGGAGAAGATTTGCCCCAGGAAATTCACTCAACCGCAATGGCCGTCTTTTTCTCATGCATGCTAAAGAAGCTTAGGAAGCGCCAGACGTCGTGCTGGGTATGTTTTCTGTTAATTCAGTACTTGCAAGAGTGTTGTTTGATTCTGGTGCATCGCATTCATTTTTCACCGAAGAATTTGCCTGCACTAGTAAAATTCAACCAACCAAACTGAAGCATGTGATGATTGTACAAATTCTCAGATTGACCACCAAGGATAGCCAAATTTGCAAAGCCGTCCCTATCCGAATCCATGGCATAGATTTTTATGCTAACCTAATAGTACTTGGAACTAAAGGTTTGGAAGTAGTACTAGGAATGGATTGGATGTCCAAACATAAAGGAATGATTGACTGTGAAAAGAAAGCCATTACCATGACCAGTACCACCGGAATATCAGTCGAGCATATATGTGAAACCTTACCTCGCCAATTCAAGTGTAACAAGAGTCTAGCCCAACCTACCATTGACCAAGTTCGGATAGTCTGTGAATACCCCGATGTATTTCCAGATGTTTTGCCCGGTATGCCCCCAGATATGGATATCGAGTTTATCATCGAACTAATCCCCGGAACAGGACCCATAGCCCAGAGACCCTATAGTATGAACCCGTCAGAACTAGAAGAACTGAAGAAGCAACTGGATTCCATGTTAGAAATCGTATTGATTCAACCAAGTGCGTCCCCATGGAGGTCACCTGTCTTGTTTGTGGACAAGAAGGATGGAGGTAACCGTTTGTGTATGGATTATCGAAATTTGAATGATGTCACCATCAAGAACAAGTACCCATTGCCTAAGATCGAAGATTTGTTTGATCAGTTGACCGGTGCCCAGGTGTTTTCTAAGATTGATCTTAGAACTGGCTATCATCAACTCAAAATTCGTGCAGAGGATATCCCAAAGACTGCCTTTACCACCAGATATGGATTGTATGAGTATACAGTCATGTCTTTTGGATTAACCAATGCTCCCACTTATTTCATGAACCTCATGAATAAGATTTTTATGGACTTCCTGGATAAGTTTGTCGTTGTTTTCATCGATGACATTCTGATTTATTCCAAATCAGAAGAAGAACATGAGCTACACCTAAGGGCCATTCTTGGAACCCTTAGAGAGCATCAGCTGTATGCAAAATTTAGCAAGTGTGAATTCTGGTTACAGGAAGTAGGATTCCTCGGTCACATTGTATCAGCCGGAGGAATTGCCGTTGACCCTGCCAAAGTGAGAGATGTGGAAGATTGGCAAGACCCAACCACTCAAACCCAAGTTCGTGCTTTTCTCGGATTGGCGGGATATTACCGCAAATTCGTAGAAGGATTCTCTAGTATCGCCCGACCCATGACCCAATTGCTGAAGAAGGACAAGAAGTTTGAATGGACAGACAAGTGTGAAGCGAGTTTTCAAGAACTCAAAAGGAGATTGATTTCAGCCCCAATCTTGATCATGCCGAATATCACGAAGCCCTTCGATGTGTATTGTGACGCATCCAAGATTGGTCTCGGATGTGTGCTAATGCAAGAAGGCAAAGTTATATCTTATCTATCACGACAATTGAAGCAACATGAACAAAATTACCCAACCCATGACCTCGAACTCGCATCCGTAGTTCTAGCCCTGAAGACATGGAGACATTACCTTATGGGAAACCGTTGTGAGATTTATTCGGATCACAAGAGCCTAAAGTATATATTCACTCAGAAGGAGCTGAATATGAGGCAGAGAAGATGGATTGAGCTAATCAAGGATTACGACCTGGACATTCACTATCACCCTGGAAAGGCCAACGTAGTAGCCGATGCCCTTAGCAGATTGCCGTGCCGCTTGAACTCCATGATTTTGAAGGAGCAACCAAGTTTGCACAAAGATATGGAAGATTTTCGAATAGAATTAGTAAGTGAAGGATTTTTGGCTAGCATAGAACTTCAGCCCACTTTGATCAGTCAGATTAAAGAGGCGCAGAAAGGAAATTCTAGTATCGATGGAATCAAACATCGTATCGGTACAGGCAAAGTACCCGGATTCACCGAGGACAAAGAAGGAGTTTTGTGGTACAAAGGACGCCTTTGTGTACCAGCAGATTTGGAGTTAAAAGAAGTTATCTTGAAGGAGGCTCACGATACTCTTTATTCTATCCATCCCAGTGGAACTAAGATGTATCAAGATTTGAAAGAGCAATTTTGGTGGCATAAGATGAAGAGAGAAATCGGAAGCTATATCGCCAAGTGTGATATATGTCAGCGAGTCAAGGCAGGACATCAAAGACCCGCTGGATTGTTGCAACCTTTGCAAATTCCGGAATGGAAATGGGATTCTGTAGGAATGGACTTTATCACTGGACTACCTACTTCTAGTAGGGGAAATGACTCTATTTGGGTCATAGTGGACAGATTGTCCAAAGTCGCCCATTTCTTGCCCGTTAAAACTACCTATCAGAGTTCGAAGCTAGAAGAGTTATACATCGCTAGGATCGTTAGTTTGCACGGAGTCCCCAAGAATATCGTATCGGATCGAGGAACTCAGTTTACCTCGAGATTCTGGAAGAAGGTCCAAGAAGGTTTAGGAACCCGCCTAGATTTCAGTACAGCGTATCACCCTCAGACCGATGGACAAACGGAGCGAGTAAACCAAATACTCGAAGATATGCTTAGAGCATGTGTGCTAGAATATGGATCCAAGTGGGAAGACTGTCTGCCGTTTGCAGAATTTTCCTACAACAATAGTTACCAAGCCAGTTTGCAAATGGACCCATTTGAATTCAAGTACGGAAGAAAGTGCCGCACCCCTTTGAACTGGTCGGAAGTAGGAGAGAGTCAAATTTTCGGACCCGACATCCTACGAGAAGCAGAAGAGAAGGTTCACAAGATTCGTGAGCACCTCAAGACAGCCAGATCCCGACAAAAGAGTTACGCCGACAAGAGACATCGAGACCTCGCCTTCAACATTGGAGATTTTGTTTATCTGAAAGTGTCGCCATTGAAGGGAATGCAGCGTTTCCAACTCAAAGGAAAGTTAGCCCCCAGATATATCGGACCTTTCAAAATTTTGAACCGTCGAGGAGAAGTATCGTATCAACTCGAGCTACCAGAAGAGATGTCAGCGGTGCACAATGTGTTCCATATCTCGTTACTTCGCAAATGTCTCGAAGTCCCCGAGAAGACCGAAGTGTTCAAGAATATCGATCACCGGACCATAGAGATCAATGATGACCTGAACTATCCCGAAGTACCCATCCGTATTTTGGAAGAAGCCTTTCGAACTACCAGAACCCGAAGCATCAAGTTTCTCAAGATTCAGTGGAGCAACCACACAGAAGAAGAAGCTACCTGGGAACGCGAAGATCACATCAGGACGGAGTTTCCAGATCTCTTCAAATCCTAGGTAATCTTTTCGTCCTTTTTCAAATCTCGGGACGAGATTTTGTTTAAGGGGGGAAGGTTTGTAACATCCCAAAAATATCAAACTTAGATCATCAAAACACTAATCCTCAAGTTTAGGGTTAACAAAAACTTTTCCAAATCAATTCATGAATGCATGTATATGTGTATGCATGGATTTTGAATTTCTTTAAAAACCACCTTGTTTGTGTGATCCGTTGCTTGTAAAATGTTTCTTAGGTGAAATAAACATCATCTAAAACATTCCCCACACTTTTCCTAAAGACAAGTAAATCAAAACAAATATATTAAGTGAATGGTCATTTTGACCAATTTAACTCCCATGCCTACTTTGGCTGTCTCAAACTTTCAAAACCTAACAGAAACTTTTCTGGATCTTTGCACCCCTTGATTGTACTCATAACAAAGTATCAAGGCCCACTTTGTGATCATCCAGAACCTTTCAAATGCATAGTTTAAATGACAATTCAAAATTGAATCTTCTTCATATGGGAAGATCCCACTTTTTCAAAACCCACTCAAACAAGCTCAACTTTCAAAACCCAAGCATCTGCAGACTCACCAGAACCAATCTAGCAAACCCACCAAAAATCATTTCAAAATTCAAAACTTGATTTCATGCTGCCATTTCATCAAACAGGTTGCAGACACAAATCAAACAAACCCACAAACACTATAGTGTGCAGTGTTTTGAGCCTAACTTGTTCCCTAGTTAGCTCTCACACAATCCAGTAGATCATCTAGAAAGGTTAGACCAACACTAGCACCCCTGTGAGCTTGCCATTGCCATTAATGGTGAATAGCCGAGCACCCCCATGTCACCCCAATATGGACAGCAAGCTAGGAGCAGCAGCAAGCCTAACCAGCATGTCTGGGAGGCAGCCCACCGTCCACCGCCACTGCCTGTCCCGGCCGCGAGCGTTGCCAAGCCCTGGACCACGCGCACAAGACACGCCCAGACCATGCCGAGCGTGCGCTAGAGCGCCACCCGCGACCAGCGTCCATAGACCCCGCGCCGCCCTCACCGCGCGCACACACGATCACCACCGACCCAGGAGACCGCCAAACATCCCCGTTTGCCGCCCCGCGCCATACAGCCACCGCCCACCGTCGAAGACGCCGCCTCTGCCGCGCAGAGCACTGCCCGTTCCAGACCAAACCACACCGCCCCATGCCTCGGGACCATGTCGTTGAGCATCGCCAGGAGACACAGCACCGTCCCCTACCCTTGCCCATGCCATTAGCTGCCTGTAACGTCGCCCCCGACGAGCTCACCGTGCGCCCCGACGGTCCCCTCGCTCGACTATAAATAGAGGCCACCCCACACAATTTCTTCACACCATCTCACTCCCCTCTCCCCACTGACCGTGCCACACCATTCTCAGAGCAAGCCGAGCACCACCTCGCCGGAATTTCACTGGAGCCTGCCGCTGCCGGAGAAGAAGGGAGCCAGCGATTGGAGCCGCCCCAGGAGAATCCACCGGTACCAGGAGGTTCGCCGTCGACGACTCCGTCGTTCGCCCGCCTCGCCGACCCTCGCCCGTACCCCGGTGATCCCCTAGCACCCCTCACTGGCCGCGCTAGGTTTCGTTCTCGCCGGAGTTGTCTCGTGTCGACGATGACCCTCAGCCGTTGGATTAGAACTAGATCGAACGAACCACGTTGCCCCATACCGCTTCGCCTAGCCCCGTGTCACTGACGAGTGGGGACACCCACTTAAGCAGCCCGCGGGAGCACTGCGCTTAGCAGGCCGGCCCGTTAGAATTTCCCGCGCAGCCCAGCAATTCAAATTAAACCTTTTCTTTTTAAATTCAAATACACTTTTGTACCCAATTTCAAAAATCAACCCAGATCGATTGAATGCACCAAATTGGATGAAACCAATTTTGTTGGAAAGGTCTGTGAATGCTTAATCCAAGCCCGTTGGATTCAAGTCATTTGGATCTGTAGATCACCCATAGCAAAAATAACAAGGCAGAAGCTTTTCTGCATTCAAACATTTTTCAAATTTAAACCACAATAGCTTTTGAGTTGATTCCAACTCTCAAAAATCACATTCAACCATACCTTTCAGAATATATAAAAATATATATAGGTTTACTTGCAGAAATATTGTTCAAGCAATAAAAGAATGCTTCATAGGCATTTCTAGCCACTTTAATTAATTAAAATAAAAGGGTAAAACCTTATTAAATTGTGGCACCACTTTAAATCACATTCCCATGGACTACAATATGTGGTGATTACATGTGTCAACATGATCCCATGTTTAGTTTGGAGAATATTAAATCTTAAGTAGTTTTTCAATGAGTAGAAATTACTTTTCTAAAAATAAAAAGGATTTAAACCAAGCTTTAACCTTGTAATGTTAGAGATGATACTAGATCATCTATAGGACCCTTGTGTGTGATGATTGCAAGTATTTAAGTATTGTTTGGTGATTGTGTACCTCGTATTTATTCGTAGACGCTAGTACCGACCAAGGATACGAGGAGGAAGGAGGATACTACGAAGAGGAAGCCGAGGAGAACTTCAACCACTGCTCTGCACAAGGCAAGCTAACACTTGCAAAATACTATACATATGCAAGCTTATATTGACATTGATTGCAAGCCTAATACCACTAGTGAATGTGCAAGCTAACACTTGCAAGATACCCTACTGATGCCACAAACCCATACTTGTGAGATTATTACTTTATGCCTTAATCATATGTGACCATACCCACTTGCTAAACCAATCCTAGTTTTATGGCAAGCTTCTTACTTTATTTCTTTATCAAAGTACTTGGAGTCTACCTAAGAGTCTGGTAGATACTAGACAGTTGTGCTGAAGGTTGCATAAAGAGCATAAAATTTGGCCTAAGCTAGAAACCTTGATATCAGCCTAAGATATAAGGTTGGACTTAGCTGAAATTCCACTAGTTACCACCCCCCATTAGTACTACCCCCACCTGTAGATACTAGTGCTAAGCATAAAACTTGATCAACTTTAGATGGGAATACTTGGTGGAAAAATGGTTATGAAAACCTTGGAATGATGGATCATTCTATTGAAATGTTTGGTCATGTGTTTCCAAACACTTGGTGATTCTGGTAATAAAAATGTTGAGGCATGAGCCTTAGCCCTTTATAAAACTGATGGTTGTCTAGATGCGATACCATTCCAATTTTTGCGTACAACCACAATACCCGAATATTGGGTAGGGCTTGACTGGAAACTTATATACCTTAGTATTAGTTCCCTCACGGCCAAGGTCTGAGCTGAGGCTACCTTGTGAAGATTGTCCACCTGTGCAGTACCCAAGATGATAGTGGTCATGGTTGGGAGGCCAAACTCACAGGAGAGGTACTTATACTAGGGAGTGTAATTGAAAGGTTAGGATTGATTATCCGCATACTGAGTATGGTGAATTCAGGATTTGTTCCTGACGGATGTATCGAATGTTGTGGTGAAAGTGTACAATCTCTGCAGAGTGTCAAACTATTCGAATAGCCGCGTCCGCGGTTATGGACAGTTGGAGTGGCCATACTGTTCCCTCGTCAGACTTTTCAAAATGACTTGTGAAATGAATTGTGATTTTGACTTGACCACAACAGAGTTGTGTCCTGGAATACAAGATCCCACTTAGGAGTTATAAAATTTGGACTAGCTTTGGATCTTAGTAATTATAAACCTGGCTTTTGCAAAACAACCCTAGAGCCTAGTGTCCTATTATCCAAAAACCCCCTTTTCTTGTTAGTATTAGTTTGCGAGTACTTAAAGTGGCTTTGTCCCTGGCTATTCCCATGGCCAGACTATGAAGAGGAGTACCTGGAGGATGGACCCCAGGAAGGTTACGATAACTAGGATCACCTCCCATCGTCAACATTGCCTGTGACCCCGAAGATGGAGCTTCGCCTACGCTACCGTTATTATTACGTATTCCGCTGCTTGATGTTGTATTAAGGACTGGATCATGAGATCCCTATTTGTGTAAGAACTTATGTATCGTTTGTAATGGATGAAGTACTATGGTATCCAATTCTGTTATGTCTCGCAAAAATGGTAATCCTGGGATTGCGATGTATGGCATAGCAGGCATCTAGGATTGAAAAATCCGGGTGTTGACACCTGTCAGCGAGCTGGTGGGTGCGGTGGCGTGTGAAAGAAAACGTTTCGCGAGGTGGGAGCTGCTGGCTAGCTGGGCCGTGTTGGGCTGGGTCGGCCAGATTGGCTGGTTGTCCATTTTTTTTCCTCTTTATTCCTTTTCTTTTTCTGATTGAATTTCTAGAAATGGTTTTCAAACCTCTTTTCAATTAAGTTTGAATTCAAACGTGCTCCAGCCTTTTGTACAGTGTTCCTTGCATTTAAATAGGTGTAACACACATCTGTTCACTCAGACTTACTTAGGTTATTTGAAAATAATCCAATAAAACCAAGCCTTTTTAGGAGATATAATAATAGGCAAAACTTTGGTTTTATTCCATATTTTGTTTTGAAACCTTGCTCAAGCTTTTGAGACCACTTAAGTTTGAATTCAAAACATCCTGAATGAATAATAGCATCTTTCTCATTAGCATGTAGCACAAAGGCTAAGGTTTTCATACATAAAATAATGAGCCACAAATGCTCCTGTTTCTGAAATGATTTTGAGAAAAACCCTAAATGATGATGGATGCAAGGATGATATGAATGAGTTTTGAAATATGAATTTAGGGATGTTACATATGTTAACTTCCAAACAAAGTCATCAAGATGATCTGTTAATTGGACATTCATGAGGCTCCCCACTAGATGTAGCCATCTTGTCCATTTATTACCGGTTAATGACCATCTAAAACTAATATTCAAGGGTATAGTAGACAAGACATCAACAACGGAGGATTGTTTCCATTGGGCAGTGTTGTAGAGAGAAGAGTAATGTTGGGATAAAAGCTCGCTTCCCAACCACATGTCCTCCCAAAAACGAGTATTCTCTCCATTCCCAATTTTAAAGAGACACCGCTGAAAGAAATCATCTTTAATTTTCATAAATCCCTTCCAAAAAGGTGAGTCATTCGGTTTTACCTTGACTTGTGACAAAGATTTTGAGTGCAAATACTTATTCTGAACCAATTCATACCAAACACCCTCCCCGAATAAGAGCTTGAAAAGACATTTACTTACCAAACATTTGTTTTTGAGTTCCAGCACTTCCACTCCTAGCCCCCCTTGATCCTTAGGTCTACAAATTATGTTCCATTTGGTAAGCCTATATTTCTTTTTATGCCCATCGCTTTGCCAAAAGAATCTGGATCTGGAAAAATCTAGTCTTTTTTGTACCCCTATATGTACTTCAAAGAAATATAACATAAACATGGGTAGGCTGGTTAAAACAGAATTGATCAAAACTAGCCAATCACCATAGGATAAAAGCTTACATATCCAGCTAGAAAGCTTTTTTCAAATTGATCTTCTACTAGTTTCCACTCCTCATTCTTTAATTTACGATAATGAATTGGGATACCCAAATATTTGAAAGGGAAAGATCCGGATTCACAACCAAAAAGGTTCCTATATTTGGCCTCTACCTCTCTGGCTCTACCAAAACAGAATATCTCGCTTTTATGAAAGTTTATTTTAAGACAAGATAGTTGCTCAAAGATACAAAGGATTAGTTTCATATTTAATGCCTTTTGCATATCATGTTCCATAAATAGGATTGTATCATCTGCATACTGAAGTATGGACACCCCCCCTTAAACTAGATGGGGAATTAGACCAGCAACTTGTCCATTCCCCTTGGCTCTAGCTATCAAAATAGCTAACATATCCACAACTATATTAAAAATAATGGGTGAAATTGGATCTCCTTGCCGTAAACCCTTTTTTTGTTTCATGTAAAATTGGAACACTCTCAAGAATATGTTGTCCCGGCATAAAAGCCGTTTGGGTCAGTTGAATCACCTTATGTGCAACATCTGTTACCCGATTAGTTCCTACTTTGGTAAAGATTTTGAAACTAACATTTAGTAGGCAAATGGGACGATATTGCTGAATTTGAATGTCATTTTTTTGGGTAGTAATATTATTGTACCATAGTTTAAATGGAATAATGGTAGCTCCCCTCGTTGAAATGCAGCAAACATATTCATGATGTCTACTTTCAATATTTCCAAAAATTTCTGATAAAACTCTGCCGGAAACCCATCAGGTCCAGATGCTTTGTTTTTCTCCATTTGCATAATAGCTTCGTGTACTTCCTTTTCTACAAAATCAGCAGTACGAATATATTTTTCTTCACGAGAAATTTGAGGAATATCATCAATTTGATTTTCTATCATGGTGAAATTATTTATGGCCTCTGCACCAAATAGTTTCTTATAGAACTCGGTGATATAAGTTTTGAGATTTTCTTGTCCGAAAATAGTGCCTTCATCTTGTTCGAGTTGAAAAATTCTTTTACGCCTATGCTTTCCATTAGCTATTAAATGGAAATACTTTGTGTTGTTACCCCCTTCCTGGACATGTTTAATTTTTGCATGTTGCGCCCATTTAGATTCTTCATCTCTTCTCAGCGACGCTAATTTTTCATTCGCTTCCCTCATCTCCACTCTCTCTACATTGGTTAAAGGAGTAGTTTCTTCCTTCACGTCTAATGATTTTATGACATGTAATAGCCGCTCTTTTTATTTCTTATATACACTACTCATATTTTGAGCCCAACTTCTTAAAAACTTATGAAGGTGGCGTGTCTTATTTTGCCAAACCCCCAAAGGGTTATTTCCTCTAGTTATCGCTGCCCATTCTTTTGCGACTAGTTGGAAAAAACCTTCTTTCCGTAACCAAGCTAGTTCAAAAGAGAATTGTGATTTGTTCCCCCCTATGAGGTTGTCACCGAAATCAAGAAGCAGCGGCGTATGATCGGAGCCTTCTCGAGTCAAAGCCCTAACACTGACTAGAGGGAATTTTTGTTCCCAAGATACACTAGTTGGGACTCTATCTAGCTTTTCATATGTTGGGGTTTCTTTTCTATTATCCCAAGTGAATTGCCTTCCAGATAAAATTATTCTCTCAGATCAAGACTCTCAATAATAGTATTAAAGCTGAAGGGCAATCTAGTATCAAATTTGTTGTTATTTTTCTCCTCTTGTCTACCCAAAATGTTAAAATCTCCCCCTACTAACAAGGGCAGTGGGTCATTCTCACAAATTCGTAACTCGGCTAAAAACTGCCCTTTTGTGCATCTTGGTCTGCCCCATAAACAGCCACCAGAGACCACTCAAAACTATCACTTTTTGAAGTCAGGTGAAACTTTACACACCTATCTCCTGTGGTTATGTTATTACCTTTTAGGGTTTGGACATTGAATCCTAATAGAATTCCACCTGATCTCCCTTGAGGTGGCAACCAGTACCAAATAAAATCCAACCCACGAGACAAGTTTTTAAAAAAAGGGACAGAGAAATTGCCTCGGCCAGTTTATAAGATGGCAAAGAAATCAAGTTTATTTTGTCTCATATTTTCATGAACTACCGCATGCTTTGCAGTATCCCTGAAGCACCCACTATTCATGAGTTTTATCAAAGTATTTGCAAATTGTGTGTTATCATCTATGTTCTAAAGATAAGAAAGAAAATACTATTTTCTTAAATAAATGAAATCCTATTATCATCCTAAGTGATGGTAAATATAAGATTGGCAATGGAACTTAAGGTTTCCAGTTGTAGCGAGATTCATCACATAGGAATTAATAACCCATGACATTAGTGATTCTAGCGTCATATATTACGCATTAACCATGATATTTGGAATGGGACAGAGAAGTCAGCTGGATAAGCTCCCTTTTGCATACCAACGGATGAACAAGTCATGGCTGTAACTCCTCTTGTAGAGGGTTGGCAGAATATGGGTAGGATCCCTCAACGTCCCACAGCTTCTGGTATCTATGAGGTTTGTACACCTTAGGTTGCTATTGTAAACAAGATTTATCCTAGGCCTGATGTGAAATCCTTAGGGTATGTAGGGTCGCGGAGAAGGACAGTGATTGGCTTGGATCATCTACTGGGCCCCACATCACGAAATTGTGGATGGGAAAGTATGCCCGGTTGTGCAAAAAGGATTTAATCTCCCATGGGTAAAGCAATGCACCTCTGCAAAGTGTAAGAACGATAAATTGTTACTCCCTATTCCGGGAAGGAACTATGAACCCGGCAGGAAAGGAACTCCATGAAGTTCTGGTCAACCTGTGAAGGCTGATGGGCATAGTTTTTGATATTAAAATCAACTTTTGAAGAAATGTTTATGAAAACTACATAGTGCCAAGGACGGATAGTCCGAAGTGGTAGATAGAGCATGAAAATTCCCACCTTGCATATAATGAACTTGCTAGGTAACTTTGTTACTCACTCTTTGTTTTGATCCCCTTCTTAGACTCTGAGGAGCCAGAAGATACTCCAATGTACGCTACTGAAGGACAAGTGGATGTATACTACGAGGAGCCAGACCTGTCTGGAGGAGTGGAAGGGGTGGACTATGAAATATGCTACGGAGTGGAGGGAAACGAGTCCGAGTAGTTGCCCATAATTAGATAGTAATTCAAATAAGTCGACCAACACAAACTTTATATAATAAGTTGTTGAGTTCAATTCTGGTTAAGAGTTTGAAACTTTGATCTTCCGCTGAAACTTCTTAAGTTTGGTTTGTAAGTTTGAATAACTTGAAGTACTAATATTTTGGTATTGTAATAATAATGTGTGTATGTTAGTAATATGGACCCACAATGTTTATGTTGTACCACTCTGAGGGATGTGATATTTGTGGGGCGGTGTTCTGTAAGTGTCATGTCAACGACTATAGTGTACTACACATGAAGTGGTATGCTGGGTCACCACAGCTGGTATCAGAGAAATTTCTTTGACCTTAGGTTGGAAACCTAGTAAACGGTATTACCTGTAGGAATCTAATAGCACCGATAAAGAGTTCTTTAAAAAGTATAATGAATATTAAATTGAGAATATTTCGTTGTATATTTTTAGTGCTATAATTCTTTGTTATGATGCATTATTATAAATGATTAGTTACTAATCAAAATATTTTGTATATAGTTAATATGGAACCAAAGTTTCCAAAACAAACTTTGGTAAGGAAGGAAGAGACTCTAGATGATTATCAGGGGACATTAACTGAACAACTTCGACAACTTTTGAGGGTGTTTGGTTGTACAACTACTATCCCAGTTAATACCATGACGTACTATGATGGGAGTTTTTTAGCCAAATATCGTGTTAGTATCCAACTTCCCGAGAAGCTTGGTTTATACCACGATTTACCTATGGAGAAGGTAGAAGACACTTAGCAGAATACCATGTTGCTATTCTGGAGGCGATAGCCAATATTCGGGAGCACAAAGCCCAAGAGTTAGAAGGAAGCACATTTGCAGTGATTCCTCGTGACTCTATAGACATGGAGCCAGTGCAGGATCATCTTACTTTAGTAAATAAGCATCCAAAATTAGCTTCTAAGTTTATGGATCGATATCAACTGATATTTGGGTCTTTGTATAAGACACATCAAGTCATAGTGGGGGATCAGAATGTTATGCTGGAGGATTTAACTGATCCTGAGAGGAGGGAGAAGTTAGCATCTCAAATCGATAGTGAAGCAGTGGGTAGGGTTAGCCCAATTTTTAAGGATATTCACATAGATCTAGTATCTTTCACACCATATCTTATTCACATATACCAGAACCTACCTATGATCCTAATTTAGATATGAGATATCTAGTACCATAGCCTTCCAAGGACGCAACTAATTCAGAACTTCCTATTGAGAATTCTGATGAATGAAGGATGGGATCACCTATTTGATCTCGAGGAAATCAAATGTCAGTTGATGGTTCCAACAGAGATGTCGGACAATCTAGCTGGATGGGTGCGAAGTCCAATGCTACTAATAGCAGCAGGAATGCCATGTTTGGAGGAAGTCAAGATGAGGAGGAAGATCCTGAATAGATGGTGTTTGAATCACCAATACATTATCAAAGCCCAAAGAATGTACCTTACCCAGTGATTAATGGTAACTATCATACCCAGCAGAGCACCTAGGGAGCGATGGAATCTGAGTATTCTGTTGATTACTCTAGGGATTGGGCTCAGGAGATGCAGGTGGGTGATAGTGATGAACAGGTTCTGAATACTTTTTAGCTGAGCTGAGTAGAGTCAATGCACTCAGGCTGAGTGATAACTCAAGTCCTGATACTTTAGATATCGATTACATTCCATCTGGAAGGCCAGTTATTCCATAGACTCTGCGTCTGACTTTACGTCAGCACGGTTGGATTCCAGGCATGTATAATGAGCGTCGTGGCTACTGATGACTTAGATTACTCAAGTAGAGTAGTAGATGGTATTGAGTTTTGTAGTGGTTAAGAGGTTGTTGTATTTAAATAAGTGAGGTAGCATTCACATGAGTTTGTTGTACCTACATGGTAAGGGCTTGTAATGATGTTGTACCAACTATATTGTTTGTAATGTAACATATGTATAATGCATATTTGGTTTTTATTTGGATTTTTCCCATTGTGTGACTAGTTATGTGCATGAAGTTGAGCTCAGAACACATATGCATGAGGTAATTATGAGTATTAGCTTAATGTTGCAGGACTAGGGGTCATGGAAACGGGTGTAGAGACCGAGTCTGAACAGCAGCGCATGAAGCGCGAGGCAAAGGAGAAGGTGGATGCAGACACCATAAATCAAGGAAGAATACCACCACAACCAATGAGGCCGTTAATGGAGCAGAATTTCATGTAGTATATGTAGATGATGCAAGAATCTCAAAACAAGTTCATGGAGGAATTATTGGGACAAGCCGGATATCATAGAGATCCTGAAGGTCGAGGTGTGAGTCTCTCCGACTTTTAGAATGCAAGGCCATTACCTTTTGCATCAGCTCCTAAACCAATGGATGTAGAGGATTGGTTGGCAGATACAGAGAGAAAGATAAAGACTGTAGGTTGCAATGATGAGGAAAAGCTGAGGTATGCAATGCATATTTTGACCGTACCTGCAGCATCGTGATGGGAGAATCAGTTAGCAATGTAACTTCCAGGAAGGGATTATAACTAAAGAGTTCAAACAGATATTCCATGAATATCATGTTCGAGAAAGTGTAATGGAGCTGAAGCGCAGGGAGTTTGAGGAGCTTCAGCAAGGATATACTAGTGTCATGAAGTACATCTGGGAGTTCAGTCAACTATCTTGTTATGCTAAGGATGAAGTGAACACCGAGGAGAAAATAACAAAGCGTTTTCTATGTGACTTAAATCCATTCATGAAGATGCAGCTAAGGCTTTCCAATAAGCAGACTTTTCAGTAGTTATTAGATGCAGCCATAACCTTTGAGGATGATCACAAGAATGTTCATGAGGGCCGAAGGAAGAGGGCGAAGAAGGAAACAAAGAGGATTCAAGCAAGTAAGCCTAAAACTAATTTAGAGTTCAAACCAAGGAATATACCCTTCATAGCAACAATAACCCCAATCGAAGTGCAAATCCAACCGGAAGAAATGTCATATGTCACAATTGTAAACTTCCGGTGCACATTAGTAAGGATTGCAGGAAACCAGTGATTATTTGTTATGGATATTCTCAGAAGGGTCATTTAAAACTTGAATGCCCAAACAAACCACCATGTGGTTGGCCCACAAAATATGGAGGACAAGAAAGTGGAGGCAGAGGATAGTCTAACAGGGGAGGAAATGTTGCCAAGAACAATAACGGCAAGTAGAGCAGGCCTACAAGGAAGTTGAACTATGCAACCTTGGAGGAGGTGGATAACTGCGAGCACGCAATTATAGGTACGCTCAACATTCTTACCAATTCCGGAAAAGTTTTATTTGATATGGGTGCAACTACTTCCTTCATAGTTGAGCAATCATATGATCACTTTGGGATTATAAGGGCACCGTTAGCTAACCCAATGACCGTAATAACGGCTGGGAGAACCATAGTAGTATGCCACATTAACAAATATCAAGTTATCTTGATTTGTGGTTGTACATATTTTGTGGACCTATATGTGATTCCGTTGAAGGGAATAGTAGTAGTTCTCGGCATGGACTGGATGAACAAACACGGAGCTCAGATAAATTGTGAGGATAAAACTATTTCAATTAAGTCTCCAACTGGAGGAAGAATAGTATATCATAGTAGATATCTAACTAAACTCAATTAAGGAGGTTAAGTTGAAAGATATTCCAGTAGTAAATGAGTTTCAAGATGTTTCTCTAGCAGAATTACCAGGAATGCCACCTGATCGGGAAATAGAGTTCATGATTAACCTGATACCTGGTACATCACTGATAGCCCAAGCACCATATAAAATGGGTCCTAGAGAGTTGAAAGAGCTTAAAGATCAAATTGATGAGTTAGCCAGTAAATGTTTTATTCAGGAAAGTGTATTCCCATGGGGAACTCCAGTGATATTTGTGGATAAGAGAGATGGAGGAAGACAAATGTGTGGAGATTACAGAAATCTAAACAACATCACCATCAAGAATAAGTACCCATTGCCAAGAATTCAAGATTTATTTGATAAAGTTAAAAGAGCTAGAGTGTTTTCCAAGATCGATCTAAGATCAGGATACCATCAGATAAAATCAAACCTGAAGATGTTCCAAAAACAACATTTGTGTCAAGATATGGTCATCATGAGTATCTAGTTGTACCTTTTGGATTGACCAATGCACCAGCAATATTCATGAATTTGATGAACAAAATCTTCATTCCTGATTTGGACAAGTTTGTCATAGTGTTCATTGATGATATTTTGATCTATTCCAAGAAGAAAGAGGAGCACGCGGATCATTTGAGGATAGCATTGCAAATCCTAAGAGAACATAAGCTATATGCTAAGTTCAGCAAGTGTGAATTCTGGCTAGACAAGGTAGAATTTCTTGGTCATGTGATCAGTAAAGATGGCATTGCAGTAAATCCGTCCAAAGTACAATCAGTGTTGGAATGGAATGGACCAACTAATGTGAAGCAAATCAGAGGTTTCTAAGGTATGGCAGGTTATTATCAGAGATGCATTGAAGGATTTTCCAAGATAGATGGACCAATGACCAAATTGCTAAGAAAGAATACTCCATTCATATGGGATGAGAAGTGCGAAGCTAGTTTTCAAGAGTTGAAAACCAGATTAGCCACATGACTAGTCTTAGCAGTACCTGAAATAGGAAAGGATTACATAGTATATTGTGATGCATCCAAGGAGGGATTAGGATGTGTGTTAATGAAAGATCGTAAGGTAATTGCTTATGGATCCAGACAACTTAAACCACATGAAGTTAATTACCCAACTCATGATTTGGAGTTAGCAGTAGTAGCGTTTGATTTAAAAGGATGGAGGAATTTTCTCTATGGAGCAAGGTGTGAGTTATACGCTGATGATAAAAGTCTCAAATATTTCTTCAGCCAAAAGGAATTGAATATGAGACAGAAGCGTTGGCTATAGTTAATCAAGGATTATGATCTAATGATCAATTATACTCCTGGAAAAGCCAATGTTGTAGCCGATGCTTTAAGTCGGAAGAGCACATATACTCAACCCATCAATAGAGAACTGCCAAAAGAGTTATAAATGGATTTGGAAATATTAAAAATACAATTCATAAGTGCATAAATTCTTGGAGGACTAGACACCATGAGAGTAGTTGAAGAACGAAGAAGTGATCTTTCGAATGAGATTTTTAGACACCAAGAAGAAGATCCTTTCATTGCTGAAGAACTTAGAAGAATTTCTCAAGGTCAAACATTAGCTTTTCACCTAGGATATTATGGATCTTTATGGTTCCAAAATCGTCTTTGTGTACCAGATGTACCAGAGATCAGAGAGGTGATACTCCGAGAAGCACATGAGACATCATACTCTATACATCCAGGGAGTACAAAGAAGTACATGGATCTTAAGGAATTATTTTGGTGGAATAACATGAAGAGGGACATTCAAAAATTATGTGTATGAATTCCATACTTGTCAAAAGGTAAAAGCAGAACATCAAAGTCTAGCAGGACCATTACAACCTTTGGAGATTCCAGAATGGAAGTGGGAAGAAATTGGTATGGATTTTATCACAGGATTACCCATGACACCGAAGCGGAAGGATATGATATGGGTGATTGTGGACAAATTTACCAAGAGTGTACATTTCATTCCCGTAAACCAAAAGGATAATTCTGAGAAACTAGAATAATATATATGTCAAAGAGATAGTGAGAGTAAGCATGGAGTACCCAAGAAAATTGTATCAGATAGAGGATATGTGTTTACTTCAGCATTTTGGAAACAACTACATGAATCACTTTGTTCAAAATTGGATTTTAGTACAGCATATCATCCAGAGACTGGAGGTCAGTGTAACACCCCAAAAATATTAAACAAGATTATCAAGTTCTAATCACACAAGTTTAGGGTTAACAAAAACTTCTATTAATATGAATGCATGTGTGTGTGTGATTAATGCATGAATGAGTGCAATTGCCATGTTTGATTGCTATGAATGTTAAGGATTGGTTTAAAGATGAAAACAATATCATCTAGATCATTTCCAAGCAGAATCAAATGAAGAGAAAATCAAATATAAGAAATATGAGAAAATGGTCATTTTGCCCAAACTTGTTCACTAGACCACTTTGGGCGTTCCTAGTCAAAGATTTCTAACGGAAACAAATCCAATTATTTTCACCCCTTGCTAGACAAAGTAAAAGTGAACCCAAGCCCACTTTACAACCAACAGAAACAAATTCAAAATCTATTTGAAGGACAATTCATAATTGAATCCTTAATAGGTACTAAGATCACCATTTCTCAAAAAACCAACCAAACCACTTCACCTTGGAAAATCCAAGCAACCTCAGACTACTTAGCTTGTGACCAGAGCACTCACCAAAATTCATCCAAAAATTCAAACTTTCAGTTCATGCGGCCATTTCATCAAACACCTGGTGAGCACAGATCAAACTTGCCTAACTTCTACTATTGTTGATCAATGCCCTGTCCACTACTTGTCGCCACTACTAGCCCTTGTCTCCCCCAGTGACCAAAGCTGCATTGAAACAGCCCACCCTTCACTTCTTGCACCAGTGTCGTGCCACCCGAGCCGCCATTGCCGACCGACCGTGGACAGCTCGCAGGAGGAAGCGCCACGCCCATCCACGATGTCCAGGAGACAGGACACCGTCCACCGCCACTCCCTGTCCACCCCTCGAGCTCAGCCAAGCCATGGACCACCGAGGAACTCCGCGCCCATTTTCTCTACGCCATGCCGAGAGCGCGCCAGAGCGCTGCAGCCAACACGCGTGCACACATCACGCCTCGCCCTCAACGCGCTTAACTACACTCGCCATGACCCTAGCTACCTGATTACCCACAAGTATAGGGGGTGTATCGTAGTACTTTTTATAAATAGGAGTGTTGATCCCAATGAGGAGCAGAAGGTGTTGACTAGTGGTATGGAGCAGGAAATATCTATAAATACTTAGCAAACAGATTTTCAGGGGTTTTCTGATAAAGCAAAGAAACAAAGTGCAAGTAATAAAGACAATGAACAAATGCAGCAAGTGGCCAAATCTTTTCTTAGCAAAGGACAAGCCGATGTAAATACTTATAAGGACCAAACGTTCTCGAGGACACATGGGAATTCTGTTAAGTGCTTTCGCTTCAAATAGTTGAGTGGTCTTCTTTGGTGTTGTAAGTGTTGTGTGGGTGAACCTGTGCTAATGTACCGACCTTACTTGGACTAATACATACTTATGATTAAACCCCCTGCAAGCATCCGCAACTACAGGATAGCAATTAAGATATAAACCTAACCTCAACCTTAAACTCTGAGATCCTACGCTCCCTTGTGCAATGGTGTCCTAACGGGGGTTCGGGTTTCTGTCACTCCGGCAGCCCCAGAATTATTAGCCAAATACAAAATGCATTCCCCTAGGCCCATAAATGGTGAAGTGTCATGTAGTCGACATTCACATGACACCACTAGAAGAATAGCACCACAACTTAAATACTAAACCATTGAATAATATCTCAACACAAATCCACTACTAACAACATGACTTCTCCCATGTCCTCAAGAACTAAACGAACTACTCACAAGACATCATATGGATCAAGATCAAAGATGATATGGTAATGAATAACAATCTGAACATAAAAAATAATCCAATGGTTCCACTCACAAGCATCAACTACAATAGTAATCAACACCGGGAAAGTTTCCCCTAAGAACTATGCAAGATTCAACACAATTGTTACAGCGGGATGGAGTGGTGATGATGGTGCTGGTGGAGATGATGGTGTGGATGATGATGATGATGATCCCGATGAAGTCTAGCTTGATGATGGTGTTGATGGCGACGATCTCCCTTCTTCGAAAAGGAATTTCCCCGGTAGAAATCTGTCTGCCGGAGAGCTCTTTCTCTCTCTGTGTTTTCCGCCCCGTAGAGAAGGCAGAATCTTTATGTCGTCGCTCCACGTGTTTTAGGGTTTCGAGGAGAATATATAGGCGATAGGGCGGAGCTAGAGGTGGTCCAGGTGGGCCACACCCCATGTAGGCGCGGCCTAGGGGTGGCCCGCGCCTGGGGGGTTGGGCCCCCTGTGGCCCATCTCCTCCTCCCCTTCTGGCTTTCTTCGTCTTCTGGGAAAATATGATTTTCTGTAGTTTCTATGGTACTTTTATGATCTTCGCGAAATTGCATCAAAACACCTCTTTTTCCATCAGAATCCTGACTTCGGTAGTTCATCCTCCAAGAATCATCCAACATGCAAAAACAGATGAAAAGACATCAGTAACACCTCTTAATAAGAAATATATCAATGAATAGAGGCAAATTATGATATAGAATGGTGATTCAAGTTGGACGTATCAACTCCCCCCAAGCTTAGACCTTCGCTTGTCCCCAAGCAAAAGCCGAGCTCAGTAAAAAATGTCCACATGTTTATGGAGTGAAGTGTCGATAAAAGAATACGGACAAGAAGCATCTGACTTATTGTTACACAACTCATAAAAGAAAGCAACCCACCATTATATAACTTAGCTTGAAACAATTATAGAGTCACAATAGAGATGCATAAAGATAAATCACAATTGGAATTGGAAAACTTTGTTCTTGGTCAGAGAACAACTGGCAAACAATTTGACAAATAAAGCTTTTGTAGAATTTTTACAACAAGAGTACTCTTTGCTCAAACATAAAAGGTTTTTCACAATGAAGGCTTTCAAAGTAATACTCATTAGATAAGAGTCTTGTGAAAAGAAGAAAATAAAGAACATGATTGAATAAATCACCATATGAATGCTTGAAACACAATAACTCAAATGCTTGCTGGAGAAAGAGAGGAAAAGGTTTACTGACTCAACTTAGAAGTAGAAGAAAGGCCATTCGTAGAGGGAAATAGGGAATTCAAGTTCATAAAGAGCTTCCAAAATATTATGGTACTTACTAGCTTTGAGCTCTCATTGCCCCTATCATAAGCATCTTGAGGAGATTAAGGTTAAAGTGAACAAAGATGTAGTA
Organism: Avena atlantica; assembly: GCA_910589765.1. Lineage (NCBI taxonomy): Eukaryota > Viridiplantae > Streptophyta > Magnoliopsida > Poales > Poaceae > Avena > Avena atlantica. Next base: position 153,644,302 of record OU342739.1, read on the forward strand.
TATGCTTGACGAAATATGAGCTGGAAATCTCATGTCCCTTGAGTATAAGGGTCGCTCCTCATGCTACTCAACTTTAGTTACCGGTAATTTCTTGTCATTGTAAGTACATGTGTATCATAAAGAACCGCCAACAGGGTACCCCTTGCACATGATACAGGATCTGTAACATCCCAAAAATCATGATTTCAAAGCTTGCATATCATTCATCCATTCATAATCATTTTAGGATCATTTTCAAATGTGATTTGAAAAACAGAGGATTTTGAATGTCTATTATTTTATGTGAGCAAGGCAATAGCCTTAATGCTACCTCTAATTGGAGAAAGATTTGTTTTAACCAGAAAAGAATTGATCATTTGATTGAGTAATATTTTCCAAAGTTTGAACAAAGATTTTCAAACAAAATATGAAATTAAAACCATTCTTATGTCTTTATTAAATAAGAGATAAAGGCTTTGTTTATTTTAAATTCCAATGAGCCAAAGTATTTTGGGTGAGAAACTTTGTTCTGTAGCCAAAAATATGTAAGCTTTACTTTGCAAAAATTTAGAACAAATTTGAATTCAAATTCATTTGAAAACCATTTGAAATTGATTCCAGAAAATTAAAATAGAAAAGGAAAAAAGATAAAAGAAATGGAAAAGGGCCAACACTGCCAAACTAGCCCAGCACCAGAACCGGCCCAAAAGCCCACCCAGGCCATTCCCTCTCTGCCACTCTCTCACCCGCGCGAACCTTACCCCGCAGCCGCCGACACTGGGCGCTCTCCACGTCATCGTCGTCTTCCCCGAATCCTCGCGCGCAGACGCCGCTCCGTCGTTACCTCTCTGCAGTGATGCCGCGATTAAACCCAGCGTAAATTCCATTGATTGGTCGCGTGATTGCCGCCCCTGCTCCGGCTACAAAACCCCCTCTCCACCCCGCACTTTTCCCCTCACTCCACTCGCTCGCTCCGCCACCAGGCTGCCCCTATTTCGCATTGCACCACCGTAGACAGAGCCAACTCCGGCGAGGTTTTTCGGTAAGCCTCGTGTTCGCGCCCACTCCTCGTTCACTCTGGGATGACCCCATGTTCCATGCGCATCTCCTGATACCCTTTGTTCATCTGTTTGTGACCCAGAGCGTCGACTTCGACGAACACCGTGGGCATCCGACGCCGCCTCCAACTCCGGCGAGGGATTTAGGTAAAACCTGACCACCCCGTGCCTTCTCCTTGACCCTGCCAGGTTCGCCTGAGCATTGTGCACACACTGATACCCTCTGTTTGTGCTAGAGTGGCCAGAAACTTCGCCTTCATCGCTGTCAGATCAAACCCGACGATGTCTCCAAGTCCGACGAGCCCCAGCAGCCTCTGCAGCACGCCCCCGCCCACGCCAACGACACCTTGAGCACCGTCGTGTTCACGCGAGTCTGGTAAGCCACTACCCAACCCCTAGACCCCTCTGGAACCACCGGAACATTGTCGGCAGAAGCGCCACCGGCGCCAGCAACCATTTGCGCCGCCGGTTTTAGGTCAACACGATTTGATCCACTAGATCTAGATCCAGTGGTTTAGATTAGACGCCAGGCCGAAGAGGTACGGGCAGATCTGAGCCGTGCATAGTTAGTTAGATCCAATGGCCCGCGAGCGTGATCCATCCGAATTGGTATCGTCCAATCAGAAGCTGCAGCGTGGCCTGTGTTTTATTTAAAAAGACAGAAACATTTCTATTATATGTTCAAACTTGTAAAATTCATAACTTTTGATCCACATGTTCAAATTTTGCAAATTTTATATCATTGGAATCAGGAGGAAGAATTCTATCTAATTATGCACTTTGTTTAATAAATTGCATCTGTAAAATGGGTTGTTTTTGCAGAGACATTTATAATCTTATTTTGTATATAAAAATTGTATGGAAAATGTTCTAAGGGCCAAATTAATTTTATTTATTGTATAATTGTTTTGTTTATGATTCAGTACTGTTCCACTTGTCTTGTTTGATTTATAAAATCATCACATGGCATTTGCATGCATTCATATATTTTTTCTTGTCTATTTTGATATGTGAATTTGGTGCTATCATTTTATGTGTAGACTTTGGTGCTAGTGGTGATTGTGATTGTGAGGATTGTTGATACTCCCCCAACTACCAAGGCAAGTGGTGCTTCATATTTTTGTCCCAATATTTTGACTATGCATTAGAAATATTTTGTATAGGGCTTGCATGAATATTTTGCTAAGTATCTATATGCTATGCTTGGGAAATCCTAGTAGTTGTAGAAATGTTAGAATTATCTATAAGTTAAGATACTTACTAATGCCATGCTTAGCCTAGCTAGTAGCAACCAAGGGTGGAATATATACATGCTATGGAAAAATATTGCTAAGTCTTTGACTTATGTTTTTGCTTAATAAAACAACTAAGTGAATGAAACACCTGGGTGGAATGGTAATTGCTTGGTGGTTTTTGGTTGAGTGGTTACACAAGGCCCATTTCTATGGTTTACCTTGTGTATATCACTTGCGTATTTCCACCCAGGAACAAAGGGATTTGAGATGCCAAATGTTAAGAAGCTTCTAAGTGCAGCCACATGGCATTATGGGCTCTGCCTGGATCACATAGGTTGCAATAACTTAGCCAAATGGACAGTTGGTGGTAGGGGAATGATAGGTTTGGAGCGCGTCCATTCTGGTCTAAGGGAAGGCTTCTAAAAGGTCATGTCTTGGTGAAACCAAGTCTTGTGGGGAAAGTAGGAAGAAACTAAGTACTTAGCCGTGTCCCCGGTAATGGACAACTTGAGCATCAAGACATGGAAGCTATCAAGAATCTCCTCATCCTAATTTTCTAAGTTAAAACTTGTGGTTGAACAAGGGTGAAGGTTCACCAATTTATATTAGTGGTTCCTTGGGAAAGTTTTTGCCAAACAAAAACTTAGTGTTTTCAACTGATAGGTAAAACCTATTTTGAGCAAAGCAAGCCTAAGCTACACTTAGCCAAATTCATGTAGTAATTAGATGCTAATATGCTACTAAGGTATCACTTGCCAATACTATTCCAATGTATTGACCCACTGTGGCTGTAACTTGTGATGTTGCAGGTTACTCTGATGATGATTAGGGGTTATGAGTCTACACTCAACATGCTTGCCTGTGGCACATGAAGATGAAGACTTCTATTTTTATATTGTTAAGTTAAACTCTTGTACTAGCCTATGGCTATGGAGTTGTAAAAGACTATGTTATCTCTGGAATGACGATGTAATAATGACCTTTGTTGTTGTGTACTTCATCTTAAACTGTGGATGCTAGCAATTGATCCAGGGACTAGCATTGCAATCACAGGGATCTTTACCTTTATAAAGGTGGTATCTTATAGATGGTATCAGAGCACTGTGTTGCCTGTACGATTATGACCCTAGGATTGGATTAGAAACCACTAAGGAAAAGTTTTAAAAATTTCCACACTTGTCTTTTTATTCTCGTAAACTTTTCTAATATTCTTTCTCATATCTATTTGTAGATGAACTCCATCAACGAAGCCGTGAGGAAGGGACCACTCATGACCATGACCTTGGAGTGTGAGACAGAATTCCCCAAGGCCCTCAAGAACCTCATGGTTACCATGGGGATACATGGTGCAGCTGTGTACAAAGGATTCCCCATGATGGACGAAGGAGTAGAGTACTGGTGGGTGCAACTTCACTTGTACAAACACAAGGAAGACAACCACAAGGAGTCAGGATTCTGCATGGTCACCAACTCAGAAATGCACACAACATTCTTTGACTCTACAAGAAATGCAGCTTGGAATGCTATCAATGAGCTTGGTGATAGACTCAAGTGCAGAATGCTTAACACCCAGAATGACCTTAGAGAAGAAAAGAAGCATACCCAAGAGTTAGAGGCTACCAACCAACGTTTAAGGGAAGACATCATAGACTTCGCAATGGAGTCATGTGATCAAGATCGACAGATTGCCTCTAGGGATTCCCTGATAGCCAACTTGGCAAGTGAGTGGGGATTGTAGTGTACTTCGTTAGTTGGACCACCACACTTATCGTTTTATTTCCAAAAAAATTATCTAAGTTATGTTGAACCTTTGATGCTTGTAATGGATTTGTGTATGCCATGACTTGTGTGATTGTTGCAAAAGATATGCTTGTGATATTTTTTCTTGTGATTTTCTCTATTGATGTTGATTCTAACTTTTCTCTATCTTATAAAATATATGCCTAATGTTATTATCAACATGGCCGCGGAGTTCAAGGGAACTAGTTTTGGCACT